>OW052221.1:88826370-90140484 GCA_932526605.1 Nephrotoma flavescens
CATTTTCTAACTATTATCCGACTACTGTAACTTAATGGCCATTATTTACCCACGTGCCGACTCTTTAGTTTACCGGTCGTTTTACCCGATATTTAATGACCAGTTGGCGACTTTATTGTCATTTAAAAACTGAAATCCAACTTAAATAAGTTATTTGACATACGCACGACGACGAAATAACATGTTTCACGTAAATATCACAATTTTGTGGCATAGTTGACTCGCTTCACAATTTTATCGAGAATATTATTTATCGACAAACGTCAAATGTACAAAAATTTATTATTTATAAATAATTAAATGTGGATCATTTTAAATTAAAAAAGAAGCCATTTAAACACTCGACATTATTTTTTTGGAAAGTGAAATTTTAATTAAACAAAACCCTTACATCTAAAAGTCAATAGAAAAAGTAATTTTGACAATTAAGTTAAAAAAATAACCAAGTTGTTGCCAGAGTGACAAATTTGTTGGGAAAATAACTTATTTTATTATGAAACAACTTTTTTGTGTTTTTTGAGATACGTTTGCTATAAATTAGTCTTTATTATAACTTTTTTGTCATTTTCATATACATTATGAAACGCGCTATTTTTCTTTAGGCTTCATTAAAAATTATTTACTTCTGAAAAACAAAATTTTTTTTTGACTATATGTCAATATAGTATCATAATTTCAATGACGGGGATGTTTTTGAACAGATTTTCTCTGCTTTTAGAGTAATTTAATCATATTTATTTATTTATTTATTTTTTGAAATATCAACTTATAATTCAGAATAAGAAATTATGGAAGCCCGTAAGTTTTGAGTTGGGAGACAGGTACATATTTACAATAAAACTTAATTTGTTTCTAAAAATAAGCCGTAATTAACACGAAATTTGAATTATTAGTTTAACAATGATTTTATAAATTTTAATTTTTATAAAGAATCTTTCAAAGTAAGAACATATGAACTTTTGTATTTTTTTATAAAACAAGAAAAAGAAATAAATAACGTATGAAAAAGACAGCATGATTATTTACATATTTTGAAAAAAAAAGTTCCCTCTCCATAAAATATAATCCGACTGACAGACGAAATTAGTTTTTTTTTACGAACGTAATAGTTGTATAAGCGAACTTCAGTCATTTGAAAAGACAAATAGTGGTTATGACGACGTTATAACAACCTAAGATTTATTCCCCAATACCGTTGTAGCATCGTTACCATACCGTTGTACCAACGTCGGCTAGCCGACCACTAGTCATTCAGCTAACAGCGGTACGACGTTATCCCAACCCATTTGTGCTACTTGGGTATAAAAGTTAGAAAAAAATGTTTCCGAACCAACTTTGTGAAATTGGGCCCCAGACAGGTATATCCATACAACTCGTATTTGAACAAAACTTACATTTAAACTAACGTGCGAAATTTAAATGTAACTTTGATTCATATATACGAGTTGTATGGACATATCTGGCCCAGAACCCATTTTCAGGAAGTTGCCAAGTAACGATTGTTTTCTAAGTTTTCTAAAAATAAGGCAGGGGTGTGACTATGATCATGTCTAATGTAATTTTATTTCGTACGAATACGTCATATTCTATTGATATAATGTTTACCTGGCAAAAATTCTCAAAATTAAGTAACGAATTTTATTTTTGTTTTTAACGTGATTTTCAATAAATTCTGGGCTAAGCTAACTTCACCAATTACTGTTTATTTTAAATCAGTTTTAACAAATTCTGAGGTGGACTAACTTTACACAAGAGTTAATGGATTTTTTATTGATTAGTGTTGCCTGATGAATTTTTTTCGAGATTATTTTCTGGGCTAGAATCGTGGGATAACTTCACATACGTTACTTTCAATTTAGTTTGACGTGACTGTTTAAAGGAGAAACGTCTCGTTGTGCTGTGTGTAACAGTTTTACTACATAAATAGAAAAAAAAAATAAAAGCCTCTTCGTGTATTTGGCAGTTAAATCTCGATCATGTCTCAAAGTATTTGGAAGAAATTTTATTACTTTCTACTTGTGCAATAGATAATGAGCGAATAAGAGAGTTTGGGGAAAAAGGTCCGTTTTTGCGATGATGATATGACACGTGTGCCATTTCTTCCTCCGTGAAATATTTTATGTGTTTCCAGTTCGAACATTGCATCGGGTGGGACATGTGGTCAAAAATTTTATGACTATCGTTACGGGTAATACGAAAGGGCTTATAATTTTGCATTCGACTCACTTGATTTGAGCATTTGGTTTATATAATTAAGATTAACGTAAAGTATTTGTGTAGAGTCGAATAAATGCACCGGTGATAATTTCGTGTCAATCGTAAAGTATTAGCGTAATAAAATGTTGTTGTATGGGATCATTATTATATAGAAAAGTTAATAATGTTTTAAATTAATATTAGTTTGGGAGAGAGGAGGGTGGTGGTGTTGATGGGTTTAGTCCTTTGGTCGGTTATACATTCGCAGCTCTCAAGACCCTGACTTGGCATCATCCATGACACACACGACAAACTGAGTGCTAGCCGAGGCAAATGCTGCGGGATGATGTGGTCAGGATGGTCTGTTTACCCAAGACTCGCGATCTAAGTCCATCGCGGGTTGCGAAATGTAACAAGGTCTAAAATTTGAATATCTATTTTGCCATGATAATAATAAAGATATGAGAGGATAGTTATTCTATCGATAGTTAACTATTATTGAAACGCCATCCTACTTTGACTATGAAAAAATCACAAAATTTTCCAAAGCTCGTGCATTTTGAACTGTCACCGAAACGAGGTTAACACGTTCTTCAATCTTTTGGAAAAGGAAATCATAGAAAATTATGAACAAACCTTGGAACATATTTTTATTACGGACGAAACAGTATGCCAGATGCCATTCTAGGCTTAATTGCTGAACGAAAACAAATATATTTACAATTACGGCAGCCGAAAGGATGAGACAATCGCAGTGATTGCCTGCTGTAAAGTAAATGTAACTTGCGTATACTACCGGTGTGGGACTTTCAAGGTTATAGAAAACCACTTGACACCCAGAAAACTATACGGAAAATTTCTATTAATTTTGGATGGACTCTCTTCTCATTACCGATGTGAAGCTAGCACGAAAAGTTAGCACGTATTTTTTAAAAATGTACATATGGGCGATGATTTTTGTTTTTGCTAAACAAATCATGAAAATATGTCGGCCATGTTTCTAGACATAATTTTTTATATTAACTAGCATTCCCCATGAAATAAAAATTTGCTTCGATATTTATGAACACAGTTTTATATGTTAAAATTTTTATTTGTTTTTCAAATGTGTAGTTTATTGTGTATATTACGCAACAAATTTGAGAAAATATAAAATTTATGCTGAATATACATACTTGTGGAAATTCTTGCGGCACTAATATATCTACTATAATATATACTATAATATATATAATGCTGTAGTTTGAAATCATATATTTTTTTACTTTTGAGTCACGTCGGTCGCGCCGAGTATATCTCAAGGGTTAGAAAATTCAATAAGATTATAAATTAAATTTGCAACAAAAAGAGTTTCTTATGATTTTCTGATTTTAACGGAAACAACGATTTTTGATAAAACTTGTCTTTGTAGAATTTCTCTATAGGTTTACAAATATTTTTCATAACAAAACAATTACATAAAAACGAGTTTGACAAAAAGATTCTATATCGAATTTGTAACAAAATTTATATATTTTTTTTTAATTTTTTTAAATTTTTATTTATTTTTTTTAATTTAAAAAAAAAATGAAAAAAATAAAAACAATTTGTATTTGTATTTATACAACGTTTTTTTATATTAATTCTTTAAAAATATTGCCGGTCCCGGGAGAAGTTTATCTGCGCAGACGTGCGGTCATTATAGTGTTAATCTAAAGCTTTAGCTAAAATGACGAGTAACAATAATAAAAACGGAATTTCACTAATATTTTCTTTCTCGTCCATCCTCGATTGACCCCGGATTAAATTTTAGGCGTAACCTTTTTCTACAAAGTCGAACATCCTTAATTAAATGATGTAAATGAGGTTCAAGTCAAAGTACCGGAAGTGAATAGTACACTGTCTAATGCTTTTATGCGAATAAACGAATGCGTTTATAATCAGCCTTTCGACTCCGTAATCCTCCGATCAACTTGGAAATCTTTTAGTATTCCTGTTGACCAGTATGATAGTACTACGTTGGTTAAGTTGATTGACTAGATAGAACTGTTTAACCTGTATAGCTTCTAAGATGGCGCCATCTCTTTTAACAGTTTCCGTTCCATTTTACTAATTCTTAAATAAACACAATTAAACAAAAGAATCACAATATTCCAAAAAAATAATATTATGAAAAATTATTTCACAACCTTTATTTAAACAATAAATAAATAATTCTTATACAAAAACTTTTAATAAAGGTAGAGTAAATAAAATGGTTGTATACAAATAATAACCAAAAAATGTTTGATAATCCTAAATTTTATTTAAAGATTAATGTTTGTTCCTTAATTTAGGGATTATTAACACATAAAGACATTCTATTATTGGCCTTGGTCTTAATTTTATTTATTTGAAATTTGCATTTCTTTCTTAGAAATATTAAAACCAGAAAATCGATTTTCTTTATCAAACCACTTTTTAAACGTTTCTTGACCATTGGTATAATTTATACAACTATTACAAATATGTTCTTTTATATTTTCAATTTGAGGTTTTGTCGCAAATACATGTTCTTCAATTTTTATATGAGATTGAGATATTTTGAAAAATATATCGCTGGGAACTTTAAGCTTTCCAAATTGACTGCTATTTGTGTAATTTTTGTAGAAAAGGAAACACTCGTTTTTCATTTGAACTGAATCTCCTGGTTTAATTAACATTATGGTACAGTTTTCACAATGGTTCCTTTTTAGGATTGTATGAGCAACATATCCTGTAAAATACTTGGCAGATGCTTCATCACATTCACAATTCTCGGTCATGGCGATGGTTTCAATAAAGAGTAAATCCAATTTATTATCTTCTACAAGACTTTCTCTTTCATCCAAATTTAAATCATAAGAACCACTCGATCCTTCAAGATTTTTTAAATTGTCTTCATTGATGTCCTTTAAAAGTTCTGGTGTTATTAATTCATCATCGTCCATTTCACAATTTGTTAAATTAGAATTCTCCAAAAATTTTATAAACATAATTTGAGCTGCAATGTTATTGAACTCATGAAGAGAAGGATTTGAATTATTTCCACCTCTTTGTCTGACAAGTTCAAAAAAATTTTCAATGGGGTCTTGATTTAGACGAGAAGTTAACAGAAATTCTATCTCCGGAGTTGTGGCAGTTAGCTCCGCAAATAATAAGAAAATCGCTTTAATGGTTCGTTGAATACCCTTAAAACAGTAAACGTTTTTCCGATTTATTGGCTTAACATTTTCAAAATAGTCAAGCATAAAATTTAAATTTTAATGAACTCCATTATTTTCCTTTAGTGCACATTTTTGGTAATTAGGATCGAATAGGATTTTGCTATTTAAATTATCGAACGTTTTATCTATTTTATAAAGAAAATTGAAAGTCGAAAAAACGTACGGCAAAGCTTCTGTAGAGAATTGTCCAAAATCAGACAATGTTTTAATTCCTACCACTACAGGTCTGCTAAATATTTGCGTCGATAGTTTAACACGCATCTTTTCGAAATGGTTTCGATAAATATGGCGTGAAGTTAATTTAGGACATAGCTTAGTAGACTTATTTTTTTCACTTTCATATAACTCCTTCAAAACGCACCAGCTTACAACTCCGTCTGGAGTTTCCAAATTTGTTTTGAGCAAGTTGTTCCGAAAGGACTTGATCAAATGAGGTGGATCATATAAGGCAAAAATTGTTCGCTCGTTATATAGGAAATAAGACTGATTTATTGTAATGTTAAGTAAACTAAACGCTTTTCGGTTGTTAGATCCTTGATCGCAAACCATTGCTACCACGTTCAAGCCAACTTCTGTTAAAATCTTAATAGTATACAACAAAACATCAGTTAATTGGTTTCCGTTTATATTTGTATCGCTGGCATGGTAAGCGATCATATATTTATATTGCTGGAAAAGTCCGCGAATCATAAAAACAATCAAATAATTAGCGATACTTGAAGACCGTACGTTATTTATTTGAGAAAAACTATCAATAACGTCACTGTGACGATCATATTCCAAGTCGGGTCTAATTTTAACTTCATCAAAAATTAAAACAACATGTTTGGCTTGACTTCCCATTTCATCTACTTTTTGCCTAAGTCCTTTTAAAATTGATAGATTTATACCGGGTATTAGGTTTTTAATTGGGGCCCATTGGCTCAATGATGATTTGGCTGGCAATCTTATTTTTAAATTTTCTCTTAAGAAATTATAGCACGACGGTGATTTATAATACATCTTTCGAGCAAGGTTTTTTTGAGGAACAGGATATTCTCTTTTTTTGGTATAGTTAATATCATTTTACCCAGATCCTTAGCAGATGGACTAATGTTTTGTAACAAATCAATTTCGGACATTAATGTTTTCGTTTTGTTAACATTATTTTTAATTTTTAAATGTTTTACTTTTCGGTGAAAATTAAAATTTTTTTTTTGAAAAATTGTGGTTTTATTTTTCAACCTTCTAATTAGCCGAAGGCTTTCTTCGTATTTTGATTTATAATAAAAACAATTTTTTAAATGTATTTCGCAGTTCGCACAAGCAGAACATAAACCTTCTTCTGGTGTTACTTTACTCGGGATATTATCAGAAATTAAAAATTTTGAAGAATTCATAAAATTGTAGTTTGATTTACTAGAATACGTTTTGATATTTTGGTAACGCACGGGTGTTTCATGATCTATTTTCAAATCCGGATAAGTTAAGAAATATTCGGGAACTGTATTTTTAATTAACTTCTGTTTTCCAATTGAATTTGGATCGAAATGTTTTTCACATATCATAGGTCGTTTGTTAAAATTCCATATTTTAATATCACGCTTTGCCATCCACACATTATACATTTTTTCACCTTTAGGAAACAAGAAAAATTTCCTATTTGGATGATTTTTTCTAGTTGCCTTTCGTGACGGCACAGCACGTAAAACACCTGACTTGTTCATATTTAAAAAAATGAGGTATTGATTAAATTAAATTTACACCATTTATGAGAACTTTACAATAAAGGAAACTATTTACGTACATAAATATTTAATTTCAAAGTATATCGAGGAAATAGAGGAAACGAAAAATAAATTAAAATAAAATCCGGCAATTTACATTATTTGGTGTCGATAACTGTGCAATAATGAATTTTTTTCCTATCATAAATATAATATACGTAATACGTAAATCTTTGCACTTTAAAAATTTTGTGTAAGTATGAAACTACAAAACACAAAAATACCACACGACTTCTTTTATTTTAATATCACCAGCAACTAAACTAATTAAAACAAAAATTTATGATCAGCAACAACATGAATTTTACTTGATGCGCTAAAACGTGTGAAAAACAAAAAATCGTACACCAAACGAAAATTATTTGTGTTTTGTTTTACTTTTGTGTATTTTGTTTGAATAGTCGAAAATACGAAATAAAAAGCTGAAGAAATTAATTTCTTTTGAACAGAACCTATTGTATCTCAAACGAGTGCCCTTTTAGAATAAACGAGTGCCCTAGGAAATTAGAACTTTTCCTGTTTGGAATATGCAGTCTTATTAATTATTTTGGTCAATGGCAATATCGATTCGTGCTGGGCTTTTCCAAGAACTTGTCGGACATGAAATTGATTTTGTATTATTTTGTATTAAAGGAGAACCATTTACAAAATTACTCAGAAAATTTCAGAATTTTCTTATGATTTGTTTGTGAGCAATATCGATTCGTGCTGTGCATTTTGGAAAATTTCTAGTTTTTATGAAATTGGTAGAGTAATATCGATTTGTGCTGGGCTTTTCCAAAATTTTGACGGACATGAAATTGATTTTATATTAAAGGAGAACCATTTTCAAAATTACTCAGAATATTTCAGAATTTTCTTATGATTTGTTTGTGAGTAATATCGATTCATGCAGTGCATTTTGGAAAATTTCCGATTTTTTTGAAATTGGTTGAGTAATATCGATTTGTGCTGGGCAAACTCATTGTTTAAAGACCAGTGGCCCTATTCTAGTTTTCTTTATGGGAATCGGGATTTGGGAAAAACATTTTTATAGCAAGCCTACTGAGTGAACAAGTTTGGTGTAAATATTTACACCAATGTATTTCCTCAGTAGGCCAGGTTGAAACAAAGTTAAATGTGAAAATATTTTACCATATAAAAATTTCGTGGAACAGAAGTTTCCCACTTTAAGTTTGAAAATGAATGCACTAAACTTATTCCTTCAGTATAGGCCACAAAAATACAATTGGAATAAAATGCTATTTGCATATTTGCTATTTGCATGCTGCATTTTGCTCAATTCTTTATTTCCAGGGAAGCAAGAGTAGTGCCACAGTTCATGGAATAAATAATACTAGTAACAATAACATAGTGTCGCCATATCTGTATGCTACCTTTTTGGTTAAGAAGTGGACGTTAAAGAATGTTTAACTTCGAAGATGTACATGACAGCCAGTATTCCACAGAAAATCTCTTTCATAGCCGCGAACTTAGAGTCGCACGACGTTATGATTTAAATATATTTTGCCTCGTTAAAATATATTTTGATGAACTCGATGCCGACTGTAAATGAATTTTTTTTATTTGTTTTAAACACCGCATTTCCTGATTCGTTAACAAATTACGTGATATGGGTTACATAGGCGACGTATCACGAAATGTTATACAGGATCGTGTTAAACAACTATAGGCTCAAAGTTGCGGGAGGTACCGAAGTACGCTTATTTACTGATATGCATGCAATCACGCGAGTCACGTCAAAATAATTTTTCAACAAATTCGCAAATATTTGTGTTAAACCAAATAATTAAAAAAACAAACATTCTGTAATTATATAATTAATGTAATTGATTCTAGATTTGTAAAACAAAAGAATTTTAATTTACGGGAATTGAATCCCTATGTCGTTTCAATATAAAAATCATCTATACCGGTCGAGACGGTAGACAGGACCCGACCAAAGATTAAGGCTGTTTACTACTGCATTGGTTTACGAACATGTGTTGGAACATTGCAAATTAAACGGATGCACTTAGACAGCACAAAATTTTTAGAAAATTAAATAAAAATTAAAAATTAATTTACAAAATTCGCAAAATGTCGTGAGCAACGAACGACTAATGAAGCATGTGCACGTCGAAGTTATATAACTCAAAGCTAACACAAATATAATTAGATAAATAAAAAGAGTTAAACCTTGTGATCAATGGATTAACCCATTAATTAACAGAACAGTTATAGTTTAAAAGAGAATGAAATTGTTTATAATTAGTATTAAGGCTACAATGTATTATAACATAAAGTTCTTTATAATTCAAAAAAATAAAAAAAGTGGTATGGTCAAACTTTAAAAGGCAAAATTTACAACAAACTTAAGTTGGATATAATTTGTTATGAATTTTAATAGGTTTTTGAAGATACTCAACTTTAAAAAATACAAAAGACATTAAAAATACAAAAGACATTAATCCCTACACATGAAATGAAGAGCGACGAACCTGATTTTAATCACATAATGGAAACGTTATTTATTCAAAATGGTGTCAAATACTGTCAACAGCGTGTTGTAAATGATTAAATAATGCAAGCCATCGAGCACCAAGAGGTCCAGTAAGCTTTAGCGCTTTTTTAGAAGTTGATGAAAATTCAAAGCTCAATAAAACGAGGTAAAATTACGATTGCTAGTCGAAATCAAAGAACAATGTGAATTCAAAAATTCGTTCTACTTTAAAATCGATTTTCTAACATCTGAAATTTTTAAAGATCCGTGTCATTTGATTTTATATTTTTGAAATTTTGATTTGCTGTATTTCGGTTTTGTGGTATTTTAAAATATTTTGAATTATTCCCAAGGTATTTACTACTCGGAAACCGATTTCCAAACAATGACTCATATAACTCACATAGATATGTATGTGATAAATTAAAGTTCATTACAAGTACATAACACCAAAAAATTATAATATTCTGTGCGGTGAATTCATTTCCCAAAAAATGCATGAACATTAAATGATAAAAAAACGAAACTAAAAAATATTTATAATAATGTTATGTTAAGTATATGTGATAAATTATCGAAATTAAAAATCTTTTCCACCATATAAATATTTTTCTCTATATCTTTTATCCAACCACTCCACACTCGATTAAACATTAACATTATGCAACGGTCCATTATAATATTCTTGTTCAGTGTAAATTATATCTGCTCGCGTATTGAAATTCAAACTTAATTATAAATTTCAAAATATCTATTTATTGATTACCATATTGATTAAAGGTAAATCAATCATTCATTATATAAAATTGAAAGAAATTTGAATTAAAACATTATTATCGGAATGTACTCGAAAAATACGTACGCAGATCAATAATGAAACAAGGCTAAAGTTTTTATTCGAAATGAATTAATTTATTTCAACGCTAATTTAGTGAAATCACTCAGCTGGGATTTTATTTTATACTCGTATATTTATAAATAGTTAATGTGCACGTTGAAAAAATAATAATAACAATTCGTATAAACATCAATCAAAACGCAAGTGACTGCTCTATAACTACACCTAACTCTATAAAATGTATATACACCAAGCAATATAAAGATGAGAAAGCGCTTTTCATCGGATTATGACGAAGCGCGATAATTTGACTAATTTTCGGACCAAAACGACAAGAACCCACTAATTTGATACACAAATTTCTTTACCAACAAATTTTTGTTTAGTTTTAAGTTTGTTTCTTCACACGAACTTGAAAAAAACTTTTCGTAGGTATTTTCCAAAACACAAATCAAAGTGCCAATCCAACTATAAAATTACACTAACAACAAAGCAAAAAAAAAATTTTACCAAGGAATGAACACAAAACTAAATACATAGAAAAGAAAATTCCACAAAAATCTGTAAAAACAACGAATCCATTAACAAAATTTATCGGTTCGCTAACTTCAATTTGTCTAACATTAAATTGAAAAAAAAGAAAATTATTTAATTCTCTTCTTCAATTGGATCAAACATTTTTTTTTCTTATAATTTCTTTGGTTTTAATATTATTGTTTTGATGGAGATGATGATGATGATGATGATGATGAAGATGATCGTTTAAATTTATGTTAATATTTTAATAATTTCTATGTTTGATGAGATTAAGAAACAGAATAAGATAAATGTTACACCAAATGGTTTGAAAAATTTCACGATTTTTTTTTTTGCTTTTCTACGGATTAAAATTAATGTTGTGCAATGCAATTGGGTGTTTGATGATTTCGTACGTGTACGAACAATTTTGAATTCATCATCATCATCATTGAATCATGTAACAACTAACAATATTTTTATACGTTTTAGTTGAATTTTAGTTTAAATGCGTTTTGCCTCTTATGTAAGGCAAGGTGTGCGCATGTGCGCTTAGTTGGAAGGTTATGTATTACAAAAAAATTACTTTTGAAGTTATTAGTTTCGTTATACGTTTCAATATGACAAAGGAAACATTCCTTATAAAGTACCCATGTATCATACGTAAACGATAGTACAAAGTCCGATTTTTTGATCGTTGATGTCCCCAATGTTGCGGGAGGCATCATAATCCCGGATAATCATAACCGCTGTAGGGGCACAACAGACGTTAGCCATTTTTAACGAGCTGGTTATTATCCGTTATAATGACGATGTCGTTGATGTTCAAAAGCGGTTTCGATTTCTGCCACTTTGATTTTGGTTGAAGTGGGGTTGGGGTACTCCATTTGCCAGCGCTTCCAAAAGTGTTGTTTCATTGGTTGGATCGTACTGGGTAGAGCAAATAAAAAATCTATTTCTTCGGCTGACAAAATGCACAACGTTTGGGAATTGAGAATGCTTTCAATTTCCGTAAGTAACGTCATCTCCTCCAGCGTAAGCCCTGTATCTCAGATTTCACCAAAATGATGTGTTTTTGGAGGTATGAAATGCTTGAGATACTATAAAAATAAAATGGGAGATTTCATTAGAATTCTGCATACAATTTTATATATGATGTTTTGGAGATGATTACTGGCGCCAATAAAATATACTTTCCACTGTCGCTGTATATATCCCGGAAGCAACTTCGTCGCGGTAAATTTGTTTAGCGCGGCCAGAAATGCTTCTTCACTGCTCAAATCACTTACATTCTTCACTGCTCAAATCACTTACTAGCTCTATGTGTATGGCTTTTGTACTAAGGCAGATAAATAAACGCCCTCCTCCATCCTTTTGTCAAGACGATGAACACTGAGCCAGCGCAGTCTACTCCGACTTTTAAAAATGTTCAAATCAAATCCGTTGTGTACTCCGGGAAGTTGCCGTCAGTTGGGTTTCACTTTTAACTGATTGCCTATAGTTCATGGAACACAGTTGCGGATTGTCTTTCGTATTTAAATTTAGCCCAGGAGGATCGGGTGACATTATGATCGTATGTTTCGTAGAAAATTTTCCAATTTTCAAAACTACCCTACTCGTAAAACTCATATTTCGTCAATAAATGGACTTAGCAGTTTAATCTTGCTGGAGCCTTTGACTAGCCTAAACCTTTTTTAGCATCAATGTCTTGTTTAAAAATAGGCTTTGGTATGCTGTATGAGATAGCGAAAACTTGACAGCGGAATATAAGAGATTACGCTACTCGCCGCAAGTGGCGGCACTATCACTAAAGGAAATTTTTTGTAATGTAATTACCAGCGGAAATTTTTTATTCATTATGTATATATATTTTTTCACTAAATAAAACATCTCAGCGGAATAAAATATTAGAAGTGATCCTTAAAATGGCAAATAATTTGATCTCCGAAGTAAAGGAACTCGGTATATGAAATTTAACAATAATCCGTCTTTCCGGCATATCTTCCACTAGTAACCAATAGTTTCGGTTGGTTTTCTAATAGCTTAGCTCATACTGAGATTATACGAAAAATTTGGGGAAAATTCATTGACTAGAATTTTCACTAAAATTTTTTGATTTTATGCGGCCATATAAGTTATTTTCAGTTTTTGACCAATATCTCAAAAACTTCTACTGGTAACCAAAACTTTTGGTTATTTTTCTAATAGCTTAGGTCATACTAAGACTATATGGAAAATTTGGAGAAAATTTATGAACTAGAATTTTCACTAGAATTTTTTTGATTTTCTGCGGCCATATAAGTTATTTTCAGTTTTTGGGCAATATCTCAAAAACTTCTACTAGTAACCAATACTTTCGGTTAGTTTTCTAGTAGCTTAGGTCATACTGAGACTATATAGAGAATTTGGGGAAATTCATGGACTAGAACTTTCACTAAAATTTTTTAATAAGTTATTTTCAGTTTTTGGCCAATATCTCAAAAACTTTCACTAGTAACCAATAGTTTCTGTTACTTTTCTTAAAGCTTAAGTCATACTGAGACTATATAAAAAATTTAGGGAAAATTCATTTACTAGATTTTTCACTAGAATTTGTTGATTTTCTGCGGCCATATAAGTTATTTTCAGTTTTTGGGCAATATTTCAAAAACTTCCACTAGTAACCAATAGTTTCGGTTGTTTTTCTAGTAGCTTAGGTCATACAAAGACTTTGAAAATTTGAAGAAAATTCATGGACCAGAATTTTCAGTAGAATTCTTTGATTTTCAGAGGGCCATATACGTTATTTTCAGTTTTTGGCCAATATCTCAAAAACTTCTACTAGTAACCAATAGTTTCTGTTATTTTTCTCAAAGCTTGAGTCATACTGAGACTATATGGAAAATTTTGGGAAAATTCATGCACTAGAATTTTCACTATAATTTTTTGTTTTTCTGCGGCCATATAAGTTATTTTCAGATTCTGGACAATATCTCAAAAACTTGCACTAGTTACCAATACTTTCTGGTAATTTTCTAATAGCTTAGGTCATACTGAGACTATATGGGAAATTTGTGGGAAATTCATGGACTAGAATTTTCACTAAAATTTTTTGATTTTCTGCGGCCATATAAGTTATTTTCAGTTTCTGGCCAATATCTTAGTCGAAGTTTTTGAGATATTGGCCAAAAGCTGAAAATAACTTATATGGCTGAAGAATATCAAAAATTTTTTGTAAAAATTCTAGTTTATGAATTTTCCCCGAAATTTCCATATAGTCTCAATATGACCTAAGCTACTAGAAAAACAACCGAAAGTATAGGTTACTGGTGGAAGTTTTTGAGATATTGGCCAAAAACTGAAAATAACTTATATGGCCGCAGAAAATCAAAAAATTCTAGTGAAAATTCAAGTCCATGAATTTTCCATATAGTCTTAGTATGACCTAAGCTATTAGAAAAACAACCGAAACTATTAGTAACTAGTGGAAGTTTTTGAGATATTGGTAAAAAGCTGAAAATAACTTATATGGCCGCAGAAAATCAAAAAATTCTAGTGAAAATTCTATAGTCCATGAATTTTCCCCAAATTTTCCATATAGTCTCAACATGATTTAAGCTATTAGAAAAATAACCGAAACTTCTGAATACAAGCAGAAGTTTTTGAGATATTGGCCAAAAACTGAAAATAACTTATATGGCCGCAGAAAATCAACAAATTCTAGTGAAAAATCTAGTAAATGAATTTTCCCTAAATTTTTCATAAAGTCTCAGTATGACTTAAGCTTTAAGAAAAGTAACAGAAACTATTGGTTACTAGTGAAAGTTTTTGAGATATTGGCCAAAAACCGAAAATAGCTTATATGGCCGCCGAAAATCAAAAAATTCTAGTGAAAATTCTAGTTCATGAATTTTCCCCAAATTTTCCATATAGCCTCAATATGACCTAAGCTACTAGAAAAACAACCGAAAGTATTGGTTACAAGTTTTTGAGATATTGGTCAAAAGCTGAAAATAACTTATATGGCCACAGAAAATCAAAAATGTTTAGTGAAAATTCTAGTCAATGAATTTTCCCCAAATTTTTCGTATAATCTCAGTATGAGCTAAGCTATTAGAAAACCAACCGAAACTATTGGTTACTAGTGGAAGATATGCCGGAAAGACGGAATATTGTTAAATTTCAACATTTCATATACCGAGTTCCATTACTTCGGAGATCAATCAATTTGCCATTTTACGGATCACTTCTAATATTTTATTCCGCTGAGATGTTTTATTTAGTGAAAAAATATATACATAATGAATAAAAAATTTCCGCTGGTAATTAAATTACAAAAAAAATTCTCTTTATTGATCGTGCTGCCACTTGCGGCGAGTAGCGTAATCTCTTATTTTTCGCTTTCAAAATTTCGCTATCTTATACAGCATAGCTTTAGTGTTGTTTACATATTAGAAAAAAATGCGGATGTTACATGGCGCCAGTACTATCGATTGAATGATGAGACTATTTCGGACGTCCGATTGGCTTAGAAGGTAGCCCATCATCTTGGATTGCTTTCACGTATGTACTAAACCACGTAATGGATATTTCAGCGACGGTGGGCAACCTTGCTTTATTAGTTCCCAATCTTGAACTTCCTTAAGTGACAATATATCATCACATTCAGCATCAATAATTTATTAACGGGTGTGATCCATCTCATTGGGTCGAATATCCTACCGGCTTCGGATAGTATCATTCTCTTCGTGAATTTGGCAGATGTGGGGAGACATACGCTAAATTTAAATGATTCCTAAGCTGGGTCATCTTGCAAACCTAAAATCGAAATAGACTGATCAGATATTTGATCGTTGTCAGACTTGATTGACAACCAATTGGTCCGAGTCGGTCCGAGACTTGAATATGAGTTCGATACCCGTTTCCACAAATGAAAGCCATGACTAGAAAGTCTTGATGTAAGTGATGCCTTTAATCATTTGTTTTCATTGACGGCGTCCCCAACATGGAATCATCAACGTATATATAGAAGTTTCAAAAATGTCAGCTACAACTAAAATATAATATATGATTGGCTGCGTTTTTTCATCTCATCAGACAATCCTCTGATATTTCGTGTCAGCACTGTGGAGACAGATTTGACGGTACATTTTTAACACGTAGACTGCACCGTGGGGCCAACCGCTAAGCAATCGTTGAGGAGCACGCCAGAGATGGATTTTGGGGAGTCGTCGAATGTCACTTGTATTTTGGTGATGTTGTTATCCGCTTTGATGACACCGTGGTGTGGAAGAAAATAACCATCGTCATTAGTAATTTGTGGAGGAATTTCCTACATATAAACAAGCTACAAATAGTCACTCATAAACCGTTTATATAAAGCATTATTTAATGAAGCACCTAACTTCGAAGTATACTGGCTTTAAATGGCATTCGGACTGGGATTCACCCGTCGAAACATCGCGTGACGCTTTTGTTGAAGTTGCCTTCGCAGAGTTCTTCTTCCGCTGATAACGGCAGAACATCATTGCCAATTGGTTCGATTTCCCAAAAGCATCGTTATGTTACAGTAGCAGCCGCAATCCAGTCAAATATCGTCCTCGAAAAGCTGGCATTCGTTAATATGTTTTAAAAAAGTGGTCAATTCCAATCAATAGGTTAACGTCGCTTGCTTTGTAAAACTCTGGGTCGGCCAAATGGCAAGTGACTCTATCCTGTCTAACTGCGACTGAGTAATGTAAATGCGTGGTAACGTGGTGATGTGTTTTAATATTAATGGCGATTCCCTTCGTATAGTACTTGCATTGGATCTTCCAACTCCCTTTACCACTATATTCTTCCATTTGATCTTGGTAACCGTAATCGTTGAATGAATGACTCGTTAATAAAATTTACCAATTACCCGTAATCTAACAGCGTACGGCAGCGCATCGTGTTCCCTTCTGATTCGACAACATCGATTAAAGCGGTTGGTAATATGTACTGTGGTTTGAACGAATGTGTAATGGTTTCGTTTATATGTCAAACATCGGCGTTTGGAAGTGCATCGAAATACTGCATGCTTGTCGTTGGTCAACCACCATCTCATTAAATATTTTACAAAGTATGTGCAGGAGCCACGGATCTCGTTGTTCGCATTGTGTTCCCGTGGCCTTTAGTTGAAGCAATATTTCGTCGGACGTGTTTATAGTAACTTCTTAATGTTACTGTTATTTATGCAACATGGATTCGATGGCCGATCGATGAAAACGCGTATAAAGGCTTTCCTAGTGTGCCGCTTGCGGACATATATTTAAAGCAATTTTTGAAGAGTTTCGATGGAAGTGGCCTCTATATGATGCTTAAATGACGTTGAAGGTTGACGGCTTCTCCTCTATTAAAGCCGTTCAGATACTGTAACGTCTGGACCGCGGATAAAGTGGTACAATCGTGTACACTGTACAGTCAAATAAAAATTTCCAAAATTTTTGTAAATATACAGCACACAAAATAATTTGTAAATTTAACAACGTCCCTTTGAATTTTATTGTTATTATTTTGTATATTTGACAAAATTTTTGTTAAATTTAAAAACTTTATTGTATTTTTTTCAATATTTTCAATTTTATAAAAATTTTATTGAATTTATTAAAAAAAATTGTTATTTTTCCAATTTATTTTTATAATTTACAAATTATTTTGTGTGCTATATATTTACAGATTTTTTTTTTTTGAGTGTATGGATGTTAAGTATAAGTCGTACACTCAAAAAAAATTTACAAAACTTTTGTCAATATACAGCACACAAAATAATTTCTAAATTTGACAAAAACTGTAAACTTTGTAAAAATAAATTGAAAAATAACAAATTTTTTTAAATAAATGCAATAAAATTTTTATAAATTTGAAAAAATACAATAAAATTTGTAAATTAATTAAAAATTCCGTCAAATATACAAAATATTATGATAGTGAAGTTTGTGCTAAAAAAATTATTAAAAAATTACACTGTTAAATTTATTATTTTTCCTATTGGAATTTATTTTCAAAAGAAAATTATTAAATTGGGTTCATTCTAAATATTGCGTCGTCGAATCTAGAAATATATACAGATTCTGGCTGATATTTTTGAGAAGGTAAAGCATACACCTATTCCTAAGATTTAAGTAAACTATATTTTTGACATTCGTTCTTTTAAAAATTATATTTAGAAATTGAGCATTTTTGACCGGTTACAAATAATATTCCAGCCAATTCTAGAAATGTCTACGGGGTCACTAACATTTTCAAATAGATCATTCAATCTAGTAAGTCGATAGCAAATAGGATAAAATTATGATGGGCTTTTCTATGTTTAAAGATGTTAGAAACTTCATAATTATGATAAAAATTTCTAGTTTAATGAAGATCGAACTAAATATATTTAGAGGTCCAGGACAAAAAATTTCCTTTTTTTATACCATCGATCGTAGAGATGTCCACAGGTTCTCACACACATTTTTGAATAGATTACACAATATTCTATCGTTATATAGTGATTGGCGTCCGATTCTAACGGGTTTGGCTATGCCTATAATATAATTCATGTTTTTATTTGTACTGTCACTACCAGAGATGTCTACGGCATCTCGTCTATATTTTTTGACAGCTTATAATATTTTCTGTCTATGGAGCAAAAATGGGTCAATTGAAATGAGTCTAACAGCGATTTTTGGAATTATGATTGGGATTATGCAACTAAGTAATTTGCACAAAAATATTATTATTTCCTTCTACAAGATTTTAGAAATATTTCCAATTGGATTTTAAATTGAGATTCCCAAACAAGCGACGAACCCATTTTAATACATTTGTAGTATACGCTACTCGCGTCTAAGATGAACGTTGTTCTGTTAAATAAAATTTAAAAATGTTTAACAAATTTTCTTTTTTTATATCGGGGATCGTAGAGATGTCCACTGGTTCTCACACACATTTTGAATAGATTACACAATATTCTGCCTTTAGAGTGATTGGCATCCAATTCTAACAGATTTGGCTATATCTATAATAAAATTTATGTTTTCATTCGTACTGCTATTACACAAGATGTCCACTGAAGTCAAATTTCTATAAAATAACTAAAACTGTACATTTGTCCGAGTATACAAAAGTACGTTTAGACGGAATACTCTGCATAACAATAGTTACGTGGTTAAAACAAAGTAATAATTAAAATTAATTAATTCAATAGACCCATATATAAACATGGTTTTTTATGATGACCTTGGTATGTACTTTAATACACAAATATAAAATAGTCGGTCCATGGGGTCGGTCATATGAATAACAAGCAAAAACTGCAAAAGTTGTTGCACGAAGCTACAATGAGTCCCATATAGACATCGTTTTTTATGATGGTTTTGGTATGAACTTTAATACAAAAATGCCAAATGGACGGTCCCCAGAATATTGTGTAATCTATTCGAAAATGTGTGTAAGAACCTGTGGACATCTCTACGATCGGTGGTATAAAGAACGGAAATTTTTTATCCTGGACCTCTAAATAAATTTAGCTCGATCTACATTAAACTAGAAATTTTTATCATAATTATGAAGTTTCTAACATCTTTAGACAAAGTAAAGCCCATCATAATTTTATCTTATTTGCTATCGACTTACTAGATTGAATGATCTATTTGAAAATGTTAGTGAAATCCCGTGGACATTTCTAGAATTGGCTCCCGTGGACATTTCTAGAAAAATGCTCAATTTCTAAATATAATTTTTAATAGAACGAATGTCAAAAATATAGTTTACTTAAATTTTAGGAATAGGTGTATGCTTTACCTTCTCAAAAATGTCAGCCAGAATCTGTAGATATTTCTAGATTCGACGACACAATATTTAGAATGAACCCAATTTAATAATTTTCTTTTGAAAATAAATTCCGACAGGAAAAATAATAAATTTAACAGTGTAATTTTTTAATAATTTTTTTAGCACAAACTTCACTATCATAAAATATTAACAATAAAATTGAAAGGGACGTTGATAAATTTCAAAAAAATCATAATTATTACGTGTGCTGTATATTAACAAAAATTTTGTAATTTTTTTTTTGAGTGTAAAATGATTGCCACTCCGTAAAAACGCTGGAGAATGTCGATAGGTCCAGTTTGGGCAGCCCAATGACCACGGCTGCTTTCGTTTAATTGACATACTTTTCTCGTGTTCGTGGTGTTGTTCTACCAAGTCAGTTTGCGGATTATCGAATTAAGTTGAGCTATGGCTCTGTAATACGTGATCTCATAATCGGCATTTAGTTCTAGTATCTCATCGACTTGCACTCTTCGGCCGATAACCACTCGAATTTTTTAAGGTGTTGAGAATTAGCGTTAACTTACCCTTGTTGGCTGCCCGTTGCATTCTTAGCCGGTTACCTTTCACATGCCTTTTAACTGGCACTTATTCGATGTAATATTGATGGCACTCGGATATGCAAATTAAACTCGTATTGCTGCGTATTTGGTATGTTAAATTTGTTGTAATTATTTCACCACACGAAACTCACAGTTAACTCCGTTATGGAATTCAAATCATTTCACATTTTTTAACATTAACTCTATCCTCGATTTTTATATGAAAGCATGGCGTTGTAAATTATGGCATATTACACGATTTTCGGGGGGATGCATTGTTGCATTAAAATCACCCAATACCATTTTGAAATTAGCATTAGGGCTAACGAAAATATTGTTTCAGCATTATTGCTTTTCGCGATTTTGATATATGAAAGGGTATCGTTACAGCTTTTGGTATATTACATAAATCTCAGATATTGGCACCAAAAGTGGCTACAAATGTTAAATTGAACGTACTTGTTAGAAATTAAATCATTCAATGCTATATCGAAATAAGAATTATGGCTCTTACTTAGAATTTTGAATATTGCGTAAAAGGGTGAGAATTGTAAAATTAAAATCACCTATTTTAATTTCGAAATAAGTCGTACAGTAAACTTTGTGTGGTATATGATCCTCTTCTGCTATATTGTGTTTCTACTTCGATGTTTAGATCACTCTTATGTTTGTGTTTCTTATAAAGAAAGGTAAGTTTACTATCGTTCGTACTATTTTTGATCGTACACGTTGTAATTTTATTATGGATGTGTAATACAGAAAACACTGGTACTGACGTCTGAAATCCACCAGAAGGACATTGTAGTGTTTATCAACATAATCCTGCTTCTGATGGAATTGAAATACAGTACCTTGAGGTCTGGACTATTAAAACTTTAATCCCTGAGCCATTTATTTTAGCAATTCACCTAGATTCGGCAGCAATTCACCTAGAACATGGTTTTTTCAATGAGCACTACAACATTTATTTTAAACGAATCATGTTATTTCAAAATATAGAATATCCAGAGCCGTCTATGATTTTAAAGAGCCGTGATATTAAAATGTAAATAGAGGGAAAGGTTTTATTGAGTTATTATAAAAAACTGTGGTGATTGGAAAATTTTTGAACATAAATTTTTGAATAAAAAATTAAACAAATCATCTAGCTATAAATTTGAATTTTATAATTTTAATAAAATATTCAAAAAACACATATTTGGAAATCAGCCATCATGTAGTATTTAATTATAAAATTTAAGGAGCATAAATTTATTAATTTTCTATAAAAATGAGCATTCCGTTTAGTTGTGTAGGTTACTAAGTGGTGCCGCAGATTCTTTTAACATCCAATTTAAAATTTAGTTTTATGAAAATTTTCTTCTGTAGTAAATTCTGGCCCCATGCACATCAGAATTTTCGAGCTGAACGATTCGTTTAATGATCACATTTTTAACAAAATTATACTGAATACGTGACCTGAAACGAAATTTTATGACTCATTATGTAGAAACAATAATTATTATTCATATAATAAAATTTTGTTCATCAAAATATATTTATTGGAAAGTTTCTTAATTAAATAATATTACAATAAAACAACAAAACGTAGAAAACTTCAATTTTATGCGTTTGCAAAACCGAGCTTTCTGTAATTTCAAAATATGTTTACAGATGTCTCTGTAATAAATTTACTTGAGATTACAGAAAAGAATAAAATAACCAAACATATATTTACGAAAACATCATAGATACTGCGCGCTGTAAAAAAAATAATAGAAAAATGTCACAATTTTTAAAAATTTTTGTTTTTTTTATTTATCGAATTCTTTTTGTGCTATAATGGTTGAAATTCATTTTTTAGCCTTTCTTTTAACTTTGGTCACTTATAAAATTTTAATTAAATTACTTTAGTAAAAACACTTGTAAAAATTTCCTTATAGTGACAATATTTATTTTGTTTACAGGAATATCGATTTCGAAAAATATTTCTCTCTCAGCGAGTTGTAAAAGGAACACAGGAAGAAATATTTTTCCAAATCGATATTCCAGTAAACAAAATAAATATTGTCACTATAAGGAAATGTTTACAAGTGTTTTTACTAAAATACTTTAATTAAAATTTAACGAATTCAGGCAGTATACATAATAAATTGGTAGATTTTCTAAACAAACATTTGGGTTTTAAAATATTAAATTTTTTGTCGCTAATGTTTTCTAAATTTAAACTTAGCGACATCTTTTGATTGGTTAAATAATTGCGAAAGGCCTGCTAGTTTTAATTGCAGGTTTTAATTGCGACTTAAACAAATTTTCGGTGCAACCACACTAACACAAGCATAAATGAAATGAAAAATATTTCAAGGACATTTTGAATAATTTTAGTTTAAATTTTATTTTCGAAAGAGCAGAACAAAACAAAATAAAACACACATACATATATACATTATCTATTACGACTAGTTGGCCTTGAAAAAATAATCAAAAACCAAAAATCTCGTGCGGTATCAGCCATCAACAATGTTGAAATAGAATCCAAAACGCAATAACCCCAATGTAATATGCTCCTCCAAAAGCATTTTAACGAACGTTTTTTTTTTTAAATAATGCTAAAATTTTGGATGGAACATTCTGTACTAATTTCTTATTTTCTTTACATACCCTTCTTTACAAATTCTTATTACTACAAAAAAAAATTGTGTTAGACTACGACTCTTCAAAAAATAAAATTAAGATACACTAATTTATTATGAATATTATATAGGAAATGGACTAAGTTGAATCGCCCATTATCACCCAACATTCTCGTAGAATAAAAGCTAATATTCCCAATCGAAAAATGTCAAAGCAAAGTAGGCTATTATTTAATTAAAATGTACCTCTTAAATTATAGAAGTACAAATATTACATGCAGAGCCCGTATAGAAATGGCCATGACAACATAAAAAAACATCGTTGAGCTGGTGTTAGTGACAGGCAAGCGCGCGTACACATCTCCATAGTAAAAAAAGTTCGATTACATGGGATTTTTTGCCAGGCAAGTTTTATTTCGCTCGTATTTCCTTAAATATTTAAGTTTTTATTATGATTTTTCAATGACATAATCATAGTTTATCGAAGTACAGTTTCAGACTAGTTTTAATTTAAATTTAAAAACTTTTATTTTAAAATTTCATTATTTTCTAAAAGTTTACCATATTTATGCGGCATTTGTTATTATGTTTTCATTTTTTTTGTTATGACTTTTTGCTGCGTTTTGATTTGTGCAGCGCTAATCACATGAACCAATTAGATCTTTGTTTACGTTTTTTTGTATATGCATAGGGTGATGAAATGATAATTTTTATATTTTTAACTTTTTTCTCATCTTGACTTCAGTTTGAGCACAAGTTTAATGGTGGCAGGTTGTGTGCAAGAATATATTTGTTGCGAGTTTGCGACGGCCATGTTAATGTTTAATGGGGAAAGTGTCAAAATTTAATATTTGTGTATTTTTGACCCTAAACATTTTTTTTATAAACTGAATTAATTACCTTAATTACCTTTTTTAATTTAAATTACTATTTTAAATAATTTTTTACTTTAATATGATGTCTATTATTGCTTATTACGTGCACATAAAAGAGGTACGATCGATCGAAATGTTAAGATATTTTTAATAGATATCGCCGATGCATTCGGTGTTGGAATAAATTGTATGTATATATTTACCAAAGATGTACGGATAATGCCTGCTCAAGTTATATTGCATTTTAGATCGAGAAGTAAATCTAATTATGTTAAGTATTATTTGAAGAAATAAAAGTTGTATTTTGTTTTAGGCGAAAATAACCATTGCGAATATGTATAAAGGACGAGCTTTATAAGGAATGAAATAGAGAAGTTTAAATTTTATTTGGATGATGTTAAGGGGATTACGAACCCAGTTTTTAGTCGGCCCGTCACTGAAAAGGTGTGTTCTTGAGACCAATTTTATCTCTTCTAGGGTTTCCAAATAATCAATAAAATTAATACCTGCACTTTCTGTGCAGATTAATGCATTCAAATGGAAGAAGGTACCCAGCACCGCAAACAGTACTATGATGTGAGGATGGCAGTGATACTTCTATAAATGCAACCTTATGAAAACCCTAATTCCTGAAATACCTGAAATAGAACAACCACCATTTCTTGTAATAAATCAGAAATGCAATTGACGCCATTATGATATTTCGGCCGATCGTCGATAGCAAAATATGTCATTTTTATTACCCTCAAACAAAGGCGTTCTTCAAGTGCAAACAAAAATAGGAGTTGCAGCCCAAATGAAATATCTCGAAATAACATACATTGCAATAATACCGAGGGAGTATCGATCTTGATGGATCATTTTTGGCTCAAATCGAATTTAGGTCGCAAGATGATTTGTCGGGAAATTAAAAGAATTAAATTTTTACAAGCACAACTTTTGTTTATTTATTTATAAATAAAGATGATTGTTATTTAAGTATTAAAATTAAATTTTGCTATTAATTTAGTATTTGGCTATATTATTATTATTATTATTTATTTGCACCGCACAAGAGCACAACACAACTATTGAGAGAAAAAGAGTAAGAGAGAACGAAACGTCATCGACTATAAACATCAAAACAAATCATCACTACCCTGTAACAAACAAGCAAAACAAAAAAAATATGAAACAATTTAATTGGTTCGTTTCATTTCGGTAAACGAATTTATAAAAGCAAAAAAAAAATCCATGTAAAATTTTAAAGTAGTATGCGAACAGGCAAGACTAACACTTTGTTAAAATACCGTGTCATGGCCATTTCTATACGGGCTCTGTTACATGTTTCGATTCACATCTAGATCAAAAAAAAAACTTACCGGTGGCACTATTCTGGTAATTCCCCATACTGAGGAGAAAAGTTTGATGTAAATATTTATAAATTGGGAATAATTTTTCCATAGCTAAATTGGTAGGGAAAATTATTCCCAATTTAATTTTGTTTTCAAAAAATTTAACACTAGCTGTTTACCTCAGTATGCCGAAAAAAATCTTTGAATAGAAATTACATATAAATTCTTTTCCCAGTTCCCTATTCCCAGAGAATTACCATAATAGTGCCACAGAGCTGTTTAAAAGCAAACAAAACGATCGGAGTTCTTTCAAGTGCAGGCAACTTAAAATGGATAACGCACGATACTTTTCAGATGGTTTTTATAGTCACACAAAACAAACAAAGATGTTTCTATTTTAAAATATTGTATCGAAATTAAATTTAAAAGTATGTCAACTGAGATTTTTAAATATATTGGGACTTGGGAGTGACAAAGCTTCAATGGGAAAAAGGAGTGGTGATAGACGAAACCATATGGAAACGACGAATACATACAAAATTTCAAAACTTTCACATGCCTACGATTTAAAAACAAATGATGGTGGAAATATATATGGGGTATCTGGGAAATCCGTAAGAGCCGAAATAAATATTTTTAAACGTCTAAGGATTTTCGTATTACACTCAATTATGTTTTGTCTCGAGTAACAAAAATGTCAGAGATTTCCAAGCATGTGAATAAATAAGATTGGGTTTTCACATCAATTACTAGTTCAGAACCACTTCGATCATCTCTGTTCAACCCATAGGGGCCGAGATAAATAATTTAAAATGTCTAAGGATTTTCTTATTACACTCAATTATGTTCTGTCTCGAGTAACAAAAATCTCGGAGGTTTCTGAGCATGTGGATAAAAAAGATTGATTTCTTACATCAATTACTAGTTAAGAACCACTTCGAATGTATCTGGGCAATCCGTACGGGTCAAGATAAATAATTTCAAATGTTTAAGAATTTTCGTATTTCACTCAATGACGTTCTGTCTCGAATAACAAAAATCTCAGAGATTTCTGAGCATGTGGATAAACAAGATTGGTTTCTTACATCAATTATTAGTTCAGAACCACAACGAACGTATCTGAGCAGTTCTTAGGAGCCGAGATAAATAATTTCAAATGTTTAAGAATTTCATATCATACTCAATAATATTCTCTCGCAAATAACGAAAATCTCATAGATTTCTGAGCATGTGGATAAATACGATTGGTTTCTTACATCAATTACTAGTTTAGAACAACTTCGAACGTATCTGAGCAATCCGTAGATGCCGTAATAAATATTTTCAAATGTTTAAGAATTTTCATATTTCACTCAATGACGTTCTGTCTCGAATAACAAAAATCTCGGAGATTTTCGAGCATGTGGATAAATAAGATTGGTTTCTTACATTAATTACTAGTTCAGATCAACTTCGAACGTATCTGGGCAATCCGTAGTGGCCGAAATGAATATTCTCAAGTGTTTAAAAATTTTCATATTTCACTCAATCACGTTCTGTCTCGAATAACAAAAATCTCAGATTTCCAAGCAAGTGGATATAGATGATTAAATTTGTACATCAATTACTGGTTCAGAACAACTTCGAACGTATATGGGCAATCCGTAGGGGCCGAGATAAATAATTTCAAATGTTTAAGAATTTTCGTATTTCACTCAATGACGTACTGTCTCGAACAACAAAAATGTCAGAGATTTCAGAGCATGTGGATAAATAAAATTGGTTTCTAACATCAATTACTAGTTAAGAACCACTTCGAACGTATCTGCGCAATCCGTACGGGCCGAGATAAATATTTTCAAATGTTTAAGAATTTTCATATTTCACTCAATGACGTTCTGTCTCGAATAACAAAAATCTCAGAGATTTCTGAGCATGTAAGTAAATAATATTGGTTTCTTACATTAGTTACTAGTCCAGAACCACTTCGAACATATCCGGGCAATCCGTAGGGGCCAAGATAAATAATTTTAAATGTTTCAGAATTTCATATCATACGAAATGATGTTCTCTCGCAAATAGCGATAATCTCAGAGATTTCCGAGCATGTGGATACATAAGATTGGTTTCTTACATCAATTACTAGTTCAGAACAACTTCGATCATCTCTGGGCAATCCGTAGGGGCAGTTCAGAACAACTTCGATCATCTCTGTGCACTTCATAGTGTGTTTGTTGTAAAAAAATTTATTTTTTAAAATTCACTCAAAACTTTCCACAAAAATTAGATGTTTGTTACGTATAGTGTAAAAATATTTGTGTTTATTAAAAAATTTCAGATATTATTATGAAAGTTCAATATTTAAGTATTTTTTTCAATTCTAAGTACTTATAGGCCACAGTGTATATTTTGTTATTTTGGCATAAACTTCACTCCGATGAAAAACGGAAAAACTGAAAAAAAAAATGTTTTAAAAAAGAGTCAATTGTAGAATTAAACTCATATTTCAATATCTATAAAGAATACGGAACTCTAATACATTTGGGTAGCGATAAATACCCGTACTTGATTTTAAATCTGAATCTGTAAGAGTTATTAAACCACCATCTACTTTTTACTTTAATTTCTACGAAACCAAATGGTTTATATGTTAACCTAATTTACAAGTATAGCATCTTTCAAGTACGGGGGACACCATTTCATAATTAGGATATTGGATTTCCGAAACCAAATGTAAAACGAGAGGAAAAACTGTCTAATAAGGTTCGGTCAATAATACCAACTGGGGTGAAAGTGAAAGACGCCAAAGTTTCTGATGTTGACAAACAGTTTTTGCAGTGAGAATAATAAGCTTAATTTGGAGTTCTATAAAAACGTCATAGATGAAAATAAACTTTAAATAGAATCAATTGATGAGGAGTGCTACGCTAATCTAACATAGATGATGCTGAAGACGTACTAAGAATTTATAACATTTATAAATGACGCCGACATGGGGAAGGAAGGAGGATCTAAAATTACTAACACTATATTGAAAAAAAAACAATGGTCTTATATAAACGACATTATGTCTAAACATCGCAACGGGTAATTTCACTGTGAATATAGAAATTTCGTGTTACATAAAATAATAATAGATGTCTAACTCAAAATAAAAAAAAAAGAAACTTTCGATGAGAACCTCGCGGGAGATAATTTAAAATTTTAAAAGCTACAACATTTAGTGTTTTTTGTTTTGTTTTAACTTTTTTTTTTTTGATTGATCCACCTCAAAAAAATTAAGAAGAATAAAAACTTTAAATGTGAAATACATTCTTTTCGTGTATATAACACTAATGTCTTCTTTAAAAAAAAACAACAACCAAAAAAAAAAAAATAATAATATTTGTACGCTTATGTAAATTAGCTCTATAGAGTTGCTATTTATCATGCACAGCGCACAGTATATAATTTCTATCAAACAGATCAAAATTGTTAGAATTTTATGTTCGCAATATTTTTTTTTGCTGATTATTCTGGTATGCTAGTTCGCTATTGTGTAGTTTCAAAGTCATTAGCGGTTTCGGTAAATTAATATTTGCAATGTGATGAAATGATGAACACAATTGTTGTACTCGTCTATATATCTTGTAAATATATAGGCAAAAATTATTAATTTAGTTTTTTTTTGAAATTATTGTTACGAGGTTTTTGATATTTGGTAATTCCTCAAAAGTTTAATAAAACATTGTAGAGTATATTGATAAAAAAAAAAATACGAAAGAGGTTGCACCACCTCTTTATAAGTAATAACATTTACATTTTTATGAGTTCTGTCAAAATAATAGTGTTAAATAGATTTTTTAACTGATGTCATGATTTCACCGTAAATTCCTAACTCTAATTATTATTTTTTTCGTTCAGTTGCGCGGCATTTGAAATTAAAACATAGTTTTTCGTTGGATCTTATAAACTTTGATACCGCGAATATTTGGTTCAATAACATAGGGAGGTGTTTACCGTGACCTTGCCGGTACTAATAATCAAAAAACGATTAATTAAAAAAAATAACATTTAAATTTGTTAACACAATGAAACGCTGGATGAAAGAATTTCCAATTATGTTGAGCAAAGTGATATTTTAACCAATGATGGTTAGGACATAACAACCGCATGTGATTCTTGTACAGTAAAATGTTTACTATTTATATTTCCGCAGAAATGGATTCATTTTGATTTTAAACTTGCGTGACATTTAAAATTATCATTGTAATTTCGCTAATCAATTTTATTCTGTATATATGACTTGCATGTTACTCACTACTTAATCATCACACTTTCTATATTATTTCAATATAATAATAAAGTCACGGAATTTTTTCTTCTCGCAATATTTGCAGTGACATGCAATTGATGGATATATAATAAATTTTTGAAAAATGTCAGACAAGATCATGAATAAAAAAAAAATAATGCCAACACCCACTTTCGCAATTGAAGTAATTTCCTTGCGTGCTCATATAGAGCAACCTTTTGGACCGGAATTAATTTACCATTTTGCTTGGAGTGATTATTTATTAGTTTTATGAACATCTATAATACAATATAACTGCATGGATCAAGGTAATTCACCCTGATATAAAACGACTTGCAGTTTGTAGTTAGGTAACTAGTATACGCTAGAGCACGTTCCTAAATATCAAAATAATTTCCAAAATGCAACGACCACATCAACTAGTTTTTGCCTATTAACTTACAATTGCTGCCGTCACTGACCAGGTCAGTGCAGCACAAATAAGAAAAGGTAGGGATATGCTGCACACTACTTCGAATTCAAATGACTCTAGCGTCGCTCTAAATTATAGAATTTTGTTGCTTCTTGTATTATAGTTTTGGTTTATTTTGTTTTTCTGGCACCTCTTTTTAAGTACCCCATCAGAAGGTTTTGACAAAAATTATAATTGAATTCATTTGTTCACTTCCGATTAAACGCTGAATAAATAATAAAAAATTCAACAAAAAAATTGCCGGGTAGCATCTCATTGCAAGAAAGCCATACCGTTTTTATGAAATTTTGTTTGGTACTCGTTAGGCCAGGATTGACGAATGTAAAGGAAATGCTTATCTTTTGCTAGATTCATTAATTGTGTTTGTGTTAGTGATATTACCTGGGTAAGTCGGAAAATTTTCTAAAATTAGAGTTTTTTTGGATGTAATTATTAAATCCTATTAAAATAAACTGAATATTATAAAATTATTTTATAACGACTAGTTACATGAATGTTTAATTTGACTCAAAATTATATTTTAAAATTTCAAAAACCGAGCATTACACAACTAATTATCATAAAATTTTGTATTATGACCAAATATAATAAAAATTCTTATAGGCTAACTGAGATATTGAAATTTTCCGCAACTAACACCCCATATGCCTGAGGGTGTGTTTAGATCTCTATAGGGATATCTCACTTAGTCTGAGAAGTTTTATTATATTTGGTCATAATACAAAATTTTATTAACTGCCCCTCCTCTAGATGGGGAGCAACTGAATAAATTTTCTAACTGAAATGGTGCCCAACTAACACCCCATATACCTGAGGTTGTGTTTAGATCTCTAGGGATATCTTATAGTTATCCTAAGAATTTTTATTATATTTGGTTATAATACTAAATTCTATAAATTGTTCCCACTGCTAGATGGAGAGCTCGTGAATATTATGTCTAACTGCCTGTATCCGTTGTTCCAGAGTCATAATGGACCACGCTTGAGAAATTCTAATTCAGTTTGCCTTCAAACGCTGCTTATGCTTTTCATTAGTTTTATTGTCTCGACGCTCATGTACACTGGCTTGCGTTGCGGTTCTTTTATTTTGACCACTCACTGGTAGTAATTTTTCTAAAGAAAAAAATCACGAACTAATAACAATTCAATAACATAATGATCAGCTGCTTTCAGTGTAATTTGTTTTTCGCAAAATATCAATATTCAATGCGGAATTTGTTGTAGTTATGAAACATTTGGCAGCAGAACTCATCAAACTGAACGTCGGCACCATTTTTTCATACAAAAATATTATTCAAATTTTTGATTTTTCCGGTATATTTTCCCAAAATTGTCTTGAATATAAAACTTGTCCTAACAATTGCGAACACAACAAATATAAAATCAGCCAAATCGGTCGAGCCGTTCTCTAGTGATGATCTTTCATACATGCGGCAACTATTTTTTTTTTATATGGATTATTTAAGACAGACTCCAGATATTGGGTGAAATTTTTCTTAATTAACCTTGGTTAAGGGTAGATCAACTATATTCAGGTGTATAATAAATAATTTTTGAGTCAGGAAAGACGGAATTTTATCCAAATAGTGAAGGCGACAAATGTGTAATTTAAAGGTCGATTTGATACCACTATAGTAATTTATTACACCAGGTCGCTTCACGATATTGAGTTAAATGTTTCTCATTGGACTTAATAAACACATTTTATTAAACACTTGTTTTTTATTTCGCAAAATTAGATTTTTTTGAATATTTTAATTAAAAAATTTGTCCAAAAAGTTAAAAAAACACTCGATCGATTTCGACTTGATAGGTCATCATCAGGAGTATCTACTGATTTGTAAAAGTAAAAATGTATTATATGTAGCAGAAAAAAGCAAAAAATAAACAAAAGAAGGGACAAAAAATAAGCAATCAAAAGCAATAAAAATTAATCTATTGATCGCGCAGGTGGGCGATTAGTCATCGGCTGTGTAGTATATGTAAATAATTTGTAATAAAGTCCGGTCCAAGAACCGATTATATGATGCTGATATTATAGTTTTATTACAGTTAAAATTTTGGCAGTGCAGGTGTAATTGTAAGCTGAACCGGACCACTCGTTCCTCGATAACAGTAACTGTAATAAAATCGGGACTTTTTGAAATAAATTGTAATATATGTGTAACAAATTATGGTATGGGTTTAATAGAGGCGGGCTAATTTAGTCGGTGCAGGTTTGAAGCACTGAATTTTTACTATATTTGGTCATAATAGAAAATTCTATATATAGTGGTCACTCCTGGTTAGTGAGGGCCGGATTATTTTTTCTCTAATTCACCTTGGTATTCAACTGAGTTTGTGGTTAGATTTCTCGCCAAATCTCAGTTGATCTAGCAATCCTTGATATATTTTTGGTTTTAAGGTTTTAGTGGTTTGCACTTAAGCCATTTTGGCCCATTGTGATACCATGCATTGACGCCACATCATTAACTTATTTACCTATATTCACCTACTCACACAACTACAGTATACCACCTGCACATTGCAAGCTCCATGTCAACCTGTACATTGGCATGGACGGTGGGTCGGCGCTGAATTCTGCACTCCATCAAAAACTCCATCGAAAATTTGATTTGCATCTAGCCTCTGATGGGATTCGAACCCATTACCTCCCGGTCAAAGTGCTGAAGGTTTAACTACTGAACCACTTATCGGTCTATTTTTGGATATAATACAAAATTCTTTAAATTGTTCTCATCCCTAGATAAGGATGTCCTCACTATTTTTCTTACTAACGTGAACCCCAACTAATAATTCATATTCCTCAGGTTGTATTTAAATCTTTATAGATATCTATTTTGGCCCTAAACTCTCATTATATTTGCTACCATTTCCGTTAAAAATAGGAGTTCCCTGTCTTTGGAGCTTGGTATAATTTTTTAATTTTTCTATTATGCCAGCCATTTTACCCGAGTGTGGATTATAATTTTTCCGATTATATTTCAATAATTCTTCCTTATGTAGTTTAACGTATAGTGTTTGTTACTAATCTGCCTTGGATACCGATTTCCAGTTAGTGAATATTGGTTAGTGAAATGGTAAATATATTATAATTTCTTTCGGTTTATTTTAAAGATAATTGCCAAATATCTAAAATAAAACTAATAAATTAAGAGTTACGTTAATTCCGCTTAATACAGGTATCATTTTGATATGCACCAACACAAATAAACGTTTAGCATAGATTTAGTAAAAACTTGACACCGCTATATAAACATGTGAAGTTTTTGCTAATTTTTTTACTAGTATATCTTTAGCAGTATCTTCACATGCATCAGGATTGGTCAACACATTTTCGCGTTTGGTCGCCAAACCGTAATTTTTAATTATGAAGGAACAAAATCAAAATTGTAATAATTCAATAAAATCAGGTTCGTCGCTTATTAAGGAATTTCATTTTACAAAATTAATAACTAATCCGATTGGAATATACTTAAAAATTTATCTTTTACAAAGGAATTGAAAACAAAATCAATTAAATTTTTTGGTTCTTCTTATATTGACAAAAATTGAACAAAAAACGTGATTATAATTTATAATTATAATCATAGGATTATCACAAATCTGACAATCGAAATCATTGTTGTTTCAGATTGGTCATCTACGAACCGATTTATTGCTAAAATTTGTTAAAAACTTGTAATTTCCGCAAAATTCGAAGTGTTAAACGATGGACGAGCAACGGTACCAACCGTTAGATTTTTAAAATTATTACAATTGGTCATAATTGTCCCTATAGACCCGAATATTTTGAATCGTCTGGAAAAGCGAATTTCAGCATTAAATCGTTCCGTATGGGATGACTGAACGAAAACAATTAGTGACCAATCCTCAACGACAGTCGACGAAACGATTCCGATCATTGAATTTATAAAATTATTATTATTGGTCATCTTTCTGGCCCCGAACACTTCGAATTGTGCGAAAAAATTTTGTACGGAGCTTTTAACACATGTTCGCAATAAATCATTACGTATAAGGATTTCCAAACTTAAACAAAATTTTTATAAAATTTAAAATTTTATGAAACTTTGGATTTTGCGGGTAGATGGATTTTTAACAAATTTAAGCGAAGTAGTGACGACTACACGAAAACGACTATAGTGACCAATCCTCAACGAAAGTTGATCAAACGAATCCGATCGTTGGTGTTACAAAATTATTAGTGTTGGTCAACTTTTGCGACCCAAAAACTTTGAATCGTGCAGGAAGATGATATTTTAACAAAGTTTGGCAATAAATCGTTACGCATGGATGACCCATCTAATACAACTCTAGCGACCAATGCTCATCGACAGTCGATCAAACGACGCCGATTCTTGGATTTGTGAAATCTTAGGATTATTAAATGACGTTTTGCATTTAATTTTTGACAAAATATGAAGAATCAAATTAATTTTATTTTATGTCTGTTTGAAAAAAAAAAATATTTGTATTTCATTCCAATACTGTTTGTTATTAATTTTATAAAATGAACTTCGAAAATAAGCAACGAACCTGATTTTATAAAATTAATACAATTTTGTTTTTTTATAATAAAAAATGACCCATTAGCGGTCAAACGCGAAAATGTGTTAACCAATATCCTGACCTGACAAAAGTGTAAACAAAATTGGATAAAAACGATATGATTTTCTTGCAATGAGATGATACCCGGCAATTTTTTTATATATCATTATTTAGTGCTGTTTATTCGTTCTGGACAAAGTTTCGACTTGGACCGGAAGGTACTGGTTTCGAATCCCACCAGAGGCTGGGTGCAAAATGCATTTTCGTTATAGATTAAAATCAGTCATGTTAATAAGCACAACTAAGACCCCTTGTTGGAGTGCAGAATTCAGTGCCGACCTACTGTTTTTAACCCTGCAATCTGTTCTTGGGCCTGTTCAAGGCTCTTTTTGCTCTTTCGCGGTTTGCTTATTCCGTTCTTACGGCAATATGACCGTTTTTAAGACTATCTGCAAATTGCAAGCTGCATGTCAGCCTATACTGACATGGAAGATGGGTCGGCCCGTGAGTTTTGCACTCCATTGCAGATGTGTTACAATTCATCACAGATCATAGTCTGTTGATGAGATTTCACTTTTGCTCCTATCGGAATTCGAACCCGATACTGTACCATTTGGTCGGTGCCGACCTAATTTTGACCACAAATTTTAGTAACTCATCAATATTAAACAGATATATAAAATGTATGAGAGATCCTTGCCGTAATATTGTCATCCTCATAAAAATAGATGCCATAAACACAAATTTCAAAAGCAAGAAAACTTCTTTAATATCTTTTTCCAGCCTGAGGCGACAAACAATAACGACACAGAAAATGAGAATGCATCAATCAACAAACCTATACTCATCAGACAATCATTTGAGACATCAACAGTCAGGTCACACTATGAATTTCTGCAATGCAAACTTAAACAACAGTTGAATAGTGAAATTCAGGCAACAGTTAATCAATAAAAACTGAAAACGATAAGTTCGATCAGCTTTACTGTTCAAATTAAAATTAACCATCGAAGGGATGATGATGCAGACTATATACATGCAAAAATCGGCATGAAAGCTTTTGAAGAGAAGATATTTAAAATATTTCATAAAACAACAGAAGGATAACAGTGCAAAGTTAAATTATTAAAATTTTTTTACTACGTCTGGAACCCTATATTTTCATAGAGTCTATACACGAAAAAGGTTGGTTTCGCAGACTTATTCAAATAAATAGTTGATATATCAAGCAGCTTTTGCAGCTCGAGAAATTTTAGAAACCCAATTCTTTAATTAAAGATTAATCTTAACGTTGTCTCATAAACAGGTAGTTGACTCAATAACGAATACAGGCATTTTAATACAGGCAGTTTATATAAAGTGTCTCTAAAAAACTCTAGACTTGAATTGAATATTAAAGATATAACCTTTGAGAACTATTTTTAAACCGCTATCTCCTAACCGCTATCTCCGGGAACCATAAACTTTGAAGGTTTAAGGAAGAAATCAGGTCAACGAAACAACGCGTGCAGAAAACATTACAAGCTCATACATTAATTTTCAAGGAGGATGCAACATTTCCAACTCAAATAGAGAAATGTTTAAATTCGAGATCATTAACTCGTCTTTCAAACGACTCAAATGAAGACGGGTTTTTAAGCTTTGCACATTTCTGATAGGGAACTCTTATGGTAACACTGTCAAAGCTTTCACTCAAAGCTTCTAGAAAAAACTGCTACGGAATAATAACAACTATAAGGAATATATAGCATACTCTTGATTAAATAGTATAAAGTCTACGATAAGTTATACTGCGACACGCAATCATGCAAATAAAATGAAAACCTAGAAATAGTCAAAAATCAGGAGAACAACCTAAAGGATTTGCGAGAGTAAATCATCTTACATTGGCGAACTCAACTTGCGATAGCTCAGAGCCCCGAGAACCCCTCAATTAAACATTTAAATGTGACGAGCTGGTGGTGATTTAAAAAGCCAATTGTTTACCATTTCTGCATTCTTTTACATATAGTAAAATAAAATATGGTAATCATGATAATTTACAACCTCAAGATTTTGGCAGGTTAACATTTCGCTATATCGCAGAAGTCAAAAAAATGAATTTAAAAAAACTGTTTGTGTCTGTGTGTGTAAACTTAATGTCTGTGTCGTCTCTAAAGCTCAGACGGTTTGTCTATAAATTGTGAGATCCCAATAATTTTCGGCTTAAATTTGCTTATCGCAAGTGACATAGTATATTTCTGTGAACTATTTCCTGAACTATCCTAAAAATTAAAATTAGGAAGGTTTAAGAAAAACTTCACGCTTGTGTACACAACTGTGAGTATTTTGTTAAATCCTAAATATCTTCTATCAGTACACTGAGAATTTGGTGGAGGTTTTCCTGGGACATGAGAAAATTTATGGAAAATCGAGCATACTAAACACCTTTGGCCTCTATAATTTTTCAAGGGATGACGATTTTCTGTTAGATTGGATCTATATTAACCCGGAAGTACACTTAGTATTTGTTTGGGGGTTTAAAGGATTATCTGTATTATAAAAAACACTTTAAGCATTAATGTACTTATTACATCATTTTATATAAATTATAATTTACTCGTTTATACGAAGTTTTATGCATACATTGAAACAAAAAATGGCTGATTTAAATTTTTAGGAATGTTTATGAAATACTTTACTATCATCATAGTATTGGATTATTTCCGTTTGTTTGTAAATATTTTGAAAAACTAACCCTTTTTGCTTTAAACTAAACCTTTTATCCAAAAATCGATTACGAACTACTTTTACGAAATATTCTTAATTAAATTTATATCATTGTCGATTCAGGTTAGTTTTGTAAAATTTAAGCGGAAATTACGATTTTTTGACACAAAATGTTTTTCAACAAAAACTCGGCTTAATTGATCGAGGATGAAATTTTAAAATTAAGGTTTTCCACAAATTGGGAGATTATAGTTATTTTTGGTTGAAATCGGTTCACCGTAAGTAGTAAGTTCCCTATGAACCTTTTCTTCTTTTTCAAATATATTTTAAATTAATTTAATTTTTAAATAATAATTAAAGAATTATTTTTTAAACGCAGCAGTTTGTACTATAAACCAAGCCAAATAATAGCTTACGTGGTTGACATATGCATTATGAGTCGCAACATCTTGTCTCTAAAAGAGTTTCTGCTCCATTGGAAACAACAGTACATAAATCGGCCCTAATGTTAACGAAGCGAAAAAAAAATTTGAACTCTTAAAACTCAGTTTCTGCAGGTATAATTTTATTGATTGCAGCAAGTTCCCGGGCGTTCTACACCAAAATACACGATGCGATACGTTCTACGTTATCAAGGCCTTTATATCCTGGGGTCGACACCAATGAAGACGTCGCGGAAGGATGCCTATTCTGTGGATGGGCAACGTAGAACGTATCCTTCAAACTCTTATCGTATATGGCGCTCTCTGGTCGTTGATCGAGTTAAGAAAGTGTTTTTTTGAGATGGCCAAATCCGTTCGTAAAATGTAGCGCCAGCGAAGAAGAAAAATAAATATTTTTTTAAAGTCTATAGCATTTACAAAAAGAAAAAACGATTAAAACCAAAAAGATTGTATACTAAATTTCCAACAAAATGTGGTCAGATGCGTTTTTTTAAATACCAAAGTTAGGCATCCATTATCTCGAAATTAAACTTAAAAGTTTGGCATTTTCAAAAAGCGACAAAGAATTAAAAGATTAAGATAAATTTAAAAAATCAATTTTCAAAAATTTAATTAGTTAAATTAAGTCCGGTAAGTTTAATTTTTCGCTTTTGAAATCAAAAGTGGTGGTTTCGAGATCTAAGTGCACTAAATGCTACCTTTTTCATCGTCATTGCAAAAATTTTAAAAAGTTCCTTTTAATTATGGAAACAGCTTTGATATGAAATTTCATTCTAAAACTCCCATTCCGCCTGGACTGTATAAAGATGAAAGCTTATCCTTTCTGGTAAAATTTAAAAAACGATTTAAACTAATTTTTTATGAAATTTAATTTACAATCTCTTTGATTTTAATCTCGATCTTTTTGTTATATACATTTAAAAAAATGCAAAACCGAAAAAGAAACTACGAAATCTCACTTCCTTAAGATCTACCAATTTATGGAAAAAGCTTAAGAATAAAGTTTCACCCCGTGCCTCTTCGGAGCCATACAAAACCCCAATTTTTGTTGAAACCTGGTTTTTTACCCAAGTGAAATATGTTCCAAAAAAAAATCCCAAATTTGTTGCATGCAATAAATGTTTTAAAATCGATAGGTTTTTGCAACGAATTTCATTTAACAAACATGTTCAACTGGGGTTGGCAATATAAATAAATTCATTCATTATTATCATTATAATTTTTATACTTTTTTTTTGATTTTATAAGATTTTTTTTTGATTTTTTTTTTTTATTTTTGTTTTTGTGATGTTTAAATATTGATCGGTGAGTCTCTGTTTTTATAATTTTTCGTAAAATATTATGCAGGGATTTACGATCGTTGTATCTGGAGTATTAGTAATCCATTTTTGGAGATCATCATGGATTTCCCAATATCCATTCGGCCTCAATACGTAGCTTCTGTAGTGTTTCATTGATCCATCAAAATGGACTACAGCTTTAATTTTAAGCTCATCTCCACCCAAAATTAGCTTATTCTGAATTTGCTTTAATTGAACTCTATAAATTATTGATATATCAATCGGTTGAACACCTACCGTTACAATTCCAAATTTTGAACCAAGTGTTTCTACAAGTTTTCGTTTTACAAACCGGACACGATATATTTGCAATATAAATTTGTTTATTAAAATCTTCCAATGTAATGTCACTGAAATATTGCAATTGCAAGGGCAGAAAAAATAAATCTGTATGTATATGAATCAGTGCAAGAAAATTTTACTATGATGCTTTTGGAAATAAATATTAAATTAGTTGTCCCACGTTTGTAAAAACGTCAAGGTTACTATCGCTGATGTTTTGTGCCCTATCTTTAAAATATTTTAATAAAATATTTGTACGATTTTCATATAAATCACCAGTTAAGCCTTCCTTGATGTATTTTATTATGAAAATTACAAATTCATTTTCCGAGAACGAGTTTAGTTCATTATACAGGCGTACAAAATCTTGTCCCATGACATACATAATTTAGGCAAACGAATCGAACGCACATGCAAAATAAATGGATATAACATGTTTCTCACTTTTAAATGAATATTTATTTTGCAGTATACTCATACACAGTGATTTATTTTTTAATTTCTGCAAACGCTCGCTTTATACCGTTTTCGTTGATTTTCAATTAGCATTTTTTTTTGCTCCATATCTGTCAAGAACTCTTTTACCCATATGTTTTGGAGTTCTTGAAGTTTTTATTTTTTTCTCCAAGCTTCCTCATTTGCTATATATTCCGGGTCCGTTTCGCAACCCCAAATATTTTAAACATTTCTTTTTTCTTTTTCTTTTAGACAATATTTTATTGAACCGTATCCGTTTTTTGAAAGTATGGATTGGGTTTACCAGATTTATATTGATTGTCAATTTTCGTTAAAGTTTCGTTATATTTACGCATATACCTTTTATAAAATGTACTAGAAGTGTAGTCACATTTTAAAGTTGAATCTTCATCTGCATATAGGTATTGGCTGATTCCTCTTGACGATCATCGGTGTGTTCGCTTTGACCATATAATGAACTTACAACATTTTTGAAACTGATGAAACTTTTTTTTTCATTCAAAAATTTGGAACAAAATATATGAACAAATGTTTCAAACAATTGATCGACTTCCGAAATTTCTTTGCAGTTGATTATAGCCGCAAATATATCAAAAACCAGTTTTTTGTTAACTTTCGATGTTCAATTTTTTTTGGAATTGAACACACAATATGTTCATCATATGTGAACAACAAGGGTTCAGTTTTCTTTTCAAGGACATCATAAATATAACTGACATATTTGTGAACAGACAAGCCATTAAAGACGGTTAAAACCGTGCTAATTAGTGCCTATGACCAGTTCACAACAAAATGTTTAATCATTTTTTGTTTCGGAATAATGGCAAGTTATTTTTTGAAGCACAATAAAAACATCGAAATGGCTACGACATCATGTTGTGAGGAAACCATTTCCGCTATGGGAATTATAATATTGTTAACTCGTATTACGCAAGCATAATATAACAAGCGGGAGTAGTTATGATTATGGCTAGTTGGTTTTCGAACAACACTCCCTGTGGCATCGAAATACACGGTACTAATGTTATAATCCAAGAGTAGTGCAATTTGTGATTTACGTACCATAAAAACTTGGAACAAATCTGATACCATATAAAAATATTTATTTTCAATTGGCTGTTGCAATTTTTTGTAATTTAAATCAACCACATCGCACTCGGTAACACAATCGAAAAACTTTAACTTTTCTGATCAAATGCGCCTTAGCACGGTATTGCTGGCCAGATTTTGTATATTCCATATTTCTAGAAAATCTACCTACACGTCAATCTTTAGAAATTTGTTGAACAAATTTGTTAGTTGAAATTTGTTGTAACCCTTTATAAAAAACCCATTATCTATATCAAATTTGATAATTGAAAGTTGTTCCAACAAACCCTTTGTAAAAGACCCGTTATTTATATTGCTGACGCCAAGGATCGTTCGATTCGTTTATTCTGCTAACAGAACGTATCCTGAGCATTCTAGAAAACTTACCCACATGTCAATCTTTTGAAATTTGCTGAATACTTGGTCATAATGACAATGATAATTCTCTTGCAACCGATAAAGTTTATTCAGAAAATCGGTTATCCAAGGCCTGGCCGCTTATATTACACTTTATTGAAACCTTCGTATCAGTGCTAATGCTATCTAGGCTTTGTGCAGACGAGCAAATGTGCTTAAATAAATTGACAGTGGGTTTTCTTACGCTTTATCAATTTCCTGCGGTGCTGGCAATAATAAAATCCCAGAAGGCGCATCTGGCTTTGTAGCGCCATCGAACGTTGATGTTTGTCTTATAAAAATTATACCGAATTTTGTCAACCATATTGTATATTTCAATAATTTTTACACGTATATGAGACATATCCACAACAGAGGAATATTTAGTTTGTGAACGGTCCGTTTAAATAGTGTTGTGTTCTAACTGTAAGCTGTCGAGTGATGCGGTTTTAAATAGGAGGAAAGTCGAACGAGGATACTCTGAGGAATAACTGGGAATACCTTTTGGGGTAAATATTTCGCGAACCAAACGAAATTTATTTAGTTTATATGAACCAGTTGAAACAATTGTGTAGGAAAAACTGTTGTATTACAAAAATCAACTTAAAAATTTTATTGGGTATTAAATGTGAACTAACTCACACATTTGTGTAGGAAAATAATAAATGTTATTAAGACCCGACATGTTTTTGATTTCAATTATGGTTTAAATCCAAATGACACAATCGTGCGAGTAAACTTTATCTATTTCAAATGAAAAATTGACCTCAATGGTTAAATTTCATCTTTCTGAAAGATAGTGTCATATAATATTGAATATCTAAACTAATTAACTAAAGTGTCAAATAACAAAAATATTTTAGGGAAACAGCCTTCACGAACGGATCGAGGAAATAGTATGTATTAATTTTTACTATTTATAATTTAACATTTAACAAACAAAATTGAAATTCCTGGTCGTTAAATCTTTACAATTTTATTTAAATATTCCAAATTTCTATTACTTAAACAATAAGTGATGAAAAATGGAAATTCAAAGTGCCTCGCACAATTGTGTGGTTTGGTATTAAAATGGTAAAATTATTTCTAAATAATGTTTTTTTTGATAAAATATTTAAAATTTGTATACTTTTATGTATTTTTCATTTATTTTAGTTGTTTATGCAGATGGAAACTGGCTAGTTGATGAAGAGACCCACGCTGAACTACTAGAAAATTCGGATGAATCGAACAGTGAAAATTATGAACATGTACATGGAGAGATTACCATTATCGAACAAAAGCAAGACGAATGTATTTCTTCATCGGATACGGACGAGTGTGGTGCTATAAACGCAAGCAAAGACGTGTATGAACCTATTTGGGTTGAATCCGCTCTTTCGATGAATTCTTTACCGATAGAACACACTTGTGCCAACAAAATCGAGGTGGAACTCCGAGTACAATATTTCCATAAATATTTCAAGGAACAACATTTTATAGATACTGCGTTGTACACGAATATGTACCATTTAAAACAAACGGGCAAAGAACTTAAAACGACTGATGTTGAAATAAAGAAATTATATGGAATTTTTATGGTTATGGGATGTCACGCCATTGGGCTATCTAAAGTATCTGGTTGTATGTCGAGAAACCGCTACCAGACATTACGCACATCGCTTCATTTTTTGAACACATCCGTCGTGCCAGTTGACAACAAAAATGTGTTCTGGAAAGAGCAGCCGGTAATAGATGCTGCGTAAGACGTCGGTGTTATGAAATTCCAAGAGAAATAGGAAGGTATTCCGTTGACGAGCAAATGATACCTTTCACTGGTAGAATTCCAGCTCGTCAGTTTGTGAAAGGTAAGCCCCGTCTGGTGGGCTTAAAAATTTGGTGATCACAACATCAGCTGGTTTGGTTGTTCATTTTGAGATCTATTAGGAAGGGTCAACCAGCCTAAAGCACAGAAACCTTGGTTTAGGTCCATCGATCGTATTAAGATTAACTGAAACAATTCCACCTGGAAGTTTCTTGTATTGTATTTTGATCGATACTTTACAACAGTTGTTTTGTTCAAAAAATTAGATGATTTGAATTTTAAAGCAACTGGAACCATCATGAATGAATCGTTTGAAAAAAGTAAATTTTAAAAATGGCAGAATATTTAAAATGGGCAAATCTCAAGAAGTGTAACTTTGTGACCAAAACTTAACCATTTCTGCTGTCAGATGGAAGGATTCAAAATGTGTTACCACCATATCTACCATTTGTGGTATTAATCCAGTTTGTGTCGTTGATCGGTGGTGCAAACCACAACAAAAATATATTCAAATTGAGTGTCCGTTGGTTATCGAGGATTACGATAAACACATGGGCGGAGTCGATATATGTGACCAACAAATAGAATGCTACAGAACTTTTATTAAAACAAAGAAATGGCCTCTTAAAGTGGCCCACCACTTCGTCGATCTTGCGGTCGTCAATTCGTGGATGGAGTACAGAAAAGTCTTTTTGCAATTAAATGTACCGAAATCGAAAATTTTCGATCTCTTAAAATTTAAAATGGATGTAGCAGATTCACTTTTAGCTGACGCCCATTGTGAAGATGAAACGAGCGATTCTGATCATACTGAGACAAAAGAACCGGTGCAGAAAAAGGAAAAATTTGTACCTTTGCCCTCTTTAGGTAGACGGTTTTCATCACAAGGCCACTGGCCTATATGGGCCAATTTGACAACTCCGCGGACAACTCGAACGAAATGAAGATGCGAAAAGTGCAATGTGTATTTGTGCTAAACGAAAAGTAACAACTATTTCAAAATCTTTCATGTATCGAATGACTGAATACTCGTAGAACTATGCTTCCTAATTATTTTAAATTTTTTACATTCATCAAATGAAAGACCGAATTACGTATAATTATATATTTTGAAATAAAATAAATTTTGTGATATGCACTTATGTATACATATTTTAGTTTTTAAGGATAAAATATTATTTTTGTTATTTCTGGTTTAATTATAAATATTACGTTGAGATAACACCAAGTAGCACAAATGTGTTATTGCTGAAACGCCAAAAATTGGAATTTTTTTTAACCAAATTTCAAAAATTAGTAACTTCTACTTAAAATAACTCGATTTTTAACAAGTTTTAATTAATATTTGAGGTTTTAATTTATCCGGTTTGCAACAGTCTCAAAAATTTATCTACACGAATGTGTTAGATGATCTGCAATCAACCAATAATTTTATGTTTATGGTTTTTACAAAGCTTTAAATTTTCCTACACAATTATGTTAGTCGGGTGTTACTTGTCATTCAAAAAAGAATATGGCTGGTATTAAACAAAGGTCAAAATTTACCCGCACAATCGCTTAAGACGATGCTGAATGAGACATCAATATATGTTGGCACTAAATCATTTAATTCCAGTAAAGACGCCTTGCGACTACAGAAAGCACCCGATGGGATAAAAGAGAAAAAAGCAATGTGAAAACGATTGTCCGCATATAACTAAGAAATACAACCGGCATTTGAAATGTTGGGAGACCGTCCAGAGCATCTAAAACACTTTCTCCAAAACCTGTTCAGAAAGCATATCTCCCCACTTCTTTCGCTATGATTAAGTAGGTCATCAGTGCATTTTTCACAATCGGTCGGGTACACGGCAGGTACAAATTTCAAAAACGTGCTTCTGCAATTCTAGCATTGTGTGTGAAATGCAATTTGAGTTTATGTAACTCACCAAATAAAACGTGTTTCATTCAGTTCCAGAATAAAAAAAAGTTTGATAAAGCTCAATATTGAATTGAAAACCGCCTTTTATTTAATTTTAATGCATTTTATTGTTTTAAGAAGTTTTTAAATTTGTCTGTATTAATTCTTCTATTGTATATATAGATTTTTTTCAGCTTTTCAGACAAAATATTATTTTTAATGATATTTACAATGTTTACGACTTTACTTGTCATACAAAACAAAGAGGTCATTTGTTCACAATATATCTACGATAAAAAATCGGAAAATTTAATCCACCCGAACCCCCATCTGTAACCCCAGGGTACTTGTGTAAAGATACACAATCCTTAACAAATGACAACTTCCTTAATTTTTTGCTTGGCAGATTGGATGGAACGGGCAAACTGCAAAAATTCAACTCTTGCTCTAACACAAAAACGCCCGCCTCCCAACACCCCTCCATGAGTGGGAATAAAATTTTCTACTGTTTGTGGTCGATATATTGTGAGTAAATGGCATCTTTGTTTTGTATAACTACTAAAGTGTAAAAATTGTAAATGCCATCACAAAAATAAAATTTTGTCTGAAAAACCGAAAACATCCCAAATAAATTTATTGTTTTACTTCGCATTGTGATTTCTTCAATAAATAATATTACATTCGAAAAATTTGTTTTTTTTTCGACTTATTGCATTACGATCTGGGGCCTTTAAACAGTTTTTCACTATTAGGACAACTCAACACCATCTAAACCTAGTATGATTTTTCCAGCTTGTAAAAAGTTTATGCATTAGAGGGTTAAAATTGCAATGAATGGATTAAAGAAAAACTTAACCTGCGCCGTTTTTTTTTTTAATTCGGAATCTTACTTTTTTAGTGAAGTCCGTGTTTGAGTTTATGTTATCCAATAACGGCTACATAATATAAATTGACCGCAGATACACTTTATGATCTAATTATTATGTTTCTCATCGCTCGTGCTCTAGATAAAAAAAAAATCGTTATTTTCTGTAGCAATCTTTGTGTTTCAATTTTAAATGTCGAAAATAATTTGAGCGGCATCATAATTCCCAATCGCGTTTTTTTTTCAATAGATTATTCTACATTTAATCACCAATCTATTTGCACTCAATTTCTTTATTCGATTAGATCATATCACACAATTATTATTTTTCTATTTTATATATATAGAAAACATATTATTATGTATTATCTATGCTATTAATCACACTTGGTTTTATAATACGTACTAAACATAAACAACAGAATACGAAATTTCACCTGCGACTCTCTCACAATGGATGATATTGCAATTAAATTGTTCGAATACATTTTTCGATAAAATCAATTTAATTGTATCCAAAAATATTTTAAATTTGTCTTCCTGAAAATTCTTTGAACCATAAATAATTTATTCTCTTGCGCCGAACGTACTAAAACAGTTTCTGCTATTCATGAACTTCCATTAAACCAAAGTAAAAGCAAAGCAAAGAAAAAGTCTAATCAATATCAAAAGCTCTATTTATAATATAAAATAAAATTTCACCCGAAAAAATAAATAAATAATTGTATTTAACAATATAAGAACAATTATTATTTATTTCCTAAAGAATAAAAAATAAAAAATACAGAAAACAAAAAGATAAAAATAATAATAATAATTTAATTTTAAATAATTTTTTTTTCGCGAGAAGTCAAAATAATGTTACCTCGCCGTAGTGTTTTTTTGTGGATTGCTATCAAGCGCATATACTCTATAATTTATTCAACACTTTTTAACGTATCCCCTGGGTTTAATGTACGTACAGAAAATTTTGTTTTACTTTTTAACTTTGGTTTGAGTTATTTAAATTTTGTTGTTGTTGTAACATTAAAATGAAAGAAAATCATAGCTGTGATACGTATAGTCGCATTTATTTTATGAACATTTTCTCGACATTTAATTTATAATTTTTCTTGTAAAACTGCAAATAATTATGAGCTTTTGCATTCGCCTGATTCGTCAAAAGTTAAAGCCTTGTACGGTGTGTGTATACTAGTTCGATCCGATATTGGAGAAATAATAATAATTTGCATCGACTTAAAAAAAAAACGATTTTTTTTAAATCTACAAAAATTGGAATTATTTGCGCTTGTTTGCTGGTTCGTGTAATGTAGATTTTGCACAACATAAATTTAATTCTTGGATTTTTGGTGGAAATAATTAGGAAACGGTGTCAAAAGCAACAGTAGTTTATAATTGAATGTATATACATATAAAAATTATTGGAGGGAAACATATGATTGGGTAACGGAAATTAAATGCTGGTTTGAGATGAATGCGTTATGTGTATTTATAGGTACATACGAGTACACAAGGTAAAGGGTGTTTCGTTTCCAGTAACACTATAGTTCAGTAATACCCCATATAGCGCATACGAAGCACGTGGTTCATTCGTGCCCATTAAAATTATTTTTCTGTGTTTTATTTAGATTAAAAGTTATTGTTGAGTTCAACATCAACAGGGCATCGATCTGCATAAATATTATAATTGTAAAGTAATATGTATATAAGTAAGCATGCTTGTAGCATACGTAATGTATAAGCTTACTCATCAAATTTAAATTGGCTAGTGACATATAATACAACATTTTTTCCACTAACATAAATTTTAATGTTGAGCACTTATTTTTGTATATGAATAGATCAGGACGAAATTATATCAGTAACGTTTTAGTTTTGTTTTCAAAAATAATTTTAATTCAGAAATAGTGAGCCCTCACCAGCGGTAAGCTCGCTAGCATCTGAAGTTAAACAGTTATATACCTGGAAATGAAACACTCTTTACTTTGTATTAAATCATGTTATTTTAGATAATGTTAATAATTCCTTTAAGAAAGTTGGGGATGTTTTCTGATAAGTGACCGATCAAGATCAATATCGAAAATTTGAAATCAAGATAGTCCTATGATTTTTTTTTTTGTTAATTGGGCGATTTCTTACTTACAAATGAAAAATTTCAACTCAAGTTTATATGTGACAATGATCTCCTTTGTTTGTAATATGTGTTGATATGCTTAGAAAACGGTATGGTAAGAAAAAAATGAATATTTCTTGGATATAATTTAGCTGGCTTTAGCTCGTGAATTTAGCCTCATACGACGTTATGATTATCGATGGAGCCGATACGTAACCACATTTTATCCACTAAGTCGATTACATCGGCAACTGTATTGTATCTATATTAAACCAAGCGTTAAACCAAACAACAATATTAAGCAAACTACCGGTGTATGTTTATTTACCTATATGCAAATCACAGAAGCTACTGACTCTACGGCGTTTACCGACCGATATATACGAGAAACAATTTTTGAACCAAATTAAGCATATACGCGAGAATTTATATAATCCATACATTTATTGATACTACGATTTAAAAATTATATGTTGTTCAGCAGATTTGTAAACCAACAAATTTTTGAAACGGGACTGGAATCGATATATGTATATGTATAAAACTGACATAAAAAAACGAAAATTTCCACTAAAAAATTCGTCACAAATTACTCAAGAAAAATTTCTTGAGTCTTCATTGGTTTTGTTAAAACTAAGCTTAATTTTTTTGAGAAATCCTTCCAAACATTTTTCTACCAGCGCCAAAACCCTGAATTTAAGAAATAAATTGCAGATAAAAAAGGTTGCTTAGCCTAAAATCTGAAAACGATATGTCACATGACCATAACAGAACGAGAAAAAAATAATTACACTGTGCTTGAATCGCAAACTTTTTTTTTGTGACAAGCTGGGCACCCAGGGAGTGCTAGTCCTATTTCAAAGTTAGTCCCCATTTTTGAGATATCGCATTCGACATGTTTTGGCTCTGAGTCAAAATATACCCTCATTTTAACGTTGATAGCCCTTGAATCATTAAGATTTTTGTCATGCTTTCTTCAGCAAAGTTGTTGCGCAAGCCAAGACAATCAACTTTGCCGAACATATCAAGACCGAAAAACCACATCTAAATTTTTTTTGCTATTCATTTCGACGAAAAACACTTTTTTATCACTTTTCATCATTTTGTTGAATTTAGATCGAACAAAATCGATCGAATAAACACCGCATCGACAAATATAGATCCAATAGAAACTATTTAAAGGAAAATTAAATAGTATCAGTGGATTTTATAGTGATTTTTCCTAAATTTCCTAAAAAATTACCATTTTTCATCTCTTTGACAAAAGAATGGCTTTCTTGATTGAATGGCGCAGTGATATTTGATGGTTGATATATTGATGCACACGTTTCTCCGGTTTCAGCAGATTTAAATGTTGGTGGTAAATATTTTTCAGTTGGGTTTGATCTTTCCGTAACAGGAATTTCATCTGAATGCGGCAGCGGTAGTTCAGAATTTGTCGTTGCAGTGTATGTCAAAGAACCAATTTTTTTCTGTTTGTACCGAGAATATAACTCATGCACGCATAACATTGAACTAAATCTTGTCTTTTATTTTTTTGTGCGATTGCACAGTAGAACAACAAAAAATTTGCTGTTTAATTTTTGAAGCCGTAAATTTTACTGTTATATGGCAAAAAAACTAAAATTTTATGAAAAAATATTTTTAAATTTAAATTTTTAAAATTGATTGAGTAGTCAGGATTTTGGCTGGCAAATTGCTTGCTTGCTAGCGGATCGAGTTTCTACCACAATAAGTCGTAAATTTTATTGATTTTTGTGTACATTTTGTCGTTAACTAAATGTTGGTGTTTTAAAAGTCAAATTGCGGCCAGAATTTACACCTTGAAAATATACAAAAACAAAAACATTGGTGTTTGCAATTTGACTCATGAGAAATTTCAAACTGTGTCCAAAATAGGCTACCCGAATTAAGAAAAGTTGAATTAAGAAAAGTGAATTAAAAAAAGTGGTACAAATGTATGAAAAATTTCCACTTATTTTAATTCGTATTTTGAACAAATTTCCTGAATTTAAAAAAGTAATTACAACAAAAAAAAACTCAATTCAAAATGAATTAAAAAATGCACATCTTGTTTCATTTTTTAGAAAATTTATCTTAAGTCATTTTCAAATTGATTTAAAATACATTTATTTTATTTCATGTTTTGCCCACTTTTCTTAATTCATTTTCAAAATGAATGGAAGATTATTAGACTATAAAGTTTACTTTACGTATACATCGATAAAATCATGTAAGGAGTATACACTTTTAAAATTTTTAAATGCAGGATTGTTTATTAATAGTTATTAGGAGGGAAAAGCTAAATTTTTCCGGAAAAATTTTTGATTTTCTGGGAAATTTTATTTTTTTTATTTTGTCATATTTTTTTTTTGTTTTATTTATTTTTATTAATAATAATGGTTTCGTCACGCTCCCTAAATTAAGAAAAGAGAATTAAAAAAAGTAGTGTTTCTATGCGAATGTTGATTTTTTTACACGGTTGTCACGTATCGCAGTGTAAAAAAGGTTTGGGTGTATTTTATTTCACATTATAAACAAAAAATTTACATTTGTTTTTAATACCAAAGAAATGCATGCCAAATTTAATGTTTTTAAGAAAATGTTTCTTCTTACAGTTTTTTTGTTGTATTGTAGAGAAAGATAAAAAACATAAAAAATTAAATAAATAAATTTCATTTATGAATTATTATTTGTGTATTAATTGTGAATTAAAATAAAAAAATTTAATTCATTTAGAAATTTGCGGTTTTGTACATTTTATTAATGAAAGGATTAAGTAAAAGCCCGATTATCCGGCATACAATTAATCGGAACACTCAGTTATAACTGGAGTTTTAATTTGTCTTTCATATGCATTTTTTAAATGATTTTCAAATTTGCAATTGTTTTTTGTACATTTTCATTAATGAAAGGATTAGTTGAAAATTTTGAATGGCTTTAATTTCATATTACAGTAAAAGCCCAATTATCCGGCATCCAATTATCCGGAACACTCAGTTAACCGGAATTTTAATTTTTAGGAATCTGTTTGCAAGGGAAAATTCTCTTTTACAAGGGAAATTATTTTTTTATTATTCGGGAATTCACAGAAAATATACTTTACCAGATCTGTCATCCGGAATGCTTGGGGATGAGAGCATTCCGGATAATTGGATGTTTCATTAAAACTAGAAATTTTACAAGAATTTCGCTTGGTTTTATTATTTTTTAGGATTCTCGTTTATTTATTTTGAAATTATGTACCAGAAAACATTTCTTTATACATCAGTTCATTGAATTTATTTCAAATAATAAATACATACATATGTACTCATATACATAATGAGTACATCCATACGAGTACCCAAAATTTAATAATATATTCAATATTTCATTAACCTAACTGTAATACGACTTTACACATTCAATTCAAATAGAATAATGCACAAAACAGAAAAAAAGTAAAGTGAAGTGTATTTCCTGTGAATCCCCGAATAATGAAAAAAATAATTTCCCTTGTGAAAGAGAAAAAAGCAAAAAAAAAATTATAAAAATTAAAATTCCGGTTAGTGTTCCGGTTAATCGGGCTTTTACTGTAATATGAAAATTAAAGCCTTTAAAATTTTCAACTAATACTTTCATTAATGAAAATGTGCAAAAAACAATTGCAAATTTGAAAATCAATTAAAAATGCATATGAAAGAGAAGAACAAAAAAAACTTCCTCAAAATTAAAATTCAAGTTAACTGAGTATTCCGGTTAATTGGATGCCAGATAATCTGGCTTTTACTGTAACATGAAAATTAAACTTATGCAAAATTTTCAACTAATGCTTTCATTAATGAAAATGTGCAAAAAATAATTGCAAAAGCAAAAAAAAATTTTCTCAAAATTAAAATTCCGGTTAACTAATGTTCCGGATAATTGGATGCCACCTGAACTGTAACCTGAAAATTAAAGCCATTCAAAATTTTCAACTAATGCTTTTATTTATGAAAGGTTAATTGTATGCCGGATAATCGGGTTTTTATTGTAGTACATTTTTACGTTTTATTTCGATTTTATATACGCATTTTATTTCATTTTCAAAATGACTTATTTATAATTTTAAACTAAGTAAAAAAAAAATGAAAAAATTTCAAAATTTTCCGGGAAAAATTGAATTACATATTTTTTGAATACTTTTCTAAAATCATTTCCTAAATAATTTAAAAAAAACATTTTATTTCAGTTTTTTTATTTTTCTTAAAATATTTTGAAAATGAATTAAGAAGTGCAGATATTAAGTCAACTTTTATTATTTCATTTCTATCAACTTTTCTTAAATCATTTTCATAATGAATTAAAAACACTTATTTAAATTCAGAAAAAACACTTTTCTTAATTCAACTTTTCTTAATTCGGGTAGCCTCCAAAATATACCAAGATCTCTAACCTGTCTAATTTGGTCCTTTTTGATTCTGTGTAAAATGGTTACATTTTTATTGAATTTATAGTGTACCCATGATTTCAGTTTTTATGCGTTGGGTGGAACTTGATTTTATGTACTTTTATTTAAATTTGGTTATATCATTGATGTGTTCTTTGTAATTTGAAATAAACGTCCTTTTTATCTCAAGTTGTATTTCACCTAACTTGTGTATGCGGATCTCCCCACTGGTGGACCCATGTTTCTCTAGATGGCAAGGTAGGAGCCGGAATCTTCTGTGATAAGCTTTTGCCAAAACTGACAAAACCCAGCCTTTTTGGGAAATATGCGAGAACGTGCGGGTCAACAGACGAATGACTTTGTAGAAGTTGCATAGACGAAGAGGAGGAAGAGACTTTAGATAACTTCCTATGCTCGTGTCCAGCACTATCATACAGAGGGCATAGGTATTTGTGCGTGTACAGTATGACCAGCTTTTCAGATCTCGCTGAATGTGGAGTGCGAGATATTTTGCACTACGTACGTAGCTAGGAATGGTTTTGAACAGGGGTAAATAGGAAATAGGATCCTGTGGTATCACAACGGACCACTACTGGTTTAAGTGTACGGAAGCAGCTCCTCCAACCTAACCTAACCTAACCTTGGCCTAAGTAAAACACACATATATGATGTATGTGGTTTTTCGGTCCTGATATGTTCTGCAAAGTTGTTGGTCTTGACTTGCGCAACAACTTTGCTGAAGAAAGGAAAGCAAAGATCCCGATAAAATCCACTGAATGGATTTAAATTTCCTTTTAAATATTTTCTATTGAATCTATATTTGTCGCTGCGATGATTATTTGATCGATTTTAATCGATTTAAATTCAACAAAATGATAAAATGTTATAAAAAAAATGTTTTTCGTCGAAATGAAAAACAAAAAAAATGTAGATGTGGTTTTTCGGTCTTGATATGTTCGGCAAAGTTGTTTGTCTTGGCTTGCGCAACAACTTTGCTGAAGAAAGCATAACAAAAATCTTAATGGTTCAAGAGCTATCAGCGTGAAAATGAGGGTATATTTTGACTCAGAGCCAAAACATGTCGAATGCGATATCTCAAAAATGGGGACTAACTTTGAAATGGGACTAGCACCATTGGATTCAGCGTACTCGAACTAAGTTTACCCCCTGGGTGCCCAGCTTCTCACATTTTCAACTTACACAGTGTTATTAACCAGCGCCACAAACGTACCACAACACCAGGAGACTTTTCAAATGATATGCTGCATGATTATATTTGTAACTGTTTCCAGCGCTAAATTGTAGTTTAAATACTAAGAAGCTTCAGAACATTTTACGGCATTCTTCTAGACTTTTTCAATGAAATACGACACGTGCATATATATATATATATATATATATATATATATATATATATATATATATATATATATATATATATATATATATATATATATATATATATATATACATTATATGATAATTTAATAATTATCTACCGCAGCGGTAAACATTATTTGATTATTTGGAATAATAAAAGTTGTAATTGTTTCAAGCGCCACATTGGTAGTTTTAAGTACGAAGATTTTCTGGAAAATTTAAGGAATTCTTCAAGGCCTTTTCAACGATATACGACAAGTACATATTTTAAAATAAACGAAAAATTAGCTACCAGCGCTAAAACGGCCGATTTATGAACTAAACTTTAATCGAACTTGTTATGTCCATCCACCCAGACAAAGGACAGAATTTAAAAGAAAAAATTTATGGACCTTCGAACGTTGAGAAAACTAGTTTTGGACTAGGTGTCATTTTTCAGGATTTAAATAACTTGACCTTGACAAACCGAAGTTAAAACCGCAAAATAGTAGAATCCTTCATTGCCTACAAAAATTTTACATGCTCTATGCATTGTTGACATTTTCTAAGCCAAATCAATTAATGAATTGTCTACGCTATTTTCGACTTCGATTAGGGTAAACAAGGATCTGGATTTTAGCGTTCCGCACTTGGAATGTTTTTTGTGATATTGGATCTGCATAATCCACTCCGACGATTTCAAATGCGTGTTTACGTGTCACAACACTTTCGATAAAGATCCAATAACGTTGCATTAGGTGAAACAGTATGACCGAGATGTCACCATACAATACATATCGATGTACGTGATTTAATGGTATCCGAATTATAAGATTAGATGATTTCGATCATGTGGAACGTCATCATTTTGCAATCTCCAGCCAACTCTTAGGGTTGGATGGTTGTCTATGTAAGGGTGTCGCGATGCGAGTTTGCTTTGGAATGATACTTGTTGCTTAGCCATTAATTAGTTGACCATTGCATTGAAAAAATATTATTGTGCTATTTTAAGCAACTAAACATTTGCTTCCTTCATTTCCTTCGTGCGATTGGGCTCATTTTTCCTCAACTACAGCTTCAGTGCCTCAGCTGATTTTTTACAAATTCTGGGCCATTCCATTAAATATCAAGTTCTTTCAGATTTGTTGGAGCGTCACGATAATCGGCTGGATTTTCTCATGAACCGGCATTCCACCACTTGCATTGTGGTAGGATCGTTAGTATTTGTGATGTTCGATTACTAACTAGATTAATAGGGTGACCTTGGTTTCAGCCGCAATTAAAGGCGTATGGTACTTCGGATTGTCTCCTCTCGTTTTAAAATAAATTGCGGCAACATAAGATTTCTCGGACGCATCACTGAATCTCGGTTTAATCTCGGTTTAATGGTTAAGGGCTATTCTGAAATCCGTCAATTGCTTTGCAAACGTAGATATAGCTCATCGTCTCAGATGAGTTTCAACCCCCATAGATTTTGGAACCCCAAAAACCCCATAGATTTTTTCGACCCCCTTGGATTAATGGAAGGTATTCCAGTAATCCAAGGGGGTCGAATAATATTGCAGACTCCGACAGTAATTCTCGATTATAATGGACTAATTTCTTGATGTTCTGGTCTGATTCCCTTCAAAAACTTCCAATACGACACACAGTTTAAATTTGTACTGAGAAATTTTTATCGCAGCATTATGAAGAAGATAATAGGTTTTATGATTATCTTTTGGTACCTACTATGGATTTCAATTTGGACTTCAGTTCCGGGTTGGTTTCAAATTTCCGGTCCATTGCCACTAAACATGACATCGCAGGAGGTAAAGAACTGCCGAGCGATAAAGTGTCAGGCTTTACGGCTTAGTGGACCACATATACCTTCCTTCGCTGGTGCTGGACTGTGTAGTTACAAAGTAGTTGTCCATTAGAAATTCCTCTTCTGTAGGTGGAATGGTCAATATTAGTGCTTCTACTCCCCCAGATCCCGCTTTGCAGTAAAACATCGCAATATCGGTGTGTCGGTGGTTGCGAGATTTTAAGTGATCTTTCCTAAAAATAATCCAAACCAAATATCGTGTTTTGAGCTGTCACTCGGTTATTTTGCTTTATTGTTTCCGGCAAGAGTACTCCTAAAAATTCATCTGAATCCCAGTATAGTTAAAATTAGTAAACTATAGAGCTTGGCATTCTAGTTTCTTTTTATTCGGAATTCTAGACGCTATGTGTAACTGAATGCGGCCTTGGGTATAGCCAGTTTCAGCTTGTGCGATACCAATTATTGTTATTTTGGCATGTTTTTGTTGTATTTGTAATCTTTGAGCTGAAAGTGACTGGATAGGAATACCCGTGTTTATTTTAAATCAAAATGATTGCGGTGGGTAACAATGATGTTTGTCTGCTTGCTGGGTTTCTAGGCGTGTTAGTTAGCTGAGTGACTAGAGAACTTGAACCTGTATTTGCTTTCTTTGGAGTGGATTGCCTGATTCGAGTGCTTTATGAATTAAAAAATTTGTTAAAATAAACATAAGTTGGCGCGGAATTTGGTAAAGAACTGGTTGATAGTTTAATTAATTTGGAGAGGGCTGGAACATTGCAAGAAGTACAACATGATGTTAATGGTTGAATATCCATGGCTTGAAATGTTGGGGATTTTATTGATTGGGTGAAAGATTGTTAGAAAGTGTCATATGCTATCACTGCAAATTTATGCCTCATGCATGGCAAGCTCGGAGCACATCCAACAAGGAAGTAAAATTAAAACGAGCTTCTGAAGAAATTTTTTGGATGTTCACATTATTTAATCAATTACGTTGGCTATCGCCACTTGCGTACAAGCCAAAATCTTAATGCAAATTGTATGGAACTCTGGCGTAGACTGGGAAGCTTACCAAAAGTCATTGTTGACAATGACTTTTGGTAAGCTTCCCAGTCTACGCCAGAGGTTGTAAACGAGAAATGAAAATTGTGAAAATTCCGACATATTTTTGTTCATATTCAGTGATACTAAGTTGGGTAAAAAACAAGCCCCATTGCACAACAATACGGAAGGATAGTCAAGATATTATCTGATGGCGATCACTAGAACAAGGCACAATCTATCACAACATTTGCGATCCAAATGATGCATACATGAAACGTATAGCAGCAAAACAGCGAAAACTTATTAATTTTATTGGTCATCATGGCCGTATCCACCCTGCATTCTTGACCCCAGAATAGCCAAAAGGGAAATTAACCGAATCCGTAAGATTACATTCCATTAACTATGATGATTATTGAAGAAGACGACGGTAAGAATCTTGAACACATTTACGATAAACCAACTTTACAGAGCGGAGTTAATTCTATTTTATAAGAGAGTGCAAGATGAACCTACTGAGGGACAAGATGCTGTGGCATTTGGCAGAATAAGGCTCATTAAACCTTCAAGATGAAGATATACAACTATCTATCATATTCTCATAAGCAACCGTCCACACTCGCTCAGTTTCGGACCTTATATTCATCATTACGTGCCAACTTACACTAATGGCTGTCAGAATAATCATAGCTCTAGTATATTTCTATCAATACAGGAAGAAACCACAACCAGCCTCCAGAGACACTTCCCCGCCACAAAAACCATTATTGAGTTTTATTCGCATAATTCATTTTATCATTACACATTTTGTATATAAACGATATACTTAAGTCGATAAACCAATTATTTTGTTCCTTTTACAAAGCCATTATTTTTCGATGAAATTCAGGATTTTATTCAAAATTTAGCAGATCCCAGTTCTTGAGTTAATTTGATCTTGTAAGGGTGTACAATGCGACTGGTTTGACTCGACTGATTTGGCCTATTTTGAGCTGAAGTACTTACGGCTGCGATATTTTCGGTACTTCGACTGGTGCGTTGTCTCACTGACACAGAAACGTTTAATAGTTAATAAATTAGCCCGAATTTATCCGCTTTATTACGCATAGCCTGACTTTTGGGACGATTATAGTGAAAAATATTGAAGCGCTCTTAAAATTGCGACCACCGACTCAGAATTGCGGTTGCAATTTTTAATAATTTCGAAACAACGCTCGTTCGTGATCTTCACCATGATAAAAATGTTAACCTTGGCTGAAAAACAATCAAGGGGGTGGGTTCGTATTCTTAACAAAATTATTTATGCATCGCAAAAATTTAACAAATAACTTGAGTAAATTTAAAATTTTGACCCAAAACTAACTTAAACAAAAAAAAAGACTGGAAAGGTTCAGAGCCGAACTCTATAAGCATTTTTGTTGCCTATGAAGAACTTCTATGCAGTGTGATTTGCATATTTCAAATATTACGACCACCCACTCCCACACCCACCTAAGCCCGTCTACACCCAGCCCAACCGATCCCCCCACAAACCACCATATCTAAACATTATAACGACCCCCCCACCACCCCAATTTAAACCTCAAAACCCATCTCACCCGCACCACCCTATACCGCACCACCCTTACCTTCACACCCACACACACACACACACACACACACCACTCACACAAACCCTCATCCACCAAATCCCAAATTTCCACACCAAACCCAAAACGCCCCATCCTACCCCTCCACCTCCCATACCACCACTCCTTCCACCCCCATAACCACACCACCCACACAAATCCACATCCAGACGAAATATATTATTATTCCACATTCACATGCTCGATGAAACCAAAATAGAATAGAAAATAAAAAAAATCTATCAATTTTAAGGAGGGGGGTTAACAAAACCCTACATATCTCTCAAACACCCTTAACACAAAAATGTCCAAATCAATAGGGATCATTCCCATGAATAGCTTGAACTTTTAGTGAAGAATATAAGTTGATATCTCAATCCGTTCTCAAGTTATCGTGCACACAGAGGAACAGACGGCAAACCGAAACCATATAGCATTTTTTTTAACAAAAATGCTTAAAAAATAATTTATTTGTTATTCGAAATCACATTTATTCCGTATTTGATAAATAAAAAAAATTAAAAAATGTTCATTATTTCATTTTAAACAAAAGCAAAACAAAATCACAAAATTATTTGTCCATCGCAAGAAAAAATTCTCTCACAACGGGAATCCCGATTGTTTTTAATAGTCGATATTTTTGAAATGGGTAAAACAAAGGAATTTGGAGGCCAGAGCCGCGATTACATCAGGGGACTATTCTGTCGGGTTGTCTATAAAAGAATTAGCACGGATGTATAACGGCCATCGAAATTCGATTGCTTATCAAATAAAAAAATTAAAAATTAAGGGCAGCTTGAAAAATTTCCAAAAACGTCTTGAATCTCCTAAAACGCAACCCTCATAAAAAAATGAAACAAGTTCGGAATGAAATAAATATCACTCGAAAATCCAAATCTCTCAGATGACTGCGTATCCGAAGACGACTACACGGTGCAAATGTCAAAGCCTATACTATTCAAAAGAAGCCGCTCATAAGCCAAACAAATAAGACGAAGGGACTTAAATTTGCACACACCAGTAAAAACCTGTGGAGTTCTGGCGTAATATTTTGTGGACAGGCGAGTCATATTTTAGTTTGGATGGAACCTAATCGGAATGGATGGAAAAATCAGACGGTTCTTATGCCAACTCGCTATAGTGGTGGCGGTGAAATACTGGTATTTGGTGTTACTGTTACAATGGTGTTGGTAGATCATCTAATGCTACCTGAAAAGGTAACTTCAAGTACGTACGTAGAACTGTTGAACGAGCACGCATTAGTTTCCGAATGTGAATTGATCGGCCAGCATTTTATATTGCAGCAAGGCAATGCCCCAATTCATAAAAGTAAAATGATTGCACAAGGTTTCTAAGAGATTTGGATCAACAAACACTTGATTGATCACACCGCAAAGTCCGGATTTAAACCTAATTGAGAGTATGTGGAAGTATTTAAAGCAAAAAATGGCGGTAGAAATTGGAAGGCAGCCAAATGAAACTTTTGCTGTAATAACAATTATCTGGAATCAAATTCCAACATAAATGCTAGAAAACATCGTGAATTCGATTCCACAGCGCCTTTATGAAGTAAGTATAAGCAGATGTATTGGCAGATGAACTAGAAAACATTATTTTTAAGAACTAGTAGACAAATAAAATTTCTAATATTTGATGATAGAGATCACAGAAGAACTGCGATCTTTTGTTCCGTTACATGGGCTAACCAGGTGCGTCTAAAAATCATATCAAAGTTTTCTAAATCAACCTATGAATGAATTTTTACATATTTATTGGTATTTTCTATATAAATTCTTAACCTATAAATGTTTATTGTTAATTTATTAGTTTCATTTTTTTTAAATAAAAATAAGAGTAAAAATAAATTAATTTATTGTAATTCTTAGAAAATTTGGGCTTGATTTTCTTAAAATAAAATTTTATATAATTTTTTTTTCTCTGTATAACATTAAAATAACCTTAGTGATCTTTAAGAATTAAAATGTAATTGATTTTTTTTCTCATTTTACTTTTATAATGTTAAATTGTGTATTTCTTAAGAATTATAAATGTCTGATTAATTTAATAGAAATTTGATTTAATTAATAATAATTGAGTACGTGGTATATATAATATAGTATTAGAATTTCTATTGACGCTGTATTGAGCTTCAAAAAAAATAAAAAATAAACTTTGAATATCCCCATAATAAGCTCACGTTTATTTTGCTTTGGTAACAAAAAATAAATTTAATAACTTTTTAACAAACAAAAACAACAAACATTTTTTTTTATATTTTTAATAAGAAATAAAAGCAGAGATATAACAACAAAAATAATAATCATAATGGATAAAACAACAACAAATATAAATATTTATTCACTAATCTAACTCCTTCCTTCTTAGGTGCGCGATTTTATTCTTGTACAGCAGAAAAGCAACGGTTCTTGTAGTAGAGACCGGTTTCAAGTTTCGACTCACAAATACCTTGCCGTATTATATTTTTTTTTAATTCTCAATTTCTTATAATATTATTTTCTTTAAAATGTAAGTTTTTAGTTTTTTTATTTGTTCGTATATAAAGTTAGTTGGGTTTTACTTGAGTGACGACAATGTTTGGATTTGTAGGTAAAGAATAATAAAGAAAACTATTAAACACGTATTTGCGATAGGGAACTGCACATGTTGAGTGTTTTTTAAATTTCTTCGATTTGGTTTTTATTTGGGGTGCGGGGTTTATGAATTACTGATCCTTGTGTTATTGGACGTCTCCCAAAAACTACTAAAATCTACGATAACACTGACTCATATGGGATTTGTTAGAAGAGCATATCAGTAATGATTTTAGGTTTAATACATCGCTAATGTTCAGGTTGATCCAGCTTGAACTGGAATATCATTAGTCTGATCTAAAAATAAAATTGGTTACTGAAAAAATTAAGACAATCCCAATTTGTTATTTAAAAGTAAGTCATCTTACTTACGTTAGATTAGTTACTTTTTAATAAAAAATTTGGTGTTCATATTCACTATAACTCAACTCAGTTCAGAAATATGATATTCATCGAAAGAGAAAATAAAATCGAAGTTGAGTTTGCTTAATTCAAGCAGATTTAAATGTCAAATAATCGCACAACGACAAAACTAAAGGGAACTTAAGTAAATAAAATGCAAACATTTAAATAAAATTGGAGAATTAACATAAAAAATGATTAGTTGTTTAGACATATAGAACTTTCTTCAAACAATGCTTGCTAGCAATTGAAGGCTTGTTTTGGCAATACTCGGCTCTGTGATGTACAGGATGTACGGTTATAGAAGAAGGTAGCTATTAGTCGATTCCCTATTTATCCTAGAAGCCAAAAATATTACAGTTTTATCTATTCATCGGTATACCGACTTCTACTCGGACCTAAACTGAATGAACAACTGTAGAAGTTTTGCCCTCAATTCTTTTAAAAAATATAAAGTACGTTGCACACTACTGAAATTGTATGTAAATTGCTTTATAATTTCTTCAGACTAAAGGTTCAATCACAATGATGCGCACCGCGCCGCACCACACCGTGTCAAGCCGCTTTTACGGATTGTCAAACAGAATGTTTCCGCGCCGTTTCGTAAAATTGATCCAGTTAATCCTGTATAAAATTTACCTTCGATATTAATTTTTTTTGAATTTTGTGCCGATAATCTATCTTTTCTTTTTACATTCAAGTAATTTTTATGGGCTTTGTTATAGGCATTTAATGTTTTTAAGGCATTTAATTTTTTCAATGAGTTCCACAATTCGAAATTCCATTTTTAAAATAATATTATTTTTTGTCACCGGTAATATTGAAAATAAGTTTGTTGTATGCCTGTGAAAAAATTGTTTAGATTATATTATCCGAAAATGTAGAAAGTTGGCCTATCTCTTCCGTACGTACCGTTCCGCGCCGACCATTGTGTTTGCATGTCCGTTTTACGATTTAAATCACATGTAATGTGACATTTCCTACTTTGATTGATTAACGAAACGGAGCGGTGCGGTGTCATTGTGATTGAATCTTTAATCAACTTATATAGCTCATGAAAGCTTTGACTTTCGCGTCAACCAGTCGTTTGTTTTTCAACATTATATATTTTTTATAGTTTTTATTTCAATACTCAAAATGGAAAAAACAAATAATTTGTATTGGGCCTATTAGCAGCTCTATCCCAAATCATCAAAAATCTGACATTGTATTTTAGTTGCTGGAGTGAAGCAGTGTCTCCCAGTAGACTGTTGAAGTATCGAAACCGGTGTAGATTGTAGGATATATTTTGAAGTAGCTTCCTGAAACGCTTACACGGATATCTCTGTATACTTGAAGAAGAAGGCACTGGAAAAGGCGCTTGGCCTCATAGCTATTGGCACAAATTCGATGTATTTCGTGGAAGTTACTCGTGCAATTCAGAGCAATTCAGAGCAACTGTAAACTTCACTATCGTCTTCAAATTGAATATGAAATTGTAAACATTGTAAATTGAACGCAAAAATTTTAGAGAAAAGTATGAACTGCACCCTCGTTATTAATGAGTTTTGATGCTCAAAATTGGGTGTGCGGTTTTATAAAATTGCAAATTATATAAAAATATAAATATATATATATATATATATATATATATATATATATATATATATATATATATATATATATATATATATATATATATATATATATATATATATATATATATATATATATATATATATATATATATATATATATATATATATATATATATATATATATATATATATATATATATATATATATATATATATATATATATATATAAATAAATATATATAAGAATTTCTTACATTAAACATGTTAAATTAATTAATAATCTCTAATTTACTGAAAACATACAGTCAGTAACGAAAATGATCATACACACTGAGTTTTGAATTTTTTTTTTACAAATTACAAAGATTATAGAATTTATTTTGGAGTTTTTTAGAAAATTAAATAATTTTACAAATTTACAAATCCAAAAATAGAAAATGGAAATGCATATACCGTTTGTAATAATAAAAAAAACCAACCCGTACCATTACCGTAGGGTAATGGCATGAGCCGTGGGGGAATTTATTTTCCACAGAAAATAAAAAAAAATTAGAGCAAAGCAAATATAAAAAAAACTGAAATAAAATTAAGTCGACCAGAATTTGTAGAACGAAATTTGAAGAACATTATAAATAAATAATAACCGGGTGAAAGTCCGAAAGACCGATGCCCAGCCACAACTAGCAGCATTAGAGGATAGGGACGACTATTCAACAGACCACGCCTCTCTTCACCCGGAGAGACGTTCAAGGATGCTCCCACAATACACACCCCGACAGCTCAACACTACCACGAGGAGACCTACAGCTCAATTCCCTTAGACGTATCACTTCATGTGACGTAACTATGGATCTTCCTGGTTACTAGATTTTAAAATCAAAATTTACTAAATAAAAATAAAAAGAAATTGTCATTTGGAGTGATAGCAGTCGCAAGGAAATATTTATAGAGCAGCATACTAAGATTTAAAAAACAGCCAGAACGACATAATTGAACAATTATTTTGTAAATTTCTATTTAATGATCTAGCAACCAGGAAGATGAGTACTCACGTCACCTGAAGTGATGCGACTAGGGGAATAGGGGTCCTAGTGAATTTTACGGTCACCCCCAAATGGGCGACACATACGCTGGACCACTACAACCCTGTGGATGTCCTGTCAAGGGGATGAAGTGGAGTGACAAGTTCCGCTCCCATAGCACAGGCCCAGAACGAGAATCCCCCTCTCACACAACGAACCATATAAACTTTAATATTTCATTTTATTGGTGACATCAAACAAAAATAAAAAAAACGACACGAAACAATAATAATCCAAATGCCGCTGAAATTGCAGTGCAAAATTTTAATTGACCTGCAACAACAAAAGGAGGGAAATATCAAAAAATAACGATAGTAAAAAAAAACCGACCAAGCAAAGAATAAACAAAATGGAATCAGAAAGAAAAATGTTGCTGCCGAACAAAATTTGAAGCGAGAACCAATGTACATCCCCGGCCGCATGCACGACCACCGTATGCATGGTGCTCGTTTACCATAAAGAAAATATTTGGATCGAAATAAAATTAACCAAACAATTAGGATATAATTTAAATAAAAAATAAATTGAAAAAAAAAATTAAATTAAAACAAAAATCTATGTTGGACAAGAGTCTATGTTGGACATCCTTGACAATAAACAAAGTCAAGTGATCTCAACTGCCGTGTAAATAAATTTGGATGGCATCGACTGGGCACTCTGTATTGTACCGTTGCGGCCCACCGACGGTTCACTCCAAAATGACCAAACTCGAATACGTTGGGATCCGTTCTTGAGGTGAACTAACCTCATGCCGGCCATCTTATCATACCGTGCCGTGGTTTACACTCCGAAAAATTAAAAACTCTAGGCCCCGTTAGGCAGCCGGAATTGGATGTAGTTGACAGTTATTAAAACACGCGCAGCTCAGGAACCAGTGCGGCACACCAACCCATCTCATCTATTGAATTCCGGAAGTTTACATCGTACTCACAACGCACTCTAAAAAAATAATAGGTTATCCCGATGGGATAACTTCATAAATTAAAATAGTGTTTTTTTTCGGTTCCCAACACAACAAAATTTCAATTCCAACACCTATACTGAAACTTTTAATTATCTTTTAAACATAAAAATAAATTATTTATTCAAGTACCATTTTTATTTTGACCATTCTTTTGATCCACCAGTTGGGGCTTAGACCCACAAAAAGAAATATCTCTTTACTTATAATATTAAAACTCGATCAAATTTGGGTTTCGACCAAAAAGTAGACGATTAACTTTTATTATAATAAAAAACTACATTATTATTAAAGTCGCACCCACGACTTTGGTCAGAAAATCTATATATATAAAAATGAATTCCTGTTTGTTTGTTTGTTCCGAATGGGCGTTTCAGCCGCTCAACCGATCGCCATAAAACTTTTACCATGTACAAGTTGCATATACAGAACCAACCTTATGATATTTTGGAAGGGGCTGGACCTCGGGGTCTAGGGGCTGCGGTACAATTTTTTTCGAAAATTTTAATTTTCTTTAAATGTTTCCACGAAAATTAGTTTATGATATTATGGTTATATGAAATTACTGACATGTTCGAATCCGAGGGGCCCAGCCCTGGATCAAAAATTAATTTTTACATGTATATCCCTTTTGTGATTTACTAACACAATTGTGCGAGTACGGCAAAAGTACCATGTCAAAAATTTATTTTTGTATGTGTTTTGAACCAACTTACACATTTGCACATTCCTTTCAAACTTATTTCGTCCGAAAAACACACTATAACTATACATACAATTATTGTGTTGGTTGTATTTTAAATCAAGCGAAATTTTTTATCAAAAACGACATTACATATTATGATTTTTTACTCACACATTTGTGCGGTTTGGACTTTAATTTAGTCATTTTTTTTATTTTTTGTTGGTTGAAAAAGGGATATACATAGATACAAATATTTGATTATTCCAAAATGACTTCTCAGTCGCTCAACCGATCGCCATGAAATGTTTACCATGTACAAGTTGCATGTTCAGGACCTATCTTACGATATTATGAAAGGGGCTGGACCCCGGGGTCTAGGGGCTGCGGTACAATTTTTTCAAAAATTTAAATTTTTTTACGAGAATGAGTTTTGGAAAGGGGTTATATGAAATAAAAGACATGTTCGAATTCGGGGGGTCCGTCCGGATCAAAAATTCATTTTTACATGTAAAGATACAATTATTTGTTTGTTCTGAAATAACACCTTAGCCGCTTTACCGATCGCCATAAAATTTTTCCCGTGTATATGTTGCATGTTCAGGACAAGGGCCACGACACTTTTGAATGGGCTGGACCCCGGGGTCAAGGGGCTGTGGTACAAATTTTTTCTCAAATTTCAATTTTTTTTAAATTTTTTGACAGGAATGACTTTAGGAAAGGGGTTTTATGAAATTAGTGACATGCTCCAATCCAGAAGTCTGCCCTGGATCAAGAATTCATTTTTACATTTATAGATACAATTATTTAAATGTTCCGAAATAGCATCTTAGCCGCAAATTTAGACACCAAACAGGATATTTAGCGTGCGATTCATACCTCTACTATAATTGATTTAATTATTTGAATTAATTTTATTAATTTAAATTTAAGACAATCTTTAGCTCCCAAAAATGACGGCGTTAATAAATTAAATAATAAAATTCAATCGCAACTGCCCGGGCCACTAATGAAATACAAATCTATCGACACGGTTACTGATGTGAATCAATCCGTCAATTATCCAACAGAGTTTCTTAATTCTTTGGAGCCACCTGTCTGTGGCCCTATTCTGGCTTTCCCAGGGAATAGGGAATTGGGGAAATATTTTGCTGTAATTACAAATTGCAATAATTCCCAAATATGTATTCCCTGTTCCCAAATGTATATTCTGGTAGACTGGGAATGATTTTTGGGGGAAAATTTTTTTATTTTGTTTTTATAAACTAAAACGCATGTTGCGACCTTAATACAAGTTTAATTTATTTTTCAAAATATATTTATTATAATAAATAATGTTTAGAAATTCGAAAAAGTACGAATTACAATTCCCTAAAAAAATAATTGGGAAAAACTAACGTCAAAACTGCTATAAAATGGAATTATTTTTTCCCAATAAAAAAATTCCCAAGCGCCAGAATACACTTTGGGGAATAAATAATTTCCAACTGCTAAAAATACGTCACTAATTCCGAATTCCCTATTCCCGGGGAAAACCAAAATAGGGCCACTGGTATTCCACCACACATACTATTTTTAAAAGAGGGTTCACCAACTAATCACTAATACTGCTCCGAAATTTAGATCCACCGAAATTGTGCAACGGAACACTTCTTTGTGTGAAGAAATTGATGCCGAATGTGATTGAAGCAACGATTATTACCGGTAAAAGTAAAGGAGAAGATGTGCTAATTCTGCGAATTCCAAAGGTTCCCACTGATTTGCCGTTTGAATTCAAGCGACTACAATTCCCATTACGCCTTGCTTTTGCAATGACAATCAACAAAGCACAGGGGCAATCATTGAAAATAGCTGGTGTTATTTTGGAAAATTCATCCTTTTCACATGGCCAACTGTATGTTGCTTGCTCCAGAGTGGGAACGCCAAAAAATTTTTTTATTTACACACCAAATGGAAAAACAAAAAATATTGTTTATCAAAAGGCTTTATAATAAAAATTATTAACTAAAATATCTTTAAATTTATTATTCACTTTGATCTGGTTGAAGGTTTGTAAAAATGGAGTATAATTATTTGGCAATTGGTAACTAATACCAAACCAAAATTAATTAACTATCCCCACAAACAGGATGTCCAATAATATCATTACAAAAGTTCGCCTGGATGCATTGACGAAGGCACCCGTTACTGAATACAGCTACTTATAATTTTCTTTTCATATGTGATTGCAACTACAGCGATGTAAAGAGAGAATTCTTGCATAACAATCAAGATACATATTTGAATTATATACCTCCCGTGCAACGCCGGGTAACTCAGCTAGTCAACTATAAAACTGAAAACCCCCAAAAAAACTCTCGCATCAAACAAAAGTTCTAGAAGCAACTTTTTTTCTCTCTGCCCCGTGCGCAACAACTTTATTGATACGAACGAGAAAATATATAAATAAGAAACTCTCCTATATATCATCACTCGCATACGCACACAAGGTGCGCATTGGTCTCGTTCTAACTATTTTATCGACGTTTATGTATTACATAGGGTGAATGCGTAAACATAAAATAAAATACTAAAGCCTAAAGGTAGATGGCACCACCGATTCAATTACAATAATTTTTTTTTAAATGAAAAATTAAAAAAACAAATAAGCCGTGCTAAGACCGTCAAGGTGTCGTGAATCATTTACATAAGTTATGTTTCACAATTAATTTAATAACGAGGTGGTCCTCCTTTACTTTTATAACCGTTTTCTTCTAGGCATTGATTCTACTAGCTTGACCCTTACAAAGCAAATGCCGGTGAAATTGTAAGGTTTTTTTGTAGCTAATCCTGTATTTCTAATTTAGCGTTCCAGGTGATCCCATATATGTTCATTGGGGTTCAGGTCAGACCATTGATGTGGTGATTTTAACTTGTTTGGGACGTTATTTAGAATCCGTTCGTTCGCAATGTGTACCGTATGCTTTGGATCGTTGTCTTGCTGGAAGATCCATTATATCACTTGCCCCAATTGTTCCACTAATGGTTTCAAATTGTTCTTTAGAATACCTAGATATTTCTAGCGATCCAAATTTCCATTTATAAAAAACAAATTTACTTACCCCAGTCGTCGTCATTGAACTCCATACCATAACCGAACCACCATTATCTTTAATAGTTGTGATGATGTGTATCTGCTCCAGAGCTAACATGAACTTCATGCAGCATGATACGAACAAGTAACCATCCAATTCATAAAGGGTATCAATAAAATTTGTTATTGGTAATTTTGGTTAATAAATAAAATCACAACTCCGATTTCCTTTCACTGTATAATTTTAATTTTATTTATTTAGTCTTGTCTGCTAGGAGATGTTCACGGGGTCTTACCTACATGTACAGATAAATCAGGCAAAACCCAATGAGTGTGGTGAATGGGATCTAATTCTGGTAATTTTTAACTTACCCAGAGACATTTTTACGTTTACGGTTATATACCATATACCAGAAATGTTCACGGGATCTCTTTCATATATTCGAATAGGTCAGAAAACTCTCTATCAATATTGTGAAAACGGGACACTTTACATACATAGAGGGTGCGCTTTTTATGTTCAAGGTCGATTGTGTTTGACCGTCAGTTTGTTTTGGATGACATTAATTGTTAGTTCGCATTTGATAGCCGTCGAGAGTGGTTGATAACAGTTTATCATAGGGCATATTGCATAGTGTTAAAATTATTAAAACTTTCTCGACCGCATAATGTTGTGTAATCGACTGGCCCCCACAATCCCTTGATTTGACTCTTCCCGATTTCTTGATGAAGAAAAATGTTTACCAACAAACCACCTAAAAACATTATAAACGAAATTGTTGGAATGTATATGAACAACATTTTATACAAGGAGAGAGGTATTAGGAATTTGTTAAAAAAAATTAATAAAACTCCATAAACATTTTTTTAAACAATATTTTTATTTTTAACCTTTCTTCAAACGGCTTTTTTTTTAAGACATATTTAGGTCGTACAAAATAAAATTTTTGTGAATAGTTTTAGTAGTAATTTAAATAATGTATTTTCTATATATATTCGACTAGCAAACGATTGCTTTTAAATTCATATTTTAAAAAAATTTTAAAATAAAATATCTTTAAATGGTTTTTCATACAGGAGTTGTACAAAATAAAGATATTATAAATAATTCACATTTTATGGAAATTTAAAATTAATAATTAAATCATAGTTACTCGTATTTTATAACAAGAACTATTCTAAACGTTTCTTTTGCTCCAAAGAGGTTTTGGGTAAAGTCCTTTTTACAAATCTTGGCTAATTTTAAAACTATAGCAAGAGTCTAGCTTAATTCGATCTTTTGTTTGAACTGGTACCGAGCAAGTTTCTATGTGAAGACGGTTTCGGCATTTTATTTTTATCAAATTGTGAAACGAAAATATTCTTTCAACATTGGCAGAAGAATGTAGGATGATAGTAACCCTTGATTCATTTAATTCGTTCCTATAATTAAAGGTACTTCTGACCAAAATTCACCTATTGAATAATTTTTATACTTTTTATTGAAAACTTCACAATCTGCGCTCCATATTCAGCATTGATTGTTTCGATATGATTAAGCTCATTATCCAAGAAAAAATTTACTATAAGAGGCAAAATGGAATTTGTTTTTTCTGGACTAAATTTGGGCAGAAAGTTAAGAATTTTATCATCGAACTTAATTTTTTTCCGTAAATTTTCGCAAAACCTCATGTACAGTTCTTTACAATGGCCTTTGAATTCTAAAATTAAATTTGTTATATATTCGCTGATGTCCCAACATATTCGATGATGTCCCAATAAATTTAGAGAACAAATACTAATTTCTTCCAATATTTTCTTAATCATGAAATTTCAAGTAAACTGGTAAAAAAAACTTTTTATCCGAAGCATTAAAATATGTTCCTTCACAACTTCAGAATGCATTTCCAAATTTATCTCATTAATAATTTTTAAGGCGTAAAAAAATAAAATATAAATAATTCCATTTATCATTCAATTTGAAATAAATGGGATTTTCTCGTTTCCATTAACATGTTCAAAGTCGCTTAAACTAAAATATGACTGTAATACAGTCCACTGATAACCAACGGGTTGCGGCAAATTTTAAAATGGTATGCACTGCTACACTAAAATATGTTTGGAAATTTTTCAATTCTTCTTTTTTACTAGGGCTGTTGGAGAAATAATGATTGATCGCCCTTAGAAGTTTATCAATATTATTTGGAAGACAAATAATTGCTGTGGCAATTGAAATTAAATTTAGGCCGTGATAAACACAACCGTTTACAATTAGTTTTGATTTAGTTTAGTTAGTTTTTTTATTTCCTTTTTGCTTCTTGTTATACAGAAATAAATCAGTTCAGTTATCCAAGGGAACATTACATTTACCATGTTTCCATGACGTATACGGTTTTTTGTCAAGTATTGGACCCGATTCACGTGGCATAAAATTGCTGTTATGTTATTTTATTTCCCCGCTTCCTTTTGGAATTTGTTTTGAAAAAACCAAAAATAACATAACATAACAAAAAATTTTAGATCCCGGAATCCCGATAAGACAATAACTAATAAATTGGTTTCATTTTGAAATCAAGGTATATTAAGCCAATTTGAGAAGTTTTTATATCATGCTTAACCGTTTATTTACTTCAAAATAGTAGCCGTTTGCAGTTCATGATGATTGCACGTCGTTTTTGTCCTGTTTTCAGATACGAACAAAAATCGTAAATATTTGTATCGTAATATTTTCCTTTATGCGGATTGATTAACGTTTTTATAAGGTTTAGGTCGTTTACCAACTTTTATGGAGCCGCATCCCTCAATTTTCAAACATGCTTCGGTATCATTCTATTAGAAACAATTAAATTATTAAAAAATATTTGTTACATACTTTGTCTATGTGGAACGGTTGTTGAAAAAGTATGCTCGATTTTCGATTCTGAGTAGTTTTGTTTCTTTATTTCGATACGACCCTTACATATGACCGCCTCGTATCGAATTTTGATCCAGGTCTTGAACTTATTCGCATGCAGAGAGTTAAACCAGAACTGAACCAAAAATCGATATTAACCGATTTTTTTATTTATTTGAAAATCAAAACGGGTCGAAATGGCTACTATCTGTGTTTCTTCTTCATTTATCACCGCTGAAAATGACACCACATTCGCAAAGAAAAATTATTTTGGTAAATGTCTAAGAAAACCGGTGCTCTGTAATTTTCCTTAAGAATAACATATTTTGTGAATTATATACACGTGTATTATATCTTTTCGGTGGCTGGAATGGTGGTTGAACGATGTTACAGAATCAAACTGTGTAAAATCCTTAGATTTTATTACTCGCTTAATTGGTATCTATATAAACAAAAAAAACGTTGTTCTATAATTTTTTAATCTCGTATTTTTATATGTCTGTGATTCAATAGCATAGCGTATACAACCAACCACATTTAGATGGTGACTGACTGAATGTTGTTATTTAGAAATAATAAAAATTACAAATTTATTTATGCCAAATTCTTTAGAAGAAATGAAATGAGATCAATTATTTTGTGTTCCAAAGAACACGAAAAGAAAAAAATGGTTTGTTTACATTTGTTTAAAGGGAAATCAAAACAAACAAACAACAACAAAAATTACAACGTAACAAAAAAAATCACTTAATTACACCAAATTCACTTTAAATTACACAAAAACTAATATTATTTATAATATTTAATTTAAATAAAAACTTAGTTACGCACGTTAAAATATAAGCACCAAATTATAATGGCGATAATGAAAATGGCGCGCCTTTTGTTTCTTTGTTTTTTTCATTGACGTTTTTCTTTTTTTTTTTTGATCAGAAAACAAATCCTTCAAAAAATTGTGATTTTGAAATTGATCAGAGATCAAAAAAAAAAATCATTGCTTCTAAAGAACATGAAAAGGTATTTGTGATCAAAAATTTTTGATCATAATCAAATTTTTGATCATTTTTCTTCTAAAGAATTTGACATTACAAAAACTAAAGTTTTTTTTGTTTCCACTGCTATCGTGGTTTTAAAAAGAGAATGAAAAGAGAGCCATATTGCACTGAAAACCATGACGTAATACAACAACAAAATTTATAAAAGCTCATTACATTTTCATTTTCCAAGTTGATTTTCACATATTTTTAAGGTTTTTCTAGTATCCTATTTTGAACTATAAAGTTTTAACTTTCTCTATTTTTCTGTAGAAAGACATTAAAAAAGCTCACGTCTCTTTGAGGTAAACTAACCATTAAAATCGTATTTCATTATTTTCAATCAGAAATATAAATTTGTATAACCAATATTTTAAAGTAGATGAAGTTAGCCCGAGCCCGAATTTTTTGGTGGATTTCTTGGATAAGTGTAGCCATCCCGAAAAAGTGTAAATACATTAAAAAATGTAGCACCATCCCGAAAAACGATTTATACGTGAGAAAAACAAAGATTATAGAAAAATAATATTATGTATTGTAAAAAAAATTACTGGTAAACATTATTTTTTAATTTATTTAACCCGAATAGCGGTATGTGTAGTTGTTATGGGTCCACATTAAATTCTATACCGCAATACCTGGAAATAAAGCCACCAAGCGGTATAAATGGTCAGACAGGCCACAATACTAACTAAGATGAAGAATTGGCCTCAAGTCCGTACCAGGTGGAAATAACCTTTTTTCAAATTTATTTATTTAACACGAATAATTTGTGCAGTTACTATGGGTCCACATTAAATTCTATACTGCAATACCTGAAGATAAAGCCACCAAGCGGCATATATGGCCTGTCTGGTCATATACGCCACTTGGTGGCTTTTTTCCAGGTTTTGCGGTATAGAATTTAATATGGACCCATAGCAACTACATAAATTATTTGGGTTAAAAAAAAATTAAAAAAGGTTATTTTCACCTGATATGGACTTGAGGCCAATTTTTCATCTTAGATAGTATAATAGCCTGTCTGGCCATATACGCTTCTTTGTGGCTTTATCTCCAGGTATTGTGGTATAGAATTTAATATGGACTCATAGCAACTACACAAGTTATCGCTATACGGTTTAAACAAATAAATTTATAAAAAGGTTATTTCCACCTGATATGGACTTGAGGCCAATTCTTTATCTTAGCTAATAATGTGGCCTGGCTGCCATATATGCCGCTTGGTGGCTTTATCTCCAGGTATTGCAGTATAGAATTTAATGTGGACCCATAGTAACTACAACAAATTATTCGGATTAAATAAATAAATTTAAAAAAAGGTTATTTCCACCTGATATGAACTTGAGGCCAATTCTACATCTTAGGTAGTATCATCGTGGCCTGTCTGACCATATACGCCGCTTGGTGGCTTTATCTCCAGGTATGGTGGTACAGAATTTAATGTGGACCCATAGTAACTACACAAATTATCGCTCTACGGTTTAAACAAATAAATTTATGAAAAGGTTATTTCCACCTGTGGCCCTATTCTGGCTTTCCCTGGGAATAGGTAATAGGGAAAAATATTTTCATAGCATTTTTGTCTAAATTCTATTTTTCTGGCCTACTGAGGGAATAAGTTTGGTGTAAATATTTTGGAAACAAAGTTGAATGGGAAAATATTTTTCCCTATAAAAATTTTGTGGAACAAAATTTTCCCAATTAAATTTGATTGATTGATTGATTGATTGGACTGTAGAACCAAGTGCTAGCCAAGAGTCCCGGATAACGCCGGGCCTATTCCTACAGCCTGTTTACACATAACAATAGGAAGGATAGGAAAGGTTTTTTTTTTTTTTTTGGGACGGAACGATCCGGTTGCAGACACCTAGCGATCGTACAGCACAACACAAATCTAATCTACTTCTAATCTACTAGTGGAAGGATAAAGGCTTAATAGGTTTAATGGATAACGATGGTATTGCTTTAATCTTCAACAATTGCCTCACTAAATCAACCACCTGAGAAAAAATAATATTATTTCACGTGCATCTGGAAGTTTTCTGTAATATAATTCTACATTAATACTTTTCAGCTACCTTAACAAAATTGATTAATTAGATCAGCCTGGTTACAAATACCTAGGTAAAGCCAATAGTTAGTAACATAGTGACAGCACAATTCTAATCTACACCACCAGCAATTGATATTTCAAAGAAATATTAATTCATACCACCTAAAGATTCCTGAAATTAATTCTTAATTAATCTACTGGTTTCCTAAATAATATAAATATTTATTAATTTAATCAACTACAACTTACAATATAGTTTCCTGAAACCATAGTTATTTGAATTATATTAATAATAAATTGAATTATATTAACAATTAATATTAAACTATTAATAATTTCTCTAAAACCCTTAGCATTTAATAAATCCACTGCAAACGGGTCGTTAAAATAACTCAGTAAACATATATTAATTATTAAACCTGAAAACAAACTGTATGATTATTATTGACTACTGTATTCAATATATTCAACCTTATTACCTTATTACATAAGTTATTATGAAACATAAAAACAAGATACTAAAACATGATTTTCACGCGCAAAATGACAGAAAATAAAAATTTAGTTAAAATCATTAAAAATTTGAATTTTACTCGATCAAGAAAGATATACAGAAAAGAGTTTGTTTACGCCGCAATGACAATTAAATTCGGCAATTTTAACTGACCCTAGCAAATACTTTATAATTAATGTGTATCAAATAAGTGATCATTAATTCGTTATAGTCATGAAAATTAAAAGATTTACTAATTAGCTTAAAAATAATATAAGTAAGGTCCAGAAAGACAGCACAAAACTAATCTACTAGGAGAAGGATAGAGGTTCAATCTGTTAAATGGATAATGATGGTATTGGTCATCAACAATTGCTTCTTTAAAACAGTAATCTAAGAAAAAATGTTATTATTTCTTATGTATCTGGAAATCACCTGAAATTGAATACTATATTAATACTTTTCGACTTCCTAAACAAACCTAGATAAAGACAATAGTTAGTAACACAAAGGCAATACAACTCTAAACTACACAATCAACAATTAATATTACAAAGAAATATTATTTTCACAAGCCTATGTATGTTACCTGAAAACTAATAATAAATTAATATATTGCTGCTTATCTAAACCTAAATAATATGAACATTTATTAATTAAATAAAAAAAAGAAAAAAAAGTAATAATAATATATAATAATAAAAAAAAAAAAAATTAATATAATAAACTAAAATAATTATAAATAAAAACATTCAATTGTGCATCTAATATATACATGTATAATACATATGTAAACACGTACATACATATATATTCATACATATACATATACACACATACAGTCAGAAACATTCAGTCGTACACGGCACGTCTCTTCTATCAAAGTGTTGAAATTTAATAAGAAAACGAAAATCTCCCCAGACCCTCCCTACAATCCTAGTCCATCCACCATCCTAGACAACAATAACAAAAAAGAATTCACCCCTTAATACCAATCAGAAGATCACAAAAGCTACAAACATTGAGATATGCTACACACGGTTTCATAAGACCGGCTTCACCTTTTTCCGCTAGAACAGAACAAAACAATACAAAACAATTTTGTGTTTCAATATAAAATAAGGGTTCCAATTAACAATAAAAATCTATTACGACTTAGTTTGAAATCAGAAGCTGAAATCATGTGTAGCTTGGCTGATTCAGTCGTATACGACTTCACGGAAAAACACTTGAGCTATAATTTTTTAGTGCGTATTTTCTTTACTTTGCTTTTTGTTTATTATTCAATCAGTGCAGTTCCATATCTAATTTATTTCACACCCGTAATTTAATTGATTGTGGTCTTTCAAAATGGTTAAGAGTACGTAGGTTAATATTAGATCGTTAGTTAGATCGTCCACAGAAGAAAAGGGAAATCATTGAGTGAAATCGCGATAATACTTAACAATTTGTAAATCAAAAGTACAAAAATTTATGATCGATATTTTAAAGAAGGCCGGAAACAAAATACACCCAGCGCAAAAGGTCCGAGACAAATATCACCATCAAATGAAAAGTTCATTAATCGCAAAATAAGACAAAATCCTAAGTTAACTGCAGTGGAATTAACTAAAATTTTAAGAAAAAATTGTTTAAAATAAAATACAAAAATTAAAGTATTGAATTTTGGAAAAATTTGATTTTCATCGATGACAGTCAATTTACCATGTTTCAAAGTGGTAAAAGGCAAGAAAAATTTTTGAGAAAACGCAGTGAAGAGTGTAATGTTAGAAATGTTTGTCCAACGTTTAAACACGGTGGAAATAGTGTAATGTTCTGGGGAGCTATGAGTCATAAAGGAGTTGGTAATTTAGAAATTATTGATGGCATTATCGTCAAGGTAAAATATTTAAACATTTAAAGAAAAATCTATAAGAATCAGCTCGAAAACTAGATATAGAAAATAATTTCCATTTTTATCAGGACAATTATCCTAAACATAAAGCATGGATTGTTAGAATATGGTGTCTTTTCAAGGGTCCAAAAGTGTTTGGGACTTGAAAATCAGAAAATAATTAAGAAATGTCTTCAACTATACTTCCAAACTTAAATAAGGGTTTTTAAGAAGAAAAAAAAGGCATGTTTGTTGACTCACAATTGTGTGGGTAAGGCAAAAGAATCATGTAAAAAATTATTTTTATATGTTTTTGAACCAACTCACACAATCAAGCGAAATTATTTATCAAAAACGCCATTACATACTATGTTTTTTTTTCACTCACACATTTGTGTGGTTTGAACTTTAATAGTGCAATTTTTTTGGTAGAAAAAGGGATATCGTGGATCATACATTTATATATCCATACACACATTTGCTTTGTATACTTTTGTTTAAGGCAATCATCGTTGTGTGTAAATACAAAATGAATAGAGAGAGCGAAGAGAGCTTCAAGAAAAAGAAATTTATAATTTACATATAAACAACATCCATGCGCACACAAACACCTTTTCATTCTTCCTACTTAACTTATACAGTAAAACTTCTACAAGTTGATCCATTTAGTTGCCAAAATAATATGCTTAAGATAGAGAAAATTCGAGTAAAAGAAATCAAAAACCAGTTTCGATCGAACTACCCGAGCATATATACAAATATTAGATATTATACATATATGTATATATGTATGTATTATTTAAACAGGAAATTTTGATGAAAAATGTCCCTACCATAAATCGAAATTCGATTTAAGTAATAATTCGACTTACAGAAGCCTCACTGTATTTACACACACACCCACAACATATAAACATTCATAAATATATATGTACAACATTTATGTATGTATATAATAAAATATATAAAAAAGAAACTTCTCTGAATTGCACTTCCATGCAGATATATACATATACAAATATCGAAAAATTAAAACGACATACACTTCGCGTAGAAATGTATCCCGTTACAAATATTTCAACACAGTTTAATGTATATAAAAACATTTGATCCACTGGACACCACTTTTTAGTTATTATTATATGATTATTTTTGAAAATAGTTAACTGTTATAATCAAAAAACTAGATTAAACTTAAAATTAAAAACAACGCGTACACACATTTCAAAGTGTAAATGATCGATCATTTACACTTTACTTATTAATTATTAAGAACACACAAATTATTATTATTAATTTTAATATTAATATTTATTTGAACACATATATATTATTAGTTAATTAATTAATTTATTAAAACACATTTAAATTATTTCTTTATTTATTAATTTAGAGGAGAGACAAAAAACACATCTTTCCTCTACGGCATTAAATGACTTCCGGAACAAAATTTTCCCAATTAAATTTGTTTTAAAACTTTTTACACTAAACTTTTTTCTTCAGTAGGCCAAAAAAGTTCAATTTAGACAAAAACGCTATGAAAATATTTTTCCCAATTCCCTATTCCCAGGGAAAGCCAGAATAGTGCCACAGCTGGTATGAACTTTAGGCCAATTCTACATCTTAGCTAGTATCGTGGCCTATCTGACTATGTATGCCGCTTGGTGGCTTTATCGCCAAGTATTGCGGTATAGAATTTAATGTGGACCCATAACAACTACACAAATTGCTATTCGGGTTAAATAAATTTAAAAAAAATTGTTTACCAGTAATTTTTTTTACAATAATATTATTTTTCTATATTCTTTGTTTTTCTCACGTATAAATCGTTTTTCGGGATGGTGCTACATTTTTTAATGTATTTACACTTTTTCGGGATGGCTACACTTATCCAAGAAATCCACCAAAAAATTCAGGCTTGGGCTAACTTCATCGACTTATGTTTTAAAATTAGTTTAAAAAAGCTCATGGGGCTTTTTTACCCACGGATTTTTTGAAAATGTTATTCTTGTTCAAAATTACGGGCATTGTAGTGTAGCATTGAGTGTATTCATTTATTAGTGTCAATAATGAATTTTCCAGAACTATTAGCATAATTTACTGTATTCTTGAATATTTAGTGATTCGAGTGTTTGGCTTGGAGCAGTATTAAATTATCAAGACCCGTCGCATGTTGTGATTGGCGATATGAACCGTATGGATGTGTATATTTCCTTTTTTATTTTATTCTGGTACCAAATCAACAAATCTCTATCAAAACATTTTTCGTGGCATGCCAAAGTTCAAACTGGCACGAAAGTTTGCTTCTAATTCACTCCTTACCATTAAAGAGCATTTATTCGAAGATTCCGATTACAAATCCTGGTGGTAACCAAACAGTTTGCAATTGTAATTTGGACAAAAAACTCAAGCCATAGCCATTCGCCTTTCTCATTAAATGTTTTTTGTTATTCTGTCACAATTTACAAAATCCGTTTTGTTATATGTATTATCAGTGTATAATAAGGTATTTGTCGTTTGAATTGGAAGTTACCGCAGGTTGCATGATCCATAGAGAATTTGCATCAACAGATTACGATCTGTGATGAAATGGAACACATCTATAACTCCCTGTCGGTGTGCAAAACGCATGGGTCAACTCATCTTCCATGCCAGTATAGGCTGGCGTCCTTGAATTGGTTGGCAACGGCGTAGGATAAGGAGAGGAAAAGCGACCCGCGAAAAAGTTGTTAGAGCTTTGGCCCAGAACAGATTGCAAGGATAATACATAATAAATTAAAACCGTCGTTAGCATTTAAAACTGCATTAACTCATAATATTCAAGGGTGTAGGCAGCATTCAAAATTTAACATTAAAATCTTTATTAAAACATTAATATAATACTAATAATTAATTTAAATGAATTAACCAACACATACTGATTTTAAGCGATATTTAAAATTTTGAGTGTCCGAACAAATTACCGCATTATACCGACTATTCAAAACATTTTCATAATTACACCAATCGCTATTAATTTATTTAATTGATCTCTAAAATTTGCTAATTTTATTAGTTGAATATATAATAAGATCGCGACAGATAAGTTTTGCTATTAAGATTTTGAACTAAGTGGTTTCTTTGAATTTGAAATCGGTATCAAATTTCTTTATCTATTTTTAGTTTTGCTTCATTATTTATTTGATAACATATTTGTTTGATTAAAACAAAAAATTTTTATAATTTATTTATATTTTTTGTGTATTATTATGGTTATTATAGAAAACCAATATTTTTTGAATAAATTAAAATACATCATCGTGAATCATTGTTTTTGCTATAACGTTAGATTTTGGTTTCAATAATTAGTTGTGCATAAAAAATGGAGCAGTACCATTAAATCGAGTTAAAAAAATCTCTAGCATACATTGGTGATAAATATTTTAAGAATGGCTTTGGAAAGAAAACATTCCAAAAATTTTATACATATCATCTCAAATTACAAAAATATTACGGTAATTTGAGATGTTATTTTGGGAAACAGGTAATCACTGAAAAAAAGTTTGCTCAATTCAAGCGAAATGTGTGTTAGATTATGCATAATAGTTGCTTTAATATGCGCTAAGTAGAACTATTCTCAAGCTATTCTTATTTGAAGAATTAAGCGAAAATAATTTGTGTACTTTTCATATACTGAAATCATGAATTTAAGACATGACAAGATAAAATTAAACTCAGTTTGAGAATATATTTTCTATTTTCAAAAATATGTTATTCTGAATTTAAGAATAATGTGAGTTAAAACTTTTTTTAATGAATACTCAATTTAGGAAGAAATATTCCTCATTTGATTGAGAATATAATAATTCTTAAATTTGTTACGACTGTGCGGTCGCAACCACAATTTTTGTATTTTTATATTCCCCTCGGTCGGTGTCTTTACTTTCGGAGTTGATTTTTCGTTGTGTGTTGAACGCATGCGCGACGGTTGTTGTGTTGTATACCTTCTTATGATGGCGCGGGGGTAAGAAAAATGACAAGAGAACGAGACCAATGTGCACCGAGTGTGTGAAATAATGTGCCATCAAAGAATATCTCTTCTTATATGCTTCTCGTTTTCATCAATGCGAATTGATGCAAACGAGAAACAGAGAAGAAGAGATATTCTTCGATGACGTGTTGCGCGTCATTATGTGGTGCGCGATTTTTTTTTTTTAGTCGAGTTTTGATTTTTATAATTAAAGTCTTGTTTGAACCTTTGTTGGGAAAAAAATAAAACAAAATAATAAGAAAATGTTGTGAAAATGTTTAATTAGTGCTCTTTTCTTCATTTTGTCTAATTATTGGGTGTAAAGATAAAATTTGGTATATGAAATAAACGCCCATTTTGTTATTTAAATACAAAAATAAAAAATAATAAAATAAAAAATTTCGTTGTGATTTTCTGTAAAATAAGTCGAGTTTATTTTTGGGGAAAAGGATAAAGTTCGCTTGATAATTTCGAAAAGTTGAGTATTATTTACACCCAGAAAACCGCCGACAAAAAAAACGCAAGTAAAAAAATGGGTTATACAGTATTTGGGCGAGCCAACGCCCAACGAGTTTCGGGTGGACAGCTGAGGTCACTATTTGTTTTTGGTGTATTGCATCATCGGGGAGAGGCCCCGCAACGCAACGTAATAGTGCCCAACCAGGCAAGCGCTCAACCGCGAAGGCGGAAGTCGCCCAACGAACGGCATAACCAAGCCGCAACGGTCCGAGGCGGCGACCCTGAGGCAGGACGACCGCTCAAGGTCGCAACCGTAAATTTGTTCTTTAAGGTACAATTTTATTTTTATTTTATTTTTTTTATTTTTATTTTTCTCCTATATTTCAATTTTTTTTTGTAAATTTCGAAAATTTTTGTAATCGAGCGCCGCATAGCGGGTGTGTGTCGCGTATCCGTTGCACATTGGTCTTGCCCTGTGTCATATTGTTCTTCTTATTGTTCCTCTTTTTTTTATTTTTTTTTTTAAATAACAAAATGAATTGCTAATTTTCTGGTTGGGTATGATGGGAGGGGAGACTCCCATTCTGTGTCGAAGTGATGTTTGCGGTCCCTTGGTGCCCGCATCCGATTTCGGAACCGGCGCTTGCGCCGTTTGAATTCGGATGGATGCGCGCACCAAGGCACCTCACACAGTTATAATTATTTTTTTTACTTTGTTCGTCCTCAAGTTCCAGCCAACGAATTTCGGCGGAACATCCGGCTTTTATTTATTATTTGCGTTTTTTTTTCTTTAATAAAATCTATGTAATCACGGTGTAAGCCAGGATACCCGCAAGTCTCAAACCCCACGATCTTCGCATTTCTCCCTGAGTTATAGCCGGCAAAAAACACCGTGTGAGGCCTCTGCGGGATATTAGATGAAATCTGCAGGATGGCAGTAGCCAGCTTGTAACAAATTGAAACAAAATATTCATATATCGAGAAAAAATTGGAGTATAAAACGTTACGTTTGAAAATTCATTTGAGACTACAATGCATATATTCATACATCCTTCTTGGTTTTGTGGCATGAGGCATCATCTTGTTGGAATCATTTATCATTGATGTTAAGTTTATCCAATTCTGACCAGAAATAGTCTTCCAAAATACCACACATCACACGGTCATCTTTTGTGGTTGTAATGAAGTCTCTTGGAGCACATGTGGGTTTGTTGAGGTTCAAAAATTAACTTGATCGCTGAATATGATTTTTAGATCGGGATTTTTTTGAAATTTCAATTATGTTAGGCTCCAGTTCTTGATTTAATTTGATCTTGTAAGGATGTAAGCCAGTGGAAATTCGTCTGATTTTGTTCATTATGAACTGAAGCACCTACAACTGCAATATTCTCGATACCTCAAACGGTGCGTTTACCCACTGGCACAAAACCTTCACTATATAGCAGGCACAGCTTGTCTTCTGGGACAATTATTACGACCGAGAAATGGAGTCAACACTCTTAAAATTACAACCTTCAACACAGTATTACGGTAGTAATTATTAATAATTTGCAAACGTTGCTTCAGATAAAAACTTTAACCTTGACTGACGTTTTGTCGTTGATAGATAATGAAAAATTTACAAGAGTGCGTTCGTGTTAAAAAATAAAATTTTTATGTCACTGTTGTAACACCCGATATACATATAAATAGAGGCAAAGGCTGTGCAGTGCTGATTTATTCCAATTTTTGGATGTGCGTTAAAGAAACGTTAAAATGACACATGTATATCTGCCCAATAACCAGCCAAATTCTAGAGAGTTAGAAACGATAACCATTGGTTGTCGTTTACATCAATTACAAATAAATAACCGAGTTGTAAATTAGTAATGATGTTACCTTCTTCCACGTTTAGAATAGAAAACATAGACTGATCCGAATCATTTTGCCAGCATTTTGTCAAAAGTCACCATTTTCGCTTAAATTCTGGGAAACAGATTATACCGATGTTGTGGCCAATTTAATATAAAATTGTTTAGTTCAAATTGGTTTTTCTCGTAAATGATACAGTTTTCAAAATTATTGATAAAAACGGAAAAGTCATAAGGAAATTGCCACTTCCGATGGATCCGATTCTGTCATAAATAAATGAAATCACTAAATTATGGAAAAATCTTATGTATATAGTTTCATCCCGATCAATCTGGGCTAAACGCAGTCCGATTTTTTGTTAAGAAGACATCACGGACCAACATAATTGTCAAGCTAATGCGAGCTTCATATAAAAAAATTGGTAAAGATTTTTGGCATAGGTTTTAGGTTTCAGTGGTTTACACTTAGGCCATTTTTTGGCCCATTGTGATACCACGCATTTATGCTACATCATTAACAAATTCACCTATTCACCTACTCACACAACTACAGTATACCACCTGCACATTGCAAGCTCCATGTCAACCTGTACATTGACATGGACGGTGGGTCGGCGCTGAATTCTGCACTCGATCAGAGGGTCTTAGTTGTGTTTATTAACATCACCGATTGTAATCGATGATGAAAATTTGATTTGCATCTAGCCTCTGATGGGATTCGAACCCAGTACCTCCCGGTCCAAGTGCCGAAGCTTTAACCATTGCACCACTTGTCCGGCATAACTTTTTTGTTATAAATCGTAGAGGAAAACGTGTGATATACGAAAAGTGTGTGGCATTTAATCCTTTTTCTTAATTATAACGTGGAGTCATTGGGGAATAAGTTGGGAATTTTGGTTGATTTATTTGAAGAAATAATGAAATTTTGTATGACCTAAAACCACCGCCGACCAACACAAAGTTTAAAAAAATTTTAATTTATTTAATATTTCTTATATATAATTTTGTATTTCACGCAAAAAGGATTAATAGTAGGGGCGTTGAATATAATATTTGATGAAAAATAAATAAGCTGTGCCATTTCTAATTATAATCTAAAAATTATAATTACTCTGTTTTCATGTTGATTTTTGATTTAAGTGGATTTTGTAATTTAATTGCATATTTAACACCAAACAGTATACTGCCGAAAAGCAGTCAACATGGTGCTTTATGAAAGAATAAGAAATTCTAAAAATAATTTATTTAAAATAAATTTTTAAAACTCTTTTATAATATTTAAAGTTATATAATATGTTATTATGAATATTAAATATGTAATAAAGAAAATTTACTGTACTTGGAAAACAAAAAAAATTACTTTATGCATTATTAAGCCGCCGTCCAGTCGGGTAAATCGTTTACTGAGGTTAAAAAATTTATTACAGATTTTTCGATCAGTTTACTATAGAGTTTTTGAAATATATTAAAAAAATTGACTTTTACCCGACTGTTGGCCCGCAGTTTAAGTGTACATTGGAAATTTTTTCATACGTACATTTTTCACAAATATGAAATATTTGTGAATTGTTTTTGTGGCAAAGTCGTACTTGATAAAGTTTGCGTTTGTTGGAATGATTCGCATTTGATGATGTTGCAGCTGACCATTGTGGGTGTTCAGGGTCTGGTCACATTTTCTGTCTTGCATTTATATATTCGATTGAAAGCTGTTATGCTAATAGAAACAAGAACTTTTTGTTTTCGCTGTATTGTTGTTGTTGTCGTTTCATTATAAAGGATCCAAGCATTTATAGCAGCCAAATCTAGAACCAGCTTTTACTGTATATTCTCTGGCCATTCGACCTGCCATATCAACTCCATATTTTGTGCTATTATAAAAATGAATAAAATCCGGTAAAATTTTTTTATTACTTTTATCAATTTTCACAAATTTATGCTTAGAACTTAGAACTGCCACTCTATTATTTGGTTTGCTTTTATATATTGTATAGAACACAATTCTTTGATTTATATAGCGGAGTGGAAAAAGAGGCATATTATCCTTATCTTTTTGGCTGCTTTTGGTAGTTCCTTTTATTTCTGCCAATAACTAGAGTTATCTGTTTAGCCAATAATTTTGTTGCTAGCGACATGCTAGTGAAAAAGTTATCGGTCGTAATATTTCTTCCACATCCTGTATATTGCTGAAATAACGTATTCATTTAGAAGCATTGACGATGGTCGTTATTCATTTTTCCCCAAATAAAAACAAATACGTTTTGAAAACCAATCTGTTATAATTTTGCACCTGGATTTTGAGGAATTAATTGTTCAACCACACTGTTAAATTTTGCCCTGGTTTATAAGGAAGCTTACATGTTTTCAATGACTTATTCCAAATTTTTGAAATTTATCTGTTTCTAGGCGCTTACTATCCAATCATTTTTCAATATTCGGCATCCTTCTTATCCGGCCACATTTTAAATGTTTCAAAATTTGGTCATCTATTACCAATGAACATGCACTGATAATATTATCTGCCATAATATTTCTGTTTGTGTTGTTGAACCATTCAAATCATTGAAAAGACAAGGAGATGGTAAACTGACATGAAATCAAATTCGCCAAATTTTGATCACACAGTACCATCAGCAGCTGGTTCTAAAAATAAACGAGAACCAATATTAAAATAATTATGAAACTCAATTTATGTAAATGATTTAAAAAAATTAAGGATCGAACTATAAGTGTACGATCATTTTCGTTGGAAAAAATCTTGATTTTTTTATTGTTTTTGTATTAAAAACGGTTAATGAATTTTCATTTTGTATATTGGGATTTGTTAATGTGTAAAATAATTTAATATAATCGAAAACTACAAAATAAGTTCTATATGGAGGGGCACAGCAGACGTATAGCGATAACAAAATTGAGGAGGTCTGACTGTGCGGAAAATTCCCTCGCGTTAATGTAGTGGACTGTATATTTGTTTTCTGCACTTTTCCCGATTGACTACGTATCCACTTTAATACACTAAAAAGCCTTTAAGGTTTTCCACTTTTTACAATTTTTATTTATTTATTTTATAATGTTTTCACTTGTAACGCACGTTTAAGAATGTCTAGAAAATTTAAGCATTGAAGTTTGCAAGATGACATTTTTTCCGTACCATCGCATAAATAATTATCGATATTCGAACTTCGCGCGGATACGAAGTTGGGCGCGCTGCGGTGTTTTCATCTTGCAACATTCGTTACACGTACGCAGATCAAATGTATAGGTAAGGGTCCAGCGTAATCGACATCCACCTTCAGAAAAGGCCGAATTAGCTCTAGACGGTAGCCAGGTAGATTCCCCATCAATTGTGTCTCGCATTCAGCTTTATGTAGGGTGCAACAAACGCATTTACGAATGATTTGTCGTATAGGATTCCTTGCGCCTGCGTATCCAATATTTCTGTCTTAACAACGCTAGGAGTAACGATGGTCCAGCATGTTTATAGTGTCTATGCATGTCTTCAATGATTAGTACTGTTAACGGTGCTTTCGAGGACAGAATAATTTGGTGCCTTGTAGAAAATGGGGCATTGCAGTTTTCCAATCTTGCGCCGACACGTAATACTCCTGAATCATCAATGAACGGACTGAGCGATTTCAGGCTACTCGTTGGTTTTACTAGCATTGATAACTCGATGGTTTGAATTTCTGGTTGAAAATAATTCCGTTGATCGTATTTGCAGATTTTGAACAATGCCTCATACAATTCTTCTCTGGTTAAAAACAATGAGTTTATCTTGGTGAGAAATTGTCTTTTCGATCTTGCTATGAATCTTAGACAATACGCGATTATTCGTTGAAGTTTGTGGAAAGATGAACATTTAGCGATTAAACTCTCGAATATGTTATACTCAATTGTGGTATTGTGAAGCAAAGTTTCTGGAGTGGCACTAAAATTTGAGTAATCTTTTTGTTGTTGAGGCCAATATTCGTTCATTTCTAACAACCAGGTGGGCCCGTTCTCTTTAAGCTGTTGGATTTGACTTCGTGCGGAAATAAGCCTCTCGAGGCGATGTCTGCTGGATTTTGAGATGAAGGTACATGCTGCCAGTGTTTTCTAACACATGATGTAAGTATTTGCGCTGTTCGATTTGCAACAAACGTAGACCAGCGTTGAGGATGATCTGCGAGCCAGTTTAGGACAATGGTAGAATCTGTCCATAAGAAAATATTTTGTACCTTAGTATTTGTTTCCCGTTTAACCACATTTATTAGTTTGGTCAGCAAAACTGCACCGCACAACTCCAGCCTTGGGAGACTTTGCTGTTTAATGGGGGCCACTTTAGTTTTGGCCGAAATCAGATGAGTGGAAATTTCTCCGTCTCCTGTGGTCACCTTGTAATAGACTACTGCGGCATAGGCAAGAGTGCTGGCGTCGCAGAACCCGTGTATATCCACCTTGGCTAATTTTGTTGTGTCTACAAATCGTGGAATGTATATGTCTTCAATAGTGAGCAAACTTGCTGTTATTGATTCCCCTTCTTGAAGTTCCTTGTGTGGCAATGGATCATCCCAACCTAAACGTAGCAACCATAATTGTTGGATATAAATTTTTATTTTTATGTTTACGGGTGCGATCCAACCCAATGGATCGAATATCCTTCCGGCTTCTGATAGTGCCATTCTCTTCGTTAGCTTGGGAGAGGTGGGGAGACATACGCGGAATTTAAATGAATCATGAGCTGGGTCGTATTGCAATCCCAAAATTGAGATGGACTGGTCAGATATTGGATCGTGGATAGACTTCACCAGCTGCTGTCGGTCGGATACTGGAATGTCTTTTAATATCTCATTTGAGTTTGACACCCATTTCCGCAAAGGAAAGCCATAACCAGAAAGTGTGGATGTGAGTGACCGCTTCAATTGTTGTACTTCTTCGACGGTGTCTCCACCAGTCATTAAATCGTTGACTTAGATAGACTTTTCGATAATGTCAGCTACAACTGGATCTGCTGCCCGTATGTCATCGGCTACTTCATTAATCGAACGAGTTGCCAAGTATGATGCGGATGAGAGCCCATACGTTACCGTATTTAAGGTAAAATTTCGGATTGGCTGCGTTGGTTCATCCCGCCAGACGATCCGCTGGTATTTATTATCATCTTGGTGGAGGCGGATCTGCCGATACATTTTGTCAATGTCCGCAGCTAAAATGATGCGTAGCTCGCGGAATCGGCCGTCGAATACCACTCGTATTTTGGTGACGTTGATATCCATCTTGACAACCCCGTGGTGTGGAAGAAAGTAACCACCGTCACTGATAATTTGTGGAGGAATTTCCTGCATGTGACCCAGTTGTAAATGTTTCTTCATGAACCGTTTATATAGCTCATAAAAGTCTTTGTCGCGTGAAAATCGCCGTTCCATGCACCTCATTCTCTGAATGGCCATATTTAATGAAGCATTTAACTTCGATATACTGGCTTTAAATGGCAGTCGTACTTGTATTCTCCCGTCGGGGCATCGTGTGACACTTTTGTTGAATGTGTCTTCGCAGAGTTTCTCTTCCGCTGACAACGGCATGACATTATTGCCAATGGATTCGATTTCCCAGAAGCGCCACAATGTTTGGTCAATGATAAATTCATTAACAATGCTTGTGAAACATAACCGTGGATCGCTTTTGTTGATACCTGTTTTCGGGACGTTGCCAGCCGCAATCCAACCAAAAATCGTGTTCTGCAATGCTGGTTGATTTTTCGTGCCCTTTATGTGTCCACTCGTCAACACGCCGAGAAACTGATCCGCCCCGATCAAGGTATACGTCGCTCGCTTTGAAAAATTCTGCGACTGAGGAAGGTGAATGCGTGGTAACGTGGTGATGTGGTGCAATATGAATACCCGTAACGTTAAGGTGGAACCTGTGGTTTTTCGAAGTGTAATATTGGCGATCCCCCTCGCAGTGCCCGCATTGGCTGTTCCAACTCCCTTTACCAATATTCTTCCATTTTGCCTGGGTAACCGCAATCGTTGAAGGAGGGACTCGGTGATAAAATTTACCTGGGAACCGGAATCTAATAGCGCACGGCAGCGGATTGTGTTCCCATTGAGTCAACAACATCGAATAAAGCGGTTGGTAGGATCTAATGCGGCTCGGTGGTTACGTTCGGATGGGACACTACTGCATTTGATGAGCTTACTGCTGGTTCTGAGGGGTCGGCTGCCTTCAAGTGAATGAGCGTGTGGTGTTTTCCCTTGCATGTTAGACATCGGCGTCTGGAAGGACATGGAAATACTGCGTGCTTGTCACTCATGCAATTGAAGCAACGCCGTTGATCCTTCACCCATTCTCGTCTTTGATCAACCCCCATCTCATTGAGTGCTTTGCATTGATGAATCCAATGATCGTTAGTTTGACACACTGGGCATTCAGATCCGGACTTCACCACGTGATTTTTGATTACGTCTGGATGTCAGATGCTGGACAGTCAGATCCGGACACCATCGCGTGATTTTTGATTGCCGCTTGTGTGTCAGATGATGGGAAGATGCGCTTGGTTTGAGCTTGTAGGGAATCAATTGCGTCCACACGTCTTAAGAAAAAACCAAACAATTCCTGTATTGTTGGGAAGTCCTTATTCGCCGTCTCTTGGGCCAATAGGTTCTCAATTTCATTGTCCAACTTGTTGCACAGAATGTAGAGGAGCCACGGATCTCGTTGTTCACATTGTGTTCCCATGGCCTTTAGTCCACGCAATATTTCAGCGGATGTATCCAGCAACCTTTTGATGTTGCTGTTATTGGCTATACTAATCGATGGCTGATCGATGAAACCCCGTATAAAGGCATTCATGGTATGTCGCTTGCGGTCGTATCGTTGGCGTAATTTTTGCAAAGCTTCGATATAATTTGTTTCGGTGATGCTCAAATGGCGCAGAAGGTTCGTGGCTTCACCTCGAAGAAATCCCTTGAGATACAGGAATTTTTGGACAGCAGACAAGGTAGTGGAATCGTGTACGGATGTGACGTATAGATCGTAGAACGATTGCCTCTCCGTATAAGCACCGGAGAACGTCGGTATATTGAGTTTAGGCAGCCTGATATCCACTTCTGATTGTGTCGTGTCCAAAGGAGAATCCTGACTCATATTCGTCGTGTTGTTCTGCCAAGTCAGCTTGCGGATTATCAAATTAAGTTGAGTTATGGCGCTATAATAGTTGGTTTCATAATCGGCATCTATATCGGGTGAATCATCGAAGTGAAAGATTTGATTCTCAATTGAAGTAAATTTTTCCATCAATTTCTCCACTCGGGCCAGTTTCGCTTTGCACTCTTCGACTAAGAGATCACCCGACTTTTTTAAGGTGTTGAGAATGAGCGGTTATTTACCCTTGTTCGCTGCTCGTTGCCTTCTAAAACCGCTTAATTCTGCCATTGTAGAAAATTTAATATTGGTATTGATGGCGATCGTTACGTAAACGGTGTGCACAATTTGCGGTAATTATTTCACTACACGAAAGTTCACTTAACACCGTTTGAAATTGGATGGTAATGCTTGGCAATGTAACAATAAAATCTCTTACAGCGGCCAAAATAAATTTTAATGGTGAACGTAAATCAAGGTGGCCGTATGGCGTACGAGATGATGAGTATATGACGCTCAGAAATGAATTTTATTTTCACCAAAACCCTTTAATTATTCACACGGCAATTCTATTTTCAATATAAAATTCTTGTTGCCGGAGCCGTACTGTATGGCTTTTTTCCGCGCAGTAAGCGACAAACTTATTGTAAAAGAAAATCAAAATTGGTATTTAGCGAGATGGACGTAGCGATAATAAAATTGAGGAGGTCTGACTGTGCGGAAAATTCCCTCGCGTTAACTTAGTGGACTGTATATTTGTTTTCTGCACTTTTCCCGATTGACTACGTATCCACTTTAATACACTAAAAAGCCTTTAAGGTTTTCCACTTTTTACAATTTTTATTTATTTATTTTATAATGTTTTCACTTGTAACGCACGTTTAAGAATGTCTAGAAAATTTAAGCATTGAATTTTGCAAGATGACATTTTTTTTCCGTACCATAGCATAAATAATTTTCAGTATTAAAAACTATCTGCGCGACGTTGGGCGCGCTGCGGTGTTTTCATCTTGCAACATTCATTACAAAGAAAAATGAATTCACATAATAATTCTACTATACTTGTTTGACACAAGTGACAAGTGTAATGTAAATAATACAACAATGGACGATTGTTGTGATAATATTAAGGAAATTGCTAGTTTGGAGGTAAGAAATTTGTGTTAAACTTACAATTATACAGAATACATTAAATTAAACACATTATATATGGTAATCCATAGTGTCCGAGATGAGTTAGCCGATACATCTAAACGAAAGGCTTAGTATTATTGTTATTTGTGTATGGATAGAAATTAATTCGTGACATTTTTGTTTCAGAATAAATCGAACTTCCCGGACTATATGGATTCCCATGTATATATGTATATATTTTAATAAATATTGGAAAATAATTTGTGGTGTTTCGTGTTCGTCTCGAATAATATACGTCGTGCATGCATTGACGCGGGAATACTATACTCTTTATAATTTGGAAAAAAAAATGCAAAACTCAGTGTGTATGCTCATTTTCGTAACTGACTATACATATATCACAAATAAAGAAAAATAAATGTAATGCAATAAATGTCACAAAATCCAAAGAAATTGTATTATTATAAATATACTTTTTTTACTGATTGAAATTAAAAAAGCAGTCAAAATGACTCCTTTGGGCAATCTAGTGTTATTATACATTTTCTTTTCATAACATTAAGTGGTAAAATAGTTTTTTGCCATTAGGTGAGATTACCAGAGAATGAAAGGCAGCTTTTCTTGACCCGGTGAAACTTTTACAGTTTAGTCGCCAAACCGCAAAAATCAATGCTATATATATTCGCCATTATTTTCATCATTATATAGCGAATCATAATAAAGTCCCCCTAAACCAAATTCCATCAACAAAACAGAGGTTATTAAGATTACGAACTCGATCAAACAAAGTCACGGATCTTAAGCAAAAAACTAATATTCCAATAATACACACGTAAATTAAATGCGCTAACCATCACACAAACACTATAACAGTTATGACAAAAATATTTTAAATTTTAATTATTTTATTAGCAAAAATTAATAATTAAATCGGCTTTCCAAACACATAAAATTTATATTAAATGAATTCCTATACCAAGGAGCTTTAAACCGCGCGATAAAAACATCTGACACCGCACTCTATAATACAAAAGCTTTGCAATATACCATTAAATCAAGTATGTTGTACAACACACTAAAAAAATAAATATAAAAGAGAACCAAATTCTTAGCTTTACTCTCCATACACGCTGTTAAGTCTTATACACTCACCTCTTTTGCAAAAGTCTTAAAGAAATTAAAGTAGAAAAGAAAAAAAAATAATAAAGTAAAACCAACTGTTTTATTTGTATTCGTTCTTGCTGTATGCTGGCTGTTTTCGTAAAAAAAAAATTAACTTTAAGATTTTGTTATATTATTTCGTATTTTCTTTTTAGTTTTATTTCTGTCTTCAATAATAATGATTTGAAACGGCCTCGCTATATCTGAATACTGTATTACTCGGTCAGTCGGTTTAGAGGTACGCTAGCAGTAACGTTAGTGGATTTTTTTTTAGTTTTTCTTATTTTATTTAATTTTTTTTGTATATTTCGCATTTTCTCATAATATTTATCATATTTAACTGAAAAAAAAAAATTGTATCGTAAATGTGTATCAAAAGTTCATAGAACTATATACCTTGTTTAATTAGCAAGAAGCGAAAGCTCGTGTATTTAAACACTGCCAAAATAAAATATTTTATTTCATCTCAAAGTGTTATAATATTTTATGTTATCATTAAAAAGTTATTTTTTTTTATGCATATATAAAAGTGATTTTGTGATATATTTTTTATATTAAAACGTTAACGTGCGTAATTTTAATTACGAAAGAAAAATTTATATATGGTGCCGATATTATTATAAATAAAAAAAATTATTATTATAATAATTCTATGAATTTATTATATATTTTTATAACAAAAATATATTTATTATGCATTTTTTATGAAAATGAAAATTTCTTGTGAAAGCTTGTGATTTAATTTATATATAGAGCTATATGCATTTCTTTCTGTATAAAAAATAAAAAAAAAAAAGTGGAATTTATAATAATTTAATTAAATTAAATTATAATTATTATGATTGTTGTTAATTATTTCATGTTATATTTTATATACATATATTATTATAATTAAATGAAATATTGTTGTTGTTTTACGCTTACATTTTCTATATGTGTTAATTAAAGTGATTTTTTTTTAAGTTGAACGAAATAAAAATTAAAACAACTATTTTTTAATTACAATATATGTGAAATAGTTTTAATTGTGATTTTTAGTTAAATATATTTTTGTTTCTATATAAAATTATGGTGTTATAAAAAATTATATATTTTATTTTTTTGCTTTTTTTATATAAGTGAGTTGATTGTGTACGCGGCTTTATCTTATATAAGTGCGAAAATATAAACTATTATTTTGGAATATATAATTATAAAATACTACATTGGAATTTATATAGATTTTGATAAAGGTAAGTCTTTGTGTTATATATGAACATATACAAGAAAATTAAGTGCCGGCTGTTGCGTGCGTGCGTGCTCCATTCGTGTATCGCACAAATACTCAACATACACATATATAATCAATATATAGAAATCAAACATAATTCGATAATGAGCTTTTTGTGCAACCTAATTTCCGTTCAATATAAACTTTCTTTGTAATATACAAAAATTTACCCGTATATTACGAACAAAAGATTTCAAATTCAGGCGACGAACCTAAAAATAAAATATATTTTTTTTAAAAGTCAAATAAACATTAGGTTTCTTGTTATTTTGCACAAATTTAATTTTAAAGTTTTAAATTACACGAAATAAATTCCGATTTCATAATTTATTATTATTATTATTGTTTGTGAAGTTGAATTAGAAAAGGTCAAAGTTATTGTAATATGAATCATGCGACGGCGTGATTTTTTCTTATTATTTTTTTTCCTTTTAGTTTGTGTTTAAGTTTTGAATTTCTATTAATCTGCGTCACACTTGGAATTATCTCATTTTTGTTTAAATATAATATTCGATAATTTTCCATAAATATGTTTTGAATTTAATTAATTTTATTGGACTAGCATGTGCGATTTAACCTTCATATCGTCTCGTGCAATATCCCTTATATTTATTGAACCATTAGCTCACATACGATAACCGTCTTTCCATGTGTTATAAAAATTGATATTTTTGAATAATATTTTTGAATACGTAAACCAATGTAACTCTTGTTTTATTGCAAAGTCAAAACCCATGTTATATTTTAGAAGGTTCAAGCTCATCGGTCAGTTTATATTTAAAAAAAATACATTTCGTGAAGTTAATTTATAAATACGGATGTAAGTTGGGTATTTGAATCCAGAATATCAACGTCTACTACAAATGATCAGTTTTAAAATTTTATCGAATTTCAACTGTCTTGGCTGTGAGCCAAGACCTAATGATCATTTAGTCAGAGATTACATTTCATTCAAAATCGTCGTTGATGCATTGGAATTGCAGAATTTACTGTAACCGTCATCGTCATTCTGGTTACAAAATATTCTCGTTAAACAGTATTCGACACGTCGTGGAAATTATCTTCATCAAAATGGTGTTCAATTTCTAGCCTAACCACAAATATATTTAATCGAAATGTTTGTGAAATGTCATTGAACTCAGCTATTTTTAAATAAAATTAAAACTAAAATTTTTAAAACTAAAATTTCCCACAAACATATTTTTTCAAACCAGCACAGATATTCTTGGTTTTATTTTCGTTGCAGAATTCAATTTTACAGCATTTTCGAGTAGAATTTTCAATTTTGTTTACCATCAGTAGTTCACTCATGTTCCCTGGTTCGAATGAATCTTGGTATCCAGTAGAAAGTACTTCTGCTAATTGAAATAAAAAGTCCTTTCTACTAATATTTGTTCCAATGAGTTCTTTGTACAGAATCTAAGCAATATTTCTATCTATATTGAGAATGTTAAAAAAATACTTAATACTACTCTCCGAGATCCCGACTTAACCGTGTATTTTTTAGCCATTTGTTCCATTATATCTACACTAAATTTTGTGTTGTTGTAATATAAAATAGTTTCAGGAAGCTTTTTGCGGTTTTCTTCAATTTTTGGGGAATCATGCTTAGAACTAAGTAGAAGCACAGCTAAGTCAACTAAGCTTTGTAAATTAAACTTGAAGATGTAGGCAATTTATCTTTTTTTGTTCGACCGCAACTAGTAAATGGCTTAATTAGTTTTAGGACAATAAACTCACCCAAAGATAATTACACTGGTTTATTTTTATTTTTCTTAAGTGTGGAAAATCATTTATGACATAGTTGATTGTCAAATCCGTTGCGAACCAAAATTTAGTTCCAAATTTACTCGGTTTATTCGGCATAAGCTGGGTAAATTTGCACCTGGTTTTTGGTCAAAGCAGTTTTGACAATTTTTGATGACGGAATTCCAAACGTTTAGGATCAGCGCAAATTTGTCTCAATCGTCGACTTCGTTCGTTTTTCATATAGCGAACCATATAAATTGCAAGATATCCGTGAAATATTTCCAAGTTATCGTCGAAAACCGTGGCATATTTAAAACATTGCGTTTTTGTTGAATGGCGGTTTGTTGAGATTCTTCTTGTAAATCTTCTCGAAGTTCCGGCAGCCCTTGTCAATCAGACGTTGTTTTGTTGCGACTGATGTTTTGAATATTTACGCTCCCATAAGATAACTTACATCAAGGTCTTCATTGATATCGGATTTTCATCGTTTAACCAACGTTCCTAAAACAACATTTATTCATTTTTGTAAACAATTCAGAATTTACGACTAACTTTATTTAAACAAACCACGAATTAATTTAAAAAAAAAAACTGAGATCGATAAATAAGGATGAAAGTGGGCTGGTTTAATATTGTAAACTATCAAAAATTAAATATTCAGAGCAAAGATAAGTCAATGCAACATTACTTTCATCGCAAATCTAAGGCAATAGCATCTTACGTTCAATATTGAAAAAAAAAAATATTGCTGAGCTTTCGATGTCTCATCGACATCATTTTCAAAAAAAAAATATTTTTTTCATTTTCTATTATTTTTACATTATTTAGACTAATTATGTGGTCTGAATTTTTTAAATGTGTTGTAAGTACACCAGTTTTATGTTGATACATCCTTTATTCTAAAAATTGTTTCGTTTGAAACGTATAAGCAACATTACAATCATATTAAACTTCATAAATTACATCTGACTGCTTATTGAATTGTATCGGATCAACAAATTGATGAATTGCCGACAATTTTGAAATTATAATTTTTGAGCAAGTGTTTTGTTTTTTCACACAAATGTATGACATAAAGAATTGAAAAATAATATTTATCATTGTTAATGGGCCGATGTACAATGTTTCTTTTAGAATTTCAAAATTTTTATTGTGAAATTTGAGGTTTAAAATTTTTTGAGCCAAAATGTTTACTGTATTAATTTTATAGGAAGTAGTAAGCCAAGAATGAAAATTTAAACATCTGCCAGACCAACTATATTTGTGATATACCAATCAAAAGAAATTTTCTCATCCGGTTCGTAAAAGGTTCGATCAAAAGTAAATCTTAAAACTTAATGTTGTTGTCAATTTCTTTTTCCAAAGTAAATTTTATGCGATTAAAAATTTTGATTGATAATAAGATACTGGCTGAAATTCTATAGAATTTAATGCCAAACGCTCCAAGTTTTCTATTAACAAATTTGCCAGTACAGGACTAATGAAATAACCCGTTGGAGAGCCAAAAATTCGTTTATAATTTTTATTGTCAAAACAAAATTTCGTATTATCAATATATTTCGTCTTGCTGGTAATATCCAAAACTATATGACTATCTACATTAGTAAACAACGAAATCACATCTAACGAAATTAACAAAAAATGTTGGAGTATAATGAAGTTTCGAATTTTTTATTTAAAGTTTTCAAAATTAAAAAAAAATAAATTAGTTTTACACTAAATTTAAGAATATTACCTAAAAATGCCGATAAACCGTATATGGCATCATATTTTGCGCAGCTCTACAATATTACCGGATTTTTGCCGGAATTTTGAATTAGAGTAGACTAATTTTTCATCAAATTGTCTATAAGTTGTGTTGTCATTTAACAATGAGCCTTTGTTTTTCAATAGGTGAAAGGGTCTTCAACGATGAACTACTTTTAAAATTAAAACTAAAAATTGCACTTTCAACACAAAGACATCATTTTGAAATAAAATACATGGTTGGTAGATAAAACTTATTGCCTAAACAAAAATTAATTTAACATTAATTGGATGATCAATATTACAGAGATTTGTGTTGATTTGATGGCTTTATTCTAACTTTGATTTCCTCGTTGATTATTCCAAAACTGAATTGGTTTTGACGTCGGGTAAAAACTTCACTATTAAAACAATTTTTAATTTGCTCGGAAATGTTGTTTATTAGCTTTTATTAATTGGAAAGATCCTCAAAAGATATTCAAAATGGAATAACCACTGCCGCCTTATATATTTTAACAATATAACAGATATAAAAGTTACCAAGGCTCACCAAAATTCTGTATGAACTAAGGGCTTAATAAACCGTTTACAAATGATAATTATTTTGCAACTCACACAGTATGCTCAGTATGTGAAGGTGGGTCTCTAAGACTTCTAAGTCTCTATGTAATTGAAACAAACGCAAAATTTCATTTCCGAAAAATAAAAATTAAATTAAAATTTAATTTCAAATAAAAAAATGTTACTCAAGCAAAACGCCTAATTTTTTGCCGCTGGTATTTTTTGAATTATTACGATTAATCCAAGTTAAATAAATTTTGATTGGCGTCAAAGCGATTTGATGGATTTTCGTCAAATTTAAAACCGGAATTAAATATAATGTAACTAAACTGAAAAAATTTTTATTTCAATAAGAGTTTTAACCAAATTAACCGCAATTTGATCAAATTCACTGGAATAAATGGGGCACGGCAATTACTAATATACACTAGCTTTATGATTAAAGCGGTTCATTCTGGTATGTTTAGTCATGTTCAATGTTAGAGATGGAGCTAGGATAGTTTGAGTCAGTATGGGTTGGGTACTTCACAAGGAAGAGAGCATCTTTTGCATCTTGTTATGATTAAATTTAGGTTCGAACATTTGTATTTTATGTGCTATAATTGCATAAATCAAATATTTAAGCATTTGCTATACTATTAATTTTGAATATATATTAGTTTTGTTAATAAAAATTGTTTGGTTTTAATTGCTACACTTTCCTTTTCCCAACTATTCTACGGCTCGATTTCCGGTGATAATTGTGTTCATTTTCATCACCAATCGTATTCATATAATGAAAAATATATTCTGCATCCTACCCCTAACGGGATTCGAACTGACTATATCCCGTTCCAATCTAAAAAAGTATTGTTGATATTACATCAGATCTCAAAACATATATTCTTTCACATCAAGCAACAAAAAAATCTTCAGTCGTTCATTGCAAAATTTGGCATTTCGAATTTACCAAAATATTTGGCAAAGTTGGACATAAAGTAAATATTTTTCTTAATAGAAACTTTGAGAGCCAAAAGGGATCTCTCTGGAATATGTTAGACAGATTGTAGCCGGTCTCAATTAATTTTTTTAAATCGAAAAAATTATTTTAACAAATCGGGCATGTGGCTTAAAATTATAACCGATCTTCTAAATACCTAAGATTGATTGATTATTAACTGAGTTTGGTAGAAAAAGTTAAATTTTGAAAAAAAATTGAAAATATCAGAAAATATCAAAATGTGTACCTCCTTGATCCATCAATGGCATATTTTCGATATCATATTTTAAGTAATTTTTAAATGTTGTAATTTTTTCCGATGTATAACTTTACAGCAAGCTTCTAAATTGGTGGGATTTCAAGGCAATAATTTTTTTTTACCTTTTACCGAACATTACCACGATAAATTCGTACTGTCATCAACTGGACAAATTGAATTATTCACTCAAATAGAATACTTCAAAATTGATCAAACGTATGTAGTGTTTCACCAAGACTACAAAAATTTTTATACGGCAGAATCATTTCTTCAATAGAGGACAATGCTCGTAAGTTTTATGAGCGTGGAAAATTATGCTGCTGCCAGAAAGATGGCCAAAGGTATTGCGTCAAAATAGAGAATATTTAGTTCAATAAAATTTTTAAAAAGTCGTCTATCATTTTCACAAAAAAAAACGAAATTAATTTTCGAACAACCATAAAAAGCGTAAAGAGAATTTAAAATTACAAACACCCTTTAGGATGGAACCTATTATATATAAGTTGTGACAACTTTCCACTTTCTAATAATAAATTCTTGGCAGATTCTTAAGAGTGTTTCTTTTATCTTTAATTTGAGTCAGATACTCAAACACTAAATAATGTATGTTTGACATAACTTTTCATAATATATCGAGTAACTTATTTCGATAATTCCTTAAATAACAACTAATCGGTTTATTAGGCACAAAGTTTTGAACTTATGACTGATATTTACTGAATAATGATATAAAAGTTTTTTTTTTACTAAATAGTTGCCTAAAACTTAGTGTCTCCAATTGTCTCGCTGAATTTTAGTCCGTGAGCCTTTTGTTACATAAAATATACTTAATTATTAGAGAAATGACGTTCCTTTTTCTACGAGAATGGAACAGAAAGAAATGTAAATTTTTATTTTTTTTAATTTTCTTCCACTTCTTCGAATCCTTTTGAAAATAATTAAATGCATTAAAAAGCTATTTAAATTCATATTGGAAAATATAAAAATACTGCTTATTGATCTTAGAAGTCCCTCTATGATTTTCAAGCTTTTTTCCAATTTTAAAAAATTCGATAGAATTCCTTAAGACTCTTAAAAGTGTGTTGCCATTTTTCTACCAGTAAATGCAAAAATGTTAATTTTTAATGTACTACGGGTCACTCAGAAAACACCACTTGTCCCCTGTTTCGATTCCTAGTAGTAATGGGGAACTTAATTTTCATCTTGAGTAATATTGTATATATCCTTGCTATAAAACGTCAAAAACTTTTTTTAACCTTCAAAAAATATAACATAAAATATAGAAATCTCAACGAAATTTAATCAAATTAAAACACGTTCTGAAACGCTCTATAATTTGATTGACTTAAATGTTTTTACAAAAAATTTAATTTTTTTTATGGCTGCAGGTCGGAAAGTTAATTTTAATGGGATATGGTTTCACAAAATCGGATAACTTATACAAAGTAATAAAGGACATTCGGCCCGAGTACATATGTACCAAATCTGTACCAAATAAATCATGTCGTCAATCAAATCGTGTTTATTTGAACTTCATTTTGACTTATTTTCAAATCTAAAATGATCAAAATGCAATTATTGGTTTTCGGGAAAATTATCGTTCATAAACTCGTCATCAGTATAAAAAATGATTAACAAATTTTAAAAGCGGTTCTACAGCCAATCACCTATCACCACACACACACACACACTCACACACACTATGATTATGTTGATAAACAAGTAGTTTAATATTTTGTAAATTTTGTAATTATTACAAAAAAATCCAGAATTGTAAGGTTTGTGGTTTTCAGACCTTAAAATTTGTTTTCAAAAACAAAAAATTATGAACAAACTTTTAGATCTGCTTAGAAACCACTGGACACCCTTGCCGGAAGTGTATTACAAGCCAATTGATTAGAAAATTTATGTATTTTTCAATATCAAAGGTAAATATTATTATTACGAGCGTAATTGAAATATCGAGTTCTGTTACTGAAAGTTTCACTTTAATGTTTTTAAGTACAACAAAATAATTGTTTTAGTTTAAGAATAACCGTAGAAATTCGGAATTTGCGCACTCAAAATTTCCAATTTTGATCGTTTAATAATATACACAATACAGGAATCTCGTCACTATGCGTCATAAACGCTATATATTAAACGACCAAAATTGGAAATTTTTAGTGTGTAAATGCCGGTATTTACAGTTATTCTGAAACAATTATGTTGATTAATAAAAATTTTTAAAAAATTGTAGGAAATTCAAAACCTTCAGATTTTTATATATCCTATGATATTTTTATCATCAGTCATTATAAGAACGAGTTTCAATCGTGCGACAACTCGTTACATTGGTTGATATAAAGATAAGAGAAGGCTGTTGTTTAGTAACTATGGTGAATTCCAATAGCAAATATTGTCTATGGGAATTTTAGGAAAAAAAATTCAGTCAAAAAGTAAACGGTGCGAGAACAAAATTAGTTTTAAACTAGAATTCTAATAAGATAAAAAAATTTTGACTGGGGTTCATCATTCTAAATTTTTCAAAGAAATATGTTAGATTAGTTGGTTCAGTTAAACAATTTCAGTGGCATTTCAAACAAAAAATGTTAATTTAATTAAAAATGTAAATTAAAGTTAGAAGTAGATTTCGAATCACTTCGCTTCAGTTAAGAAACTCTATATAGTTAAATAGATACATGTTTGTTTGTTTTATTTTGATACCGATGGTAAAAATAACAGAGCAGTATTTGTCTTGTTTTAGTTGTTGCAAGTGTGTTTTGAACCTTTGTATAATTTCAGAAATATTGCTGAAAACATTTGTAAAAGCTAAATTAAAAAAAAAAAACAAAAAGGTTGGTCGCCTTCTGCTAATGTAAGGAAAGCTACCTTCTATTACCTACATTTTCAATAACATTCTAAAAATGTTTTCTTCATCAGCTCAAAACTAACACTAAAAATCATCACTTTCTTTGGATGCATCGACTTTTTCATTATTGTTCGTGGATTTTGTTTTACCCCGCATTCGACCATTTTTTTTAAAAATCCACCCAATTGAAAATTTGTTTCATTGCTAAAGATGCCCGAAACGAATTGATTTTTCGAGAACGATTACGAATTTATGCTTTCAGTCTAATGAAAGACTACAACTGATGGCATTAATATTTTCTTCTGAACGACTATTGCGATGGCATATTTCGCTTCTTTAATGTTTATCGAACCAGTTTCTTCAAATATTGCAACATTTTTTCGATTGGCCACAACTTTCAGAATATTTTCTCTCCCATCTTCTGTTCGAAATTTCCATACAGCTTCCGCTTTACTTTAACCAAATTTCAAATAATTTTAACAATTAATTATAATAATTGTTCAATCGTTATCCTCATCATTTTAAATATCCGGCATGTTTCTCTTTGACATCGGTCAATTAACATATGGAACCGTATAGTACAAAAAATTGGAAAACTATATTATTGTTTATTTTCTATGAGCGTTCATCACAAACCAGTTTTTCTCAAAAATTAAATGCTTTCCTAAAGTGCACTTTGGCCATCCACAATTTTAAGGAATTCGCGTTAAGAAACATGATTAGTATGGATGGACATGTAAGTCTATAGTAATGCAAACATGAATAGTATTAATGAACACCAGCGATGTCGAGTCGAATGTCATTTTTATAATTTGGATTTAATGTGTCAGTATCACCAAACTTCCATCCTTGTTTTGTATTTCATTTCAATAATATTCTAAAAATAATAATAATAGTTGGCACGTCCTAATGCCCTTTGGACGTTTTCAATTATTATAGTGCACGTATATAGCTAACCATCACTAAATCTGAATATGCTTTTATTCAGCTTTTGAGAAAACTTTTCCATTTACTCATCCACAACAGCAATAACCATCTTGTGCAAACGTTATCCGTAATGATATTGTGCAATATTAACCAAAATACATTGGCGTCCAAGACTCAAAATTTTAACTAAAAGCGTATTAATTTAATAAAAGTCTTTCCAATATTAACTATAGAAGGAGATTCCACCCACATCTAAACTTTTCGTTCAAAAATGCAACGGATTCTGCCAAATTATCCAAAATGCAAGAGTAACTCGAATCACATTTTTCTATCGAAAAAGGATTAAAATCATTGCGTAATTTTTACAGCTATAAGGTATTAAGTAAGTCTTAACTTATTTTATTTCAAGCCTGCAAATTTTGTGGGAATTATGATCGATAATTTTATATGAAATCCAAAATTGTTTGAAATTTACAAGAAACAACCGAGATCGAAGATTAAAAAACCTCAAAATCGTTTAATTGTAAAAAGATAAATCCAAGCCTATTTAAGAATTATAGACAAAATTATAGACAAAATATTATTTGTAATGACATTCGAAATTTTTACGACTTAAAACTCATTAAAAACAACGAGGCTATCTACCACAAAAGTTAGAAAATTCACTCCACTCCCCCATTTTAAGGGTGCTTGTGAAAAGATACATAACCCTTAAAGAATAAATAAATAAAATACATTTTACCGATCATAAAAAGTTGGTCTACTCATCAGGTTGCAATCGTGTGAATTTTCCACTTTTTGTCGTAGATAAATTGTGAGTAGATGGCCTCTTTGTTTGTAATACTAATTCCATACAATAATTTTTTTAGATAACCTTTTTGCATTTTTTAAACTAAAATCGTATTTTTTTTTCCAAATTCGAGTTCTCAAATAATTTTACTTTACATAAATTGCAACGATTATAACAATTAAAAAAAACAGTAAATTTAATCAGGAACTTTCAAAAACGGATTTCAATGTCAATTGTGACATCTATAATTTCGATTGTTCTAAAAAATTTAAGAAATAAAATTTAACTTGCTGTGCCAAAACGTATATAGTTCCATAAAACATATAAATCTATAGAAAATTCGTATCTAAATTTTTGTATAAATATTTTTTATGATCTCAGAATCATTAAACTTAAGATAAAAATTCTTTAAAGCCTGTAAGCTAGAAAGTATATAAATTTACTTTATTAATTGGCGAGAATTACAATTTATTATAAAACGGAACTAACCAGAATCGTAAACAATTTTTTTAACAAAGACAATTAAATTACTTTTTAATTAAAAATGTATATGACATGTCAAGTCTAACAACCCAATTTATTTAATTATGAGATTGAACATGATTTATATTTAAATAACGCGTTTACAGATAGATATCACTTTTTGTGACTCCGGCCTATCTATTGAACCTCTCGCGGAATTCTAATGTTTTCAATTATCTGTTTTCAACACAATGAATTTATCAAAATTACTGTATACATTTTAATTAGTGTTCACCCAGTGTCATTCATTTTCTGTTCTTTTAAATTTCGACAATGAATTGTTTCGGCTAACATATAATGTCAAAACAAACTTTTTAGAACCGGCCGGAAAAATGTTGAATATTTATTTAAATATATTCTCGTAAATATTATTAAAATTCAAGTTATTATTCGAAATTTAAATTTTTAAATCGTAAATTAACGATTTTAATTAATTCTAGTAATTTACATTTTTTTTTTAATTGCTTCTCATATAAACTGAAATCCATTAAATTTATAGTTGTACAACTTAGTAGTTAAGGCAAATGGTTTTGAGATGCACTCAGTGTTGTGCGTCTATTGGCGTATTTTGGAATTATCTACATGGTGGTGTCGAAAATAGTGTAGACAATTGATTTTTGTAATTGACAATGTCGTTTTGTAATTTTTCCCAATGTTTTTTTTTCAATTATAGGTTGTCAATTTTTAGAATTCCGAATTGGCGTATTCCAAAATTTTAGAAATTAATATTCAAATTTAACACAATAAACGGTAGGGATTAGTAATATCAATCAACAATATTGAAGCAAATTTTTAAAATATATACCGAAACTCCATTACAATACCGGTTGCGTACGGGTCTCGAAAATTTAATTTTAAACTCTTTTTGTAGTAATCGAAAAGGTTGTGAAATCTATTAATGTCCCTACTAATGTTTGAGACAGAAAATAGATACCGCTACCAGTCCAAAATATTAAATAGTAAAAAGCGAAAGTTTAGTCTTTGATTTTAATTTTCTAATTCAGACAGAGTGGCTAGTATTTTGCTCTAATCATTTCCCTGTTTTCATATTTTAATGATACCACAAAAAAACTTGTCCATGAAAGAAAGAATGGAGCATTTTCGAACGAATAGACTTCACATTGAAAAATTCGCGTCAACTGACTCATTTCATATAAAGTTGGCGATAAAAATGGACGTCAAAATTCGTTGGAACAAGTTAAAGGAAAATGATTTTTAAATTTTTGTCATATATTTTGAAAGTTTTGGAATCCTAACTATCAAAGAGCAGTCGACATATTGTCTACGTTATCTACATTGTTCACACATGTATAATATTAATTATCTACGCCGTGTAGACAATATCAAGAATACGAGTACACATTTGCAATATTTTAAATAAACCTGGCTTAAGACGGATTCAAAGTTGAGCAGCACAAAAATGATTTTAATAAATATTAATATTTACATAAAAATTATTTCATTCTTCTAAAATGATTTATACATTTTGTATAAGTACAGGTTTTACCACAACCAATTTTCAAATCAAAGAAGCGGTAATGTATAAATTTCTAATCTAAATCACTCAACAGTTTGAAAAAACGAAAACACCGTATGCTTATTTTAAAAATAATTTAGAAGAGTGAATCTAACATTATAAATCATAATCATAATTTTATGGTACCACCGTACAAGAATTTGAATATACATTTTTTTGGTTTGAGAGTAATATATCATATATGTGTTATTCACTAAGCTTGTGGTGAGTATGTGATTTATGAATTTAGTTATGTAGAGAGGGAAATGTGATCGAGTAAGCGACGGGTTAAATCTGCTTAAGTTTTGTATATTTCAGTATACCGAAGAATCTTAAAAATCCGTCAGAATACGCTAAATATCTTATTGTTGTGCAGATGATCTGTCGAAGTTAAATATAAATTAGTCTTAACAAATTATTTATATTTTATTAAGAAAATGATACTTATATGTTCTTGAGCCTATTTTATATTTCTATTGGCGGATTTCTATGATCGGATTTCAATGGAGTTAATTTTTTTTTTAATTATCAAACTTCAATTTTCTTAAGATTTTCTATTTCATAAATAATATGATTCCCAATCATTATCCTCCCTGTCCTAGGTACCTCATCACCATCTCTTCTGATATCTTCCACCTTTCAATAAATAGATTAATATTAACCGTGTTTTTTATTAGCGCCCGATAGACTTATCCACTTATTATAGGTGGATATACATATCTATATTTTAGGTGGATAAATGTTTGTTTTATGGATACATTTATTTTTAATTTTTATAATACAGCGACACCACTGAACAATAGCTGCAGTTTCAGTAGCCATTTCCCATTCGTCGCCAGATAGTGCTCGAATAATAAAACTTTTTACGAGATTGCAAATTTTCTAAACACTAAAGTATGCTACCTAAATGTTGCAGTCGTACAAATCCCGATACAAACATATTGTCAACCAGTTAAACCAATGGCATGTGACTCATTTAGTTTGAATAAAGCCAAAGTATTGTATATACTGTGTATATGACATCAGTCCAGAATGATATATTCGATTTCAATAACTGATTTAAGATTTTAATAAATCTTGTGTTTTATATCTATACGAGTATAGGTAAATATACAGAATCTATTAAGAAACTAACAAAAAACTAACGAAGAAACAATAAAATACTTTAAAATATTTGACACACTGTTGTGAGTTTGTGTGACACATAATATTTATTAACGAGCGGTCAAATCTCAATAAATTCTTTTTGTTTTTGTATTATATAAAATAGTATACTTCTTGAGACGTATGATTATTAAATTGGAGAAATCTTTAGAATTCTGGTCATTAGTGTCAAGTTTAATTTTTTTTTTTGCGGATCTATGATAAATATTAAACAATAATTTTGTATATTATTATCTATAGCGGAAGATTTTTAGATCTAAAAATATTAGATCTATGTATGTTTGTACTTGTTGGTTAATTGAATTTCTATCGGCGTGTCAAGCTCATGGGCCGACCTCTCTTCCATGTCCATTACTATACGCTGGCATGGAGCTATGCAATGCCCAGAGACCGTACTTCCTCGATTTGGCAGTAATTGGAAAAATGAACAGCGAAAGTGCAGGCAGTGCTTCGGCCCCAGAACAAATGGCAAGTTAAAATACTATTGACAAAAATTCATGTTTAAATCCCATTCTAATTATATTCAAGCAAATAATGAGCTATAAAATTGTATATGCTTTTAAGAATAATCGGAATCAAGAACTTTTGGATTAATTCGGTTTAAAAAATCTCAATCTTTCCTCTTTAAAAATATTTTTTTTTTTCAGATTACGAGGTTGCCAACTGGAACTTACAGTTACACTACTCTACTTCAATTTCAAATTTTTTACCTAAACTTCCAATTATTGCGGTATCAATTATACGTAGCACTACTTCAATCGTTTAGTTTCGATATCGAGCGCCTGCACGCGATATTTTACGAAATTTTTATAGACAACCGTGTACTAAAATTTGCTTCTGTCCATTGATATGCGCACCTTTGTAAAGCTAAAATGAACAACGTTAATGTGCTTAAAATTATATCTAGCTGTATTAGTGTACTTCTCGCTGGCCAGGATCAATTTCTACTGATTTTCAAATAGATGCTTGTCCAAATTTATCCGTGTATTGACGGAATTGAATTATGTTCAAATTTACGTTTATTCGCCAATATCATGTCTTGTCTATCACCTCGACCGGCACTATGATTAACCGATGCTTCGAGTAACCAATGTTGACCATTCGTAAATTTAATTTTTTTTCTGGTTTTCTAAATCTATAGGCTTTACATGAATTATATAATTTTACGTTTGTGCGTTATAGCAACTCGCGCAACATGTTCTTGACAAAATATATTTACGCATAAAAATGACAATTTTCGGAAAATGCCCGTGAAAATCATCATGAAAATTCATTCTCAGAAAATATTAATATTCTGGGTGATTTTTTTAAGCTGAAACTGTCAAATATCTCAGAAAATAAGCACTCTACCAAAAAATGTCCATTATCAAAAATTAATCAATTCGGGAAGGGGGAAAGGGAGTAGGGTACATACATTAGTGCTAAAATTAGTTTGAAATTAAAATTAGAACGCCTATTTTCTATTGTAGATTCGGGTTCTATGGCTTAAAGTACGTAAGATTGCTTTGCAGCATTAAAAAAATATTTAATTTTTTTTTGTTTTTGTTATTTTTTGTTATTTTTTTCTAATTTAAGAAATATAATTTGTTTAAGACTACTTTCATGTATTTACATTGAAACTTGTTATTTTTAACTAAAACGTATGCAGAATCGTATCCATATGCAAATTTAATATCGATGTTACAGCGCCATCTATCATGAATGGAAAAAAGTGTTTGAAAAAAGTCCAACATACTTAAAGCCATAAACTCCGCAATAAAAAATAAGGGTTCTTATTTTAATTTCAAAGTTACCTCCTTGCCCATCCTACCTAGAACGGGTACTAACTTTAGCACTAATGTATGTCCCCCAGAATGATTAAATTTTGATAATGGACATTTTTTGGTAGGCTACCTATTTTCCGAGACATTTGAAAGTTTCAGCTTAAAAAAGTCACACAGCATATAATTGCTCAGGTTGGCATAGAGGAGAATACCCAGATGAATTCCAATATGATTGAAACATTTTTCGAAAATGGACATTTTTAGAGAATTTTAAAGCATTTCTAAACGAAACAAACTATAATCTCAACTCCTAGTTAAAATACTATGAAAAAGCTTACTGTTCTAGATAGAGGAAGGACTATGTTATAGCATGACGATGTTAAATAACATATTTATGTAAATTACCTGAAATTTACAATGATTTTCCAAAAATTGGTGATCGAACCTGGAGTGTGATGAGGGGGTAATTGCCTGGGGTAATAACAGCGGTGTAATATCCGCTTAGGTAGTATCCGGGGAGGTTATATGTCCTGTTACGGTTTCACACGATCCTGTGTTTTTCGTCCCACTCGATCCTGTTATTTATATTATCGATATTAAACAATCGTCGACACACATGTAGAATATTAATTATCTATACGCGGTGTAGACAATACGACAAAATGTTGCCTGCCGACAACGTAGACAACGTCGACTAGTCGTAGACATCGCCGACTACTGGTAGAGAAAGTCGACAACCAATTGTAGTTCCGCCAGCAGTAATTGAATGATCGGTATATTTTTAATTTCCGTTAACATATTTCCAATTAACTTATACTGTGTACCTCACACCGTCATTTTCATTAATACTGTGATGTCGATTTTTTGTTCAAATTTTCAACTAACTAATATGAAGTTGAGTTCATATCAGTTAAATGTCTCTAATGGTTTTAAACCAAAATGTTCATGACGTTTACAACTAAACTTCAAACTTAGCTCAGATTTTTCAATAGCCAACAAAAAAATGTTATCGAAGTTAACAAACACGATTTGTGTTGCACCATCATTGATAGTGTAGTATGGACGTACCATTAATTTTGGTTTAGTCACACAGTCTAAACGACTTTCTAAACTAAATAGCCAAGTTAATGTGTACTAGTTATTTCTAGTTATATTGTATCCATTAGGCGTACTGTACTTAATATTAAGTTCTAAATGGAGTACTAAATTGTTAATTGTCTACCATCGATAATAAATACTTTGACAATTGATAAAACTCAAGTTAAATTAACGAATTAGAATACAATTTCAATGCATTATGTTTTACGCCATCTACTGACAACTAGTTAATTCGATGAAGTTAGTTTATACTTTCCGCCGCGGGCGTCGATTTTTTTGCCTTCGATCAGACATGGTACTAAGCAAATCACGTCTGATGTTTAATTAAAATGTGTTTAATAAAATAGAATTTATCAATTTCCAAATTGTTTCGAATCGCTATTGATAAATTTAAACTTGAGGTTTGCAGGTTTTAATATCAGGCATGTTTTGGCTTCTGAACCTTATAGGCACGTACTAATAATTTGTAAAATCTGAGCATCAATTTAATTAGTCGGAAATTAAGAAAAAATCGTCGTCAGGCGCACGGCTTTAATTAGTAATTTACTCGAAAAAATTGATAACAGGCGCAAAGTATTAGAGGTTTTAATTATGTACGCCGGAAGTTTTCGAGTTCTTTGCTTAAAGTAGATAACACAGTCCTCTACGTATCACAAAAAATATTCATCATAAAAGTTTGATGATTTTCTTGTAATATTCTTGATCTATATACAGTTCTGTTCTTATACAGAACTATATTCAGAACTGTTGAGAACAACAATATTACAAGAATACTATCGAACATTTTCGATGTATCTTTTGCCTTATGCAATTTGATCTAAGTTATATAATATAAAAAAATAAGATATAATTTCTAATTCGCGATTTCGAACAACTGTTTTCAAAAAACTAACCAGAAATTTTAGCCGTTCTGACCAACTTAATTAGCGCTTAGTTCATGCTAGTCATTGATAGATGCCTCTGAAATTCAGAAACCAATTCAGTGCTAAACCAAAAAATTAATTTAGATTTATGAATCTCCAATTAGAAATATTTTGGTCATTTGGTGGTATGAGGATGATCTAACTTCAATTTATTTAGTCGACAAGTTGAACCAAAAAAATCGGCGAGATGCACTCATAGTATGAAGTATGAACGTTAATTTCAAGCTAAATACAAATTTGATTTAAATATAGTTGCATAACACAAAAAAATGTTCGTTTGAAAATCATAATAATAAAAAAAAAGAACAGAAAGGTTCGGAACCGAACTCTATAAACATTTTTAGCCGATAATTTATTATTGGTCTTTAAAAACCATTATTACGTGTAAGAAAGGAAGGTTCTATGCAGTATGATTTGCGTATTTCAAATATCAAACCCAACCACACACACCTAACCCCGTCTACACTCAGCTCAACCGACCCCAATCCACCATAACTCAACCGAATCCAATCAACCGCAAACCACTACACCTAAACATTATTATCACCTCCACCCACTATCCAATTCAAACCCCCAAAACCCTATCACCCACGCACCATCCTATACCGCACCACCCATATCATAACAAACCCACATCCACACGAGATATATTTTGATTCCATCATTCACATGCTCTATGAAACCAAAACAGATTAGGAAATAAAAAGAAATCTTTCAATTTTAAGGAGGGGTTAACAAAACCCTACATATCTCCGAACACCCTAAACATAGAATTGTCCAAACAGCTCTATCCCATGAATTGCTTGAACTTTTGTCGTGGACACAGACGGTCAGAGGGACAGACAGCAAACCTGAACCATATAGCATTTTTTTAAAACAAAAATGCTTTAAAAATCCAACCATATAAAATTTTTTGACCAAACTTCTACTGAAATTTGGCCGAACTAAAAAACATATGGAGTTGAATTGAACTAAAAATGTTTTGTTCACTGAACTGACAAATATTTCTTTCATGTATAAATTACCTGATGTATTTTTTCCTTAAACATAGTGAGCCTTATATCTATCTGAGCAACTATAAAATATGAACCAGGTACATTAGGGATGAAAACAAATTGGATGACGGAAATGGCCAAATTGCTTTAGCTGAAATCCTTAATTGTCATACATGTTGACATTACATATTTCGATGTCGTTCTTCAATCCAAATCTGTAACATGTGATTACACAGCTGTGATATTACACAGCTGTTCATTTACCAAAATCCTACAAATTTTATATACGCCAGAAATACAATAAAGAACGTATCGAACTGCATAACTATCCAAATATATTTAATTATATAGTTAAATATATAGTTTTACACGAACTACACTGATTTTTTATATATACTTTATTTAAATAACACACATCAGTTCTGATTTCAAACGCTAACCACACAAAAAACTTATAGAACAACTGAACGCTATTTCAAATTTGAAATAATTGAGATGAGGCGCATCATTGTGATAAGCATCCGAACTAATTATTCACTACGTAAAAATATTGTATAAAATATACCGTATATATTATAACACTAATACAAGCACATAATGTTGTTTTACATTTGAACGACTAATCAAAAAATCTATTAAAACAGTTGAGTGTTGACAATGTTCGGTGTCTTGTTTAATCGTGTACAGTGTGAAAATTTTAATTTATTTGTGGAAATATTTTGTGTTTAATCAAAATGACATAATACGAGAAACAATATATAAAGTAAGTAGCTAGGTAATCGATTTAATTCACTTTTAATAGTATAATATATGGAATGGATTTAGAATATTTATATCAAAATTGTGCGATGCAATATCGATAAGAAAAGCAAACAACAACAACAACACAACATGCGCATGCAAAATGGCGATGCCGGTTTGGTGACATTTTATGCAAATTTCAATCTATTTGCATATCATTTTATTATGTTTTGAATATATTTATAATATCGAAATATATTATTTGATACGAAAAAATGAGATTCGCGGTGAAATAGTGTTAGTGCATTTTTGATAGAAACTTGCGTGCGAATATACTTGTCTAGCATATCATTGGAATGCATATAAGCACCTCGTACCAGTTTACATTTGGAATTCTAGGAGTTGATATTTTCTTGAGGTTTAGGTCTACTGGACGGTAGAACCAAGTTTTTAAATAACTTGAATTGTATTTTTTTAGGTATAGCATCTCCTTTTGCTATTGCTATTTAATGGTTAATTAATCAGGTTTTAATCGAACTTTATAAATGTTACAATACTCCAAATAGGTCCAAAGTTCACATCTCTGAAATCTCATGCTTTCATCATAAAAATATGCCGAGAGGCATTCTGAAAGAAGAATTATACCGAAAGTTAATTTGAAATATATGGGATTTCTTGAAGTTTGTCTGGAAAAATTAGGAAAGTTTATTCTTAGCCTTACTACATTTATAGAAGTTTTTATGTGTACCGCGGTAAATGATGATCATTCTGGAGTATAGGTAGGCTATTCTCGACCCATTTTACATATACGATTTTGCAATTATTTATTTTTGCGAATTACGAAATAAATTGATGAAACAGCAAATTTTAAATTAATCATTGATTAATTGATTATACGAGTAGGGCAAAGATTAATGGACAAAATTAACTTTTGACATGTATTGTATGTCAAAACTAACATATCTTATAATCAATTATAATGACAATGGTTTCCAAATTCATCATTTGAATTTATTATTGTAAAGCAGCTGTTTATTTAATATTATCAACAAAATTTAGATGACACACGTGTTTCACGATTTCTTAGGAATTTCGAAATGTTGGGAAACATATAAAACATCAGTACATGATAAGTTTTTTTTCTTTTTGTGTAAATCATAGCGCAGTTAGTTCAATTAAAGAACCATGGCCACAACGCCATTAAAATCAATTTTTAACAATTTTAACATTACCATTTTTAAGAATATTATCTTATTATACTTTGATTTACGTCGTATTTTACGAAATATCATTATTATTTCATTTTTAAAAACGTTAAAATACGAATTGAAGTGATGAGGCCATTAAAATTCAATAATAAAATGTGACGACGGTTAATTATGTTAGTTGACCTCCTGGTTATGCTTACAGTGCATGCAATTATTTATTAAAATGATTATAATGGGACAATTCTTGTTGGTGTTAATATTTTGCCTGTTCTCTACAAATTGATGGAAAAGTCTAACGTTCCAAATACTAGAAAACCCTTTGCAAATGAATATTGGTTATTTCTTAAAATTTGATAAGATTTAAAGAAAATAGTTATAACTGGTTATTATAGTATTTTCGATTGACAAATACTTATCGAATTTTCGCCTGCGTTTTTTTAAAATTCTAATTTATGCCAAAGGCATTTTTGCCGTCAGACTGGGTCTGAGCTTTCCGATCTACAAAAATTCTAATAATAAAATAATGTCATTTGAATGTTTGTGTAAACCGATACTACTTGAAGTGTCCACCTCTAAAAATTTTTCAGTTTACTCATAAATATTTAAAACTTAGCCTCTTTTATTTTTGTCTGGTCATAGTACCATACCCGTTGTCTACAAAAAACGCCCTTTTTACATAGAGGTAACCCGTTGGTCTAGTAAATTAAAGGTATAAAACATCATATGGTGTGCTTATTCCACAGGTAAATTGGCAATGGACCGGTAAAGTTATTTTCATATAGCTACAAATAAAATTCTAGTTTGTTACATCGTATAATTCTGTGTTTGCTACATCGTTCACACCTAGCTTTCATTTATAACCCACTAAAGTGTAATAATTTTTTATACACTTAATCCAACTCAATGAACATATCCTGATCTTGCTGGTTAATAAAATTGTACGAAAAAAGAACAACCAGATTTTCGCAACCTTGTTGATAATAAAATCGCTGTTGTTTTTCACAATGTTGTAAAATAGCAGTTTTTGTAAAAATTTTGTATTAGCTTTCCGCTGAAATTTTTGGATATGGAAAAATGATGGATATCATTTTATGGAAAAATGATCCGAATTAATTTTATTGCAAATTTAATTAAAAATCTACCTGTCGCATGTATTTAAAATATTTACAAAAACGAAAAATCGCTTGTGGAGCCACTTTAGGCACACTAAGTCTTTCGCCAAATATTATTGCTATCCCTCAATTTATGAAAAAGTTTAAGAATAAAATTTTAATTTAATCCTCTGATCAGGCAACATGTCAGATTTGTTTGTATAGAGTGAAAAGTGAAAAAAAAAACAGTTTTGACTAAAGTCGGCACTGCCGTTTGAATTCTCGGAAGAATACTCTGGCTTAATTTTGTTGCAAATTTAATTTAGAATCCTTGGTTTTTAATCAATTTTATCGTAAATGATAAAATTTTAAAATATGCAAAAATATCCCAAATTATAAAATAAGCTTTGGTATAAAATATTATCAAAATCGTACAATTTACTTTATATTTTTAATCATCATAGCGCTGCGTGACGCACAAAATAGATTATCCACCCATATTTCTTCATAACTCCGGATGGTTTCCACTTATTATTTCTGAGTATTTTGACCAACACATCCTCACCAGCCTGGAACTCTTTCTACTTTGCGCATTGGTGCTGATTGGAGTTTTCCTCCCATTTTGTATCATCTTCTATTGGATATTTGGCTTCTGGTTTAGATAAGTTGGTGACTCATTCTTATATAAGGGTGACTTCATCTAAGGGCAAGTGAGACTGACATACCACATCAATAGTTTGCACAACAATTGATCGACATTACTTGTTTATTCTATGTAGTTTCCAGCCTGATTTATTCACTGTAGATAAAAAAAATGACGTTTTGATGTGCTTGTTTCGTTTTGGCTGTATAAAGTGACTCAAATCCGTCTGACAAAAATTGAGCACCATTCCCGGCCACTTATTAGTTTTCCTCCTCAAGTGAAAAATGTTGGAACCTCTGGCTTCCTTATCTTCTTAGTTGATTGCGACCAACCTTTCTCAATGAGGGTGTGGAGATCAATAACAATGTTTCGCGCACATACTGATATTATACTGCATGACCATTAATATTCCAAAACTCCTTCTCGTTACCGGCAATTAATAGTATAATCGAATTTGGATAAAGCTCCTGAAGCAATCATTAGTGTGAAAAATGAGTGCGTATTGTTTCAATAGCAGTTTACGATCAGTATCATACTGAAACTTGCGACCGTATGTGGATCTATGAAACTTTTCAGAGCGAACATCAATGTCCGAGCCTCTCTCTGTAACCTACATGATGGACCACTTGGCATCTTGTAGTTCGTGCTTCAATACTGCATCCATGTCCTCATCAGTCGATGAGTCCACCACCACGATAATTTTCGTATTTAGATATTAGTGGATTAACGCCAATTTTGACGTTATCACATTTTTAAGCTTCTCAAAAGTAATCACTTTCATCTATTGGCCTTCGAATGTCTTTCAGGGGCTTTACAAATTTGTCATACCATGTAACTGCTCCAATAGAAATGTCTTGGTTTTCTGAGGATGTGGCCGTAAGCCATTTGCGTTGACGATATGGTTGAGAAACTCCAGCATTCTTTACAAACTAACACTTTTAGAACTTAAGCCGAAAACCGTAAACTCTTGGTTGGGAAGAGTACCTTAAGCTCCGTTCATCAATGTCTCGATTAATTGTTAGAAGATGGTGTCGGACAAGTCTATTATGTTTTACTACACTCGGTATTGACTCAGGTTCGACAATACTTCTTCAAGCGTTAGTAGAAAATACTTGTTTTGTTCCAGCGAAATGCGAGTAATTGATCGAACAAATTACTCGAAAGACACCGCCCGCCCTTCTATTGCTAAAGATTTTGGCTTTGTTCCCGCCTTCAGTGTTAAAGTCTTCATTTTGTTGCACAAACCGACTGAATTCGTGAAGTACGACGAACATTTTTGCTTTTTACTTACGCATCTATTTTGGTGATTGACTTTTCTTCAATTTATAGACGCTCTCAATGAGCATGTTCCTTCCTTATAGATGCAGATGTTTCATGCAATCATTTTTGAGCACGTTGAAATTGGAATTTTTTATATGTAACATATTCCGACGTTTTCTTGGTTGTGCAATTTCAACCGTGCCGTAAATTTTCCAATCATATTAATCGCCCAGTTAGATCCGAAAACTAGTGTCAAAACGAGTAAAGCGCTTACAGCAAATTTTCATCTTGGATTAAATTTTCCTCGTTCCTGACTTGTGACCGACCGGCGTGCAATTGAAACATTTTTTGTTCGCCAAGTGAGCAATCACTATGGAAATGAATTACTCCACACTTTTGGCAGGGTAACTTTGCTTTCAGTTCCACTTATTTTTATATCTTAGCATTTTGTTCCTCTTTCTGTTTCGCTAATATTTCATGCAGGTTTTTGGATGTGTTGCCAACACTTCATTATGCGAGATATATTGGCAAAAAACAAACGGTTTGGCGACTTTAAGGCTGTTTAATAGTGGCTGTCCAAATTATTAAGTACGTTTCGCCAACGCTTAATCGTCCATAGGGCTTGCTAAGATCAGCAAATCCACGTTTTATAGTTATGCCGTCGTAGCTACCTCTTCCGTAAAGATAATTTTGTATCTCTGGCATCACAATTCAATCGACAAACTACTTGCAGCGCAATAAACAAATTTCTCCATACGTTCTAAAAAAATTTAAAGCAACGATGTTACTTGCACATCTGACACATTTGCTGGTTGTTGCTGCTCTCTTGGCTTAGCGCCAACCGCGCCTTGAACACTGCGATCGTCTCGTCAGAGTTTGCCTTTTTTTGGTCGGCTTTCGCTAGTTTTTATCGCTATGAGTTGTCTTTCCTAGGCTTTTGCTTGTCTTTCAAACATTATCTTAATGAGTTCTTCCATTTCAGCATCCGATTACGTTTTTTTTTTCGATTAACAATTGTGAATTGTTTTGGTTACTAAAACGAGTTCTTTGGGCTCTTTTAGAAATATTAGATTTTATTTCACTGAAATTGAGTAATAACTTTTTTATGCGGGTATAACCTTTTCAGCTATCTTGGGTTTGAACTCCCGTCCCATATTGTAATTTTTTGTTTAAGTTTAAATCTCAGCACTGGTCCATCCCTTGCCATTGTTATAAAAAGAAAATTCAACCCATTATAAAATTAACTATTAATTTATTACGGTGGCGCTCCATCCCATAGGGATTTGGTCATCAGTTCATATTCAGATTAATGATTGATTACTACATTTAACGCATACTGGTATGCCAGGCGATAGATGTTTCCCTTCCATTCCGCTTTTTTATTCTAATTCAACAATTTCTTTAAAAAAAAACAAAAAAATGGCGGTGAATCCTAATTTATATAAATTAGGATTCACCGCCATCAAAAGAAATACTACGCCACTCGTCATTGAGGATTTATTAGTCCATGATTGTTTTTATTTTATTAGCCTTATTTTGGTTTATTTTGAAAATTCATTGGTTTATTTGGAAAATTCATCGCAGTTTTGTAAGATTAGAATTATTCGACTCTAAAAGAGTAGCTGATTCACATATTTTCTCGTATCGTATTTCTAATTTCTAATTTGTTTATAATTCAAATTTTTCACACAGTTCCGATTCTTGGCTCTGAAATGCTGGGATAATCTTTTCCTAACAGTTTTATGGAAGTAATATTCAAAATTTATAAAAATGTACATCAACTTTTTGTCTTAGTAGGCCAAGAAAAATTGATTTAACTAAATAAACAAATATTTATATAAATTATATCGTCGGTTTGGTGCAATAGTGACACAACTCAAGTTTCGCTCATTTCTAAGATGTTCGAATGAAATGATACCCAGTAGTTCAGATTTTTTTTATTTTGTATCAAAACATACTCTCTTGTATAGTTTTTTCTAGCAAATAAGGTACAATTTCATGTAAAAAATCACTCAATTCTCGAAATAAATGAACATTTTAAGATATTGGAAACTACCCTAAGAAAATTTGCAAAATACTAAAGTATTATAAAAATTAAGATATGGTTGAGGATTTAGGAATATAAAAAAAAAATATTTTACTAATCAGAATGTATTTTTATTAACTTTCGGCGGCTCGGTTTTTACAAACAATTTTGAGTGATTTTTACAAATCGCTCTACTGAAAAATTAAAATTTTTGAGTGAATTGTACCAAACCGACGATATGTTCCCTATTAGGATCCGAATAATGCTTATTTGATTGCGGCATGGCAAATTTTTAAAAGAAACTATCCAATGAGACTCTAAAATGTTGGGGAGTTCAATAATTTTAACCTGACGTAATTTGGATGGCTTGTGGCGGCCTTAATATTAAAACTTTTATAAGTATTTAGTATTATTATTCTGCATCTATAATCTATCCCGTTACAGTGATAGTGGCAGATAATTTAGTGTGCATAAATATACATCTGCAGGCATTAACACAACAAAGTAAAATTTATAATAAAAGCATTATTTGACCAACTTCGTGTGTGGTCGAAGTGTATGTATATGTATATAATTCTTGAAATGGAATGCAATAAAATAATAAAATTGTACAAACTCAAATAATATAACCGATTATTTGATAAAAATAAAAGAGTACAACAAAAAATTGGTTTAAGATAGTTCAATCTTTGCCAGAAGGCATCCACCGTTGATTTGATAAAACCCACGCGATATAAGAACTTTCCAAATTCAATTTAAACAAATAAAGAAAAAAACACTAACATCGTATTATAGGGAAAATTTTGAAATTAAATAATTTCCAAATGATTAATCGGATTATGTATACCAAGTAACAAAAATTTTTGATAGATAAAATTACATTAGATATTTACGTGTCATATAAACAATGTCTTAACTTTTTTTTTTTTTTTTCAAAAGTCATCTTAAAAAATGTGATGATTAGGCGTAACTTTAATCAGTTTTCTTAGATATTTTCTTCATATTTTCTTATATTGTCTGTATATACATCGCATCTTATATGCATATGAGTATAGTGTGGTGCTTTAGGGAAGGAAGGTTTATAAAGTACTGTATAATATTCAAAAATTCCATTTTAATGAGTTTAATATTGTTGTTAAATAGTAAATTTTACAGTTATAATTCTTTCAAGAAAACATAAAAAAAACACAAGTACTTTTTTAACCAACAACAACAATCAATCAGAATGATATGGTCATTACGAGTTAGATAGGTAATTTTCTTCTTCTACTGTGTTATCTACAATTTATAGACATATGCCTATGTCATTTGTACAAAAATTCAGAGATCTTAGAATTCCTTACTGTAATATTTATTTATTATAAGTGCTAAAACAATTATTTTAAACGCAATTATATATTTTAACTTTTTTTGGGGAGAAAAGTTGTTTAACAACGCATGACGTATACACAAATGATAGTTGTCATGATTCATGATTATAAAGTGCCATATATACATTATAATATATCAGATTAAATTGTAATTTTTATTGGTTCACCTAAATGTACACCAAATACGAAGAAAATTTTGGGTGATAATTTTAAACTGTCACAATGAAAGTTTTTTTTTTTTGTTGTTGTTAATTTTGTTTAAACACTTTAGTAAAATATATGTATATCTTGCGCAAATAATAAAAGTTCCGTGTTGTCTTAAATGTAATTAAAATTAAACGAGTGATACAAATTATTGTTTTTTTTTTAGTTTTGTAGGTTATCTACTTAACTTACATTTTAGTGTTTAAAAGTATTTCGGAGATTTTAATTGAGTTTTCTGTTGGCTGGTCCATAATTTTGTTCTAGTTACAATTTCAACGTTTTCAATTTAATTTCAAGAAATTTTCCGCTCAATTAATGTCACATAAAAGCTATAAAAATTTCCAACTACAATTTTCTCAATATACCGAGTTTAACGCACATATTTGCAGTAAAGGTTTGCAGTAACATTTTAAATAATTACTTTTATAATTTAATTGGAATATATATAAGGCATGTCAATCAACAAAACGTATTAGCATTTAAAGCTTTTTTCTATTATTTATTACATATTGTTAACTTTAATAAATAGTTTAAGTGTCACCGTTTAGACAACCGACAATTACCGCGGTAACCTTGTGCTTCTGGAATTTCATCTATAATATTATTGATTAAAATATTTTTTGTATTAGTAGTTGCAAGGTTTTTGCATCATTTGGCCACACTAGACAATTATTAATTATATAGTTGCTCATTTGATATTAATAAAGTTGTCTAGATGTAGTGCAGTGTAAAATGTTAAAATGGAACTTAGTCAGCTCATTGCAATCGGTGATGTTTGTTAATTCAACTACGACCAAGAGAATGACCGTGATATGGTATACCGCGATATGGTATTTTAATGGCCATAAACCTTATTAATTCTCTGCGATCTTCCCCATAAAAATTTTATTATCTGGTCTCAATTGTTTTTACTAGATTTTCTAGGACTTATGACCTTTCGGAAATTTTACATTTTTTATTAAATTCTATTCGCAGTGTAAGTTAGCTTGCTTTTGATAGAAGCTCATTCCCGAAAATTATATATTTTTTACCGCTAATGAAATTTTTGCGCATAATGATAAATTCAAAAATTGGATTTTTAAGGCGACTGTACGAGTGCGAGCGAAAATTAATAATTTAAGGTCCACACTCTAAACCAATCTTGAAAATACTTCTCCCCCATTTTTTCCAAATAAAAATTCATCTGCGTGTTAAAATATTATTATCTCTTACGACCACCCACAAAAAAAATGCATAAAAAGTGAGAGTTTTTGCTTAAAAATTTTTTCTTAATAAAGTAAACTATTTTGCTAACTTATGACAACTATTTGTCATTCAATATTTTATGTATTTGGCTTATGGTCATCAAATTTTCATGTATGAAGGGAAAATAGAATTTGATTTGGAAATCTTATTTATTGATGGCGGTGAAAATGGAACAATTGTAATAAAAATATTGTGTGGTACTGCGGTACTTTACACATTTTTAACGTGGAATCGAAATTTATTCAAAATATCCCGTTGGGGCAGTGTACGCGTTTCTAATATTTTTGGTGTATAATCATAATTTTGTATATCTGAAAAATTGTCCCTTCAATAATCGGTACGTTAATAGGTTTGCCTCTTTATATTTCTGTTGTTTAACACATCGATAGATACGAGCAGCTTTGTGTTAAATTTTTCATCAATTATATTCTCAATACACATTGTTTAAATCTCAACCACTGACACCGAATTTATTAAGAAAAGTCAAAGGATCGTCCATAATAATCGAAATGTACTGATCCAGATTTTCTAATCAAATCATAATTTTTGGATTTCTTATCACACACTGATTTTCTACGTACGGAATTTAATTTTAAAAAAAACGTTAAAAACCGGTTAAAATTCAAATGTGTGATGGTAGGTATTCAAATGTTTGAAAAATATTACATGTCGCTTTCCGGATCAGCATTTAATGTTGCTAAAATAATTGTTAAATAAAATACGCAATGAATATAGAAACACACATTGACAATAATTCTCAACTTGTAGTAAAAGTCTCTAAATGCTTAAACATCTAACGCAAAATCATCTAAAACTAACAAAATATCAAATTTATTAGAAATGTATTTTTATTATACCAAGTGTAATTTGCTTAACGCTTTGCAGTGCTGAAAATTCTCTAATTTCATTAATTCGTCCTTCGGAAGGCAGAATGCCACTAGGTGTAAGTTTGTGACTGGGGAAGTCAAGGTAGCTTGCCTCTAACATACATTTTCCTGTGTTAATATCGACACCATAATTTGATAATTTTTAGAAGAGCTTTTACAAATAGAGTAAATGTTTCTTTTCGTCTCTAGGGTTACGAATGTCGACAATAGATACAAAAGGAAACTGTGAACTCTCACATGATCTGATAATTCAATCTTTAATACAAACTCAAATTAATAGCTAAAACCTAAAATCTTCAAAACGATTAGAATATTTTCCTAACATTGTTGCCGTTCATAAAAAAATCAAAATTTGTTTACAGGTTCTCAAAGTGTAGCTACTAACAAATATGTTCGCCAAGGCTAAATCGCTTTTTTTGTGCAACGATCAGTTAATATCTTCCTAAACATGGAGGTCCTTGTTGTATGTTTTCTTTGATGTGATTTGATTGAGTCGGCTCTATGGCCACCAAATAATCCTTCGGAAATTTGGATAGACGTTATCTAGGTTTTGCTTGATTGTTATTACAATTTATCGAAATACTAGCCTATCCTTCACCTCGCGTTACTCGCAGTTCTCTGTGCTATCTCTGTAAATTGCAAATACTCATTGGCTCAATGTAATCCAGCATTTTTTGATTTGAAATAAAAGCTTTTAGAATGACCATTTTCGGTTAGATTGATAATCGCATTGTGGTTTAAAAGACGCACGATGTTTTTTAAGCAGGTAAACCGTACAGAATCTAAAATTATACAAGGCTATGACTTCATTGAAGATGAGTGAAGAGTCAATCGAAAGATATTGATTTATCGACTTTACATTAGTCAAATTTTATTTAAAACTCACCACAATTTATTATTACGAGAAAAATTAGTTTACCGAAGAACGCAGTAAACATGTTGTGTCGGAATTTTGTACATCGGCTACGATGTATAAGCTTTGATTAGTTGAATGAAGCCCTGATAGCTCAGCGTGCTAAAATCGACACCACTATTGAACATTCAGTCATCTAGAGTTTTATGGTATTAAATTGTATGTTTTGAGTGACGTCAATGTAGTGATGCCTTTTATAAAATAACAGTGTAACCGTTAACATAATTACAGTTAAATAAAAATACTGTGATCAATGATTGCCGAACGATTCTACGCAAAATTTGTAAGGTAGATTAAATCTTGATGTTTTAAGTGACTTTAGCTCACGATATTTATTTATTTATTTAATATGAAGTGAAATTAGGCTAGAAAGCTTTTATTTACAAAATAATACAAAACATTAAAATATATACAAAATACGAACAATGCAGTACAAGACGGAGTCTAAAATTTGCAAAATCAGTTAATTTCCAAAGAGACCGCAAAATACTATACACGTGACTACACTTTTTATCAATATGTTTCTTCCCAAATTAAAGCTGAATTCATAATGCGTCCTAAGTTCCTTACTGTATCCGAGTCAGTAATAAACTCCTTATACCCAGAATCAAATTTTGTAAATCATTTTTTTAGTTGTTAATAGCTTCAGTTTTGCGATTTTGCATTAAATAATAAATCATTTTATTTTGACAATGCTACAATTCTTAATAAATCACTATTTAAATTTTTTATACAAATATTACTAACTACAACATTAAATCTAAAAGTCATCAGCATGAGGTAAAATTTTGAAAATCTAAATCAAGCAGAAATATCATTAATACTCGTATACAACGAAAACATAGTAATGGACCATGCACTGAATCTTGTGGAACTCCTCCACTTAGCTCCAACAACTAGGAAAATATAATTTAGTAATAATATTATTAAAAATAAAGATCAGAGGCGGTATGTAGTACCATCACTTTGAATCGAAATTCGAAAAAAAAATCGAATGTCGCTATGTTGCATCATTTTCGAAAAGCATCTTTCATTTTTTCGATTCGACTTTTTTCGAATTTCAACTTTTTTCGATTCGAACTGATGGAACAACATATCGCCCCAGATATTGAAGAAATATAATAAAAAATTAATTTAATAAATGTAATACGAATAGAATTGGGAATTGGGAAAATATTCTGCTATAAACTAATTCCCAAATATTTAGTCCCCTTCCCACATGGTCATTCTGGCACACTGGGAATACGTTTTGGGGGAAACATTTTTTATATAGGTTTTTATAATCTAAATTACGTACGACCTTTTAAAACTTTAATTTATGTTTAAATATGTATTTGTTCGAAAAAATGACGTTAAAAATATGTGATAACAAAAATAACAAAAAAATATCTGGGGAATAACAAAAAATATGTGGGGAAAATTAACGTCAATTAACGTTCCAAAAAAAAAATCCCAAACGAACGAATACACTTTGGGAATAAAAAATTCCCTACTGCTAGAAATAAATCATTAATTCCCAATTCTATATACCCAAGGAAACCCAAAATAAGGCCACAGAATATTGAGGTTTAACAGAATAAATTGCTTTAAAAAGTTGTTCTTCAGAGATTACACGAAAACTGCTGTCCAATTCGTGACTTATTTTGTGGAGACTGACTTATTTGAAAGTCTTAAATAAGCCTCCTCTCGGCTGGACTTATTGTAGACTTATTTGACTTTTACGGGAGGCTTGCGCCCAAACTGGTAACCCATCAAAATAATTCAAGCAATTTTGGAATAAGTCTATTCAACAGGAGACTTATTGTAGACTTTCAAATAAGTCTGTCTCCACAAAATAAGTCTCGAATTGGACCGCAGTCTAAATGAGAATTTTGAAAAATTAAAATTACGTTGAAAATAAAACAATTAATTGCGTTAGTCTCAGATGATTGACATTTAACAGCTTCACAATAAAACTTAATTATTAGGAGTTTTCGGAATCTGTGCCTGCTCAAAAAATGTTCAATACCAAGACTTTTAAAATTATTCCAAAAGATTTTAGGTGGAATTTTAGGATGTAATTTATTCATCAAATCTTGTTTTAGTTTACGCTGAAGCGAGACCCTGTTCCTCTTTTTCATAAAATCTAAAATTTGAGTTTTAAAACATTTCACAGATTTTACAGGGATAAACCTATTAAATGTATATTTACAAACCATTTTTTTTACCATTTACAAAACATCAATAAACGATGCATATTAATGTTTTTAAAATTTCTGTACACAAAGAAATTTTTTTCAAGTTGAGGGGCAACATTTTTTTTTGAAAATAATTCTTGGTTATTATTTCTTTTTTAGTTACAATCTTGTCGAAGACCTACTGCCATGATAGCTGTGTTATCGGCTATTGTGTTGTTTTGTGGGATTCGGACATGATAGGTGTATAGTTAATACAGAAGTGTCTCAAGTACACTTCCTTGTGGAACTCCTGCTCTTATTCCCTTAAGCTCAGAATAATAATCTTCTTGCTTAAGCTTGTAATGTCTTTTAGTTGTATACGATTCCAGTATTATGTTGTACTGTTTAAGTAGGACTAATTTAAGTTTGTATAGATTATACCTTCGTGCTAAACCTTGTCAAAGGCCTGCCCTACAACAGCGCAGCGTTTATGATAAGTTAACTTTACCGTACCTTTTCCCGGTAGTTGTTTTATTATTTCTCAGATCAAACCCTGGTGCCTTCTTTAAGTTTAAATTGTTTTTAATTTTGGTAGTTACTTCCTTAGGCGATGAAGGTGTGACTTTGAGAATTTGTGTTATGTTGTCATTCAATGTTTCTCTTAATTGACATTCATGAGGTTTAAATATATTTTCAAGATGATTACCAAATCTTTCGGCTTTTTCTTTGTTTTTCCTTGCCTATATGTGACATCCATTTTCCTGATAGGATGAATCGGCATTATTTTCCTTTTCAGATTTTGAGAGACAGAGCAAATAATTCGTATTACTGTCATTTGTTAACTTCCTTAAGTACAAATTATCTTACTTATTTTGTAGTTTCTGAATTTCTCTAGTTAGTTGTTAGTATTTTATCCCTAAGGAGATTTATAATTTTTATTGGATAATTATGTCCTTTTAGCCTTGATTTGGTTTTTGAAGTACTTTCCCATGCTGATTGTTTAATATCCGTAATAAATTTTTCTACTTCTATGTCCAGTTGATCGATAGTTTTAAAGGAACTTTTAAAAGTGTTCTTTGTTCAAGCTGCACTTTGAAACTTTCTCAGTCCATATGTTTGTTGGTTAGTACTGGATTATCTCCTTTTTGGATGATATACTCGCTTAGGGTTAAGACTATCGGAGAATGATCTAAGCTCATATCTTAATGGCAATCAGTAAATATTTTCCTTTAGTTGTAGTTAATCTAGAACTCCAGTGAGTATTCCGCGCATTGAAGTCTCGACCTATTATAAACCTTTTTCACAGACGCTTGAAGAACTCTGAGTATTGGCAGTTTTTAATAGAATATGTTGGTGGACAGTACAATTCTGCCACAACAATAGGAACGTTCTTGATTTTTATTTAAACCACTGTGGCTTGAATTCTTCATTGCTTCTTCAAAGTGTGGGATATGTTTGATGATGACGGAACTTCTTCCTCTGGCTCAATTATCTGGATGAGTAGTGTAATATACGCAACAGTCTTTAAATGTTCTTGTTGGTTCTGGAGCAGACCATTATCATTGCATTTTGGTTTAGTGCGCATTGCGCTATCTTCCAATTTTTGCAGATTCTCTAACAAGCAATTTTGTTAATTTCATGAGAATATCTTGCAATCATTGACATCTATTGATATTTCTGTGATTTATTGAATACGTCTCTCATTGCTTCGGCATTATGTAACACCTTCAGTTCTTAGATGGAGACCAAATGGTTGTCATTGTCTTATTTGTCTGCTCTATCGAATCAGTTTGCCTGATCCTACATTTGATTTTTATTCATCCTTTGGAATTTAATTTTATGAATTTCCTTTGCAACAATACAAGAAAAAAATTCTAGATCATGATGAGAAATTCCGCAGGTTTTGAAATTTGATTAATAAAATTTAATTCATATTATTTGAGTTACAAAGAACTATTTATATCGATATTACCAAGTCACCAAGTAAATTAAAATTATTTTAGTTAAATTATGAATTTTGAGTGATGTCATAGCCTTAAAGCATTATGTAAAAGAATGCAATTATCGTCAAGTAAAAATATCACCCGTCAATATAGCCGGAACTACTAAGCCGTTTTCGTAACTAAACTAACAAGAAAGGGAAAAAAAATCAAATGTGAAGTGAAAATAATTTCATTGTGTAAAACTTTTATTTCTTGAAAGACGAAAGCATTTATAAAAAGTGTTCAAACACTGTCCTGTATTAAAAATCAACTTTTTAAAAAAATCTGCAATATTAACTTTAAAAATATTTAGGTTACTATGATCAGTTAGTAACGATTATTTCATAAGTGGAATCTCTTTATAAAATCGTGCATATGATACAAAGGTCTATGTTTAAAAAGTTAAGATGTTCATCAGTAAGCATTAGGATACGCATAAATTATAAGATAATTTAAAAACAATTGGATTAAATTTTAATATTCTGTAAAACCAGTTTATTTCCCTATTTGTGAGTTTGGACAGTTACGAAGCTTTCTTTAACCGATGGATTAGAATTTCAAAGGTTTGTGTATGCCAATCCCTCAACACATGTGACTTATTGCCCATAAATCTCATATTAAATTTCAAAACATTTTTTGCAAATTTTAATATAAAGCGAAATAAAATGAAAACATCCAAAAGACCATCGGGTAGGTGTAACTTTGCCTCAGTTATAGAAATTCTCTTGTCTACATACAAGTATGTATACATATATGTTGAACAGCTCGAGAGACGATAAAACTACATAAAAAGTTGCTTATTTTTTTTTTTTTTTTTTGCTAAACAAAATCCATTTTTATATTTTAACGTAAATTATTAATTGACTTTTAGTCAAAGATTTTATCTATTTCATTGAATTTTTCATATAGCCGAAGTATGTTATTCGCCATACCAACAATTGAATACAAGTTTTGTATTAAACTATTATTTAAAATACTCTATAAATGTATTCCAATAGTTGTTACAATATTACACATTCAAGATAGTTTTTATTTTTATGTTTATATACATCGAACAGAAAAAAAAATGATGTCATCTTAAAAATTATTATTATTATTATTACGACTATAACTATTATTATATTCCACATCATTTTTATTTTATTTTTTAATGAAAAATAGAAAATTTATAATTTTCATAGATTTTTACATTGAGATTAACATAGAAATAAAAATGTATGTACAATAATAAATAATTTCTTGTTTTTATTCTTTAATATATTAAATTAACCGTTTAAGATATATTTATGCTAATTTCTTTCTTATATACGAGTATAGATACATAATTTTTTTATGAGGTTTTCCATACAGAATGGATGCCTATATAGTGTAATTTATGTACATATGGAAAACCATTGGTCCTTCACAAAAAATATTCGTAAATAAATTAATTTATTATTGTGTGCCAATCTTATATGATAAGTAAATTTTACATTTTTACAATATTAATTTCATAAATTAATATGCGCGAGCAAATAAATTAACTCAACTGTGAAATTCTTGGTTTTTAGAAAAAAAAAAATATCTTAGGCATATAATTTGTGTTGTTGTTGTTGCTATTATTTCAAAAGAATTTTAATTTATAAATTGTACGAATAAATTAGAATTCAAGTGCAAAAAATAATTCAAGGTAACTTACTCTATCACTATGCACCTTTCTTTGCAGCACAACACCGTAATACCTTAATTTATTATACGAGTATTGTGTAATTATAAAAATTTAATTAAGATAAAAGTTATTTTATATATGTGTAGCATACGTTCATGTACTGACAAGATATCGATTGATTTAAATTTATTTTTTATAAGACATGCATTGATCGGCATTTTAATTTCCGGCATAATAAATATTTGATTTAAAATTTTTAGGCGGTTCAAAAACAAATATCAAATAAATCGGTTAATAATGCATGTTGTCAGAATATTTCAAAATTCATTGAGTTGTATTTCATAATTATATGTATATATGTATATTTCCAACCTTTGAGCATTTAGTAAACGAATAAAATTTTGATTAAATATTATTATTGTGTCAAAACAATCTGATATTACAGCTTTCATGCTCAACTTAGATGATAAACACACGTAAAGTATCACATTTTGAAAACAAATCTGATTTGTAATTTTTGCAATTATATTTAATGATATCACAATTCCATGGCCACAAAATTAATATTGCTCGCAATAAACAAAATTTTAAAGTATAATCTTTCACTAAAAACGTGCGTCGTTTATATGAGAAATATGGTTAGGGATACTTAAACAGTTCCGCGATTACCTGCGAAACGCAAAACTAAGCCACCAAGTCCAAAAGTCAATGAAGCCTCCAAAAATAGTATTTTTTTGTTTGTTGATAGATCGGTAACACTAATTACCGCTTCTAATTGAAAACGTCTCAGAAATTTTTGCACGGTTCTAAAAAAAAAATTATACATTTAAAACCCACTCACACATTTGTGGAAGCATTTCTAACTTCATCAATAGAGAAAACTCAACACTTATTAACTAATTAACTATAAGCTACACAATTGTGTATAGGTTCAAGTATGAAGATGTTGTACAATCCAGGGAGCATCGGTTTTTTGCAACAGTTATAATTTGTTAGGCATATGTTCACAAAGGGCTAAGTATAGCAAAAAATTCATAGACTTGAGAACAAAAAAAAAATTATATGAGAAATCCTACCCACACATTTGTGTATGTTGGTCGTAATCTAATGGGTTCGGTAAATATAACTTATTAAAGCAATTTTAATAGAAACCAAGTTCTGTACCTTTATTCTTATTATATTTACAGTATCACTTAATTTCATCACCAACGAGTTTGCAAAATTCGGCGAGTTAGCTTTCGAAGCCAGGGGAGGGTGGTTTCGTGACGCTGTATTTTAAGCCTTTTTTTGATAATTCTTTTTTCATAGTATGGTTAATTCAGTTTATTCATAGATTGTACACATGATTAGAAGATGTTTCAAGAATATTCCCCTAAATTTTCAGCTTAAAATAATGAAAATTGAGCTCGTGACAGCGAATTCTCGCAAGCTCTTCGAAAAAAAAAAATAATTTGCGGTGGCCATCAGAACTCATGACTGGATCATCTTAAATCAAAAAATCAAAAAGTTTTAGTTAGTTTATGAGTTTCTCGAGATAGTGACGGCCAGGTTTTTTTACGCTGTTTTTTTTAGAAGTCTTAGAATTCGAAAAAAAGCATTTTTCGAAAAAAAAGCGTCGGAAATCATCAAATTTGTTGTTGTAAAACTTTTTATGAGGCAAAAAAAGAAATTATCTTGACGTCACTACCTCATATTGTGTGTACTTAAAGAGTGTGCAAAATATGAAAAGGACCACCCGAGTAGATTTTGAGTTACAGTGGCCAGTGGCCACCGCTTTTAAAAATGTTAGTTTCGAGAAAAACGCGTATAAGTTTCAATAACGTTTTTTCGTATATACTCGTATATATGTATACGTAACGTATATATGTACATAAGGCACAAAGCCAAGCATCTACACATAAACAATAAATAAATAAATAAATAAATAAAATCCGATCCCTTCCCATGTAAGAGTGATAATGTTATCACGGAAAAAGACGGAGACAGTTTATACGCTGCGCGCGCGTAATAGCTAAAAGTCAGTTCAAACGGGAAGACCTTCAAACTACTGTATCTTCGGCAATTGTGGTTCGATCGATCTATAATTTTAACTAGATATTTCTGAAAAGTTATACAATCAAATAAAAGAATAAAAAAAATTAAAAAATAAAAATGTCACGACCCTACCCCCTAACCCACCCTAACAAATAAAACTTTAAATGAATACAGTTATGTCTTTCACACAAATGTTAATAAAATTCATTTTTTTGAATGAAATAATTTAAAACAGATTATTTTTGCTGATCATTCGTGTTCGTTACTTACATTGTTCCAAGCGGCACGCTGTAGCAGTAGATAGCTTGTCTAAAATAGGCCAATGGTCACATCCATCTCACCTTTTTCCTATACACGAAGGAGGCGGGCCTACATTGGAAGACCTAGTTTCACCTTCCTCATCTTCGTCATTTGGACTGGCTCGCCGTTTCCGACTGGTAGTACAGATCAGAGCACCGGCGATTTCCATTTTGAAGTCTAGTAAATCTAGTACTCTGATCAACTTAAAATGGGAATCCGGGAAATATGCCGCAACATATTCCGTTGGTGATTTCACAGATACGTTTTTATTTGTTTGTAGCTCAGTTTCATCTTGGAAATACTGCTCGAAATGGCCCGGGCTCCATTTATAAATTGGTATAGTAATTTGACGCTCCGGGACATTTTCATATTCGGCGACTTACTAATCCACCTGTATCAATCGTTGGAATTTCAAACTCGTCTTCTTCCTCATTTCCTAGAAGACCTCTTCTCCCGAATCAGAACCTGAGTCGCCTAAAAGTTTACGATGCTCTTCATCACTGATAAGCCATTCACCGTTTTGAAACAATACTGCAAAAAATTTAAAAAAAGTTTAAGAATAAATACATGGAAAAAACTAGGGATTTTGACGACCAATATACACAATTGTGTATGCTAGCATTATTAGTTGTTTACCGATAATTTGCAATTAAAAATTTAATTTTGTTACTATATTTACAAATTCATCGTGAAGTTGCCACTATTTTAGATTAAAATTTGACTATCAAAATTTTATTTTCTATTTTTACTTTCTCTTTTCTCTCTTTTAATATTTATATTTACAAAAGATGGAAGCCCAATTCATAAAAATGGATTCAATCAAATGAAGACACTTTTTTGTAAGTCGGTACGTAATTTACACAATAAATTGGGAAGGGACATTCAAGCTTTATCACAATTGTGTAGGTTGGGCTTTTCTTATGATGTGTTTATCAATAGTAAACACATTATAATGTTCTATTGTTTTACCTACACATTTGTGTGCTGGACTTAAATTAATGTAAAATAATTTTTTTTTGATACGGAAAGGGATAAAACTGGCGCTTTAATCATTAAACCAATGCCTATATTAAATTCATCAAGGTCATTTAAACTATACAAATCCAAAATCAAAAATTGTCAAGCGCAAGCGTTTGGTGAACAACTTAAAAATAACGTCAAATCAAGACTGAATAAAATGTCAAACATTTTTTTGAAGCAGAATTAGTGAACGTTTGATGTGACCTTAAATATATGTTTGTAATTTGGTTAATTTTTAACTGTTCGTTATATTTTGATAAGTAACTCATTCTAAGTAAAAAAAATTAACAAAATATTTGACTATATATGTTAAAAAAAACTCTTGATTTCTTTCGGTTTGACCTGATTCGTAAATAAGCTAATATTGCATAAGATGCCATTTTGGTTACAATTGCATTGTTAGCTTAAATTTTTTGAATCTGAATAAATTTTATTATGAATGATCTCGAAACGCAGGAAGTTATAGATTACGCTTAATCCATGTGTTGAGTTCCAAAATTATTATTAAAAAACAAAAATGATAAATCTTTAAAAAAATTGTTGTGGTTCCTTATCTATTTGAAGTTGGGCCAAAAATTTTACCCCAAAAATATTAACGTACTATAAAATATACGAACATTTACTGCATCAAGTATCTGCCAAATATTTTGTATTTCCGATATGTTAAACCACAACTTATTCAGCCCAAAAACAAATATGTCTTAAAACTATCAAACCCGCATGATAGATAAATCAATTCTCTCAAATCAAAAATTAGCGGAATAAATAAAAAATTTTACAAGTTTTTTTTGAGACTTAACTTTTGACTATAATTAGAATTTATGTTAAAGTATACATCAGAACATAAAAAGAAATATGTAGATGATTTTGATTCTGTATAGGATTAGTTTGAGTATGGCCCCTGAATAATAAATATGTGGAGCTTTAAAGCCTCTGATTCTTCAAAAAATATTTATCGTATAATGCTGTGATGTAGCCTTTGACTTAAAAGCTATTTATTTTCAGGAGCCATACTCAAACTAATCCGAAACAGAATTAAAATCAATTACACATTTCGTTTTATTTTACTTTTTTGGGTTTGATAGTAATATTTTCCTTTAATGATAGTATCTCGACAGATATATTTCTGGGCTGACTTTAAAGCATGGCGGTTTTTCTTTCGTTGGTAGAATAATTTTTGGGTTGGTTTATAAATATAGTCTTTTTAAACATTTTTGGGCTGACACTTGCCTATATTCAAAGACTGTACATTTCATTCAGTATTGCCATAGATTTTTTTGGGGTTAGAATTTGGGCCAACTTCATGCGGTCTGTTTCTGATAAAATATGGAAAAATTTTACGGCGGTTGCCATGAATCGATTATTCGATCCATCTTCCATGCCAGTATCGAAAATCGGACCTATGGCTATAGGCTACGTCATCGAATTGGCTGGGAATAGCGTAAAAGTAAGGACGAGAAAAGCGAACCACGAAAAAGTTGGGGGAGCCTCGGCCCCACAACAAATTTGTGGCATAATATAGAAAAAAAACAACAATCAAAAAAATTTAATGAAAGAACTATGGAGATTAAAATTTAATTGCTGTTTAGTAATAAATTGGGATAATGCTGACGGAGTGAGTTTAAAAAATCATGTTTTGTTCTTAAAGAGAAATTGCCATAAAAATTAACACAAATAAATATTATTTTATTTATGTTATATATAAATAACATTTTGATGAACATAAATTTTCAATAGAATGAAAACTCCTGTTTCACTATGCAAGTACGATACTGAATTTCTATATTTTTAAAATTTAAAATTATTTTATGTTTTAAAAATTTTCTTATTTGATTTAAACATTTTTTACTTATTTAAATAATTTAATTGAAGTGTTGAGCAAAAATTATAAGAAAACATAATTTAAACTGATTTTTTTGTAATTTTAAAACTATAATTTCAGGTGTTCTTTTCACCGAAATTTACTTTGTAAAAGAATAATGTTGTTATATTATAAAAAATTCAATATAAATTTTTTTTTAAATATACATTTATGAAATATTCTTTCAAATTTGTATAGCAATAATTTTACTGCGCAAAGTTTTCTGTCAGACAAGAATTAACAAAGAGATTTGAAAAAAGCCCACAATAAACATTCCTTTATCCTAAAACCTTAAATATGTAATTGCATTTAAACACATACTTTCTATTTTGAACCATCTCGAGTTTGGATTTTTAAGATAACGAAGAAATTCGATGCACCACGAAACTATCTATATATGAAATAGTTGATGAAATTTTCAATTTATTTGTATGTTTCAGTTTAACAAATGTTAATTGTAAGGTAAATAAAAATATTATAAAAATTGATGACTTAAAAATAGATAGCCAAAAAATAGATAGGGACAGAATCCCACCCTGTGAGCCCAGTTTTCAGAAAATTTTCGATGGTTTTAAGTCGCGATTAAGCGATCCAGCATAAAAACGGATTGCGCAAAATTTTTTGTTGGCTGGTTTTGACGCATGTGGCGCCGTTTGATGAAACCAAAGGTTTTGCGTGTCATCGATTTCTGGCCTCAAACAAATCAGTTATCATTGCCCTGAGTACACACTGACGATACAATCAAAAGCACTTGTTAAAGACATTATCAGAAGGCTGAAAAGGATCCTCATTTATTCGTATATCCTTCAGGCTCTTATTTTAGTTTTTGTCTAAAAAAATTTATTTAATTAATTTTTATTAAATAACTTCTAAATTTACTTTCACTTCGCACTAAACAAAAATTCATTTTTAAAATAATTGATGACTGATTAAGAAAACAACCCGCTTTTGATAAAAATCGAACAAATCTATTTCTTCTAGACATAAAAGTCTCATTTATGAGCGAAAAAATCAACAAATTTGTTTATTTTTTATATGGAATAGCCATTCTTCTAATTTTTCCTTCTATTTAATAATTTTAATAATTTTCATACAGAATAGAAGAAACTGATAGTATAGAAGAATAGAAGAAACTGAGAATTGAAGATTTATATTGAATCGACCTGAATATTTCAAACTTTGACGAAAGTTTCTAATTTGATTCAAAATATTTTCACCCAATTTATAAAATAAACTGATTATCAGAACTTTACACATAAATACCAAACTAAAAATGATTTTGCTAAACAAGAACTATAACTTGTGCATAAAAAGGTAAAAAGGTATTGTGAGATTTCGGCCCAGTGTAGCAACTAGTCCAATTGTTGAAGCACTGCAAAACTATTCACCTTGCAATTTATATTTTTTAGTGCCGTTCACTAAAAAGATTTTGAAGAGAGTTGCCTTATATCACTATTATGTGAGCGAATTCCAACATCACACTAAGTCAACAGTATTTTAAATAAATATGCGCTAATATCATAGCATAGGTTTGTCGAGCGCTATATCATAGAAAACATTAAAAATACAAAAGCATATCCCGTGAAATTTTCTGGTGGATGGTAGATTATCGCTTGTTGCTAACGTATCGCACGAGAAAATAAATTTACTTCTCGTATATAAATTACATAAATTATTATTATAAATATATACATTTGGATTCAAGATTATATACCAAAATCCAAGAAATAAACGGTTAAACTACAATTTATATGGACATTAAATTGGTATTGTGTGCGATGAGAATTAATAAAATTTGGATTAAAATTTGAAGGATTTAAAGCAATTTCCGGGTGGGGGTGTTACTATTTTCTCATCACACGTCAAATATTTTTGCTATAGAATATAAAGCGTGTGCGTGAATCATTTTTGATTTTGGCCAGTTCCGATCAAATTTTAATAAGATGACTAATAATTATATTTAAATACCATAAGTCTAGATAATAAAAATAAATCGCGTTTTTATAATTTTTTTTTTATGTATACATAATATTGTTGACTGATTGGTTGACTTTGTGACTCATCCAACAATATCAAAATCATTTAGTTAGTATGCAAATTAGATACGAGAGTTAGTTTTTTGATTAGCATCCTATTATAATAAGGTAGTTTGATATTAGTAACCAGATTTTGACCTCAAAAACATAAGCAATATGCGTTTATATATTTTGTACATATATACATATAACAGTAAATATAGTAATGGACGTGAATTGCATTTTTATACGCATATATATTTCATGCATACACAAATATCACTAATTGATACTATTATATGATTACGCATATCTCTTAAAAGCTTTTCACTTAAAATATTTTAATTGTATTGGCCAATAAATTGCCATTAATTCAATTAAATCGAAAAATAAGCGCAACAAAATGAAAAAAAAAACCGAATGCACAACACTCTTCTTCATGCGCACAGCAATTTTTTTGTTGAATTTAAAAATAAAACCGAAATGAATTTATGCACCTCTCAACCCAAACAATATTAAATTCTTTAAATTTTCATCATTACCATAAATTTATTTAAAATCCACTGCCTCGCAAGAAACTCAACATACAAAGATGTCTCAGATACAGTGTGTACTTCTTATATATAAGTATAAACGATTTTTAATTTTTTCGAAGTTATTTCTTTAACCATGATATTCCTTCTTTTCTTAATAAGAAAAGTTATGTGACGGCGGAACCTTTTCTTATTATAACTTCTGTAACTTTTTTGTGTTATAATAACACAACACAAAATTACATGTACGCGGAGTAGCTATATTATATTTATATGTATACACTTTTCATGTCAATATTTATTTATTTATTTTTTAAATATTGTTAAAATAAACAAAAAATAAAACTCATCTCTTACAAAAAAAAAATAAATAAAAAACGAGAAGATATTGTTAATTGTTTAAAAAGTGTTTATTTTATTGTAATTTATGGAATTTTATTTGTAATAATTTCATACTCACTTGGGGTTAAATTATTCGAATGAAATACAAAAAAAAAAAAAGATATCCACTTGCCGCACGCGTATTTATTTACTTTATTTATTATATATTTCATTAGTGTTGTATATGAATGAAGAAAATGTTTTAATTTTTATTTACTTTGATTGATTTTCGTGGGAATCATGTAACGGGTACGATAAGATTGAGTTGTTTTAAAACAAGTTGTTTATTTGCGGCAACAGGCAGATGATCTATAAATATTGATATTTTCACACATTTCTGTATCGTGTATTTTATAGATTCGTTATTTTATCTTGCGGTATAATCCATATTTGTCTATTTAAACACACTAGACGAAAAAGACCGACTCCGCAGAAATTTTGTCGGACAGATCTTTATTAAAAAGCCATAATTTAATATTCTTGGCAATATTTTTAACGTAATAAAAAATAATAAAAACTAGAGACTAATAATTGCTCTATACATAGAGAAACCCAACAAATGTTATTATGAATAACCGAAACTAAATAGTTTGCCGATTAAAAACAGCGATACTCATTTGTATACCTTAAAAATTATGAACTACTTGTTTCGACTGTAGGTATATCTACTTCATTAATAGCATTTAGGCGTATGTAAGAAACGCAAAAATCTTAAACAGATAAACTATATAAAAAAACTCAGAAACTACAATTGTCATTAGCTTCAACTCTTATTGGTATAGAGATGCTGTTTGTAACAACACAAATATGAGAACACCGTTTCAGAAAATGGTGAAGTATGGAAAAAATTTCTTAAAGTCATTTGATTGCCATCGACTAGACTTTGTAGAAATGTCCAAGTAAATCGAAGTAGACCATTGTGTAGTACAGACCCTATCGCATTTTTTTGTAGAAGCCAATATAATTATGCGATCCGTTGAAGCATGCATTTTCTAAGACGAGATGTCTAAGTAAATCGAAGTATGCCATCCTGTAACACTGAACCAATCGCATCTTTTGTATAGGAACCAACATAATTATCCGACCCGTTGAAGTATAAATTGTCTATATGTTTGAATCAAAAAAATCAAAAATTCAACCATTTCAAGGCCATTGACAAGGCATCGTAGAATTGTCTACACTCGTACGACTAACGAAGCTGAAGTTTGAAATAAACTTGTTCAACCAAAGTTAGGTAAAACATATTTTTAATTTTAAAAAATATTTAAACATTTTTACATATCTAAAAAGATCATAGAAAACTCATAATTGAATGCAACAAAAATATCCGTAATAATTCACTCAATTGCCCAAGCTTAACAGCAGTTCTTTCAATGTTGTGCAATTTATGTTATTTTACTAATTTTTATTTGTTAAAACAACTAAAACCATCTACCATAATTTTGGTTATCAATTTTTTGCTATTTTTTACTTAACCAAGTTAAAAATTTAGTCAAATGAACAAGTTCACGGTTACATATGCCAAAATATTAGTACGATGGCCATAACACAGTTAAAACAACCAACATTTTGTTGTTACCTTACTAAGTTTTATTTTTTATAACTACTAAAATTTTTAACTATGAGTTTATTTTTCGAAATTACCAAGCCAAAATTGACCAAAATAATGAAATGAACAAGTCAAAAGTTGCAATTATTTTTGGTCGAAATACATTATTTTTGGCCGGTTGCACAGAAAAATGTCTAAACGGTTAGTTGTGCGCCAGTTATGGCGCTTGCGTATTGACGATGCTAAAAATTGGAAAATCTAGCTAGCGGATAAAATTAAAATTAAATTAGCTACCCTTCGATGACATTTCGTAATAAAAAAATCATGCATATTTTCGAATTTTCATAGCTCGTTCAGTTTTAAATGTTTCCGCCCCGTGCTACTTGTGATCCTCCAAATAACTTTTTAACTAATCGTTAAACATTTCCACGGAAAAAAATACATTTAATAAAGTTTGCGTTGCGTTTTTTCTGATTGCGAAAACAGATTTTATATAAAACATAGCACCAGTTAAGTGCACAACTAACCGGCCGTTACTCACTTTTCTGTGCATTCGGCCATAAGTAACTTTAAGAATGTCATCGTTTAGTACTGACCCGACCTTATCGCATCTTTCGTACAAGCTATCATAATGATTTCAATATAGAAAATGTATACTCCGATGAGCCGTATAATTATGTTATATTCTACAGAAGGTGGGATATGGTAAGGACCACACGATGGCGTACGTCGATTAACTTAGACATCTTCGGGGAATTCTGGATTTTTTATGATTCAAAACATAGTTAAATATTTGTATACGTTTGATTTTAATGACGTAAAATAAATTTAAATAAATATATTTTCTTGTATTTTCTATAATTATCTTTTTGGACTTAATTACAAATTAAGTTTTAAAAGTGTAACATTTTCTTTCATTTTCTTTTTTCTTTCATTTCCTTTTTTATTGACTTACAGGTTTTTGTCAACTTACCAATAACTTCATACTGCCCTTTACGTCAACAAATTTGGTGCAATTTATAGAACAAAACTTACGTTTATAGAGACGTGTTACAATTCGTGAATATAATTTTAATAAATATCGGAAATTTTACAGTTATATAGCTTACACTCAGTTTGTGAATTAACTGGTATAACTGTCTTGTATGTATATTTAAAACCAATAATCTTTGCTTAAGTTTCAGAAAACTAAAAAGGTTAACGGTTGGTTGAAAATTTAATGTTTAAATTGATTTAAATTTTTTAATTCTTTGTCGTTTTTTTCAAAATTCATTACAAAAATTGAAAAAGCTCGTATTGCAGCTGCCTCTTCTGGTACAGAGATTTCCACCAAATTTCGCAAGGAACTCCCAATTAATGACACGCATTTTGGTTCCGAATTTTGGTAAAATAAAGTTTATTGTATGAAACCTCGTCATTTCCGATTAAGTTTAAAAAATGATCTGAACTAATTTTGTTAAAAATTTAATTTAAAATGTTTTTGTTTTTATTCGTCTTTTCATCAATGCTTATATACTTTACTAAATATTTGAAAAAAACAATAAACCTCTTACAGTCCTTAATAAAATTATTTGTGCATCGAAAAAATTTAATAAATCACTCGAGTAAATTTAAAATTTTAACCCAAAAATTAACTTGAACAAAAAAATAATTTATTTGTTATTCGAAATTACATTTATTCTGTATGTATTTGTTTAAAAAAATTAAAAAGTATTCATTATTTCATTAAAAACATAATCACAAAATTATTTGTGCGTTATTGTTCTCTCACAAAATGTGACACACAGGCTATCCTTTTAGTTATTATTTTTTATTGCAAGTTTGAAGTCGAAATTCTTCAAAATGGGTAAAATAAAGGAATTATCTTTTGAGGTCAGATCCGCGATTGCAGGGGGCTATTCTTTCCGGATGCCTATTAAAGGATTAGCATGGATGTCAAATAAAAGAATGAAAAAATTAAGGGCTGCTTGTAAAATGTGCAAGGGAGAGGGCGAAAACGAGCTACTACCCCAAAAGAAAATAAAAGAATAGTGAATCTCCTAAAACGTTACCCTTACGAAAAAATCAAAAAAGTTCAGAATGAAATAAATATCAAAGCCTATACTATTCAAAAGAATCTGTTCATAAGCCAAACAAATAAGAGGAGGCGACTTAAATTTGCACACCTACCAGTTGAAGCCTGTGGAGTTCTGGCGTAATATTTTGTGGACAGACGAGTCATGTTTTAGTTTGGATGGAACCTACGATAAAAAAAATTTATTCAACTCCCGAACAAAAAAAAATAATAATCGCACCGTTAATATGCCAACACGCCATAGTGGTGGCGGTAAAATAATGGTGTTGGGAGATGACATTGTTAATCTTATAAAGCTACCTCAAAAGGTAAGTACGTACTTTCAACAAACTTTTGATTGGCCACCGCAAAGTCCGGATTTAAACCCAATTGAGAGTATGTCGAAGCATTTAAAGCAAAAAATGGCGTTAGAAATTGGAAGAAAGCCAAATGAAACTTTAGCGGCAATAAAAAATATGTGCGATCAAATTCCAACACAAATGCTAGAAAATCTCGTGAATTCCACAGCGTCTTTATGAAATGATTGCAAAATATTGACTTAATTTGAAATTAATCATTATTCCGCGATATTTAGTCAATTTTATTTATTATTATTGTATCATATACAAATAATTTTGTGATTTTGTTTTGCATTTAACAGATAAAGTATTTATTTTTTGTTTAAGTTAATTTTTGGGTCCAAATGTTAAATTTGTTCTGATTTGATAAATTTTTGCGATGCTTCCGGTAAAAAACACTCGGTTCTCCCAAGTTTGAAACAGCTAAATTGTAAAGTTTCATCCCATTCTATCAATCTGTACATGGACCGAATGTTCACTGAAACCTTTTTTTTCATTAGAAATCGTCACATTCGCTTAAATTTTGGAAAACTGATCTGGATCAATATTAAAGCAAATTAAATATTTTCATATGATGAAAAAGCTCCTATAGAAGCTCTCAATTGCGGTAGACTGGTTTTGGCCAAATATTGATCAAGCGAAAGGTAAATTTTCAAAAAATTCGAGTTCAAAAATGTTCATGATATTATTGTACTTTATTTTACTAAGTTAAAAAAGTATAATTAAGGGTAAGCGACCTATGGTTCCCAAAAGGTACAACCTTTTTTGAATCATAATCTTTCTTACTATATGAAGGTGTTTTACTTTCATTTTCCACTACTTAAGCACCGAAATATCATATCATGCCTACCGAGTCCGTTTTTTACCATACCTGTAAATAATTTTTTTGCATTTATTCAACATTTTCAAATATCCCTGAATTTAAATTACCAATCCAGAACCCCGGGATTAAAAACATTCCGATTTTGGCAAACTTTACTTGGTTTAAAACGAATAAAACTAATTATAGAATCGTAAAATATATGTGAAAATTTTTTTTGTGAGGCTGGCATTGTTCGGATTGTACATACAAAATAAAGATGATTGAAAGGATTTTTTTATATATCATTTTTTTGTAGGTACAATTTGATATTCATGAAATTTATAAAGCTCTTCGTTTTTAAAACTTATCGTATAACGCGTCAGATTTCATTTCAATTTAATACTAGGCAATTTATATTTTGATAATAGTAAATTACTAAAAATGTATATGATAAATACTACTGAAGTCCGTGGACCTGTTGCTTAACAACATTTATATGTTAAATTCAAGTACATGACATGACTTTAAAATATAAAGTAAAATAATAAATATTAAAATTAATTCTTTTATTATCATTATCATGATTGTCGTCATTACAATATGTTGTGTCGTCTTACCAACATTTTTGTTGGTTGTTGCTGTTACTCTTTTTGGAATAATACCGTGTGTGTGTCGTATTGTCAGCGCAAGTTAACATTATATATTTTTTTATTTTATTTATGTAGTTAATCTTTAGTATTTATAATAAATTCACCTGCTGATATTAAAAACACATTGTACTTGTAGTGCACGCTTGCATTCATAATTTATTTGATTTATTTCCTTAAAGTTTTTTTTTTGTTGGCTTGGGTTTTGTTTATGGTTTTTTATATTGTGATGCATACAAAAGATACCGATTTATACGTGTAATCGAGGAAGAGTAGGAAGAATTTAACAACTATACATATATACGCGGTATATAAGAGTTGTATATGTGATCATAGTGTGCAGCGATCGTCTAACGTCTTAGTAGTTAGATGCATTATATATAATTATGGTAAGATGAAAGATGACCTTGATTACCATATCATTTATAATTTTATAGATATGTTCGTATATGCGTTCTAGCAATGATATGACCTTGTTTATCCAAAACAAATCAAATCTAAATATTAAAACGTGCATTAGTTTTAATTGAACACAATTTTTATGATTTCCAAATTAAACAAACGTACTTGTTCAATATAAGTATATATTTTTTTAATTGACATAAAAAATTACTTAAACCCGAATATAATTTGATTGATAATTTACATAAATAATTATAAAAATTATTAATAACTTAATAACAATCGATTTATATCGTGCACTGACACAAATCAATTAATCAAAAACATAAAAATTTTATAACAAAACATAACATTTAATTTATGTAGTTGGATTATTAAACGAAATTTACACTTGGAATTTAATGGTTTAAGATTTTAGTCTTGTGATAAGAGACAGTTTGTATTTTATGTATCACAATCTATATATTATAGTAATCAGGTACGCTGCTAAAACTTAAACGAGCGTAACATCTAACGGTGGATATAAAGCGACATAGTTCTTTTTTAGTCTATATACATATAACTTTAAATTCTTCACAATTGTAACCTTAAAATTCATTAAAATGTTCCGCCTCAATTAATTTAAATTTCATCAAACACAACAACTCTGGTAAGGTAACAACACAAAAAATTGCACATTGAAATCTTAAAGTTAAGCTTCGAATGTACATGTACGTACAATATTATGTATACACGAGCTTCGACAACAACAAAAATATTTGGAAAAAATCAATTTCAATTACAAAATTTCGCGAATCAAATTTTAAATCAATTTTCTTGAGAATACTAAAAAATATATAATTTAATTGTATGATATAGGTACATAGATATATACAAATAAGGTCATGTATAATATATCAATTCATCCGTGATATTTTTATTTTTTGTGTACATGATATGATTTGGCACGAGCTGTGTAATCCAATGTTATACAAAAACTGACCGAAATTCTATCGTATGGCATATACGACCAAATTAAGCAACACAGAACCAGTTTAAAATTTGTCAAGAGAGCCGTGCAGGTAATATAAAATATTTTAAGAATTCCAGTTCGAATAATTTCAGAAACCTTAAATATTGCAGGTTTCATTTTATTGAAACGACATTATGTATGTACATTATAGAGAAACCTGTTGCAATAAATTATTACTTTTTTCTTTTAATTTTGAAATGTCATATTCATAAAATATTTTTATATTATTTTGTTGGTACAGTGTGTGCTATTTCCACTATATCTAGAAATGCAAATAAAACATTTTGCATAAAAAAGATAAAAAAAAAAAAATTAATTTCTTAATTTTAATCTTGTTATCGATTTAGTTATATAAATGTGATATATATATATATATATATATATATATATATATATATATATATATATATATATATATATATATATATATATATATATATATATATATATATATATATATATATATATATATATATATATATATATATATATATATATATATATATATATATATATATATATATATATATATATATATATATATATATATATATATATATATATATATATATATATATATATATATATATATATATATATATATATATATATATATATATATATATATATATATATATATATATATATATATATATATATATATATATATATATATATATATATATATATATATATATATATATATATATATATATATATATATATATATATATATATATATATATATATATATATATATATATATATATATATATATATATATATATATATATATATATATATATATATATATATATATATATATATATATATATATATATATATATATATATATATATATATATATATATATATATATATATATATATATATATATATATATATATATATATATATATATATATATATATATATATATATATATATATATATATATATATATATATATATATATATATATATATATATATATATATATATATATATATATATATATATATATATATATATATAATTTTTAAACCAAAATACGAGTCTTCAATTAAATGCTCGTTAAGTTTAAATTGTGTTGTATTTTTAACATAATTTTTAATTAATAAAGAAATATTTCAGCTTGAAATTAAACTTAAAATTATTATGTACACTATAAATTTATACAAATACTATACAGAGTTTTAATTAATTTTTATGTAACATTTATGCTCCACGCACGTATCCACAATTTATTTATTGTTTTCTTGATTGAAAAATAATTTATAAGCAAAAAAAAAAATTACAAGAAACGTTTATTAATAAAAAAAAGCTAATTAACATGAGTTAACAAATTTCTATTAGTCTATTGCAACATCATTCTGCTCTTAACTTGGGAATGAATATAGATTAACGCCATTTCGGAAATAGGTTGTTAGTACGTTAGTGAACTCGAAATACCCGACACACGTAATCTATTATAGTTCTGAGAAATTCAGAACATATCAAGCTAAGTTTTCTGAGAACTCGGGCAGAACCATCTTAACTTGTTTTATTTTGACTTTATTGTACTTGCAACAACTTTAGTACATTTTTTTTAAACGGGTTGGACTTTTTATGTTTATTATAAATTTTATTGATGTCTAAAGCTATAGATCTAGAAATATTTAAGGTCTATTTTCATTCGCTATAGCTTATAAGCTTAGTTATCATTTGAGATCTAAAATACGAAGAGTGTAAAACTCCCCGCAATCTTTCTACGGTTATATGCGGTATGAAATTTATTTTCAATTTAATCTGAACTCAAAATAAAATTTGGGTTATTAATTACAACTCTGCCACCAAATACTTAAAAATTTTTTAAACTTTATACAAGTGTAGTTCTGAAACTTTAAACTGAGAGTCTCGCTCACAGTCCTCATGACTTTTTGATTAAGGTTAATTAAGTAAATAAAAGTGACGTAGAAAGTGCATCATAAAATCGATAACCCATTTCTGCTCTACCTGTAATAAATATTTTTCAATAATTAATCAGCACCAAATAGTTTTTTAGTTTACTGTAGCGGTATTCCTTTCAAATAAGCTGCTTTAGGCTATAGGGTCATCAGGCTTCCCGGTTTGAAATTCTAAAATTTCTGTTTTTTAAACTGAGACCATTTAAAATTAAATATTTATTTCTGTAAATGATTGACAGTCTTTGAGACATTGAGTATTTACAATTGGTTTAATTTCCTCATTTTCAAATTTAATTTTCATTTCCGTATGGAAAAATCAAATATTTGAGTGACCACGTTCCAAACAGTATGTATTGTTTGGAACGTGGTCACGGTTCCTTCAGAAATGAAGGAAACTGTTAAGTTAATAATACATACAAGAAACGAAGGAAACTGTTAATATAAGATCGAGAAATAATTGATATGAGCCAAAATGAATGAACCAAAATAATCAGTTCCGTCGGTTTTAAAACTGTGTTTTTATTTGTCCAATCGATAATACCAAAATTAGAAGAAATTCTGAAAAAAAGCTCAGTGTTTTATGGTGCAAAATGAATCCAGATTTAAGGGATGATGCGCAAGTTTAAAAATTGTTGTGAATAAATGTTTAAAAATTAAACATTTTACAATTTTAGCCATACCTTTAAAGGTTTAACCGAATTTTGTTTTATTATTTGAGGAAATACGAAAATTTTTGAATGAAGAAAGGGAAGAAATATAAAGGAAACGAACTTCTAAAAATTCTAAATTTTGCATTGTTTTTATTGAACTTCATTACCGGAAGCGAAAGAATATGTTTAGTTCAATTTCAAATGACTCACTATTTAATAAACATAAAACCAAAAATTAAATTAAATTTTTTTAAATTAATTTTGCTCGGCTTTAGGCTGTATCTTCTTGGCGCAAAAAAAATCTCACGGAGAAAAAACCTTCGGTTTAAATATTGATTCCGAAAAGGTCATCAGTTTAGTTTGGAAACAATCTTTTATATAATCTTAAATTATATAAACTTTCATTTTCAATTTTCCTCAATTTCTACAAACGAAAAATTACAACGTGTTTCCTATGGCCTAAATAGCCAACATCTATTGATAATGGAAAAAAATCATTAATTTAAAGATTTTTTCTGGGAAAACCCAGTTTTTAGAAATTTTAGAAATATTATTCCTTAAGTTTATTTCGTGCGTATAATAGCGTTACAGTAACGGGATGCAGACTCTTAACTCAAAATTGACCAAAACTGAATAATTAATTATTTATTAATCCTCTCTCGACCATAGTTCGAGAAAAGCATACCCCTCGAGCTCAGTTTTCTAACAATCGGGGTTAGGTGAAAAATAAAAGTGAACCTGGACAAAGTTAAAGTTTCTCCACCCTACTCTGAAAACAGTTTGCAAAAATAATAAGGAAAAGACAAACAGAAGGTTATCTGGATCATCAGATTCTCAATATGCGTTACGTAAGCAGGGTATTGTTTGTGGTTTAATTTTTAATTTGGCTTTAAACGTGCTTTACATATTTAATTATTTATATTTTTTACAACTATCGAACATTTTTTATACTTTACTTGTACTGCTGAAGTCTTGCATTTACAATTTATTAGTTACTATCATCTTGGAGTTTTGGGATGTCTGACGTGCTCAACTATGCCAAGGTTTCCAATAGGTAAAAGTATGTCACACGAATTACATTATAAAGTTTGCTTACAGTTCTAAGTGGACCAAGATTCCAATCAGAAAAAAACGTGGTATAAAAGGAATATTACGTTCAGGTTGTACCGCAATGCAATTAACTTGAACTTAATGACAACAATTTTACATTATACATTGCCTATTTCTTTTTCCGTTTACTGATTTATTATTTCTAATCTTTTAATATTCTTACAAAGCGTTATTTGTTGTGACGTGTTTAAAGAGACGGGTTCACAGTTCCTTATTAGAGTTTATGTAGAAAAATATCCACTCAAAATTAACATTAAATCCCATAATTTCCCATTATTTTTCAAAATTATGAATTACTAATATTTTTTTATGTTTTGATTAGATTTCTCATATTTCTGCTTTATTCAGTAATTATATTCAAATTTTCGAATAATGCTTAGATACCAAGATCTTCAATCAGATAAAATATTACATTCACATTGGATACCGTAAAGTGCTATGAAATAAATAAGTTAACAATCTTATAAAACAACTGATTTTTTACTTTTGTGTTCCAGAATTTTTTAGGGGAATTTTGGTTTTTGAATTTAAGAATTAATTTTTTTTTCGAAGTATAAAAGGGAAATTTCACATAAGGATTATTCTTTTCAAATTACCCAGCTCTTAATGATAACCACCCGTCAAACTATCTCAAGAAATGTATTACTTGAACCAAATTCCGTTCAATATTTTTTTCAAACGAAAGCTACAATGACAATTTTTTCAGTGTTATTAAATAATTTTGAATCGAAAGTTCTTTACATGTCTCATTTAAAATTTACTTGGTACTGTCAACTCGATTTATGGTGCGGTAAAAAATAAATGCTTTTTATTTAAACTTTGTACTCCGGAAAGAACTTGTGAACTATTAAAAATTTATTTTTTATTCATAACAAAACAAACTGATAATATTCTAAACATTTATAATGAATAATAATTGAAAAATTGCAATGTTTCTGCAAATGATGGTCACTGACCATTTGCAAAAAATCATAATTTTTATTTATAATTTTAAGATTTACGATACAACTTAAAGTAGAAGTTTAATACCGGGCACGCATTGTTTCACTTTTGAGAATGAGTGCAATATTTAACATTTAAAACGTGCGATATTTAATATTTATCTCACTGTTTGCCAATTTTCTAAACCTTGAATAAGTAATTTAAAAAATATTCACCATGAAATTTTCAAAAATATTTTAATTAAATATATTGTACAAAATTTGGCTCCCTGAATTGCAATAAAATTTAGTAATTGATACTTTTAAGTGTCTCGCAAATGATTGACATGAATGGTACGGTTGGATTCCAAAAACGAAGGTGGTTTACAATAACAATATTTAATTAAAAAGTTTTAAATACGTCTGTATAATAATTAATTTATTTGAGATTTTTTCGGCTTTTTCGACAAAATATTATTTCTCCGACATCCACAATGTTAACGACTTTTTTTAAGTCATTAAAAACAAAGTCATTACTCACTATATATATACCATAAATTTTTAACCCCAAGGTATTTGTGTAAAGATACACAACCCTTACAAAAACGAGAAGTTCCTTTAGTTTCTTCTTAGCAGTTTCGTTTCGTACTGATACAAAGTTGGCCTACCCGTCAGGTTGCGCAACGACTAAACTTCAAAAATACAATTCTTTGTTTTGTATCTATGGTACAACATAAGAACTTATCAATTTAGCGAATTATATAATCAAATCAAAAAAACCTCTGCGAATTCTCACTATGTGTGTACTAAGCCAACACTAATATAATTAAGAAGTTTTAAATTCGTCTGTATTAATTAATTTATTTGAAATGTTTTCGGCTTTTTAGACAAAACATAATTTTTAATAACATTCACAATGTTGGCTTAAAAAAATGTCGTAAACATTGTGAATATCATTAAAAATAATATTTTGTCGTCCCAATAAGTATATCATTATAAAAAATAGTTTTCTTTCTAAAATTTTGCTCATACTGGATATAGATGAAATAAATAAATAATCTTCATTTTAAAAATTAAACGATCTCTATCAATTATTTGAAAATTGGTTTATATCAGTTGACAAAACCTCTCTGAATTTTAAAGTCAACTATTTATCCTAAAGATTTTATAAAATAATTTGTTGAAACAAATTGTTCAAATGTTCAAACCCAGATCATATTTTTCGTTGACCACATATTGATCAACTTTTCTTCAGTTCAATCAATTTCTTTTTTTTTTATTTTACTACGTTTTTTTGTGCTTTGTACTGAAGAGTACAATGTACTACAAATAAATTTTTTACTTTGACATTCTTATCTAATTGAACAAGAGAAAAAATGTGTAAGGATACGCAATTGGCAATGAGTTGAACTTAGTTGACAAATAAATTTAATTTCATCTGTTACATGTTTTTATTTAAATTTTTCATAAAATTTCAAAAATCAACAAAGAATATAATTACACTTAATGTTATTGATTCATGTATTACTATGAAAATTTTTACTTGCTGTTACGTATTCCAATCCAAAATGCCCAACTTTTCAAGTTTGAGAGCCAATCAAATCGGTTGAAATGCAATAGTTTCATTACAGGTGCAAATAAATGTCTCAGATAATAATTTTGAATTTTGAAAAATATATTTGGATCCGGTCATGGTCCTTTGTGAGACCATAGGACCTTATTCTTTTTCCCACCTTTCCCACCAAAGGACCTTACTCCTTTTCCTCCCAAAACTAACGAACTTGGTCGCCCCAAGTCCAGCATTGGAGAAAACTTGTCCTATTTAGTCAAACTGATCCCAAACCTTTTATTTCTCGAGACTTCTGTTCCTTTTTCGGACTGATTGTTTAAGTCGAGATAGATGCGTCTCAGCACTCCGTCACTCACGTTGCAATTATAGAATTGTTCGGTGCCTAGCGAGTTTGCCTATATGCTTGCCCTATACGCCTGATTTTAATTCACAATTTATTGCTGAACATAAACTAAAATTATTTTCGTAAGTGAAGCGCGACTGATTCGAGAGTCAGGTTTTGAGCTAAACAAGAAAAACGTTTTTTAGTAAATTGTTTTAATGCAAAAGTACCGGAACACCACACCAGTCGAACAAATCAAGATCAGTAGAACAATATCATTATCCGACTAATTTATAGAACTGTAAAATAAGTTTATATATCATATGATGAAAATCAATTCAATCTCATCATAAATCACCTATTCGCATCTATAAATTTCGAGAAAACAAACAAATAATAAAAAAATCGCTCATTCTACAGAGCGATAAAAATCTAGTCTAGTGAACCGTAGAAATTCCATATAATTTTTTAAATCAGCCAAAGTGTATTAAAATCATAAATCATTTATTTAAATTGGATTTCGAGGTTTCGGTCCCAAAAAAAATTTAAAAATGTTCAGATTAATCTGAAAATGGCTGAACTTTTAAATGAACTCGTTGTTTAATACCAAACAGTTGGGGAATCTCTGCCGATTATTCTGTTCTGAAAACATATTCTTAATTGAACAGGTCCATTATGTTGATATTAAAAAACAAAGCTCTTTAATTATTCCGGCGTTACTGTCCGGAAAAGCAAAAGATTTCAATTTCTTAGTTGTACTAAAATTTATACAATTGGAATACTGTTTAATCCAAATTAAAATTTCTCTGACCTGTAACAGAAACAGACACACTCTTATGACACATAACGTTGTTTATCATATTCGAGGGACCCAATTATTAAATATGTACTTATGAAAATTTAACAAAAAATTAGAATGGAGTGAACAATTAATATTTGTGAATGCACTTTTAGGTTGGTACCGAAACAAACAATTTAGAAATTTAACAAATGAGTGGCTGATGCTCACAGTTCAAATTTAATGTAAATTTCCTTGACTACATCTAAATTTCAGACAATGGTAAAATTATAGAAATATTTTAAGAGAAAACTAAGTATAAACAGGTACATTTGTTTAGGTAATTTGCATTCGGTAATAATCGATTTGAATCGTATATGGTATATACATATTACATTTTTCAAATGTTGCTTATATAAGTCGCGTATTGATTTAGAATTATGTAGTTAAGTATGTATGGGGAATTTTTCCAAATGTATAGTTGACACTGACTTACTAATTAAGTTTTTAAGCCATTTTAGTTCCATATTTCTAAGGTCAAAATTTAATGCATTAAATAAAATCAACCAGCAACTTATCTATAACGTTTATTAATTAGCATAAAATTTAATGACATTTTTGTGTAGGTTTGGTTTAGTTGCACTAAACGGCTGCGAACACATTTCGTTTTCGTTGTTAAATTTCTGTGTTTTAAATTTTTTTTTTGTTTACTTCACCTTTAAGCCATTAAAACTACTCTACTCAACATAATGCAAAGCATTACATGTACGTAAATAAAGAAAATTATTTATGTTTTAGTGTTTTGTTTTAATGGCATTAGCAGTCATTATAATTTTATATTTAAGAAATTAAAATTAAATAAATATTATACGGATATTTAGAATTTTTATGGTTTACGATATTATGGTAGTGGTGATTTTGAGCTTAATATCTATATTCTAAGATGGTGCAACATAATGTCTTTTGAACTTACAAACAAACGAGGTTGTCAGTGTCAATTAGTACAAGACAGGCAGTTGGTGTATTCTTGTATATGCAATAAGACCGGTATACTCGTATGAAATAATAATTATTTTTTTAATATTTAAATTACTTAATTAGTTAATTATTACTAACTGATACGGCAGTCGTTAAGTTTGTAAATTACATGTTAGAACGATAAGTACTTGTACGTTACGTACATGTACAACATTATTTAGAAGTACATTGGTCCATAATATTTGTGCGGATTTACTTTATTTAAATGCCACACAAATTGTGGTTATTAAGATCACATCGCGCCAAGATTATAAATCTTGATTGTAAACTATATGGTTAAATTTCCGGCTTCATATAATATAAAGAAAGTATATAGAGAAAAGATATATTGTAGATCTGAATATAAAATAGCGGTGATTTTTTATTTGTAACTATTAACACATTTTTCAACACAACAAAATAAATTTCTGCATTTATCACGTTTTATTTTTTAATAAAACAAAATTTTATTTTTGTTGTTAAATTGAGTGTAAATATAAATCAAATATTTACTTAAGAAATGTAGAAAAATAAAAATAAAAATGTAGAAGAGATTGATGATTCATTTAAATCGAATAATTATTTACGCTATAAAATAATTTATAAGTAAATAAAAAAAAAAAAAATAATAATCGAAATTCTCAGATTATAAACCAACAACAACGATCTAACCCTGTACTTGAACCCACGTGATTTGATTTTTTGTATTTTTTTTTCGTTTTCAGTTTACTTTGATATTTTAATGTTGCGCGGACAAACGTCAAGGTCTTGGTCTATGTCTTTAGATTTATCATTTATACCGTGTTTTTTTTTAGTAAAATTGATAAAAATATCTTGAACAAAAATATCCAAATAATTTACCACTTCTACGGATAACGTATTTGGCGAAAGTGGCAAACGCTTTTCAAATTCCCACAGTTAATTTTAAGTTTTCGAAACTTGTTTTTTGAGTTTGTATAAATTACCAAATACAATTTAATATTAGGAGAGGCGTATTTTACTGCCTAAAATCGCTAAGAGTATCGCGATTATAATGACCGTTTGCCAATAAATTTCATATGAAATAGGTCGATGAATTTATAATAATTATATTTTGTTAAATCCGTTTGAGATGTGTAACAAAATTGCTTAATATATCTAGAATTTTAATCCCGTATATATTCTGTGTTAACGTGAAACAAAATAGTTAATATAAAATTTGCTGCTTAATTTATACATTATTTGCAAAGTTTTTTGCGGAAAGCAGTACTACTTCGGAGTAAGCTACTTTTATGACTAAGTTTTTGGAAATTTTCCGACAGTTACAGGAAGCCCCAAATCAACTAGTCATTTTAATATTTCTCATATTTTACTTTAATATTGAAATTTGCGTGAGTAACATATTAACTTGTTTAGGTTAAAAATAATATTTTGTTTATATAGTTTGGAGAAGTAACAACCATTTGGACAGCAAAAAGATAAACTAATAAAATTATATTCATAGTTAAAGCTAAGTGTTCGTTCTGCCGTATAGGCCAAAATCAAAATCGGATATGGACCAAAGCGATATAACAATAAACAAAAATACATTTAGCAACCTATATTCAGGCAGTAATTAGGTAGTCAGACTTTTGCTCGTCAAAAAATTCCGGACACTAAATTTTTTCAGTAAATACGAGTATTTATGTTTACGGTATAACTATTCGCATTATTCGAGTTATGGTTGAACGATATATATGCGCCAAAAAGCACTAACAAAACAAGTTTTTAAGAAGAAAAATAAATCCTGCATGATCAAAACAATTAATGAAATAACAAAATTACTGAAATGCGAATATTTATATGTCTTCTCTATTTAAATAAAAATCAACAATCAATCTAAGCGGTTGGTACTCTAATATCGAATATTTCCTCCACGAGCTCTGATCACATCTAGCATTCTGCTTAGCATAGTTGTGCGCCAGGTAAAGAATGTAGTCCTGAGGTAGCATTTTCCATTTTTCGTACATTAAAGATGATCTAAGGTTTCTAATTCGACTTTTCTTCGCCTTAAACGACGCCCTAGCACGCCCTGCCATACGAACTCAATGGGATTAAGGTCAATTCTGCAAGCGGGATTAAGGTTTGGCATCTCATGGGGTCTGACGTTGTTGTCTGACGTATTTAATATTTGTGGAAAGTAAATTAAATTCTTGAAATAAAATTATTAATTCAGAAATTAATTTCGGAAAATTCTGTTTTGCCGTTTGCTTCTGTTTTAGAACAATAATTATTTAGGCTTAAAAAAATTATAGCTATCATATACGATTTAAGAGAGGTGCTTTTAAATTATCTTGCTAGAATACGATTCTGTAAAAATCTAAAATTCTATTGCGTAAATTTAAATTAAATATTTTTCGTTAATCGACATTTTTTTAAATTGAGCTTTAAATTATGCTCTTACCAAATCGATATTGGCCGGTAACAAGGCAGGATATAAAAGCGTGCTTGGCACATCTGAACATATTACATGTTAAAGTAACAACTTAGAGATGATAAATAATAATTATATGTAGATTAGAGGTGGATGAGTATAGTGAAAGTTAAAATCTTAATTATAGAGCCTATATATAAGATACATTAAAAATTTTAAATCTGATAAATATTCCGTTTTTGAAAAATCACTTTCTGCCTAAAGATTTACTATGCCTATTATCCCGGCTAAATTGACTCGTAGACACTTTCGAATTTTTTATTATTCGAAGATCTTAAATGGAAGCGTGGAACACCTGACCTATAAACATTTTTTTTCAATGCCATGTGATTTTGGAATTATGAATTTATCAAAAATTATATTACACCATGAGTAGTCACTTCAAATTATTAATTTTACAAAGCCTAGAGGTATAGTACTTTTTGGTTCCAAACCCGAATTATTTTGAATACTAGTTTGTAGTTATTTCCAAATTAAATAAACATTTAAATATATATATCTGGAAATTTACCAATGGCTATCCCTAGCAGTTTTTTGACAGAATTTTTTTGCAAAACGTTGAAGTGATATGGAAATATCCCAACCTCCTATAAATAATTCTCGCAATATTTATTGTTAAGTTGACGATTTAAGCATCGCAAATCATATGCCTTCTAGTTCCGGCATAACAGAAATTAAATTTTAGCTTCTCATTTACCAATACCCTTTGCGGTTTTTCGCCAGAAATATTCAAGAATGCGCGAGACTCAATTCTTGAATTATTTTATGAATTAAGAAAATTAAAACTGATGCCATGAGCCATTTAATGTCGAAAATGTCATATAACATTTACTTTAATTTTATTTTTGTAAAAATTATATAAATAAATTGTTAATCTGCTGATAAATTTCAGCTTAAAAGAGGAATTTAATTCAAATTAAAATAAAAGTTGCTAATTAAATGTATAATCTTTAATTTTAATATGAATGAATTTAAAATCGTATATCAGTTAAAATTATTATGCAGGAATATTTTTACTGTACAAAATCAACTATTTACCATTTTAACGGCTTATGAGCTCAATTTAACGTTGATCTAATTCACAATATAACCTTCCTTTCATTTGAATTCCATTTAAGCAAAAATATTTTGTGTAAGGCTTGTTAATACACATACGCCTTGAAAGAGAATGAAAGTACAAGTGATTCACTTCGAGAAATTATTTAATTGCCAACAAAAAATTAATTGTTTCTGTCGCTGAACATTCATATCTGCCAACTTCCAGCGTCTAAAAATTTTGTAATAATTTTTCAAATAATCACAATTGACAAGTAATTTCCTACTCCATATGCTGTACGAAATTTTCTTAACACTTCTGAATAATTTTCATTAAACTTAGATTTTTCATTATATAAATTCATCTCAATCGTATGTCTCTTCCGTTCTTAATAAACATAATGTTTGTACTTGTTATCTGTCAAATAACATATGGCACTCTAGTACAAAACATATAAATGGCAGAAAAATTAATAATTAACCTTAAGTTAGAAAACCCTTTACCTTTGTTTTAATTTTAATATTCATGTTTAATTTAAAATTTCCTTGAATTTGCAAAAATTTGATATAAACAATTCAATAATATTTCGAAAAACGTAATTATTCTAAATTTAGGACATGTACTGGCCAATTTAAAACGGCCAGTATAAGAGCTTCTGATGGAAATTCTAGAATTCGAAAAACATAATAACAAGTTCAAAAATGACAAAATAATCAAATAACGAGAATAACATTTTCACAATACATATGACGAAATGTTAAACTTTTTGTAAGAGTTAAAATTGTATATAATCAAAAAAATTTGCACATGGAACATATTTTATTAAGGCTGTTAAAATATATTCAGAGTGAAAAAATATGCTTTATTTTAATTCTAATCAAATGATCGATTTAATGCGAATTTTTATTTATTTAAATATTTAAATAGCCACAGCCTAAATCAAATAAAATTAAAATAAAAGTCTATATTTAGTTTAAAATGTGTGTTCCATTAAATGAAAAAAATTGACCATTATACAGGAGGATGAATTTGATGGTATCTCAGCTACTCCATCGTTTCGGTGGTTATCAATGTGATTATGCTATGAAATTACTCAGAATGTCCGCATACAAAAAGGAGTAAAATTATAGTAAAATGCCAATTTTAATAGATTGTTTTCCGTCTTAAACAGAATCAGATTCAAATTATAATTTTCAATAAGGATCGACAAGGGCTTAGTATTAAGAATCGGTGCATACATAACAATTTTATCCCGATGCCTAAAGCATACTTGTAAGAAATTATTTAATTTGGTTTTTATTATTCAAATGAAACAGTGAGGTTAACAAAAAAACCGTTATTCTACCGAATTTGATTTAAAATGGTTTTCATTGAACTGAATTCTTTTAAAGGTAAACTATAGACTTTCCTCTAATATTAACTTAAATTTTTTACAACAGTTGAAAAAAATAGTGACTAAATTAAGTTTAAATTTATAATTTTTTTGAAATTTTTAATCAAATTTTAGCCCCAAAGTGATTTTCTTGCAAAAGGAACCAAATGAAATAATCTAAATAATATACAAAACAGGGCGTCCAGAGGTACGCTGACACGAATATGAAATATTTTCGTCGAAAATGTATTTTATATTTTTCATAATGAAATAAAAATGAAAAAACTAACCAAATATCGATTGCGGATCTTAGTTTAAACACAAATTTCCATTCTATCGAATAGAAATACAATTTTCCAAAGTAGGACCGCAAATATTTCAGTTAATCTTCATAGTATTGTTCCAATTCACCATTTTTTGTTTATTTCAAAATAACGTGTTTTCGTTTTAGTTCTCATTTACCAATAAATTTATTTACAAAATAATCTAAGGGTTGGTTCACGTTCATGTGATAAAAATGTTCCTATAGTTAAAAACATAAAATGTCACTTGCCTAAGGCGGAACTGTTGATTATCTGAACGAATTAGTTGTACGCTGATTGGATCACTGACTAGAGGAACTTTACGCAAAGTTTTTGCGGCTTCTAAATTTGCTGTGAGCTATTCGCCGTTCCATGGTAGATAAATTATATCATTTAATTTTCCTAAATATCCTATGGCGTTTCATATTTAGATGAAACCTTTTAATCAAATAGCTATTAAAATATATTACCTTTTAATTTAAAATTGATCAAAAATTGTGATTTACCTGAATTCAGTTTCATAATAATTCATTTTAGATTTGAAAAAAAATGGATAAATTTGAAAAAAAACACTAACTATACACTAACACATTTGAAATCATCTATTTTTTATTATTAATTAATTCATTTTTTTATTTTCAGGTAAGGTTTCAAATAACTTATATATGGTTTAATGGGTAAGCGCTAGGATTAAGGTTGTACAATGTTCTTTCATTTGGAAATTGAAAATCATTGATATATAGCTAAATATTTAAAAGGGTATGAAGCGTTGTCAGTATAATTTTTCAATATTAACGTAAGATGAATGATGGTATGGAGGTAATAATATTTGAAAATGATTTTTTCAACTCATCAAAGAGGAAATAAGATGGTTCGTACTCATGGAGTATAATTTTGGAGTGTGCATTATAATTTGCATAACACGTTTGCTCTATTGCTAAATAAGGGGACGAGCATTTTAATATTATTATGACTAATATGCTATAGTTAGTCTATAAGGCCTGTCCAAGCTGTAGCAGTTCGACAGCTACTTTTTCATTAAAAATTATATTACGTCGCAAATTTTTGAAACAAATCAATAGAGGGAACTAATAATTTTGTTAACTAAAGTAATGTACCAAAAATTTGTTAATCCCTTTTAAAATAAGTTTGCAGTCGTCTCTAAAAAATTTGATGCGATTAAACGATCGATCAGACTTACCCGATTTATCTGAAAAATGACTACGTATACTCCTAATCTACATTGTGAACCTATCATCAAACCTGTTTTAAATTTTACATCGCTTATATATCCTTCTGTATCGGGATCTCAGACTCTTAAACGTACATAAGCATTTCTATTCGACAAGACTTCACGAGCGGCGAAATCACGAAAACCCAGTGAAAAAACTCATTGTTCTAAAATATTTTAATTAGTAAATACAAAAATAAATCATTTCCATCTTGCAACTTCAACAATCTTCTATCCGACTGTAATAATAATTAATTAATTATTCATCTTACCACAACCACCGACACTAATTACAATTCCTCTAATCGAGTATGTTTGAAATAATTTTCATTCCGTAAAACATTTTAGCCGTTTTTGTTGTTTCCCCTCTTGATAGAAGAGATTACATGTTGCGCTATGAGAATTTTAGTTGTCATTTTTATATATTTTCTTTATTAGAATTCGACTATATGCACGTTTTCCAGGGAAATGTTATATATACATGGATGATTATAGGAATAATTAGTAGGAATAATTAGTTTGAACTCATAACCGAAATTTAAACTTTAAAAATATTTCGGAGTAAAAATTTTTTAGCGACGACTCTCATTATTAGTAAACTAAAAGTCAAAGTATTGCGAAAAACAATATTTTATGTTTCCACATAGACTTATATTTCCAAATAGCACTTATATTTAAAATGAAAATATAAAACTTTTATTTATATTTTAATGTTCTAAACAAGCTGCGTTAAAACCAAACGCATAATTGAAATAAAATTAGACAATGTCATGAAAATGTAAGGCGGTATATTTTTACTAATAGCCGAAGTTAAGTAGACATCCTTTAAATTCGGACAAAGATTCTATAAGATTGAGTATAAATTAAATGTAAAAATCTAAAAGCTAAATGGCTCAACCAGAATTTTGCTACAACGATCAAGAACAGTATCTTAAAGATTTTTTATAATAAATTGTGTGGATTATTTGTTGATTTTTATTTTAAACCTATCTTTAAAATTAAAAAACCTTCAAATCAAATAAAAATAAAATTACATTAAATCCGAGTTATATGTAACATCATTACTGGTATACCTTTATTCAAAAACTCGTGCTGCTAACAGGAGGCATATCAACTTCCTTGCCGCCCTTGACAATTGCATATGGGCTGTTGGCTAATACAATTTCTGTTGATGTAGTAAAAACATTTTTAAAATTTATACGTCTTAATCGAGTGAAGAACGATAAAAGGTAGATTCTTCACTCGGTTGAGTATAAACCCTTGATTAATCCTTACCGATTTCACACTTCATAGCTAAAACATATACAATTTACGAATACAGTAAAAAACTGTTAATCCTTTCGTTTTAAACGGTTTCACATAAATAAAAGGTAGAAAATAAATTTTCAATGTTTTAGACTTCGACAAAATATCGAAAAATGGTGATGTTAGAACTCCCGCGGCCCTGATTTTTCTGAAACGAACATCAATAACACTGCAAAGGAAATTGAATATTTAAGCAGAAGTGACAAAAATTCAGAAATTGCTCCTTAAAACGAAGTAAAATTATTACTGGGAAAATTCAAAACGATGAAGACGCAGTATTGAAATGGTTTAAATTTATGAGATCGAAAAATATTTCAGCTAGTGGTGTTAAAACTAAATTTAATGCCCAACCATTTGAGTAGATTGATCGACACGGTGTGGTATTTAAGATGATTGTTGGTGAAAGAGTATTACAGACGTATGTAAGGTTTGGATCAAAAATCGGCTTCCAGTTATCTTAGAGGGCTATGATTTACAAAATATTTTTAATCTCGATGAAAAGGAATTTTCCTTATGTTGTTTTGTAAATAAAACTTTTACTTTTGAAAACGGTTAGATTTTAACGTGCAGGCGGCAAGCACAGTAAAAAAAGAGTGACAATAATAATTCGAGCAAATGCAGATGGAAGTTGCGACTGTTCTACGACTCTGGTGGTAGTAGCCCTGACCAAAATAGTCAAACAGCATTCAATTTCACAATTTCTCCGTCTTTGAATTTTACGTCAGACAGTCGTGTTTATTTGTCTTGCTTGTTTTGTCGTTGTTCATAAAAAATTGGTTAATTGTTAATGAAGGCTGTGTGTATAACATTCAGAACAACTAACGGAATATTGGCGGACACCGAATAGCTATATTTGGCACAGATTGGAATAAGAAACAGTCAACGTAATTTCACAACATCCGATCAACAAGTCGCTTAAGAAATCTGTATATTAAAATGAAAAGTATTTAAAATAAATACAAATTTTAAAGGCAATTACATTTTTTGGCTTACAATGCGCAGTCCAAAGGGGATGCATTTCACAAATTTGTTGTTGCTGTTATACTACACAATATTTTTAAGTAAATTAATTAATAATTAAAGCTCTTGCGTGTTCGCTGATTGAAGCATAACCCGCATTTCAGTAAATATGGTTTGCAATTTTTCTGGAAGACTTAATTTTTTCTTACAAAGTTATGAATGTCTGATGCCAAGTATGGTCTTGGAGAAGTGTACCAAGTGTTCCAATAAGAAATAATCTTGTTCCACAAAAATTACATGCAAAATCGCTTGCGCAAAACGCGTTTAAAGCACATTATCAGAAAATGTCTTTATATTGCTTTATTTAATCACCCTAAGTTAAAGCCCGACAACTGATGGTGCAAACCTTGAAATTTCGAAAACTTTATTATTTTAAAAGCAAATTCTTGTTCTAAGAACAAAAATCGATTCGGCGTTCTCTTCACCAGCGATGTTAGTAAAATTTGGATAGTTTGCAATCACACATTTTATGGCGCTGTGATTGTTTTAATTTATCATAAATAAACAAACAAATAAATAAACCACAAAATTGATTCGAATCTTTTGTATTTTTCGGATTTTTGAGGTCCATATTTAGCGTGATTTTTGTGAATCAAGCAAAAGAGCCTGAAGCCCACCAGAGAACTAAAAATTACAACAGTAGTAGAAGGATTTAACTATAGAATGCGATAATGAAATAGTATCTGCATAAGAACGCTTCCTCCGCGTTCTTATGCAGATACTATAAGATAAGAGTGACGTAGAGAGGACAGCCAATTTATGTAGAATAGTCCCACCTGTTGGATGTATCGACAATTACATACTCAAAAAATACGTTTAAATATCCAGCGTCTCCTGGATTTGAGAGAGTTTGACCCACCAATATTGGTTCAAAAAATAGTGGCAGTGTTACAGTTTGATATGAGTTCTAGTAACTGAAGTTCCTTTATCTAGGATAGATGGAAAATAATTTTTAGTTTTTATATAGCCACAGAGATTAAAATCTAAGGGTCTTAGACCCGTTTATTTTGGTCAAAGTATTTAAGTCCGATCGTTCACTTCTTGCAAAATGTGGCGGAACCCCATCATGCATAAATGACATACAAAGCAAATTTATTACATGAACTTCCTCCAAAAGTTTTTTAAATTATTTCTTTTTTAATTTCAAATATTTTGGAACATCTAATCTATCTGGAAATATGATCGATCCTAGTGATTCATCCCTAAAAATACCACACAATACATTTAGTGTGAATGCATGGTGATTTTGATTTACAATTTTTAAATGGGGATGGTTTGATAACCAGAATTGTGAGTTGTGTAAATTTATAAATCCGTCCCGAGTAAAAGCAGCTTCGTCATTTTAAATCATCTCAGGAACCAAATGTCTTGGATTTGCTGCCGATTCACAATAATTTTTTTTTTCCAAAATATTTTTTTTCCAAAATATCTTGTACCGTTTGATGGAAGGATGAAGATTTTCTGATTTTAATTTTTGCCTGTGCACTATAGAGTTTGAAATTCAGATTTTTGCTGCAATTTTCCAAATATTCTCTAGAGCTATAATGAATCATTTTTTAATAAATATAAATTTTAACTAACATAATAGCAAGTATAACAAACTTGTTAGATTTTCTGGAAGCTAGTCTGAAGTATGTTACCATCAAAAAATATTCACTGTTTTAGAGTAATTGTTAACTTTTAAATGGCCTAGAAACAAAATTGAATTCTAAAAGTTTTGTTTAAATTTGAAATACATTTTTAAAATGGTAATTTCTCAAGATTTTGAAGTTTCTTTAGTACAAGGTGCTGTGTTGGAGGGCTCCTCGTTAAACGTCTACAACTTGATAGGGAGGCTTCAACGTGCGAAGTGGAAGTAGCAACCACACCAGTAGCAATCAAAGAATCCAACGGTACCATTCGTGTGAGCTACTTTAGAAACAACCTGTATAATTGTAATTTATCAAATTTTGTTAATACAATTTTAAATTAAAAACTACACAATTTTACATTTGAAACTTATGTCGTCTCTATATGCTTCCGATTTGTGTGTCATCTGACTTCTCAATAGTTTTCTCAAGGCAAGTCGGAATATTTAACCACAAGAAAATTCTTAAATACTGTTGACGAGACTACTTAATTTTTTATTTAGAGTTTTTAAAATCTCATGATGTTTAAAATATAATTCGACGAATTTTTTTGCAAATAAAATTCGTTGGTAAATTTTAATTAATTTCGAATATTTTTTACAGTACGAGCGAATAAAATATATTTTGGAAAAAATCTGCATTTTATTCTTTTTTCCAGTGTAATTAATTAGTATTGAAATAATTTACGCTACAATTTGAATGATATCGTTACTTTCAATGAAAATTACTTCGTTTTTATTTAAAAGCAAAACTGAATCTCATGTCACATTATTTTATTTATCGATTTTTAACGTAATTTGTTACTTGTTTTAAAGCTTACTTCAAAAAACGGGCCCTTTTGTGCTGGAGACCATAAGCGTCAATTTTTTTTTGGAAAATAATTTTTGCTACCGCACTTATTAAATATTTTTAAAGCATTTAAATAAAATCGAAATTTTTAGAATCCCAACTAGTATAAAATAAACTTGTTGACAAACATAAAATTTTTAAAGGTGCCATCTAGTGGCGCTTATCTTATTTTTTGGCATCGCTTTTTATTCAGTTTATGTATTATGGGAAGGTTGATTTATTTAAGAAAAAGTATTGCTCGTGATTCCGATGACGGTAAGTCGTTTTATTAAACAATTTAAGTTAGGCAATCACATTTTTTTTTGAATTACTTAAAAGTCAAATGTTTTTTTAATCAAAACTAATAAATAAAAATAATTTGCGTGTTCGATCATATCGATAAAATTGAGCGGTCACGATTTTTTGTAGATAACTTAAAAATTTGACGTTAAAATTCACGAGTCATTTTAAGTATAAAATTGCGCCTAAAATGGCTTAAGACTATAGATAATAAAAAGTATATGCTAGTTTTTTTTCACAGAACAAATTTCAAGGAAGCTGTCACATCCAATTAAATTCATAAAGCAAATTTAAACCGTTGCTACTACTGGAATCGTATAATAAATCAAACCAGCTTGAAATGTTCGTAAGCGCACAGACAGAGAGAGTAAAAAAAATATTATTTGTATGTCGGAAATTGTGAAATACCTTAAACCGCGCGCATAAATCTTATTATCGCGTTATCATTTTTCAATAATATTTTTTTTTTCGCAATGCCAACGGGCTTTTCGCAACATGTGCTTGTAATATGTATATATAATATCTGGCTGCATGTAGTTTTAAAACTTTATATTTTCAAGGTATTTCATCGCGCACATATAAAGGTTAAATATAAAATTTATAATTTGTATTTATTTTGTACGTTTCTAATCCATATTAAAAATTTGACCGCACCGAACAAACTTCTTATATCAAAACGTAAAAAAATAATAATTATTAAATTGTGTTGTTATCGTTTTACTACAACAACAAATTTGTAATAGCTGTTAGATACATAATAAATAAAAAATTGTAAACATTGTATAAAAACCAATCGCAAAAAATAAACTAAAGTAACGACAGAATGAAAACTAGTTCAACAAGTTTTAATATATTATGTATATTGTTTTTTACGGGACACGAGGTCCGGCATTTTTATATTTTTTGTGTTGCTACAATATTTTTAACATAATATTGATTTTATATCACTAAAGATCACTTAGTTCGCGCAAAATATTCATAAAATCCAAAATTTATTCAAATAAATTTTTATTGGTATCTAGGAGTTGTACTCGCGCGCATTCACAATGTCTAGCCGCGTATAACAATAAAATAATTTAATTTAGATGATGTTGAACTTGAAGAAAAAAAAATAAAAATTAATTCAAACTTGAATTAAATTTTTTTAGCGGATTGTGTACGGATTAAAAAAATACAAAAGAAAATAAATAAAATTAATATAATCTGTTTATGCTCAAAATATATGGGTAAATGACCTGGTAACTAAACCGGAAGCTGTTACATAAAATATAAATCTTGATATGTATATACATACAATATTATATACATTTTCGCTAATCATCAATCATAAACAAAAAAGCAACAAAAATTTTCTAATTTTAATTAAGTTCTTGTGTTTAATGTGCTGCTGTTGCAACACATACGCTTTTACAAGAAGAAAGTTGCAATTTTTCGTTTAGTCATGGTTTATATACATACGTACCATAAATACATGGATATAGTGGAGTTCTGAAGACTTAATATATTTAATATCTTTTTGACATTCAAAATATCTATTTTATAAACTATAAAAAAATAACATAAAAGATGTTAATCAAGAACACAAAAATTAATTTGACATTTAACAAAAAAAAAAAAAAAAGATGAGCGCGCCGCGGCTTCAAACATGTTGAAAAATACAAAAATTAACTTAAAAATGGGTGTTAGTTTAGAATAGTGTATATATAGTTTAGCGATGATAAACATCTAATTTGAATTTGCTATTTGATATGCAATTTTTTTGTTTGTTGCCTTATAACAATTTCATTGAACTGTATAACGGAATCTTTAAAATAACCTTCACGGTATTCGAAATAGTTTTAGTATTTTGGTGTTATTGGACTTATTCTACAAAAATATTATAATCCATCAACGATTTGTATCCACCCGAAAGATTATCACTTAAAGGCCCCCTAAATTAAATTAAATGATCATTTTAGCATATGAACATAATTTTATAGTACGCACATATATAATTTATAGATGTGGGTCTCTTCTAAAAATGGAGTTTAATGACATGGTTTACTGCAAACAAAAATCTCCCAAATTCCCAACAAAAATAAATATATTAAAACCACTTTAATAATTCAGTCATCCATTAATACTTTTGGGTAATTTAATATTTTATTTGTTCAGAATTTTTTCGTTTTCGGTTGGTAAGGTATATAATTTTAGGTCAATTGCTGTATAGTATGTAGTATGATGGATGATCAAAAATTTAATATATGCGTAAAAAACATAATATTTAATAGATAAAAATTATAAACAATTTATTAGCAGCCTACGCCTTAAGTTTTGTTGGTGTTTCTAATATTAGATTTAATGATTTAATTTTTTTTTTTATAAACAATTAATTTGTATTTATTTTTTGTACAGTGATGTATCCATAACGAAATCACAATACAAATTTTTTTTGCAGTCACTAGACCAAATAAATGACCAATATAAAAAGAATAAATCGAATTAATTTCGCGCACCATTCACACCAACCGTGGCGTGCAAGTGTCACTGTACTCTCGTCAATTATAAAAGAAATAAATATTCCACCTCTTCCACCGTTTTATTTCTTTTATTTATTTATTTCGGTGTGAAATGTGGCAGTAATGGTAGATTTGAATCCGTTATAAGCAAAAATTCTCTTTGCAAAACAGAAAAAAATCTACTAAAACTATTTTTTTTTATATAATTATTATTGTTATTATTCATTTCTTTGAATCCATGCTAATTAACATTATTCCGATATGGTTATTAAACTGAAATAATTAGTGAAATTATTTAAATGAAATACAAAATATGTAATTTTTTATATTATTATAATTATTGTTAAAATTTTATGGATAAATTGTTTTTAATTTATTTGATTTGATAGGGATCTGGAGATAACGTCGTTTAAAAAATAGCTATTAGTCGTCTTTTCAGTAGCAGATTGTTAAATATGGTGAAGAAGCAGACTGCACCTACGATATATTAGCATTATGTGCATTAAGAATTTTGGGCTCACATATGTAAAGGATCTGTTATTCTGAAGCCAATCTAAAAATAAAAGAGTGCGTTGAACAATTAACGACCAGCAGTAATTTAGCTATTTATCTTGCTACGGACAAATTTTTTTTTATTATTTAATCTTTGCAAATTGTTCTGGGGCCAGGATTGCCTCGGCCCCAGAACTATTCCGCAGTTCGCTTTTCACGGCATTACCTTACACAGCTGCCTGCTAAATCGAGGACGTGCGGCTATAGGAACGATTTTATTAGGTTAGGGTAGGTCCATGATTTTTTCACTCCGACAGGGGGTCATAGTTGTGTTCTATTTCATTACAGATCGTAATCTGTTGATGAAAATTCCATTTAGCATCCAGCTCCTACTGGGATTCGAACCCGGTACCTCCCAGTCCAAACGCCAAAGCTTTAACTACCGTTCTGTGCGGTCGGTAAAGTTTCTTTAATTATATTTCATTCTGAATTAGTAAACTCTTCCAAAAATCTTTCAATATTTCGTTAAAAGCTACTTGAGTACGGGACACCGAATTTCACATTAGAATCATTTACATTTTTTGGCATTAAAACTTTTGTTTTTGGGCGATGATATATAACGAGGAATTTCCCAATGAATAAGTTACAATCCGTGATCTGTAATATTATCGTAATTTTCTTCAAAAATAAAATAAACTTGGTTTAGTTCGAGTTAAAGAAGTTAAAGGGTCGTAGGATTCCCGTTATTACGTTTTAAAGAAAATGTATTTGGTTAAGGTCCGATAAACTTGGAATGTGAATCCACTTTGTATAAGATGAAAGTAAGTGCGTAAAATAAAATTCCGCACATTACGAATTTAAGCTCTCGTAATGTGCGGAATTTAATTTGAAAGAAGAAAATTATTTACTTATATATTCATTTTTTGAAACCTCGAGCATTAGTCTCTCGAAGGGTAAACCACTGAAATGAATTAACTTAAATTCTTTCAGAAATTATCATTAACGATATTTTTAGTACAAATGAACTTAAGATATTGAAAATTAATGTCTAAGGCCTCAATACTATAACAAGTGCCAATTACCAACAGCAACAAATAGTTGACAAAATCTTTTACCACGGGACATGGTTCTTATTTTATCGGAAATTGAATGACAAATCAAGGGGCTATTATGAATTTTTTTCGATTTCTTAACATACGAAATCGCAAATATTCCTATTATGAAAGTTTTTTCGGTCATAAAACTCAAGACCATGAGGTCTGCTATTTTGTGTTGATTTAGATAAAATGCCAATTATCAACAGGTTTTTCAGGTGGACCCACTGAATTTAATTGGTTTGTAACTTCACATTCATTTTTTTCTATAAATGATATTAAATTCTTAAATTGGCGACCATTGGCAGATGAACTATACAAATTACAATAAAATAAGTCTCAAATAAATTGTAATAAATTAAACTAGTAAAAATAAATAATTTCAATAAAATAATTGAGTAACTTACATTTTAAAAAGTATAATTTATTATAATAAAAAAACGTAAACTCTATTGTTTTCGTAAATACGATATTCGTTACCTATAGAGCAGTCAAATTCTGAATTTTATAAAAGCAAAAAAAAATCATAATACGAATTTTCGCAGCGAAAAAAGAAATACAAATTTATAATATTCCACCAGGTCTGCCTCTCAGCCTTGCTAGACTGGTTGCTCACTGCCACACTTTGTGACGGCCTCAAGCAATCTTTAAATTTTTTAAGTATACTACTAAGAGAGTTGTTGGTTTATATCCCAAATGTTCCACAATTCGTTTAGGTTTAAGCATTTGAAATTTCACGTCGAAAACGATCGTCCGAACCCCGAGTGCACCGGAACCTGGGCCTGAACGTCGTATCCGAGGATTTTCCACACACGATCACAAAATACTAACCGAAAACCGTCTCATAATTTCACACATTCATTGTAGTGTAACTCTCGCATGGGGCCCTCGGAAAAGTTGATCCAGTCCTGTAAAACTCTAAATGCCGGTTTTGAATAGAGCGAGGAAAATAATCTCCGGCTAGATCTCCGAACTTTGCCGAGCGGCCTTTCACTTTTCTCTCAACGCTCGAAACGCTTTTGTGTAGAAAACAGTAGAAACCCGTTACCGAAGTACATTACCAAAGTCCCATAGTCAGGAGAAACACGTGTTTATTTTCTTGATATTTTTTGAGCATTTATGATGCCACGAGATATATTTATTACGAATAGTTATGTGAGTGATATTTTTCGTGCATATCAGTGAGTGATATTTTTTGTTTTCGCCGACGCCATATTTGGATTCAGCGACACAAAAAACCCCCGGCCGCCGAGTTTCTCTCCTTCACCGCGTGAATTTTTGGGGAAAGTCCCACGGAGATGCCGTTCAGGGCCAGGTTCCGGTGTACCAGGTGTTCGGGGGTAGTTTTCGAAGGGCAATTCGGATTCAGCGCCCCAAAAATCCCCCACACCCATTTTCGGTTCGCTTTTGTCAACCGTAATGCGAAAATACTCGCAGATGACGTTCGGGCCCAGGTTTCGGTGCACCAGGTGTTCAGGGGTCGTTTACGATGGGCAAATCGGACTCAGCACTCCAAAAACGCACCCACAATGATTTTCTGGTTGTTTTTGCAGATACAGTCAGGAAAATTCTCGAGGATGACGCCGCGCACCAGGTGTCGGGGGGCCTTGACCGATGCCATATTTGGATTCAGCTACCGGGCTGTGGGTCAATTTGAACATCATAATCATGATCAGCGACCTCCAAAACCACCGGGAACCCAAGTGGGGCTAGTTCTAACTCTTATTTACAAAGTTTTCGAATCTTCCAAAACCCATCGCAAAAAATGCATTTTTTGTATACATTTTTGGCTGCAGCAATGCAATTTCCGGTTTGTTCAAAAAAAAAATTAGGGGCGGTTTTTACAAAAAATTTTCGGAAGCAAATGCAAAAAACCGCATTCCGATCCGTCTTGCCCTCAAAAACTTCGAACTTGGCTTCATTGCCTCGACTATTTGGATATCAGTATAAGTATCGCATCGACTTACCCTGCAAAGAATGACAAATAACTTTCTGCATGTGGTACTCTTAATGCTATGTCGTATCATATTTGTTTGCAAGTTAAAATATCACAAAATTTCTCGCATTTTATAGAAAATATCTTTCTCACGAAAGACTACATTACCTTGAAATGTTCTTAAAGAGTTTTCCAAAAATTTGGTAATACAAAATCAGCAAAACCTATTTTGTTTACGTCACGTGTGACTAATTATCACGAGTCAAAACATTTTGCAAGTGTTTCCCAAAACGCTTTACAAATAGTTTAAATAGCTTTTGAGTGAAATATTTGCGTCTTGTAGCATTGGCATTGTTCTCTAAATTTCAAAATAAAATAGCTTTTTTATTTTGAAAATGCTTATTATGCGAGCATGTACAAATCAAGAAAGTTAAAATTACAAATCTGTAATTAGGAGCTTAATTAAAAATATTTAATAATTTCTATTAATAGTATTACATATATGGCAGATCAATCACTCAGTTTTACTACTATCATAATATCCAAATGCCAAATTCTAAAAGCCTATTAATAATATTTTGAATTTGATTTTATTGGTTTGGATACCATTTAAACCAGATTAACGATGTTAAGATTACGATTAACGAAAACAGAGAGTGTTTTTAAAGAAAACCCCAAAAAAAATTTGAAATTCATAAAATTTTATAAACATGCCGAACAATTCAATTGAGAACCACAATGAATGCTTTTGCAGTGCGGAACAAGCACAATACAATAATTGCACATACTCTTTTACTTTGCTGTTTCGCCTAATAAATATTTCGCTCAAAGTGAAATTATCGCCCTCCATAAATTGACGGTATATGATTCAAGAGCCAATATTTTTTGCTATCGGCAATTTCTGCATCGAAAATGATCGACCTCAAATAAAATGTATAATTTGGCCACAACTTTTAGTGAGCTTTTGGCGAAAATTTCATTACACTTACATTTTACAACAATATTGAAAAAAAATAATACAAACTTTCACTGTACTTGCAAGTAGTGTCTTTAATTTAAAATGTATTTTCAGTGTAATTTGCATTTTTCTAAACAGCTTTATGTCAATTTTTTATCATAAAACGTATGATAAGACAAAAAAATTGGTCTTGACCAGCATGTTATTTGCTTAATTGCCACTGTATTAAATAAGTTGGCAACACCGGTCCAAACGATGCACCGACTAATTATGGCACAACATTAATGGTTTTTACTCGACTCATTATATTACAGTTTTGCCGTAAATTTACGGTATGGTTAAAAAGCCACAATTTTTTCCATTGGCCGTTTAAGTCGAGCTTTTATCATAAAACATTATCGTACACGTACATAAATCACTATTATGACTTTTACTCGACGTCAATTAAAAGCCATTTTATTTACCAAAACCACATAATTAGATTATAATATAATTAAAATTTAAGGAACAGAAAAAAATATATCAGAAATAAATTAAAAATAAAAGTGTTTTAAAAGTGTTTTAACTTAAAATTATTAGGTACTATTCTTAATAATATTTGTCACAAAATAGCAAAAACTTTTGCTACAATGGTACTTAAAATAGTTCATCGTCATTTAAGTTAACACAAAAACAGATTTTGATTATTTTTGTGGTAAAAATCGAAGCTTTAAAGAAATCTAATCAATTAAAAAGCAAATAACCTTATGATATTTTAAAATTCAGTTCGAATAATTTTCAACAATAATTCAATAATTACGAATAGAGATCATCTGAAAAGATTTGTTCCTAAAACTATAAAGCTATCTTAATTATACAGCTTTAAGTTCGACAATCTAGATGTCTAGCAGTAATAAAATTTCTAATTTTATTAGATTTCAATCTATATAGTATTTTGCATATTGGATTTTATTACTTTGCCGATCGTTCGCGCCATGTCTTTCAAGTTAGGGGATAATGTAAACCGGACTAAGAATTTCATAAAAATTTTAGATGAATGAAATCTTTGAATGTTAAATTATTATTTATTTAAAACAAAAATCAAATGTTTGGCAATATTAATTCTCTGATGTAATCGCTGCCGGTAATTAATGTTAAGAGTTTGGCAAATTTGTTAAAAAATAAATCCGTAATACTAGCACATTATTGGATTTAAAGTTTGCAGTTTGGTCACTTTTGGCTAAATTATCTTTTTTAAGTGGTATTTTGTGTAATACCATAGATCGATAAATTATAAACTAATATGACAAATTATATGTCACAACAGAGCTTATTAATTAATTATTAATGGCTTAACAAATAATTTGGCCTGAATTATGCATGTTTACATCGCAAACTTTATGGAGTCAAGAAAAAATATTATTATTTTTTGAATTGCAAAGTTCTCATTTTCTGTACAGTTTTCAAAAAACATCTTTTAATTTTGTTTCAACTTGCAAAGCTTAAGATTTCTTTATATGGTGACAATAAGTTGAGTAAAGATAAAAAATCATGACATTTTTCCAATTATATAACAACAAATTGTGTAGCTAAATGTATCAAAATAAAATATTATAAAATTCCTAATAGTTTTTAAATGTTGGCTCAAAGCTCATTGCTGAGTATAAAGAGTTAAGAGACCTATTTGAACTATATCCTTTTTGTCTATCATCAAGTTCATTTCACAAATTTTTTGGCTTCGATGGTTACTGGTTCTAGTAATCAATATAGATCCAATAAGTAATATGGAGCACACACAAATTTCGGGCCCCGGTCGAAAAGGCATATTATGATTTATTAATGGCATCATTTTTCAAAATTTCATATTTCGAAACGACATACAGTATTGGCCAGATAAGATTACCATACGGAAAAAATTGTAAGTTACTCATACAAACTACTTTTTGTCAAATTGTTTCAAGGGTACATTAGTCTTTTTTTGTATATTTATAAATGTAGGAGCAACGTGATCTAAAAAATATTTTTTTGTTTGGCTCCGAAATTTCATCAATTGTGATCGTAAGTTCTGTTCAAATACGCGTAATCTTAAACGTAGCGGCAGGAGAACCCTTAAAGTAAATAAAGTGTGATGTAGTCACAGGATGAACAGAAAAATAAGAAAAATGTGTTTGACAAACAGATTATTGAAAATCTGTAATATATATGCGCAAAAAAAGTTCGTAGAATATGGCAACAAAAGAGACTCAATTGGCAATGGTAAAAGAAGAAACCGGGCTAGACAAAAAAATGTGCCCGGCTTGATGTTGCGAATAAAAAATACGTGAATTGAACTGTAATTATGACTGGCAGGGAGTAATTTTCTCAGATGAATCTAAAATTAGCATAGACCAATCGGATGGTATCACATACGTGCGCCGAAAGGTAAATGAAGATTTACACCAGGACACTATAGTAACGTGAAATAAATTTCCAATAAGTTTTATGGTCTGGGGATGCATCAACTACTATGGATGTGGAGATTTGGCGTGTATTTAACCCGGTTTTCTAAGATGCTTCGTGCCATCGAGCGAAAAATGTAGTTATTTTTTTTAATTTAATGTGTCATATTGGGAATTGAATTGTATTGAAAAGGATGATATATCTACTCTACATTAAATAGGTGAATATATGTATATGCCCAACAAATAGCTATGGAAAAACCTAGCTGGTCTGCGAATCAATAGGAAAAACCCAAAAACTAAATGAGAATTAAAGCAAGTTCTAATTTAAGCTTGGTATAAATATTGCATGAATCTTATTATCTCTCTTCACGACAGGATTTCACCAAATACTTCTCAATGGTCATACTTGCAACTTTCGAAAATTCTTAAAAATTGTTTTTAGTTTTACTAATATTTATTGTAATGAATTACTTTATTGTGCTAACAAATGAATTCCTTTTATTTTAATTTAAATAAATATTTCTGGTTCAACATCCTTTTTTCTACAATTAGCTTCCTTTCCTTTTAAGCAATTTAGTTTTCCGCCTATTATTACAGAAATTGGATTGAATAAATTGTTATAAATTAGGTTTTTTTCGAAATACAAACATTTTTTGGATGGTATCATTTATCTGACCACTACTGTAGGTAAAAAGTGGCATTTAAAAAAAAAACTGAATTTCACAAAATCGCATTAATCGGCATTTTTCAGAGTACCATATTTAAAAACGACATAAGAATTTTCCAAAACGGCATTTCTCAAAACGACATTTTTCAAAAGCCATATTTCCTGTATTTCTTTCTTTTTAAAAAATGACATTGTGGAAAATCTCATTTTGAAAAATGATAATTTGTACCTATGCCGTTTTGAAATATGCGGTTTTGAAAATGCCGTTTTTTATGCAGTTTCTAAAAATGCAATTTCAACGGTATAAGGTACACGAAACGGCATAAGGTACCGTTTCGTGTCTTAGTTCATTTTGAAATATACTGTTCTGAAAAATGCTGTTTTGTACCTTATGCCGTTTTTAAATATTCCGTTTTGAAAAATCCAATTTTAAATTATGCCATTCTGAGCGGAACCCACAACTTTCATACAGAAAGAGAATTAAATCATCATCGGTTTGATATAGATGTTTAAAATATTCAGGTTTAAACCAAAACTGCATGAAATTTAAAATTCCATTCTACTATGCGAGTATTTTAAACATTGTACTAACCTTTGATTTCTGTCCGTCTAATAATGCGCATATCAGTAAATCTGTAACGAATTAAGCCTAGAGCTATTCTAAACAAGTATTGCCCAACGTTATTATTTGTCGTATAACATGAGCATAATACAAAAAGTTAATTTTTTTTAAAATCACGTGAAGGTAACCAGTGTTTCTAACCAGTTAGGCTGGATTTCAGAAATTTTTAACAATTTCGTTATTTTTTTAAATTTACATAGTTTTTCTTTTACTATTTTCGAAACGAAATTGAATTTAAATTTAAATAGACACTCAGAATGATGCGGTCCAAAATAATGATGAAATAAATTTTAAAGTTAAATACAAAGGTGAATGAATTTTTCGAATAACGTATTCCGCAATTAATCCTCTGATGTAATCTCGTTTACAGTAATTAATGTTAGAGGCGCCACTTCGTTCGATAAATATTTTATTTTAAGTAATGAATTCAAAATATCATCAGAATTATCAGATGCAACGTAACCAAATTGGTCAGTTTTGGCAAATTTTATTTAATGTGTTTTGTAACGAAAAAAATGTAATTTGGCAAATTGTTTTATATATAGGAAAAACTGTTTGCTTTAATAAATTATATTGTCAAGATTCACCCAGATAAATTCACATTTAATTCTTTTTAATTTATGTCAGTAATAAATTATTTAGACCTATTTATTCGCAAAATACGCAAGTTTACGCAATTTTCAAACAACTTACTCGTACTTGCTGCATGTTATTAAAATTATCTATGTATGTATAAAAATAAAATTCTTTAATAATTATAAATAATAACATCATCTATTTATGTGACACAACGTATCGTATTTGATGACAAATATTTTATAATAAGCAAGTGGAATTTAAAGCTTTTATTATTTTTTTTATTAAGATATTAGTAAGTTGTTTTATTTTATATTTTTTTTTTAATCCGACTTCTTCGGATTTACAATATATAATTTTCTTATATGTATATACAAATAGAAAAGTATATAAAGATGTAATATTTTCACTATAACATTAATAATCTTATTATTTCTTGTTTCTTACATAAATCATTAATTATAAGAAAAAAATAAATTTTATTTTAAAGATGCATGTTTTGTGTTTTTAGATTTTTTTTTCTATATGCTTAACACTTGCTGGCGATATATGGTGCGTGCATAGCCATAACTGGATAATCTAAATCAATATAAAGAATGTCATTCATAAATTAAATGAATATTTTGGCGAATTAAAACACTTTTTGAAAATAAAACTACTCAATCGTAATATAAATGATGAGACTATACGGAGTATATGGAATTGATAAATCGATTAAGCTCTGTAAAAGGGGTGTCTAGGAAAATCGAGGTATATTAAAATACACTTTTTTGTGTTTAAAGATTTTTATATTGTGTAATTTATCTCTAACATTTCACCACACACATCATAACTTTTATAGGTTTATACCTCGCCGACGAGTTTCTTGATTAATCAACACTCATGCTTAATGAATCCTTTTAACATATGTACCGCAATTTTTCAATATTTTTTTCTGTTCGTAAACGCATATTTAAATATGTCATTTCCATACATAATATGACATATTATTATTTGACTTGATTAAGATTTTTTATGTAAAATTTATACATACGCTCGTCGTACGTACAATATTTCTTTTGTGAAAAATCTAGAGAAATAAATTTTAATTTCATAATAAACAACATAAAAATTAAAAAAAAAATTGTTATACGCCCACCAAATATAATCATCATTAATAATAATAATGTTGCAGTGAAATTTATGTTTATAATTCTTTGTTACCAAAAAAAAAAAAAAATCTATAAAATGCCATATAGGTATACCACATGCATCATACATAGCTATTAATATATAATATAGGACTATTTGGGTGGGAAACGACGATATAAATTTCAAATTGAACTCAACATTTCTTGATCTAATCTTAAAATCTAATCACATATAGTTTATATATAATGCAATGATTGTTTCGTTTGAGATATTTTTATTCAATCAATATAAAAAAAAATGAAATAAAATTGTTTAGGCGGTAATTAAATTTATTTTTTTTTTCTACTCACATACATATCTCTACGGATAAAACTTGATTTTAAGACATATACTTATTTTGGATATGTGGAATTTTTTTAAAGATTTTATTTTAGGTTTTAATTGACATTATAATTACCGTTATGTACAATGTATAACATTTGACATTTATAAAATAATTGTATACCGGCATATCTCGTATAATGCCATCTTTGAAATATTCGATAACTCTGTAATTTCCAACATTTTAATTCGTTAACTCAAGATTAGTTTTTGGAACCTTTCAAGATTTTGATGCGTGATGTATGTGAAGCGTCTTTAGAGGTGGCACTATTATCAAACATAATAAATCTTTAATGCAACAAATTGAACCATGAAAGTAAAATTAATAGAATCATTAAATAAAAATGATAATTCGCGTCTAAATAAAGCAGTAAGCCCATTTAAAGTGCGATATTTATTTATGATGTTTTGCGAATAAAAGTTTTGATTTTACGAAACAATTACATTGTCAGTAATATTTACACAAAAAATATGATAGAATGTTAGAAAAAAAACCATAATTTTAAGAATATATATGGAAGCTTGCAACGTAATAGCACAATTGGTGTATTGGAAGCTTTTCCTTCAATCTCGTTTTATAAGATGAAATCACAAATATAAGCTTCATAATAAGCTGTTATAATCGTATAGCAAATTGTTTTTAATAAAGCTCAAATATACAAACAATTAGATTTATTTTAGAAATTATTTTGTGAGAAACGTTTATTAAGAAGTAACTGGTAAAGAGTAATTGATTCGTTCTGGTTTGAAAATTAAAGTGCAATTACTAAATACAATATGCAAAAATAGATAAAAGAATTTTAAAACTTTTTATTTAGGACAAAAGCTTTATTTGATGTTTTGGAAATTATTTAATGTTACATACTTCAAAATTATTATTTGTACGTAAAAAGATTTAAAAAAAAAATAGAAATGAAGAGACAAAGTCGTCGTCTTGCCTATTTAAATCTAGCAATACGTTTCAAAAAAAATGTAGAAATTTAATTTTTATTAAAAGATTTTGCAACTTGCTTGGTTTCGTTTAATTTGCATAAAGTTCAAAGTAATTTAATTTATATGTAACATGCATATAAAATAAATCTCTGGCATTTTTTAAAGAAATTTATGAAAAATAATTATTCAGGGATCTAAAAATTAGATACTGCTAAGCAAAAAAAAGTTGTATTTGTTTTTTGAACGAAACATTTTTAGAACTTAGAGAAAAGCATTTGCTTATAATTCTGTAACAATCACTTTTTGAAAACTTTTATAGGTTCCAATTAAAAAAAAAACTAACTATCGTCAACATTTTCAATGCCAATGAGTTTAATGGTTATTCAATCTCCACTAAACGCTTCCCTCGACACTGAACAATTTTTATAATAAGTAATTTTTTTCTTTGTTACACCGTTTCTGAGGTAAAAGCCTGGCATTTATTAAAAACTCAACCCAGATTAAAAATCGTTTTCTGTTATGTTGTATTTGAATCATCTCATTGAAACTCAATAAAACGATAGCTCATGCAAATCTCAATATAGGGGACAAACAGAAGTTTTATTGGTATGTAACATTTAAATACTTCATACAAAACATTTTAATTTGAAAAAAGCTGCAAAGGTAACATAATTTTAAATAAATATTTCATAATTTTCAAAATTGCTTGATTCAGTTATAAAATGATCAAACTCGCAGAAATGTTTAAGACTGTGGTCTGAAAAGCTAATTTTGTTTATATTTTTGGATGAAACCAATTCAAAGCTTTGTGTTGAGAATTTAAAGCGTTTTGGAACACCGGCACACCAACACCGGCAGTAAACATTAATGGTAATTCAAAAATGATTTATACAACTATACGTGTAACATTTTCAAATATTATACCTAAGCTAAAAGAAGCCCTGGAAATATATTGGGTGAAATAATGCAATACATAAAGCGGAAGTAAACCAAACAGTTCGCCTAACTGTATAAAAGCAATTTTCATTTTTTTATTTATTTTGCCACTTCCTAAATTAAATTAAACCATCTTTTAATCTACATTAATAAGCTATATAGAAAAAAATCTGATCAAAGCTGCTTTCACTATATTGTTCAGATATGTCAGCATTCTTAGTGACGCAGGTTATCATAAACTCTTCTTTCTTATGCACAAAACTAGATAGTTAAGAATATGAGCTTTTCCGTGAAAATAAGAAAACTCATCAATAAGAATGTTTGGTATTTGCAACTCTTTCTTTACAACTCGTGCAAAGTGATTGGAAAACATTTTTGTAAGCTATAGATTTATTGGACAAGATTTCGAAAGCCAACGGAAGCTTTTTACAAAGCATTAACGAAAAAATTCGGTACCTGTACCAAATTATAATAAATCCGTAAATATCCGTACGATGAAAATGCATAATCCGCAAAATAAATATGTTTAAGGTAAGTAGAGATTTCTTCGTGGAAATATAAGCACTTTCCCAACTATAAATTCCATAGGATAAGCGAAAAACAACACAAGCATGTTAAAAGCTGAGCAAGGCGGATAAAAAAAAGATGATTTAAGCAATTACATTGCTCCTAAAACATAATTTAAATTAGTTTTGAATTTTTGCGTATGTTGTTTCTAGTTTCAATTGCAATCAAAACAAATACTAAGATACCTGACATTGTCCACGATATCCAACTTCAAAACACCCGCTACTTGAAAAATTTATATGCAGTGATGATACGTGGTGCCTCGAATATAGTTAATAACATGAATATCTTGCATTTTCAAGAACATAATCTTAGATTGAGTGACCGTTGGACGGGAACGGTTCGGATATCCAAAAAACAAAATTCCGACTGGCCTTAATTTTCAAAATCCCAATTAACAAAAATGTAAATTTCCATTTTACAAAATATCATAACATAAAAATCAAAATTCAAAATTCCAATTGAGAAAATTCCAAAATTTATCTATTTTAGAAAAAAAAATTCCATGTTCAAAATTCCATTTTTTCATTAGTTTAATAATATTTGCAGCATTTGCAAAAATTCTAATTGGTTTATTTTAATTAATTTAAATATCATTATTTAATTATTTTAATTAATTTAATTTAACTGTTCTGAAAAACTATTATTTATATTTATTGTACTCAAAAAAGATTCCAGTTGTCTACCAGATTGATTAATGCTTATTGTTGTGATTCTAGAAAACAAAGTTGCGTTTTTTGAAAGACCGATCCCCCTTAAACATGCTAATATATACTAGAAACTTGTGTATGACACAGTTATTAATAAAATTAAATAAATACTGTAACGTTTTTAGCAAATTGCAAGATACCGTTGAATAAACCGTAATAGATTTCCTAATTAAAAATTCCATTTTTTGCCATGGAAATATGAAAAGCGCGCCTCTCATATTACCATGGCAAAAAATGGAATATTTTGGAATTTTATATATTGGAATTTTGAAAATTGACATTTCTAGTATGAATTTTGTTCTTTAAAATTGTATTTTTAGGAATAGTTTTTATTGGAATTTTGGTTTCTGGAATTTTGTTTTTTGGAATTTTGATTTTGGAATTTCATTTTTGGAATTTTGGAATTGGGAAATCGTACCCAACTTCCATTGGACCATTTTCGTTGCTTAATCAAATCACAGTTAATCGTTGGGTACGATTTACCAATTTCAAAATCCTAAACCGAAACTCAAAAATCAAAGTTCCAAAAAACAAAATTCCAGATACAAAATGCCAAATTTCAAAATTCCAAAATAAAAAATTGTAAAAAAAAATTATTTTATCACATTATCGATTAAGGTTTATTCAACGGTATCTTGTACCTTGTTAAAATCATTACATTGCTTATTTATTAATGACTGTACCATACAAAAAACAAACACAACCGTGTTTTGTATGGGAATCATGTTTGAGTAATAATTTTTAGGAAAATTTAATTAAATTGAATTAAATCAATTAGAATTTTTGCGAAATGCAGCAAATATTATTAGACTATTTTTCCAAAATTTATAAATTTTGGAATTTTCTAAATTGATATTTTTAGTTTTGATTTTTATGTTACGTTATTTTAGTAAAATGAAATTTTATATTTTTGTTAATTGGGATTTTAGAAATTTAGGCCAGTTAGTTTTTTTTTATAACCGACCCGTTCCTTTAATTCCGAGATACAACATCCTGAATGATGACAATTCCATCTATGTCAATATTATTTAACACAAGGGGGAATGCTCGGAATTTGCCAATTGACTCGGGAGTTTTCCTTCGTTAAGATTTTGGTTTGTTGTAACAACATCCCAATTCGAACTGGTAAGCATAATGAAATAAGAAGTTCAGTTTTAGCAGACCTCGGCAACAAAATGGGGAGATTTCAATAATATATTTGCAATTTGCTTTAGTTAATTATATGGAATTATAATTGCATCAATTTTCGCATTACATTAATCATTTTCCTTTGTTCTGTTCTGCACTTTTATCCAAAGATTTAATTTTAAATTTAACTACGAGTGAGAATATCGTTTTTTCTTTATGTGATAGTTTGTTATTTTTTTTTGGACTAGTTCTTTAAGTAGTTTTATCATTATTCAATTTAATATCTAAAAAAGGAATATAGCTTCGCAAACACAAACAAAGCAGTCTGTTCAGCCTATGGTAGTATTTATTTGAGTAAAATTTCAGAAGAACAGCTCTAACATACAAACCTTTCCTGGCATTTAGTTTTTGTCAAAAATCATACTGACCATATTGTTCATTAAATCATCTGAGCTTTTTTAACATTGTGGATAATTTGATGAAGATGTCGCTAATCAAATGACAAATAGATATGTTGTTGTGTAAAAGTCCAAGAATGACCAAAGATAAAAATCCAAAATTCTACAATCACATTTATTATGAACAATCTCTCTACAACAGCTTGCTAAATTAATTTAAGCAGTTCATTTATATAAAACTTTTGAAAACTTTAATGGATTGGATAACATATTTGATCATAACCCAAATAACTATTTTCAGTTAACCTCAGTCAAAATCGTTAATCCATTTGTGTTTTTCCAACTGAAAAAAATGACTAATGCTTTTATTTTTAGTCAAATTATGAGCGGCCAATGTTATATATCTCTATAGTTATTTTCTCATTGTACATATGTATTTGAAAATCCACAAGAGCAATACTAAGATACGAAGGAAACATTATTAAAAACATGGTTTCACTCTGTTTATAAATATAAATTATCTCACCTAATGTAAATAGTAGTCCATTTAAAACTGAGAACATTTTTTTTGGTTTTCCGTTAGAATAAAAAATCATCACATGTCTACTGGTTATATTTTGTACAAATGCCAAAAATGGCTTTTTATATTTTCCATATAACTTGGAACGGAATTCTATGAAATTAGAGGTAATTCATATAGGACACGGGGCTGATAAGGCAATCAAAACAGTCAGCAAAGTGTCAATATTACTTTAAGATATAGAAGGCTACCATTCAACGGCATTTGAATTGGATCTTTTATCTTTAAGCATTAATTCACACTTGTAATTGGTCAAATTTTAATTTGAAAATTTTCAGTGTACTCCAGAGAATACCGATTTTTTTCTTAATAGTACCGATTTTTTTCTTAATTTCACGCTGAAGGAGGAATGTGAATCCATCTACATTTTATTTTTTTAAACGGCTACAGTTTGAATATATATTTTTTAGATTGAGAAAGAACTACATGAATATAAAATGTGGTGGAGGAAAATCAGACTATTTTGCAATGAGTAGTTCTAGAAATTGTATATTCATGTGATTAAATAAATTTTATGGCGAATTCTCGATAGGCCGGAATTACACTATAGCAGATATTTGTAAAAGAATAAATTTTTAAAACAATTTTTATCAAACAATTTTTTGAAAATTACACTACATAAAAGATTTTATCAAAATTTTCCTCAAACTTCATTAAAAACGTAAAAACACCGAGCAGCATGTGCAGCAACATTAAGCGCTGTTATTATTATATAATTAATAAAAAATATTCGCTATGTTTTTGGTTGTATAAAAATTAATATTTTTGCGGCTTTTGCCATACAATTGTATTGGGTCGCCATTTTGAATAAGCAATATGTAAAAATAATTTATCAAATTTACCTGCATGAAGCTAAATTTGACAAAAACATTTTATAAAACATCTTTGTCAAATACCTTTTATAGCGTAATTGGGAATGAACAAATTTGATTAATAAAAAAAATCATTCGTGGAATAGTTAAAAAAAATATTTATTTCAGCAAACTATTTTTGAAATTGCAAAGTATATTTGGATTATATGCAATTTCGAGTTCGTAAGCTCACAAATACATGCGTCAATATCCATTTACATGTTTATTACTCGTTCAACAAGTCTACACCTTCCGTTCTTCCAAATTGAGTTCTGATTCCTATAATTGGCGGGACGTTAAACACAATTCCCTTTACTTCAAAAACGTTAGTGCTAGACGTTGAACTTTCTTTCTGGTATTACGAGTAATAAGAAAGCAGGTAAAATTTTCATTTGAGAAATTTTTGGTGGTGCAATGCCTGACAATGAAATAATTGTCCAAAGCAAAATATTCAATTTGGTTCACTTGCACCAAATTGAATATTTTGCTTTGGACAATTATTTCATTGTCAGGCATTGCACCACCAAAAATTCCTCAAATGAAAATTTCACCTGCTTTCTTATTATTCGTAATACCAGAAAGAAAGTTCAACGTCGATCGGTTTTTATAATTTAAAACAATTTGTTGGTTTATTGTGGAGTTCTTTACAATCCCCAAAAACGTGTAGAAAGTGATTGGTTTGTATCGTAAGTTCGTTACTTCCTAAACATTCATAAATTTCGCGGTTAAGATTCATGTTCCAATGTTAACAGTATTTGGTTCCGATTTAGCTGGTGCGGGTGTGGAATATTCTTTTTTTTTGTTTTGCACAAATGAGGGAACTTAGAACGTTTAAGATAATTCTAGATATTATAAATATATGTTCAACTTCTTTATTCGCGATTTAGTCTATGTTAGTAATTAGCCAAATTAAGTAAGGTATTTCTCTCAGAAATTACATTTGTTGTCATATATATCACTATTTGGATATTTATTTTTTAAAATATAATAATTTCGAAAATATAATAAAAACTAAACTTTTAAAAACTTTCTTTTTTAAAATTGTCAAAGTGCCAACTGTCTCCGGTAATTGAAGTTAAAACATTTCTTCTTCCAACATTTATTTCTCGCATACTTATCGATAGATTAGCTTACTATAGCTCTTTTTTTACATAATTCCTTCGTCAATGAAGCAGAATAAGAGGAGCAGTCTGTTCAAAATCGAGTAACTTCCTTAACGAAAATAAAATAGAATGTTGGTATGTAATATCCTTCATAGGTTTCATCGATAATCATAATGTTTACTAACAGAATGTCATCCACACAATACGCAGACAGATATAATGGTAGACACCAACCGATTTAGCTTTTTGTGTAACATGCTTCCTTTTCTGAAAATTCTATGCGATTTTACATTTTATTACGTCATGATGTATTTGTTCATTATAGTACATTAAAAGTTTGACAAATGTAAATTTGGATTAAGTTTTAGTGACACCCAGTGTTGTGCCTGTTTTTTACGTTACGTAATATACTCGGTTTTTTACATGTAAAATACGTATTTTACACATAACAATTTTTTACAAAATGTAAAATACAAAAAATATTCGTAACTAATTCAAAATTACTTATAGTTCATAATCTCAATTCTTACGTATCTATATAAACAAAATTGGATATAGGTATGATGTAAAATGAGAATTGAATTTTAAATAATTGAATTGAATTGAATTTATTTATAATTCTTCTAATTTATTAATTATAATAAAAAGTAAAATATTTGTAGAAAAATATAAATAAAATTATTTTTTTTTTCAAAGAAAATTGGTTTGTTTCTCAGCTACTAACTTATTTTTAGAATAGAAAAACAAAATCCACATTACTATGGGATTGAAGTGTAAAACGATTAATCATCGAAAACATTCAATATTGTTCAAAATGTTATATTTAATGTTATCGGTTACAAAAATTGTTTAGATGATTACGAGAACTCATTACCATCTTTCGACAAGATTATTTAACTTGACACAGACAGAGACATCTGTAGTGCAATTTGTTCTCTATCGATTATTGCTTAAAATAAGAATTACATTGCTTAAAATAAACAACTTCATACTGATCTAATATTGTAGCAAAACGAAATAAAAAAATCAAGGATAGTGCAAATTTGCTTGAAAGCGATATTTCGTATGAATGAGTTGGAGTTCAAAACTATGCTTGTTCGATGTATCGCTCATCTTAGCATTAGCTATAAGAATACGGCAAATCAAAATTTGGCCCGAGATATTAAAATTTTACTAACCGTTTTCGAGTGAGTTTTCTACCAATGGCTCTTTGGCTCGAATATTTTAATTTTCTTAACTAAGTAGAATTTTGACTAAAAAATTAATTTTTTGTTTACTTATGCTTATAATTTTTAATTATTAACAAAAAACAAATATCTTGTATTTCAAAAAAATTGTTTATTTATTTATTATAAATTCAGTTTTACTTTTAAAAGTAACATTAATGAAATTTTGTTTATCGCAAATCTTCATTATCATCACTATCAACAAATCGAATTAGAATTTCTTTATTATTTAAAGAATAATATTAATAAATATGAATTAATTTTTTAGACCTATTAAATGTCAGGCTATTTCGAATTATGCAAGGAATTTGACCCCGATTTATATTTACGGATATTTCGTTCAAACTGCGCTGTCGATGCTTGAAGATTTAATAATTTCTGTGCTAAGTTGGATACGTTTGGGTGGCTTCGCTGCAGTGCTCCAAAAAATGTCTGGATTCTTTTGAGTATAAAGTTTCAAAAATTCCACTTTGTTTTTGTAAATGTGCCAATCCTCAATTCTCAAATCACCGTGGCCAATTAAATTTGTTAGACACCAAAATAGTTATGGCAAATATATCAAAACTTATTTTTGATAAAGATTTTATCGAGAGCGTACAAAACTCAAAAGAATTGTTTGATCCCATATGTAATCTTATAAACACTTTCCAACGTGGAAAAACTCCTCGCAGTAATTGCATTTGCGAAGTGTATATTTGGATAACGACTTCTGTAGTTATGTTTATGTCGTATTTTATATTAATTTAACTTAGCATCTTTTATTAATATAGTTTTTATCGAATAAAATTAAATCTATTAATATGATACAAATTTACTTTTCGTATATTAAGGTTTGCGACTTTACTAAGGTTTTTAAATCCGCGTTTGATTTTATACAATATTATACGTATTATACAGTAATTTAAGTATATTACCGTTTTTTACGTAAAAAATGTATAAAACAGTTTTTTACATACAATTGCACAATACTGGTGACACCTGCAAGCTTGAATTTATTATGTAGACTTTAAGTTCTGCTTTTATCGCTGTTGTCTGTCATTTTTGGATTTTTTTCGAAATTGTCGTATAAATCAACTAAAGCAACCAAACAGTCAATTTACCATAACACGGATATGTATCATGGATGATATTCTCGGTACTATATACTTTCGAGCAAGTTTTAGTATACTTTTGAGAAAATTCGAGAAATATGAGTTGAACAGTTTTAATTCCAAGATTTGATGATTAAAGCTACTAACGTAGCTCAATGTTCTGAAAGAAGTGTAAAGACATTGTTGGACCTTGCACCATGTGGAATGCCATATTCTTTTTCTTAAAAAGCATAAGTCTTTAATTGGTTTAATAATGATAGTTGTATACCATATCGAGATAATAAATTTAAAAATATTAATTCTCGAAAAGTTTGCTTCTCGCGTCTCACAAATCTAATATTTTTAATGCTTATATAAAACCAAGTATGGGCTAACAAGTCATTAAGTTGACTTGATTAGTTTAAATCCCATTTCGATAAAAGCACAATAAAAATCTCTAAACAAACAGAAATTTATAATATTTTTGTATCGTTATTTTGTTAATAAAAATTTTAGATTTAACGTCAAAATAAAATTTCTCGGAAAATTTCATTCAATTCAAAGTCGTCGATCGAGTAACAATTTTTAAATTTTGAATGGAACACTAAAAATTTTTCAACGGGAATTTGTATGTAAACGTATCAGAAGAGGTGATGTTCCATTGTGAAAGGTGATTTATGACTTATCATTAAAATAAGCATTCCAGCAAGAACTGTATAGGTAAGCCAAGCCAGCCTTTCGTGTCGTGAAAATCAGGAAATCGAATAATGCAATGCAATTTCTCAAGTAAAATGCTTTATTTGAAAAATTTTCAAGAACATTATTATCGGTTAAAATCGCTGTTGGTAGTTAGTTCATGCTTTACATTAAAATAAAAACTTTTTGAGCATGGTCGAGATTATTAATATTAATTTAACTTGGCGTTGCCTATACGCTCTTCTGTACAAGAATTCCTTAATTGTAATTGCGGCTTGACTCCAGAAAATATTATTTTGATTCGAGTCCAATCAGACTTAATTCGATTCACTTCTAAAGTTGTTTTTAATTTCTTGTCAATATCATCCTTGAAGTACGTCATTACCTTATAAAAACTTATGTTCTTATATTTTAAATCCGGAGTAAAAATGAAGCTATCCATCTTGAAATGGACCCGTTAACAAAGAAAGCATATAATTTTCTGATTGCAAACCGGAACAATCATTTTCCATTAATTTCATTAATTCTCTACATTAATTGTTTTTCGGAAAAACGTAGCTATTGTCGGAACAATTAAATTAGCCGGTTCATCAATAAATTTTATTTTTTCTCTGGATTCTGGAGCAAATCCGGCAAAGTATGATGCATATATCTTTCGCTCCTCAATTAGTCTCGGCGATTTCCGGCGATCAATTTGTAATGAAGCAGATTTCAGTGTGATTGTGATCATTCTTACTTGTGCTTATGCTCAATTCAACATGTTCAGATTCTATAATATGCTCACGAATGTTGCGCAATTTTTATCAGTATATCTGCAGTTATTTAAAATTTCTATTGCCACCGCGATTTTTGTCTGAAACCACACTACCATTTTTGTGGTATTGATTTATAAACCATTAAGCTGTATTTTTATTTATTGCTTTATATATGTTTATGATCTATATACTCTTACGCATGTATCAAGGTCGGCGATTACGTTGAACTGCAGGATCGATAAAACTATTTTCAGTTGGTTCTGATTACTTTATTTGACTCCCATGCGTATTTCTCATACGCACAGGATCGTCTTCATCTATGAGGATAATGAATTTCTTGTAATCATTTTAGGTTGTTTTATCTTGAAATAATTATTAATTTAACCCTTATGTTAGTGAAGAAAAATATTTTAATTTGAGTGATTAACTTATTTTTTCCACGTTCGTCCAAGTTGTAACATTTCTCATTTTTAAGTATGATCGTAATCTATACCAATTGAACTAGAAGTTCTCATAAAATTTAAAGTTTTTATTGGAGGTAAAACTTACAAAAAAAAACTTCTTAAAAGTACCCGGGTACTCACTCCACTCACATTAGGCTTAAAATAAGAATTCCAACGACGAAAAAAACAAAAACACCTACTAAAATTATCACAAAGGCATTGTCATCATTCAACAAGTCTATATATTAAACTAATAAGTGTATTAACAGTTTTTACTTCCATGTGAATTTGATTTACAAAAGGACGAATTTAATTTGCAAAAGAGTGAATTTCATTTACAAAAACTTGTGGTGCAAACCCTATAACACTCAAAAATATTGTTGAAATTAGTGTTTTTGAGCCGTTAGCAAGTCGATCTATACTCGGAACTTCAAATTTATGAGACCATTTTCGGCCATTACCTTAACTTTGCTAACTTGGAATTCATTAATATTATAAGAACTTTTAAATTTTAACAAACAACTATACCTAATTCACTTATACATAATTCATGGTCAAATAACAAAACTTTTCTTTATTAGAGCTTTTCAAACAAAATTATAATTTGCACATTCGTTCCGCATCAATGCGTTTTATACATATTGCCGCGGCAAGCCGAAAGGTCAATATCTAACAAATAACAAAGATTTTATTAACGGAAATAATTTAAAATTCTTCAAAAAAGTCAAAACTATATAATATATATAAAAAAAACATGATTAATTACATCGTAGACAAAACAAACTATAAAAACGCATGTATTATAACATATCGTCTCGTCGCAAAAAAAAAATAATATAATAAAATTACAATAAACCACCATTACAATGCGACAAGGACACAGTAAAAAAAAAAACTCATGTGCTATATCACAAGCAAAAGTCACTCAAACGTCCTCGCTATTAATATATTTTCACATCGTATATAAAAAAGCGTATATATAAAGTTTTGCATACGAGTATTATGCTCGCCTCAAAAACTAATATAAAATTTCAAAATCGTAACTTTTTTATTGTTGTTGTTGTATTTATAAATTTTTTAATTATGATTGTAAAAAAATTAATAATTCAATTTTTTTTGGGTTAAATTAAAGCCCCGCCGTCGTATCGTACTTTTAAATACGTGGAAGATTATGGGAATTTTTATTTTTTTATAGTTTTTGATTTAATTAGTTTTACATGAATCTTAAAAATTATTATTTTTTGGAAATTTACCGTTACAATTTAGTTTTAAAAAAGGTTTAATTTTTTTTTGTTCTATACGATTTTTGGTACGAATTTTTATTTCACACGCTGATTTGCGTACACGAATAGTGTTAAATATAGTTAAAATTATGTCGTTTCAAAATTTTCCATTTCATATAGCTAAATATTATTTTACAAATTACAAAGAATTTTCTTTTATACCGTACGGCAGTTATACACCGTTTGGCTGACATTCAACTTCTTAATAGTAATTAATTTTATTATGTAATAATTTTTATACAATTAAATTTCTAAAGAATTAGAAAAAAATATATAAATCTAATGTCTATTAAATAATAAAATTAAATCATCGTGTGTTAGATTCAATTTTATTTATTTCTCCTTCAACGTATAAGAAGAAAAATGCTCACATAGAATGTTTTATTAATTTTATTCTGCAAGATCCGGTATTGTGGTGGGCACGCTAAATGCACATACACCGAGAGACATTCCGTATCTTATATTTTTATCTATGGCTTTTTGTAAGCCACTAGAAACACAATATATTATGCGAGAATATATTGCAAGTTTCTTATATATTATTTCCCGCAGTGTATAATAATTATTATTTGTAATTTTTTTTTGCTGCTTTCCTAAGTATTTGTATGTCTCAATAGAATTTTAAAATTTCTTATGATACATGTTTTTAATGTTCGTTGTTGTTGCATTTAAATAAAAATCGTGACTAGCTATTCCGCGCGCTATTGTAAAATCAAAAGCAAAAAAAAAAAAATTAAAAATAAATATTTAAAAAATAATAATATTCGAATGGAAAATAACACACACACCTGGGATGGATGCTGGATCAATGGAGTTACCTTAACAATTTTTTTAATATTATATATTAGAATATTTACTTATAACAAAAACTACTTTGTATTATCGAGCATACTGTACATATATACACATATTTATATTAGATACGTTTTCTTATTCGTCTTCTTCTTCATATTGCTCATACGTTGATTTTACGCGGTCGAATAGAGGTAATAAAATTAAGACGGTAAGAAGAAGTGGAAGAAAATAACGATATGTATTGTAAATTTATATAGAAAACTAAACTATAAATATGTTGTACGTATATATAGCGGGAGGTGGTGTACTACAATAACAACAATAAAAATAGAGGAAAGCCAAGGACGATAATATAACGGTTTACTTATTTATTTCTTATAAATTAATAAATGTATAAAAACGTTTTCTTGTTGTTATAATTTACATTTTATAAACGAAGTATGATTGGCAAACTTTGTTGTTCGTACGGTATAGAATTGCCTAGGTTCTAGAATAGGTCATTCGTCAGATTTATTTTTTAACTACCTTAGCGCTTTTTCTCAGTGGAACATCTTTTGACGTAATTTTAAATTTAAAGTATAAGGAGTGAAGCAATTTTCTTTTATGGAGCACTTTTACAGAATTTTTTTTACAAAAATGACAAAACTTTTGCCGGATATCCTACGTAGAAGAGTTGGTGCTAGCATATAACCTTAAATTTCTGATAACATTGCCTTATAATTTTTACAGCATAATTTGCAATAATCCGTTTGTTTATCAAGCGGTTTTACAACAACAACAAACCTGGTATAAGGCAGACCATAAACCATCTTATGGCCTTTTTGAAATCTAGGATCTTTCGACTAATTAAAGTTAATAATATATACTAAGGAGATAACATTGGCTACTCTTCTAAATAATTTGACAAGATATAAAAGAGGAAGGAATAAAGTTCAATCAATTGGCCAAATTGCACAGAGGTTAAAGCTTACCGGGTAACGATAACGGCAGAATGCAAGAAAGATTTTCTTCATCAGATTACCATATGTGATGAAAATGAACAAATGGACCGACCCATTTTCCATGCCCTTACTATAGGCTGGCTTTGCAATGTGCAGATGGTTTTACAATAATCGAAGCCGTACGTCCTCAAATTGTGTGTAGTAGGACATGAAAAGCGAACCGCGAGATTATTGGGAGTGCTTCGTCCCCAGAACAGAATGCAAACATAATAAAATAAAATTTCATTCAAAAACGATTTAACAGTAATCTAAATTAAAATGGGTTTCATCCTGCAAACTTTAGCATAAACTAAGATATTATTAATCGGTTGTAATACTTCTAAAACGGAAAACCACAAACAATAGAAATTTTAGTATCCCCTCGAACGAAAAAAGCTTTCTAATAAACGTGATGTATGAAGACGAATAAAACAGCTTGCAATAAAATAATTACAAGGACAAATAATAATTTGATATTTTAATTATAAGTATCAGGCTTAATTTTTTTTATATTGGTCTTATTGGTTTAAACAAATGGACCCAAATTAAAAATAAGATTAAACCTCAAAGTTGGACTACATAACAACAGAAATCGAAAAACTATATTTTAGTCATTAGGCGGGGGATGAGCGAAGTGGATTAAGCAATGTGATCTACATGAATGTCGACACGTAATCTATTACATAGATTATCTAGCGATTTTTTGAGCCACCGGCGTCTTACTAATAATTTTCTATTAGGAGTTTATCTAGTTACCCTAGGTGACCGGACCCGTAGTTCAGTGGTTAAAGGTTAGGCACTTGGACCGGAAGGTATCGGGTTGGAATCCCATCAGAGGCTAGATGCAAATCGAATTTTTATCATCGATTTCAATCTGTGATGTTAATAAACACAAGTAATACCCTCTGATGGAGTGCAGGATTCAGCACCGATCCACCATCCACGTCAATGTACAGGTTGACTTGGGGCTTGCAATGTGCAGGTGGTATACTGTAGTTGTGTGAGTAGGTGAATAGGTGAATGTTGAATGGGTTAATGATGTGGCGTGAATGAGTGGTATCACAATGGGCAAAAATGGCCTTTTTAAAGTAACATGGCGTTACGAATGTAAAAAAAGACGGGAAAGGTTCGGAGTCGAACTCTATAAGCATTCTTGTTGCCTATAAATACAAATCCAATTCAAACCCCAAAACCCAGCTCACCCGCACCATCCTATACCGCACCAGCCATATCATCACCCTTTAACACCTCCAAACCCACACACACACACACACACACACCACCCACATAAACCATCATTCACCAAATCTGAAATTCCCAAACCAATCTCAAAACACTTGGATAAGGTATCCCCCTCCTCCACCTCCCACACCACTATTTCTACCACCCCCATAACCAAACTGGCCCCCCAAACCCACATTCACACGAGATATAGTTTTTGTTCCACATTTACATGCTCTATGAAACCAAATTATGCAATTAAAAAAAAATTCTATTAATTTTAAGGAGAGGAGTTAGCAAACCCCTACATATCTCCAAACATCCTAAAGACAGAAAATTAGGGCTCTATCCCATAAATTACATGAACTTTTAATGAAGAAATTTAGTTGATATCTCCATCCGTTCTCAAGTTATCGTGGACACAGACGGACTGACGGACAGACGTCAAAACGAAACCATAGAGCATTTTTTTAACAAAAATGTTTGAAAATGTAATTAATTAAGTAATTAAGCAAATTAATTTAAAATACCTTATTATTCTAGCCGATAATACGGTATAATATCAAAGGACCGAATGTGTCGAAGGACCCAATGTCGAAGGTCCGAATTTCAAAGGGCCGAATGTTTTAAAGGGTCGAATGCCGAAGGACCGAATGTTGAAGGGCCGAATGTGTCGAAGGGCCGAATGGTCGAAAGGCCGATTTTTTACCTATTATCAGAAGGCTGACATAGGGCCGAATGTCTCAGGTGCCATGACAAAATTGTCCTTCATAATGAATCGCTGTCTGGATACGTGGAATTACATGAACATCCAAAGATGAATAATAGTAAAATACATACATAAATTTACATGAAATTCATTTATGTTTAATAAAAAAAAATTACAAAATATTCCATAAAACAACAAATTAAAAAAATTTTATTTCTAAAAACAAAAAAAAAAATAGGCCCTTCAACTCATCGGCCTTTCGACATTCGTCCCTTTGATACATTCGGCTCTTCGACATATTCGGCCCTTCGACTTTCGGCCTTTCGAAACATTCGGCCCTTCGACATATTCGGCCCTCTGACATTCGGCCCTTTAACATTTGGCCCTTCGATATTCGGCCCTACGACATTTGACCCTTCGACATTAGGCCCTTTGTACCCATTCCGATAATACAACTATTACATGCAACTATACTACAACTATTGTAATTTTGACTATTCTAATTTCGTTTGCATACCAATCCGGATTTTTTTGAAAATTTTTATATAATGTCGACATCATGTATACCTACCACACAATCTACTTGATGATTCAGTCAAATGGGCCATATTCAGCGTTTCATAACGAGATACAATTTTTTTTACTAAATATTTCGTTTAAAGTAACAGTACGGTACATCGAAATTCTAAAATAACTATTCTACCGTTTACGTAATAATTATTTGGCGCTTCCAGAAATTCAATCAAATTTGTATAAGCTCCCTGAGTCCCTGCGAATTTTTATTACCGTCTAAGGTGATGATTACCTGAGCAATATAGTTCGTCCTTTGAATCATAGATGGAACTGCTATTAGTATGTCTTTCCTTATCCAAATATCAAGTGAATTGCGTTTTTAAATAATAAAAATTTTAATTAAAACATTTTCATGCATATGTCGCAAATTAATTATTTTTTTACATTTTTTACAATTTTTTACGGTAATTATCCATTATTAACATTGTTTACGTAAAAAATGGAAGAAATTGTTATTTACGCGTAATTGCATAACATTGCTTACACTGCTCTAAAGTAACTCGACCACCAAAGTAATTTGTTATTCGATTCTCCTGAACATTATAACTATTTCTACTGCCGCATTTAATTTTCAGTATTACAAATCTACATTTAAAATCATATAAAAATATGCAAACTGAAATTTAAAAAAATGAAATATATAAATGTCATAAAACATATTACTCAAATTCTTTGATAAATCTCTTGAGTTCTTTAAAGTCAGCCTCCGTCGGTAAGTCTTCATTTTTCTTTTACCTCGGCCATAAATTTTGGTTCTAACATAAAATGTAACATAAAAATATTAGTATTATCACAATTAATTAGCTTCCCATTAAAGAAGAAATTCATCAATTGCCATAGGAATACCAACAGACAGGAAACTAAATTGATCACGCCATTATTTGTCGTAAAAACTTTTGTGATTGTTCCGTTCATCGATTGGGATTTTTTTACCTATCATTGAGATGCCAATTATTTTCGAATGATATTTTCAAATATCAGCTCGATGCTATAAAGGAAGCTGGTCTAAACACGCACCCGCCGCGAACAAACGGCTTCACGTCACGTGAAGATAATTTACATGCGCTAAAACGGCAATCATCGCTTGTTCACCAAATCATCAAGGCGATTTTAATACAATCGTGTCATTCCAATGAGTATTTGCTTATCTTAATAATTTTCTCATCGTGCACGGTTAGTATGATGCTCGTACTTAACTAAAAAACAAATCATACACTCTTATATATGTATATAATTGGGATATACATATATAAGAGTGTATGATTTGTTTTTTAGTTAAGTACGAGCCCGACTTAATCTACCACCACCCAATTCAGTATCATCCTAAATGTACCAAGCTCACATTTCATTAGATCACTGAATTTAAGGAAGTAATAAAGCTTCTGCAATAGAATCAACTGTTAAATTAATTTACGCATGAAAGAAATAGCTCAATATTTCATATGTCATATTTTTTTAAGTTTGGCCAAATGTCAGTAGATGTAAGCAAAATATAGTTGGTTGTATTTTTACCATTTTTAAAGAGACTGTACTGTAAATATTTTTAATTGTGGTTTTCAAACGAACATTTATTTTTATCACTATGTTATAACGTTTTACTTAGCTTGATTTTGTTGTTGTTGGCCTGTCCGCGGAATTTCTCAATCGAATTCTCACCAATTTCTTAAATTGCCACAGCCCTCAAACTTACAAAACAATACGCTGTCAGCAGTATTTGACACCATTTTGAATAGATTACCTTCCTCCATTATGCAATTGAATATGTAATAACAGGTTCGTCGCTTTTTCATTTTATGTGTAGGAATTGCTGTCTTTCTTTACAACATGGTGTTTATAAAATATTGTTAGTTTTATAATCGTTTATGTTTGAAATTAACGTTTAAAAACTCTAATAATGTCTGCCTGATACCAATTTTTCCAACTAATAAAATAATTAAATGTTAGTTCGCACCAGTCGATCAGTACTGGTCTGAATAACAAGTTGTCTACGATATATTGACGTTATCGACGAGTTGTCAACCGTAAAAATTAGTAAATGACGCCTAAACGCCCATCCCTGTTCATTAAAAGACTCATTTTGAACAAGAATCTTAAACTAATTTAATCATGAATTAAAGATTTTCGTCTGTTTCGTATTCAGAAATAGCTTAATTAGCAATAATTTGTCCATTTTGTCGTGTATATTAAAAACCGGATCCTGACAGTATTGTCCTATTTGATGAAAAATTGCATTGTGTTAAATAGAAGACGATGCAACATAATAAAAGACAATTTTCACTAATGTCCCTACATCACACTTTTTTTCAATTTGCCCGTTTCAAATTTGCCATTTAAATTTTTATAATTATACCAGAATATTTTTGAAATTTTAATTTACTTAATTTTATTCTGCAAAATAGATTGAATTATTTTAATGTAACGAACAGTTTGTTTAATGTTTTTTGTATTTTTATTTATTTAATATTACAACTGATTAGTATTACGAGGAATCGTCTGGTAATTTATCTATCTTAAATTAGTTTCACGGTTTTTGATGAGTATAACATATTATGGTTACTTATTTTATAATTTTTTAGTTTAATTAGAACTGTCCAGCTCCAACGGTTTCCGGCTTTGGAGTCTCCTCACTCAAATTACATACTCTATTTTAATAATCAGTAAGTGATATTTTGACGATGTTCTATGGTTTTAAAAATCTGGATTCTAATTTTTATGACTACGTTTCATTGAATATTTGTAAATTGCATATTTTGTTGCTTTAGCTGTTCATTTCAAGCAGTCTAATTTTTTAAATTTATAATCATGAATTACCGAATTGAAAATTGCAACATTATGCAACATTCCAAAATCGAGTACTGAATCATTGTAAATGTGTGAAATAGTAAACTAAAACTCAAGGTTCTAAAATTTATAAAACTGTGATAAATTGAGAAATTTTAATATTAGTATTTGATAAAAATTTCTTGGCTAGAAAGCCAAATATTGACATACTAGGTTGTTCAATAACTTTTGTGGTTCGATAAAAGATAGCGCTATTTGGTTCGACGTTTGCAATAACTCAACAGCGATCTGTCGTACATCAATTTCAATAGTCTCATTCTCAAAGTTTCCAAATTTTCTACAATATGGCTTATTCGGATTCGTAAATGAAACATCAGGAAAGTTCGTTGGCAGTCTTAAAGTTTGGGATTTTTTCTCGTTAAAAACATTTCTGTTTGACTCAAAAAAAGTCATAAAAAACAAAAAAAAACAAAAATCAGACCCTAGCATCGGAAAGTAGACTAAATTTCCTACATTTTAAAAGTTTTCCTACGTTTTAAAAATTTAAATTGACATTTTCGCAAGGAGTATGTGCTTATTTCATATTGTTAGTTAGTAAAAATTGTAAGCTTAAATTAAAGACCCGAAGAAAACTTCGGGTGGTTTTGATAGAAAACTCTAGTTGAAAAGACTAATTTTGATAGGACAGTTTTCTTTTGGTATAAGCCGACAGAACTTAATTCAAGCACAAACACAGAAATTAAATAACGAAGAAAATTATATATTATATTTGTGACAAAGAAAATGTTTTTAATTTTAAAATAAATTTTTGTTTGTTGTTTTCTTTTGAATGTTTTTTTTAATATCAAAAGGAAGTTTTTTTTTTTCATTTCACAATAATTTTTTTAATAAAACTCACAATTGTTTTTGTATATCAATATTTTTGATAAATAAAAAAATCTGAAAATTCATGTTTGCCCTCGAGATGATGATTCCTAAAAACTCTCACGATATAAGCGATACACGGCTTATGCCATGAGATTCACCACGCTCTGCTTTTCTTGATGTTCGAACGTCATTAGATTTCCTATAAAAAAATACTGTATTATTTTAATTCAATACACTTGAATTTATTCTTTTTTTTAATTAAATTAATTATTAAATTTGATATTGCACAAAAATTAGATTTAATAAAATCTAAAATATCATGAGCATGAGAACACTGTTTAAGTTTGCGACACGTTTTTTTTGTATTACTGTCAAAAAATAAACTCCAGGATTTAATCATTTTTTTGCAGAACGTAATTAAAAATAAAACATGAAATAAGGTACCATATTATCAAACAAATGGTTTTTAAATACAAAGAATCGCTTATCAAAATTTATCATTCTCGTCAAATTCTTTAAATTTAAAATCAAATAACTTTTTATTAATAATTAAAAATTTTCTTTAATAATAAATAAATAATTTTTAAATTCAAAAACAATTTCAAGTTTTTAGAAATCAAAAACTTTGTTTTTCAATTTCGGAAATCAAAATTTTTCTCAGTGTGCAATCATTAATAAGGAAGACTATAAGGAAGAAATTGAAAATGTTTGCTATTGTTACAAATTTATTAGGTTGTGTGAAATAAAAAATTTACGACTTATGCGAAATCGTCTCTTCAATTGCAATTTAAATTATCAAACTATAGCTAACTGTGACATTTCTGAGTTGAGTCGTATATGAGAAGACGAATTGTATGTAATATTGGATCTATTTTGACTGATAGATTTGGAATGAATATAATATATCTGAGATAAATTTATGTAGGGAATATGTAATAAAATATTTACCGAACATAAAAAATTAAAAAAATTATTAATTTTAAAATCTTCCGGCTAAAACAGTTACAAACCGTAATTATACAAATAATATCAATGGTGTTGTCATATGAGAGATCAAAAAATATGTTTTCTTGATTTTGTGATAGCCATGAAAGTATAAATATATATATGACATGTCTCACACTAGTCTTAGTTGGTCGACAGAAGTCAACATACCACCAAAAACCATCAAATAATACCTTTTTTTATTTTTCATACACATTTGAATATTTTCATTCACTGCATATTGTTCAAAAGCTTTCGATTTTATTATGATTGACTTGAACGATGTACAACTTTCTTCTGTTTTGTTTGAATTTCCAACTAAAGAAAATTTAATTTCTGATTTTACCTTTCCCGTCGTCGTTTGGTATTATTTGTTATTATCATTTTTAAGAGTGAGCTTTTCCAATACTTGTAGAACTTGGTTTACCTGCTAAACCAATGTTATATCAGGTTTTTAGTTTAGGTTCTGACAAACTTCTTAAGGAAAAAGCGGTATAGAAACCAGCGTTGCCATAAATGTTGTTTAAAAAGAATATAAATGGTTAGCCTTTTACGAACATAATAATTACGATTACGAAGCTAGGAAAGGCGGATTGGTTATTGATGGTACCAGAAAATTTATTTAACAATCCATTTTTTATTTTGAACAAATCAGAGCTTACACAAATTTTCTGGTTGTAATTTTTATTAACTTGATTTTATTTTACATAAATAGTTCGTTAGAGGGTGATCAACTCAATTAAATTATGCATAGCGTAACAACTGGTTTAAATTTCTTATTTGCCTAATACGACAACAATGTTTAAAACCTGCAACCTGCAGTTATAATTAAGGAAATTTCACCTTAAAAACCAGATTGGGGGTGTTACCGTTTTTAGTCAAATACACATAACAGACAACTATAAATAAATATTACACGATTATCACCATAATATGGTTTGGTATACAATAAAATTCCTTATATAAAATTTACAGACCAACCCAATAAAAATGAATTGTATATTGATTTTAAAACAACTTCACCACTTTTCATGATTAAATATATTTTGTAAACCATTTAAAATACTAAAAACTATAAATTGCTAATAAATAACAACTAAAATATAAGTAACTTAATTTTTTTTAATATGTTCTACTTTATAATTAATTCCACCAACCGCGTAAAATTCCGCGGTTATAAAAAAAAAATAAAATTTCATTTCCATTTTGAAAATTAAAATGACGCAATAAATCAATTTATGTATTTAAAAAAAAAAATGTTAAGTAAATAAAACTATTATCAATTCTAATCATGACTATATGTTTTTACGCGAATCTTGCTTGTGCATTTCATGTATTTAAAAATGTATTCCAATTAATTCAAAATAAAAATAGAAATTAATTAATTTATTTATTATATTGTAAAAAAAAAATAATCTAAAATTAGAAAATGTAGTTCAATTTTACAATTTGAAAAAATCATTCAATTATTGTAATTATTTCGAAAAGAAATTATTTTAATTTTCTAAATATAATATATAAATTAATGGAAAATTCATTCGAATATAAATAATTGATGTATACACAATGATTGAAATTTGATTAATATATTTGATTTTTTGGTACATCGTCGGGAAAGTTTTTGTTGGATTTGATTTATTTTCGCTCGTAAATTAATTTTAATGATATTCTCATGATGCGATATTATTACTGGATCAAGCGTCAAGATATATTGATGAGCTTATCACGAGCGTATAGAAATGAAAATGAATCACCACAAAAAAAAACAAGAAAAGCAACACAACAAAAAAAAATTAACCTATATATCTATTAACATAGTTCACGTGACTAAGCGATGATCGCGCACGCCACTTTACCTACATACTAAACCATAAAACATGTTCTTCTTGTTACAGAAAATAAACACTGATCGATAAATCGCAACAAAAAGCACATAAACGTAAATAAAAATAAAATTGTACATCAGAGACCGGCTTAGATCGATGAATCGATCCGTACACAATATACAAAAATATCAAGAAATCAAGAATCATTAAGTTAACATACCACGTAAATTACATAAAAGTCTCATTAAAACCAGATTGTGAATAGATATAACGAGAAATTCGTACAAAACGAAAATTATAAATTCAACACTGATTTAAATATTATTCGTTTATTATTATTATTATTATGTTGTTGTATGTTACATAGCCCAGAGCCATGTATACCTTCTAGACCTTAAAAATAAATTATGTATATATAGCTACTGTACTAATATATCGTTTAAATCTGTATATAACCCTAAAATGCTTGTGTGTTCTCAAGTGGAAATTAATAATTAACATTTTTTTTATATTTTCTTATCGTTCCAGGGTGAGTGCACCGCACAGAACAGAATGAAAATGAAAGGAATTGGTTTACAATTAATTCACGTAATCTTAACCAAGGTTAACAGGATTAATCATAATTTGTATATATACCGATCGAGATATCAGATATGTACAAAAAAAAAACTTTCACTTAATTGTGTGAGGACTAGGGTGTTGCACAATTTTAATTAATTTTGTTAATTATATCGTAAAATCGAATTTTCTATTTGTTTATTTACTTGCACACATGCCAAACCGCTAACAAAAAAATCAAATTTCTAATTTTAACTATATACAAAATAAATTTAAATTCCAAAGTTATACACAAATGTTTGGTATAAAGTGCATCAATTTTATTTATTTTTAAACGCGCATTTGATTTAATTAATACGCGTGTCATGTCAGATCGATCGAATATATTGTTAAATTAGTTGTTTATACAATTTATTTGTTTTTTTTTTAAATTTATGCTTAATTCATGTGTGATTCATTGGGAAAAGTAGTGTGCGCGTTGTTTGGTTAAGCGGATTTAAAATTGACTGTATATTCGTATTGTATACAAAGCGGATTTTGTGATAAAAACAAGAATTATCCACCTAACCATTATGGAATTGATATCATATTAAATTATTTCAGGATGTGGAAGGTTTTGAAAATTACGTATAAATATAATAAATCCGGTAAAATATTTCTTTAATTAGATTAGGTAGAATTAGGTTTTGGTTGGTCTATTTACTTGTATTTGGAAGAAATCATTTTTCGTTAAGAATACATTTTCATATAATTTTACCTAAATGCATTTTTAAAACGTCTTTGTAGAAATTGTTTTTGGTAGAATCGTTTTTTTACGAATGTATTGAACCCTTACGTTTACTACCGCCTACCCCTGTAAGTTTTCGTGTTTTATTACATAAATTTTGTTGATTTAATGTTTTCAATTAGATTTTGACATTTTTTTAATAAATTTCGATTTGACCACTTTTATGATTTTTCTTAAATACAGCCCTCTTTACATCCAACCTAACCGGGTAACTTTAACGTGGCATGTATAGGAAAAATAATAAAACAAAATTTTAAATTATTTATTTCCCGACAACGGGAACAACTTATTACATCAGATGAATGCTGTGTCCACAAATGTTTTGCAGTGCAAACCGTTTCTTAGCAGTTATAATAGTTCCCTTTATGCTTGATACGATTATGTTTCAATATTACTACAATCAAGTTTCAGAATAAATTCCAGCATATTTTCAATCCCATCTTATTTTCAATTCTAGCATATTTCCAATTTTAGTGGCGAAATGTCGTGTTATCTGGGGATTCTTGGAAGTTCAAATGATTTCTGATTGAGTGATTGAGTTTAGGAACACATTGATTTCAGAATGAACAATATACGCTGCCTATCCTGCAACCTCTATATGTTTACGCTTGTTAATATAAGCCATATGTCTGAAATGACAGCTGCTCTGTCGAACTCCATAAATCTAGAGTAAAGGTTCGTCCTTCGATCGGCCCACACAAGCAAATAAAATAATACCCAAATACCCATTTAATTTAGAGGAAGTTATTGGCTCCCAAGCAAAAATTTTATCCGGATGATTTTGAGCGCATCTACGGTTTCTCTCGTGAACTGCGTTTTGCCGTATTGTCTTAACCGCGTAGATAATTAATATTCTACATGTGTAGAGAATGTATGTAGACAATTGAAAAAAATGGCGTCGACAATGTAGAGAATGTAGACAATGTCGAAAATTATTGTTTCTGTTAGCAATAAGCCAATTTTTCTGAATTTAGTAAATGGAATCATTTGGCTTCATTTCTATACCTCACATTAAAAAATCCAAACCTAAATTTTAAAATGGCAATGACATTTGATTTGAATACACGAATTTGAATTACCGAAGGCAGGTGAAGCTGGCGGGTTTTGATTTGCTGGTAATTCTGGTTTTGCAAGTGACGTTGACAATTTCAAAATAAACTTTTTAACAGTTTAGTTAGTTCGAGTATTTTTCCGAAATTAGTATGTTTTCGAAAAGAGATGTTGAAATGATGAGACTTAAAAGCGGTAAAATGTTAAATTTCTCTGATAGGTTGAAAAATATACTAAATGTATAATGCATTTGATATAAGAGGCTACTGTTTGCTAATTGAAAAACATATGCCATTACAAATAAAAAATTTGAGAATGACTTAGATTTTACAATCTGCTAACTCGAGTTTTTCTTCAAATCGATAGTTTCTGTCAGCTGGTATTATAATAAAGCGGCGCACGTGTTGTCGAAAATTGTTTACTGCAAAATAATAAATGATTATATTATTTCGCCAATTTAAAAATTTCATACATAGTGTAAACATTTTCATAACGTTTGTGACGATTTTCCTTAACTGTTGGATTGCAGAATGGTGAGGATTTGGTACAAGGATGTCGCAATATGTTTCTCAAAATTATTGGCCTACGTCGATTTACAGTGGAAAGAGCCCCTTGGGTACGGAACGTGCATACTGAATGAATGATAGCAAATTCGGAAAAAACCAAAAACGCAAACAAGGACTTCTGGTGTGAAATCTTTCCCCGGAGAAAAACAGTTTTTGATCAAATTTTGGACAATTTGCCACAATAACTTTCCATTATGTCAGAAATGACAAAAAAATTGAACCTTGATCAACATTTCGTGGCTTTAAATCGATTATATGAATTTTATACAGAAATGTGCAAACCAAAAACAATGTCTTGGAATTAATGAATTCACAGAATTTTTTAACGACAAAAATCTGAAAGAATTCTCTCCTAAGAAGATTCCATGCGACATATGTATTGAGTATGAAAATAAAAATATCAATGAGAGTCAGTAAAAGAAACATGTTGAAAGTTGGGATAGCGCGCGCAAGAAGGCCAACGCATTGCAGAATCAATATATTAAGCTATACACGAATGCGTTAAATGCTACACAAATTTATTTGAAAACCCATGTTGATACCATTACTTCACAATTTACAACTGTGCTATATTCATAAACCGACCTCTTACTGGTTCACTGAAATGGATTGTAAACTATCAGCCTCCACATTTGTTTCCTGTGTTACACACTTTCTAGGAAGGCATTGCTTTACAAAAAATCCTCCAATATTTTAGATATCTGTATATTTCAAAATCGCAATATTACTTTGGAAAATGCTACACTAAACTTTGGTAACATTCACTCCATTTCAATAACACAAACGTGTCTTACAAAAGAGCAAACTCGATTAAAAATCGCCAGGATTTATAATCAGTAATATGATATGATTGCCATTCGTTTGATGATTTACTTTTAGATACTCGGGAAAGTAATGTTGAAAGAGATGAAGATTCGGACATGATTGCACCTCGCGAAAAAAATCTATACAAAAAAACATCAATTTTCAGTCCGGTCTTGGAAAGTGTATGTTCCTTTCAGTTCTTAATTTTAAAATTTTTAATAACATAAAATTATATGCAATACCGCTTTTTTCCTAGCAAAAAAATCTTTTTTTTTTTTAAACCGACTAAAATTGGTTTATTTTTTGATTTGTAAAAATTTAATTATAACTAGGCATCTGCAATAGAAAAACTTATGACTTTTTCCTTGCAGAAAAATATTTTTTTTTCATAGTCTTAAAATATTTTTTTCTCAATATTTTTTTCATTTGAGGAAAAAATCATTTTTGATGGTTGTATAATTTACGTGATGTAATTGGTTAAAACGATAGGATAGTAAAATCCGAGATTTTTATCCGTCGTATGAACTCGCAGAATAACCAACATAAACCCATTTAGAAGAGTTTTCCTTAAATTTATTTCTCGGTTTTTAAAAACCAGATTTTCTTCGATGCTTTCATTAGTTCATTTTTATTTACACGGTTATAGAAAAAGGTTAGTAAAAAAATTAGATTTTTTTGTTTGTTATTCAAGTAGAAAAAATTTATTATCGATATTTTTCACAGTAGTCAAATTTTGATATTATCTTAATTTTCTGGTTTCGAATTTCAATACTTCTCCAAATAAATTTGAAATTTAAATCTCCTTTATTTAAAGCAAATTAATATGAAAGAAAACCAGTGATTTAAAAAAACTGTGTGTCTGTGTACAAAGAGACCCCGTCATATGCCAACTTGAAAACCACCATTATTTAAATAAGGCGATTACACTTTCAATGTCCTTGGCGATGACGACTATTTTTTGGCATATTTGGATAATTCGGAGTCGATGAATAATATTAGGAATTTTTTATGATAAATATCTAGGAACGACGAGATAAGAAATCCGCTGCATTAAAAGATTCAACTAGCTGCATATTGTAGGGAAACATGTGTAAATCTGAATGCATTATTCTGTGCGCAGCTGCTATTGGAGTTCCCAACTGTGGCGATCCACATCACCAGAAAGATGTTTCATGATCTTTTTCCATACTTTCCCTATTATGCGCTATATTTTCCAACGAACTAGCTGTTCGATTTCTTCGTGTACGTCTACGACAAATCGTTCCGCTCTACTCAATTCGAGCCACTAAACCTTAAATAATTAACAAAAATCTGAACGAGATTGAAAAATAAATTTAAAGAAAATCAAATTATATTAAAATCGAGTTAAATAATTTGGACTCCTTGTGCATATCCCCATCATTATGAAACAGTTTAATTTAGAAACCGTAAAAATGCTAAATATGGGTGAGAAGGCGTGCACTTTCCTAATCTCCACAGTTGGCCGCTTTGCTCAAACAATCAGAAACGGCTGTTTATAGTCTGATAAACCCTCAAGTGTTTTCATCTCCACAAAAGGCTGGACACCGTATAGAAATATTCATCAAACTAAAAAATCATTGCAACCGTAGGTGCCTAGTTTACAAAGTAAAATGCTCTTTTTTATGTATTGGGCTGTATTAAAATAATTTCATTATATTGCAGTTTTAACGTTATTTTTTCAACGCGTTTGGCTTGTAATTTTGTTTCGTAGACTTGTTCAATGTTTAAACTTTAATTAATTAAATTAAAAGTTAGTCGTTTAAATTTATTTTTAAAAATAAATTAAGTATGTAATTAGTCGAGATGATTGTTTCTAGTTAAAAATCAAGATAAAAAATGTCTTCCCTCCAAATTATTCCCTATTTACCAGAACTCACTTTTGAGAACAGGAAATAAATAATTGGGAATTTGTAATTATAGCCAACTATTTTCCAATTTCAAATTCTCCGGAAAACCATTTTTCTTCAAAAGTAAAGTTTCGAGGCTGACATGATGAAGATTTGTATAGGTTTCAGTATTTGTAATGCTAAAATGAAATTCAATTTGTCTTTAATATGACCAAAGGTGTATTCAAATTTCTAAAACTTGTATATTGTTAATATAGGTATAACACATAAGCCACATTCCGGTAATATGATGATATCCTTATTATTTAATTCAACTTTTAAATCCTAGATTTTTTTATATTTATTTTTTATATTTACGCTAATTTCTAACATTATCCAAATTTTCCATACTTCCTTATTTTATTTTATTAGCATGAGGATCAAACTTTACACTAGAATAACATAAGTCACTTTCCGACAATATCCCTGAAATCTGAAGAATATTAGTTCCATTAGAATTTCAGGCCCAACTTTTTTAATGTAAAAAAGCAACGTTAAAAATTCAAATATTTCACCAATCAGCCCACGCCATTTAACGTATTATCTTTTGTAGACATTATTTCAATGTAGAACTCGTTACAAAAAATTTAAACATTGTAAGCCATTTAGCATGTACTATTTACCGAATTTGTCAAATCCCTGAAACTTATTTCGCTTAGAGCCGGCCAATAGGTTTAACAATGAACTTCTAATCACTCATTAAATTTAAACCACTCGAACTTGGGCGGGCATCCCTTACAATAATTTTAAACATCAGTCACATCTCGAGAACATCTTAAAATGATCAATATTTAAATCGATGAACTTTCAACCTTTATATAAAATTTATATATTCTGAGCCAATAAGCATACGATTTAGAAGAGCAAGCCTTACACTAACTGGTAAACCGAACGAATAAACCTTTCTATAAAATTAAAATATGTGTTGTAAATAAAGTAAAAAATATATACTTCCGTCAATTTTATTTGGTTTATATCTCTAACTAGATGTTTATTACACATCCTGTTTATTTTTTGTCCAATATCCAGCTAACCAACTCATATGTACATAGAAATGTTTGATAATTTTGTTATGTTTTTCAACAATTTCATATCCGCAAGTCTTTTTAGTTCATTAACTTCAAAACACGCATAGCGTACAAGAAACTATTGAAACTCATTTAAGTCCTTATAAACCTATAATCTAACCGCACAAGTGGTGTAATGATAAAAGCACCGGGAAGCATTTGTTGAACTAAATAAACGTTCAAACAACCAGTTCTGATTATATATGGGTCATATATGGATCGATAAAATGAGAATCTAGACCTGTTTACTCATTATTAAGTAAAAGTGACGTTGTTTTCATACCTAGTCTTAGGCTATTTTCCAAACACCGACTATTTGTAAACAACGACTTCGTGAGACGGCTTATTTGAATAAGTATACGGCTACACAGAAATGTCTCCATAAATATATTTTGATACATGTCGTTTTTATTTTTAAATTTAGTGGCGAGGACCAACATGTGCAGAAATTTTTTTCTTTCAAATGTTTTTGTTATTACGTTACAAATAAGTCGGTACAATGAATTGAGATGGCTTGACCGACTTATTCAAGATGGTGTCAAATAAGGCAATGAGCCTGTAATAAGTCGGTGTTTGGAAAACACCCTTATATAGTTGGAATTATGTACATTGCGTTGAATATTACATTGTATAATACATATATCTACTCTATCATCCAGGCTTTAAAGGTCTAATAATTTGCATGCCCTATTTTGCATTAAAGGATATAACATAAAACCGTTATAAGGGTCTTAAATATGACAGTTAAATTGGTTCTGGATCTATTCAATTTGGACACTATGATTGTTGTATCAAGAACTCCAAATAATTCCAACTTCTTTTGTTTCGAAAATTATTTACGAAAATTCGTTTCTTACTGAATCCATTCACGTTTAATTAGCTCGGTACTCAAGTGACTTCTCGAGCCACATGACGTTGATCCGTTGAAATCAACGAATTAAAATCATAACTAAGAACGTTTTACACTTATAAGCCATCAACTATATTTGATTTATATTAAGGTATGAAACAATAAAGGTACATGAGGTGAAACTATCGATTTTAATAAAAAAAAGTTATGAGAAAAATGTGTGGCTTAAATTAAAAGCAAGAAGAGTTTTATTAACGGTCCGCTTTCTTATAGTTTATCGTCATTACCCTGGTTCGTTTCGATAACATCCCTAAAAATGCCGAAAGTATAATAAATTTTTAAAAGCAACCAGACTTCTCGAAAACATGGCTATTCATTCTATTTTACCAAGCAAATCTGCAATCAGCAAATTGGTTACATTGAAGCAGCATCTAGGTTTATAGCCCATATAGGTTTACAATTTGCAATTACAACTTGATACAAAATCTTTACTGCTTTTAAAATTTATCAAGCCCAATTTCCTCGAAATAAACATAATAATTTTTTACACAAATGAATAATAAAATGAATTATTGTTTGGGACACCTGAGCTTATGTTTTAACCTTTGTATATCAAATGTTACGAACATATTTCATTAAATACGGATTTAGCTTCTCGAGATTGTTCCTTTTCACCATAGGTAAACAAAATTTTGATCTTTGCTTCTGATAGTGGTCTTGTGTTTACGCTTACTGTATAAAAAAAATGATAAAAACATTTATAAACCTATACCACATGCAGTGATAGGAAACTCCAACATTTAGTAAGAGAACACTGACCTACCTTTTAAGTACATTTTTTCAATTGCCTTACTTACATGATTTATCAAATTATTAAAGTGTATGAAAGGCAAATCATCGTTTTATTGACCGGTCAATTTAATTTTTACTTTTTAACCTAGAAGATGTTCAAAATTTTTATTGAAAGTCATTAATCTTTAGATTGTTACTGAGATTTAATCTATGATAATTTTTTAATTCAGTGGCATACACAGAATGACCTAAAAGTTTAACCTGTACCGTATGTTTGTATAATGCATTTTTACTACGCAGATTTTACAAACAATGCCAAAAATTTCACTAGAAAATATTTTTCTAGCCCATCGCCTAGTATTGTTATTAAATAGCCCCTACAGTGTTCTAAACTGTATAAAAAAAATTGAATTTGCTTTAAAATCGCAACATCACAGTTTGCACAAATAAAATAATATAAAAACAAAAAAAAACGATTTTTCTCAAATTAATCATAATCATTTTCAATTACAAGATTTTATAAAAATAAATTATAAATCAGTTATCTTAAGAAAATAATCTTCGAACTTCGACTACATTAGAAGATGAGAAAAAATAAGACAAAAATAAAATATGTTGAATTTAAAATTAATGATGATAATCACCATTCACCTAACAATATTGTTTATTATACATTTAACCTAACCTTTATTTAATTTTATTTTATTTTTTATTGATTTATTTAAGCCATTAACTAGAAATTTAGAAAATCATGTCAAACGTATAACACAATTAAAACCAAAATTCAGCCGCAAGTATAAACTTATTATTCTGGCCATTAGAATTCCAAATTTCTTTTCAACTCTATATATATTAAGTCCAATCATTGTCTTAATGTCTAGGAGGTATACGTATGTTGTATACAAGAAGGTAATAATATGCATGTTTGATATGTTTGGTGATTATATGTTAATAATGACGGTAAATAAAATACCTACCGCAATTCTCCGCTAAGTACCATTCGAATCATTATCATCATCATCATTCGTCAAAAAACAAAGTCATGACTATCATCATCAATTCGTACATAATAAATTGCAAATATTTTTTTTTTTTTTGTTATTAGTAATCTAACATTTCTTTCAACAGAGTTTTAAAAAAAGAAAATTGTCTATTAGTTAATCATTAACGATTTCACGGTTAAAAAGAATACAGGAAAAACTATGTACGATCAATTGTCTTTTTTAATATGCTAGGTGATGGTTTTGTATGTATTTTTAAAATTTCATTTGGTCAATATCTTATATGTTTATATACGGAGATCAATATCCTGTTAACATTTTTGTTAATAAATTTTCCTAATCGTTATGATGCTATCATTAAGCTTTATCGCACAAATTTTTAACAGAACCAATTGATTACGCGAGCTTAATTTGATTTTTTACGTATTATTTATTTAATTAAATTTATAATAATTTTATTAAAGCCCGCCGGAAATTTAAAAATATATATGAGTATGTTTTGTTATGTTCGGTTTGGTTTTTTAATACAAAATTATTAAAAAAAATATTAATGTTACAACTCAAAGACATAACATTTCTTTTTATTATGTACAAAAAAAAAAGTTGAATATTTTGCTTTTTTTTATAATAATCTTAAATCTGAAATGTGTCATAGACGTTTTACGTATAAATAAAAGTCACGTTGTTTGATGGCTTTTATATTATATTAAACCTCTTTCGTCTGTTTGTTATTTTTTTTTATATAAAGCCAGGAAATATGGAACAGAAATATAAAAAAAAAATTTTGATATCTATCAATTTATTAGTTAAATACGACGTAGGTATAAAGTTCATCTAAATTATTGATTGGGTACGGTATTTTGTCACCTTTGTAACAAATTTCTTTTCCGGGAAACAAATATCATATCATATTATTAAGTCGACTAGGTTAACAAACAATTTAACCAACCAAAATAATTAAGATCCGGGAGAATCTTTAATATCTTTAACTTTAATCTACATCCGGGCATTTAAAATAAGTAATCGACAAATGTCAAAGTTGGTGTTCGTCTAAATACAATCTGACAACAACGCATATTTATTTATTTACAGTTACTTAATAATATAATTTTTAGATTTCAAATATATTTATCTACTCGGTAAATTTCAACAAATTTACAACTTCAATAGTTGTAATTTTTAAAATTATATTTTAAATATCTAATGGCCAATTCCTTTAACTGGAAATATTTACTCTTGGCGTTCCTGAGTTTAACATGTACGTATACTTTTTGATTGGAGCCTTAATATCTAAAAATATGTATTTATTAAAAAAGTTGTCTTCTCTTAGTTTGTGGTTGCCACTTTCCAAAAATAAAAAAAAATACATTTTTGCCTATTACATGACAATTTTGGGCGTCGGTACTAAATCCCGAATTACAAAAGGTCGAATTATTAAAACCCCACAAAAAAACCCAACTTTCAAAATCCCGATTTTTAAAATCCCGATATTTAAAATCACGATTTTTAAAATCCCGACTTTAGAAATCCCGACTTTCAAAACTCTACACCGCTTTTGCTGAAACCTCTTGACAAAAGTCGGGATTTTTTTTAAGACATAAATATTAAATTTTCTTTTTTTATCCTCGTTTTTATTAAGAACTCGGTCTTTTTTTACCGATCTTGGTCAAATTTGGGCTGTAGAATATAATTTACATTTTAATGTGATTTTTTCTAGAATTGGGCGTCCTGTTTGTTTGTTGCAAGCCCAAAGCTTTTGTTATAAAATTGTAAAATTTAGTTTACAAAATTAAATTTGAATAAAATGTTCTTTTAATAAAATATACGTTTGGTCGTTCTGAAAAGGACGTTTTGGTTTTTGGTGAAATATTGGATGATAAAATAAAAAAGCAAATAAAATTAAGCGTGCTTTTAGTGTAACGTTATAGCATGCGCAATATTTTTTAAAATGATTAACTTGATCAGTGTTGGTTTTGTTAGCAACAACAATAAAACAATTTCTATTTCATTCCACTTTTTTTATGAGATGCGTTCTTCAGCGTTCCACTTCTCATTGCATGTGTTGCATATCATCATCTCTTTTGTCAATTCCGCGATTAAATTATAGACCCGAACATGAAATTTGTCGACTACTATTTTTAGTGATGCGTGCCCAAGCCTCAACCGAGTTTTTTGTGCTAGAGAAACTTTCTCCATATAGTTCAGGAATATAGTCAAGACCAGACATCTGGACTGTATTGTTTGAAACAAATTTGTAATTCGCTTGGCGTCTGGACCAAATTCTTTTTTGATCTCGTCAAAATGCTCGGAAACCACTTTAGGAGATACGAATGCTAAGCTTTTCAACAATCGAATTTTCATGTTTAAAGATTCATTGTTTCCCAATTTAACTTGAAACTGTTCAGATCGTACTTTCCGCTGTATTATTTGACCGAAATCAAAACGGCATCTTTTCTTTTCAGTTCACGAAAAATATGTTTTAGCTGGAGTTACGCTTGCCTTTTCAAAATCTTGCACAGTTCTGTTTAACGAGATGTTCCAATCACAATCAATTTTATTCAACTCATAGAACATCTCCGAGTAAGCTGCTGTTGATTTTGAGCTCATTATACAAAGTAATATTGACACGATCTGGTTGCCAATTTTACCAATGATTAAGAATAACTGTTTTATTATAGACGTTACAACCTCAAATGTATACCTTGAATGTGAACAAAGAGCTCTTCGTGAATAAACTTTATTGTTTCCTGAATGGTAAATTCATTTACACTTTTCGGCTCTTCCGGTTTTGTGGCCATTACTCGAGCATTTTTTTGTTTTTGTGCTTAGGCAAATATAATCTACTATTGGGGTCGCATTCCACAATACTCTGTTTTATTATTTGAGAAGCTCGCAACCCTGGTATTTCTGACAAACTTTTTTCTGTTTCATTTGCCTTATAAACATGTTTTTAGGAAGCCATCGGAGCGTGATTATGATCGGATGGTTTCTTTTTTATTTCACATTTTCCTTCTTCGTGCTGTGGTTGCTTTTGTTTTACACAACAGGTTTTTCCGTTGATCGCAACACCGATCAATAACTAGCTTGTCTTTATTTTTGCTTGTTTTGACCATTTTGTGCTTTTTATTATTATTTTTTAATTTGTTTTTAATTGGTCTTTCTTTCACATTGCGCTCATGTTTCAATTTTTTATGAATTGAGCCTGACCATGGGCGCCCGAATCATAAAAAAAATTGAAATTTGTGATTTTAAAAGTCGGGATTTTGATATCGAGTTTTTGATAATCGGGCTTTTAATTTAGAGATTTTGATTTAAGGATTTTGAAATGCTGGCATACGAACCCAACCTTACTTTGCTACTAACCTTGCAGATACAATTTTAAAAGATTATAACGCGCGTATAGGTTATATTAATAGGGTTTCAATATTTGACGTTCAATATTTCAATTCATTTTGATTAATATTCAATTTTAAATCAATTGTTATCTGCGTAATGCACAATATGATTTTCTATTAAAAATTTTTCGATCAAATGTTTTGCGATCTTTTTCTTTACAAACAAAAGTTGCTTCTATAAAAGGTTCTTCGACAAAATTTAAAAATAAAAAAAAATTGTAAAAAAAAATATTTAACTTTAAAAGTCAGACCGATAAAGTGTTTACACTGTAATTTTGCACTACCTTTATAAACCGCTCCTTTTGTCTCCCAGACTACTGCAGCATTTTTCAACCCGAACTAATCGCGATAAGGAAATCCATTGACTGGTGGCGGTATAATGTAATATCTGCCAGGGTTATTTTAGTTTTTGCGGATTTCAATTGAAACGCTCAAATCATATTTCCTTACGCCGAAAAAAGCGCAGAATTGTCTTTTTACCAGATATGGCAGATTAGTTCAATATCCAACTGATATCGGTGTCACGGCATTTAAATATGACGGAGAATGAAATGGCGGATGAATTCGCAAGACAAGGCACAACCTGCATTATTTTACAAAGCAAGGCTGATATTGATATACCGCTCACTACGTGAAAAATACTGCGGTTCAAGAGGAAGCTAGAACAACAACGAACTACATCTGGTCAAAACTAGAACTGTCAAAATTCAGACAGCTGGTATTATTCTAGAGAGGTCCCCTCCTAAATTACTTGACGGGCGTTAGTAAAATAAACGTCAATTATATCCTGCGCTTTGTTAATGGTTCGAAGAGTAGGTGAGAAGAGAAAACAATGCTGGGAATTGTCCATTCATTTCTCAACCAATTTCAGCCTCTTTTGAATTTTAGGTCTGCATTCGGTTTCTAACAGGAAGTTTGAAAACAAATTTTGACTATGCTTACTGAAACTACAAATTTCATGATTTCTTAGCTACTTTGGAGACACTCATTATGTATACGTGTAAAAACGTGTTATGAATTTGACACGAATTTTAAAAGAATTTCTGAAATTGTAATGTTAAAGTAAAATTTTGTTAATTAAAGATTTTTACATAAATTTTGGAAGAAGTTGTGGAATATGACTATATGCTATGGATAAACCATTACTGAAACAAATAAATTATATTGTTTGTACCATTGGAATTTTGGTTAAAGGTTCAGAATTCAACAATGTTGCAAAATTAATTGTGGATCAAACAAATTAATTAATTGTGGATAATTGTGAAATTTGGCAATGATAAATGAAACTGGTAGCCAAGTATAAATAAATCATTAAGAAAATAATGGATTAGAAGATTTCTTAGTTTCAGTTAGCTTGGTATAGTTTACGAAAATTTTTAAAAATTCATGTGCGATTCTAATGCTGCTTGATTCGGTATTTCCTGCATAACTAGAAACAAATTTTCAAAATCCTGCTTTATTATTTTTTTTTGCAATCGGCTGCCTAGGAGTCGGACAAATAAAAGAAGGAGTGTAAAAATAAAGGTAGAAGAATGAAAAAAACGGCATTTGCAGAGTCGGCTTACGTAATATCGGTATATCACGTATGCGCCCCGGTGGTAAAGTGGTCAACATGCTTGCTCCAGCAACCGGAGGTCCCGGGTTTGATTCCTGGCGGTGACAAGGGAAAAATTTCACGAAAAAGTGAATCAATGATCGATGTGATCGACAGTGATCGATGTCTCTTTGAACTATCGGTTCATGATACAATGCCTTAATATCATGACCATTGCGAAATCATTTTGTAAGCGAAACGGTTTAAAGCTCGTATTAAAATTTTCTGAAATCTGTAACAGCAATAAAAACTATTTTAAGATTGTTAGTAGTTCCTAATATACTAAATTCAAGAAGTACGTTGTGTTTAAATACCTCTATCAAATTCTTAAAAATCATACCATTTTCTTAAGTTGTGACAAATTAAAAAAAAATAATTTTTCAACTAAACCTTACGTTAATCATCAGCGGTTTATTGCGTAAACTGGTTGTTTTAGTAAGAGGTTTTGAACTTTTTTCCATTGAAAATCGTTAAGCATTGAAAAACCCGCGTAGATCCTCTTTATATGGCATTTCGCAAATTTTCTAATAAAGTGAGTTATTTTAAACGGCAGTTATGTTTGGAACATAAAATTGAGCAGATCATTCATTTCAATTAAAAAAATCCAAGATTGTCCAGATGTGGACAATAAATTATGAACATTTTTGTTCTCACATCTTATGTCATGAAACGATAAAATTCGTGAAATTTTTTTTAAGTTTCTTGCATTATATTTCCAATCAGAAAATAATATTTTTTCGAGATATTTTGTTGGATGGATGCATGTATTTTAAAATTCAATAAAATTTAAGATTGAAATAATTTTATTTCATTCTCCGTGAATTTTTCTCATTATCAAGGTGAATTAAATCTAAGATGACAATTTTTTTAAATATGCATTAAATCACTTAATTGAAATTATATTCTTTGTCTGTTTTTCATACTATTTTGTTTAATATATTGGTTTAAATCCAAAAGTTCAATTCCAAACAGACATTTCCAAAGTTCTATTACAAAGTGTTCAAAATTCCAAAACCGAAATGACGAATTTCCAATTAATGCTCCTAAAAATAGGGATTTCCGCGCGGGTATTGCTCTATTCGTGTTTTAAAAATTTCTGAACGCATAACAACGTAATTCGAAATTTTATTCCGGAAAATTAAAATTAAAAGGATGTTAAATAAATTAATATTTTGTGTGTAATGGGTGCAAGACTAGCTGTTCTTTCAGGTTCAAACAAAACTGTACCCAAAAATTCCGAAATTTAGTAAACATGGATAAAAAATCCTGATTTTTGGGTATCATAACAAAATTATGGATTATACGGAAATCTAGGAATTTTAGAGTTCTTTAAAGTCTAAATCTGTGTTTAAGCTATTCTAAAACAAATCAAAATTTAAAGCTGAAGTATCAAATACTAGGACGAGGTAAAATTTTATATTTTACCAAGAACCAACAATATTATAATGGTTTATTAAAGACAGTAAATCTGTTATAATAAATAATTAATGTGCAATGTATTTTATGCAAATCAATGAAAATTTCTATCAATTATTTTTAACAAAATCAACAGAACATAACAATAAATGTACAATAAATATAAATTCTTCATAGTTGTAAATTAATCATCCGAGTTAATTAAACATTATACATTTTTTGTAGTTATTGTAGGTAAACTGATGTATGCATAATTTAGAAATACAAACAACAACAAAAACAATCTATCATGTAATTGATTATTATTATTTAAAAATAGAATTAGTTAGGTTTGATTATCTGTCGTATACATCTCTAACTACAAAGTACGAGTATATTTGTTTTACTAAATTACAGATAAATCAATAGACAAGTATCTTTCTTTTTGTTTGTATATTTAAGTTTTGTGGATAAATGGAAATCTATATAAATAAATAATTTATCTTGACATTTTCTTGTAAAAATTTAAATGAAAATAACTAATAATCATAATTTTTATATATATAAAGAATTGTTATAAAAATTATTGCCATATATAAAATACTCAGTATAATCTAATGAGAATTATATCTAGGCTTAAATATATTATGGTCATGGATCGTGTATTTTACATCTAATTATCTAAACTCAATATGTGTACTTAGGATATATAACTAGATTGACATATTACAATACCGCAGTAGTAATAATATAAATATGATATGAAAGGCCCTGGGAAAAACATATACGAGTACATAATATATTTTCGAGGTGATTTTGTAATTAAGACGTATTAGTAGATGTTTTATAAGATTATTATTGATCATTTGTATAAATCTAATATATAACAATACAAAATATAAATAAACACGACGTTTAAGTTTTTGTATTTTACATTTTGTTATAAATTACTTAATTTAACCGAAGGTTATCTCATTAGTAAGATATGTATAATTACCAGTAATAAAGGTACACTGTGAGTGCTCTTATATTAGGTAGCATTTATGTGGAGTCTTTTACGTAATATGCAGAGTCAATTGATACTCTTATTGATATTTAGTTGTTAAAATTCGTTAAATTGTTATATCCGGTATCTAATTATTTTTTAAGGACATTGAATTTTAAACATGCGCGGCTGTATATAAGAAACTATATTACACAATAATCTACCAAGTAGGTTAATCAATTTTAATTTAAGATCCGGGTAAAACTGATTGGGAAATCTGTTTATGAATATTATTTATCCCTTATTGTATAATAAAATCCATAGAGAGAGATAATTTTAAAATTAAAATTGTTTGCGGTTTCATTTGTGTAAGCTATAATTTCTGAATGTGTGTGTGGTACCGTGAAGTTCGCCGGGAGCTTTTTCTTTGACCTCACGACAGCCCAGCATTCACCGATCGAGGTAAACCTTAAAGGAAAAGTATTTGCATAAATTGGGAGGTTCCACTCAAATTTGTCGGAAATAAGCAAACCAGAAGTAAAATTTGGTGGGCACCGCAGTGTATCGGAAATATAGTTTTCCATATGAACTTATCTGGTTTTTCTAAAAATTTCAAAATTAACTTATTACAAAATAATAAATTATTTATTTTTAAATTGCAAACAAAATTTCAATTCCTTGTGTATCTTCTATTTTTATTCTCGTCCGTTCTTCGAATATCTGCAAGGCACCTTTATGTTTAATTCATGTTCAGAAGATATTGATGTAAAATTTTCACTAAATCATCGCCATTGTTTCATTCAATAAGTATTCAATGTTTGTTAAAAACCCGTAAATTGACCATCAATTACAAACCAATAATTTTGTCGATGTTTTCGTAATTCTGATCACAGCGATAACCTAATGAAGTTCCGGCGTAATTTTAATTTACGCATGCATCGAGAAAATCAGGTTAGAAGTATAAATTTTAGAAATTTTTAAATGCAGAGAAGCTAAACTTTTCCGGATTTTTTTTTAATTTTCCGGAAAATGTTTCACTTTTTTTTATTTTTTCAATATATTTTTTTTAAAATAATAACTGCTTCGTTAACCTGGCAGACACAGATCAAAGGTTTTCTATCGCTCTTATCGCTTCTTTTATAGTGCCACAAATGTTAAAAAATCAACTTTTGAAAATATAAATTTTTTTTTAATGTAATTTTAATTCGTTGTATATACTTTAGAGGATGGGGGCCCCCGCAAACCTTCGCTTTTCCAAAACTTTACAATTCTTGAAGTGTCAAATTTTATTTATAATTTTAAAATAAGTAAAAAAAGTTGGAAAATTTCCCGGAAAAATTACTTGTACTGTCGAAAAGCTGTCAAGATACAATCCTAATATCAAAATTTTTATAAATTTAGACATTTGTACGTATTTTGAATCAAATAAAAAACCTCTTAACGAGGTAACTGTTCGAGTGACGAAAGCCTAATTTAATTAACAAAATTTCTGATATCAAATTTGTGCCGAAAAAAACAATTGCATTCGATTTTTCAACGATTTTTCGGAATGTCAGTGCATTCGGCGCGTTGTTGTTTATCGTTCCGAAAAATCGTTGACAAGTTGTTGTTTTCGACAGAAAGAAAAATGTGAACAAACATTCCGAAAAATCGTTGAAAAATCGAATGCAATTGTTTTTTTCGGCACAAATTTGATATCAGAGATTTTGTGAATTGAATTCGGCTTTCGTCACTCAAACATTTGCCTCGTTAAGAGGATTTTTATTTGATATCTATCAATGATTTCGGCACGACAAATTGAAAATGGATTGAATTACGATTCGTTTTATTGTAGTCAGTCAAAACAGTTCACTCACACTCGATAGCACACAAGTGGCTGCTAGGTTTAATTGTGCCTCATACACAGACGCGCGGGATTGAAATGACCAAAACCAACAACAATATAAGGCCATGCTAATGCAACAAATACAGAAAAAACTACACCATAGATAGTTGTATTAGAATGTATGTGTACATCGTATGTGCGCACTAGTTTAATAGGTATGTAGTAGTGCGAAAGAAAAAAATAACATGGGATTGTTAGTGTAACCAATACAATCTTTTGTAGTTTGTTGCATATTGGGATCTGCGTTTCAGACTTTGTGCAGGGCTTTTAATTGTTGTTGGTTTTGAAATGACGAAAAACGAGAGGCGAGGAACGAATTACGCATACTCTCACACAGCTGTTGGCTGTGTGTTACGGAGTGTGCATGATTCGTTCTTCTTCTCTCGATATTCGTCACTCCAGTGGCCTCCGTCTGTGTATGAGGCACAATACAACGTAAACCAATAGAATGAGACTGTTTCAATAGAAAAATAGAAAAACAATAGAATGAAATTGTAATGACTTATATTATCTTTTATATGTTGAAAAGTAGGGTCAGGTCTCATCATTAGGTTCAGATAGGTAGTTTTTTTTATTATGTTCAGCACGATAGCGTACGTTCTGGTGTACTGTTTCTGGTGTGTCGTAGACGATTCTATTTCTTTATTTTGCATCCAATTTTTCAATCTTCATTTTGTAGTCTTTTAGTAGATTTTATTTCAGAATACTTTACCATATGCCACAAACAGGTCATGCCGGGTGTGATCTTATTAGTCACCCGGTTTTCGTATACTATCGGCTGAACATTTGTAGTTTAGTTTTTAGTGCACGGTACAGAATAGTAAAAATTTAGATCAGATGCATGTGTTTTTGGTAGAAATTTGATTGACTAATTCAAGAATTTTTTTTTACATGTTTCTTGCTGTTTCACTAACCGCAAGCGGCTACAGTTCATTTTTGATTCCTTAAATAATACAATAAAATGTACATATTTTAGTGTGTTAGTTGGAAACAAAAATTAATGGTAGTTACCCGCTCGCTGATATTCCATCTTCATGCGATGGGAGGGAAGATAGGATATATTTTTTAAAGAAACCATCATAAAGATTAAAAAAATATCGATTTTATGCAAGGAGACTGTCCAATGTTCAACGTTTTTGGTGATTTTTTCGATCACATCAATTTGTCAGTTTTTTTATTTTTTTGTTATGAAAAAAGGGTCACTGCTAAAAATTCTCTAAGCAATGATAATAATATGATGCATTTATACGTGTTTCATTGTAATACGTTGATTCACTATCATTCTGAACCGCAACGGACCAATATTAGGGTGTATTTGAGCCAAAAAATGAAATTTGGCGAAAAATTAGGGTGGCTTTTAAGTTATGAAGGTCAATATCTAAAATATACGAGTTTTCTGGGACAAACGATTGATGTCATATTGTAGGTGAGGTTTGTGGCTAATAATTCTAAAAACATGAACCAAAAGCCTTTCGCTAGTTTGTAGCAATTTGGCTCAAAATGACCCCCCACCCTAATTTTTTGAATTTTTTTTATATGATATTTGATAGCTGGCGTCAATACCTTCCAACGATATGCATATGTACGGGGTACGTCAAATATGTTCAGCGCTGTGGGCGTGGCCAAAATGGCCAAAAGTGGCCGTTCAGAGGCTGGCCGCGGCCAACATGGCGGCCAAATCAAAAAGTTGTAGAATAAAAGTTGCTTAGTTTTTCAAGTACTACAAATCCTGAAAATATGAAATGAAAATATGATATGAAATGAAAGAAGTACGGACAAACAAATATACCAAAGCAAGATTATATGGTGACGTCATAGAAAAATTTCCAAATGTCATAACCTTGGTCAAAATCATCCGTTTTGGACGTTTTGGACGTTTGGCAGTTATACCCGAAAAACTGATTTTTTATGGGCAATTTTCGGAAGGTCATATCTCCACTCAATGTTGGTAAAAAATCATGCTTTTATATAATATTTGGGTCTACTTTTCAAGCCCTTTACAATGGTATACAACATGATCATGGCGGCCTCAAACGGAAAAAGTTCGAAACTAGCTGTGTATATACGAGTTCGACTTTCAGTAGGTGCTTTCGTCAGTCGTTTCGACTGCCGTCCAAAATGATAATATAATACGTAGTTCTTTTTAAGTGAAAATTTTTCCGGAAAATGTGGTAGTTTTGCGGATAAATTAAGCTGTTGTTGTAAAAAATAAACAATCCTGCATTTAAAAATTTTTTAAGTTTATACTCTTTACATGATTTTCTTGATGAATACGTAAAGTAAACTTTAGCCTGAAGTTTCATTTTAATATTTATAAAAGTTATAATTTCGCTCAAAATTCATTACTTACATAGCAGAATGATATTGAAATAATTTTAAAATCAAATTATAAATTAATTAATTTAATTATTACTTATTTTAAATCCTTTAAAATTAATTTTAAAATTTTACATATTCACTAATTTAAAACTCATGTGGAGCGACTTCGGGTGCTCATAGTGGCTCAGGTCCATTTTCTTTAAATAAATAAAAATGTTAATTTATAAGCTTAAAAATCTAAATTTTCAATTATAATACAATTTTTTTTTTAAATAGTAATAATTTTTTACATGTTTTGTTAAACACCCGATCATGTGGCCCTCCTTGAACATCCTTAAACTCCCGTATGTTATTTTAATTTTGAAGGAGAACCGACATTCCACAAAGTATGATCGATGACCGACCTAATACCAATATTTAGCTAATTGAATCTTTCTGTCAACTATAAAGCTATTTGAGATAAAATTTATCAGTTGCCACGCTAATCGGAATCGGGAAACAAAACAATTAAAATTTTGGGTTATTCTGGGTGCTTGCCAAATATTGTTTTTATTCCGATGTGAGCTTGCTAAAGCGTTGGCTGTTTTCGTTAAATACAATAAAATTCGAGGTAACGATTTATTAACCCCTACAAATGTGTTATATTTTGTATATTAGTTCAAAATATTTTCCATATGAGATGACCGAATTTTTAGACTGCCAAACGTCATGGTAAAGTTACTTAGAAATTAAAAGTGTATAATTTTATTAAAAAAAAAGAAAATTTTATGTTTGAAGTGACCTCAACAAAGCACATATTTGTTATTTTGGCTACTATTTTATAGATAAATGAGTCACTTGAATTGAATTGTCTAGGATACGTCCAACGAAATAAAAATGAGGCCTTTAGTCTTAAAAAGATTACTGATATTTAGTGCCTTTTGTAAAATCAATCGCTACTCGGAAATTTCCTAGCTGTTTATAAAATATTCTTTTTTGATGTTGTGACTTTCAAGTTCTGGATTTTAATTGTTATGGAATATAATTTTGGAGTTTTGTTTAGAGGTTTCCAGTCCATCAAGTTTTAAATAAAAATAAAAATGTAAAAAATAAAAATCCTTAATATATAGTTAATTCTTTGGAATTTGGCGAGTTTTAGAGTTTTGGTTTAGGTAATGAATTTAAAATTTAGATTGTTTTAAATATTTAAATTACTTTTTAATTACTATTTATTATGGATCTTTTATCAATATTCAGCTACGGCTAGCTAATGTAAAAATAGTTCTTCAGTTACAAATTGCATCTGAAAAAACTAGAGTTTCTTAACATACTGCACAACATGATTGATCTAGATGGCTAATGGACATATGGTTTCACGCCAAATTGACGGTAACTCGATTTCTGGTCAAAGATTTAAATATTATTTGTTTTTAAATTAAAATTACATTTCAAGCCAAAACTAAAATAGTTTGATTTCAACCAGTCACATTGTAAACTAGAATATTAATTTCTAAAGTAAGTTTCTATAGTAACCCGATAAAATCCCAAACAAATGTTTATTCCGCCTTTATTGACTCTCATGCACGATTTACAGGTTCCAATTTTTTTTCCAATAAAAAATGAAGGGTTAAGTATATTACGATTTTCGTTTGCAAGAGGAGCACGAAACAAATTCCAGTAAAATAAAATTGGGTTTTTTTCTTTTTAATTTGGGGAAATGTTGTTTACATATGGCTGTATCTTTTCAACTAGTAATTTTTTGTAATTTGCGTGCAGCTCTATTTTTCTGTAAAAAATTTGTTGGGAAAAAAATTGGAACATTTAAATCGTGCATCTTAGAGTCAACGATCTCATTTTAATTAATTTGTAGTTTGATTTTTTTGAAGATATTCAATCCGTAATTGTTGGCACAAATTGAACGTGTCATTGGATATCACTAGAGAGCAGGAGCGGGATAATATCAGTAAACTCCGAAGTGATTTGATTTTAAAATGTGGAATTTAAAAGTTTGTACTTGCTCCATATAAACCCTGGCAATAATTTTTAAATGATGTTCACTCTAATGTAAATTCAATATTTACCAAGAAACATCATCCAAACTGCCAGTCAAAAATAATTATGATCAGGAGGTTTAAAAGTATAGAGAAATGAATGATGAAAAATAATTCAAAATACTTTGAGCAAAATAGTTAGAGAAAATATGAATTTGATAGTAAATTTTTTGAGTGTGTCGATTTTGCAAATTTTGCTTGAAGCCGTGGCTATTAGAGTCCACGAAACTACTGCCCGCTTTTATGATAAATATTCATTTCATAATTACGAAATAAATAAAATCATAGATTAGATATGATTGATGGAATTAAAATATATAAGAAAATCTAGAAATTTAAATAATGTTTGTTAACGTTATATACTGCCTATAACTTCTTTTAATCTCATTAATCATTTCTAAGTTGATCAGTGTTGTTGGTGTTGAAAATAGCGTAGATAATTCAGTTTGGGGAAGATAATGTCGACAATTCGTAGAGTTTGTTGTTTTCTCTGTTGTTTTGCAGTACAATGCCACCTCACAGTTGTCCAGTTCAAATTGCGAATTTTCAATATTTTGGAACCAATATTTTCTCTTTAAAAAAAAAATTAGTTCAGTGTCATAATCTTTTTCATTAATAAATCTAGCGCCACATATTAAATGCGTTACTGGACTTATTTGTAACAGTTTTCTCTTATCATAGAGAAAATTATTTTTTAACTTGTATAAGACGTTTGAAAAATATGAAAATGTCAACCACCTGGCACAAAAATCGAAATTGTCAAACCAAAAACCAATATTTTTTCTACCTCCGGCTACCTCCTAAATCATATTAGATTACAATTTTTGAGGTAAAATAGAATAGACTTCAGCTGAGATCTGCCTGCAACTTTCGTTATTTTTTATTCATCTAATCTTCCAATTATTTTGGTACGTTCGGCTGCAAATCAAATTATTTAAAACTACTATGAGTAAATGCTCATCTCTTCTGATTCATATCTTAGATCAGTAAAATACCAGCGTGTGCCGATGAAATAGAAACATTAGAACTTACGACAGCATTAACCACTATGGGAGCCAATTTTTTACTGGCTAATCTCTCTAATTTGCCATAAGCTACAATGACATGACATGGACAAATATCTGTCTAAAATCGAATGCCTAAAAAAATAGTTTTGGACACTGGCATACATTTCTGTCCAAATAATAAAAGCGTCCAAAAATGTAAGTGTCCAGAAACTTCACGTCACTTCACTTACGAGTAGTGCACACCTCGCTAGCCAGGATCAATCTCTAACGATTTTAAAGTAGGTACATTGCCTAATCTTATCCGTCGAATTTATGGAATTGTGTTATGTTCCGGTTCTGAAAATTTTTTGTTTTTATTTTTTGTTAATTTATCGTACACCGTAAAATATGCAGCACACCTGATTTGCACATAGGCAAATAAACGTACATTGATAGTTTCCTTAACCTTAATTCCAACCTTTAACCGGTTAAATTCATTTCGAGTAATTAGAAAGGGACCCGAAAAATAGGAGCATCTGCAGAAAATTTTCTGCACCCAGCTCTGCATTAAAAAAATTATAAATTTCAATTGTAGTTGGAATCGCATTCATCAAGATGTATTTTGAGGAAAAAAAATGCAAAAAGAAAGCTTCATATAAATAATGGGGTACTTGAGTGGTTTTTGCTGAATAGTGATGATTTTGTTCATTAGGGAACCGTGGTACAAACTATACTTTATTTTGACAACTCCGTATTTGGTTTTAAAATTTGACAGTGTAGAAAGTTAAGTTACATAGATTTTTACCTTTTTCCATTTTTAATAAAATATAAATTTTTTTGATTGCTAACAGAAATATTCATTTTCAACATTGTCTACATTTTCTACATTGATGACTTAATTTTTTTCATTGACTACATTACCTTGTCTACACATCACAGAAGTTGATTCATCGCTAAGAAATATATTAATTAATTTCCAACTATAAAAAAACATGTACATTATATGACCGTTATTGGTAAAAGAAAATATCGATTTTTATGGGATTTGAATGCATTACGATCCGGAAAATACCCAAGGCATCAATATTTTATTTAAACGATTTTTGTAGCCATCAATTTTTTTATTGATGCAATAACAGCTAGTCCGACACATTTTGACCAAGTTGCTTGTGCGCATTTCAACTGTAGGCTATAGAAACAAAATTGGTATATTTAAGGAATTGTTGATAATATAAACTAGAATGCGGATTTCTATAGCCGTAGAGGATTCCTGTTGGTCAATAAAAAAAACCGCAATGAAATGCAATTAAAGTGTAACTTATTGTCTGATTTTATCAATATAAACATAACCTATTATATGTTTATTATTATTATTATCAATAGGCAACGTCACAACAACCGGGCTCGTATAGTTTCCTAAAATAACTATAACATCCGGTTTGTATGAGTCTTACTGAGCCGGTTCCAGCTCATCATTCATTCTATAATATTACTGCCAAACTACAACAAATAATGTAGAAAAAAAATTCAATGATGTGTTAAATAGCGGCGAGTGTGATATTTATTATATAATTGTTAAACACTATAAATGTGAATCAACTACACCCGCGCACTATTTTTAATTGACATATCTTGACTAATATTTAAACATAATTGTGACATTAATATTATTATATCTAAATATTTGTTTTCTTTTATTTATTAATTTAATTTATATCTAGATATTAAATCAAGTTTATATACATATATATTGTTTGTTGATCGACCACCCAAATAGAGGTTAAAACTTCCAGTGAAATTTATACGAAAACACCTGAACTACTCCAACAACTTTTTTGTGTTATTTGTATTTTATTTTAATAGTTTCTTATAAATAATTTAGAAAGAATGGAATAAAAAAATTTAATATTATGTTAAAAAACATATATATAAGAAAAGAAAATATCTAACCCATTTAGTGGCAATGGTATATGCTAAATTTATGTAAATATTTACCTACTTGAATTTTCCATAAATATTGTTTGAAGTCTGCATACGAGTATAAAATATTATATTTCTCTTGGTTTATCGTTGATATATTGTAATATATATAATGTTTTTATATTATTGCCTAATGGTAGGGTGGAGTTGGATTTTTTTTGTATTTTTCACTCAATATACGAAACTAATATAATTTATTGTTAGTTTAGATTTTTAATAAAATATAAAATGTTTGGTGAAATCTTATAAAATGTTATCGCGTATTATACCTGTTGGTTTTTCCCATATGTGGGAGTTCTATATATATATATTGTTGCGTAAAGTGGAACATGTAAAGCATTCATTGATAAAATATGTTGTGTACATGGAGGTGTCTAAATTAAAAAATAATAATTAATCTCCTACATGTTACAATTTTAGGAATTGAGCTTAAATGAAAGTAAAATATAATTTTTTACGTGTTTGCAATTTGTATACGGAAATGTATTCCGAATTATTAACATAATATTAAGTTCTGTTAAAAGCTTAGGTATAAGCATATGCTCTTCTATAAATAAGTTAAAATTCTAACAATAAGCAACATTATGGTATTAATTTGACCGTGATTGACGTTTTATATAAACAAGAAAATGATGAATCGTTTGACGAATCTGAATCCATCAGTGAAACGCGCCAGTCGAGTATGAATTCTGATGATGATGAATATGATAAAGACAGTTGGACGTGACACAAATCTTTTAAGTAGTGGGTAAATTCTAATCTTCTTCTTTAAATCACTGAGAGCCCTTAATAGTCCAGTATCCAAAAATGTGTTATCTCAGTTTGAAATTAGGATTCAGGAAAGAAGAAATTCAACGCTTGTGGCATTAATGCAATTTTCAAAGTTCGCAATATTTCAAATAGTGAAGAGGTTAATGACAAAATGCTTTGCAAACCAATATTTGGATATTAGCACGGATTTATCTAATGTTTCTGAAACACAAAACTTGAGCCACAGTGGCGTACTGGAAAATGATCTAGAGGGAGCTGTTAATGCATCGACGAAAGCAAAAAATAATACTGCAAATAATATTAACAGTTTAAACCAAGAATTTGGAGCTTACAAATAATGTAAAATTACTATTGAAGGCATTAAAAATGATTAAACCAACGTTAACTGAACCAGAACGAGTGTTCTCAATAGCCGGGCCATTTCACAAACAAAAGAGCGAATCTAAGCGATAAATCGTTGGATGTATGTGGGATTTACTGAACATGATTTTTTATTTTTCTCGTATAGTATTGAACATACTAAAGCAATTCCCAACTTTGCTGGGAATTGCTTTAGTATGTTCAATACTATACGAGAAAATGAAATCGCGAAATTTTCAATAAAATAGATTTACAACTCATGTACCGCAAATGCGACAAATTAGATTAGGATTCGCATAATTCTATTCCTGACCCCAATGGAAAAGTCATGTGTGCTTAACGAATTTTATTAAACCCTTGTTTAAGGAGTCCGCTCCACTGACAACTTTAAACTTACAACCCCATCGAAAGATTTTGTTTTACGTCGATTGAAACACATAAAAATGAGTGTTTATATCAAGAATATATACGGAAATCATGAGTCATGAGAAACCAAATTAGCAACGTCATTAAGCGGGCCAAATCAGAATATTTTTCAGTAATTTTAAATCCATCATTACCCTCGAAAGTTTTTGGCAAAATATCAGATCTGTTGGTACATTTTCTGTTGGTACAAATGCAACAAAATTGCCCAGTTCTCTTCAGACAATTTTTTTTTTTCGTTTAAGAGCATCGACCCAGCACTGTGTGATACCATAATATTATGAAACATTTTATTAATTTTGCTGATTCTAACGGAATATTCAGCTTTATTAATTGATTTTGCTCAGCTATGGATGCTTTTAACTATATCAAATCCAATGCAACTCATATCGATGGAATACCTATAAAATTCCAGAAGTTGCTCTTCCAGGAAACATTCAATAAGTGTACCTATTCCGCAGCGTTGTCTGAGGAATTTGGAAAAAATACTCCAATCACAAATTTTGTGGTTTATCGGAACCAACAAACTATTTTCGTAATTTCAATCAGCCTACAGACTTAACCATATAGTACTAGGGTTTGTTCTCTCTACCGAAATAACAAGCCTTTTCTCTCAGAGGTAATATTTTATATTTTTTCTTTCGATTCATTCGGTGATGTTCTTGTAACTCAAACAAATCTCAATCCTTTTTTTTCTTTTCTTCGTTCGCTCGCTTATTGTAAATTATTATTTAAATAATTTACAAGTAACAAATAATATAAAATTAGGCGCATTGGCCAGCTTGTGAACCGCCTTGACCACCAGTTTGTATCACTTAGTGCTCTACAAATCCAAATTTTCACAGGAACATCCAGCATTTTGCTCTAAGGATACGCCGAAAACCTCAAAAAACCTCATTTCAACAATCTCTAAAGAAAACCAGCATTAGATCTGGCGACCTCCTCATTTTCCATTGGCAACAAACATAATTGTGTGATTGAACGTACTAATTCACTATTTTCTGACCTCACCGTGCACGTTCTTACTTTTTCGTCTTGTTCGGGAAACACCTCAATAATTGTAGCCATCATCTATTGACTAGGTGGTGTTATTTCATTTTTAACAAACACCGTAGCTCCAATTTAGGTATGGCAATCAAGTTTATAGGGGCCACCCTATTCCTGATACATAACAACCTTACACTCCCCTGTCCTTCATTGAATACCCGTACATAGTCCACGACACTATATGCTCTATTTGAGGCATCAGCAAAAATTTGAACTTGAATTTTTGATTTAATCATCTTGGTATACTTAACCCGTTAATCAATTTTAATTCCTTGTAATAATCTCTCTAATCCTGCTGTATGGACAACAATGACTCATCCCAATTACTACTCCGACGCCACAAATCCTGAATAAATAAGTTTGCTCTGATTATAATCGAGGATACCCATCATTGAGGCTCAAATATTTGAGCTGCGTCACTGGTAGTAAATCGTTTATTAATAACTGTGAGTTGGTCACGATCGTGTACCCGAAACTGGAATTCATCCTCTACAAAGTCCCAAAATACGCCAAGTTTTGCATTTCTTCTAATTTCGCTGTCGTTTCTTCTTCCATAATCTTCAAATAATTTGATCTCTACTTGGCCAATTCAAAACCACCTCAGCGAAGCAGTTCAATAACTTCGGCTTCCAAACAGATTGCCTGGGATACCGAATCAACTGACGTCAACATGTCGTTTATGTGCCAAAATGCTCTGCAAATCCCAATGACTCTGTTGTATCTCTACTTGGCGAAACATTTTGCAAATGTCCGCAGAGGTAGCAATTCTTCCGGTTCGAAACTTGGTAATTATATCCAGTAGATCCTTTTGGAAACGTGGTCCTGTCGAACCATCAAAAACAACCCTAAAGTATGGTCAACTGAGACGGAATGGTGATGGTATATAATTATGCAGCGAAAAATCGAATTTAAGGCCGTGGCGCTTCTTATGTGACCTAATTCTTCGTAGTCCGTCATGAATTTAATGTACTGAATTGTTTAATGAATTGTATATTTAATGTGTATGTTTTTATACACTGGGTCTCGATTGAATTGGTTTTCTTGGCAGAAAAATCGGCGTAGGGCCATGCCTCTTGAGTTTTTATAACTGTGCTTTTGAAATTGTCCTCGCATCTCAACTGACAACATCCATTTGCCACAATCTCTGGATCAACGCTCGTAGTTGATGAATTTTTCAGAAATTAAACTATTGAAATCTTGTCAATAGTTCGGATCTCCATCAGAATTTTTTCAAAATTTGACTGTCGTTAGCGGCCATTAGAGCCCATCAAATGGCCATAGTGGCATCAATGCAAATTAAGGCTAAGCAAGAGTGCCGAGCCATTCAATGAATTTTTCAGAAATTGAACAATTGAAATCTTGTCAAATTACACCCCCGTATCTCCATCAGAATTTTTTCAAAATTTGAGTGTTGTTAACAGGCATTAGGGTCTATCAATTGGCCATAGTGGCATCAATACGATTTAAGGTTAAACAAGAGCACCGGGTCATTCAATGAATTTTTCAGAAATTGAACAATTGAAATCTTGTCAAATTACACCCCTGTATGCCTATCAAAATTTCTGCACATTTCGGCCTTAGTAAACATAACATATCATAACCTAAAACTTTTATTTTAATATCAACTTAAATAAATAAATAAAAGGGAAAAATAATCGTCTGGCAACATTCGGTTGATATTTATTGATCAACATTGTTGAATTCTTTATTTCGACTATCAAACCAAAGACACAATCTGCATTATCATTTTTTTATTTTCGGCTGGAAACTTTCGGCTAACTTTAACAAAGTCCGAAGATTACCCTTCTTTCGGTTGCTTCTTATGACCGATCAAGTCATTCTGGCTAAGTCAAGCTGGGTAAGTTTAGGTAAACTACCTGCAGTATCGCGATTACGATGCTGTTCCCATAAATCCAAAGGGTTGCGTAATGGATATAAATTTCATCTCATTGCTGACTAAGAGTCACAATAGTTTTTAGTTGACGTATCGCACTATTTAATGAATCTAATAGTGCCTGCAATAAATCATGATTTTCTCGACTTTGCTTTTTCACTGTACACATTCTCCCTAATATCCCATGCATAACGTGGTAATTATCATCGTGTGCACTAACCAAAATGTCTCATGCTGCCTTATAACTATCACCTGTGGGTTGCCATGGCACAGCACCACAGCAGGATTTCCCGCACCGGCTTGCTGCAATAATAGCAATTTTGCAACTGGGTCATAGTCCTTACTATGAACGTCAGCTATAAACAAATCCCGAAATGCCGGCCAGTGGACCGGGTTACCATTAAACTTCCCAAGTTCTGAGGGCCTGCTAGTTTCTATCTTGATCACGGTCGGTAATCGGCTCTCGGGCTTAGCAAAGACCAACGCACTACAACTTGGCTCATTATTACCCAGCACATTTAGTTTGTCATGAATCCTACCCAAACCTGACATAAATCTATTCTCAAACTCAACGTATATATACCATTCGTGGCCAACATATCCATTTTCTCGAACAATCCGTAAAAGTTGCCTTAATCTTTCCTTTCGTACCCGTAAATCATAGTCAGGTTATGATTTACGGGTACGAAAGGAAAGATTAAGGCAACTTTTACGGATTGTTCGAGAAAATGGCTCAAAGGTTCTACTATCTGATATTTCCATAAAAAGAACGTTCCAGTGACTCAAAATGTTGTTACCGAACGATATACAATCGTTCTTGATTTGGTTGCACAAGGCCTGAGCCTATATCTTCTGTAATCATTTCATAATCCTCCGACTGAGGGTTTGATTCGTCCTCGAAGGTCAACTGTTTCTCTGAAAAATTACAACTCAGACAAAAAATTAGTGCAATTAATTCCTTAACGTGAAGACTGCAGCTCTTGCTGAGATCAATGATAGAGGGTTTCGGCTCCATGCTTGTTCTCTCTACCAAAATAAAAAGTATTTTGCTCAGTAATTTATATTTTTTCTTCCGACTCATTCGGTGTTTTTATTTTAACTCGAACAAAACTCCATTCTTCTTTTTTTCCTTTTCTTCGCTCGCTTGCTTATTTTAAATTATTAATTAAATAATTTAGAACAAGTAACAAATGATATAAAATTAGGCGCGTTCCGTTGATATTCATTACGGAAGCCATAACACTAGTACTGTTTGTTTTATTTCATATCAATTATGATATCGGCCGTGCTATTGACAATGGTGTGGTATGCGTCCTTGTATTGCCATATTTCAGCAAAGCATTCGACAAATTTAATAATTCAGTTTTGATTAAGAAATTTCATTATTGTTGTAAACTCACGGTGTCGGCTTATCGCTTAATTTTGTCTTATCTGCTAGATCGCTCTCAATCAGTTAGGACACATTCTGGAGATTCAAATATTTGTAGTACCAACCGAGGTGTGCCTTAACGCTAAGTCCTAAGACTGTTTCGATTTATGATGTACATAAAAAAACTGGCATCTATAATTTAGACTATAATTTAGTAAATATATCATTTAAAAGAATTAATAGTATTGAAATAAGTATTCACAATCCATAAAATTTCTTAATGTTAAAACCTGGTCGACATAGTTCGTATAAGAACTTAAAACATTTTTTAAATTAATAATATATAAAAAAAATATTGTTTTCACATTTTTTTATTCGCTAAAAATTAGTTTTCTTGACAACACCGTACGACAAAATATCCCGGCCATAATACATTTTAGCCTCGATCGTGACCCAGGCTTAATTGTACACAACTCTAATTAAATGCATATGAGATTTGTCGCACTATTGATCAACAATTATAAACTCTTGCGCAATTTATTAAATAAAATAGAAATTAAAAGTTTCATTTCCCATATATTGTTGATGTGGGCTCAACAATCAAGCACAACATCAAAATCAATTAACTATGAACAATTTTGTGGTGATAGATTCGAAATACATTTGTAGCATATAAATTTGAAATTTAAATCAATAAAATATTGTACATAGTGTTAAATTATTAATTTATATTCAAGAAAACAACAAAAATAATTTATGTACATACGAGAATACATTGTGTACATACCTAAACATATATAAGTAGAAAATTATAATAGGAATATATAGTTTATGAAATAAATAGAAAAAAAAGAATTAACCTTTTGTAATAATTTAAATTTCACTTTAAAACATTTGACCTTGAAAAATATTTTTTTAATTATTTTCTATTTAATTATTTATTATTATTATTATGATATGCACTTTTCTTTAGGTAATGTATTATATACAATACTGTTATGTTGTACATACTAATGTTATACAAGTCTCGTAAAGTGTGTGAAGCGAATTAAAATTGTACAAATAAGAATTAAGTTGTAATTAATTATATATAGTATTTGTTTTAAGAAAAAAAAAATTATTTATTTTAATTAACATAATTTTAACTGATATAATTATATTGTTTTTGTTGTTACTGTATGCCGCGCATACTTTACATATTATTATTATTACTTACTATTATTTTGATTGATGAGAACAAACAAAAAAAAACACTTTAAAACCCCGTGAAATGCTTTTTAAGGTGAAGAAGGAAATGAATTGAGGTATTCATGTTATTTCCTTTTTGAATCAAAACGTTAAGACATACATACATGTTTTTGTATATACACGAGTATTACAACAAAATTGTAAATTGTCGTTTTGTATCTATAAGGTATTGTTAAAGGTCATATACATGCAGCAACAAATACAGACAATGTGTAGCGCCGCAGGCTTAAGTTTTGCACAAAAATCTCATTAGTACATGTACATCTCATTAGTACATACAGGTTTGATTTTGACCTCATTTCGAGAAACCCGGTTTGGTGATCGATTTTGCCCGCGATACCACTAAAATACGTAAACCATGAATTTGAGTATGTTGAATGCTTGCTAATTTTGATTAATTTTCTTTGGTGTATAATTACTTCTGTAAATCAACCGATAAAATTTCAAAACTTACCAAATACTAATAATAATATGTATTGAGAATCAGTGTTGTGCCATATTGCGTACAGTACGTAGATAATTAATATCCTACATATGTGTAGACAATTAGACAATGCAACTTTCAGCAATCAGCCAAACTCTTTTTTTTTTTTTGTTAATGTGACCATTTCAAATATTTGAGCCCAAGTTTATTTAAAGGTATGCGACACTAAACATATTTCAAAACGTTCACACGATTAAAAATCGAATTGTGAATGGAGCCTATACCGCTGTCTTGATTGCTGATCCATTCGCCTAAACACACGTAGTATTGGTTATTCAACTTGGAACGATAAAATTTTGGAACAAAATTTCTTCCTTACCCGGGACAATCATAGCGGAAGTTAACCAATACAAATCCTGTATTTTTATAATTTTTTCTCCAAATTTAATACTGAGTTAATTAATTAATTAAGTCGAAGCAATAGCGAACATATCGTCCTAATTTTCAATAAAATTTTTTAACAGAAGTAATATCCTGTTTCGATCTGATAAGATCATGAAAAAAAATCAATTATTTCATCAGACCATTACGACTGATCTTACTTCTGTTGCAAAATTTTATTGAAAATTTAGCTTCTGATCAAACAAATCCTGTTGACTAGGTAGATAATCCTTATAAAATATGCTATCGGATAAAGGATCAATCATTTCGCGAATACATTACTTATATCTTAACGATTTTGGCTGACATAAAACGAATGTCATAACAAAAGTAAAACATTTTTTTTATCCAAGAATTCAATAATCCTGCGGTTTGAGAAGTGATGCTACTAATATAGCCGTATTTCTTCCCGCTTGATCTGATCAAGTTCAGGTCATATTTCGTAGAACAATGCCAAGGCGCTTGCTAGATTTTTAATCAAAATTTGTGATCGAAAGCAAAATTGGGAACAAGTTTTTCATAAAAAATGTGAAATGGGGCAGAATAATTAACACTGCGATAATTCTACATTTTTATGGGGTACTATTTTTTTCGTAACAATGAAACAAAACCAATAAAGTAGATATTGTTCCATATATAAAATTACACGGCTGTCTTAAATGTCCGTCTGGCGTTTACCTATAAAGTTTTAAATGAGATAGAAAACCATCATCAGAAGTAGATGTGTAGCGTGGTAGTAGATGCAAGGCGTTTGACTCTATATGCCACCACAAAGCACTCCGAAGTCATCTTACTTATTTACAATCTAAGTGTGAAAAGATAATTTTTTTTAATATTCTATTTTTAAAATTTGATTTTTTTATTTAATTCAAAAAATTTTAACAAGTAACATATAAAATATATTAACAAAAAAGAAAATTTTTTGTTAATATATTTTATATGTTACTTGTTAAATTTGAAATCATAACTGCATAGTACATTACATCGATTTCCTTCAATAAATAAATAAATGTTTCCGCCCCTCATCCGGATCAATGAACGAAATCCAGTAAACGTCTGTACCGTTTCATCAACACAAACCAACCATGTATTTCGAAGTCTAGCAGCGAGAACGTTTAAATGAGCCGCTTTACGAAAGTTAACGAAAGCACATAAAAAAGCTTGTTGATTGTATTAATTTTCAAATATTCCTATTATTTTGAAATTTAAACCTTAATAATAAATCAAATCTCTTAAAAAAAATTTGTGTGAAATCTCAAATCAAAATTTTTAAAGTAACATAAAAAATCATCACAAAAAAATATGTGGTTTGAATTCTATTTTATCCGGAAATAAATAGCTTATTTATTTTAGCATTCATTTAACATTGCAACATCCCTCTCACAAATTTTGAAATATCCCTTACAGATATGTTTTATTTTATTAACATTTCGGTGCAAAAGCGAGGAATTTACTGTGAAAATAATTTTTCTGCACTTCCAAATCAATTATGGTTTCCTGAAGTTAAAAATACACACCATTTCATAACCATCATAGTAAAATTCGCTAGAATAAGATGTTTTTATCATATATACAAGCACAATTTAGTCAAATAAAAAATTTGTGATAAAATTTTAAATTCTTCATTCAAAACCGAAGATCTAGGTTTTCAATAAATTTTGCACGCTGCAGAGAGACAGAATCCAAAATTTTTAATTTTTTATTAGATCGATTTGAAAATATCACTCAAAATTGTTTGTAAAAAAAGCGTTTTTCAAAAGTTAATAAAATAAATTCTGATTAGTAAAATATTTTTTTTTATTCCTACATTGTCAATTCGATCTTAATTTTTATAATTCTTTAATATTTTGCATATTTTTGTAGAATTGTTTCCAATAGCTTAAAATGTTAATTTCTTTCGCGAATTGAGTCATTTTTTTATTTGGAATTTTATCTAATTTGCTAGACTTACCTACATAAGAGAGTATGCTTATAGATACAAAATAATAAAAATATGAATTATTGGGAATCGTTTGCTTTGAATATCTTAGAAACAGAGCTGGAAACCGTTTTTTTTGTTTTTCTGTTGTATTTATCCCTGCAATCTGTTCTGGGGCCTATTCAAGACTCTTGCTGCTCTTTCGCGGTTTGCTTATTCCGTCCTTACTTTGACGCCAGTCAGCCAATCCGAGTACGTACGGCTATAGGACCGATTTTAAGACCATCTGCAATTCTGCACATTGGAAGATGGGTCGGCCCAAGAATTTTGCACTCCGACAGGAGGTCATAGATGTTTTACATTTCATCACAGATCGTAATCTGTGGTGAAATTTCACTTTTGCATCCTGCTTTTATCGGGACTCGAACCCGGTACCTCCCAATCCAAATGCCAAAGCTTTAACCACTGTGCCATTTGGTCGGTGGAAACCGGGTTTTCAAAACCAAAACCATAAAAACCATCAAACCATAAAAAATTACTAAAACCAAAACCGAAACCAAAACCAAAATTAAAAACAAAATTTAAAACAACCAAATAAAGTTAAAAGAAATTAGTCAATTGTCTGAAATAGCCAACATTTTATTTGCTGTTCCGCAACGCAAGTATTGGTGGAGCGAGCGTGAAGTATGTATTATGTATTATGTTTTTAGAATTTTATTTTTTTAAACATTTTTTAATGTTTGTAGGAAGCATACCTTATTTATTTTTTTATTTGAATTAATCAATAAAACTTATTTATTTAAAGTTTTTAATTTATTCTTATTTTAAAATTTTTTCAAGAATGAAAACCAAAACCAAAATTTAAAAATGTTTACAACCGAAACCAAAACCAAAAATTGTCTTTGAAAGGAACCAGAAACCAAACCAACCTAAAATACAAATTGGTTTCCAGCCTTGCTTAGAAATGAGTGAATTCTGAGTTGTGCCACTGTTGCAGCAAATGAGCGACATGTAGCACTCACTTGTGACATTCATGTGCTATGCAATTTATTAAATGTTTTGAATTTTAAAGGTTTTGCAACATAAATTGCTTTTAATACAATAGTTTACATGGAAACGTTCCTGGGTGGTCTAGTATTTTCAATAGAAATACGCAATGCAAATATAACTTTAATTTTATTCACCAATTATTAATTATAATACACTATTACATGTTGAACCGAAATGTTGACTGACTGAAAACTTAACGAAAGGTGTAACATGTAAACTGCAACCCAATCCAAATTGCAACTGAAATGATGACCGAGTCAGTCAGTTAAACTTAAGTTAGTTGAGTCGGTTTGGTTTTTAAGTGTAACATGTAAACCCAAACTGGACTGAAATGGCATAAATAAAATTGTGTATTGTATTATGTATATTTTAAAGTACGCCACTTTTGCGTTTGCAAAGCTATAATTTTATTTAAATTGTGTTGATAAAAATATAATATCGATGCAACCTTTTCACTCATTTTTATTAAATTTTTATAAATTTTCAAGAAGCTGACGAAAAAATTCTGAAGTGACAATTAACTCCGGTCCACGAATTAATGACACATGTAAACTTGAACTCAAAGTTTCGGTCAGTCATAATTTCAGTTTGCAACTCAGTCGGTCATTGTTCAGTTCAACATGTAATGACAGTGTATATCCGACTTAGCTATGATCGGAAAAAATGCATTTTGATACTAGGGTCAATTCCAGTAAGCAATTTTTAAAATACACTTAACAAAAATTGGGTGCAAATTTTTTTGTAACATGGCACTTGATTTCACAAAAAAAACAAATTTTAACTATGTTGGTGTATTTTATGGCACAGGCTGATTGCCGAACAAGTAAAATCATTGAATTATTTGCACAATACTTTATATTCTGGATAATGGTTTCATAATGTGTATGATAAATAGATTTTTTCTTTTTATCATATAGTTTTGCACCTAATTTTATTACAATGCTCATTTATTTGAAGAAATTGGACAGCTTAAAGATTCTAACAAGCTTATTCCCAAAATCATGAAAACATATTAATATTTCCAAAACTGCAATGTTTTTGGACAACATAAAAAAATGTTTGTCCAGTAGGGGTATTACTCTGTCTGGGTATTATTCTTTGTGATAAGATTTAATATAGCCAACCCGAAACCGTCGCTGATTGTTTTCTGTTTTTATTAAATTGACCGGTCTATAAAGAGGCTCTAGCTATTAGGTAATTGTTTAGTAATCCTAGGACCTAACAAGTTAACATTTTGATAAATTACATAAATTAGTCGTTAGTATATGAACCGACTCCAATGATGACCTAAACTAGGAAATTTTTTTCGTTCGCTTCTGTTCAACATTTTAAGGTAAGTTGTCCACAAAGAACATGATCTGTTGGATTAGATATGCCACCACCAACATATATATAGCTGTTTCTATTTTATTAATATTGATTTCTTCGGTTAGTAGAGTAGTTCCATCCAATACGTTCCATGAACGGGATGCATGCTATAACTCCATCACTTATAAGTTGAGGCACAATACAATCATCAAACGCATTCAAAAATAAATAGGTGAAATGTTCTGTGATTAAATACTCAGGTGTTCATCCCACCCTTAAATAACATTTTAGGCTCAACAATCTTTAAGTGTGGTTTAAATGCAGCGTAGTCACAAGGCTGCACACAAATAACCCACGGGATTTGACTTCAAACGTCATGTGATTTCTATGGCCATCAACAAAATAATAAATTGGAAAGGTTATATAAATTTTAACTAGAATCGAATAGACTCACTCCTAAAACCGTCGAATTTTAATTCAAGGTGTCGAAAGCAAAAGAAAAAAGTAGGTGCAGTGTAACCGATCGAGAGTTGTTATATGATAATCCGCACCATATCACGGGAAAATAGTAGACAAGAGCCAAACAGACGAACATCATTTTTTCGGACATCAAAATAAATTATCATTGTTTACAAAAAAAAACGTGATTTATTATAATGAGTACATGCTCCACCTTCACAATTTCCTTACCTTGCATGGTTACCATGACGAACACACGTAAAATGGAACCACAAACAAGCCCTGAGCGGCGATGCAAAGGCCAATTTGGCTGATTTAATCTCACATCAACTTCCATCAGCCAATTCAGCTTCATCCCTAATGTACCTGGTTCACATTTTATTACCTCAACAGGCAGTCATAGCAATGTTTAGACGTCTAACCACAGAATAACCATAATGAAACGTCATAACGTGTTGTTTGTATGAAAAATATTGACGCACAGTTTTTGACCTTGGCACACTTAAGGTAGGAAAAAATTCGTTATTTTTAAATTAATTTTATTGCAATTGCAAACAAACAATTACGTACTCAGGAAGAATTTTTGACAGTACATTTTTACTAAAAACAAGTAAGTTAGATAAATTCACCACAGTAATTATAAATATTCATACATATTCAAAAATTAGGTTTCCTATTAAACATTTAAGGTAGAGAAAAATATTATTGGTCTATTGAATTAATTTATAAATGAACGATTTTTTTTAATTTGGCCACATGTCTGTGGATGTCACCGGAATATAAATCGTTCGAATTTTTTTATACTATTTTTGGAAAAACTTGCACTAGTTCTGAAATTAATGACCTTGACACCCATTTTTTGAACTAAATTACTATCAAAAATAATTTAGTTTTAGTTTGTATCAGTTTATAATAGATGGCGTACAACACTATACACTAAAATTGTATTATATTCAGGTTTTGTTAACGATGGTGAAAGCAATTAAATATACAGCACATTTTATGTTATGCAGTAAGAACTAACAACCACAAGTACGATCTAACTGCAATTTAATTTAGTCAGTAATTTAGTCGAAAAACGGTGTGAGACTGGACATTTATTTTACTAATAATTTACATTTACCAAAATCTTCGGAAACAAAAGTTTAAAATACGAAAACCATTCAATTACTACTAGCGTGAATTGAAAGTAGTTGTGGATGTTGTCTACGAATAGTTGACGTTGTCATCGGGAAGTTTACGAAAAATTTTGTAGAGGAAACTTTAGCCCCTTAAACTCATTTTTATCAAGTGGTACTGAAGAAGTATTTATACCAATACACATATTTGTTATATTGCTAACCAGTTTTGTATATATCTATGCAAAAATATTGTCGCTTTAATTTCTTATTGGCGGAAACCCGTTTAGCTCTTAACAGATTAAATAAGAGCACAAAAGTTTTGCGAAACTGTATATATCTATACAATTTATTTACGTCGATTGAATGAAATCTTGTTTGTATTTTTTTGCCTGATGATTATACCACAAACAATTCCCACTCATCAAGAATGTAGATCACTCTCGATTTCATCTAAGAAAACTAATATAAAAAGAAAAATTCTTTCGAGAAATGTGTGTGTGTGCACACAGTACACACACTCGTTACACATTCATAACTAGTTTTAACGGCATGCAAACTCAATTTAAATATCAATGTAATAATCTTGATTACATTATCTTTATAGTATCATGGTATAAAAAAATGTATAAAATTATAATAATTTTCTTCCGCAAAACCAATTTTATAATACATGCATATTAAAATATCATTATTACTATTATCTAATAAATAAAAACCTTTTAATTATATCATAGACGATTTTAGCCTTAGGCATGATGTTGTGTTTGAACAGTTTATGTTGGAAAAATTTCGGTGCGATATACACCTGGTGCTATATACCTAACTGAAATGCATGTTAAACTGTACGACAAGCTGAAATAATCCTTTTTGCGGATTACAAGGTTCAACGATGATAGAAATTTAACAAATAGTTCCAATTATAAATTAACCTTTGTAAGAAATTAGCTTCTGCTACGTTTCGGTTTTCAAATTACAAAAAAAAAAAAAAATCATACATATAAACCGAAACTTAAGGGTCAATTTAAATGAAGTTAAGCAATGATTAATTAATTTTGTGTATTAGCTACAGTTAATGAATATTCTTTTGTATAAAATCTTATTCGATTTGTACGACGGTATAGTGTATTAAATGTAAATCGATAATTATTATGCAATCAATTAATTTTATTTAAAAGGCACGATTTGTAATTAAATCATTTTTTTCTACTTACCTTAACCATTTTGTATTTTACAGTTACCTTATTTATTTACTATGGTTTAGTTTTAGAAAACGATAATTATCATCGATTCTAATTAGAATATTATTTTTTTTTGTGTATCTTACTGCGCGCTTGGATTTAATTTTATACTAAATTCTTAGTACCTATAGCGTTTTTAATTTAAAGGTGAATTTTTTTGTTTTGTTTTAAATTTCAGCGGCATTTTATTATTATTAATTTATATAGTGGAATTTTACAACAAGTAATTGATATATACGGTATTTTATGAGTCATTTTCAGGCTGCAGTCTGAAGTTATAAATAAATTAAAAATTGTATTTATTGGTTTTGTGGGTGTGGTTTTATATATAGTTTTAGAGATTTTTATGTCTTCTATTTACGTATGGCAACATAAGCGTTCAACTAGAACGAAAATTAGATTGAAACATTTATTATAAATATATATATTATAAATATTTTAATGGCAAAAAGTAGTTTTTTTTTTAATTTAAGAAATACAATTTGTTTAAAACTAATTTCAAGTATTTACATTGAAAACGTGTTAATTTTAATGCAAACATATTGCAGAATCGTATGCATAATGTTCTCAGTAGCAGAAATCGAAACAAATTTAATATCGCCTATTACAGCGCCATCGATAATGAATCGAAAAAACTGTTTCAAGGAAAGCTTACGTACCTTTAGTCGTAAAATTCGAATCTGCAATAAAAAATAGGAGTTCATATCTTAGTTTCCAAGTTGCCCTCCACCCCCTTACAAATAGGGGCGGGGGTCCTAATCTTAGCACTAATGTATTTCCCCTTCAGAATGATTTAATTTTGATGTTGGTCTCTTTTATCGTAGAGGGCTTATTTTCCGAGATATTTGAAAGTTTCAGCCGTTTGGCTTCTAGTTTTTTGGGTGCTTTTCGGTGTTGTTTGTTATTGTATCGCTTACAACTTTTCTATTGGTTTGCCTTTAGGATATCGATCATTTGTTCCGTTATTATTGACTTGAAAATGCCAATTGCATTTTGACTCGAAATATGCAGCGGCTTCGTCTGGAATATCCAGCGACAACGCGAAAAAAATTTAAATTTTGTTTCATCACGCGCAAAAAAATATTCATCAGAGAGCTGCCTTTCTTGTTATTGTTGCACGATTTTGTTTTTGGCATGCAATGCTTCCCAAATCTCATCATTGTCATTGTTTTCCATATCACTCAAACCTCCTATTATCAACTTCGGTTCGCATCACGAGGTATACTGCATACAAGGTATACAAAATACTGTCAATATCAAAATTATATTCTTAATTCCAGAGCACTTACGACCAGATATATTGCATTCGCATGTCTGGTACTGCGTTGCGTCCGGCAAAAATGTATCGAATTTATTTCAGTAAATTGTCTGTAGGCCCAGGTTAGTTTGTTAAAACATTTCCTTGCCAGAAATGATGCAAAATCAAACGTTGATCTAAATTTCAAATAAGCAAATATTTATCGGTTGTAAAGAAAATATCTGGCTTCTTCCTGTAGCATTTTATTGAAGATAAAAGCATCAATTATAAACTGCAACTATTGGGATGCAACTTTTTCTTTCGTAGTGCTCATGTGCACTTGAAAAAATATAAAAACAGAACTTTTAATTCTTTCAATTTTTTCTTTTATAGAAGATCTTCTCTTTTTTTGTCCATCTGTTTTCATCGTGGAGTAAACCAGATAGCCATCAAATATTACAACTGGGTTTGTTCCGAAATGCTTCACAACATATTTTTCGTGCATTCCCAATATATTACCGTAAAGAGAAAAAATTAAACATTGAAAGTATTTTTCTAACCGCAAAGTTATCGAGCGAATACGGTGTTACGAAATGGGTTATGTTGTTGAACTTATGAAAATAATTTTATTTTGTTTTCGATATACCATATATTCCTACTATCTCGAAGTTAAATGTGTTGCTGAGAAGTTGATGATGATTGTTCAGTAGAAACCTTTACTTGCAGTCATCTATGGAGTTGACGACCTCGAAAATGTCCCTTTGCCATCATGAATCGCATTAGTTAGCAGCTTTGATTTACTCAGAATAAGTATTAGAAATATGAATTTGCCCTGTCAAATGTGAATATCAAAAAGAATTTTCAAAATTTATATCGTTTCGGGAATATTTCGAAATATCGCGAATAATAATATCTCAAACACAATTCGTTACCGAAAAATCAGTACTATAATTCATTTTTACCTTAATAGACGATTTACTCGACAATTGGTATCCAGACAATACCAAATTAAAATGTATGACATTTTTGGGGTTTTGTGGGCAACAGCCAGACACCAGCTGCTCATCAAGGTGAGCTTACCAAACCACCAACGTCTTGGTAACGTCATCTCAAAATTTAAATTAATTTATTTTACGTCCAAGCTGCGGTATTTAGAATTAGTTCGGTTAATAATTGAAACCGTTAAAAGGTTTTATTAAATGTCTTTCTGTTTTTTTTTATTATATTGGAGTGGAAACTCTATCGACACAAATTTAGTTTTGGCTTAGATAGTAACCTAATGAGATAGTAGTTTGATGATCAGTTTATTAAACGATGTTTAAAAAGAATAAATATTTATTAAAAAATGTTATTAATTGAAAAATTGTTATTTGAACTTATGTTCCGCCAAAGTCCACTTTTAGAAGTAGAAAAAACACATCAAATCAAATGAAAATGAATAATGAAGAATATGAAATTTTTAGATATTTTACTATAAACCCGAAGCAAACAAAGAGTTTTGATTAGAGCACTTTAACTAATTAATTTTAATAATTCCCGTACCGATGTTTGATTGGCTTCTCCGAATGTCACGTTGAACAGCGAAATTGTACAGCATTTACTGTATACGAAGTTGGCCCAAATTCTAACCCAAAAAAAATCGATGGCAATACTAAAATATACAGACTTTGACTATAGGCAAGTGTCAGCCCAAAAATGTTTAAAAAGACTCTATTTTTATTGACTTAAAAGATATTCATATTTAGGGGCCATACTCAAATTAATTCAACACAGAATTAAAATCAATTACATATTTCGTTGAATGGTACTTTCATCGGAATAATGACAAAGGGGGGCACCTTAAACCTCCGATTCCCAAAAAACTGTTTATGTCGTTCAATGTTCTGACGTATCCATTGACTTAAAAGCTATTCATATTTAGGGGCCATACTCAAATTAATTGAACACAGAATTAAAATCAATTACATATTTCGTTGAATGGTACTTTCATCGGAATAATGACAGAGGGGCCCCTTAAACCTCCGATTCCCCAAAAACTGTTTATGTCGTTTAATGCTCTGACGTATACCCATTGACTTAAAAGCTATTCATATTTAGGGGCCACACTCAAATTAATTCAACAAAGAATTAAAATCAATTACATATTTCGTTGAATGGTACTTTCATCGGAATAATGACAAGGAGGGCCCTTGAAACTCCGATTCCCCAACAAATGATTATGGCGTTTAATGCTCTGATGTATACTTTAATGTAGGCTCTAGTTAATTTTCAAAATAAATTGCTACGGAACTAAAATGTGTAATTTATTTCCATAAAATTTTTCATTTTTGATTTGATAGAATTTATATAACTATAGTTTTACGACATATATTTTTTTGGAATGACATTAAAATATGGCAGTTTTGCTGTGGTAACAGAATAAGTTGTGATTTAACATATCGGAAATACAAAATATTTGCCAGATACTTGATGCAGTAAATGTTCGGATATTTTACGGTACCTTTTTAGTTTTGGGCTAACATTTTTGGCCCAACTTCAAATACAAAAAGAACCACAACAATTTTTTTAAAGATTTATCATTTTTGTATCTTAATTTTTTCTATCACGATAGTTTCGTTTTTTCACGACACTTGCATTAGTGTTGCCACCTTTTAAATCCGCCATTTTTTGGGCTAGAATTTTGGGCCAACTTCATATAGGTCAGCATTTAATGGTCCGCTTATTTTTGCTTTGCTGTATTCCTATATACAATAAACAATTACAATTTGCCTGCAACATCTGGTTTAACTACCACCTTGCAACACTCAATAAGATTATTATTTAAAGGTGTTTGCACATGGAATAGTTGAAGAAAGGTTTTCTGAAAACTATAGTTTATTCAACCGAACCGTGCTTCCGAAAACAGAGCTTTACAATTTTTTGGAGTCTTTGGGTCTTTTTAAATAATAATTCGCATTTTAATTTAATATATTTGATTGGAATTTGAAGCGAAAACCGAAATAGTTTAAAACTAGTTCGCCAAATTCAATCTTAATTTGCATGCAACTAATGCGTATGGTTTATGGGATGTGGCAGTGAAGTATGGGATGTGGCAGTTAAGATGAAATAAAGTTGCTATATGAAACTTCAAAGCTTTAATTCTTCTGTTATAAAATAAGCTCGTTTCGAATAACGCTTTGATGTGAACAAAGCGTTGTTTACTCCGTTCTATCGATATAAAGAAACACTGATGGGACCAACATATGAGTCTTCAGTATCATATAAAATCGTATGATGAAATAACAAAAAGGAAGACAATGTTAAAAATAATCAGTCAAAAAGCTTATCCAGAAAATCTAAACTTAAAATACAAATCAGAAACAATTCAGGTTTGTACGAAAAATTGAGTGGAATATTATTTTTAAACTCGGAGAAAAACAAAAATGTTCCGACAAAGGTCTGTGTATTAGAATACGTATTTCGAAAGAGCCGAAAAAATGTATGGCGATATCTCAAAAATTGATTATTCCAAATCTTTTTCTTTTCGTACTTTGAGCCGAATAAAAATTATTGATTTTGCGTTAAATACGGTCAAAAATAAACAAAAATATTGATTGGTAGGTTCCTGTTAATATATTTGATAGCAAACTAGAGATTAGCAGTTTCCTCTAGTAAATATAACATGTATATACCCCGTAAAATAATCCGAAACTATACGACATAAAATATTATCTTCTTATATGATCTGTCATCAGTTTCCTTCAACTTTGACAAGCATATACTATGTGTACTGTCACATTATAATTGAAATGAGAGCAATTACGTCAATAACATAGTTACATTACATTACAACTGATTTCCGAATTTTTGTTGTTGTTTTTGTTAAATATTTAAGAGATCAAAAAACCCGACATTTTAATTAAATATACGCGCTCGTATAAATTGGCCACGATATATTTGTCCAATCAGCTATTTGTATACTTTGTTGTAAATTATAATTATATTTTGTTATAATTACCTTAAAACAATCTTATAATAATTTATATATGTACTTTCATTTATTGACAACAACAAAAACAACAGCGAAACAACAATAACGCAAAACCGAAATTTAAAAAAAAATTAATACAAATAAATAGATTGGTTTAATTAAATTAATTAACGGTAAATTTACTTTGTGTTATTTTATTACAATTATAACAAAAATGTTTTTTTTTGTTTCCAATTTTTTTTTTTTTGTTTTACAAAGATTAAAATCATTAATTTATTATGATTTTTTAAATTGTCTAAAATACAAAAAAAAATCTCTCACCATACCGAAAAAAATATTTTTAATTATATTTTTGTTGTTTTGTTATTATTATTATTATTATTAAAAAAAATTTGCATCCGCTCCAAATATTTCAAAAAATATTTAAATTTCTTAACGTTACTGTATATATTTCGAGTGTGTAAAATACAATAAATAATTAATAATAATACGCAATGTAAATTCGCATTACGGTAACGATTGTTGATTTAATTTTAATTTATTTTTTTGACATGTGAATTAAATTATGCACATTATTAAAATTATAGTGTTAGAATTTGTTTAATAAACAAAACGTTTTATTTCTTAACATTTTTTTTTACTTGTACCTTAAGTACATATACTCCTTCTTTCACATGTTTATGCAAATACACGTATGTATATGCGTATTTATATCGCCCAAACACAAATATTTATTTTAAATATATGTATGTATATTTAAAAAGCAAACATTTGTTATACATTTTAGCAAGATTTGCATGTATTTTTAATAATTATAAATTTTGGTAATTTAAGATGTTGATTTTTATGATTATAAATTTTGGTAATTTAAGATGTAATGCATCCACAGTAAAAAAAAGTGATTTATAGCATGCTAAATATGATATTTGGGGATGCAACAGATTCGCAAAGAATTTTAACGAGATTTGTGAAACATTTAACCATTTGTTGTGTTTATTACTAAATTCGAGTTTAGATCAAATACACAATAATTACAACAATACACCAAACATAACCAATAACGTTCTCTTTTATTTGAGTCTCAAATGATTAAATCAATATCGATTTTCAAGCGATCGTTCGAGTAAAGAAATTGCTAACCGGTCCACTTTAGTTCCTAAGAAGTAAATCAAATCATTTTTGGCGGACAGTTTATAGATTTTTGAACAAATTAAGCATTCGTCGATCAAACTTTAATTAAGTTCAAAATCTAGTTTTTTTCTGGAAGCGAAAAAAAATCCTGAAACTTGAACAACCATTTATTTATTAAACATAACTTGTTAAAAATTAATAGTTATTGGATAATTTACAAAATTTTAATTAAATTTATAAGCTAATTAATTTTTTTGGAGTTCCGTACTAAAGTTATTTATTTTAAAAAATTAAATCACATTTCATCACAGAATATGTATTAGATTTTGTAAATAATAGATTATTGATTTATTCGAATAAGGAAATTCGTCATTGAATGAATGATAATTTTCAGGCATCGTACTCTTCAGAGACTGAATCTGGTTAAATTTAGTTTTTTATCGGTAAACGTGAAGTGTAAAGGCCAGAAAGGTTTCCAGAAAATCAATTGGTATAATTTTATATCGTAGTAATTCGTTCTAAAACTAAAATTAAATCTCATGATACAAGTGCATAACAGAATAATGGTTTAATTTGTCGATTTATTCGCTGTCATTAAAATTTAAGTTCAGTTGGGCTCTTCCATCTATGTTGTATTTATATAGTGCATCGAATCTGATTAACATTTGCATTTCCAAAGGCATTTTTTGCTCGGATGATTTAAAATATTGCGTCTGAATTGATCCAAACATTTGACGGTGTACGGTCTAGGCTTTAGTCTAGTTTGCCTCCAGATATCAACATAATCAGCTGTGACATTGATTGTTCTAGTTTTAATTTGCTTTTGAATGACAGAATGTGTGCATTGAAAAGCGTGGATTTCCTCTTTTGATTACCACATCCATCACTCCATCACTGTTAAATAAAATTTCGTCATCGGGATTTTTTTCATTTGATAATTTCGCTCAAAATAAAATGCGATGAAATGGTTAAAAATTCATTTGATCCAGCGCCAATAACTTGGTTTTTTTTAATAACGTAAAAGTACTTCTGATAGAGTTGGCTTTTGCTAGTCCATTCGGGTTTTAAATACACCTTGCTGGTCGATGCTCGGCAATAGTGTGGTTCCATTTTTGCCAAACGTGTGAAGAAATGTCGTAAATAACCATTTACAAGTTTCGATTGTGCTTTGAATATAGCAAACCTACCTTAATCATTATTTGAGATAACAGGTCTACATACTTCTTCGTTTTTGTCATTAATCCAAATTGCTTGACCGCAATCGGAGCCTTGGCTTTTCTGCTATTTGTTTAAGCCTCTTTACGATCGATCGTCCTCGGTAATTTCGAAACATTTAATAATAGAAGTTGACTTTTCTGACATGGAACGGTTGCACAGAGATTTTAGAAATTTAGACAATCCTTCCCTCTGCGCGTAGCATTGAGTCTTGTTTTCCATTCAGTTTTATTTACATTAAAACGTTTTGGATTTTGGTTTTTCTAAGGTGGTTCCATAATATTGTCGCATTTAACAGAGTATCTGTTAAAAGGTTTAACACAATACTGACACGTATTGAGACAATATAATATTTTAGTACAAACCTGACGAAATAAGTTGTTCATTCGGCTGTGGTGCTTGTTCATCGATGTGGTCTATTGGAGTATAAGCTGATTACTGGTCTAATGGGTATATTTTCTACGTTGTGTTCAATTTAAATGTCACTTGACTCAATGCCAATATAATTTCCTGGTTCAGTAATGCAATTTTCTGAATTGACAAATAAAGGCTTAAAGATGTTACTTGTGCTCACGTTTCGTTCTCGCAGTTCTGTAATGTCTCACGTATTTCTAATATTTGAGAATTATTATTTAGCTGGGTGTTATTTGCGATCGAGTATGATCCACCTTCCTGAAAGTTACATGTTAAAATCGATTGATTTTTCCCGAGCTGTATTAACTGTCGCTGGTTAAATTTTGTCCCAGGGCCTTGTATATCATTTTCAAACCACGCGACATTTTTCATTGAAGTATTAGTTTTCGTTGTTAGTACGCTTTAACATTGTTTAATGAAGATGAAAATTAAAATAGATTTTATTATAGAAATTATAGCGTAAGTCAAAAAATTATAATATTATAAATAAAGTCGCATATTGCCTTAGTCCAATAGAAATTGGTATTGTACATTTATCAATTATTCTTAATAAACACATTTTTATTAATCACTTGTTTTTTGTTTCGCAGAATATTTTGAATATTTTTGTAGATTTGAGTAGATACTCCTGATGATGACCTAACAAGTCGAAATCGATCGAGTGATTTTTTAAACTTTTTGAAAAATATTCAAAATATTCTGCGAAACAAAAAACAAGTGATTAATAAAAATGTGTTTATTAAGTATAAGTGTGTTTCGCCAAGTGCCTACGGCAAATAGCGTAAAAAGTATATCAATTATTCGGTTATTTTAATTTATAAAAAATATATAAGAAACATAGAAATATAACATTTACCAAATTTGACCAAGAAATTAGAATTTGGTAAGTCAAATTAATATATGCACGTAATTTGAATACCGAACTAGTTACCAAATGAAGCGAAACTTCCTTATCATGAAAATAATACCAAATATGCAAAATTTCATAAATGAACTTAGGCAGTTTTCGAGTTAGGTTGATGCATTGAAAGAAGAAAAATTGAGTGGAACTAACCAGTGGTCTTAACAATTTAGATAATGTAATAAATATACAAAATTTGTGGTCGCTACAATAAAAATTATTTTATTCGATATTTGAAAATCAAATTAATGTTTTATTAGCTAGATTTGTGTAGTTTCAAAGGAAATTTAAAACCCGTTCTATTATATGGAATTTATTTGAATTTTTAATTATAAAATCGATTCAAGACATGTAATTACTTCTTACACCAGACCATTAGTGTTGTATCGCAATTGCTTTGTCGGCTCTGTAGAAAAAATAGCCGTAGTGAAAAACTGTGCAATTGTAGATTACGTATCAAATGAATAAAATAGAAAATGTTGACTCGAGTGAAGAAGCACTCGTATAGCCGAAGACCGACGAAGTTTGCAGCAAGTCCATTTTGTACATCAAATAGAAAACATAATTTTGTATGAAAATTATTAGATTTGTATTGTATAGTTAACCAAATCGCCATTTTTTATCGAAACATGCACCTACACCTTAATCCCGACGGAGTAAGATACATCATACCTATATTTTTCTTGATATATTAGCTGTTTTGCTTTGGCAAAGTCCGCAAATTTGGTTTCAGCAATATTTCCTTGTGAATTTCCAGTAACGGATTATAATTTTTCATCATAGTTGGCTTTCATGTCAGTGGCAACTATAAGCTGAATCGGTTTTATGAAAGTCTTATTTTTTTTGGTTTTATTTAAAGCCAACTATTCTTTAATTACTACTGATAAATACGCCAACTATGATAAACCATTATTTTCCGATACTGGAAATTCACCATTAAATATTGGTGAAACCAAAATTGGCCACAAAACTAAAATATTATTTTTTAAAGCCTAGCGGACTTTGCCAAAGCAAAACAGCTGATGAATTTCAGTCCCGATTTTTTTTTAAAGCGGCTGCTTTTTGTCGCAAGGGTAGAACAAATATTTAGAACAAATCGTTTTAGTATATGCTTTACGCCGTTGAGAAGTTTTGTTTTTCGACTGGAGGTTAACCCCTGAGATATACTCGACGTGACCGACGTGACTAACAAAAAATAAAAAGTTGAAATATATGAATTTGCACTACAGCGATTATACTCGAAGCGACTCAGAAATAACAAAAAAAATGTTGATTCAACTTTGACTTTTTGTTGTTGTACAGTATAAAGTGACATCTCACATAAATTTTATGAACTAAAATCTACTACATTATGAAATTTCATTTTGACGTTTCATTAATCATTTTTCTGTTGTCATCCATTACCATCCGAGAAAACAAAATATTTAAAAATGTTTGAAGAAAAACTAATTCAATTGGTAAAACAGAACCCAATTTTGTCAGTAAAGCCTCAAGAGGCTACAAAAATGTTGAAAGTAAATTTGAGGTGTGGAGAGAAATTTGAGAAGAGCTTGATGAAATAGGTAAATATTAAAGTTTGAAGTTATGTTAATAAACATGAATAACATTTAATTAACATTGTAGATCAAATATGCATCCAAAGATGGAAGAGTGTCCGTGACAAATTTTCAAGAGAGATGAAAGCTAAAAATCTTCCATCAGAAAGTTCGTCGGATTTAAAACCGGAGTGGGAGTATTTAGAGCAAATGTCATTTCTCAATGACTATAAAATCTCGGAAGTATGTGTATTCATATCTTATTGATTTTATCATACCATTTCTTTTAGTTCTGTAACCAACTACAGTAAATCGCATGACACGCCAACCGAGTGGGATAATTTGTCGACGACGACCACTGACGACTGTGAAGAGCCCCGTAATATAAAGAAAAGAAAACGAACCGAGCCCGATAGTCCTGATATATCACAAGCTATTAAAACGACATTAATCGAAATTAGCGATTTCATGCACAATGAAAATGTTCCGCGGCCAAATTCGGATGATGATGATTTTATAAGAATTCGTTGCATCTATGACGGGCTGGAAGCATCATCAAAAAGAGAAGCACTCTCTCATATGCTAGAGTATTTGTGTGAGTTACAGATTCGTGACATAAGGGATGCAGGTTTTATGTAAGCCTTGGGTGTCGTGTTATAGTTGCACTTAGCCAATATTATTACATATAAATATATTTTATTTTATACGTGATGAATACGTGATAGGTACGGTACCAATGAATTTAAATATGTGATTGAATTATTTTATTATTTTTAATATTATTATATTGAAATATACATTTTGTTACATAAACATTTTACTTTATTTTATTTTGCTGCCATATCGCACCCTGATTATTAAAATAATTCTGATAAATTATCAAGCATTTTAAATATTTGTTTAGTTGTGTTGTTGGACCCAAGTTTCAGGTTATCTCTAGTGAAAGTGGTTGAGTCAACCTCATTTCTCCATTGCCCTGTAACGATGTTACAGCACTATCTTCAGTATCAACATAAAATGACGGACAATATTTTGACACACTCAAGTTATTGAGCATTAAGAAATTGTGCAATGCGACCGTTACTAAAACAATCTAAGATAGGTAAAAGAAAATTTTAATGAATGTACATATGTACTTTTTCGGCGTTATGTGGCAAACAATTTATACGTGTGCGCAATATCCCACATCTTGCTACTAATATGCCAAAAGCGTTTTCAATTGTAACTCTTTCTCGTGATGCCCTATAATTAAATACCTTTTTTTCACGAGGAAGGATTTTGCCTGGATAAGGCCTCATTAAATTTGTTTTCAACGGAAACGCTGGATCTCCAACAAAATATTGTGGGAATTTATGAGTAGACTTTTTTAATTCCCTATCATCCGGCAATGGTAATTGCCCCGAAGAGAGCTTTATGCCAAAAACACTTTGTGATAAAATGCCTAAAAAAATATATATAGAGACATTTTATTATAAGTTTTTATATATTTACCGCCATCACTTTGGCTTCCGTAGGCCCCGATATCCACCATTGTAAAAATGTAATGCGCCTCACATACCGCTAGCATTACTACACTATAAAATTTTTTATAGTTAAAATATTCAGATCCACTGTGTGGGGTACACTGAATTGAAATGTGTTTTCCATCAATGGCACCAACACAGTTTGGCAAATTCCACTTATTTTGGAATCCCTCCTCAATTTGGCGGTAGTCTTGAACGTTTGGTTCGGAGACATAATATGGCGATAAAATTTGCCATATGATATCGCACGTTTCCAAAATAATAACTCGGGCTGTAATGTATAAATTTAACATAAAGGATTTTAAACAATAATAATTGAACCATAACACTTACGAGAGGGTAATAACTAGCCGTTCCTCAGCAGTTATTGTTAAAGATGTATTTCGCTTAGCCAAACCAAGCTTTAATATGGATAAAATCTGTTCAAAAATTGGTTTCGTCATCCGAGTATATTTGAAGAATCCTTCCTCATTATTTTTGTTTGACCAAACCCCACCTTATAAAACCCGTGAAACGATTTATCCGCGTTATCGGGCCTTCGAAAGTACCGCCGATATCTTCCACCAATTTTTTTTTTGTTTTCTGAATTATCGTATTTAATTGGTAACCGGCTTTAATCAATTTCAATTTTTTAATGTTTTTCGTTTTATAATCCATTTCAAGTTTTTTAGGTTTTCACAAGAATATTTTCGTAAACGTCAAAAACAAAATTTTTTTATTTTTATTAGCTATCAAAACGCGACTCAGAATACTCAGTTTATCTTGGATACTTCGCTAGTAACGTTTTTGACATTATTCGGCGTCTTAGTAACGTCGAGTATATCTCCGGCATAATAATATTTCATTTTCAAACATTCAATTTTCTTCCAAAGCACACATATTTTGTTCGTTATAAACGTCACAAAAATAATACATACAATGCTTGTGTTTGATTCGAATTTCAATACGTATAAACAACAAATATTTTGCATATCAAATTAATTTTCTTATAAAAAACCCCCAAAAGGCGGAACTTCTAGTACCGACAAAAGTAATATATATTCTGCACTCAAAACTGTCCTGCTATTATAGCAGTCGATTTCTATGATACTCAACACTCCACGTCGGTTTCTGGGAACTCAAAGATGTTCCTGAATATACACCTTTGTCTTACTTTCATAAATTCTGCCCGGATGATTTGTTTACAAATACCGCGTTATACACTATTTTGTATTCAGAACAGCATTCAATTCGTGGCTACAAATATAACAGCAGATGAATTAAAAATTATCTGAATTGTATTTATTAAAGAAGAGCATCCGAATTTAGTGATCAGGGACGTTTTGAAAATCACACATTTGTTGAGATTTGTTGTTAAAAGCTGCGTGAGTTATGTAATATTATCAGAAAAAAATTCAGAAATTGTATCCAATGATACATTTCTTTAGATTTAAATGCTTACAGCATGAAGTCAAAGAACATTTTTGTATTGATGAACAAATCGTGTAATTTAAAGGTAAGCTGGCGATAAAACAATATTTTAACGGAAAACTCTACGATTTTTTGTTTTATCAAGGGAAAAGTACTAATTTAATATTTTAAAACAATTTATATAATAATGAAAGGTTTGGTATCGCAAACTACATTATTTTTTACACATTAAAAAAAAATGGATTTACTAAATATTCGAAAAAAAAATTCTCGAACTATAATGGAAACATTTGCCAATCCAGCGGTGCGATTTGGAAGAACCCAACTGAATCTGAGGCATCTCAGTCAATAAAATGTAACCGTTCTCAAATTCGATCAATTGACGAGGCAAAATATCATCTTGTTTTTCATATACTCACTCGCTATTAGAAGCCGGACTAACTCGCGCAACATTACAAATATAAATTCCAGTTTTATTGCGACAATAATGTAACTTACATTTATACCTCTATGGTTATCGAAACCGTTTTTCAGATTTTCATCGAAAATCTTAAGTAATAAACATGCCCGTGTATCATACACATATATATTTGCGACCGTCAAAGATAAATAATTACGAAACCAAATTTTTATTGATGTGACTGAATTGCAAAATTAATCCCAATTGGGGAAAAATTATTAAAATTGGGAAATTATTCCCAATTTTAAAACTGAGTATGCCATAAAACAAATTACATAGAAATTATAGTTAATTTTTTCCTCAATTCCTTATTGCCGGGAACTACTACAATAGAGCAACGGAGACGCCACTCACACATTATTCACAGATTGTTCACACATTTCACAGTTCCATAGCGGCGCCTTTTGAATATGATATTACATAGTAATATATTTTAGAAATGTCAAAATTTCGTCGACCCACATTCACCAAGTTTTGATTAACTTTTATAATAATTATTTGGCCACTTCAAAGCCAGAATCAACAAATTTAGCTAAATGGCTATTAATTTCAATAAGCCAAATGTTTTTAAATTTGTTTTTAAAAATTATTAGTTATGCCATCTACCCAATATAAATTTGAACCACAAGTGAAATTCAACATCGACGAAACTGGCTCTACCATCGTTCATTAGCCCTGGAAACACTTTGACCGAAAAGGGGGAAAGCAAGTGGGAAGCATTGCATTACGATGTGCTTAGCAGCAAGGCATGGGGATGCAGAGAAATTGGTGGGTTGTAACAAGTCTTCCTGGATGCAGCCGGAATTTTTACAATTCATTTAACATTTTATAAGGCACACAAATGCAACTCAGATCAATATAAAACTAGTTTGGACAACCGTCAATCCCATATTTCCCTTCCAGTGGTTAATTTCTGCAAAGAAAACAACGTTGTGATTTTGACATTTCCTTCTCACTGCTCAAACCATTAGATCATAGTGTGTTTGGTCCAATAAAAACCTCCTTAAATCGTGCTTCAGCAAATTGGATGAAAATAAATGCAGACAATAACAATAAACTGAACGTTGGATACTCAAAACTTATGTAAAATAATTCGAATTAGGGCTTCCGGAATTTGGAAAATTAATCCTTATATTTTTGGTGATGAAAAATTTTCTCCACGTCATGTCACAAACAGACCTACTAAAAGAAGTGCAAGAGCTAATGCCATCTTCAATCAATGCCATCTATAGGTATTCAGGCAACCCATCGGATTTTGTTTTTTTTTTGTAACGAAAATTTTATTTCATACCCTTCCAAGCGTTTCTTGTGAGCACTTCTGCTCGTGGAGGCAGAAAAAGATTCTTCAAACAAAACCAAAGAAACTGAAACGAAAAGTAAAATTAAGTCGTAAAAAGAGAAACTCAAGTTCTGAATAAGAAGGTGCATTTGCACATACTGCTGTTGAAAGTATTCCGAATAGATACCAAAATGTATCATTTTTACTGGATACATGTGTACAGTCAAGTCGACTTTGGGTCCATCAACATTTGTTTTTAATGCAGGAACCCCAAAACTTTTCATTTTATGACCAAAATTCAAATAATGTTACGTTTCTACCCACTCTCCTCTATAGCCTACAATGAATCAAACTGGAAAATGAAATCTAATTTACATCTGTTTGTAAATTGTTAAACCAATTAGTGACATACGTTGAACTATATTTTAAATAATTAATAGTTTATTTACCAATATACTTTTTAACGCAGGCTAAAATTATTTTTTAAATAAAAAATTATTGGACCTGTTTGATGCAAAATAGTTTTATAGTAACCAACATCTCATTGGAATTGTATTGACATGGTCAGAAGTTGGTATGATAAATCAGAATAAGCATTTATGGTAGGAGAGAGAACGGAAGTCTGCTTATATATTTTTGTTATATTTAGCGGTTAAAATAATATGTCAGGGTTAAACAGTAAGTGCGGGCTTCACGCGAATACCTTATTATAACTAAATTAAGAAGAGTAGTTCTTAATATTCTAATCCATCCAGATTGCGTGCTCTTTACGATACACTACGGTCGAATAAATAAGAACCGGTGTAATAAAAAGAGATATACAGTGAATATTGATGAAAAGGATATATTTCTGAAATGAAATTCAAAAAAAAATTTTCTTTTATTGAAATTTTCTTAAATTTTGGACCAACAAAAGTAATTTTTTGTTATCAAATTTTGTTACTAATTTTCCAATTTTAGATTCACCTATTAAATTTCACCTTAATTAAATCACGTTGAGTTGAGTTTGATTTGAGATAAAATATGGTTTGGATATATCTTATTGGCTAAATAAGCTATACGGGATTAGATTTGTATTAAAAAACTTTAGATTAGCAACCCAAACAACCTACGAGATAATCTTGTACTTTTACACTTGATCACCATAATTATTATCGGAACTGTAAAATTTGTTATTGAAAGAAAGTTTAAAAGCTGTATGAATATTAAAACATGTCACTAATGGGTTGATTACGTATTTACAATATATGTAGGTATACGTAATTAAGAAATCTGTAGATGAAAATTTGTCAATCACAAGTCAAAGATATACACGCTAAGATACAACATGAAGACGAGAAAAAAAAATTGTCATTTCAATTTATATTTATCTTACTAAATCTTATATTTCTTTAATTTCTTTTCGAAACACGACAAAAGACATCAATTAAACCATGTAACAGACAAAAAATCAACTTTTCTTTTTATTTTATTTATATTTTAAATTCCACATCCGATTTAATTAAGAAACAAAAAAAAAAAAATAACAGAAAAACATCTCTGTCTTAAATCTTTATTATTTGTTTTATTTTACTTAATTTATATAATTTAATTTATAAACATATTTTACTATCATCATATATGCATATTTTAATTCAAAAGGAAGCTTTTTCGATCGCGATAAGAAATGTTGTGTTTTATAGTATGCGGAAAATATGTATTTATATATAATGTATTATAAGATTTAAAAATGTTTTTATCACTTTTTATTTAGAGAAATTTATTGTGAAAAATTATTTGAATTTTCCGTTAATATTTACATATATACGCGGCGCAATGGAAACGAGGTCATATCCATAAAATTTAATTCGTTTCGCGAGAATTATTATACGCGATGGGAAATAAAAAGATTGATGGGAAATTATAACTGTGCATACGCAAGGAAGATATATAATTTTGCTCCAAACAAAACGAATTATAATTTTTGTATTTTTTTAAACGCATTCGTCATAACCATATATATATAAAACTACCAACTATCATGCAAATTGAAATTGTACTTAACAATTACAGATATACAAAAGCAATATAATATGCGAATTATTATTTCAATTATATCTTTGAATTATTGGTTTAATGGTGTCGATAATAACAACCGAAATTATATACAACTGTGCGTTAACCAAAATAAAAAAATATATTTATGATTAAAGGGTAAATAAAGCATAATATTTTTGGGCGGCAAGTTAAAACTTTAGGATATGGGTGGTCACTCGTGTCTTAAGTTTTTTTTTAAAATTTTTTTTTGGGTATAATTTTATCCAGATATAGAGTCAAAAACCCAAAAATTTGTGTATAATCAATTTTGTCATACTTTAAAATTAACCGAAAAATATCTTTTTTTTAAATAATCGATTTGGCGGAACGGTTTGCACTTCATTTTCTTTGTTCGTTTACATATAACATGTAACTAGTAAGTAGATTGGAAATGTTTAGCTATAAAAAAAAAATTAAATATAAAAAAGTTATAAATTATAATACATGTAGCGGAAAAATATTTTTCATTTTCTGTTTAAGAGATAAAATTAGGATTGTAATTTTATCGCTTTAATAAATTTTATGTAAAATATGTGCTTAAGCTTACATGTTAAATGCGATACTTTCAATTAAATTTTTCAATGGGCTTCGCCCCTAGGTAGTCTATGTGCGGCTGAAAAATCTTAAACCTAAATAACGTAATTTAGCATTTTATTACGACGTCAAAAATTTGACAAAATTAGATTAAAAATACCGTATGTTACTCCTGGATTTGTACAATGGTTTTGTGGTAAATTATTTTTTTAAGTGATAGGAAAAGTGTTAAAACGGTAAACAAACTTTGTTTAGTGTACTCGTATATTATAAAAAGTTTTTTACCATTTTAATGGTAAAATAATTTTAATTTTTACTACATTAAATTTAAATTTTCCGAAAAATTAGTTTATCAAATAAAGATTTGAATAATCACATCAGTCATCATATTACTGTATTTGATGTACGTTTATGAAGAAGTTGACAATTAGTTATACAACCATTTTGTTGTTTACTGATTGTAAGTTGTGCCATATATGTATGGAAATTTGTAAAACCAAAACGCCATATACTGTCAAAATTTTGGCAAGTAACGAATTGGATGTTTTTCATATAAAAATTATCGCACAGAATGACACAAAATTAAATTTTTCCTATAGCTGTTAAATATTAAATTTAACAATTTTAAATGGTTGGGAGATACTTAGAAATAGATTATAAAAGCACCATAAACACTTTACTAGCAAGGCCAATGAAAATAATTTTTTAGTAATAAAAATTTCAAAGGACCCATTTACTTCAGTATACCTGGCCAAGTTAATATGAAGTATATATTTTTTTAAATATCTTTTTAATTGCTGTAAATTTTCATAGAACTAAAAAAAAAATTGTTACTTATTTATATTCCTTTGTATATATTACTTCAGTATATGAAACGAAAAAAGATACCCATTCTCAATTGGGCTGCTAATTCACCAGATATGAACCCGATTGAAAATGTTTAGGTTGTATTAAAACAGTAATTCTCGTAAAAATTCATCACGACTAATTTAAAGTTGATTGAGGAAATTAAAAATCTAGTTCATACCCCTTAATCAAGGATCCTATCATAAAATCAATCAATTGTATGCCGCGTCGTATTACAGTTTTGCTTAAAAATAAAGGAAGAAATCTTAACCGGTTGAATTTTTAACTTTTTTTTGTTTTTTTATAGTATACAATGGTTAATAAATCCATTTTACTGAACTGGTTTTTAACCAAATTTCCGCTGAATACATAATTTTTGAAAAGTTCATTTTAATTTGGCTTGTATATCAAATTTTATCATTTCTAGAAGCTCGAAACGATAAAATTTGAAAAATATAATAAAAATCAATTTGGATATTTGAAATTTAATATCTAAAAATATTTTGAGTTTGTTCCTCGATAATATGGCATAGTATGGCATACTTTCCACTACTGTAATGAGCACAACTCAACAGGAAAACAGAAACGTTAAATTAAAACGTTGCATACATTTTTAGATTGTTTGTACTTTGCCATAGCACTGAACAAAAAATGCGTCAAGTACACGTTACCTACTTCACAGATGGCAGATTCAGTATAGTAAAAATCATGAAACATTTTAAAAAATATAACAACTGCAGAAGAAACTGTTTCAACTCTCCTTTTAGGTTGTCATGATTTATGTTGTGATGAATACTCGTGTGAAAAAGCACAACGACCACTAAAAATAAAGATGACTTTGCTTTCGATGTACTGTTTTCGTATATAATTAGCCAATGATTTTCTTAACTTAAAAGTGTTAAATGATAGAGTGATAGGGATAAAAGACATTTTCTTTCTTTTATGCCTGTTTGAAAGCAGGTTTCTAACTGTTTTTTGCATAACTTTTCTTTAACGGTTGTGTTCAACGAGTGTTCAACGTGAAATCTGTTAACAAAATTTGAGTTTTAAGCAAAAGTTTATGCTAGTTTTTAATAGTGTATTTTAAAAATAGTATTTATTATCAATTATTTGATATTAAGAAATTATAAATTCTACCGTGCTGTGATTATGTGTCAAAATACCACAAACCAAATAGCAAAAATCTCCAGGATTAGTAAGTAAGTTCTGTTTTGAAATAATCCGTAGGCATGTTAAAAAGAATTTTGTAACAAAGCTGCTCAATAGAAACCGGTTGTCGCTACTATGGGTCTATTTTTTCAACCTGAGCGTGTAGTATTGCCTAGGGTGCTAATAGCAAATTTACACTGTTGCTCAGAGCACAATCACCAAGTGTACTCAGTATTAATTTTGATATATAACCTGCAAAACTAAGGCACATTCGATTGAAGTGATTTAACTGAATAATCTGATCTGAATTAACTGAGGTAAACTGATGTGATATATTCAGATTGTTCAGTTAAATCACTTCAATTGAATGTGCCTCTAGTTAGAATAATTTTAATTTTCTACAATAAAATAGATAGCATAAAATCGAACCAATTATTGCAAATATGTTTATTAATAACCGTGGATGTGTTGTTTGACTCAGACATCAGCGATGACGAGGGTTACGATGAAGATAACGTAAATAAAATAGAAGGTTACTGCGAGGAAATTGTCCCAACTTTCAATGCTGTGCAATTCAAAAAAAATTTTAGGATGTTTATTTCAACATTCTAAAATTTGTGTAAAGATATTCATGATTTGGACGTTAGATGCTGTCATCCTAGACGAAATGAATTAAATATTGAGAATCAGATGATGATCGCATATGGTACCTCGGAAACCCGCATACCCACTTAGAACTTGGCTGATGCCAACGTTTAAAAAAAATGGTCAATTGACTGACGACCAAATCACTTACAACGTCGTACATTGTAAATGTCGAAAAATGCTCAAATGCTGCTTTTGGGTTATTAAAAGGGCGATTTCATCGTTTAAAATATGTTGATGTAAGGACCCTGGTGTTACCACCATTATACATATGAGCTTCATGTATAATTCATACACATACTAAAAATGAATCCTGACATAGAAGAAGAATTCATTGAAGATATTGATGATGGGGATAGTGATCAACAACATGAAATAAATGATATCGATTCCGATGATGATGAGTTATCATCTGATGGTGATGAGCTTCTTTTAAAAGATTTGCTATTTTAAATGATTTATTTTAAATAACCCTTTTGTAAATAAAACAACACATTTACAAAACTAATATTCTAAGTTTAATAAAAATAAAAAAAAAGTAAATAAAATAACAATTCACATTTAGTATTCACATTTAGTATTAAGAATAGAAAGAAGATATATATGTATGTATAGATTTAGTCTGACCAATTTGTTGTAAGATTGTTAGCTATTGTTTCTATTGCCGTAGTGTGCCTTTCCTATAAATCTAACTTGGCTCTTGCACTGAAAAGTTATATTATTCTAATTTCATCATTGCATAATATTCTTATTTATATAATTACACTGAGAAAAATTTTGGGTTGTAAAATTAAAAAACGAAGTTTTTAATTTCTAAAAGTTACAAATTTTTTTGAATTTAAAAAGTATTTTTTTGAAATTAAATGAGATTTTTACAAACTAATAAATAGTTTTTTTATTTTAATAACATATTTTATAAAATGATTTATAAAACACTTTTTAAATTTAAAAAGTTTATTTATTTAAACAGAATAATTTATTTCAAAAGAAGAGTTCTAGAATTGTAAAACAATTTTTTTGAACTTATGAAAATGTTTATATTTATTGGTTTGCCAGAAATCCCGTTGTTTTATTTTTCAATTCGTCTATATTTAATATAATTCGCCAAATCTATATGTTCTTGTGTTATACTAAACGTATGATGGTTTGAATTTTTGCTGTTTGGTTTTGGACTTTTGGTCATTGCAAGTGCAATCTGATGAGTGGACCAACATTTTATCAGTACGAATTTACGAACCCAAACTGCCAAGAATAACTTGAGGAAGTTCTCATTATATTTTTTAAGGGTTGTGTGTATTTTTACACAAGGACCCTGGGGGTTAAAAATTGGGGAGCGGTAGTTAATTTCTACTTTTTGTGGTATAGATATATTATGTTATGACTTATCAGTAAATGTCCTCTTTGTTTTTGCTGGCTTTAGAACAGTCTCAATTCGCAAACAGTGTGGCTGAGGCTGTGGCATTTGTTAAAAAATAATCATTTGGAAAATAAAATAATTATTCTAAAACTAGCCTCTTAAAATTTAAGAAAACTCTTTGACGAAAGTAAGGAAAGTATTTTTGAAAATAAAAACAATTTTTTAATTTTTATAAACAAAACTTTTGATTTTAAAAACGAGAGTTTTCGCTTAAAATATGTATATTTTTTTGATTTTATGTGTATATTTTTTTATTTTTACTGGTTTTTTTTCCTCAGTGCACTTACTATCTGGTTTTCTGCAATTTTCCATTTTTTAAATACATATTTTATAATCAAATGTAATAATAATTAGATAATTTTCTGCATTTTGCAATAATTTTTGAAATTAATTTTATAGGATTTTTTGTACTCTTATTTGCGCTAATTGTTTGCGGGTAAAAATGTGTACTCAGTGTACAATCAGAGCGCAATGCAGAATATAATAAAAAACAGTGCCTCGTGTAAAATTACTCCGGTTATAAAAAAAATGCAATGTAATTTTTGCCAGCGCCCTGCTTGCTTGGGTTAAATAAAAAATAGGCCCTATATGTGTTTTAGTCAAACGGTTTCGGTGCCGGTTTTTCAAAAAGACAAACATTTAATGATTTTTTTATTTTATATTTGATTTTTCGATTATTAAATTTTTTAAAATGCGAGTTTCATATTAATTTTTCACAATTGAATTTTATTATTTTATATAATTGTAAAATTCATGGGAAAAGCCCAAATATGGTAAAGTTACCTGTTTGCATACCGTGTTAAAGTTAGCTAAAAGTTACCAGACAAATGGGAAACATCGATAAGGTGTCTGTAATGTTAGATCTTTTGGATTAAGCCAAAAGTTAAAAAAAATTATACTGTATATGATATTGAAATATCACAGCCGGAAATAAGTAACCTGCTGATGAGGGTGTTGGACTGACATTTATATTTTTCTCATGTCTTTAAAGTCAATAAAGTCGTTTGTTATTAGAGGATTTAACGGAAGGACGCCAGCCAGTCTAACTGTGCTGATTCGATGGTCATGGAATAGGTCTGATGTCGCCACCCAAGATTTTGCCAGATGGCTATACCGATTAGATGGCCCAAGACCGTGGGTATAGATTTTGATTATGCGTTTGGGATAGGTCATCGATTTTATAGAAGGAACATGGAGTAGCTAGGGGGTTTTTTATCCCAATATCCTACCGATCTGGCGATCGGTATCTACCGATTCGGCATCGCTATTGACGAGCGCCTATAGTTATAATTTGAAATGATGATGAAATTATATTTTAAAATCGATTTTTAAAAATAAAATTTACAAATATTGCTACTATAAGGAATAAATTACAAATTGTTTTATTTAATTTTTAAATTTCAAAGTGACAAAAGTTAAACAGTTTACTGAACAATGGATTTATAACAATCCAAATTGGTCTCTGTCAGAATCTCGGATGGCCAACGATTTTACCGAATGACCAACGATTTTATCCATAAAACATGACGAAATTCTAATTTTAACCCTTTAATCTCCTCAGATTCACCCCAATCCTATGAAAATCTACATATGGCCATGTGTCATCGAATTCGCATATTCAGATTGGTGTCTGTCAGGCAAAATCTCAAATGACGAATGATTTTATCGATAAAATAGGAGGAAAATCAAAATTTCGTCCCCAACCTTACCAGACGCATTACCAACCTATACTCATTATCTTCTTAGGGTCATGGGCCATTTAATTGGCTAAGTCTGCCCGGTGTCTATCTGATCCTCGAACTATGAACAGTTTTATCGACCAAGATGGGGCAACCCTCTTCATTAAACCCATCCTAAACTTAGAATTTAAATCCACCTAGGGTCATTGGCTGTAAAATTGGCTTGGCCAACTGAAATCACTTTTCTAAAAGGAACATTTCACCTCTATAACTTCATCAAACTCATTTCAAATATATATACTCAAATTCTTAAAAATATAATCTTTCGTTCGAGTATATTCGATAAATTGTATAGTTATTTTTTCCCATCACTGTCCGTTCTAAGTTTTTTAATATGTTTGGGAAGCTAAGACAATAATAAAATGGTTTCACCAATTTATTTGTTCATTTTGAACACAACATATTACCGGAGAGATTTAATTTAATTTTTTTGGGCAATACACCAAGCCAAATATCAAAACTCTCAGAGATTAATTCACATCATGACTCTATACCTTCAAAATTAAGCATATTGAGATAGTTGAATTAGTAACACCTATTCCGATATCACCCGTAGCGGTCGAACAATGAGTTTTTTTATTTCAAACCGAGATTACACCAACGATGCGATACATTGGCATATGGAAATCTGTAAGCGCTGATTTGATATGACTTATTGGCCTCTTTTAAAAATTTGGGTAATGGAATTAAATTTAAATGCGTACTACTTAAATCGTTTACGTCCGATGAAGAGCGCTATAACTATAATAATAATAAAATAATTATTGTGTTATTAAAAACAAATAATTAATATATTGTATAATTTATATGTTATCAAATTATAATGCTTTCTTCAAAAATAATTCCGATTTAACTAGGATTCGTTAAAATCCGCAACACATTACAACCTGTAATTTTTTACATACACATTTGCACGTGGTGGACATAACTGGGAGCGAAAATTTATAATGTTCTGTCTCTGTTCACTTATCCCTTATTTAAAATCATATAACCCGCGGGTTTTTGACATTTTTGAAATGATTCAAACACAACAACGATAAATCCTCTATTGTTCCTGTCGCTTTTTATTAAAACTATTATAACTGTAAGTCGAGTAGCGTAAATATTCCGGGAAATGAACCGTAATTTTTCGTTTGTAGTAAAAAGTTACCTTAACAGGGTTCGGTATTCATATTTTATTAGAAAAATCTCTAACTATTAAAAGAATTTAAATTTGGAGAATGGCATTAAACTCAGAATTAGGACATCAAAAAAGCATCTCAAAAGGATTGTTAATCAGTTTATTACTCAAAAATTTGCAGGATATACAGATATGATATGACAACCATTGCCAGTGTTGTGCTAAAAAGAATATTTTTAAAGACATTTACAAACTAAATTTGGAGATATTTAAAAGTTTAAGTTCATTTTATTATAGCCATATACTTGTGGATAGTTTGATCTTGCATTCGCTAAGTAGGGCAAATCAATATTATAAGCTAATAGTTCAAACAAAACCATTATTTTTAATTTACTATCAAACAATTCAAAGACCTCAAGCGCCTAAACCAAAAAAAACAACATTATTTATATTTGAGTGTCAAATATAATTACCTTAAGTTATAAAGTTACTATAAGTTCATTACAAATCAATCAAAGCTGCAGACATATGAATATAAATAAATAAAGCGCATATAAATAAATTATTGTTATACAGTATATTTTCCCATTAATTACGCCCTTGTCCATTAACATTATATACGTAATATATATAAATATTGTTGTTGTACGTTTTCCTTAAACTTAACTTAACTCCACCTTGATGAGAAAATTATAATAACACATATCTTATCTGTATTATATATATTTTGTTGAAATGAAATAAAAATTACTTTAATTTACATGACCCAGTTAAGTATGAAAAAAAAATAAAAATTCGGTTTTAATTAGACACAACACAAAAACAAAACGTAAAATTTACAATTGTTAAAGTAATTTTTTATGTTGTTTCCTTAGAGATATTTAAAATAAGATAAAAATTATTTCTTACCTCTATTTGTACTTATGTAGTACTTATGTGTATCATACGGAGCACCATACACATTTAAAAAAAACATAAAACACAATTGAAAGTGCAAATAAGTTGAGTTATTTTATAATATCTTGTGATTATTTCAATTGTTTTGTGGTTTTATTATTTAATTTTAATAGGTACAAGAAAATATATATACTGTGTTGTTTCCTTACAAGAAGTTATATGTGATTTTCTTAACATGTTTATATATGTACAGTCAACGTCTTTTAAATGAATAATAATATTTTTAATTATTTAATTTCCTGGTTAAAATGATTATCTATTTTAACACAGCAACTATACCAAATACATATTTTAGGTATAATAAATGAGGGGAAGTGAATATACTTAGACACCTGGAAATATTATATCAAGATATCTACAACAGGATGTTGATTTGATTGTCTACAATAATATCCAGTTGTGTAATAATATAGATGAATCATTCATCTTAAATGTGCGCTCGCCAAACCCAAGATTAAAGATTAAATTCTATTAAACCACAATTTCTATTTAATATTTCATAAGTTCTACCATAAAAAACACCTTTTTGTGTAGTTTATTTAAATATAAATCTTTATATAAAAAAATAAAATAAATTCATTCACCTTTTTGATACTCTATAAACCCGTCATAAATAACAATGAATATTTTATACGTTCTTTTCAATTGTGTACAACACACCAAACATAAAAAACCACACAAATTTCACTTTCAGAAAAATAGTTTAGTAAATGTAATTACTTGCGACTAAAATATAAAAAATGACAAAAACAACAGTAACACAACAAATTCTTATAAATATTTCATAATAAATTTCTAATTAATTGACACCGCATATAAAAATATAAATAAATAAAAAATGTTATTTAATTTATTTGAATAAAATATATGAACTATTAATGTTGAGTAATTACGTGTCAAAATATATGTTTTTTAAAAAAAAAATTAATTACGTATCAACATAAAAATTCTAAGACAAAAGACTTAAATTGCAATTCGTTGTAAAAGTATTGCAGTAAGCGACGAACCCTATTTTGCGCACAAATATACAAGGAAAAAAATGTTCATTCTGTTTTCTGGTACGCAACGTATCCTTTAAATAAGTGTTAAAGCGGTCAAAGTGGCATAACCCTAAGTAAATTAAAATGTTGAGCGTATGCTTGCGCTTAAATAAGGTTCGTCGCTTGGTATTATATTTTTATATGAAACTGCAGTATAAGTCTTTTGATTTATAATTTTATTTTTTCTTTCAGAATTTGTGATATTGCTAAAAAAAATTTAGGGTTTAAATTATCCGAATGCGTATGGTTGTTTGGCGTCAAAAAGCCAGTTTGTGATAGTTTTAACGACAAAGCCTACATCACGATAAGGTTGAGTGAGAAATATCTATAATTATTTGGAAAATTCGTGAATATATTAATGTGAGGAACAAAAATGAGTAAAAAAAAAAATTATCTTTTAAAATCTTATTGTGGAGTGACTTGTACTTTTTCTTTTTTTTAGAGAAAACTAAACTAAAGGCCTAATCTAGGAAATCTAAAACCATTATAAGGAAAGAGTACCATCTCCAAAAAATTAGTAAACTTATCGGAATTTATATAAGAATGTAAAAATATTTTACCTATTTTGGGTTTGGTTTTATATGCATATTGCATATACACTCGTATGTAAAAAATCATTTACCATTTTGTTGTTGCACTTTATTGTTATTGTTAATTTTATATTTTTTCCTTTGATATTTATTTAATTGTAATTATAATTTTTCATAAAGCAAAAGAAAAACTAAAAATATTTAATATAAACCTAAATTACTTAATAACTACAAATTAGACTAATGTTACGATACTTAATGTATGTAAACATCGTGATATTGATTTTTAGCATATTATGAAGAGGAGTTGTGATATAGTTTATACCCTGAAAATTAAAACGTAACAAATAAGACCACCATGAATTGTTTTATAAGGTTGTGCAATTGTACTTTAAGTAAATGTAGGGTAATATGATTGTATACGATTTTATGCGGGGGAGTATATAAATTATATAAAACAAGTATAAATAAAACCCTTATCTCAATTTGGTGACAAACAAATATATTTATTGTAATTAATTTTAAACTATTGAAGCATGAAAAATACGTTCAATTATCAAATTTCCTACATTTAAAATTTGACATAACCTTCGATAGTATAAAATAATTTAGGTGTGAAAAATTTATTTTCATTTTGATATGTATTTCCCCCACTGTATATATTGTAAAATATTTTTACAATAATATAATTTACAATGTTATCAAGATGAATAAAACTATATAATTTAATAATAGTTAAAAATATCTTATTTCAGGAAATGCTGAATATAAACTATTTTTACAGTAAAATATTTTTATTTAATTTGATTGTGGGGCATGCAGATAATAATGTACTTTACGCCTTCTACATATATTCGTATATGTGTGTAACGTGACAGGTAACATGTTAAAAAGAAAATACGTGAATAATAGAGTAATCTTGATTCAATACACAGCTATTTTTATTTAGTTTTTGTCATCATCATCTCCATCCACTTTATGGATATATAATATACAATACAATATTTTCTTCGTTTAAATTTTATTTTATTGTCAGTCGTAATAAAACTAATGAGATTTTTTATTTTATGATATTTACTAGTTATAAGTTTTTTTTTTTTGTATAGCTGACTATTTAAAGTTATTTTTCGTGTAAAACTAGAAGTCATTTTCAATAATTTACTTACAACGGATTAATTATGTGTCTATATGAAGATAATTTAAAAAATGAAAAGGAAAGAATTTATTATTTAATTTGGTATGAGGAAGTGATAATAAAAATTTAAATTAAAAGTGTGACTTGATTTGAAGATTACAACAGCATTTATATTTCTGGTTAGCATAAACCAAATTAAAAGTTTCGAATTAAAAATTTTCACCCACTGAAGGTTACAACAATTTTAGAAATTTTCAATTCGTTTTAACAGTGTCCTCTTGTATGTCCTCATTTTCGGCAATTACTTTTGTTCAGAAGTGGTGGATAGCTCAAAAGAATCATATTTCCAAAGAGACTCGTTTAAAAAAACACAACTTATTTTTTCTGTTACTTGTATATAACTCAAGATCTAATTCGTCTAAACTAATAATACAATTGAAAATAAAAATTGCTTTTCAGTAGAGGTATCTACCCAAGGGAAGAAGTTAATTAGTTATCGGGCGGAATTTTTATAGAACTCCAGAGAAAAGCATATTTAAAAAATGTCTTTATAATTTTTGTTTTTTAAACTATAATACAACAAGCTTCAAAAATTTTTTTGTGAAATCCTCTGAACGAGGATGGTGTTATAGTCTTCCTTTCTGTATGTTAACTTTCTCCTTAATATTTTTTTTTTCATAGGGCACTCTGTCATGCCTGTTAAATTGGCGTCCGAATATGAAATAATTGAAATATTATATTTATTAGTTTCCTTCCTAATTTTTTCAATTTTCTGTTCTCATGCGGTCACCCAAATTTGTATTAACTCAAGCAACAGTTACTTAATGATGATAATGATGTTTTCGCATTAACTCTTGCGCCCCCCAATTTTATGCTTATAGTTTTAGTTTTTGGAGGTATAGTTCATCAAATTCTTCCAAAAATTTGAATTTTTCAAGAGAATTTAATTCGCTTTGTGTGGTTCATCATATTCATCAAATTTATGAGCCTCTGAGTAACTTAAGAGTTTAATTTTATTTTTATAATTCTCAATCTCCTGTTCCTTATCTACTCTAATGTTTGTTTCAAGTTACAAGATTCGACTTCATTATTATTTTGGTAGAAGGAAACTAAATGTTTTAATCTTCTTCACATATCCTATACCATCACACTTCTTATTGACCGAGGACCTATTTTTCGGTCTTTAGGCAAATTCATAAACCAAGCTCAATATCGAATTGCTGTTGGTTTAGTTATCTAATCCAGTTCGTCCGTTGTGGCTCTAATTTCTTTACCCCAAAGGTATTTTTGAACGCCAGATTCAGTTAATTTATTAACATTCTGGAGTTGATTTTTTTTGCTTTCCCATTCTTAGGTGAATTATAATGATTTATTGTGTATTCGACTAAAATCTCAAAGATGTTACCAAGTAAAGGCGTATGTCATCTAATAGTAATCAATTTGAGCTGACGACAGTGAACGAAAACAAAATAAATAGTTTTGAGACGGAAGCTTTTGGACTAAAACGTCATAAAAATGGTCGATTCCAAAAATCTCAGAGATGTTACCAAGTGTGGGCATATATAGCTTAATAATGGAATGATTCAGCTATACGAAACATTTAAGCAGATTGAAATAAACAGACTTGGGGTCGCTTCACGACAATTTATAAAGCGGTAAGTTTTATGTATATTCAAATATTTGTCAAAATACGTTCTACACTATGGCCGATTCCAGTCGAATCATTCTGTTCAAAACAGTTAACTACGTTAAAATAAAAAGGTTTTGGGTAGCTCCAAATATAATTTAACATAAACAAAATCAATTTATTATTTCATTATTTAGTTGTATTAAGTTTATTATTCAAAATTTCAAAAAAAAGTACAACAGGATTAACTTTATACTTATAAGGCCATTGAATATGGGATAAAATCATTGCATTGCTCCCAAATATTTTGACGTTTCACGTATGCTAAAAAGTGACCTAGAACTTTATTGTTTGAAGAAACTAGAAAATGAATTACTACTAATTTAAAAGTAATCCTCATCAGACAGTGTAATTTTTTGGCTATATCTTGGAGCGATATACTGTAATAAATGTTTATTGGTTGTACATCAGCTACAACCATTCCATAATTACTAAAATATTTTTTAGCTCCAACCCATTGATAAGTCTAAAGGGCCAACCATAAAAAATTATGAAATTAAAAAAATTAAAAATTTTGACGACACTAATTTCTAATGGCATTTCAGCCATGCTAGTCGTTACGAGTATACATCTAAATGTTGAATATTGAATGACAGCTATTTTTTTTTTAGATATTACTATACATAGTTTAATTTTTTTTAAGTTTGGGCGCAAAATTTCGCTCCAATAATTTTTATTAAGTGACAATTCATATTTAACGAAGCTTCGTTAAATTTTTTTATTAAAATTAATTTTTCCATGGGCCAGAGCACAGCAACGGCATTTATCACAAATATAATTTTTTTAAAGTTACGAATATATTTTTTTAATTTTTTTAAGATTACCCCTCTACATTTGGAACTTTTTAAATCTATAGAATTTTGTATATTTTTTAAAGAATTTTGACTAAATTTAAAAACATTTTCAAATGGCAAATAAAATGTTTCCCTCAATCGAATTACGCGGTTGTTATTCTTGCAGTACTGAATTTCTGTTAAAGGATGAGAGAAAGAATTTTCCAAAATAAACAATGTTGCACATGATGGATTTAATTTTATGGTACTTCATAAACTATTGATTTTCTTTTCTGGTACAGTTTTAGCAAAAGTTTCGAGCGTTCTTTATATAGGTATTCAATATCATTCAAATAAGAAAGCTTTATAAAAAATACTTCATTAGGGTTTAATCTTTGTAGAATTCAGCATCAGAATACGTATGGTTAATATTTCGAGCATTATTTGATAGTTGGATCAATTTGCTGATTTTCTCTGTCTTATCCTTCATAACATTAATAAATCTCCCAATTCTCCAAGTTTTAAAATTATTTTTATTTTTACGCGGTTAACTGTGTTGATCGGGGAGATTCATCCACTTTTATAAAATATATGCCCACACTTTGTAAAATCTCTGAGTTTTCTAGAATCGGCCATAGTATAGCAGGCATTTTGACGAATACTAGAATATTCATTAAATTTACTGATTTTAAAATTGTCATGTAACAACCTCATTTTCTTTACTTTTACGTGGTTAACTGATTGGAATAGCACGTTTTGTCTACTATCAAAATATATATGTTTAGACTTGGTAAGTTTTCTGATGGTCTTGGAATCGACCATAGTGTAGCAAATATTTTGGAGGATATGTAAATTTTGAAGAGTATAACCCTTTTCAAAACTATTTATTTTATTTTAGTTAACTGTTTTGAACAGCTCAAGTTGTTTACTATTACAGGGCATATGCCTTTACTTGCGGTCGAGATTTTAGTCGAATTTTTAATTGGCCATAATCGTATATGTATATCATTTCAAACAATTAATGAATTAACTTTTTTGCTCGTAGTAACCCCAACTTTTAGACTAGAATTATTATGATAACATGAAATATACATTTTTGATGATATTTTTTAGTATACTGTGTGCTATTTACAATTTACACCTTTTAGAAATTACTCTTTTCATTAATTTATGTAGCACACTTTTCACTGATTTGTGTAGCTACACTTTACTTTAAAAATTTCACGCCGGTCATCCCAACCTTCACCTCTATAAAAATGATTTCTTCTTCGAGCATTTCTTCAATTTTTACCAACTCTGCATCTATTGTTCTTCAATTCCAGACCATTTTATTTAAAATGAAATTTACTTCCGCAATCATAATATCCAGACGTACTCAATGGTTTCGTGCCTCCATTTCTAATTTTATTTCTTTATCTGCGGCAAACAACATTTTACAAACTCCATACCAAAATTTTCAATGGTTTCTATCGCTCTTATCACAGTGACTTTTTCTCATTGAGAAAAGGTTAGTATAAAATGACAGATTTTATCGGAATCAGTAAATTCCGACCCAAAATCGAGACTAATAATTGAGAAAAATGCCCTTCAAGATTATTGTTTTTATCATATATAAAATATGATTTTCAAGTTCTCTCCATTGATTATTTTTTTTAAGTGCTTGTTCTTCCAAAAAAATCTAGAGATTCCTACACCGATTTCGCTGTAGTTGAATGTTTAACTAAATGCAAGCGTTTGCGAGTTATTTATTGAATAATGAAATCTTTGGACTTTTAACAAATATAAATTTTTCTTGTCGTCACTATCGAATAGATGGTCTTTCACGATGATCCGCTTTCGTTGGTGCTGATCGAGCCCCTACTTATTGGTCGTATTACAATCCTATTATATATCTATCTATCTTTGGTTGATAATTTCATTCGTAATCTGTAACCACCGCTCTCTTTTTATTGACACGAGCATACAAATTATTATTATTTCGCTCAAATCAAACCAGTTTCTGCAGTATTTCTTTTTGTTAGAGATGTAAAGGCCTCCAAAAGTTTACATTGAATAGTTCATCATTTGGAACTAAATCAGTAAATATTTCTGCAATCCAAAATTTTCAAACATAAAAATGTGTAACCGAAAATAATAACGCATCTAATAATAAGCTTCGTTTTGAACTTAACAAAATAATTGCGTACTACTGGGCATTACTGCACCAATAATCTGAGAACAATCATTAAGTGTTTGGTTTATATATTAATTATTAGTATAAATTTTAAATTTACAGTTCTCGACTACATACGGCATTAGCTTTAGCAACACCAAACATAACTAACGAAAAAGGATTACCTTCAATTTGGCTTACGTGTTGCACGCTATTCTTCAGATTAAATAAAAAGAAATCAATGAATGAATATCTTTTTGTCTTTCTCAAACTGTTTTTAGGATATGCGCTATAATTCTGTTGCGACTTTGCATATCAAGGATGGGCCGTTTTTGGTAGGCAATGTGATTTCAACTTTAACCACTATCTAAGTCCTTTCGTCCCGAACTGGATCCAGACCAGCTTTTCTATATTCATATGCGATAAACTTAAATTTCATTCGTTTGATGTTATCTGACTCTTTCACAATTTAATGATAATGATTTAAGCTCCAGTTTTGTATTTCCAAGATCTGATATCACTTTCATACCTATAACTAAGTTCACGTTTGTATTCCATTACTCTCATCAGTCAGACACCCGTGTTGTAAATTATCACCTTATTTGTTCTAAATATATTGTTCGTGGTTTACCTCGCTCCATAATTGCCGTGTCTCTTGACGTTCATTGATCCGGATCAGTTCAAATTTTTTTATGGAAAACATGATCCAAATTTTGTTTTAGGTCACAAATTTTGATTTTAAATCTAGCAAGCGCCTTTGTGTTGCTTCATGAAACATAAACTGAACCGGATCAGATCAAGCGTCAAGAAACACAGCTAATAGCTTGCCTCTGTGAGAGTAAAAAGTTAAAACTTCATGTCGCCTGGAACTGATTAACAGAATTTTTTGATCATTATCGAAATTTGCTGCTCGTCGGATTGGGGTGGGTTTTTCGAGACATCAGCGAGTCTTGTTAGACCTAGATTAGAGAAACTAACAGGATAGGGCTAAAGAAGAAGATAAGACAGGAAACTTTCTACATCGAGAAAACTTACTTCATCGTCCTTAAATATTTAGTTGATCATTCTCAAAATTCACTTATCACTTGCGAATGGAAAAGAAGCAGATACACAAATCGGAAGGTAACACAATTGCAAAAATTGAATAACGAAAAAAATTATGAAAGAAATTTGAAAACACTTTCAAATTTTCAAAATTTGAAAAAAAAATAATTATTAATAGCAAATTCTGCGAAATTATAAAAATTTAACTTCAAAAATAAATGAACGAACTGTTTCGTAATTAATTTAATAATAAAAACAATATTTATATAAACAAAATTAAATCAAATGAAGTAATAAAATAATTGTAATATACAAAAAAAACGTAATCGCTTACATAAAATTAATTGGTCGTTTGTAATACATTGCATTTGATCGGTAACCCGCTTCTGTTTGTACTTTATATGCTTGCATTTGAAGATTAACGCTATTGACGTAATATTAATAACGTATTTAGTATTTTTAATGCAAGTGGTGGCATCAAAAGATGTTTGATCTTGCACCGATATTTCAAAAAAATATGTTCGATTAATTTGTAATTTTTACAAACTATTATTACAAATTTTGTGACGGACAATTTAAATCACGTCACCATATTCATATATACTTGGTGCACTATTTATTTATTATTTACACTTTCTCGCTCTCTGTATTTTGGTTTTATTATGCTCCGGTTTTATTATAAATATACAGTTTATTACGTAGCGCTTTTGATTCAATAGTTTTAATGCCGGTAAACATACGGGCACTTTTACAGTTTATTTGCAACGCAATGTCACAAGCCGCGTGTTTAAAACTATTGTTTTCTATATTTCACTTTTGTTAACAATTTATTACCGGAATTTTATTATTATCCTATGTTCTTTATAATTAATTTAGTTTTTGCATTATCATTTATCTTCATTATTATGCTTATTATTATTAATCGTTGTAATCAAATTATCATTAACAATTTTAAAGTTAGCATTCGATAAGTTTTGCTTTAACAATTCTAAATTCAAACACCTGTTTTTATATGGTTTTCCATGTATAGCACTTTGTCAATTTTAGATTGATTCACACATAATACGGCACTTATTATAAACCGAAATTATACAATTTTCAAAACTGAGATAAATTTAAAGAAAATAAATTGAATAATAATTTCTTAATTTTTAAGTACAACTAAAATTAATTTTATTTTTATATTCAGATAATAATAATTTTTAGTGTTAAAATTTTGTTGGCACATACTATGGAAATATATCATCTCATAACAAAAACATATATAAATATTTTGGCTACATTAGCCCATAACATTTTTATATACATGTTTGCTATAGATCGACTAATCGAAATCCAAACAAATAATCCCCGTGCGTTTCCACTTTTTTCCCAATTTAAAGCAAAGTTAACAAACAAATAATTCGCGCAAATTTCTTTTTTGTTCCAAATAAGACAACCCGATTTAGTATTTCCCCTACAACCATTACGTAATTGCTTCTTTTCTGCGGTTTGCTTAAAATTGTTTATTCTATTTGATTTCACTTCATTGCAAAAAAGAAAACAAGTATTCAATCGCAACTAGAAAGAGATAACAATTTAAATACCTCCAAGGGTATAACCCTGCATCAGCCTGCTAACAGGCAGCTAACATTCTTAAGTACTCAGTTTGTTATATTTCACCGCGCAATACCAGATATTCGGTTTTGGTTGGGTCTTTAAGTATCTGGAACACTCCATACCTTTGCAAAACCCTAAAATGAGTGTTTCACATTCCTGTTTGTGCTCTTCCAGGGGCTTCAACTTAAAATTCGCAAAATAGTGCCCAATTGAGCCTTTAAACCATTTTTTAACCTAACTTCATATTGGTCGATGCCGCCCTTCTCTTTGTAAAGCATTATTTTTAACAAATGCATGTCTTTTGCAATCGCACTTACTTGATTGTTTATAACGTCGCATCGTACTTCTAAGCCTGTTCTTCTCTTTCACATTCACAGATTCGCTTTTTTATCGAGTTCCGCAGTCTAATCACATCCCGCTTTGTTACATCGTCATACATCGAAAACATTAACTTTCAACATTAACATTAGCTATTTCAGCTCTCACACACAAGTGATCCAGCTCTAGTAATGGCTTCATATTGAAATTTTCAGATGGTCAAGAAAATGTTTCTAATTTTTAATATTTATATAAGATTTAAATTTCATTCATCGAACTCCTAATTATCGTGGCTACTCCCACGATTTTTCACTGCCTCACGTAGTTTGAAAATATATTATAAAATCGTGTCTGAGAACATGAAAGTAGTTTACACTGATAGATTTATCTTTTATACGCACAATTCTACCACTGATACGACTCGCCTTCGAAAGGTCTGGAATAATCCGACGAACACCAGTAATACCTCACAGTAATAATAAATTGTATAGACAATATTTGATTACCTCTCAAATGGTAATTGTAATTGCAAATAAATAAATCATCAATAAAAGTCTTGCACTTGCTGTTATAAAATTTATAACCAATACATCTTAACCTAACTGTCTTTATCTAAAGTAAAGTGATTATTGACACCAAAAATTAAATCACAATATGTGCCAAATTTTTTCTGTAGTTGCGATTGCAGCAATATAATAAAATAGAGGATTCCACTCAAATTTTTCAGATGTTCTCTTCGCGTTTTGAAACCATTCACGGGGCGACACTTTTTAATTATTCTTCTAACAATTTAAGTATACTTATTGGGTGCAATGCAATATTTTTTATTATCTCATCATTTGCATGGTTTTCTTTTTTGAAAAGTTCACTAAAAAAAGATTCGTCCAATATAAGGAAAAATTAAACCTTTCAATTTTGATCATGATTTACAAATTTCACTCAAAATCCTTATAAGCACTCAAGTTAACATAATATAATACGCATAGTTTTGTTGATTTTCAAACATTTTATTACGGTTAAAAATATTTTGTTAAAATACTCCACCAATTTCAATCTTACCGATCAAATAGGTTCGGTTACCTGAAGTAATTTAAGTAGCCATATCATTTCATTCATGTTTTTAATCATTTTTCATATAATAACGATCTCCATCAGGGACACACCTTTAGCATACGGTTGTAATATACATAGATTTCCGCGGAGGACTTAATCAAAATTGTATAACATGATTATTTCAATTGGTCATCCTCCGATTTTTGTATTTAAATATATTAAAATAATAATTTAGATCGTTAAAGTATTCTTAAGCATTCCCATAAATAGAATAAACAGTAGTTTAAAATATTTTATAAATAGAATAACGAATCAACTCCAACTGAGAGCATTTTGTATCGGAAAATTTAATTTAGCATTATGTATTCGATTATTAATTTTCACACGTATGTATTGTTCACATTAAATTTTAATTAAAATCAAATAATATGGGATTTTTCTCCAAGTTCGTATCGCAAAATATATTTTTTTGTTCGTGGGGGTGGATGTAAAATCAAACAAATTTACATTAAACACAAGAAAAGCTGTATACTCGTTCAAGTTAAATAAAAAAAAAATATTCTCAACATGAAATTTCATTAAAGGTTATCCACTTGGCTAACCACACCCTGCATTTAATATAATAATATTTTTTTTATAATGTTTGTATGTTTAATACAAGAAATATAAAACAATAATAAGGAAAGCATTTGAGCTAAATATTTATAAACGTTGCATTTATTAATAAAAGCAAAAATATAAAATAAAAAATCAATTGTTGCGCGATTCATTGGTTACACATCATTGAATTCCCAAAGCTTATAACATCTTTGTTTTATAAAGTAAATTTAGATATTAAAATAATTGTGAATAGAATTTAAAAAAAAGATAATCTTGAACTTGAATAGCCATCCCGCGCGCCATGATAAAACTTGCGGAAATGACTATCGCAAATTTTTATTTATTTTTTGTTTAGTTTTAAAATTGTAATCTAATTTATATGGATGATCAAATCAGTTGGTAGACTGCACAAATTGTTGTAAACTGAACTAATATAAAAAAAAATTAAACCGTGACTTTTGTTTAAAATATAGAAAAAACATGAACTATTTTGTTCTATACATAAAAGCTTCCAAATTCAATGAAGCTCATCGTACAACAGCAACGTGCGAGAAAGATAAGATGTTCAAAATTTTTGTTTTGTACACTATTATAACACACACACACACACACACACACACACACACACACACACACACACACACACACACACACACACACACACACACACACACACACACCATATAAACATATAAAATCATAAATCATTTCTAAATTCATAATGTTTCGTTGCAAGTACAACATTATAAAATCAAATTAAATAAAAACAATTTTTTTTACATTTTTGATGTTTCAAAGACATTTCACGATTTTAATTTAAAATTTCTCTTCAGTTTACGAGATATTTGTACACTATAAAATTAGGCCATTTGTTTGATGTACATATTTAGAAGATATTTGAAGATCAAGTCAGATTAATTGAAAAAATAAAAAATACAACACCTAAAGCATGTTTTTCTGTTAATGACCTCAGCAAAAAAAAAAAATAAATAAATCAGAAAAATTGTATTTTAATTAATAAAAATTAATACTCATAATTTTGTTACATTTGACCTAAGGTATATTTACAGGTAGCCGTTCAGTCCACTTTCTAAATTAACACATTTTTAATATCAGATTTATTTTTTTCCATTATTATTACAATTTTTTTTTTTACTAAGAATAAAAACTTATTTTTAATTTAAATTTAAATTAAAAAAAATTGAATTGCTTTATGTATAGTTTTGTTCACATAGAACAAAATGTGTATTTTAAACGGGATACAAATTATTGTTTCACTTATTACTGTATAGAACTTTTATTTTAAGCGCGTATTATGGGAAATGTACAATGAAAAATTACATTATTAAAAATATTTAAGTTACTGAATTATAGGATTAATATCCGCTTCCACAGATTTATTGTTATAGTCCAATACAGAAGTCAATATAACAAAACGATGAGCGCTACAAAACAAAATTATGAAATGCTATTGTTTGTTGTGCATGAGAAGCAAATGAATCACCTATTTCTTTATTCGGTTGTGCACTTAACGTATAACCTTTTAATAACAAACCTTTGAACATTTTACCATAATTTTTTGCATAATATTTGAAACTCAAAATTTTATTCACGCTTTAATCATTGGAAAATATTTTGCGAATTAAAAATATTTAGGATTTCCATTAGAACGACGCTCTATTCGAAATTTTTTAGTCCACGGTTTTGTTTCTATGAAATATGAAATTTTCATTGGAAGAATCGAATCCCGCTCAAACATTTGGAACATGGTTTGGTTTCAAACAAACTATTTATTTTCCAGATCATACTCCGAATTAAACTTTAAATTATATTTTTATTTAAATTATCGTCTGTTACAAGGGGGAATATATTCACTTCCTGCATGTAATTTTTTTATTCTAAAAAAATAGTTTTAAAATTTTATTGATTTCAAGCATTTGAGCGTATCTTAAAAATATGCAATTACTCTTCTTGATTGTGCTTATTTTACTTAATTTTTTTTAAATGAACAGCAGTATTCACTTGAGTAAATACTCTTTTCTCTACTAAAATAGTAAATATTTAGATTACGTCACATTTGTATTATAAATAACAAAAGATGCATTTTATAATTTAACTAAGACTTTAAAACACGACTGTATTTTTTTGGTAAAAAAATAAAAAAATATTTACTTCCTGCATGTAATTATTTGACTATTCTATTTGTTTTAAAAAGGGATTATTTTCAACTGTTTGAGCAAAACTTATAAAATTTTTAAATGTTCATCATGCTTCAGTTATTTTATTCAATTTTGGTAAATGTATACCAATATTCACTTCAAACAGTTTACTTGCTTTGTGAAAAAGCACATATTTGTTAAATATAATATCAAGCTAAATATTTAGTTGCACATGATATTTTGAAAATAAAATTTTGTTTTCGATTTCAACCATATATAGTCCACGGTTTTGTTTCAACTAAATATGAAATTTTCATTAGAAATACTCAGTCCCTCTCAAACATTTGGGACATGGCTTAGCTTCAAACAAATTATTTATGTTTTTAACAAAATTAAATTTATTTATACGGACAATATTCAGACGCATATTTAAAGAAATTTAAATAAAATTTTGATTTTATCTTACAATTTGAGTTCCATCCAAATCGATTTTTTCTGAATTTTAATGAAAGGGCACATTAAAACGTTAAACCTTATCAAAATCGCTCTAACTGAAAAATAACCAGAAAAAATAGATTCTTAATTTATTGTGATTAACTGAACCAAATTAAGCTACGAAAAACACAATTTCTGAAATCCTTTACGCAAATATACAATTTAACATCAATTAATAAATTGCTAGAAAAGTTAATTAGAAACTAAGTGACACGGAAAACAGCCAAGGTCACGTTTTGGCCTGCTGACATTGAGAAACAAGTATTTGTTTCTTAATTAAAGCTTCAAATTAGCCTGTTACAAGGAGAAAAATGTTCACTTCCTGCATGTAATAATTATGTTCTAAAAATATTTGTTTTAAAATTGTATTAATTTCAGGAATTTAAGCATAACTTAAAGATATTTAATTACTCATTTGTTTTGTGAGTATTTTACCTAATTTTGCTAATTATTAAATTCGCAGCAAATTTTCACTTCTAGCAAGAAATAATAACTTTTTTTACATAACTTAAATTTAGATTACAGGCTACATTTTTTTAATTTTTCATTCAATAACACATCGATGCATTTGAATTTGTAGGTAAAGTTTTATAAATAAAAAGCCTGTAAAAAGGAGGAAAATATTTACTTCCTGCATGTAATTATTTGACTCTTTTTATATTTGTTTTAAAAACGAATTAGTTTCAGTTATTTGAACAAAACTTAAAAAATATTTCATGCGAAATGTATGCCAATATTCATTTCGTGCATGTAATTATTGGTTTATTCGGAAAAATGATGAAATATTTAGATTACAGATTATACTAAACATACCACTAAATGACATTGTTGCATTTGTATTTTTAAACACAACAAATGGAGCTTTGGAATTGTGTTGCCTGTAACAAGGAGAAAAGTATTATTTCCTGCTTAGAAATATTTTTCTCTAACTAATTGTATTTATTCCAGGTATTTAAGCCAAATTTAAAAACTTCTTATCTTGCTTATTTTAAAAAATTTATCATTATTTTGCTATATATACTATATATTGATTGTATCAAAAAAAAATACGTTTTATAGTTCAATTAAAGCTCTAAAACTTTATTGCTCATAACAAAGAAGGAAATATTCACTTCCTGCATGTAAATATGTTGATCCAATTATATTTGTTTTAAAATTGTATTAATTTTAGGTTGTCAAGTAGTATTTCAACAAAATGTAGTTTCTCATCTTTTTGGTGGTCATTTTGTTAAATTTTGCTAATTGAATACAAATATTCACTTCGTGCATGCAATAATAATTTTATTTAATAATATTTTGAAAATGTAGATTACAATCAATATTTACAACATTTCACTAGTTCATATCAATCGGCATTTGTATTTGTTTATCTTAGTAATAAAAGATGGTTTAATATCATTTTGTTCAAGCCTTCCAACTGTATTTGTCACTTTTTGTGATTAAAAACTAAAAATTATTGGATTGCTACAGGTCGTTATTGTATTTAATTTTCAAAAGTGAATTCCGATATGCACTTCGTGTATGTATTTTAACAAATAGTTTCCATTCTGGAGCCGAATGGATTGCAACTGCAGTTACCAATATTGTTTTAGTGACTTAGTTAGTGGAATTTGTAGCCATATACTCGTATTAGATAGCTTTGCGTGCGATAAATTTACATGTAGCGATGACCAACCTTCAAAGTGTATTTATCAGTGAAATTGTTACAGTTGTAATCAAAAAGCTATACTAATATTCTATTTCACAATTCATAAAATTGGGCCGCTACTAAATAAACATTCGTTTTTCCAAACTGTCGAATTTCCATCTGTATTCTATGTTTTCTTGCTTTACAAATTTTTAAATTATCGACTTATTTACTTCACCACTTGTTTGCCTATGTAGAATGTTAAATACTTTCGCGATAGTTAGATAGACAGCTATAAATAATTGATGGTCATGAAGTTCTCCATAGATCAATGTTTAGAAATTATTTTCATAGTAAATGGGATAGGAAATGTAACCCACCGTTAAAAATGTCTTTTAACATAAGTAGTTATTTCAAAAGGTGTTGATGCATGTCGAAAATTAGAAAGAATGTAGATGGGACATTTATATTATCATTGTGATCAGCTGACAGAATTAGTTTCGTGTATCACTTTCACATATGATACTTTTAGCGTTTTATTTTCAACACTGGATCAAAAGATAAGTGGAAATTCTTATTAAGAAATACAATTTCTGAACTTACTTTTGATTCTTTTATAAAACATCGAACTCTGACCAAACATATTAAAATCTTATTAATGCAAAATTTAAAATTATCGGTAAAATATGTAAAAATATATAATTCTGCGTGGTCTCCAGATTAAGATTTATAAAGAACACCTTCAAACCATTGATTGAATTACTCTCAAGAAAGATGTGACCTAGATTTATTGACATCCGAATAATTAATCTAAATGCATTAATCCAAACCATATACAAAAACGAAATACTTGACATCTAAATCACGCATTAACAAAACACCATGTAATTAGTGGATTATTTACCTTCAAGGGTTAAAAGCGTAATATTTAAGACAAGAAAAAAAAATTATGTCAAAGTCAATAAAAATCAACCGAAAACTAAAATAAAAATAATTTCCAATTAAATTAAATTTAAATTACAAAAAAATTAAGCGTATTTGTTGTTGTCGTCTCTTACATTACAAAAAAAAAAAATTTTTTGAAGGTGGATAATAATTGTGATTTCTTCTTAATTTTTTTTTTTTTGGTTTGTTTGTCGTAAGCACATTTAAAAGCGACACAACTTGATGATGGACACCAAAAATTATTCGAATTTAATGACAAAAAAAATTTTATTACAATTTTTAAACAAAATTTGCGTTTAATAAAATAAATAAATTTATGATTATATTGAAATGAGTTTTTGTGTGCGCATTTTGGTGAATAAAAAAAAATATTTGTCACTTTACAAAAAATCGAGTTAAGTCGACGTTTTTACCGTTTTGTATAAAATTACTTTAAAAAAAATATGTAACTCGCGGGCGAAATTTAAAAATTTTCAATGTCACAATTATTTTATTATTATACTTTATCTGTTTTATATATACAAAACTAAAAACGAAACCAAAAAAAAAATGGTTTTGTTGAGTTTAATTGATTTTGATGGAAAATCGTGAAGAAAAATATTTTTTTATATGATTATTATTTTAAGACGTACGTAAGAAGATCAAAAGATTAATTTTTTAATGTTTATTTTTAGGCTCTTATCTCGGTTTTTGAAATACAAAATATCCGGAAGCTGCGCAAATATGATATTTGATGTACTATAGCTGTGGTAAGTTGATTTAACTAATAATAAATAATAGTTTGCTGCTGGAGATTTATTATTTTTTTCATAATAGTTTGTATTGGGTATTAATACAAATATAAAATGACCTTTATTCTTTGAAATGACGTTGTACACGAATTAAATTGGATTTGTTGATTGGCGAGATGGAATAATGAAGTTGGGCATTTTCCATATACCTATACTCATTTATCGTAGATTAAATGAATGAATCATGTACACGAGTATACGACCTTTAGTTAACCGTGTGAATATTACACGGATTTAATCAGTTGATCACGCTGACTTGCATTCCATATAATACCGATATCGATAAATATATATATATATATATATATATATATATATATATATATATATATATATATATATATATATATATATATATATATATATATATATATATATATATATATATATATATATATATATATATATATATATATATATATATATATATATATATATATATATATATATATATATATATATATATATATATATATATATATATATATATATATATATATATATATATATATATATATATATATATATATATATATATATATATATATATATATATATATATATATATATATATATATATATATATATATATATATATATATATATATATATATATATATATATATATATATATATATATATATATATATATATATATATATATATATATATATATATATATATATATATATATATATATATATATATATATATATATATATATATATATATATATATATATATATATATATATATATATATATATATATATATATATATATATATATATATATATATATATATATATATATATATATATATATATATATATATATATAAAATATATAGAAAGCGGCTACTGTTGATAGTTTACCACCCATGCCTAAAATAATACATCTTAGACGTTTACAAATTACTATAATTATCTCTATAATTAAAAATAATTTAAATATAATAAAAAATGTTTTGTCACTCACATGCAGTTGAGAAACTATATATACATACATATTCATACCAGATACATTTATACTTGGTTTGAGAGATCTCATTAGTCATGATAAAAATTATATATACGATCATCATAATTGATGATCTTGTGGACCAGTAATTTATTGTGTGAACTACTACATATGATCTAGATTTCATTCGACTTTATGATTCTCTAATTTGAATTACATTTAAGTTAGTTTTTATGTTTTACTAATTAGAAAATTTATTGTACACAGAGTTTTACATAGTTCTCATGAAGATTTATCGTTTTTAATTGGGTGATCTCTGTTAAAAGCGATGTATAAATGTCATATTGTTTGACAAACGCCGAATTAATTAAATTTTCGAAAAATTGTTATTATTCTATTTAATTTCTATTTAAGCGTAATTTTAATTTGATTTAAATGTTACTCCCGGGATTTGTTTTAAATTTGATGTTGATTTTGCAAATCGTATTAACATGAAATACGACCCGACATTTACTAAAATTTGTTATCGATGTTGGTATCCCTTTTAACTAAGTAATTTTCACAACTGAAGACCGCAAGAGCAAAACCGGCGCTGCACTGATCAACAAATTAAAGAAATCCAACGGACTGACGCTGCACATATTTTTTAAAGGGGTTTTATCTTCCACAGCAGTTTTGCCTAATAACAATTAAACACAGAGCTCCTATATAAAAAGCATATTTTCCAAATTATACAAAACTCGGGTTTGGGTATTTGTTAAAGTTAAATTTTACTGATGTATACTTTAAAAATTTAAACCAATAATTTAGCATTGATCGAGCAATAATTGTAAAAAACCAAATTGTAAAAACTCTAGTACGTCTTCACCTACTGATGATAATGTTTAGAGAGGGCTTTGTTTGTCGCTCCAACAAAATTAAGACCGTTGTTTCTGAATAAGTGGTCGGGTCACCCCTGCGTGCTACAAACCTTTTGAGTGCGGCCAAAAAACACTCACTGGTTCAATCCGCCGCAAACTCATTGTGCACCGCCTTAATTGTCAAACATACGAATAAGCACATACAACTTTGGTAAGGTTTTTGTCCTCTTCTCTTGATGAGATGAAATTTAAATGGTCCAACATAGACCACACAGCAGTTTGTAAATGGTCTGGTTGCTACCACACGTGGCCGAAGTCAATCTGCCATAATTTGAGTACGGAGTGCTGCTTTATTTCGTTGACAAATTACGCAATTTCGAACGAAGCTCTTTGCTTCATTCCTTAGTGTCGGTATCCACAATGTCTGAAGGCCGATATGTATGTCCAATAAAATTGACCTAATAATATTTCGCAGTGTTACGATTAAGTGACGTTGGTTGTGGTGCGCCGTTTTCTGATGAATATTTGAACATTTGTGAGAGCCCTCGAGTTGCGCAATCCACTGGATTAAACTCCGATGACACATGTTTCCAAAATTAGCACTGTATAATGTTTAAAATCGACGCGGTTCGATTCCCGATAAATGTGGGTCGCTTGTTTGGATGATCACTAAGCCAATCCAGAAGGTCTTTTTGAATCAGACCATGAATGTATGTCATTCACCGTTAACCGTGTTTCCCCCAAGACGATTTTTATGAGTTGTGATAGTAAGAGAGCACCTAAATACCGCTGAATATGCAAGATTTCTGGCATCACTACATCCATGTATTTCTATTTCTGAGTCGTGGAGATATGTCTAGGAATGGTAATAGAATTTTCGTCCAAAAGATCTTCTCGCAAAGTTAACCATTCGGTATGCAAATTGTCCGGCAGTGGATCATACCAATCAAGGTTTTTCATCCACAGCTGCTGCACGAAAATTTGCATTCGAATGATTACTGGAGCCAATTAACCAACAAGATCGAATAATTAGCTCGCATCGGAAAGCGCTGTTCGTTTTTTCTGAACAGAATATATTGGACTGTGGACCGTGGACGTTGAACGTAATTGTATCGTTGGCAGGCTTCCAGAATATAACACCTTCTCCAATGATTTAGTGGCAAGGAATGGTGCTGAAGACAGCCCGTATATCACGGGTTGAAGTTGATAATTTTTCAGAGGGCTTGATAGATTATCTCGCCAAATATTTTTTTGCAGATCAGCGTCACATTCAGCAATTCTAATCTGACGGTACTTCTTTTCGATGTCCGCAGAAAACACATATTTCTTTTCTCGGAAACGTAATAAAATATTAAATAAACTGGCTTGAACGGATTTTCCGTTATATGGTTGGACATATCCATCAAATATAACTCGTAATTTATTTCCCTCTTTGGTCGACTTGAGCATACCTTGATGTGATGTTAAAACTTTTGATATGTGCCCAAGAGAAAAGTACTTTTTTATAAGCTTAGCGTATGCGTCCTTAAATTCTGGTTGTTGAGAGAAACGATCACGTTCGAGACTCTGAAATCTTCCCATAGCGAGATTAAACGTATTGCCTAGATTTGTGAGGTTTCATAAACTTGACGATGAATCGACCACTTGTGTCTCGAGTAGTATGATTGACAAAATCTTCTTCACGCAAAGTTTCTTCCGGAGATAGGAGAGTTTTATCGTCCCCAACTGATTCCGCTTCCCAAAATTTCTTCATCGTCGTCGAGTACCATTTTTCTCAACAATCACCCAGCCGAAAACGGTGTTTTTCAACATTAACTGTGAATCTTTTATTTGCCTGGTACCACCAAGAAATATTTCAAACAGGACTGGAGATTGCTTGTTAAACGTAGGATCTGGCAACTTCATCGAGTCAATTTCATTCATGTTTGTATCAATTGGCTGAGTAGGTCTAGGACGAAAGCAACGATGTTCAATGTGTGTTCATTTTCCTTCTTCACCTTCACTTTTACGACACCATTCGTTCGTTCAGTGGTATTGTGCCCTATTCGACATATTAACATATTCGAATGTTTCTTAAGTAAGTTTAGTCGTTGCACAAATGAATTGGTAATTAAACGTAATTGGGACCTCGAGTCCAGAAGTGCGCGACACGTTGAGAAGCCTCCCGTTGAGTTTTTCACCTAATGAGACAGTAGGCAGCACCGCTATACCCTGTCTTTCGTAACTACAAACCGATGTGAGAAGTGACTTTCCGTAGGCTTTTAAGACAAGTCCGCAGTTGCTGTTGCACCAGTTGTCGAGTTTGAATATTGAGTTGAATGTAACAATGTTTGTTGGCGCCTTCCACATTTATGACATCTTCCTCAATTTGACAACCTTGACACTGGATACGGGTTATAATGCTCAACAACGATGATTATAGCGTGAATAAATTTATTTGTTTTTGTACGTTCATTGTAATAAACTCGTTGCATTGTAACAACGAATGTTTCAAGTTGGAGCAATACGCACACTTATTTGGAGAACGTTGCTAAGTGGATGATGTTGTTTCGCTGTAAGTTATGATATGAGTTCGTGCTTCATTTCTCGATCCAATGCGCTTCGATTTACTCGTAGTTGTTTACCCAATGCATCAATGCGCCGCGTTAAAAAGTTAAGAAAAACGCTGAACTTTAGATCATCTACGTCAGTCGAGTTCGTGAGATGATGATGATTTTCATATCATATAGTCGTTGAATTCTTTTAATAATCCATGGCATCTGTCTAACCTTGACTTCATTTCTTCCAATGCATCTTGATATTGGTACAACGTACACACGATTTCACTTAACCGATTTGCACGGTTTTCTTTTTTATTCGATTTGTTTTTACACACACGCGATTATGCAGCTTCAACCCAGTTGAGTAACTTGAGATAAGTAATACCGAATGATCCGAAGCGTGGTTAGTTCCCTTGAGAGTTATTATGTTTTACAATTATTAAAACTTTTCCGGATGCGTTTTCTGTTTCATACTATCCGCCGCGAAGGTGACCAATTTTTGATCGAGCAATAATTGAAAAAAACGAAATTGTAAAAAAAACTCCAGTACGTCTTCACCCGCTGATGATAATTTTTAGAGGGCTTTGTTTTATATTTTCTGTCAATTTCTGACAAATTTTGCTTGTAGTTGTGTAGAGACAACTAACTTTGAATCAACTAAGTTTTTGCCATAAAAGTTTAGTACAAAATATAATTACAATTATGTAGATCTCTCTATACTCTACTATGGAGTAATTTTTTCTCTTTTTAGAAATGTCAATGTAAATATTATAACTGTAATTTAATTGTAATTGTGATTGTAATTTTAGGTAAACATTACGAATATGGAGACAACAACACCAACAAGCACTCTATCACAAATTTATAATGATTGAAATTATGCAACCAATCAGCTTGATCTTGAAATTTCTATTAACTGTGTATTTATGCACAGCTAAGACTAGACTTTAATAATTAAATACACTTTAAATTTTTAGAAGATCGCTGTTTGATATTATAACAACATTAACATAGTAACTGCATTACCTACCCACTCCTCAACGATCTAATTGGGTGAACTTTTCAAATCATATCATTTTAGCAACATATAATCATTTTTTTATTAAAACTGTTTAGATCAAGTATGCTAATCTATCTTAAAAAAATACATTTAAATGTTGAAACATGTACAATCCAAACTGAATTATTATTATGATCCTTAATATTTTATTGATCGTTATAGCAAAAGTTTATGACGATATTTGTGAATAAATATATATAAAGACTCTCGTTTAATTAAAATAATAACAACTATGTTTAACTTTGAAGATGATCTTTACTTAATATTGCGATTTATGATACCTACTCTGAATAGTATCCGTGTAATTTGTATATGAGATCGGTGAAATCAATTCTGCCAAATTTTGATAATGTGTCAAGTATGCAAAATCGGCTTCGCCTTCAAATATCAATAATTGTCACAAAATGTCATTTAATTATGTAACCACATGAGCGCATAAAACGGCGTATAGTCTACTCGAGTAGAGGCCACCGATTCAGGAACATCAGAATAAATGCATCTTTTATTAATATTTCGTTGATCATCTTTCGTACCGTTTGCAAAATAATCTGACCTCCTTATCACATAAATTCTTAACACTTTTCGAACTTACGGTTGATGAAAATTTGTTAATTGTTTTCCTTGGAATTTTTTAGACACTTGGTTTGGATAACGTTGCTGTTAAACGATTTTCTGCTCCGAAAGAAGAGATGTCGAATATCTTAAGTAGCCAAAACGCGTACTAGTTAAATTTGTGATGTTTGGACGTGGTTAGCAGTTGGCCGTCTCCACCATGGTATTGTGCCCAAGTTTGGAATCTTGTTAATTTATGCCATAGACATTTTAAAAAATACTCAAAAACCACTTTTTTTAAATTTAATGTATTCATTAGAATTATAACTATAGCCAATAGGTGCCGATATGTGAAATGTATGAGGTTTGGTCATAACTCTTTCTCATAATAACCAAATGTTACTTTCGAGGCCAAAACCAAAATGGTGTCAATTAGATACTTTTAATTAATGTTTTGGGATCAGTTCTTGTTCGAATCATCACCCTCGTAAACGTTTGTGTAAGTAATTATAGAAGAACATCTATCTTCGCAATTTTTTAATTATTTAATTTTTATTCCATTAAGGAGATCACTATACTTAAATAAAAATTCCGTAATGGTTTATTAATTAGAAAGTAATGAAAAAATATATTTTATTTTCGAATACAGTATGTGCAACAAGAGCTTGTACGGCAAAAAACTAAGTAAAAATGAAACTACGATTTTTTTTTTATTTTCATTATGAAAGTTTATTTTATTTTCTAGGGCGCTACCAACTAATACATAGTAAAGTCCCCATTACTGTTGATAATTGCCCGGCACCTTTTTTCTATACTATTAACCAAATTTTCTGCATATTGTAGTGACAAATTTTTCCGTATCTTCCGGACGACTCGAGCGAGATGGCTGAAATTTTTTATGTGGTACATTTTCAGCTTAATCTTCCAAAGTGCCCTTATGTTTTTGATCGGATTGGCATCAGGTGACTGAGGTGGTCAATCCAATGTTGTGATACCCTTTTTCAGTTTAAACTCCTAACAGAGTTCCCTACGGTATTTTGGATCGTTGTCTTCTTGCAAGAACCAATCCGAGTTCCCCGTTTCAAACCATTTAAGGACAGATGATAACAAATCTCATGAATAATTTTTTTTCATAAAAGGTGCATTTAGGCTCCGTGTGGAAACGGTTAATTTACCAAAACCTTGCTTGGTGAAGCATCCTCATTCATGGAGCTAGGGCGGGTGCTTCACAGTTCGGACAATTCTTGTTTTTGCTTAGGTGACCAAACACGCCTTTTAATATTAAAACCTAAAAAGGATGACTCATCAGTAAACACAATATTCGCAATAAATCTTTGTTTTTATGTTCATTCACCCACTGTAGTCGCTTTTCCATGTATTTTTGTATTACCAGTGGTTTAGCCAAAGTATTTCCATATGCATATAGCCATGTTCCATAATTCTATTTTGTATTGTTGCTTTTGGTATAACAGTATTCTTTTTCGCCAATTTTTTTACAGCTGCATCCGGCATAAACGAGGAATTTTCATCAAATAACTGTATGCTGGATTCATCCTCCTTTTTTGTAGTGGTTCGGATTATGCCTTTATCTGGCAAATTGTCAACATTTTTATACATTGAATAATGTGTAATCTACTTCTGCACAAATGTTTCCGACTTTTTTTATATATTTTGCTGCACTTGCAACCGACATTTTTGGTCCTTTCGGATGTGGACTTAAAAATGGCGCTTCAAATCGTTTTTTATAAATCAAACTAATTTCTTTTATTTGTGTTATCCGCTAAACAGTTGCAGTTAAACCAATGTTTGTTTTAGAGCGCCCAAGAGGAATCAATACAAACCCGGTTTAAGCCCCGCCCAAATTTGTTCCTATAGTTTTAAGTACCATTATGCCATACACGCTCTTGTTGCACATACTGTAGTCTAAAAAGACGTATTTTTTCCAGTTTGCAGTTGCAAATTATTTGAGATTAAATTGCTCACTTATATAAATCGTATTGGAAACAAATTGAATCGATAATTTATAATTGAAATTTGAACTAATAAATTTAAATAGTCTTTTAAAATCGTTAGCAGACGTTGTTGGTTGATCATGATTGTCTATCCTTCACTCAGAAAAAAAATTACTACCAAATACTTAGTTAAATTAATTTGGTTGTTTTAACACAAAACTCTGAGCTAGATAAACCAAATATCTTGTTTAATTTAGAAACTTAGTGTTTTCTTACATGTTTACTACAAAAAGTGAGTGAAATTTGAGTTACCAGGATAGTAGTTTTTTTTTAATTTAACCAAAAAAAGTTTATTAGGTGAACAATATTCTTGTTATAACTAACCAAGTATTTTGGTTTATCTTAATTAGTTATTTTGACCTATAAGTTTTGTCATATAAACTAAAAACTTAAATTGTAGCGAATCAATAAAATTCGCTAAAGCATTGTGATTATACTTTGAATGTAAGCTCAAAGTATTTTCAATATTTTTGTAGTTTGATCACAAGTCTGATGAGACGACCGAATTTTTTAATATAAAAAATTCAACGTTTCATTAGTTCGAAATTAATCTTCCAAGGTTTTGGTTTGGTAACCCCACCTTGCTGTACTGTGTTCAACCTAGAACATTTGCAACATTTACCACCATTTTTGTTACATTTACTAAGAAAATTGGTAGAATTAACTAGTAAAACATTTTTTTCCCTTGGTGAATTTAACAAAATATTTAGTCACTGTTTATTTTCCATTAAATTAACCATATGTTTTTGGTTATATTAACTAAGTTAAAAATTAAATAACCACGATTTGGTTATTTTAAATTAAAATTTTATTCAACTAAAATCTTGTTCGTTTTTTAGCTAAGAGATTTGGTTGATCGAAAATCACCAAGATCTTGGCAAAATAGACTCAGATTTTTGTTTCTTTTGACCCAAGTTTTTCTCTGAGTGTTCCGTAATCTCACTCACCTTAAAAAATATTTCCTTCGCTGACGTTTCAAACTTTTTTCTTGAGAAAATAAAGACATTTGTTTATATTTTTTGGGTTTCAAGTTCTGTACCAAAGATGTGATTTAGTAGTAGATAGTACAAAATTATTGATAAGTGTTTAGCATAATCGGTTGAGAAATTACGTTATTTTAAAAAACAGAGTTGCAGAAGTGTTGTTCAAAATGTATGTGTATTAGAATTTCGAATATCGATAATTAAGAAATAACTTAGTTCTATTTAAACTGGAACTTTTCTGAAGCGACATCATAAATTAATAAGGCACAACATAATGGAAAACGGTGCAAAATAAGGCGATATGACTCAACATTGTGCTAGAGAAACTAATTGACAACTTTCCATTCATTCAAATATCCCATTTCGAAATGAAATTGCTTAAAATAGAGACTTATTTTAATCGCTTTCCAGCACACAAAAACACTTTTTCATCGAATTTTGTTAAATCATTCAAGCCAAAAGAAACACCGCGAAAATAATGGGCTCCAGTTTTAATCATTTTTGACCCGGAACAATTGTCCACTATGTTGTGATGATAATATGAAAATGACCAAAACAAATTTAATAATTTGGGTCCATTTTTAATATTTGGTTTTTATATTTGAACCATTTATAATTGAACCATTTTTCGCAAAACTGTTCTCGTTTGTAAATACGATTTGTGGCATTCCAAGCAAGACAAAACAAAAGACATTCCAACAAAATTTTATTAAAATTATTTGAGCCGAATTTTTGTTAAACGGGCTGAGGATGTTATGGCTCTGCGAAAAATGGTCCAAGTAAAAAAGACCCGAAAACCTAAAATTAAAAATGATCACAAATATTCATAACGTACCGCTAAAACTTGGGACAAATTAATTTTTTTTTAGATTATATTCACAGTGGAAATTTTTTAAAAATTTATATAACATTACAATTCCATACCCATACTAGATTTTATATTGATGTATGGCTAAGGTTGGACTCCAGACGATGAGTGGCTAGCCCTCAGCCCAGACATGAATCTAATTGAGCATTTTTGGGACAAACTAAAACAAAGGGTCCAAGTTATAAATCCGGTACCATCTAACTAACTAATCAATGATCTCAAGACTGCGTTAGATGAATAGTGTATAGTGAAATTCCAAAGTCTTTGTCAAAAGCTTAATAATGGCCAAATTTTTTTCATAATCATCAATGGTTGCCTTTTCATTCAAAATACATATTAAAAATACTGAATCAATTTTCATGAATAACGTTGTGAAAATCGGTTAAACCGTTTTATAGAAAAATTGCCTTTCTGTGAGTGCTGAAGGTTTGAGTCGATTAACAAATTATTTAGCGATTATTAAATAAAAAGTTTAGCGAGTAGATATATCAAAAAATTTCAACCTATAATGCTAGTAAATAATATAAAATGTATCCCATTTTATTATAGAGAGTTGAGACAACGACTTGGATAAAGTATCTAAAAACTGACGTTATAACATGTCCCTCCTAAGTTCCTTTGCCTCACTGGTTAAATGTATTTTATTGAACTCTGAAGCCACCACATACGATATTTGAAAATTTTCAACTCAAACTCTTTCAAGAAGTAGTTTTCAATATGCTCACAAAATACACCCTTAATACAATACACAATTACTTTAAATAAAGTACAATTTCGCTTTAGTCAACACAAAAATTAAATGCCAAAAACGACCCGCCCTAATTTCATTCATATTAGGTCATCAAAACACAGAAGTTACCAACACTCGTTTCTCTCATACTCGGTGCCACTCGACACATCCCTCGTGCCTCAAAATGTTACTTCGGTCCACCTCATATTTTTGAAATTTTGTGATTTAGGTTCTCTTTTATTATCCCATCTAATATCGAAGCAGCTCTTCAATAATTCCGCTCTTTCATTGATTTCACCCACCATTGCTGTCTTTCAAGCTAGCGGCTTACCAAATTCAATTCTTATTCATATATACCAACTGCTTTCCGTTTATTATTCTCGTTGCCCTGTAAAAATTATTCCAACCACCACTTTTCTTTTCAGCCTCTCATCGATTAATTCGTCACCCATATTCTCATACATTTGCTGAAATTTATGCCGATCGTTTACCACACAGTTGCTCTTTTCTAAAGCTAGCCATTTATTTCTCCAGCAACGTTGCAGAATAAGAAACATAATTTTTTTCTAAAACCCCTCTTTTTTTATTTATTAACCGTGCTGTTTATCTCCGTTAGGATTATGCATAATTTCTTCCTCCAGCGTATTGCCAATCGCCAGTCAAATCAGATTTTTTCATTGATACTTAAGGATCAATTAACAACTTTATCTATCTAAACTCGACTAAACCAATTATTCTGAAATCTGCAAAACTGTTCGAACCGTAAAATTATCTCTTATTATCATAGAACTCCTTTACCCCAAGACCATCAGGCACATTATTTTAAATAATCAGGTAATAGAAGTGTCACTCAAGTTGTTATTTTTAACCAATTTATTGTAGAAATTTTCAGACAATGATATAAATGTAAACTGATCATGATTGACTAATATTATTTAAAACCATATTTGTCAATATTCTAGAGTTTTCGAAATTATCTAACTGCACCCAGTCTGTTAACTAAAACATGAGTTTAAATTTATTTTAATATTTGTATAACTAACATTTTCTAACCATTTTACAGGGAATATCTCATTAGACTCAGAAGTGAAATCAAATATGCAACAATTCGACAAATACACCCATCTCTCGATTTACACGGTACTCAATTTACGCTATTTCGCTTTTACAGGGTTAACAAAATTATAAAACAGTTATATTACTAAAAAAAGTACTAACATTTCGATGTTCAAATGTGCTTTAAACGTTGTCATTTTATTTTTGTATTTTACTCCATAAGACGCACTCAGTAAATGTCAAAATCGAAAATGGTTGGAACGGAGAATTCCCTTTATGTTGGTTGATATTTTCAAATGAACTAAACATTCAAAAACGAAATTTCTATATTTCTTATTATAACGTATCATAGCAAAAGGCAAGAAAATGTTGTGTAAGTTTCTTTTTAACTTTATTAACATATAATTTTTATTTCCTCTCCTCGACAACAGGAAAGAAAATGAATTTGACCAAAATGCATGTAATTTCGTTAGAAAGCAAAATTAAGATTTTGGATAGATTGAAATTTAGGCAATCCTTGTGACAAAAGAGTATTTAGTTTGAATGAATCGACTGTAAGAACAATAAAGCGGTTGGACGATTCTATGAGTAAAAGTGTGGCGAGTAATACAACTTAGAAAATCTTTAAATATTTGGATAGCGGATTGATACAACTTAGAAAATCATTAATTATTTGGAAATTCGAAAAACGGCATAACTTACATAATCTTCAACTAAGAGGTGAAACTGTATCCGGTGATGAAAAATCATTCAAATTGGTTAAAATTATTCAAGATGTTCTTACGAGTCTGATCAAGTATTTAATGCCGATGAAACCAGCCTGTTTTGAAATGAAAGGTTTGCCAGGGTATCAAATGTTAAAGCCACACTTTACTAATCGAACTCAAACTAGTAGAAGCGGACAATTAAAATTGTCCGACAAGCGCTCGCCAAAATAGGAAAAATGCAATAGACGGACGGGCGGAGGTGTAAAACCTCTGAAACAACTAAGGTGCTAATACAACAAATTAGCCCAATAGACAAAAAATCAATAGAATCTTAAGCAAATCAAAAAATTACAGAAACTAGTTTTGAAATAACACTCATTTTATTATAGGTAAAAGTGATATATATATTAAAGTTAGTCAGTTGGCCTAGAATAATAATTGAAATTTTTGAAAAAAAGTAGACAGCCGCATCTGTGTGTCCTCTATTTTTAGAAAAAGTTGAATATCTCGGAAACTACTTGACCTAGAGTTCCCAAATTTTAAATGTGACCTTTTTAGAGTAGTATCTATCTGTGTGCAAATTGAGCTCTCTCGTATGTATAGTTTTTGCTGTGATAGTGCCAATAGACAGACGGCCTAAATCTTTGTATAAGCTTGCTCGCAAGAGCGAGCGCTAAAACTACGAGCAATTGAAAAGCGTTAATATGAGTAATTTACCAGTTTATTTGCGCGCAAATAAAAAAAGTTAGATAACTTGCACTTTATTTGGAAGCTGGTTTCACCAGTGTTTCGTTTCGGAAGTGGAAAAAATTTTTTCAGTTAAGTGTTTTTACTATTAGATAATTGAACAAGTCATCCGATAAATTTACAGCATGCAAATGTTAAAATTTCGTGTTAGAGCTCAACTTCAAGGTCAGGGCATAACTTCTACTTTTAAGGCATATAATATTAGAAGAACTTCTGCCGCTATTTTAGGAAAATTAGATGATAAATGTACTTCTTACTGTTCATTGGGTGTTGAAAATTTACTTTTAAGATAAGGAAATCTCGAATGCCGAGCTTCTAGAGATAGTAGGAGTGTCTGATGACGTAGTACAAATTAACTCCTTTAGGGAAGGGACCGTAATAATTTGTAACAAAACTAATTGGAGAAAGTCTGGCAGAAGAGTGCAGACAGAAGTTTGTAAACATTCTTTATGAACAAAGATCCTGATACGGACCGAGCACTAAAATTTCAAAGAACGCTTAAAAATGCACTCATGCAATATGAAGAAATTTATAAAAACAATATTCGCGAACCCAAAGATTTTTCAACGGTTTCTAATAAAACAAATCAATGCTCAATTTTGAAATCGATATAATTTCACTATACAGCCGATAAAATAATGCGGACAACACAAATCACCAACGATGATGAAACGTCTATCAGTGATCCCGATAGTGATGTAATAAATGTGCCAAAGAAACCTCGAGTCCTGGATTTTGAAAGTTCGGATGAGGATTTAATTTAAATTAAATACTCACTAAACGTGAAATGTTTTATTTCAGTATTAAGCACAATGAATTTAACAGTTGCAGTTGAATTGGAATAAATTTATAAATTTGATGGATAAAATTTGGATTATTTTTGAATAAAATTAAATTTAGACTTTTCTATAGTATTTTTGTCTTCCTACATAACCAAATAAGATTGGTTTGTTTTTCATAGTTCGAGAGAACACATTTATGCGTATATATTTTCCTTGGGTTCTTTAACTCAAATTACGTGGTTCCTAAGTGAAGTGGAACCTGTATCTACTTTTTATTATGAATCCTTTGTCTCATTTTACACGATCTCGATTTACACGACGATTTACAATTTTCGACGACTAAAAAATTTAGAACAAAATGTCGGTGATTTTTGTACCAATTGCCCTAGAATATCGAACTAAACGTGTACGAGACGTATCAAATAAAGTATAGGAAACAACGTATAAAAGACTTCGACTGCATCGAAGATAATCGATTTTTGGTTTCATATTTCAATTCATATTTTGGGGTTAAACATCAAAAAAAACGGAACTATATGCAGTGAGTGTAAAAATCACTATACTTTATTTTAGTTATTTTGTAAATATAATTGATTAACCTCTACTTATGTACACTTAGCCACCTTTCGCTCCCGACACCGAAAAAACATTTAACTTTCACGAGAAAAATTTAATTTTATGGAAATTTTCATTTTCCCACAAATCACATTTTTCTCGTATATAACTAAAATTGTTCGGTTGTGTGAGAATGGTGCAGTAACTGGGCGTCTAGCATGTAAAATTCGAATTGAAACTTCCTAATGGAAAAGAGTTTCCAACCTGTTTTGTTTTTTAATAAAATGTAACAATTAATTTGTAAACTCAAAACTAAAAGATTTTTTTTACAAAATTTTACAAACTATTTCTCCAAAAATGAGTCTGATCTATAAAATCAGGATATACCCACACATAGGCACGGGGAACCCGGAATTAAAGCTCATTCCATATTAATTAACTGTATCAAACTAACCAAAACTATGCACTTAAACTATTGTTCATGTACATAGTTCATTGTTTTAAAACAATTTTTTTATTTATAAATTTATAAAGTAGCTACAATGTTACCTTAAATATAAATCTTAAAGTAAACTTTTTCGCGCTTTATAACAAATAGTTTTTTTTTTTGCTTTAAATTACCCACAATAACACAACTTTTGAAGAACACGAAAAGAACTCACGATGAATGAAGATTAGCTATATACCATAATAATATTGAGGAGATGAAAATAATACAACAAAATACTAGAGAAACAAAAAATAATAGTTTTTAATAATATGAAAAAAAAATGTTAAGAAATACAAAAAGAAAAAACCAAGAATTGGGTCATGCACCTGCAATTGAATAAAATATTAACGTAAGGTAAGAAAGTAAAATAAAATAAAAAGTCTTATAAATTCTTGATTATTTTTCTTATACAAAAAAAAAAATAAAATAAAAATTTGTTGGTAGTTAGGTTTCAGTTTTTTTTGTGTTGTTTGTTTGTTTGTTGTTATTTCGTTCGTTTGAACTAAAGTAGTTTTCGGTCTAATATAACGGGTTTTAGTTTCTTATATCTATATACTTATATATATTTTTTGATTTTAATTTAATTTTGGGTTTCTGTATAAACGAATTTTTGTTGCTGTTTTGATTACAATTATATAGTATACATTATTAGAGCATGTACAAGAAATACATCTTGATTGTGTTCTTACAACATTTTCACTAAATCTTGATTTTGATCGAATCTGCGTTTATATAATTTGGATATACTAATTTTATTTTTGGTTTTGTACATATCTTAATGCGTTTTGTTAATTAAAAATCTCATTTATAAAAATGTGTGTGTGTATATTGTTGATTAAAATTTTTTGATAAAAGCACACCACAAATGAAAAAAAAAATATTATTCGTGAATCTTGATTACATACTCGCGTCTCGTATATACAAAATAAAATTTATATATGAGACGAATCCAATGTACAAAAATGTCATGTTTTATTAAATTTTGTACATCATGTATTAATTAAATTTAATGTAGTCTTAATTGAAATTGTTATGTGTGTGTGTGTGAGTGTAATGTGCGCCCATGGTGCATGTGGAGTTGTATATTAAAAAAAAAATTTTAAGGTGTACACTAACATAAAATTACATGTATCCGTAGATGGTTGACCAAACCCAAAAGTTCAGATTTAATTAACCTAACTTGAGGCAATCAATCAAAAATTGTATATGTTTTAACCAAACGAATCTAATTGGAAACGCACAAAACAAATCAGAGCGCTAAGAAATGATTAAATGTAATCATTATAGAAATTGCGTGTGTCGACTGGCTATATAGCGTTATGTTAAGAGATTCACGAAGATTCGATAGAATATGACGTTTTTTATAGATGAAAAGCTCAAATAAACTCGATGGTTTATAACCTATGGCCAAATTGGACTATTTATATAAAATTACACATCCAATCAATTGTTTTGAACATACCTCTTGAACGTCCATATTGGAATTATAATCCGATTTCAGTAAAATTTCATGGAAATCTTCTTATTACCTATACGATAATAAGAAGATTTCCATGAAATTTTACTGAAATCGGAATATTTATTTGTTTCCAAACCCCGATTATCAATGTTTTTTTTACCTAGGTTATATTTTTCAATTTGGACCCCCAAAGTAGGGGTGTCGATGAGACATTTAAGTAGGTTTAATCATTAATGCAGGAAACCTAATTAAATGTCTCACCGACATTTTTGAGGGTAAGTAATTTTTTACAGTGTACCATTTGCATGCTGTAAGCTTTACGGCAGCCTGTAAGTGAACATGATTGATAGTGTCCTTACCTTCGTATGTCTCGATACAATTAATGACATTTTAACCAATGCTCCACTTGTTTATTTTTATTTAAATATATTTAAGCTTCCACAGCTTTTATTTCAAAATTAAAAATTAAATTATCATAGTTACATGTAAAAAAATAATTATTAGTAACAAGCAAAACAAAAAACGCAACAGTAAATTTTTTAGGAAAAATTACCTATTTTCAAACGTTTGTATCTTGGTGAAATGTCGGATTCAAATTTATTTAATTTTAAATTTTACTTTTAAAACGTAGGAAATTTTCCTACGTCTACTTTTCGTCTATTTTTGTTTTTTATGACTTTTTTGAGTCAAACAAAAAGTTTTTAACGAGAAAAACATCCGAAACTTTAAGACTGCCAACAAACTTTCCTGATGTTTCATTCACGAATCCAAATACGACATCTTGTAGAGAATTTAGAAACCTTTGCTTTTGAGTTATTGTTTAAGTAAACTATTGTTTTTCAAAAAATGTATTTTTATTAAGAAGTTTGATGTAACAATTTTTCGTGGAGTGCTTAGTTTACAGGATAAAACTTAAGATAAAATTACGATTTTTGTCATGTATTTCGCTAAAACTGCAAAACTCAACAGCAATTTGTCTTACATCAGAAGTCTCATTCTCAATCTCAAGGTTTCTAAATTCTCTATAAAATGACATATTTGGTGAATTAAATATCAAGAAAGTTCGGTGGCAGTCTTAAAGTGTGGGATTTTTTTCTCGTTAAAAACATTTTTGTTTGATGCAAAAAAAAGTCATAAAAAACGGACCCAGACCCGGCAAGTACACCAAATTTCCTAATTTTTTTTTAAAACTAAAGAACTAAATTTGAAACCAACATTTCACCAAACTACAAGCGTTTGATAATAGGGTACTTTTTCTAAACATTTTACTGAATATTGCCACCATCGTGACATTGATCACAATATTGCCTCGCAACAAAAAAGTGTATACAATAAATTCCTTACGAAAACGTAAACCTTACAATTGCTGTGTTTTTTATTCGCTCCGCGGGGCTATTGCGCACTAAATGGGAAATTATCAATCCGGAATTCTGCTATTACCCGTATTGGCGCTGTACCACTCAAATAAAAAATGAATTCATCCATAAAAAAGCTTTTAATGAACTGAAATATACCAATTGAAATTTCTTTTGACATGACGTTATAAACAAAAATTCACCTTGCGGCGTTGCGTTTTCAATTTTTATTGGAGGACTAAGTTTATTGTGGTTTAAGGGTTGTACAATACAAAGGCATTTTCAAATTTCCCATTGAAATGGTTAGCAGCTCCCGATAGCGGCGCCCGATAAACAGGTAGAGCAAAATATTTTTATATCGATTTTAACTTGTTAGCTAAAAATCGATATAAAAATATTTTGCTCTATATAGCTACCTATTTATCGGGCGTTGCTATCGGAAGATGAAAGAAAATCGCTAGAAAATCGGGTGCCCCGGACACAATCTATCCGGCGCTTATAAAAAAGCACGGCACATGATACCAATACACGTACAACTATTTCGTAAGTTTTTATATGCATTTCTATTTCGTATGGTATATTATTTGAATTTTTTTATACGTGCGTCATTTAAACCCTATTTTTGATGAATTCAGCAAAAGGAACCCTCCATTTTTATTTTACGAATAAATATTTACCCAAAAATGTTTTTATTTAAAATGGTTAAAAATCCTGCGTAGAAATGAACAAAAAGCGACTTGAAATGTGTTCGCATTCACTTGGTTTAACCGTTAGTTAACTCGTTAACGCTAATTCACGCATTTTTCGAAAACAATTATTGTTACTAGCCCATATACAAGTTTTTGTAAAATAGTTTTACTTTTCTTGTGACTAAGTGTTCGCTTCTACAACTTTTTCTTTCCGCTTATACGTAACGTTTGCGAACGCTTAAGAATAAACAAGTATTCGCAAAGTGCATGTAAAAGTTTCGCAATGTTTAGAAGTTAATTAGTTTTGTTCGTCAAAATATTACTATTTGAATGCTTCACACCCACCAGTGCTGTGTCAAAAGCACAATCTTGTTACAGTGGCGTCCAACGTGGGGCTTGTCATAGAAACGAACAAAAAGTGAAATGAAATATGTTCGCATTTACTAGTTTTAAGCCTTCGCTAACTTTTCGCTAACTCGGTAAATTTGCGAAGAAATTGATTGTTGAGCTATACATAAAAGTTTTCTAATGTTCACAGGTAGTTTTCATTGGCCAGGGAAAAACTCGTGTTTCACAAAAATATGAACGGGAACGTCTTTTTTATTTGTAATCAAGTACGTTTGAATTGTGTTTAAGAAACTTTGAGTTCATACAGTGGAATTTCAAATTAATAGTTTGCTAGTGAGAAAAATATATTTTTACATTTTTTCATGGAACGCCTATTGACCCCGCACTATAATAAGAAAATTGATGGAACAAATAACGCATTGCATAATGCTTTGAAGTTTGGATTGGTTGGCAATGTCTAATTTTCAAAAAACTTATACCGACACAAATAATATTTTTCTTAGTTATTAAAGTATTTATACTCGTTGCTTTGCTTTTTGAGGTCAGATAGTCATTTTTATAGCTTCTGAGTATGTTGTTATTATAAATATGTTCCCTTTTTATCAATAATTATTTACATTTACTTTGAAATAAAACCAAAATTCTTTATCTTCGTTCGATATTTGTTTCGCCACACTGAAAAACAGCAAGTTCTTAATAACTGTAACTGCTATTTAAAATTGTTCGAGATACTGACTTGGAAAGAACGCCAATCTTTAGTGGGTTTTATGTCCGTCCTTTATTTTATTTTAAAATAACTTAACTTTGGCTAAAACATAAAAATATTATATTGCAGTGTTTGTGGGATAAGGGTGCAAAAAATAAAAATATCAACGAAAATAGAACACATAGTGAAGGAGAAAGTGATATGCCATTTTGTTATATTTCAAGAAAAGTTTTTCGTATTGATACTGATACATTATCAGATAAAGAATTTGGTAGGAAACGTTACAGGAATCCTGTTAAATAAAAAAAAATGATAATAAACCTTGAAATTGTATACGGCTTTGTAAATTCAACATACCTTTTTTTCTCAACTAGAGAATGTGATGAAAAGTTTGTAGAAGCATCACAAGCAAACAATTTGTTAAGAGGTTGATTAGAGGTTGTGTTATAAAAAGAAAACGATCCTAAAATAACACCAATGGCTAAGGTCTCAGATTTTTTGAATATTTCCTTAGATTTTTTATTCAAGATGTTCGCGCTTGCAAAAAATATTTAAAGAAACATTTCAAATAAGATGTGGGCGGCTATATAATTGTTGTTCAATGGAAGATCTGAAGCACCACTGGGGGCAGCATATTCTAAGTAACAAAATAGTTGATTCACATGACATAAAATATATCAGTTCATTTGCTGCTATTTCGAGACCTTATTCGAGATCTCAGAAGCCCATATGCACCGGTTCTTCGATTTAGATCTTTGTATTGCAAAAATGTATAAACTATATGTGTAATGTAATGAATAATTGAGAGCAAATTGTACCATTGAATGAAAAGTTTTATTACCTTATATTTTTGACAAAATTTAACTTACATTTTAAGCAACATTCAAAAGATACTTGGCAAAAAGAAGAAAAAAACACCTGCAAAATGCACAAATTGCCGGTAACAGTATGGCTAATGATCGATTAAGAGCTTCAGATGAAATGTACGTGTTTTGTTTTGATTTTTTAAAAATTTTTCAAGCACTGAATCGTGTCTAGAAAAATATAAATACTCAAGCAATTTAAGCTTGGTTTTATTTGTGATATTCCGGATGTTGATTGATAGAAAATTTCTCGAGGGTCACATCGAGAAATTTTCTATCAATTTTTACACCTAATTCTGCAGATGTATAGACAACTATGAAGACTACAGCCTTTTAGGATTTCATTTACAAATAAATCATGAAACCAAGCATAAAATGCTGGAGTATTCATATTTTTCTAGACATCTCCAGAATTATGTGTGGTCATTAAACACCAACACGACTGTACACTTTCTGATATTCTCAACTTTTGAAAAATTTACAGCACATTTTCCGAGGGTCGTACCAATATATATACCGAATATCATAAATAAACCATGAAACGAAATCCAAAGCTTTCTACTAATGGATTTAAATTTATAAAGATGTGAAAACCAGAACCAAACCGCTTCCACAGAATCTCTATTTTTGTGCTTTTTTGATCTAATTAAAATAAGATAAACGAGTAGGCACCCTGACGTTTCGCATTAGCATATAACGTATTTTTTGTGAAATTAAACTGGTTTAATCTATTGCACCATATATGTCGCTAAGTGCCAAAATCTCCAGGATTCGCTCCACAAATTTTCCATTTTCGGAATTTTTCGTTCTAGTTGTGATAAAATGAATGGTTCAAAATGAGGCATCCTGACAATCTACATTTATTCTTGTGAGTTTAATTTCGAGTTTATCTATTGTAGCATATATGTAACATTTTTGAAGTTTTTCTCCAAAAATGCCAAAATTGAGTCCCTGATGGTCCTCATAGAGATGGTATAGCATATTTTCACATAATTGGACAGTTTTAGTCTATTGCATTATGCATGTTGCTATATGTGTCAAAATCTCCAAGGTGTCAAACTTTTACGTTGTAACTATGATAAAATGAACGAGCCAAAATGGAGCATGTCTGCATAAATATGTGGCGTATTTTTAGGATGTTGGACAGCTTTAATCTATTGTGCTATTTAAGTGGCTATGTATACTTAAATATCTAAAATTCGGTCCACAAAATTTCTATTTTCAGATTTTGTTGTTATAATTTTTTATAAACTGAGCATACCAACATGGGGCACCACGATGAACCATATAAATATGTAACGTATTTTTGGAAAAGTTGCTGCATTATGTGCCAAAACCATCAGGATTTGCTCCACAAAATTTCCATTTACAGTATCTTCACAGTTATAATTATGAAAAATGAACGAGCCAAGGTGGAGCACCTTGACGGTTCAAAAAAAACATGTCGCACATTTTTTTAAACTGGACAGCTCTAATCTATTGCACTGTGTATATGGCTTTGGGGCCAAATTCCGATTATCACATTTAATTTTTTTTACTAATTAAAACACTTGAATTTTGAAATATCCATTTGTTACGATCGTTATGTTTTTTTGTTTAAATCTCTATTTTGTACCAACATATTTTAAAATATTTCGAATTTAACCCAATTTTCGTCTTATACAGGTAAAAACACTTATACATATGTAATTGAAACGAATCGCAAACGACTCGTAAAATCTTCCAGTATACGTCAAATAAGCTTAATGTGAAAATTACAAAAACAAAATGATTAATGATAATGTTTAATAATAAACTAACCCTTGCATACCGAGTTACAAACGAAACAAACTTTTTAATAATATTGGTACTTCATAATTTAATAAGAGATGATGCGCAACCGATAACAATAAACAGTGTAAATTAATTCCTTCTATACTATATATAGAAAGTTCGTTAAGTATTTTTTTTAATAATAATTTTAATTAAAAGTACTATATAATTTTCTCTTAATAATATTTTTTACTTAAATAATATTAATATAATAATAAGTGGTAATAATTTCCAATCAAGATCAAATTACTTTAAGAAGTTAAGGAAATTAAGTATACGTAAGCAAAAAAAAAAATCATAAAAATTCCAATCTGTTTAGTGTGTATCTGCAGATGAATATATATTTACAACGTACCAGATGGTAACATTATTTTTTTTTATATTAATATTAATAATAATAATTAATTAAGTGCTAAAATGCATCTTGTATACGTTTATTAATTTAATTTTTTTTTGTAAGTTATAATGGGGCCTACATTCATTAATATATAAAGCGATATACATTTCACTTTATAAATGAGCGTGCGCGCGCTTTGGCCACAACGCGGCATGGCGGAAATATATTGATAAATTACGCCGACGGGTCATAATTCTTCTAATTGTTTTCTTGTTAAGTGTGTTACGTGGCACGAGAGCGCAATATATAATAAAAATTCTTATGGGTGAAATGGAAAATATTTATACATTTTTTTTTTAATTTAATTTAATTTTTCTTTCAACATTATATATGTTATATTGTGAAGGAAACATGAAACAGATAAAAGCCAAACGTTAATCATATAGAAGATAATTTATGTTATTAGTACCATTATATATTAACTATGAATATATCTATAGATAAGATGATTAAATTTAAAGATATAAAATAAGTATACTCTTTTCACGTCTTGTGTGCTGTAATGAATATATACGATAGACTTATCCGAGTATAAGCGAGGAACCTGATATTTTGATGGTTTGGGTCGATAATACATAAGATTTACTATTGTGTTTTGTTTAGAAATATTTTTTATTAAGTCTCAAACATAACAATTATTTTAAATTAAATTAGCTTTCAATTGTTATTAAAGTGATTAAATTGTTTCTGTATATATTATTTAGATGCTGTAAATACAGATGAAGTTACAGCTTGAGCGGATTACGTTTCTTTCGAAACGAAATTGTGGTGAAATTTAATCAAACACTTTGAATTTATTATTCTTTAAAACGATTATGTTACCTAATCGTGTTTGGTCAATTTCTATACCTCGTATAAAACAATTCAACTAAGGTTCGTTCTTTTGCATACTGTTGTAATTTAGGCCATAAAAAAGGATCAGTAGAACATTTGATAAATTTTGTGCAATAAACGTGACAGCTAATTAAATGCACGTTTCCGGAAGGAATCTGAATATTATATTCTATTGCAAGAAATTTTATCGACTTAATGCTAAATTTAATTTTAATTAAAAATTTTATAATATTGTTTAAATTATGTTTGATAATTGTTTAAAAACGTAGGAAGAAGAAATTTTAGTGATTTAAGTTTGATTTGCTTTTCGAACGCAACATCGAGGTGTTGATGAAGTTTTCAATAACGGCCTTATTGAGTATAGACCTCGATTAAAATTTTTATTAAATAAAAATAGGGTTGCTCTTTGTAAGGCAAGTACATAGTGGCTAATACCTCCTAATCGGCTTCTCAACTAACCCCATACTTTAAATTCAATGTATAAGTAGAATCTGAGAAAACAAATTGAGACCAACTGCAAACGTGTGGTTTTCACAAAACCTTTTTGGCTAGAGATATCATTAACCATTTGTATCTATTTTTCCCCCTATCAGGGATTATGTCGTTCATCTGATTCTAACAGTTTCAGGTAAACACCCATAAATGTTGTCAAAGTGATTACTAATTATAGAAACTTAGGTGATCTCAACGATTCACTAGGGTGGATTCTCCACGTTTAGGCATAATCGTGTTTGACATCAACAATAATCCTTAAATTCTAAAAAAATAAAAGACATGTCCCTTAAATATCAAAATGTAAGGATAGTGCGGGCCAAGTCCCTCGAAGGTACAGATAATATGTCTAATGCTTCTTTATCACAGATCAGTAATTTAAAAAATAATTTAAACATACAACTAAATATGGTATGCTCATCCGACATCATTAAAAGCTTATAGGCAAAAATTATCAAAGTGTGATTAAGTACTCAGGTTTTGCTGTGTACGCTGATGCTAAGATAATTTGTGGGAAAATTTTAACTTTAAGTGGCAGTAATCTGCTTCAGTCAAACTTTTACAGCTTTGCCAAATGGTGTTCAAAAAACATAACCTTAAGTTAAATGTAAGCAAGTGCCAAATAATAACGTCATCTAGTAAACACTTTCATTCATCTCGAGATGCTTGATTTATGTGTGTTTTGGACAGAGAATTGAACTGTAAAATAATATTATTAAAAAAGGTAATCGTAAGCTTCGATCGCTAAAAAAATTTATTGATCTGTTTGTTACCAGAGCACTTTACACGACCTTCGATCATCTTCTGCTAGAATACGCTAGCCAAATGTGGTCTCCATATCAGGAGGATCGCATACAATGAATTGAAGTAGTTCAACGTAGACTTGTTTTGCATTAAGGGGTCATCAATGGGCCTATATTTATAATTTGCTTCCATACTTGGATCGCTTGTTTTTCAATTGACTTTACCACTTAGTAAACCACGGATAGTTACAGCGAATCATCTTGGACTAGCTAGCGTCTGATGGAATTGAAGTTCCAGACATTCTCGGAAAAATAATGTTAATATAAATTCTTTAATGAAAATTCTGGTGACTTGAGTGCGGATTATGGTAAAAACGCGCTAATGATCTTTTGGGCTACAATATTAGTAAGTGGCTCTTAAGAAAATGATTTATGAATCAAATTTATTCACGAAATGGGTAGGTTTTTAAACCTTTTAACATATTTTGAGTTCCATTTCTTTTTATAATTCGATTTAATGTAATTTTTATTTTAACTTTGTGATATATTTTCTTTTTTATTGTTTTAGAAACAATTGAATACCAATTTTTTACTGAGCTATTTATTTTTCTACATTTAATGGTTTTTAATAAGCAGACCCAGCTTCGAGTTTTCTGCCCTCTAGCTTCGGGGTGTAATCCTTCTGAACAATTTATCAAACTTTTTTCATTTTATTTTTTGCATTTTCAAATTTTAATTTTTGCAGTGGCTTAATCGCCGAAAGACTTGTGAATGTCTAAAAATTTTAAAAAGGAACTGTCTAATTATTTGGCATTTTATTCGGATACATACGATATTTCAGGCTGAATTCAAAGAGTTAATTTTCTGAATCTTCGTGCACTGACTCTAACACCGTGTTTAGACGGTTGTAATTCTTTACTCGATTCAGGATTTGTCAGAGAGTGTAAATATATTATCAATTTCAGAAGAATTGTGTCACATTATTGTGAGAGTTTGCTGACTTTGGTGGCATTAAAAGCACTGTGGACGCCAATATTGTGGCCAAAGCTGAGTTGGAACTGCGAAACTAATTGGACTTGAACCTGATGTGCCATTATAACATATTTATGATAGGATTGTAAGAAACAGTTCCCTTCGTGCTTTTACGCCGCATTGACGATGACGGGGCCAAAAATGATAAAGAGTAAGAAGTTAGAATTAAGAAGTTTTTTGAAAATTAAAAAACATTTTGGCATTCAAATTTATTAAAAAATAAACCAGATGGAAAACATTATTTGAGACAACTTTGGATTCAATAAAGCAACAGCAACCTTCTACTATAGTATGTAGGATGACTAATATAAAGAGATCAGTACGAATTCTCAAAAATTATGTTAAAGTTAACAATGTCACAATTGTTTATAATAAGGATAGAAATAAGGAAAAATATTAACATTAAAATTTACATTAATTTTTAAAATACCCAAGGGATAATTTAAATTAGCTTACATTATTTATGTTCTTTTATATACTAAACTAACTAAGGTTCTCTGGAACCTATAGAGAACCATAAGATTGGACTTTCGATCTTTACTCCTATAATGATGTCCATCAGCTCTTATAAATTTTCCGTATCAGCCGTAAATACAGAATAAACAAATTATAATTCTCGGGAACAAATGGTGATTTGGCTTTGTTCTTGACTCTTGACCTGTAGAATTTTGAATCTCAGCCCTTTGTAAGAATTTGCATATGGCCCACCATTTGAAATTTTAAGAAAATACTCAATTAAAAAATTAATAATTTTCTGGAACCTATATAGAGTATCTAAAGATTTCAACGGTTTTAACTCGTTATAATTTTCTCCAGCTCTTTTGTGAAACATTTGAATACCAGTCATATGTTATCTGAGCTTATAGCAAAAATCCTATAATATACGACTGATTTCCAATTTATTTGCAGAACTCGTGGGCATTTTAAAGAGCCGAGTTTGAATTTAAAATCTTTAGGCATTCTGTAGGTACCAGAGAATTTAAATAGTTTTTTTCGACATTTTTTTAAATTTTATATGGTGAGCCAAATATGCGAATAAATGCTACCGGATGAATGCACAAATGCTAACGTATGCTATGGTCATTATTTTTTTGCTACACATCAATTTTAGACGTCTGTATATAATGTTTTCTGATAAGGGTCCTAATTAATTGGTGGATTTAAAAATCCTGACATTTATAAAACGAACCGCTATTAGAATTTTTTGTACATATGCATTTCAGGTTTTATCACTAATGACATTAGATTATTCATAGGAAGCGGTTTACTGTAAAAATTAATTCTTCTTGCAGTACCATGGTTTGGCTCGCAAAAAATGTGTTACATTAATATTTATTAAAACTCAACGACCATGGATTGGTCACAAGTTATTGTTATTTGTATGTTGTTGAACATTTGTCGTGTTTAGAATAAGTGTTTCACAATTTGTAGAATTTAACCAAATCATACACCATCGAGTTATTGATATCACACATTGCATACACCAAGAGTCATCCAACCAGTTATTACTTTATGAAATTTAAATTATTGTAATATAAATATTTATATTTAAGAAAACTTATAAAAAAGAAAAGCGTGATATACACAAAACAAAAAAACATGCATATAATATAAAAAAAAATGCCATCAATTAATTAGAGCATAAATTTAGAGATATTTTTACATAAACAATATTTTACTTTGCATTATATTTGAGGTATACAAAGCAAAATATTTTTTATACACCCGTATACAGTATCCGGGTGTACCCTTTACCATTTCCAAAATAATGATAAAATTTTATGAATATATATATGAAAGAATATCAAATTTCATCATCAACACACTTTCGGATAAAATCGCCCTCTGCAAGCCCCCCAAAAAAAATCCGCTAAATAATTAAAGTTTTGTTTGAAGTTTATTGATTGCATCACCGTGCAGATATCATATTATCTTAAATCTATATATAAAAATTTATAAAAAAAAATCCGCGTGCACGAAAACTTTTCTTAATTGACTTTGAATTATTGAAAATATATACGAAGGAAGAAGATTGTTCACACTTAATATTTTATTGAACTCAATTCCCAAATATTTATATATACATATATACAAACACGACGCTGATCAAGCTATACACATTGCATACACGATGATATGGTGATGATGACAAAGACTTCTGGTTTTTCGAGTAATTATATTACATCCACCAAATTTTATCAATTTTTCAAATCTACCTCATTAGTTCGATATAGCATGTTCGGTGCAGTTTTTGTATGCACGCTGTGTGCGCTGAGTCCCGCAAAAATAAAATTATTTATACAAAATAACAACATACATTTTATGTATAAATAAAATAATAAATCGGTTTTAATATAAAATGAAACCAAAGAATATAAATTTGGCAAAAAAATTTTTATTCTTTTCGGTTAATTAAACTTTAGCTCATTATTTTTGCCAAATATGGAAAACGGTTGTATATATACGACAATTTTTTCGGTATTGTAAGTTGAAATAATAATAATATTAATACAATTATTTACTAGGAATATTAAGTAGGATTGGTGCGTGCAACATTCCATGGCAGCATCGTGCAACGAAATTTAAAAGATTTTGTTAATCATTTAACATGTTCAACAAGCACTTTATAAAGCATAAAAATAATTTATTTTATTTTGGCACAAAAGAATGCGCGCATTTGATTCACACGATTAAATTTATTTGATTAGTTTTAATTTTTTGACTCACTAGACTGAGATAAATTAATAGACCTGTTAATTTTATACAAACCAAACTTATTTCGAGCTACTTAAAATAATGTGTGTTTTACGGTAATTTGCCTTAAATCACAATTACACGTCATATGTATTTAAAAATAAATTTTATTACTTTTATATAAATTTGTGTAATCTGTAGGATATTTTTCATCACAGCAGTATGCACCGATGTAGCTTGTAGTCAAAAATTAAAATAAATATTTCAAATCCAAAATTAAGTGAAATATTCAATAAAATTATGACTTATATAAAATATAAAGGCGGTTTGGAATGTTTTAAACCTAAACGTCTAGGCAGAAGTTGAATAAAACCGATTTCAGTCAAGATCAATAACAAACAAAATATACGTACAGTGAGATTTAAAATCCTATCCATTTATATTAAGCTAAAATAAATTTTTAGAATTAGGATTAAATTTAATTTATTTATTTTAAATCAACTTTGCAATTTGTTTTCTGCCAAAAAATTTGATGTTGTCAACATTTTCAAAAGATTTTAAAAATTGTTGCTAATCGGCGTTTTTAGTCAGAACTAAATGATAAAAATTATTAAGATATTTTTTATGGCCCTTTTCACCCCGTATAATTTTATGTCAAACTCGAGTGAACGATCAAATTGATAAAAATATCAAAAGATTGCTGACGCTGTCATAACAAAAATTTTATATGTATTAATTCTTAAGAGTAGTTTTATATGTATTAATTCTTAAGAGTTAAAAGTTTAAACACAATAGTTTAACAATTTACATATTTCCGAATAATTATAAACAAATCATTGTAAATTGAGCAAACTTTCCATCTAAATCATAACACAAATCCATCAAATAAATGTATTCAAATTGGTCAGCCAAAATTGTCGAAAAGGAGTGTGTTTTATAGCGAAAGCCTTTTTATCATTTTTGCCCGACTGAACACTAGAATTGTCATAAAGAGTAAAGTGAACAATAATGCCTATATTCCACCAAGAAATATTTACTGTGAGTAAAAACGAAGAGAGATAAAAATATAGATCTCCTACTTAACAGAATGAAACAATAAATAAGATCAGTAAAATTTACTGACAAAATATTTTTATATGTGGTCGTGTTGTTACCATAAAAAAATATCTCACCAAATTATTTTTTATGGCAAGATTGCAATACATCTAACGTAATGTCTTCTAGCGATGAGAAATATTTTTCTCACACATAAACTCGTTCTTTTAATAGTTATTTTATAGTAACGTTATTTTCTGTCAGTTTGTATGCAAAGTTAGCAAGTGAAATAGAATTGGATTTTTCATATAAAAATTACAAAAAAATAATTAAGTAGAAAAAATACTAAAATTGGTTTGGTTATGTTTTTGTAGCTGTCAAAATATAACTATACAATTTTGCTATAACAATAAAAAAAAAATTAAAACTTTGTCTTGATCGCACTTTAATGCAATTTTATATAATTATTGTTTTTCTGATTTCCGAACAAAATTGACCGACCTCTTGGTCCATGTTAAATTGAAATTAAAATTTGTTCAAATAGATTTTATAAAAGGCACATTTTTGAGTCTTTTGATAATATATTCAAAATAAGATTTATTAGGGTACAGTTTGCCGCCACAAATTGCCCGCCCATATTAGCAATGAAAAATAATTTTATTTTGCATGAAATGTTAGGTGTGATATTATTGTCCTTGTTAAGCTAAACGCACTCATTCTAATGAAATTTTTCAGCAACTGCGTGTTTTCAGCTACCCTCAAGTGTGGCAGAATAAATATATTAAGGGTCTCGATTAGTGTAAATTTTATAAGCATATTTCTTTTGATAGGTTGATCTTATTTTAAACACCGAAAAAAATGTCCAACTCGTAATATTTCTGATGAAACTGAAAGTGTGCGTTAACATCCAAGCACCTCAAGCAACATCAGCGATAAGACTCTGCGAAGAATTTGACATAAAGTTCTCGGTATAAAAGCTACAAATTCCAATAGATCCAAGAATTGAAGACAGTTGAATATTTATTGCGTTTTCACTTCACAAAATGAGCCAAATTTCTCATCTTCTCCGATGAAGATCGTTTACCCCTCTGCGATTATGTGAACAAACAAAGTTGCCTTATTTGGGGTAAACAAAATCCACACGTGACAATTAAGAAGCCAATACACCCAAAACGAGTGATCGTTTGATGATTTAAACGCCACGTCCACGTTGCCGCACCGTGTAATATCTTATAAACATATCGCTATAGTTATTTTTTGATCGTCTTGTGAGATTATTACACGAGCCCATTTATATTTATCCATGCTCAACAGAAATAAAATCATTTTCTATCATTATTTGTACCATATGAAATAATAACTAATAAATAATTTATTAATTTTATAAATCGATTAATGACATTCTGGATTAAAAATTTTTATATTAAAACATAACTATGCTATAATAGCAATATTTTCAAATATTTGAATTTATATTTCCTGCGAATCATTCACCAACCGGATTTAATCCATTCGTCATAAAATGGAGCTATCACTTGGCAGTACAACATTTGTCGTTCGGTAGAATACATGTGGATTGATTTAAGGAGTTTCAATATAACGAAATTTAAATTTTCAAGTGACATATTTTTGACTCTGAACTTGAATTATTGGAGTACAATTTGTCTGTGAGAAAAGCAATAAATGAGATAAAAAAATGTATTGTTCAACATTTTCCGCAATATTGTGATTTTGGAACAAAATACGTTTGCAGCCAAGTGCCATTTTTCTTGTTCTCAGTCAAAGTTAATGTTACACTGAGCCTATTATTAGATTTCGATAAATTGTACCGTGGCGATAATTAATCACTAAGAATGACGGACGGCAATCCAAAATTTTGATGAGTGAAATAGCGGTAACGGCAATCCAAAATTTTGATGAGTGAAAATCTACGATTTGTATCTAGTGTGACTCACTTCAAATACATAAAATAAAAAATTAAATTCAGTTCACATGTTTCAACAAAATTTGAAAACTACATAATTGATTACAACTCCAAATACATTCAACATTATCGAAATATTAACAATATACAAAAAATTAGAGTACAATTTCTATATATAAAAAATTATCTCTCAAAATTCTAATCTAATAAAATTCATTGCGAGTTTATGAATTTTATTAGATTAGAATTTTGAGAGATAATTTTTTATATCAGGTTCAAATTTAAGAAAAACGTTTTTAAAAACAACGATCTTAAAAAGATATTTTTAAAAATTTCTGAACTCTTTTGAATTGTAACTGAAATTCAAATATTGTGGTCTGTAACTATATATTCGTATGTTCAGTGTTTATTGATCTCAGATACACTACAGAACAACATTATTTGGTCGATATGTTTTTTATAACTAAAACATCTTTTTATATCCCTTTTTCTGCCCGGTAACACAATTGTGTGGGTACGGCTAAAGCACCCTGTCAAAAATTTAGTGTTGTATGTGTTTTGACCCAACATACATTACTTTTAAACTTATTTTCATTCGAGAAATATAACACAATAACTATACACACAATTTTGTTGGTTGTACTTCAAATCAAGCGAAATTTTTTATCAAAAACGCCATTACATACTAACTATGATTTTTTACTCACACATTTCTGTGGTTTGGACTTAAACAGAGCCATTTTTCTTTTGGTCTAAGAGGGGATATAGTTTTAAAAAACGTATAAATTTATTTCAATAAATTTAATTAATTACCAGTTCATAAATCTAACTGTGCGACATAGCCTTGGCATCCTATCCAATAATTTATTTAATTGTTCGGATGAAATCCTGTTCCAGGCATCTTGTAATTTTTATAACAAATCTTTCGCCGCTGTTGGGCGTGTTTTCCGAAGCTCCCGATCTAACTGATCCCACAAAAGCTCTATCGGATTAAGATCAGGCGATTGTGGAGGCCAATTCATTAAATTCAGCTTTCAGTGACGAAATTGTTGCTTTAAATACTACTTATACGCATTAGATGTTTGCGTGGAGCATTGTCGTGTTGGTAGGTAAACCCTTGTCCTATCAGTTTTAGTCCAGATGGTATAGCATATCATCAGAGAACCACCCCATGTATTATTCTAGGAATCATACAATCAGGGAGCATTTTTTCTCTGGGACAACTCGCACGTAAACCCTCGTTTTCGATGTAAAAATTCTGAATTTTTATTCGTTAGACCATAGCACATTTCTCCACTGTGACATGTGCCAATTCTGGTGGTACATTGCCCAAGTACGTCTTTTTTACGTTTTGTAATCAAAAAAAGTGGTTTTAACAGCAATTCTTTCAACAATTTATTTTCCCGAGCGTTGCTCACTTGCACTTATATTTGAGGTGCCGTCAACTTCCTATTACGCTTGGACAACATTCCTATATATTCACCGTCCTTTAGTTCAGGAGTTGTGCCCAGTTTCTTTAAATCGCTTCACTTTGTATTGCACGGTAGACTTCGGAATTTCAAGTTTTCCGCCAATTTCAGCATACGAATGTTCCTCTCTATGTAGAATCACAACGACTGCTCTTACTTAAATCAATCGCCAGTTAGCACTTTCTGCCCATTTTTTTTAAATTAGTTTTTTACGCAACAAAATTTTTCGATTTTCAGTATGTTGGCGATTTCCTGCGAGTTCATACGACGGGTAAAAATCTCGAATTTTGTAATCCCATCGTTTTAACCAATTACATCACGTAAATTACACAACGGGCACGCCTCTTTTCATATAAAAAAGTTGAAAATATTGAAAAAAAAAGTCTGGGATAGAAAAATCCGAGATTTTTATCCGTCGTATGGACTCGCAGTTCACGAAAAATAAATGACGAAACAAAACAAAATATGAGTATTTATAGATGCATTTAGACAGGGTGTGTAAAAAAAATATTCATCGAAAAAAGCATTGCAAGTCTTTTGTTTTAATTGAAAAAAACTCATGAATCAAATACTTTTGGCCTGTAGTGTAAATGGAAAGTTGTAGTGAATGTCTACTTAAAAAAAGGCTGTTCCATAAAAGTTTTCCTCCGTTGAATTATTGCATGTAGCCGTAGCGAGAAGTGGCGTGACTTAATCAGATTTATTCGATGTGTGCAAAAAAAAATTTCCGACTCCTATCGACTCTAAGTTTTGTTTAAAATTTAGAGTTTTAATTCAATTTCTGAGTGTTGATTAAAAATAAAAGTGTCAAACTATGAGTTGAGTAGTTGGAAATAGTTTATTTAAATCATTTTATTATAGTCAAATTTCTGAAAGCTTTTAATATTTATTTTAAATTGAGCTCTTAAATATTATAGCGCTTAGTTCGCCTAATAGTTTACTTATTAAGCTTCAGTTAAAGCTCAAAGTTTAATTTAGAGCTCAATGCTATCATAATAAAAAGCTCTTTACAGTTCAGTAACGTTCAATAAACTTGTGTCTAGTGATATTTCGAAGCATGAAAGAATCTTCAATTTGGGTAAGCTCAAACAGAATAATATTTTTATCAATTTCAATAGCTTAAGGCGACTCTTATCAAACATATCAAGATGTCTAAATTCGAGAAAGTTAAATAAAAACATTTAACCACCAATATCCAAATAATACTCGTAGGGCTGAAAAGTTAATTGGTAATCTCTCTCTCTCTCTCTATATATATATATATATATATATATATATATATATATAAAAATGAATTCCTGTTTGTCTGTTCCGAATGGGCGTCTCAGCCGCTCAACCGATCGGCATGAAATTTTTACGGTACAAATTTTTTCGAAAATTTTAATTTTCTTTAAATTTTCCATGAAAATGAGTTTATGGAGCTGGTTATATGAAATTACTGGCATGTTCAAATCCGAGGGGCCCCCTGGATCAAGAATTAATTTTTACATGTATATAGATACAAATATTTGATTATTCCAAAATGACTTCTCAGTCGCTCAACCGATCGCCATGAAATGTTTACCATGCAAATGTTGCATGTTCAGGACCAATATTACGATATTGTGAAAGGGTCTGGACCCCGGGGTCTAGGGGCCATGGTATAAATTTTTTTCAAAAATTTAAATTTTTTTACGAGAATGAGTTTTGGAAAGGGGTTATATGAAATAAAAGACACGTTCGAATTCGGGGAGTCCGCCCCTGGATCAAAAATTCATTTTTAGATGTAAAGATACAATTATTTGATTGTTCTGAAATAACGCCTTAGCCGCTTTGCCGATCGCCATGAAATTTTTACCATGTATATGTTGCATGTTCAGGACCAAGCCCACGATACTTTTGAAGGGGCTGAATCCGGAGTCTAAGGGGCTACGGTACAAATTTTTTCTCATATTTCAATTTTTTTAAGATTTTTGACGGAAATGACTTTAGGAAAGGGGTAATATGAAATTAGTGACATGCTCCAATCCGAAACTCTGCCCTGGATCAAGAATTCATTTTTACATGTATAGATACAATTATTTAAATGTTCCGAAATAGCGCCTTAGCCGCAAATTTAGACACCAAAAAGGATATCTAGCGTGCGATTGTTATACAAAAATCATACCTCTACTATAATTGATTTAATTATTCAAATTAATTTTATTAATTTAAATTTAAGACAATCTTTCATCACTTTAACTGAAGACAAATCTCTGAACACTTATATTATCCATACTAATAATCCATTTTACTGGTTTGACATGTACTGTTTAGTGATATCCAATTTATCATATCCTGCTTTGAAATGTACCATAGTCAGCGAGTTCTAATTTCCACATAACTTCAGAAAAAATTAGCATTCTATTTTAATCCACTATTGCAACCGGCGGCTTTTAATGAAAATAGTAGTTTCATACTAAACGCCAATAGTTTATCACTTTATTTAGTTTATTACTTAAATAATCAATGATTGTTTCATAAAATCAATTCTAGGAAAGGTACTAAAAATATTGAACGTAAAAACTGATTTATTTTGAAAAGTACTAGCGTTTTATATTTGAAAATAGCATCTTCTACAAGAAACATCTTAGTTTGAAAAAACTTCATTTGTTTTTCGAAATGTCATTTTCAACCACAGTTCGTGGTAAAACGTATCGAAGTGGACGTAGTTTTAATCGTTTTGAATAAATTAATATTAGTTTGTGTTTCGGATGCCGTTGTTCTCGATTAGTTAGCTATATGAATACAGCTACTTATAATTTTCTTTTCATATGTGATTGCAACTACAGCGATGTAAAGAGAAAATTCTTGCATAACAACCAAGGCATTTGAATTATATACCTCCCGTACGTCGGGTAACTCAGCTAGTATTAAATATTTATTAAAGCAATTTTGTGATTTTGTATCAACTTATCTCCAATGATTACGCTTAATCGTCATTTCGACCACTAAACATAAGTTTTTAAAATTTTGTTTGGTTATATACTAAAATTTCTGCAGCTAAACTCTAAGCACGAAGGCTGCTAGTGAAATAACAATTCAATATTCTTAAAGAAATTTGATGATTTTCTTTTAAATTCCCAAAAAATAAACGCACTAAAGAAAATATGAGAAGGCGGTTATCTTTAGCCGACCTAAAATTGTTCTTTGTGTCAACTGAGTTTAACGTAAACCGCACAAAGCATCGAATCCAAAAACTTTAAGTTCGACATTGACTGTGCAAATGGAAATCGAAAAGTTAATTTTGATACGATCCAAATTAATAATTAAAGCTTACAAATTTTTGAAAATATTTTTTTCAAGACATTTAGGACCTTTGACTAACTTTAATGGAATAACACATTTACAAACTTGATGTTATATTATGAGAAAACAGATATAGATTTTTATTCGGCTATTAAAGTTTCTTGCGAATGCCAAGCCAAATTTATGAAGTTAACATGAAGACGAGTAAAGATTGATTGCTTCTTGATTTATTATTTCTGTACATAAATAATTTTAAACAAACCAATTTTATTAATAATTTATTTTTACAATATTTAATGCCTGGAAAATTTCCAATTTTAAATATGTAAAATTTCGGCCACAAAAACCCATTATTCTCAGAACTTTAAAAAACTGCGACATAATTATTTTCTTAAATTATCGCCTTGGCGGATATTAATAAGTCAAGTAACATTTTAATTCAATCCATAGATGCAATAAATGCTAGGGGGTTACAATTTGCGTCGGTCTTCAAATTAAATCGAGCACAATTCGAAAACATACATGAGTATAATTGGTTTGTGATTTCCAATAAAGAGATTATGTTATTATTCCATTTTGTCCAATTTTCCAAAACTCAAAAAAAAAAATTATAATCACTCTATAATCTTTTAAATTTGGGAACAAGCCCACCGCATAATAAGAAAATTAATCGTTTTCAATTTTTCACTGTCAAAATTATAATTTTGCTTAACGGTCGAATGAAAATTTGTGGCTATATATGCGATCATTACAGAATGGAAAATATATATGCATATCCAGGTATAAAATTATCTGATAATGAACAAATTGCATGTCTTATATGATATTGTTGTTGTTGTTTATATTTTCATTTAATTTATATAAAGTTATTATGAAAATAAATTTTTTTATTACTAAATAGTGGCATAATATGAATTTGTACTTGGATGGTTTTGCAAACCATTAAAAATAAAAAAAAATGGTAATAATAATGATTGATTGGCATAAGATCAATTCTACATATCTTATATATGGTAAAAACGACCACCAACTATATTTAAATACACATATTTTGTAATCATCTTAAGAGTTCTTAAAAATTTCTAACTTTCAAAAAAGCATAAAATATTATTATTTATTACCTACACACGATATCACAACTAATCAATCAAAAAATCTTAATTTTGTTCATCTCAACCTTCATGGAATTTATTTGATCGTAATAATTTTTGGAGAAAACCGCCTCATCGTCTCTTTTAATTTATAAATAGAATAATAAATTGCTAACCTTGTAGGTGAATATCCTTTTTTGGTCAAAAATCATTTAAATTGGACAAGATGCCGTTTATTTAGACGAAGGTTATATATTTTAATACATTAGAAACATAATTATATAGTCTTAAAAAAATAAAATTGTCTGCCACATAAAAATTATGTTGGACATATAAATCGATAAGAATTGTTATATGTCGTTATAAAGTTTAAATTAAAATTGAAAGTAAATATATCGTGCAACCTCTAAAACACAAGGAAGAATATACTTCAAAACAGACAACTCAATCATATATATAATCAAGAAAAAATTTATGTCATCATAATAAAATTTTGTTATAGACAATAAAAATTGATTAAGCACACAAATCAAATCTAATTAACATTACATGTCTATCTCTATAAACTATAAATAGACCTTCAAATAAAACCAACAAACTTATGTGCATATAACCCTAAAGGAAGAAAGAATGTCTAAATTTTTTTTGCGCGAACATATTTTAAAAACTTAGTCATATCACCAATGAATATACAAAAAAAAAAAATGCTTAAAATTGTAATGAAATGGCATTAATTGATCATGGCCAAAAATAATATGTGTATACAGTAATAAATTAATATTTTTTTTTTAAGTTTCTTTTATTCCTCTAAATATCTTAACAAGGCCATGTTTCTATACGAAAGAACTAAAGAAAAAATCAAACTTATGTTACTTGTAATCATGAACTGTATCAATCCATTCGCTCGTATAGAGAGCACGTACTCTATTTAATGAACTAAAATCCATAACGTTTAAATACAATGAATTTTATTCATTTAGAAAAAAATCAAATCACAATAAACTTCACTATTTATTGAACCATAAAATTTGACATGTAATTTTGATATACAAATAGATTTATTTTTTTTTATCGTACGGTGTACTAGAAATAGGGATTTGTTGCATTGTGGTATATGTTAAATGATTTGGTGGCAACATATCGCATATCTTAAAACAACTCCTTAAGATTAAAGCTACCATGCACAAATTCAAAATTGTGTACCATGCCCTTTAATGTTTTTATGAAGGTCGCTGAGGGAATATTTTTTATGGCAAACATAAACTTTTTGGTGGTTACATTACACCCTGCTGTCCTCCAATTTTCATTTTAAAAGGAGACCACAATATATAGAATAGCAACTACATTATAATATCACTGTCCTGCCCAGCTCTCATTCTAGTTTATAGTTGTAAACCAATTCGAAGAATTCATTATAGGTTCATGTCAGCCTACGGTACGTACATGAAAGGCTAGATCGATTTAAAAGCGACAAAAACCTCAATAATTGATAACGGATTTGTTTAATAAGATCTCTGGTTCCAGGCGAATGCTATCAGTATTAACTTTAGAAAACTAATAAATTATTTCTTATTTATTGTTCAGAAGTGCTTTTACTTGGCCTATATAATAAACTACTTTCAGTGTAATCCAGCATCATCGACGTGAACGTAGTAGTATTCTGTTGACTTCGGGGTTCTTGATTAACGTAAGTCCCCTCGCCCTTAATGCACTTAATAATCCGCATTTCAAATGAATGTGCACAACTGAGAAGCATGTCCGCTTGAACTTCGACACAAGCATTTCTGATTCGCTCAATCATATTCAATGGCCTAAATAAGATCTAGTGATCCGACAGCGCCATCTATCATGAATCGTAAAAAATGTTTCAAAGAAATCCTACGTACGTTAAGCCGTAGAATCCGAATCTGCATTAAAAATAGGGTTTCTTATTTTAATTTCAAAGTTAGCCTCCGCCTCACATACAAGAATAGGAGTGGGGCTACAAATTTGAGCATTAGTGTCCCATCCGGAATGATTGTATCTTGCTAATGGACATTTCTTTCGTAGAGTGCTTGTTTTCCAAGATATTTGAAAGTTTCAACTCAAAAAAATCACCCGGTATATTGTGTTTAACACTGGGATTTCATATATTATGAATGTATACAATCATAGATCTCGAATACACCACACTTGATTTTCAAAATGAAAAATTAAACTTAATGGGCTTTTGATAAGAACTATCCTCTGTAATCAAAAACGTTTCTACTTCCGGTACATAAATGTCATGCATATTTCGTAAGGACCACGCTAATTTATGGAAAACCCTTAACTATGGAGTTTAATTCCAAATAGTCAGGCGGGTACTGCCTGGTTTGTAGAGATGCCAAATTTTTGTAAAATAACGTATTTTCTACAAACTACGAGTATCACTTGTCATTTCCGGTTAAATGTAAAAAATGATTTGAAAACCACCAGCGCTATACAGGGGCCGAATTTTTTTGCAAACAGTTTTTGACAAAAAATCGGGACTCCTTCCTAAAATTTTGAGATAGTGCGGTCTACAATGGGATTATTGCAAAATTAATAATTGATTTATACATTTCAAAATATTTACAAAAAAAAACGATAAAGCTTCACTTGCTGCTACTTCCGTTGGACCGGTTTTGGCCACAAATGCAAGGATTTTTTAATTTATGGAAACAGTTTTACCCCAATCAGTGAACCCTTCTCGGTTTTAGAGGGCCACGTATAGAGATTTTTAAAAAAATATTTTTTTTTACTTCGGCGATATACTGGTAAATGGTAAATCTGCAAAAAAATCTGGAAGTCAATATTTTTCAAGATTACGCGAAACCCTCCAAGAACACGATTAATTCGTTCCGTGTTCATTAAAACTGTGTTGTTCGAGACTACAAAAAGAAAATGAAAAAACGTTACGTTTTATTTTTTGTTATGATATACAAAAAACAAAATAAAAGAGAGTAACGAAAATCGTGTTGTTTGAAACCGTATAATTTGAGAAATTGGGTATCCGTGTTCCTCGAACTCATATTCTTCAAATACGGTGTTCTTGGAGGCTTACCTGTACTATACTTTATTTTACTACGTAAATTCGTGATTAGTATATAAGAACAATAAACTGTAAATTAAAATTCTGAGAAGCGAATCCTAGATCATTTACCACATACCGTCCTTCATATTAAACTATGGGTGCATCATCTGTTTCGTATCTGTATGGATTTCGGGAATAGAAATTAAAATCATGTGATGCAGTTCCACAAAATTTGGCACACAGTGATCTAAATAATTTATTGATTGAAATATTCAGTAATTTTCAAATCAATATTTTTCATTTTTCAATAATTTATTGAATGCAAGAATTTTGAAAATTATCTTGTAGGTCGTCAGAGTACCGAATACCTCGGCATTATTTTATGTCAGCCAATTCAATATAATACAATTTATTTAAGCTATTTAATTTTTTAAATCTAGATTTAGATCGACAGAGTGCCACATCTAGACCAAATTGCATTATTCCCTGCGAACGCCAATTATAATTAGAGATGAAAAATTAATTTGGTCTATTTTTGAAAAGTTTGATTAATTTTAGGCAAAGATGAAGACCCTAACAAATGTACAATCTATTGAACATTGATTGTTTTCTTTAGCTTCTTTCAGATCCTTAACTTCTTTTTTACAAACGTTATTTTGTTCAGTCTCACTTATACTAGAGCCAGCTACCACACACCGCGAAATCTAAAACGCGTGGTAACGCGTAATGCCCACTTTCTGGTAATGACTGTGAATACGGTAATAACTCATCAGCTGTTCAAGTAAGTCGACCCCTCCATATTAACTCATAAATTTACTATTTCCGCTCGTTCCGCTGAAATATACTTTAATTCTTTTTTACCCATCTTTGGGGCGTTTCAGTAGTACTTGTTCCAACAAAATTACAAAAGAAATTAGAAAATTGCATACAAGGTTAATTAATTTATTGATTTCACAAAATAATATCACCCCATCGCGACTTGCCATGGAATCGCACAAAACTCAATCTTTCTTTCAAATATTTTTATCACTCATTATTTAATTCCTTTGTAGTATACAATTTCGAATAGATTATATGAGGTAAAGAAGTTGTCGAAGTGAAGTTTGTGTCCCGATGTTTGCAGCCTCTCCACTAATTTTAATACCTCACTTGCGCCAAAACCAAAACTAGCAAGGTTTATTGGTGGTAATCCTGAGTAGCCCCTTTAGTATATAAAGAAATCATACGAAATGCCGCTCTTACGCCGTTGTGTATTCCCTCTAAACTCATTTTCGTCCGAAAAAAACACTATAACTATACACACATTATTGTGTTGGTTGTACTTGACGCAAGTTAAGCAAAATTTTTTATCAAAAACCCAATTACGTACTATATTTTTTTTACTCGCCAATTATGTGGTTTGGGCTCAAATTTAGCAAAAAAAAAATTTTTTTTGGTACAAAAATGGATAAAAATTAGTTATTCTGTAGATTAATTTGCTGAAGACAGGCACCTTAGTAAAAAAAATTAATCTAATCTTAAACTGCAACAAATGTTTCTGCAGGAAATTTTGCTACAAAGTCAATTAAATTCACCTTCATGGATTTGGTTCCCACGGGATCATATGTCCATCAATTAATACGTTTCGTGAAACCAAACAACGTCCACCCTCGATCAGAAGTTTACTTTTATAAAACTTATCTGAAAACGTACTTGGACATTCCTAATTATTAACGATGTGTAAGTTTTGACGAAGCTGACAAAAACGTTTATTGGATATGCTGTTGCAAAAACTGTAAGATCTTATTTAAATTGGTCACCAATATAATCTTAGCCGAGAAAACTTCAGGCAGCTCATTCGAATGGGAAATTCAAATAGTTTTTTTCTATTTCCACCGCGTCCGTTGGCTTGGATACATTTACGTTGTTTTATTGCACGCTCTAATTGAAGTGCGTGAGAGGCGTTAAACTTCACATTGAATGATGAATATTTGATTTTTGCCAGTATACTGGCCAGTTTTCAGTCTTCTAAATAAAAACGATCACTTTGACTCGGTCTTTGCATGTGAATCTATTGTGGTCTTTGCATTATCATTGTAATCACATGGCGCGGGAATTCTATTTACATTTTTTATAGTTTCTTCATCTGAATCAGCTCCAAAATCAGAGGCATACAATAGCTCAAGTATTGCTTACTCTGAAAGTCCTCTTCGCGCCATATTAAAAGAGAAACTTTACATAATTTCGTTGCAAATATGTATGTACAATATATTGTACACATAAAGGTGGTTTTACGAATCCCGATTTCATACCACATATCGTTTTTTGAATAATTTAGCTGAATAATTTCTGAGCTGCATCTAACTTTGTCATACTCTAAAATTCCACTAAAATTGTTAATATCGAATCTTATAACCATTATTCGGCAAAATTACTAGAATCCAATACGATTTTAATTTGTATAGTGATAAACACAAGATTGTGTAAGAAACCGAGCGTTCAAAAAAATCCTAGGCTAGGGCCTATAAAATAAGCCAAATATCTTCGAAGACTGCTTTGTATGTAAACAATTATATGTGCAGAACTCACGCACAAACATTCTATGACCTGGATAACGAGATAGGAATAAAAGGACGTGCAAATGTCTTCTTATTTTTTTAAATTGTGGTCTCTACCTTATATTGTTATTATCTTTTAAAAAACTACCAAAATAAAGTGCTTTGAGGTTGTAATGACTATTATTTTATTCTGTTTCAGATTTTTGGGGAAAATTAACGTGACTTGTCTTCTAAAAGTTACTACTAAAATGTTGATCTGTACCGACCTTACCTCCAGTGCAGTTTAAACAACTTACAAATACAGACAATTATATCCATGTTATAAATTTTGGAATAGATTAGTTTTGCCTAAAACAAAACCCAAATCGTCAAACATGTTGCCCTGTTTTAAACGAAAAAGTCACAATGGTTTTTGTTTTTCATCATATCGTAGTAAATTTGGTAGAATTATGAAAGAAGTTTCATATCTGGAGCTTTATATCTAAACTACTCTCACGCGAATATAATTTATTTGGAATTTTTTTTCGTAATTTCGTTTAGTAGTTCGCAAGTTGCAAGTTGGCAACATGTATTTTCGATATCTGCATAAAACGAAATTTTAATATTTTTTATTTTTATTTTATTTTAATTTTTTTAAATATTTTAAACTTTTCGATGCGTAAGAAGTTTGCTTATTTAAATGCTTTAGAATGTAAAGGAGTTGTTGCTAATATTTAATTCTTAAATATTTATTTAAATCAATTTTGATTTTGGTCGAGTGAGTTTGAAAAAGGCGTCCTCATCAAATCGAGAAGATAGAAATTTGTGTTAAGTAAGTAATAGAAATATTTTCATTTTACATTAAGAAAGTACCCCGTCCCAGTGATTATTTAAAAAGTAATCGTTTAATCAAGGACACTTCATTTAGTTAAATCGAGATTATTTCTTAGTCTTTACGTGCGTAGTCAAATCTAAAAATTTTATTAAAATCAAGCTTAATAAATAGCTTTGGTAGTTTCCGATGTAATAGAAAAGGTTCACCAAAACTCTTTATGCTTTAAAAACGCTGTGCTTTAATTAATAAATGTGCCTTTCCGAACATTTTGAGCCTTATATATACAGTTACTCTCATAATTGATCACGATCTCATAAATTTGAAGCATTTTGGTTATTACTAAAACTATACCATATATAATCATCTGGATATTTTTTTGAGAATTATTATATAACAACAAATCAAAAAAAACACTGTTACAAGAACAATATGGAATACCGTTATTTCTATTTTCCCATTTTTCTATACACATCGACTGTAATCAATTTTTTGGTTGCGCGAGGATTTACACCGCATTTTATAATAATTATTGTAAATAATATTTTTTCTTAAATTGGAAAAAACTGAAGGTATGAAAAGAATTTCTTCGAAATAAAAATTGCGTATAATTAAAATTGCGTCTTTGAAAGATGCTTCCTCATTTCCTAAATATTCAACGTCCCATTGCGAAAAAAACTGAACTTAAATGTCCTCAAAAACCGGGCCATTATCAAAAATATTCGTAATGAAATAATAAAAAAAGGAAGTAAAAATGAGGACAATTTTGTTAACCAATAATTTAGCCAATGTTTCAGCAGAAACTATTCGACGAACATTGAAGGAAGTTGGAATGAAAAGCTACATAAAAGCGATAAAACCACTCCTTACAAAACGACAGCAGCAACTTCGGATAAATTTTGCAAAAAACTAAAAAACTTGGCAGGTTCTCAATGGGCCAAAGTAATATGGTTAGAAAGTGGACTTAGTGGAAACCTGGAGCTATTTTATTACCACATAATGAAAATGAAACAATGAAATTTAGAGGTGGTTCCATAATGGTATAAGGGTGCATGATGGCTCAAGGTATTGGCCAGATAAAATAAATCGAGGGTAGAATTAATTCCGCCTCCTACATACAAATTTTGGAAGGAAGTCTTCTTGAGAGCGTGAAAAAATGGCAGTATAACATTCGAGACGTTGTTTTTTAACAAGATAGGGCGAGCTTAAAATATCATTTGCAGATTTTCCGACACACCGCCTAATAAAATCTTAGCTTGTTATAAAATCGTGATCAATTATGAGAGTCACTGTAGTGCTTCCTACTATATTTGGCATTTATTTAGCCAATTTCTCATCAAGGAACTTTCTTGGAACCAGAGACCAAACCTAGGTGCGACCTACATATTAAAATAGTTAAAATAGGCATTTCGTAGTGAATTAAAGTAAAAAAAAATAAATAAAACAAAAAAACGTAATCTTCTCTAAAGCACATTGCCTTTTTACATAATTTAATTATACTCTATTTGTCTGTAGTAGAGTTTTGTCATCAAATTTTTACCACTTTCCCGACTAGCTAAAGCTCTAAAATTTTCAGCATCTACTTAAAGTAAATGACCACAAACAATTAAATCATTCTCGCTAATTTTACCAATATTTCAGTTTAAAACTGATAATATTTCGTTTTTATTGAGCACTCAGCCATAAAAAATCAGAATTTAATTTGAATTATAGATGGAAGATCTGCAAGAATCGCAACAATCAGTTTCGAACTTAATGAGATTATTGATTTGAAAAAATCAGTCATCTCATCAGGCCGCGGCGACTGACGTTGATATTTTTACATAGGAATATTGTCTATATATAGAACAATACCATGTAGTTGTACTACTAGCGAATTACTGCATAGCGTACGAAATTCAATTCTTTCATATTCTCCATCTATACTTCATTTTTACCAATTAACTTTTCGTTGTGTACGAATTACTTTTTTATATTTTTACGTTGTTGTTGTATTGTAATGGTTTTGTTGTGATTGTTCCGTACATTGGTCTATTTCAGTACATCTCGAATTAAATACACATTCGTAGGAAATTCTTCCATTTGGCGTCAAAAAGTTAATTGGTAAAAATGAAGTATAGATGGAGAATATGAAAGAATTGAATTTCGTACGCTATGCAGTAATTCGCTAGTAGTACAACTACATGGTATTGTTCTATATATAGACAATATTCCTATGTAAAAATATCAACGTCAGTCGCCGCGGCCTGATGAGATGACTGATTTTTTCAAATCAATAATCTCATTAAGTTCGAAACTGATTGTTGCGATTCTTGCAGATCTTCCATCTATAATTCAAATTAAATTCTAATTTATCCGCGATCCAGCGTTAAAGGAAAGAAAAAGTATGGAGTGGTTGGGAAGTTGATTGTGTATAAGTAAGTATGAATTATCATAGTCGTTGTCATACAGATTTGACGCCAAATGGAAGAATTTCCTACGAATGTGTATTTAATTCGAGATGTACTGAAATAGACCAATGTACGGAACAATCACAACAAAACCATTACAATACAACAACAACGTAAAAATACATAAAAAATCGTTAAATACTAAAACAAATTCGCTAATGGTTTATATTTTTTAATGAAAAAATCTATAAAATTCTAAAAACATTTGATTGAAACATTAAAACGACATGTATGTAATATTTGGGTATAGCAGGGGTGATGCCTATTACAAATGTAGGCTTTAATAAAAGCTATAAATTTATCTATAAATATTTTTATTTTAGCATTTTATCTATATGCAGTTCTAGAAAATAATAGCCTTCACTTTCTATATTAAAGCCTTCCGATTTTCGTAATAAAATAGTTTTTAAAAACGAATTAAAACTCGAAAGCAACATAAAAACTTCTCGTCTATATATTTGGAAAAAAAAATTAACAACTTCGTAGAAAAAAACCGTAGGTAATTTTAGAGTAAACATCGATTATGACTTTCGGCATTTCCATTGATGAATGATCTACTCTAATGTCAAAACAGATAACGCCAAATTTTCCGTACTGTTGGACAAGTTCAATATACGTTCCTAATGGCATGAAAGTAAATTTATAAATATTTTTTAAATTATTATGCTGGCAGATTAGATTTTGGATTATATAAGCTCATTGACGACTATCGTCCGAGCAGTTAGGCGCCGAGTTCATCCAAAATTATAATAAGTTAACAAACATTGAGAATTTTGCATGTATATTGTGCCACCGCAAAACATGCGCATCGTTTACTGGGTTTCACTTTTAGTCTTTTGCCTTATGCCACCAAAAATATTATGTACTGAAATTTGCTAGTCAGATCACACTAAACGAAAATCCGAGAGCAGAGTTCAAAATTTGTTTCGTACTTTAAATTGCTGCGAGATGCCTGATAATAGATTTTATTTGGTATACCCAAGCTAATTACATTTTTAGTTAAAAATAGAACAATAAATACGAGTATAATAAAATTTTAACCAAAAATTATTTATTTTTTCGTAAATGGTAAAAATATATTTTCTATTACACATCGAGTGTTGGATTGAGTTCATTGCCCGAGCCACTATGACGGGAGTTGAATATGAAATTGAAAAATGAGGTACCAGCCACGTTTCTAATTAAGTTCATTATTTACCTGTAAATTACATTTTCTTCAAGGAACATTTAATTACAAAATGTAGTAAATAGAAAAAATATCATTCATCGAATTTCATTTTAATTTTATTTTATTTATTTATAAAATAACCGCTATCAAATAAATTCAATTATTTGTTAAAGTTGATTTAATTAATCATTATGTTAACAGTTTAAATTAATGAAAATTTTGTTAAACAAGGTAGTTCGCATTGTCAATATTATTGCTGATTAAATATATAATCAAAAAATAGATATTTATTACATTATTTACATTTTTTTCGTATTTTATCATTAGTTACAAAAGACTGCTTCCACTGAAATATTCAAAAATTTTAGAACAAAGAACAACAATGTAGTTCGAGCAGTGTTCAAATTTTCAAAAAAGAAAGGTTTCAGAGGACCATTTAAAATTGAGGAAAGACATTTTCTCTACAACATAAATAGTTTCCCGTAAGAACCTCTACAGTAAAACTTAATAAATATATTAAGTAGCATTCTAGAAATATAATACTCAGTTTTATTAATAAAAATATATTTTAAAAGAACAGTGTGGGATAAAAATATGTAAATCACACGACTTTTTATGAATCCGCGTTATACAATTAAGCATCACGACTCTGTGTACCTTACAAAATCAAAACACATCACAACATGGTTAAAATACAAAATTTTTGCGGGTAAACTACACATTTCGCACAGAAACGTTATAATCTTACAACCATCTTTTCACAAAGTTAAAGATCACAATTAAATTTTTTTTATTTCGATTTTGGTGTATCAGAATATAAAGTACCAGGGTAGACATAATTTTTTTTTTGTTTTCTCAAGCACATAAAATCATGTTTTAACGAATTTCATGATTTTGACATACATATTGCAATGTAGATTTATCTTCTTTTATATATATTTTTTTTTTGGTGCAGAGTATTATGCTAATGGATTTTTGCGGTATATACTATAAAATAATCTAATCGCGCGCACATCTATATAGAATTCGTGTATTTCCTACCAATTAAATCGTTTTATGTACGTACGAGAAATTTTGCAACATATACCGAGTATCATATTATGTCTTGTCTCAAATGATCATAATTGTGTCTGCACTATAACAAATCATGCAGATGATCGCAATATATATATAATGCTGTGTTGTGTTATTTGTTATGTAAATCATATTTTAATAGTTTATTGTATACATATATATACATATAGTTTTATATCATTCTTGTGAAATCTCTTATAAATTATAATAACACTTTTGAGTATTGTAGTACGAGTAAGAAGAATATCTCTTAACATATGGGGAGTTAATTTAAGCCGCGATTTTATTTTTTTATTATTAATCTTAAGTCGATGATGTTAATAATGATGATGATTATTATTATTATTATTACCATAGAGTTTTTCGTTGTAATATTGCAAAATTTTTATTATTATGATTTTCTCAATTTTTTTTTGTCTATTATTAAATATGAATCAAAATTTTTGATGATAAATGATTTTAAGTGGATTTTAATTATTTTGATCTAAATTATTATTGGTTTTTAATTAATTTATAAATATACCAGTACGTAGTGTGTGTATATAAAACGAAAGATTTAATATAGGTTTTTTTTATTGGATAAGCGACGAACCCGAAATTTAATACCTACACACAAAACTTTCTCAACAAAATTTGTAATTAAATATACATCTTATATATAGATTTTGCAAGTAATAAAGTAATTTTGTTATTAAGTGATTTTGTTGTTGTTTATGAGTTTTAACTGTTTATTTGAATTTGATCGTCTACTTGATAACAAATAACAAGATGAAATATTGAGATTAATAATCAATCAGAAAATGATATTGGGATTTACATTTTTTTTTGTACATTAAAATAACACTTGGCATGTATAAACCCAATACGTGTGAAAACTCCTCTGGACTTCCTACTATATTTTGTGGAGATTGCGTAAAATACAATATCGTATACGATATACAATGTTTATTTTCCTTGCGATAAAATATTAATGACAGGTTTCAGATTGATATGTTCGTTAGCATATAACAATATATTATGTTGGTACAACATTGTAAATCCGCAATCTAGAATCTTTAACAAAGTAATAAATTTCTTAATGAATTACATCGTTCAGACACTAATTTTAGGTCATCTTCATCTCGTCTGAGTTATGATATTGTGTGTTCATTTCAAAAGTATCCACTTGAAATTTAAACGTTATGCATCATTAATAGTTGTGGGTATGCAGAAAACTTGTTTTCCAAATTGGGGAAAGGAAAAAGAATTACTGACTGATTAATATATGAAAACTGTTATTGTCATTTTATGATCAACATCTAGTTTACCTTCATCTGTTTACCTAACCGATATAAAGAAAAAATCATATAGAAATGTCTATACGTCCGTATTCACCAACAAATAATAAATTTATCACTAAAACAACGGTAAAGGTTAGGTGTACAGATTCAAACAGTGGCTGTTAATTGGTTTTGACTTATTTTTGCATAAGTAATCTACGGAAATTTCTGCAAAACCCATAACTTTTGGTTTAATATTTTTGGAGATTGACGTCTTTACACAAAAAAAATCATATTTTTATAATAAATTTAAAAGTTTCTTTCAGTTAATTTCTTTTCACTAAATGTTATTTTGTCGGATAAACGTATTGTTGCATGCACGCAGGAAATATTGGCTAAAGTCTAGCAACTTGTATAAAACAACACCACCAACATAATTATTTAAATATCATATAAGATTTTCTAAAATAACTAAAATTAATTTCATTTTCAAACAAATATAACTAGATAAAAATATTTACAAGCAGGAAGTGAATACTGTTTTATATGTTACTGGCTGGCAAGAACAGGTTAAAAGTTTTAATTAAATTATAAAATTCATTTATTACAATATTTATATTTATACATTTTATAATTTTATTATAAATGAATAAGCCCATCATATTACATGCAGGAAGTGAATTTTGTTATTCAATGTACAAATTTAGTAATATAACCACAAAAAAGATGAGAAATATCATACTTTTTAAGTATTACTTAAACACATGATATTAATACAATTTAAAAAAACATATGTACCTCGAGTAAAATATTTACATGCAGGAAGTGAAAACTTTATCCATTTTACAAATAATCTGATCTTAAGCTTTATTTAAATTATAAATTGTATTGGTTTTAGAAATACAAATGCATCGATGTAATATTGTGATAAGATAAAAATTGATTGTAATATAAATATTTATTATTTTGTCGAATAAACAAAAAAATTATTAAATCATTACACGCACGAAGTAAATATTGGTTATGATTCAGTAAACGTGTATAATATAACACAAGAATTTCAATATCATTTAAGTTTTTCTCAAATAACTGAAATTAATACCATTTTTAAACAGATATAACTTGATAAAAATAATTACAAGCAGGAAGTGAAAACTTTTTCTCATTCTTACTGGTGAAAATCGGATGAAAGCTTTAAATAAATTATAAAATTCGTTTTTTGGGATTAAAAATGCAAATACATTAATGTGATATTTTGGAATGATGTTTATTGTTTCTAATCATTTTTTTTATTTTATTAAATAATGTAAATATTACATGCAGGAAGTGGATTATGCTATTCAATTTGCAAAATTAAATAACATAACCACAAACAAGAGATTACATACTTTTCAAGTTTTGCTGAAAAACACTAAATTAATACAATCTAAAAAAAATTAACTGCAGTAAAATAATTACATGCAGGAAGTGAATACTTTCTACATGTTAGACATTATTCAATTTAAAGCTTTGATTAAATCATAAAATGCATCTATTGGTTATAAAAGTACAAATGCATCGATGTAATATTGTTGTGTGATGAATATAGCCGTAATAAATATTCCCAATAAATTGGACTGATTTCCACCAAATTTCAATAGGACCTTACAATTTATGAAAAAATTTAAATCAGTGAATCCGTCTGGCAGTATAAAAAAAACATTTGACAGACAGATAGACGGACAGACACCACTTATTCAGACTTCGGTGGTATAGCGATCAATAAATAAATCTCGAAGTCCAAGATTCCCACGATTACTAAACATGCTTTTACTTTGTAAAAGCATGTAATTAATGGAAAATATATCAGTTCCTGTATTAGAAAAAAAAATTTGTGAAGCACAATTTGATAGATTGAACTAAGGTATTTTTAAATAAAAAACTTCAAGTTAAGCAACTTTGTTTGACAATCAGTCATTAAAATAAAATCGGAATCGAGTAAAGCTTCTAAATATCATTAATACCAACTAAACCTCATGGTAAGTTTTAATTTATTGAAATTCACTTTTTCAACTTTTGTATAAAAACTTTGAATACGAGTTACTGTTGATATTAAAATATATTAAATAAATTTAATTCGCATGGGCATCAACTTTTATCTCGCTACCACATTTTCAATAAAAATTTTATCTTTTAAAACGTCTTTGTATTGCACACTGAATAGAAATGGTAATCCAAAAATATCATTACATGATTGACCTACTGACTTTGATAACGTAAAGCCCGAATAGCTGCAAAACTGCTTTACTTGTCCACAACAAAAATGGAAATTTTTTATAAGGATAGGGATTGCAAAGCACACTAAAGTAGCCTTTAAACAGTGCTAGAATGCTTCTAGTAACGCATGTATTACATACAAAAGGCCTTAATCGATGGTAGATCTGACTATCATTGGTTCAGGAAATGAACTAAACATGATTTTAACCATAATCGACATACTAGACCTTTGACAATTTGTTGCTTCAGCGCTGTGTCGCTATGATGATATTTGAAAAAATTTAAATACTTCTGGTTTATAAGTTAAAAATATATTAAAATGCCTTAAGATATTTTTAATACAAGTTCAATTTTTAATGCAAAACATTTCCATTTATATAGGCCATAAATATTGCTCATCAAGCAAATTTATTTAAGGTGAGTTTGCTCGCCGCAGTTATTGATTTTAGTATCCCTATGGTTTACAAAATTACGTCCATTTTCATTCACCAGGTTCTAATATAACTATATAGTTCTATAGTATCTTAGCTCTTCTTTAATTCGGTGAACATACAAAATTTCTATAACCTGTTTGCAAGTTTTTGATGAAATCTGACTTCTTAAATCGCGTATGTGAAAATTGGTTGTCATCTTGAATATGTCAGTAAAATCCTCCGAATTTGTTTAGGCTTATTTATTGTAGTCACTGGCAGGAAACATTAAAAAAAATCGTTTCCATGCCCAGTACTATATATACTGGCATGGAGCTATGCAATGCACAGATGGTTACGTAATCGATTTGGCATACCTGCGTAAGGTAGGGCGGGAAAAACAAACCGCGAAAGTGTTGAGAGTGTTTCGGCCCCAGAAACAAACTTGTTTAAAAAAAAAAAACAAAAAAATTAAAATAATCTTATAGCTCCGATAGAACAACGATCAGCTGAGTGAGATTAGAGCAAACGTTTGCGTACAGAACTTTTCACGTTCAATTTAAAAGTAATCTCCAAAATGTTAAGAAAATTATGTTTTGATCGCAATGTTCGCTTAAATTCGTAATTTCAGAAACTAAAGAAGTAAAATGATCAAAGAGATATTTACGCATAATAATAATTTGCTCCGTTTCAAATTTATAATAATGGCTACGTACTAGCTTGTAAAATAAATGATAGTCGCGTTGGATCACTTTATTAAATCAGTAATACTTAACTTACAAGGGATGATACTTTGAACTACCCTAGCTTATATAAGCCTACACTCCACAAAAAATAATATCTTTGGGTAGGTACTCTCCGTTTTCAGGATTCAATCATTTATGGTATTTCACAGTTTATATAATCAACATTTTTGATCAGACGTAAAAATTTCAAACGCGTATACTGGTTTTCAAAATATTGCGGACATTTTTTAAATGAACCCCAGGTATTTTATTAGCCAATTCCTGTAAATACAATGTTTTACGACACATTTACGTTAAATCTCCATTTATTTACTTCCTCCGCATACACAGATATAATGTGTTCATATATAAATAAAATTCCATCAACAACTTTGCATTTAAAAAAAAATTAAACCAACGTTAAATTTCTTAAAACTCCAATTAAAAATATTTTGACTTTACAATCAATTTTCTTTTTTATATCGTATATACAAATTTGAAAATCCCTCGAAGTGTAATAAAAAATAAATTTTTGGTCAAAATAAGAGTTACAACCACAAGACTAAAAAAATAAAAATAAATAAATAAAAATTTATAATTTATTAATCAAAAGACAACGTTAAATAAAATAAAAAGAATAAAATTAACAAAATTTATTGTTAAAAGATTAAAAGGAAAATAAGTTATCTTAAAGATTTATTGTTTTTATTCCACCACTTACGAAAAGCGAGGCCACGATCGAAATATTATTTTGGTCCTATCGACAATCAACAAAAAAAAAAAAAAAAAAACATTTTCTTGGTTCTTGTATGTGCGAAATAATTATTTTTTTTACACGCATAAATTTTCTTTTGAATATCTTACAATTTATGTACGTTAAAAACTATATGTAATTTGTTGTTGTTTAATAATTTTTATTATTATTATTAAGCTTGTCATGTATATTGATTGTTTTTTATTTTCTGTGTTGCCAAAATAATAAAATTATTATTAAAACATAATAATTCAATATACTCGGGCCTCATATAAATTTTATTTTATATGTGATTTGATTATCAGAAAATCAGATTTTATTTATGTGGATCTTCATTTTGTTGTTTTTTTTTATTTATTATGTATATCGTTTATGTTTGGTGGAAAGTTAAACGATTTTATTTGGCATACGGATAAGTTATATGTATATGCGGATTTGAGATTACTGATTATTTAGAAAATGTAGGCTATATTTAACAATGACTTTAACACTTGCCCGCACAAGTACACATCAAGTTCAACTCGACCTCCCGTTAATAAATAAAAGAAAAATCGTATAAAAAATCGTGACCCAATCCACCTCCATGTACAAATAGCATTCCACTAATCACAAAATTGTATATACATCTCGACGCAAATCGAAAAAGAAAACCTATAAGATATACACTCAGAAATCATTTAAATAAAAGATATGCATTGTTAAATATTAAATTTAAGACTTTAATTATATTTTAACAATACGATCGAAAAAAAACTACGATAGTTATCTAAATTTATAGTAAATTACATAGCATTACAAATCATAATTTTATTTTTGTAACAAAAATCGAATTTAATTTTTTCTTTAAATATTTAATATAGGAAAAAAAAATAATCAGGTCAACATTAAAATAATAGTTTTCATTTAAAAAACATAAAACTAAAAATTAACACAGTAACTTTAAGATTAATTCATCAAGTCGTTTTATTATATGTTACGTTTTTGTAAGTAGCTGGAAAATAAGACAATCAAAAATACATATAAAAATGGTATTTTATTACAATGGAATTTCTTTTGTCTATAGGTTTTTGTTGTTGCTGCTGCTCTGTTGATAAACTATCGTAATGACAAACTATCTTTTCTTTAAGCATTTGTTGTATTTTATTATATTTATATATATATATATATATATATATATATATATATATATATATATATATATATATATATATATATATATATACAAAATATGCACTTTCTAACGTTGCACTTCTTTTCTTCTCGTTTTGTGTGTATAAAAAACGCGAGCATAAACGTTGTAGATCGAACAGAACAGGTTCAATTATATTTTCTTAACGATATTTTTTCTTATAAATATTAATAATAAAATTTATAAGAAGAGTAAAAATTTATGTGTATATATATACGAATTATAGCGCATTAATCATAATTCCATTAAAGGATTCGGAATATAGACACACCAAAATAATATACGAGAGAATTATTAATATTTTAAAGGTGGACAGTTTAATCTGACAACTTCATTTATGATAAAGAAACAAAATATGTTATAAAAATTTCTTAATTTAATTTTTTTTTTATTTTTTGTATATATAGTTTTTGAAAGTATTTATATAAAGATTAATATATTAAATGGAAATTGGTTCCTGACTTTATGTATTATACATTCATACAAAATAAAAAAATATTGTGCGTGTGTTCGCGCGCTTACCGCATTTCCCTCAGACGAACGAGTGCAATATATAATTATCGTATGCATACACGATAAGTTAAAGGGTGGATACGTAATGTGTGAAATTAATGGTTATAATTAATAATTGTATCAGTTATGTACATGCTAATTAAAATAAAAATTCATTGAAATGGTTACTTGCTGTGCGAATAGGTGGTTAAACAAATTATGCTATGTAGTCTGCTAAAAGTAGTGCGCAGACATGCGTTTTATAAAATAATTCCTGCTGACACAGTTTTTAAATTATAAAGGGGAATATTTTAAACTATATCATTACCAGACCATTGAGCCATAATAGTTTAGATCCCTCTTAGGAGTTTTCATGGAGCAAGTTTTCAATTTAACAATTGCAACCAACACAAGTGATCATAGTTCAACATCCTTTCCCCTCTTTATTTCTGATATATGTGTGTGTGTTATACCTATATATATCCCAAAAGCAGCCATTTTGACTGCTTAGAAAATTTAAAACAATTAAATGACTTTTACTTAATAAACACATTTTATATAAATCACTTGTTTTGTTATTTCGCAAAAATTAGATTTTTGAATATTTTAATTAAAAAATTTGTGTTCAATAAAATAAAAAAAAATTTCTTGATTTTGACTTGTTAGGTCATCATCAAGTAAACAAAAAATTTTTAATTAAAATATTCAAAAATTTCAGCAAGGGGCTACTGCAAATAGTGTAAAAACTAAATGACAGGTATTAATGAATTCAGTAAATTTCTTATATGACCAATGCGGCCCTGTATTGAAATAAAATTTCTCATTTTTTTTTATTCTCGTTACATGATAAATTTTCGATTTGAACATGCACTAGATGAGTTGCAGCTGCTCAGTAAGCCAACACTTGTACTTGTTAGTGATACTTGTTCTAAAAAGATACAATTCTTTATTTTATATAATTTGCGCCCAAAATTCATGAAAGAAATGTCGAATGGAAGTGATTTATTGAAAAAGCTGACGAACATAAATGAAGAGTGCTCCGATATAGAATCAGATGCAAAAAGTTCTGAAGTATCATCTGAAGATGAAACGGTTCACATTCAAAATGAAGCATCTGAAACTGAAGAAAGCGATAAAGAATCGACCAGTGATGGTGAATATGAAAATGTCATCAATATGCCCAGAAAAAGGTGTAGGAGGCGAGTTATTTTCGACTCTGATGAAAAAACTGAAAACACCCCTCAGGAGATCGAAACAGCTGCTGGAGCTGTGATGTCAAAATTTGGCGAAGGTAGTTTCGTGGCAGTTTACCATCTCCTTGTATTTTCAAGGGTGTGGAAGGACTAACAAGCTACATAAAAACGAATATTATGGCAAACAATGTTAAGTGCATTTTCATTGATAATAGATGACCAAATTATGAAGCATATAAGAATGTGCTTCGCGGAGGACGCGATCAATACCAGAAAGAAGTGCATTTATTGGGATTTTATATACTCGTGAAGCTTACGAGGCAAAAAATTTAAAATTGAGTTATTTATGGTCTGCAAAGTGGGCCCTGAATTTTTCAGAAAAACTATGGTGAGAGAAAAATTTAAAGAAATCCTACGATTCATTTGTTTTGACAGAAAAACCGATAGAAGTACGCGCCTAAAAACAGATAAATTTGCCTTGGTTTCAGAAATGAGGAATAAGTTCATTGAAAACAGTGAAGCTAGCTATAAACTGGAGCAAAATATAACAGTTGACGAGCAATTATTTCCTTCAAAAGCCAGGTGCCATTTTACGCCTAATAAACTCAATAAATTTGTCATCAAATTCTGGCTTGCAGCAGATGTCAGCAGCAATTTTGAATATGATTTTCCTTATTTGGGGAAAAAATAACAACGACCATCGTCAATGCTTGCAAGTGGATATGTTATTATGAAATGTGTCCAGCCATATACAGGATGTGGAAAAAATATTACTCCCATGTCGCTTGCGACAAAATTAAAAAATAATTATAGCTGGAACTATTAGAAGAAATAATAACGAACTACCAATAGCAGCCAAACAAAAGAAGGATAACATGTTTCGTTTTTCAACTCGATTATATAAATCAAAGAATTGTGTTCTTACAATATATAAAAGCAAAACAAATAAAAAAGTGGTTGTTCTAAGTTCTAAGCATGCATTGAGTGGATATGGCCGATGCCAGAAAAAATACAGTAAAAGCTAGTTCTCGTAGATGGCTCCTACAAATATTTTTCAATGTTTTAGATTTGGCTGCTATAAATACTTGGATAGGAGAAGAGCTTTCCATCGAATATATGAATTCAAGACAAAAAATTTGGCCAGACCCTCAACATTCACAAAGGTCAGCTGCGACATCATCAAATCCAAACCATCATAACAAATGCAGAATTTGTCAAGTACGACTTTGCCACAATAACAAAACAAATAATATTTGTGAAAAATGTAAAAAGTCTGTGGAGAATGTACGTATGAAAAAATGTCCACTTTTATTTGCAATAAATGTATACTTAATAATACATAAAGTACTTTTTTTGTTTTTCAAGTTCAGTAAATTTTCTTTATTACTTAATATTTATAACCTGTTACACAACTTTAAATAATATAATAATATAAAAGAATAATAAAAACTCATTTTAACTGCTTTTGGACAACATAGGTATATACTAAGTTTAGTCTTTCTAGTGGTAACTAAAGATAGGTTATGAAAAAATTAACCATTTTTTTGAAGATTTTTAAATGTCTACCATATTCGAAATTAGAATTAGTCCACTCTACAACGGACTTTTGATATGTATCTTGCTCTACAGTTTTTTGTACTAAGGGAGGTAAGTGTCAAAATTAAATCTGCAAATGTTTATCCCTTGATGACTCTTGATCCCTGGGGTTTAATTAAACATAAATGTTTAATAAACGTTTTGCACAAATGCGCTATTTCGAAAATTCTTTTAAATACACTACACAAAAAAAAGCGGAAACGAAAATTATATTCGAAAAAATATCCAGATTTAAACGCTTGTAGCTTGGGGAAATAACATCTTTCAAAAAAATAATTTTGCTTCTAATTTAAGGCATTTTTGTCTTCTTTTCGATACTGAAATCTATTTTATTTTATTTTGTTTCGTGACTTTTTTGAGTAAAACAAATGCCAAGCGATCCATATAAATTGACCCGCAATTCACCCGAAAAAAGAAAATTACTACAGTCCCTCTGAATCCAGTTTCTATACTGCAACGCATTTCATCGTTGCCGATGATGATTATTAGTCTGATACGGACTTCAAACAGGTCGATGAGATCTTAGCCGATAAGCTTTCAACAGATTTAGTATCATCTGTTTTGATATCTGGTTTTGTACCAGGTTTTTAGTTTTTTGAGCACTGCTTGCCCCTAGCTCAATCTTCTTTTGGTTTAGTTTTTCTTGGCCGCCCAATTTCACGACAAGTTACGCAATCTTTTCGATTCATCTGGATTTTTCACAATCTTTTCGATTTTTTTATTTCGATTGAGTAGGTCTGATATTCAAGCCAGACTCGCTTGACTATTATTTTTTTTCATTTAAGTAAATTTAAATTTATTTATAATATTTTGAAACAAAGTCCCTAATTATCAAGAATGTTGCTTGATATATTGTACATAAAAATTAAGATTTCAACACATTAGAGGGGCGCAGAACCAATCATCGTTTCGCAAGATCAACGAAACTTGTAGCGAATCTTGTAAAGGAGGGTTGATTTGGGATTGTCAAGTTCGTCAATAAATTAAAATTTTAGACGAACATAAGAAGACATTAAACCTCAACGTGATAAATCACAATCCGTAAGCCTGCTAAAATTACCTCATGAAATCTACACACACTATGTCTTACCAATATTTTATTCTACTTTTGCAAATTGAGCAGCTCTTGTTCAAAATGGAGTGTGAAAGTGTAGAGTGGATCTATATGTTTAAAACAATTTAAACTGTACATAACAAATAAATAAATAAATATAGCACATATAGCATCTCGCGTGAATCTTCAAATAACTATGACATAATTAAATTATTGTTTTCCATAAAAGGGCGTACAATTTAAAGAAACTTAAAATTTTATCGTATGGTGCTTTCTCGCTAAAACTTCAATAAATCGACAAGGAGTCGTTGTACTAAAATTTCCAAAGCACCATTTTCTAAATTCTGTAGAAAATAATTTGAATTTGAGAATGAAACATCGAGCAAGTTCGTTTAAAGTCTCAAACAGCAGCATATTTTTTTTCTTTCTAGACAATTTCTATTTTACTCAAAAAAGTCATAAAATAACAAAATAAATTTGAGCCAAAACAAAATCTAGAAACATTTAAATTAGTTCATGGAAAATAATTCTATTAATATGATCCACCCCATTATGTAAAATGATGTTGTCACAGTTTTGATAACGATGTTGATTCTTCTGCATCAGGGAGTAGTTCTAACCCAGGTTCTGATAATTTAAATAAATTGCAGGCTATGGTGCCAAGCATTAATTCATAGTTTTTTCTCGAACTTCATTTAGCAAAATATCAAATTCAATTTGAACGCTCTCTAGTATAAAGGGTGTGGTTTATGATAATATTTTAAATGTGGTTCTAAAGAATTATTCGTCATTTTTTCCAATTACTTATAGTTGATATATTTAATGTGGTTTTCGAAAGATATATGATTATCTTAAAATTGTTAGAGTCGCCAATATTTAAGTCTTTAATAATTATCGTCAAATTTCCGTTTTGTCGGTATTTGACAAAATTTTAGAGAAAATTATTACTAACCGGATGATCGATTTTCTAAATAAATCAAATTTTATATTTTCTCGTCAGTATATAGATTTCGACAAGCTTCTGATACAGATTTGGCCTAAACAGACATTACTGTTTTGAACATCGTAATTTTGACAGGCAATACCATATTTCTAGCCTATCTTATTTATATTCGTAAAGCTTTTGTTTCCGATACAGCCGGAGGATGAGATTATTTAATTTTTGGGTGAAGCAAAGCAACAGTAAATTTTAGCAAAAAAAAAAAATTACAAATTTTCTCTCCCCAAATCTACGACACCGAAATTTGCCACCACTCTAAGAAACAATTTGTAATATAGAGCGAGTGGATAAATTCAAGTATATTGAATGTTGGGATGACCATATTAATTCGATATGCATTAATGAACCCCATTTATTTGCTTGATTAGAAAATTTGCTGAGTTTTTTTCACTGTTTTAAAGAATTTTTTTTCTCATTTATCCATATCCGGTTTTCATATGATTCTTCAACCTTCGATTCAGCAGTTAAAAGCAAACTAAATAAATTGCGTATTTTACAAAATTTGTGCTGTAAAGCAATGTGTGCAATAACCACATTTTTCTGTAAAACTTGAAAAAAAAACACTAGCACCCCAGTGGCACTATTCTGGTTTTTCCTGGGAATAGGGAATTGGGAAAAATATTTTCATAGTATTTTTGTCTAAATTGTATTTTTCTGGCCTACTAAAGAGATAAGTTTGGTGTAAATATTTTCGAAACAAAGTTAAATGGGAAAATATTTTTCCCTATAAAAATTTTGTGGAGCAAAAGTTTCCCAATACACTTTGTTTTGAAATTTATTGCACCAAACTAATTTTCTCAGTAGGCCAGAAAAACACAATTTAGACAAAAATACTATGAAAATATTTTTCCCAATTCCCTATTCCCAGGAAACACCAGAATAGTGCCACAGGGGCCCAATTTTGGTCGAAAAACCGGAATAAAATTTATGAGTTTTACCTTTGTTTCACATACGTACTAGACGTAAATATTGAATTTTGCTGCTGTTTGTATCAAACAATTATATGATTTAATGTTTTAGGTCTAGTAGGTAAGTGAAACAACTGTGACTCTCATGATTTGTATTCCCATTTTTTGACCAAAATTCGGCCCCAGAAAGAAAATGATAGCACACAGTTTTCAAAAGGAAAAGAGTGATTTTAAAAAATAAATCAAATATTCGAGATTTGTTGATTTTCATGGAATGAATTTTAAATTTAAAAATAAAAATATATGGATTTCAAATAATTGTAAGTTTTTTCACTTTATTTGCATAAAGTTTGCAAATAAAGCTGCATTTAATTCCCACTTTTTACGATATTCTATTCCAACAAGTCGATGGCAAATCGACAAATCACAAGGAAAGTTTTTATTAGCAGCATTTCTGACAAAAGTAGCTTCTATTTTTTTGGAGTGTTTACAGATTTACCATTCGCTCTATTGCGGAAGGCCAAAAAAAAATGAGTTTGAAATGATCAGAAATAGGGATCTTTGTATGGTGTACGATGTCATGCAAACTAACTATATAGCAACGATGGATTACGTGATAGGAGTGAAACATCATTCTTAAGTTTATTTTAGATATTTTTGGCTTTTTAGACAAAATATTATTTCTAATGACATTCACAATATAGTTGTGATTTTTTTAAGTCATCGAAAACAAAGAGGCCATTTGCTCACAATATGTCTACCATAAAAAGTAGAAAAAGTTCATTCGCTCTCATTTTTAACCCCAGGATACTTGTGTAAAGAGACACAACCGTCACAAAAATGATAACTTCCTTAAGTTTATTTTTGGCAGTATATGGTTTCGTACTGATAAAAAGTTGGTCTTATTAATTATTCTTAAGCTTTTTCCATAAAATAAAGGATCATAGTGATTTTTGCCTTAAATTAGTTTTCGTAAATATTTTGAAAAGATGAACAGAAAGGTTCTCAATTTATTTTGCAATAGTCGGTCCACACCAGTATTTCAAAAGTGAAATTCACAATTTTTCATAAAAAAAACGGAAAGGGTATAAAGAGCCGAATGTCGAAGTGCCGAATTTCGAAGGGCCGAATATCAAAGGGCCGAATGTCGAAGGGCGGAATGTGTCGAATGTTGAGGGGCCGAATTTTTTTATGTTGTTTTTAGAAATATAATTTTTTAAATTTGTTGTTTTATTGAATATTTTGTATTTTTTTTTTATTAAACATCGAATTTATGTATTTTATACTATTTTTCATCACGTATCCAGTCAGCGATACATTTTGGTGAAGGAAAATTTTGTCATGCGCCACCAATAGGTAAATATTGGTTCGGCATTCGGCCCTTCTACATTCGGCCCTTCGACATTCTGCCCTTCGACACATTCGGCCCTTTGACTCATTCGGCCATTCGACATTCGGCCCTTCGGCCCTTTGAAGTTCGACCCTTCGACATTCGTCTCTTCGACATTCGGCCCTTTGATATCATACCAAAAAAACAACATGATCTAGATTAAACTTCACAATTAAGTTTTTCCATAAGTTAGAAGGCCCCAGTGATGTTTGGTTCATATCGGTTTACAGGTTTTTAAAATTATATTGCATTTTAGTAAAAACGATTACAAATGAAAAGATTGTAAATTAAGTTTCAAATTAAATTGGTTTTGATTATTATTTAAATTTTACAGAAAATGACGAGTTTTGATACAAAAAAACTTAATTTTACCAAAATTCAGCATATCAGTCCAGGCAGATTGACTAATCGTGATGAAACATCAAATCTTTTTCGTATCGATCAATTTTCATTGATCTTCTATAAATCACATGTATGGTTTTCCTAAATTTCCCGCGAAACTACTACAATCCGTCTCTAATTGGCGTTAATATATGGATACTTCTAGGTCCTATAAAATAGAAAACAGGTTTATTTTGGCAAAATTGGGAATTTGGGATAGCCATATTTGTATTGATCTGCTAGAAACCGTACATGTGGTTTAGAAGTATCTCTATATAAACACCAATTAGAGAATCCGTGCATTTGATTTAAAGTAAATTAATTCAAATTTGGCTGTAACAAACACCCTAAACTTAAAATTTGACCAACCTAATTTAATCTAAAGAAACGAGTTTTTCTATTAGATGGAGCCTAGTAATATCTCAGAGTATACGTCACTTAGCATGTTGATTTATATGAGTTTCTCGGAAATAGAGAAATGTGTGCTTTGGAATTATAGCACTCCAAGGCAAATTTGGCTTTCCTAAACACTTTTAAACCTAAATTTCATCGGAAAACACGTACATGACATTTAAAAAAAATAAAAAAATTGTTCGTCAGAATTTTAGCACTCGAAGTCAAATTTTGCAGGACACAAAAACTCCAATTTTGCATTAATTGAATTTGTATTAAACATTTTTGAACATAATTTTACATCAAAATTTATTTAATTTTTTGTGACCGTTTCCTATTTGTTTCCGAGAATTTTGGTTATAACATAATTTGTAGGAAATTCGATTGTAGTAGAGAAGAGTAGCATCATTACACTGAAGAAGAACAGATAGTTCGAAACCGGTATGGTCAGAAGGGAAAAAAAACCATTATCACAAAAATTAAGATAAAGAAAGCTACAGAAGTTTTTATTTTTTATGTTTTGCGTCTTGTTAATGATAAATTGTTTTTTAAAATTTATAACTTAGTTAACTCATTAATTTTTATTTTAATTGACATAAGACGAAAATAAAAGTTTTTAAAAAAGTTTTTAATTAGTGTAATAATAAAATATTGTTTTTGTTTTTATACATACTAATATTACGTGATAAATATCGCAACAACAAATATAAAAATGGATTACCACCATCTTTATTACAATTAACTAAATAAATCGTTATTTAATACAATTGGTTTAAGAAAAATGACGTATGGGCTTAACTTAAGGTATTTTCTTAACCCTAACTGAGGCAAAATATAACCTCTAATTTTAACCTCAAAATGAGTGGATTCTATATCATTGGAAAGGGCATAGACCAGGGAATTTCTTTATGGCAAAGCTTATTTCCAAATAACCTTTAGTTTTTTTTAAATCAAGTTAGAAGGTGACAGCTTTCATACCTTTACACATTTTAATTGCATTAAATAAAGATTTAAAATGCAATTTAAGTTATTTCGTTCCTTTACGACTACAAATAAAAAAGTTGGCGAGATTTTGGTTATTATTAAAAAAAACTTAAATATATCATGATTTCCACGGTAACACTTAGGACATCAGTTCTATGGGATGAAAGCTTCCAAACGACATCCTCCCGCCACCCCAATCTACCAAAAAAAAAAATGGGCCGATTTTTGGTTATAGTATTTTTATGAATTGTTTTTCGAACAAAATATCTGTGGGTATATAATACGTATACTAGCTATTTTTTTAGCCGTGATAATGTGCGGTTTATGATAACAACCACTATCAATATGGTCAGTTTTAGTATATTATGTTTAAGTTGTTTTGATTTTTTCGCATTAATTATTGTGTTAAAATTGCGATAAATTGAAACCTCAGAAGCATACCTAAAAAATTACAGAATATTAAAAAATTATCATTTAATTTAGTTTATGCTTAACAAAAATTTTAAATCGGAGCTATTTACAGAGCAGACAAGTAAGCGGTACTGCATTAAATGAAAACCTTCTGTTTCTCGGGATTATACAACACAAAATATGTTTCCCACATAATTTCTCGACCACAAATTTAATATATACAATATTTTATGTTATATATTTAAATGAATTGCTTTATGATAATCATCCTCATCATGCTGACGATACTTCATGCAATGATGATGATAAAAAAAAATTGTGATACATATACATAAAATTATAAAGACCAACGGTCGAATTTTCAACCATACGAAAAAAAAACAATTTTATACATTTTCCACTATATCGCTTAACCAAACGCATGCGCATATTCATTACATACATACGTATATGTAGTTAACGGTTGAGGTAACCCATGATTAAATCATTAAATATGAATGAATTTTTTTGTAATTTCAAAAATTTCTTAATTTAAATTTAATTATTAATTTATAAGGTATATATACAAGATATGTTAGACATGTTTTTGGTCCTCTTTTAAAAAGTGTATAAGCGATTTATCTTGGCTATATCTTGTAGTCGGCTTGGTCCGATACATAGCAGTTATGTAATTTATTCGGGAGGAAACAACACCATAACGAAAAAAATTTAAATTAATTTCTTAATAATTTTAAGATAACATATTTTTTTTTTGGCGAGAATTGTTACTTTGTAATAATAATAATAATTTTATTAAATATTATTTTTTTTTGTCTTGACTAACATCCAGTAGAGTTGAGTTATTATTGAATTTGCCTAGAGCTAAAAACTTTCTCCTTTAAGAAATAAACAACACAAAATGTGTATTATTAATCTGAAGTATTTTATAACATAAGTAGTGTTGTTTCATGTTGCTGTTGTTGTGTTTGGTATTATTATATCGTTAGATTAGTTGGTTTGTCTGTTATATAGATTAAGTTATTCTTGTATTATTTAACATTGCAATGTTGTGTGGTTTACCTGTATACCCTACATTGAGCGTATATTGCATTAAGACTAATACAAATATTTTATAATTTAAATTTTATAGAATTATGAAGTTTCCGGAATTTATCATTTCATTGATGAAGGTAAACGTATTTGAATTTATATATATTTTTTTACCATCATATTTTCGGTTGCTGTCAATTTGCTATCAACGTCGAAAAATCCTTTTAACGTACATCTCAAAATCAAAAAATCAACTTAATTGCGATTACGATATTTTGATTTTACGCGTATTATGCATGTTTATTTGACAGACGTTTACTCACTCAAACAAATTTTCTTCGCATGCCATTATATTTTGGTTGCGAGCTGTCGAAATTTATTGATAAGATGAGTGGCAAAGTTGGAAATTTTAATTTGCTTAAAAGTAAAATGTGGTTTTTTAGTCTAATTTTGAACCAAACCCGAACAAAATTTTTTCACACGTCACAAAATCTTTCGCCAAGTATTTAAAAAGTATATTTCAATTCAAGAGTAGGAAGATTGTTGAGAATGGGGAATGAATTAGATAAAGTTTAAAGAGGTCGAGTTATACGTAAAATCATTAATTTTTGGCTGACATGAGATAAAGCGTATATATGGATTATGCAAATAGAACCTGATATTATCATTTATAAACTCTGGTTCGTAAATTATTATTAATAGAGGATTAAGATCACGTATTTATAAATATATTATACTCATATTTCATAAATCCCAACTTTTTACGAAATTTATTATAATCTGTAAGTTGTGCCATTATTTATATCCAAACCATTGCTACCATATTCTAGATTTTTAAAATGTTACTTGCATTGATCATCCATGGCACATGGCAAGTTTAAATGTCTTGGAGAGTAAACAGCGTTTAGAACCTTTTAAGATCTTATATACAATATCATTAAAAATTTTGGGAAAATGCAGACGACATATTAAAAAAAAATTCTATTTACGGATAATTATGTATAAGTTTTCCGAGGACGACCGGGATCAAAAATTTTAATCTAACTACCTCCATTTAATAAAATATTGTTGGATATATAATCCATTAAAATTTTTACTCGACCACTTAAACCGGATTAAAAATACTTAAATTCCCATTTCTTTTTTCTTTAATTTTTTGTTGCTGTTTTGTTAAATGATATTCACGTCCAGCAAGTATGAAGAAATGAATTAATTTAAAATATTCAGATTACTGTAGGATTGGCTTATAAGTGATAGTTTGAAATCAAACTCGGGTTTATTTCCAATAGCAAGAGCATCCAAAAACGTAAACCGAAAACAAAACAAAATCCTAAATAGTTGTTTTGTACCGAATTCAAACGTAAACGATTGAAGTAGATAAAGTCCTATTCAAGTCTATAGTTACGGGACCCTTTAAAAGGCTAAATAGACCTTTTATTATCCACATCCGACAGACGATGAAGAACTGAATATTTCGGCAAGCCTTAATACTTTATAACAGATAATAACCCATATCAGTATTATTTAAAATTAGTTTTGTTGTTTATACTCTGAAGAGGAGGCTATCTGTGTAACTAAAGGGGTTTCCAACTTGACAACTTTTTTTTTGTATTCATGTCGCACCGTCTTGTCAAAACCACATATTATTAATGTCTAGCTCATGCAGTTTACCAAAAAAAACTGTTGCAGCATGTCTCTGAAGCGATCTCCATTAACTGTAACGTGACGGCCATTTTCATCAACGAAAAAACGGTCCAATATAACACCACCAGCATGAAAACCGCTCCATACAGTTATTTTTTGTGGAGGAACTAGTGTTTCTTGAAGCACATGAGGGTTTTCATCTGACCAATAACGCATATTCTGTTTGTTCACGAAGCCGCTTAACCGAAAATTTTCTTCATCACTGAAGATGATTTTGTGATGAAATTGGTTATCTTCTTCCCACATTTTCAGAGCCCAATCTGAGAACGTTATAAGGGTGCAAGCCAAGATCCTTTCGTAAAATTCGCCAAAATGTGGTCTGAGCGATGCCCAATTCTTGAGAACGCCGTGGAATCGACTGTTTTGGTTCGTTTGCGATGGACGCTTGAACGACAGTAATATTATCTACACTTTGATAAACCCGTTGTCTCACTAGCCCACGGGAACACCCAGCAGCGAATATTTTTTCACTAGACTATGAAATGCTTTTCTACTGGGGCGACAATTACGCCCAAAAATTGACAAAATTAATGCTCATGAAGTTGCAGTCACCGACTAGGAATTTTTATAGTAAATTTTAATTATTTGTAAACGTAAAAAGTTGTGTCATAAATGTGTATGTAGTTATTAGTAATTTACATTATTGTATAACAAAATCAGATTCGTAAGAAAATTCTATTCCATTTTCCGCAGCTACCCTCTATTCTTGTACTCAGGTTGGAATAATTGCAAAATCTTTTCATTGGGAGTTTTTCATATTTTTAACACTTTTTAAACAAAAATAAGTTGAGTCGATCATATACCTACCACATGAAATACATTTAGGACGGGGCTCGAAAAAAAATGGTCCACAGCAACATTTTTTTTATCCGCTGAGGAAAAAGTTTAATTTATATTTTTGCACTTTTTGAATGTTTAATGAAATTTTTTTATTATTTTTTATTATTATCAATTCAATCTGTTTCTAAATTCGTCCATACTTTACACCTATAACCAATTCGATCACGTACGGCTATAGGACCGATTCAAGGCCATCTGCACATTGCATAGCTTCATGCCAGCCTATATTGGCATGAAAGATGGGTCGGCCCACACCGCACTCAATTGATATTCTCAAATAGCAACAGAACCTTTCCAAAGGCGTATTTGTCTGCATTCGTGCGAATAATTTCTTTTTACATATTCATCTCACTGTAAAATCGAGGCTGTCAAAGTTGTTTGTTTTGTAATTAACCGATTCCTATATTGCTGTAATTCTCCTCATTATCTGAATCTGATACATGCACATTATCAATTTCGTTTACTAATTCTAATTGCTCGCTCGCAGTTAAATCTCTTATTTCTGAGGTGTTTCGCAAACTCAATAAACGATCCATATTTTTTAGAAGAATATTCTAAAAAATTAAATGGTTTAAATTTAAATAATGTAAAACACAAAGTCACTGCCATCTCTACCATAATATTTTTTTTCTAGTTTTAATTTAATACAAGATGCATTTATTTGATAGCTAAACTAAAATAAATCAATAGTTCACGGAATATACTGCACAAATACACATAAACTGCAAATTAGAAAAACTAACAGATTATTACATGCACGAAGTAAATATTAATCTTCATTTGGTAGATTTTATTAAAATACCCACATGTAATCAAAATATATAATATACTTATAAATGTCACTCAAGCAATAATAATAAAATTTACACAAATAAAATTAGATTACAATTATTACAAGCAGGAAGTGAATCCATCCATTGTTACAGTCATATATGTTTTCTAGTTTTAATTTAAATACAAAATGCATTTATTTGATAGCTAAACTCAAATGGATTAATAGTTGTCGGAAAATACTGCACTTTACTCATACACTGTAAATTATAAAAACCGATTTTTACATGCACGAAGTGAATACTAATCGTCATTTAGTAAATTTTATTAAAATAACCACATGTTCTCAGAATATATATATACTTAAATTTCACTCAAGCAATAATAATAATATTTACACAAATAAAATTTGATTACAATTATTACATGCAGGAAGTGAATCCATCCATTGTTACAGTCATATATGTTTTCTAGTTTTAATGTAAATACAAAATGCATTTATTTGATAGCCAAACACAAATGCATCAATAGTTCTCGGAATATACACTTATCACATTATATATACCTATCACATATACCTATATTATATATCGCTCATTTGCTGCAAGAGTGACACAATCCAAAAATTTTAATTTTTCAGTAGAGCGATTTGAAAATATCACTCAAAATTATTTGTAAACCTCGATTTTCAAAAGTAAATAAAAATACATTCTGATTAGTAAAACAAATTTTTTTATAATTCTTTAATAATTCTTAGGATAGTTTCCAATATCTTAAAATGTTAATTCCATTCGCGAATTGAGTGATTTTTGATATGAAATTTTACCTAATTTGCTTGAAATAACTACATAAGAAAGTATGTTTTGAGACAAATTAATAAAATTATGATTTATTGGGAACCGTTTGATTTGAATATCTTAGAAATGAGTGAATTATGAGTTATGTCACTGTTGCGGCAAATGAGCGATATATACAGAATATAACGCTCATTTGCTGCAACAGTGACACAACTCAAAATTCACTCATTTTAAGATATTCGAATCAAACGGTTCCCAATAAATCATATTTTGATTATTTTGTCTCAAAACATACTCTCTTACGTAGCTATTTCAAGCAAATTAGGTAAAATTCCATATCAAAAATCACTCAATTCGCCAATGGAGTTAACATTTTAAGATATTGGAAACTATCCTAAGAAAACTATCCTAAGAGTTATTAAAGAATTATAAAAAAATTTGTTTTACTGATCAGAATGTACTTTTATTTATTTTTGAAAATCGCCTTTTTTACAAATAATTTTGAGTGATATTTTCAAATCGCTCTACTGAAAAATTAAAAATTTTGGATTGTGTCACTCTTGAAGCAAATGAGCGATAAGTATACCTATCACATTATTTGGTGATAGTGTCTTAAGGTAAATGTCCTAATTACCGGCAAGTTAAGGCGACAGTAAATTTTCCAGTAAAATATTTCTCTTTAGTTTAAGTAAATAATTTTAATAAATTTTCTTTTTGTAAAGAAAATTAGAAACCTAATTATTAATAAAATAAAACTGAGAAATTCTAATAATATTTTTAATAAATAATTAAAATTATTTATGTTTATTATTAAAATTCTTATTAGCGACACTTAAAAAATCTTTGTGATCCAATTATCGGCAGATGACGTTCCTATTATTTCGTCAAACTTAAAAGTACATAGAAAACATTTTAAAAATTTTAAGGAAAAAAGAGACTTAATAAACACATTTTATTAAACACTTGTTTTTTATTTCGCAAAAACAAGTGTTTAATAAAATGTGTTTATTAAGTTTTAGTGTGTTTCGCCAAGTGCCTACGGCAAATAGCGTAAAAAGGAAAAAAGAGACATTTTTTATAAAGCTATTTTATTTCAATCATACTTAATAATTATAATTTACGCAGTATTTAATTAACTTAAAATATTATTACAAATAAAAACAATTTAATCCAACAAAATAAAATAAGGCAAGTAAAGTTCTCATGCTCAGGTACTCAATTAACAAATTCGGCATAAACTTAAACTAAAATTTAAGCCTTTCGAAGGCTTTCAATTTCAGGTACAACATAAATTCCCCGAATATTTAATAAAGACGGAGGATTAATGAAAGTACAAATTTCTTCATCTTTATACCAAATTACGTCCTATTTTTCATGCTATTTCCAATTTTGGCCATTTTTGGCTCATTTGCCTAGTTTTTATGTAAGCTCACTCTTATTTGTATCACCGTCCCAGGAAAATATTCTTATTCGTAATTACAAAATCTCCAGGAACAGATTTCCTTTTAGTTTTTTCAACATCATTGTCATCATTAATCTTAAGAGTTGAAGGTTATGGGTCAGTTGATCAGTTTCGCAATTGTTGTTTCATTTCTTAGAGGTAAATGGTTTTTTTGGTGAATTCTGCAGAATAGCTGGTGTTCTATCTGGGGTCTTAGCTGGTGCCAAAAGATCGTAAGTCAAAATGACAATACCGTCAGGTCCAATAGTGCAATCCAAGAGGTTCTCGTTACCAGACCAAAGTTCATCATCCAGGGTGCTCCCTAATAATATAGAAGTATTATCGATGTTTGGTCGTACATTGGAACTTTCTTTTTATAGGTCATCCCAAAAATAAAATCGCTTTTCATCTTTAATGTCGCCCATACATACATTGCCAAATTTTTAAACTCCTGTAGTTTTTCATTTTGCAGTCTTTGCTCAAAAGCTTCAAGAATTGGTTTTGTTTGCTCGGTGCCCTGTTTGTAACATTAATGTAGTTGTTTGCAAGATATTGGTCTTTACATTTTTAGAAGCTTAGAATAATCAATCGTGTTTGCATCGAATGGGTATAGTCAGGAAGTTTTAAATCCATTTACGATTGTTTGCTTCTTGAGAGCCTGTTCTAAACAAATTTTAAAAAAAACAAAAGATGCTAAAACCGTTACAAATTATTTTTTATATAATTATTTATTTATTCAATACAATAATAAAATTATTTTTATTACTATTTGTTTATTTTACTTACCAAAAATAATAAAAATATTGTGTAGCACAAAATACGAGAAGGGAATAGAAAACGATTTTTTCAAATCAATTATTTAGCACAACACGCTCTAATTACACAAAAAATCTACCTGTTCTAACGATATTTCTCTATCGTAAATTGCAACCGATAAATAGAGAGAGCTGAGAGTATCGCATATTGAAATAAAAATAAAAGACCATTGTGCATATACACACTAGAGTAGTTTGAATCAGGTTACTTCCTCGTTGTTCCACTTTACCTATAAAATTTTATGGTTTCATAGGTAAAGGGGAAAGACACGAAGAAGTTACCGGATTCAAGTTACTCTAGTGTACATATGCGCAGTAGTTTATATGCGTATGTATGATGGCACACTAGGTTTCACAGAAATCATTACTTTCTTCGTTTCTTTCGGGGCATACAGACACTACAAATACGTTTCGGACAGCATATTTGTATATTCTATATAACCTGCTTTAAAATTAGTATGAAATTCGTTAGGGGCACTGAGTGTGCCATGTACGGTTCTAGGGTTACATGAAGTGCGCTATCTGCACACCAAGCACAATTTTCGTTTATTATTCAGTTATTTTACTCGATAGGAAAGAAACGGTTATGCTAATATAGTGCCTTTGACAAAAATGAACAATTCTGACGTCGTTAGTTTACATTCTTCAGCCAAACTGCAGCAAGTAGTCTCTTCTTTGGTTTTGAACTTAATTTTTATGATATTTTCAACAAACTTTCAAAATGAAAGAGCTGGTTCGTTTGAATAAATGTAGGTCCCGTGTGAGAAGTTATAGACTAATGAAAATAAGAAGAGTACTTTCAAAATGATTCACGATTTTTTTATACGTCTAGTGCTTCTATTTAACATGTTTCCCGTTTTCGCTATTACGTCCATTTAAGAAACCATAATATTATCCAACATATGTTTGAATGTAGAACCAGTCTGATGAGGATACTGGAGATTAATTTAGAATATATATAATAGATCGTCTACGATCGGTGTATTTCTTTTTTATTCATAGAAAGTTTGTAAAAATTATTTCGTCACGAAACTCGTAATGGAACCTCATACAAAATGCCAAGAGTTGGATCTAATCATTTTTCACTCATGAGTCTCATTAATTTTGAGATAAAATTTGGACGGTTATATTATCACGTCAAGGACATAACCGTTAAAAATTAATAAAATTTCTTTATCATTTATTCATTTGAAATCGGCAGAAACACAATCCTGCACCTCATATTTTCATATCAAATATATTACTATGATTTTATACCAACTGTATCAGGCATTAAAAAATACAACACAACTCTTTTCCACTTTTTTCTACAATGAAATTATTTTACTGATATTAAATTTCATAAAATATAGACAGATGTCATTTCTAAGATATGAGCTTTCTAAAAGCGTGTGAAACTATAATCATATTAGTATGTTCGAAGTTGAAACTAAATTCGAAACCGGCCCTACCACAATGTCTATCTAATCTGGCTCCATTAAAGTTGAACCCGCATATAATGCACATTTTAATTTCAACATGAAAATATTTTAAAATATATTTGATGGAGAGATTTAGTTTTGCTTCATGATAATTTAAACGAGCAATCGTTAAAAAAATTAATTGTGTCCCTCTCACCAATCCACTGCGGACTCATATGATTTAAAGGGTAGCGATCGAAAATTCCAACGCACATAAAACGATTTTGGCAACTTTTCTAATAACAGACATTATTGCTTGAACCAAATTTTGAATGATGAAGTTTAACTTTAGTTTTTTGTCTTTTAAGCAGCATCAATTTTATTTTAAATAGTTTGGACATTGGATTCATTCATAAAAACTATGGATACACTTATGTTTCTGCCAATTATATTGGGAGAAACATATGCGTGTCAAATCATTTTTATAGAAATTGACAAATCCTGCCACATTTAACATTTGACCTAGAGATTAAAGCTTGTAACCTCTAAAGCCATCAATTAATAAATGGAAAGACTTTGTCTAAAGATAAAAAAGCTCTCCCATATATTTTGACCGAGAAATAAAATATCAAGACACGCAGCTAAAAATTAATTAAATTAATAAAAAAAACTCGAAAAAGTCTTTAACATATGGTGGTCTGCAAATCAATCCAAATTAACTTTTAACAAATTTCCAAAAAAAAAAATAATAAACTTATTAGCAATTTATCATTACACAAAAATCAAATTAAAACTAAAAACATTCATCTGTCCTAGATTGAAAGCAACAAAAAATTATACTTTTTTGATTGAAAATCGTACATAATTTTTTTAACTGGCATCGTGCGCACATATTTAGCATTTATAACATATAAAACTCTTAAGATTTATATATGTATTATGATTTAAAGCAAAAAATATTATAAATTTTTGAAAGACATCAAGTAAAAATTTAATGTAATAAAAAATAATTATTTCATCCACACTGCTTCCGTATCAATCACATAACATCATAACATCAACATCATCATCGATATTCATGCAGAAAATTACTAAAATCGCGATATTTTTCTCCCGTCTTCTTATAACATGAGAGTGGAAAAATGATGTTTCTGCAAAATATTAAGTGCTATATCTTTATGAGACCGAGGGTCTACAAAGTAAAGAAAAATTTTTTTTTTTTTGATGTAATAAATATTTTATAATAAAGAAGATTTATTGTGGTTTAAAGGCATCATAATTTTTCATTAAAGTACACAATTTAAGGTTTTGTTGCTTTTTTGGTAATTATTACGTTAGCAATTTTTTTTTAGTAAGGCAAACATAAAGCTGTGTGCTGCATTCTTCCAATATACAACACACATTGATTTTGATTGAAATGTCGATTTCTTTATTTTTGATTGACGATTGAAAAACTGTTGAAGGATTTTTTTTTATATACTTTGTATATATATTTTTTTATGTTAAGTGGCTTCTGTTATATATGTAGTATAATTTATTGCGGGAGATAGATCATATTGGCGAAATGGCTTTGATCTAATTTCCTTGCGGTCATTTGTGTTTTATGTATATATGTATGTAGAATACAAATATTTTATATTTGCATTTATTGCTTTATATATAATAGAGTTGAATTTATATGTTTTTGAATTGACTTGAAACAAAACTAATCATAAATTATTGTAAAACAATTTTATTTATATAATATGTAATTTGTGATTATAGACGCAATTGTCGGCAAAATTATGTATAGGTGTATATAGAACAAAAACATTATTTAAAATCGATTTGTTGAAAATATTTTTGTTCAAAAATTTCATCAATATACAAAATAACAATTATCGTATAATAAAAAATAATTGTTTTGTTAGAAAATTGATTTTGGTTTAAGACGTACGAATATATATATAGACAATATGAAGAAATTGTAAGTGATGGAATATTATGCGCGCGCGGTTTAATATTTATAGATGTTGTAACTCTAAATCGTATTGTTGTGTATATCTGATATTGATACATAGTGGTTTTTGAGGCTAAATTCTATAAACTATAATGTTTAGTCATTTATATTTAGAAAATATGCGATTACTTACTATTATTATTTTGGTCATTATACTTTGCTTATTACCGCACGGTATAATTTATATATGAAGGTTTTCTTTATAATTTGATTTTTTGCATTAAATTTGCGCACACAAAAATTTGGTTTAGTAATTTAGCAATTTAGTTTTTTTTTTTTTAATTAATTATCGTGTTGTGTGAAGTAAATTTGTGCTAATCGATATTTTTTGTATACTGCGCAAATAATTTGTGTCTTTGAAAAAAATCATTAGTCGCATTCCAGAGATTTAATGCGGGTCGTATATCAAGACTTTATGGGAGGGAGAATATAATTTGCACACAAATTTACAAAAAGTTACTAATAGCGCTAGTTAATAATTTTAGCAATTGGTTTTCATGTGTAAAACTGCGCCTCAAACTTTTATGTAGCGCAAAGCTTCTTGATTTAACTATATAGATTTCATTAAAATTATACAAATCACCCAAATTTTATTTTTTATTTATTACGAGTTAATTTACAAAAGTAATTAATAATTTTTAATTAATTTTACTTCTTGTTTCTTGTTCTTTTGTTCAAATTTAAAGTTCGCCATTGTACTATTTTTGTAGATACAAACTCCACTTTTACAAAAAAGGTTTAGTTTGATTTAATAATCAAGGCAATAGCAAAAATTTTTGAAAGATCAGGGAAAAATTTAAGAGCGTTGTAGAAATATTTTTATGAAAAATGGTCTTCAATAAAATCATTGCGCATCATCATTTTTTAACCGATACTTACCATACGGATTGAGCCAACTTTTTATACCCGCTTTACAAAATTAGAAGCTACCGCTTCTTAGGAATATTTTTTCAAATACATACTTAAAAATCTCGCCTAGCCACATTTTACTGGTATAATGACTATCTCATTAAAAGTTGACCTTGCAATGTTGAGTTATGAGTAAAACTGAGTAGAAAACATTTAGTAAATTTAAGTATTGGTTTCATTAATTTGTCAGCCATAATATGAGAAGAGCTTGACGGCCACGCCTCATCATATAATAAATTTTTCGGAAGCACTAAAGTACCGTGTACAAAAATCTGCCTAAACCCAATAACACGATTAAATTGTGCGGTTCGACTATTTTACTTCACTTTAATGACAATTTTAACAACTAAATATTTTTTGACATTTTGGCGAAAAAAATTATTACTGAAGTAAAAAAAAATCCACTCAATGAGATTCCTCTAAATCCAAAGGATTGCAATTTAAACGAAACGAGCTTATGGTCGAACATATGAAATTTCGATTGATTTAGATAAAAACCACAACGACACTTTACTATATTTAAGTGGCTATTAATTCCCGCCTGAAATGTGCTGCCAGGTTATTAGTTAATTTACTCTCCTGAGTACTAAAAATTTGATGTTTTGATGATGGCAGATTCATGCTTTGAAGGCAAAAGGCCTCACGAAGCTGCGTCAGCGGGGTTAACTTTTGATTTGACGTAGAACCAATAAGCTGAGGACTGATGTTGTTTTGTATTTTAGCTACACAATTTTGTACGAATACCTTCCATTAGGTTAAGAGCCTTGAACCCATGCAAGTGGGATGGCTGAATCCGTATAAACGTATGTTGATGTTGGTGAATCTATAATGACTGTCTTACGCTATTCATTAGTTTTGACAACAAGACTGCTTCGCATAGCTCTATCCGTGGAGTATTTATTTTTTTTAATGGAGCTACTCTTTTGTTGATGCTAATACCGTGACTATAACATCTCCGGATCTTAAAATCACCTGCTGTATATGACAGCAGCGTATGCCGCATCCGAAGCGTCACAGAATCCATGTAATTCAAAGGCATTGTGGCAAGAATTAATCCACCTATAGTGATTTTAATCTTGCTTACAAGTTGTAACTGTTATTAGGTGGCTAGGTAATTTTTCCAATGTTTGCTTCCCATAGCTTGTGAATCTATATTTTTGCGGTTATAGTTATGGGAGCAATCCAGCCTAGTGGATCAAATATCCTTGCGATGCTTGATAGGACATTTCGCTTGGTGTTACGCTTCTGTGCAGTTAGGATGGTTGGCATCTTAAAACTAAATTCGTCTCTTTGAGGATACCAATATATACCTAGTGTTTTTACATTTTGATCTTCTGTGATTTTAAATTTCGTAAACTCTCGAATTTCCTCCGGAATTGGTTGTAGTACCTCCCTTGAATTGCTGCACTATTTAATAAGGTTGAAACCTCCACTTTTCATCAATCTTATAAGCTCGTTTTGCCGCTTCGATATTTCGCCTAACGAATGTGCCCCAGTCAAGACATCAACGACATAAAAATCTCCGCTGCGGTCGAAGATTTTCGCTGCTTGACGTTTTTATTGAAACATCAAAGACCAATCGAACTTTAGTTGTTGTGATTGGCTCCTTTATGGCTACATGATGTGGTAAATAATTTGTTCTCCTAGCTGAATTATTTGCTGGGACCATATGTCCTAAACTCAGGTATTCGTCCATAAAATTTTGGTAATCTCTTTCTAACGCAGGAGTTTTTTCTCTATTTGAAGAAATCTTGCGATGACTTGTTTTTTAGAGTCAACAGCTCTACGTTTTCCTTTAATAGAAGCTTCACTTTATAAGGTCCATTGGGTTATGTTTTTAGCCATAGGATTCTTTACTTCTTGGTAAAGTTCTTCACATTTAGACGACAGAATTTCTTCGATTTTCCAAAACCGTTTGTAGATCATTATTTAGTTAAAATCATAGTTTGTATCGGATGTTCATTGGACCCTGAGTTTATAGCTCCAAACATAATAAAACCCAATGCCATACATTGAGTTATAGGTCAGGTTTCACCCTTTATTATTTCTGGCATTAAAATATCAGAAATGTAATCCATTCGTAATAGAATATTTACGACTCCTGGAACATTAAACTTCGGATCAGCCCAAACTGAACCGTCTATGTGTCTCCAAGTTTCTGTGCTTAGATACTCATTGGTGTTCTTATTCTCAATTTGGGTAAGACATACTCATTGGCATGAAGTTCGAAATCAGAAGCGAGTTTAATTTGTGAAGTTAATTTTATGGCATCTTCTCTGACTTGATGTATAAGTTTTCCAGTTTGTCTTATAACTGAGCTACCATGCAATCATCCTGCATTTCACAATCAGTATATTGCTCAATATATAATTATCTTCATTCTTGTATGCAGCTTCTGAATGTGATTCTGTTGTATTCGACCATTTGCTTCTGATGTTCTGAAGCTTCTTGATGTTTTACATTCCTATTAAATGATGCAAATAATTTTTGGTGTCTTGTTGATCTTGCGAGCTTCCTGATTGTAGCCAATTGATTGATATCACGTTTTTGCCGCACTGCAGACGAATGCCATTTTTTTAATACCACGTGATACAATCTGCAGATTTATAAGTATTTCGCCATACGATTCGGTCATTATATCTGTAACGGGGGAATTGCCATTCATTTATATTAATTTATGCAGCGAAATAAGATTTTTAACTTACTTGTTGTTCTTGTTGTGCCATCAATCAGAATTTTTGAATCACGTAATTCTGGATTTTTATCGGTGATCCAACTAACCAGAGTCGACCATATATTAGAACATGTTAGTATCATTATTGGTATATGCATTTCATTTAGTTCACCACCACACAGTAGAATATAGGTTCGACCATATCCCTGGCATATTTCGATGTCCCCAAAAAATTTTCCCGTATATACTAAACACAATCTGTGGCCCTAAAATAAAAAGCATCGAACACTTTCGATACGCATTGTTATGGAAATATATTTGCGATTTCCAATAAAGTAGCTGACATCTGGTGAACAAAACGTGAATCGCAGTTTGCTATGAAGCAAGTGGGATCAAAACTGTCATAACAATCGATTTGACAATTCTCTTCCCCCTTGTAGACGTAGAAACCAACGCTATCTACAATCGATGAAAATCGCCAATATGAGCATTTACATCCGAATGGATTTGTAGATTTAGCCGTAAATCCAATGGGCATATTATACACAATTTTATTACAGCTATTTTCCGATGAAAAACCATCTTGTGTTATTCCTGTATTTTGATCAGAGACAATTTCCTAATCGGGACCTTAATCAATATAACGTAACGACAGTACGTTGATCGATTGTGCATTAAAATTGGAAAATTTAAACAAACAATTTCACCGGTAACAGATAAATGAAAATAATTTTCCGTTTCCATTTTATTTATTATCCCTCTAAAGAAAAAAGCGAGCCGTTTAAAACGGCATGAAAACTGAACGTTTACGTGACGCGGTTTTTACTAACAATATGGAAAACGTCATCGTATGCATGCATAAAGATTATAAAGGGTCCGCCATTTGTAATTATACCTTTTGTCATTTTTTTCAATCGTAGTTTTGCTTTTCGATCATCACAATCATTACGAGTATCATTAAACCATTTGAGGTAATGAATTTTTGAATTATAAATTTAGTAAAAAAGTAAATTAATGAATTTTTGAAATTTCTAATTAGTAAATAAGTACATAAATAAATTTTTGAAATATTTAATTTTTTATTATTTGATAATTTAGCAAATAAGTACCTAAAAGAAATTTAATGAATTGTTTTGCTATAATTTTTAATAGAATAATGTATTGAAGTAGTATTAAATCCTAAATGAGGTTGTGATATATACATATAGTAAAGTATTGTGATAATAAATTGCCAATCATAGTAAATTTAAATAATAAATTTGTTATATTTTACACATAAAAATAATTTTATTTTATTTCAACAAAGAATATTTCTCTAAATTTACCCAAATGGAATCGGAAATAATACGTTTTGGCGTTATAAAAAAAGTTCTGTTTTGCGATACAAAGACATTCTTCTTTTGCACAACGTAAACATATCGCCTTGGCGTTATAAAAAACCTTCATTTTTTTGGTATAAAATCATTTCGTTTTTACGGTACACAAATAGGCCGCTTTGGCGTACCGAAAACGTGATACGTCAATGGTACGATTTTTATTTTAAAATTCATAGTTCAAAATTTACGGAAACGGTCCGCTTTTTTAACGCCAAAACGTTGCGTTTGCGAAGTCTTATATATGAAGTTAACTCATTTTTTGTTTCGCTTATGTTACGCTTTACTTAGAGGGATTTTTGCGTTTACTGTCAGACAGAAATGCAAAAAGACTAAACAAAAACCATTCATTTGTTTGATGTTTTCGGTTGCATAGGTGATTAAGATACTGGTGTGTTCGATAAAATTATACATTTTTTGTTGTGGTTGCACTGTTAATTTTTGGTTGAACTCGTTTTTTATATAAATATGTAATAATATTAGGTTGACAGGTAATCAAGCTTAATCCATTTTTTTTTCTTTTATAGAAATAAGAAAGTGTTTATTGTAGATTATATTGTTAGGTATTTAAGTGTTTTAGCAAAATTCGGCTATTCTAAAAAAAATCAAGACAACATTGGCTTGTAGCAGCTAAAATAAAAAATTAAAATATCCAGTACTTATGCTCTTTATAGCTTTAACATTGAACGTGTTTTAGTTTGTGTTAAAATGTTGCCTGCTCTCGACATAAAAGCGAATGGTTCTTTCGTTTATAGGTACATACAAATCAACGGATTTAAATTAGTAAAGAGACAAGAAACTTCGACAGTTTTTGAATGAAAACGGAAATCGTGTTCGAGTGAAGTTTATACCAAAATAACAAAATATACAATGTGGGCCAAAAGTACTTAGAACTGAAAAAATACTCAAAAATTAAACTTTTTAAAAAATCCAAATATTTCAACATTATTAAACATAAAAATAGCAATATTTTTGAGTGAAAGTAATGAAGGAAATTCTTTAAAACAAAACACACTACAAATCGCACGGAGGTGGCCAAAGTGGTTCTGAGTTAGTACGAAAATCTTTAAAAATGTTGTTATTTGAGAAGAACATGATGTACAAGATAGCATAAATTTGACAGTGGAAAATACGAGATGGCGCTACTCGCTGGAAATTTTTAATTCATTATGTATAATTTTTTTCGCTTAAATAAAACATCTCAAAACATCAAATGGCAAATTGTTTGATCTCCGAGAAGTATGTTAATGTAACACGGCAAATGAAATCTTGAAATTTTACAATATTCCGTATTTCCGCCATTTCTTAACGAATTACGATACAGTTTGGATAGTAGTATTGATCAGGGATTTTAAAGTAAGTTCTGGATAAAATTCTAGGATATGCCCGTGCTGGACTAAACTGGCCATTTTATAACCAGTCCTTATGAAAAAATAGTATTTGTACATTTTACACGATTTAAGTAAATTTTAAACTGGACGGAACTCGGCTATTTCTTAATTAAATTTTGTAAAATTTGTGTCGCATACAAAGATAATTCTGACAAAAATGTATAGACTAAAATTTTCACTAGAAGTTTTTGATTTTCTGCGGCCATATAAGTTATTTTCAGTTTTTAACCAATATCTCAAAAACTTGAGTTGGTCATTTTGTTTAGATCTATTGTAAAGTTTATCCAATTTTTCTTTACGTTTGACGAACTATTCGAATTTTACTCTACGATCTGGACCAACTTTTTTACTATGTTCTTTTGTTATTTGGATTTGAACACAAATCTCACTTTGTTTTTGTGCTAAATTTAAAATCACATTGTTCCAACTCACTTTTCTGTTGAACTTAGAATTTTAATTATATTATACATTTATTTCCGATAATAACTAATTTTCCAAAGTCAGAAATGTAGTTGCTGATTCTATTGTTTCACTCGAAGGGCCAATGTTAATTCCCGCCTTAGATGAGCAGCCGGGTAATTAGTTAATTTGCTCTCAACGTGTTAATCTGGAATTTCTAATTCATTGACAAGAGAAATAACATCTTTCACTTGCTATCAAACAATTGTGTGTATTGGTGCCAAGGAAATAAGATCTGTAATTTCCTATCAACCAAACACGGTGATGCCTACATGTTCGTTGGTTTTGGTGTGTTTCAATTTATGCATGTTTATGATGTTTAAATAGTGGCCATCAATAACATTTATGAAACTAATCAGTGTCAAATCGGTATTTTTACCATCTGTAAACCTATCCTAATTAGTGCTAAGGATGTTTAGATGCTTTAAAAATGAATTCATATACGAAATTTCCGCTTTTTCTAGCACTGTATTTTAGGCCATTTATTATAGTTACAATTTTATCATTGCTATCAACGATTGAAAAAACTATCAGTAATAACAATATGTTTGGAAATCTACAAGTAATTAAACGACGGAAAATTGTTGGATATTTTTAAATCATTCATAAGCAATTGAATCGGTTAAAACTTTCAAATCAACAGCATCAACCTTCCTGCATAGCTTAATACAATAATTTTGAAGCCGGATTCTAATTTTCTACCATTTTTTTCTTTTTTTCGTTAATTCTATCAAGGGTTTTGATTAAACAATGATACACGATCGAACTGTATTACGGGACAGTGCACTAATATCGGCAATTATTCCATTAAGATTGCATTCGACAAAACATATTGAATACAATAAGTCAAGGTAAACAAATAAATAAATAATATTTTAAGCTTTTTCTTAAAATGAACATTTGTAGTCTGTTTTTCGTAGCAAGCCTCCAAACTTTTACGTTTTTGGGGCATCATTTAACTTTATCATTCATCAACATTATTTAATTTTATAAAGAATCTGGGTGAAAGTCAAGGTAAACAAATATATAGAAGTCTTACAGATAAATTGAAAAAAGTTGCAAAGTGTCAGAGTAATGAGACGTTATTCTAATTTTTCCGAATCCGCTAATTTTGTTTAAACATACCTGATGAATTTGAAAAATTAATAATTTTTTTATTAAAATTAAAAAATTTCATGAAATTTTGCATAAAAATATTTCCAAAACAGCTATTTATCCATCATTTTCATCAGGATTTGTATTACGATCGTTTTGATACTAGTGATTCATCCAAATACACTATCGCTCAAAAGTGTTTAGGCACCACCTTTTTCGTTTATTATTGATACAGTATTATGTTTATGACAAAACATTTGAATAAAATGAAATACTTACCTGAAACGCAGTTTCATTATATAGACAGCAATTATATAGGGTTAATTTAACAACCCTCTACCTGAGCTTGACCGGATTATCGTAAACTGTTTATTACGGTACAGTTACAATAATAGTCTCTAGGAATTTCCAGAAAAAAATTTTAGTCGGGTTTATTCATAATGATAATGATAATAATGATGTTTAAATTGTTTTTTTAAAAAAATTTCAGTAAAATGACTCAAATACGATCAGTTGTAGTCTGATATTTACAGTGACAATTATATAAAATAACTCCAAGAAGAGAAATTAGCACTGAAACACGTGCGCTTATAATAGCTTACTATACAGCTTGCATAAGTAATCGACAGATTGCCAAAAAAAATGTAATTAAACCACGCTACGGTCGATTATAATGTTAAAAAATGATGGGAAAGTGGTAGTTTTCATAATAAAAAAACGTAATGGAAGGCTAAGAGCGACAACGCGTGCAGATGATCATAGAATAGTGAATGCAAAACACCTCGGAAATAACCGCAGAATTAAATGTTGGTCACACAAAACCAGTTAGTGTTTCTACGGTTAAACCAGTTACTACGGAACACCAGTCCGTGGAGAGGTAGAAGACGACTTGGAGAAGGTGATCTGACTGCACACAGACCAGCACACGGACGAACCCGCCTTCAGTTCCCTTGAAAGCATTTGAATTGGACAGAAGAACAATGGAGAACAGTCCAGTTTTCGGACGAGTGCAGGATGTCTTTACATGCCAACGATCGGTTAGGAAGAGTGTACAAAAGATCAGAAGAGCGAATTGCACAATGTTGCATTGAAGAACGTGTCTCATAGACAGAAGAACAATGGAGAACAGTCCAGTTCTCGGACGAGTGCAGGATGTCTTTACATGCCAACGATCGGTTAGGAAGAGTGTACAAAAGATCAGAAGAGCGAATTGCACAATGTTGCATTGAAGAACGTGTCTATGAACATATCACTTGAAACGAAAACAGATCTTAAACTTATCTTCGGAGTGAGTTCTGGCCGCCGATCAAGAGAATTGATTTATCAACGTTACAATAAGGATGTACACGAGGGCTACGTCGTATATTTTGCCTGATTTATTGGTAAACACTTCCTATTCATGCAGTATAATGAAAGACTTGTGTTTGAGTTAAAGTGTGTGTGCTTGGAAAGTCTAAACTTAGACATTTATTTTCAAAAATGGGTCAAAAAATGACCTAAGCTGTAAAAAAAAACCTGCTATAGGAGAATTATTAAAAAAAACCATTCATTTCGCGAGATCGCAAAAATGGAAAAGTTTATTGCTCTTCAGTAAGTAATTTGGCAAAGATTCTTCAATCTGTAGGTACATTTTATTAGGCCAAGAGAAAAAACTGTAAGGAGATCAGGAGGACAACACCGGAAAATTATTCAATCGACCTTAGCGCAAGGCAACGGCGAGCGAGCTACAAGCGCACCTTATTGAAGAAGTGCGATCAGCGATGACATTGCGACAAAGGCTATCACTCCGAGTACGCTAGTCCAGTCGATTATTGTTTCAAGTGACAATAAAAATTTTCTATTTGTATGGAAAATTAGCCAGTTGCTATGCCAATAAGTGACTTGAGACTTGTGTGAAATTTTGAAGTGACTATAAAAAACATAAAATACGCCGATTGTCGTTTGAAGTGACTACGATAATAAACATATTACATATGTTGACAAAGCAGGCGATTATGGTTTCATTTTAAAAGAGTCACTTGAAACGACACGAGTACCTAGCGTAATCGGGGTGTATATGAAAATAATTTGAAATGCAATCACTCACCAAAGAAACCAAAACTCACTGAAAAAAATGGCTTGTCAAATTTGAGGAAACTATTAGTGCTGCCCGAAATATCGGGCAGCACTAATAGTTTCCTCAAATTTGACAAGCCATTTGACGTCAAAAATCAAAATATTAACCAATATTTTATTGTAAAAACCACGTAAATTGAAAATAGGTAACTAAAACCTAATTATTTAATTATTAAATTAATTTCCAGAAACCACACAGTAATTTATGATGAAGGCAAAATACCCATGATGTTTTCCATCGTAATTAAAAATTAAGAAAGGGTGGTTTGAGACATCCAAATTTTCAACAAAACCCTCCGATTATTGAATGATAAATTTATCTTATATATTTACTAAAGCAGTAAAATATTTGCAAAATGAATAAAAATTGTATTACAAAAAAATCATAAATGTATTTCATTAATGAACGTCGCATAAAATATTCTTGTCACTTAAAAAAATCAGGTGACTGTTGTCGTATCATGTGACTAGAGTCGTAACAGATGACTTCGATAAAAGCAAAACTGAAGTGGCGTGACTATAGTTGTCTAAAATGACGTAAGACGACCTCAACAATTGGGGTTCAATTTAACCATTCAACCGGTTAAACCGGAACTTTGATTTTTTGTCTAATTGCCTTTGTAAAATTGACGAACAGGGTGCAAAAAATACGAATGCAAAAAATTTTACGAATTGTAAAAATACAATACAAATATAAAATGGTTTAGTATACACAATGTACACAATAATTTTGTTCACTTCGCCAGCTCGCGCTGTCATTTTTGGTACAAAATCAACACTCAGCATAAAACATCCACCATCAATAATGATATGGAGCTGCGATAGTGGAGATGGACCTGGTCCAATATACTTCGTAGAGGAAATCATGAGAAAAGAACAATATATCCTCTCTTGGCCTGGCAATTCTCCGGATTTAAACCATATCGAGAATTGTTGGGCCTTACTTAAGTCCAACGTATATAAAACCCCCAATCCTACAGTGTCCACACTAAAAAAAATATTGTACAAATATGGAGAAATATTGATCAAATTCGCAATATGATCAATACATGTATATGTAGCATGCCTGAAAAAATAAAGGCTGTGATTAAAAACAAAGGTATAGTTAAACCAAATTGTAATTATTTTCGAATTTATGTATACTCAAAATTATTTAATTTTAAAGAATAAAAACATTTAAAAAAACTTAGCTGGTGTTTATACATATTTTGATAAAGTACTAGAGGTTCATAATTCAATGAACCAGGGACTGTACACTTTATGTTCCTATTTGAAAAATCTTTAATTTCAAATTTGGGAGAAAACAAAATTCAATTTAGTTTATGTAGCACACAAACTGACAGCTTCTTTGACAAAACTAAGTAACGATTGCTAAGTTAACCGAAAAATTCACAATATATCAGATTTTTTTAATGCTATGGTGGCAACACTCTTTAGCCGATTGGGTGATTTTTAAAAAATCCGTTGAAAAGTATAAAATAAATTTTCCTTTACTCTTTTTAGTATGAAAATTATTTAATTAGTAGAGAAATAATTTGAAGCGCGAGTCTCCTCTACTTGTTCTGCGCCCTCTGTGGGCTTTAATAGTCTTCGCTCTTTTGTGTCAAATCACAGATTTTGCCAATCTTCACCGCACCATATATTTAATCAAAAGTGCAGTTTGCCAGAAAAATATTTATTTCGCAGGATGCCGTTCGTTCGAAATTTAAATATTAACATTTTGTTTTGCTATAGGAACTTCAGAATGGTAGAGCAGCATCTTTTTGGTGAAAGTGAATTTTGTTTAATAACAGAAAATTAATCGATAGTTTCGATAACTGATCAGAACCGATTGTTTTCGATACAAATAAACTATAATAAAATCAGTAATTTAAATTAAAATAATGTAAAACTCAGAATTCTCAAACAAATGACTGTGTCGCAATTGGAAAATTAGCCTTAACTTCTATTATAGATCCTTAAACCGAAAATTCATTAAAAAATGCACAACGCTGGTTTCTCAAACTCTCTTAATAGTTTAAAAAAAATTATGTAAGTTTTCGAATGAACCCACGGTATATATATTAATTAAATATAAGAATAAAAAATTGCATGCGCGAAAATAGAGGCAGAGACTATTAAACTTAATGAGTTTGCATACAGAGCTTTAATTAATTACTTTTGGTGTACGTGTGTTAACTCTAACGCGTTAATTCCTTTTTCCGAAAATTTATGCAGTCTTAACATATTTTCACGCCTCGTGTATATAGCGAAAACTTGAATGAAATGTGTTATATTCGCTTAACATTATGCGAGTTATAAAAGATATGCGGCTTGTCATTAAAACAATTTAACTCGAAAAAAATTTATGCGAAATTTCACTTTGTTGTGCATAATATTTTGTTTATATGCTTTTATGTATACATAACTATATACGAGTATGCATATATCGTATATGATAATTGTCATGGTTGATTTTAATTTTTAGTTTTTGTGCACAAAGATATATAATTATTTTCTTAGATAATGTAAGTAATTTATCTTTGCAACAAAAAAATATTTAAATTTATCTTATTTTTTGTTTTATTGAATTTTTGTGTTAGAAAATCTAAAAAAAAAGCTACAAAAAAAATTAGAAATTTTTATTCAAATTATGTTATGTGGCTGATTTCGTTATATTGCAAAAAAAATATTATTTTTAGTCTCAAACATCAAAACGTATATAACTCAAATTCATATCACATATTTAAATCAAATATAACCTAAAGGTTATGATTTTCAATATATAGTGTATGGATTGTATACACGGATTTACGGTACACATTTTCTAAGCTTAAGACGCTTAGTGACATTTGAAAGAAAAAAAAATATCGTTAATCTCGATATAAATATTTAAGGAAATTTTTTACAACTATAAATAATTTATAAAGAAATTTCTGTTTTATCACAATGATTGATAGGCAAATAATAAAGATATCTCTATATAGGGTTTATCTCACTACCATCGTAAATTTATTATTGTTGTTCAATATGGCATACTTATTTAGATATTTATCCAAAAAAAATATACTGGGCTCATTTTAATTGGATTGATTATAAATTTGACCTGTTCCGTTGGGTCTATTATATATATTTTCATATTGTATGTGATTATCTTGCAGGTGTGCGGCGGTTTGAATCAAATACAATTTGGCTATGTTCTTTAATAAATTGGCCCATTTGATTTTATATATATGGACATGCACGCAATTCTATGCTAACGAGATAGGTTGTAACCTGCGGATTGAATTACTTACCATATAGGATCTATATCAAAATCAAAACGTATATACGTCAAAATAAAAGATCCGAATTTATAATTTGCATATTGAGAAATATTTTGTATACAACACCTATACGTAACACTTTCGATATTTAAATATTTTTTATGTGTAGGAAATCGTTTACGGCGATATACAATATATGTTTTGATCAAAACTAAATTGAAAACATTATTTCGTGATTCTATAAATATATATAAGATTTAAAATCTATTCAATATTTAAATGAAGTATTTATAAATGTATTTAATAGATTTAAATCTAACAAACTGTGACAACTGAGGTGATCTCTCACTTTACATGTTACAATGTCGTGACTAAAAGTGTGTCAATTTTGATGTTCTAACAAAGTGATTAGAAGCGTAGTGGACAGGAATTTAATCTTTATTTGGGAACTAGCGGTATTACTGTTGGATCTGTAGGTAAAAATGTATGTAGAATCATTGGGCAGTTTAGTTCAGCCTATAACATTTAACTTCTCCATTGATTAAGCGATGGTGCAAAAATACATTCGACGAAACTTGTTGACTAGAACCGCTCAGACGACTTATTTGTATTTTATCAGTTATGATTCTGATATAAATTGCAAACTGCAAAATATTACGGCCTTTTTAGGCGCATTTGTTTTTGTTTGTTGTAATGAGACTGATTTATTAGAAATTCTTAACACATTTCATAACTGGACAACAGACTGGTTATAAAAGGGTTTTCTAGGTTTTGTTTTAGATTTAAAATTATTGTCCTGTATCGGCATACCTCTGGGAAGTTATCCCGAAAAATTATCCCGGAAAACCATTATAGTTAAATATGGCAAGACTATTATATATTTACATAATGTTTTAATACTATCCTGATAGTCAAGTACATATATATAATTATTATTGCTGCATACAAAACAAATATATCATGAGATTAGCTATAAAGTATTGTAAATTATGAAATAGTTTTGTAATATAAAATTAGTATCTCGAAATTTTCATTTAAAATGTATGTACTATGAAACATTTCACGACAATTTTTTATATCACCTTGAAAATATTACACTAATATAATTCACATCGATATGTAATCAAATTTAATAAAATAATCGAGTCCACGAGTCAAGTTTTAGATATAGCCGTGCAAAGTCGTAGTAGATATTAATTAACAGAGCAAGGCTGGTATGGAATTTTTAGAGACTTTTATTTACTGAAATTTTCTGTTTTAGAATTTTTTTCGGCATAACAAAAATAATAAAAAATGTCATGATAGTAAGAATGTCACGATAGTAAACAATTTTCGTGATGGCATTCAAAACTAGCGTAATATAGTAAATTTTTCTGCGTAATATAGTAAAAATAAAATTATTTTTTTTAATTAAAATACTATCAAAATGAAACTTCGAAAAGTTTTTATATAACTCATTAAGTTTTCAAACGAGTACACGGTATATAAAAACGCGACGACACCGACGTCGGAAATTATTTTTAAGATAACACCCATTTTTTTCTCTTATCTTTAATAGCATAAGTTTTCCAGTTATATGTTCGAAGCTGTACATGCGCATTGTATATGAGTACATATACAAACAAAACGATACAAACAAAACGATTCATGCAATTTATCTAGTCGTGCGACCTCCCTGGGCATCAAAATTAATAACAATAATTTCTCGCATTAAATTTTCCTCTATATTTCACCGCATCCAATGCTAATTTTTTTTTAATTCGCACATTAGAAAATTTATTTTAATTAGAATACTAATAATAATAAAAATTAATTAAATAAAATAAAAATAATTTATGCGAGTTGCGCGCGCGCACTATATGGTTAGTTATGCTTATGTAAATTTTCTTTTTAATTTTTCTTTCCAGGTGAGTCGTGTGTGCATTGCAATTATAAAATATGCGGGAAATGGAATACGGTGTTACTAACTACCATCAGTATAAGAGAATAATATGTGTAATGTCTGTGTAATTTGGTTTGTAGATTTTTCTTCATATTTTATTGTAAGATTATTGATGATGTGCACAAAAGTGGAAATCAATATTTTAATATTTTGTTTAATTTGATAAATAATTGATTTCACACGTGCTATTTTTTTAAAAATTCGTTTCGTATACACACTGCGGGGATTTAGTTGTAGCAAATTATAAAATATGTGTATTTTATAAATATTTATAATTATAAATATTTTATATGTTTCCAGTTAATATGAGAAGTGGCTTGCAGCTAAATCTCACAATTAAAATCTCATAAATAAAACAAAATGATGATTGGTCCAAAAAAATATAACTTTTAATTTCAATATTCCTGAGGCATTTTCTCGTATACTAAATTTGCTATTGCGCGGGTTTAGATTTTTATATATTCATTATTATTTACTGTGAAGTGGTAAAAGTTACCATCCTTCTTTCTCGCCTCTGTCTCTGTTTCATTTTCAATTTACTGGCCTATTAACTGAAGTGTAACATCAGTGTCCTTGAGGAGAAACGATAGCCGCTTTCTTCCTTTTCATTATTTTTTATTATATTTAATATTTTCTGAAGATTATGAAGTTGTAAAAATAATAGAGCAAGGATGGGATATCACAGCATTCACTCGCATGTTGCTTATTATATTGATATCGTTACTAGAACTACAGTGAAATTCACTTAAAGGGACCGTGTAAAAGTTTAAGAAGTCAATAATTATAGCCGAGTCCGGTAGGGTTTAAATTTGAAATCTTTCATAATCTGCATTAATAGATTAGCGGAAACCATTTTTTTCGTTCCTTCCATCCTTCTGAATTTTTTTTTAAATCAATCCAAGTTGCTGAAAAAAATTCACAAGAAAAAAAACGTCATTTTTAACCAATGAAACTGGTTTAAAAAAAATTCAGAAGGAAGGAAGGAACGAAAGAACACAATACTGAATCCGCCTTAATTGTTTTCCCTATTTGGTCTACTGTACTCATCTTTTATCTTATATTAAAAAAAAAGATAGTTTCAAATTATAAGCTGGAAAAATCAGGGTTTGATGTGTACATTCCAGATTTGTGTAATCGGAGTCGAGAGTCAAACTATTTTTTCTGATTTTTTGCTGGATCCAGATGCCATACGCCAGAAATATGAAATCAAGAAAAACTATAAACAAACACACATCGCTCTCATCGAATCAGAGTCAAAGTCAGACAGAGTCAGACAGAGAGTCATAGTCAAATTAAAGTCAATATTAAAGTCAGAGTTGGAATCCGGTTCAAATATTTTTATTTTTCACGTTTAAATTTTTTTATCTGAGATGATGATCTGATTTACTCAAAAATAAATTTAATATAGTCTGATGGATAAAATATGGTCCACTCAATAAATGTGATCGAAAAGCCATTAGAGTTTTATTGTCTGAATGCGAACGATGATCTTATGTCGAAAATGTATACATGTACTGTTGAAAAACTTAGTTTTATGTAGTAATCAGCATAAAATCTTTAATAATTTGTTAATAACAACATTTTCGGCAGTAAAACTATTTAACTAAACATTTCGGAAATAAACTCATACCGGTATCGATAGTTTCACCTTACTGTTCGTAAGAAAAACGCCGCAACTGTTGCCATTCATCACATTCATATTTTCCGGTAGTATTAGCACTGTCCTTGATTTCAGAAGTAACGGTAAGTTGGTAAATTTGCTTTGCTCAAAAACAACACTCAATTTAAACATTTTAAAATTTGTCGTTTATTTTAAACTAAATTTTAGTGTAACACAAACATTATTTATTTGCTGTGGACAAATTTAAAATTTCGGTTGGGTTTTGTTCACATTTTTGCAACCAAATTTATTAAAGCTTCTCATCGGCCTATAAGAAATTTGAATTGAAAAAACACTCAAATATTGAACTTTCATAATAATATCTGACATTTTTTAATAAACACAAATATGTTTACACTATAAGTAGTAAACATTTAATTTTTGTAAAAAGTTTTGAGTGAATTTTATAAAATGAAATTTTTGAGTGAAAGAACATTGAGTGAAATACGAAAATTCACTAACACATGGAATTATTTATCTCAACCCCTACGGATTCATCTCTGTGCAATCCGTAGGGGTCGAGATAAATAATCATTAAATGTTTAAGAATTTTCATATTACACGCAATGGCGTTCTCTCGAATAACAAGAATCCCAGAGATATCCGAGCATGGGAATGAATAAGATTTGTTTCTTACATAAAATACTAGTTCAGAACCACTTCGATCATCTCTGTGCGATTCGTAGCGTGTTTTGTGGTAAAAAATTTCAGTTTACAAAATTTACTCAAAACTTTTCATGGAAATTAATACTTTACTACGTATAAATATTTGTGTTTAATAACAAATTTGAGATAATATTATGAAAATTCAATATTTGAGTGTTTTATATATTATTATTTTGACATAAACTTCACTCCGACAGCTTCACTCGCTATTCTCGTTAAGAAATTAATTTAAATATCGCTCGATTTGCTGCAAGAGTGATACAATGCAAAAATTGTAATTTTTCAGTATAGAGCGATTTGAAAATATAACTCAAAATTGTTTGAAAAAAACGGCGTTTTTTTCAAAAGTAAACAAAAATACAGTCTGATTAATAAAATACTTTTGTTCCTATTCCTATGTCGTTAATAGGATCTTAATTTTTATAAATGCAATATAGTTTGCAATATCTTAGCATGTTATTTTCTTTCGCGAATTGAGTGATTTTTATATGGAATTTTACCTAATCTGCTAGAAATATATAAGATAAGATGTTTTGATATAAAGTAATATAATAATGATTTATTGGGAGTTGTTTGATTCGAATATAAAAATGAGAGAACTAGCGCAAGACTAAACAGAATTAATACTTTTATTCACAAGTTTTGCAAATTCCTCGATCGATACCGGAAAATTTAAATTGAACAAACATATCATATTTTTGTATTATAATAAATATCAGTGGCCTATGTCTTATGTTTGACTAGAGGATTTAGCTTAACCTGACATTTTTGAACACTAAACGAATTTGTTCGTTTAATTGAAATATACGCATTCAAAATCAAAGGCTAATTATGTAAGTTTACACCAAGCAAATAAGTTTTCAGACACAGGTCGTCTCAAAACTTGCCAAACTTGTCATAATTATTTTCTTGTTTGTGACCCAGTAAAAATGTTATGGCTTTCTGTATTGATTGCTAAAACAAATTATATCATTCGACACATTGATTACGCACTCTGCGGTGTATTACATATTAGGTTAAATACATTTTTCATCGTTTATTACATTTCCTTAAAATCTTTGACTCTGTGAGACAGGTAAAAAAAAAATGATGTAAAAATGGTATCAAAAATAAAATTAATAACTTTATTTTTAGCTTCGCCTTTTTAGTACCCCATCTAAAGGTTTCGACAAAAATGATAATTGAATTGGTTTGGTCAGGATTGGTCATTAGTTGCTATCGTTAGGTTACTAACGATTAAACGGTAAATAAATAATGAAAAAATAACAAATAAATTCCCAGATAGCACCTCATTACAAGAAAGTCATACCGTTTCTATCAAATTTTGTAAAGTCAGGATTGGTCAACACATTTTGCCGTTAGCTCACCAATGGGTCATTTTTTATTGCGAAAAGACGAACTCAAAAAAGGTAATAGTTCAATAAAATCAAATTCGTCGTTTATTTGGGAATTTCATTTTACAAAAATACACTCAAAAAAATAATCGATGCGATTTTTACTTAACCTGTTAAGTAAATTTAAAATTGTAAAAATATCATAATTATTTTAGATTATTTACCCATGCTCAGTACCAATTTTATAAGTTCTCTTTACTCAGCCTAGGTCAAAATAACATTTTTTGAAATGTAAAAACAATTTATCAAAATAAAACGAAACAAAACCTTTTAAATAGTTAAAAGAACTTAATCATATGTAAAAAATCATGTACATCAAAAAATCGTCATTATATTCTTATACTTATTGTTAACAAGTAAAATTTACTTAGACAATGTAAAATACATTTTTAACCAAAATTTAGATTTGCAAGGTTAAGGTTGCAAACTGGTGTGTTAAATTTACATAAACGATATTTAACAATTATTATTGCATTTTTAATATAATTCGCTAGGACAGTTGATGTAAACATCATTTAAATTCATGAAGTTTGAAACGTTATGCTCGTAGTTTGATAACTACATCTGATGATGAGGATATCGAATCTTTTAATTAAAAGATTCAAAATTTGTATCTCACTGGATTTGAAAAGGTGAGACCTCATCTCGATGTGATAACAAATATTTTGTTACCATGCAAAAAAAAATCACGATTTTATTTTTTATTAAGCAAAATGTAAATTTTACTTAAATTAAAGTTAATTCAACATTTTCATTTTACGTATTCTATATTTTCGTTTTCTTTCATCCAATAAGTTGAACCAACAAAATGCGAAGTAAATATAACATGCATCGACATAATTTTATTATAAAATATTCTTACATAGCATGAAGTTAATTTCACATTTCAAAATTTGTGAAATTTACTTTGCGCTACTTAGGCTCAATTTCAACAGCGATTTTAGGTTAAATCTACTTATATTTTTTGTATAGACTTCACCCTATTATTTTTTTCAGTGATATAACAAATCCAATTGGAATATACCATTAGGATAAAAATATTTCTTTTTTTCAAAGAATTCTCGTTGAGGATTGGTCACTAGTTCATTTCGTTAGGTCATCCATACATAATGATTTATTGCGCAAACTCGTTAAAACGCGATCATTTCCGCACGATTCGAAGTGTTCGGGGCTGGAAACTTGATCATTTGATCAAATATCATTGAAAATTGGTTACTAGTCGTTTCCGTTTGGTCATCCCTACGTAACGATTTAATACGAAAATTTGTAAAAAAAACTCGTCTTCCCACACAATCTTAAGATTTCGGGTCTCGGCAACCAAATACTAATAATTTTATAAATAACGATCGGAATCTTTTGGTTGACTGCCATTGAGGATTATTCACTATAGTTGTTTTCGTTTAGTCATCTCTACAACACAATTTTTGCGATAATTCGTTAAAACCTCATTATTTCCGTATGATTCGAAGTGTTCAGGTCTGGAAACTTGACCAATACTAAAAATTTTATAAACCTAACAATTGCGCTCATGTTTGGTGGTTTTAAAGAATTTTCTTAAAAATCACTAAGTATGGATGACCAAATGAAAACAACTAGTGACCAATCCTCAACCAAATAATTTCGATTGTTGGATTTAAAAAATTTTTTTAGTATTGGTTTTTTAGTATGGCCCCGAACACTTCGAATCGTGTGGAAATGATGAAGTTTTAACGAAATTTTTTAATAAATCATTATTTAGGGATGACCTAACGAAATCAACTAGTGACCAATTCTCAACGAGTTATGAAGAACCTAAAATTTTATCTTATGTCTTATGACTTTAGATACAATTCTTTGAAAAAATATAAATTTTTATCCTGTATGTTCCAATTGGATTTGTTATTTAATTTTGTAAAATGAAATTCCCAAATAAGCCGCGACGAACCTGATTTTATTGAATTATTACTTTTTTGATTTTGCCTTTTCGCAATAAAAATGACCCATTGGTGAGCAAACACCAACATGTGTTAACTAATCCTGACCTAACGGCTACCCAACGGAATTTGATAAAAACGATATGACTTTCTTTCAATGAGGTGCTACCTGGGAATTTATTTTTTACTTTTCCATTATTTATTTCGTGAGTAATAAAACGATAAAAACTAGTGATCAATCCTGACCAAACGAATTCAATTATCACTTTTGCCAAACCCTTTAGATGGGCGCTAAAAATGTGAACCCTTTATTTTATTGTCGATTTAAGGACTTTGTCTGGAGACGTACAATTTTAATTTTTAGAATTTTTAAGGCGCTCTGTAAAAATTGCCTGTTAGTTGTGTTATAGTTTCGTTCACAGAGTCCATAGTTAGCCAGTATTGTTTGTGTTTGATCGTCCAAGCAGAAACTGCGAGTTAATTATTACGATGGTTAACTAAACCATTTAAACTGAATTACCATTATTGTTTAAGTAAGCAGCCAAATATTTTATTTATGCTTAAACGTTAGGTGCCCCAAGTATTTTGATGTCACAATCACGTTCTTATCATGTGTTTCGTTTTTTGACCCCTGTTTTTATCACAATGCAACAAAACATATAAATCTTGTCAATTATGTTCTCTTCAATGCGGTCGATACATTTTTGTTGCGAGTTAAATTACAAGAAAAAAGGAATTTCTTTATGTCGATACATTTTCATATTAAAAACTCGTCAATTCATTAATAGCGCCCAAAAAAACAAATTTTTTTCTTTTTCGGAATTTTGACGTTCATTATTTCTGAGATGAATTCCTGTGTGCGCGCCCATCACCATCATTAAATATACGCATCACACCATATACACCGTGGCCTGTAAAAATTAACATTTCTTTAACGTGTTTAACGTTGATTGATTTACTGTATAAAATAAAATATAAAAAATAAAATGCGAAAACCAAATCTATAAAAAACTAAATTTTTAAAAGTTTAATTTATGTCAAATTTTATGGCAGCAGCTTTATTCGAACTTGTTTATTGTATATTTTTTGTTAATTTCCAACTAAATTACAAACCAGAGAAAATTTAATATTAATTTATGATTAAAATATGAAATTTTTCTTCACAGGCGCTATAGAATATGCGGCTTTAATTTTGTGTTTGCTTTATATTGGTGTTAAATACACCTCAGAGGTTTAATAACCCGCACACAATGGTAATTAAGGTAAATTAATAACCAAAAAATTCTAGATTAAAATTTTGCTCTCAGCACTTTATATCCAAAAACTAAAAACTTAATTGTGTGAATATAATGAATGTGTTTGTGTAGTTTTTGGTGTTGTGCAATTAAATAATTTGGGAATTATACCATTTCATGTAATCAACGCAGAATAGAAATATTTTTGGCCTAATCCGGTATAATTTGCGTATAATAAATTCGAAGAAATTATAAATCACACAAAAATACGAAACACGTGTTTAATTTTTATTTTCATTTTTAATGGCACCCATAGTTCTGGCCTGTTCGGCTTGTGAGCGTTGAAGTTAAATTACAATGAAACTACGAGGAAAATCTTTTTTCAATCATTATTAAACAATAATTTACGAACCCTAGATGCCATTTTATTTAAGTATATCAAATAAAAATGAAATCTTTTGGCTCCCGAAATAACACGTTATTTACCCTACTTAAATGTTAGTGTACAACATGCAATTGGGATCTACTTAAATTGTGGGAGTAGGTGAATTGGTGGGTATGTGAATGAATGAAAACGGTTTATTTACTATAATTTTTATTAAAAGAACACAAAATCCTGTAGCTATTTAATATATCCTCTAGATGCCTTGAGAGCTTTTTTAGACATAGCATGCCTTTAGAATATTTAAAATAATTTTTATCACAGCTAACAACTAATCATGAATGATTGAATAAATATTTGTTAAAATTTTAAAAAATGTCTGATATAGTTCAATAATATTACTAAAAGCTCTATACAGAATATTTATGGTAATCTCAACAAATTGATCAAATTAACTTTTTTGGAAAATCTGTAGCTTTACATTGGTGCTTTTTGAAATATTATTTTTAAATTTTGTTTAACACTTCTTGAAACTATTATTCAAAATTCAACAGTTTGTACTACAGCTACACTATTAGTTTCGTAACCAGAAGTTCGTGTTTTCCCAAACGAGAAAATGCTACAATTCTTTTGTCTTCGAATTTTGTTTTAAAATAGCATCACACAATATTTAAATGACTTTTATGTGAAATTCTATTTACCAAAATCCGGCAAAAAAAATTGATGTACATCAAGAATTTTGTTCTATTTGACAGAAAAAATCAATTTTTTTTGATGTACATCAATTTTAAAAAATGTAAATTTTTTCGTACATTTTTTTTATGGCGAAATACCAATACAAAATGAAACGTCAATTTTTGTAGAGACGCCAATTGGTGTGTTAAATTACTAATAAATTAAAACATGTGTTTCAAATTTAATTGAAATATATTTTAATCGTTCATTAATAAATATGTGACGTTCGGAAATATATACATAAAATTTCGTATAGTGGAGTGCACAATTGGTGTCGTTTTGACGTGCCATTTCTAAACTTCAAAATCCTATTAAATATCTCCAATACATGCATAAAACCACATCAATTTTGGTTTTTTGTTCTATTTGAACGATAAATTTCACATTGATTTGGAAAAGTAAATAGAATTTCACATTAAATTGTAAGGAGTGACGTTTGTAGTGCCAGAACCATGATACAATAATTTTCTCTTCTTATAGATAAACCCACCATGAAACGTTCAAAAAATGAACTAAAACGGTGACCTAAAATTTCATAGGCTGATGACATACTAGGATAACTTTAATATGGTATTTTTTTCGTTTCTTTCCCCTTTTACCAATAAAATCAAAAAATTACGGCGCAGATAAAACCGATTTTAATGGTAAAGGGGAACGAAACGAAAAAAATACCAGATTAAAGTTACCCTAGTGTGGATATGCACAAAACAAACGAAAATGAAAAAATATAAGGTCACCACAATTCGTTTACTAGCGACAATATATTTCTAGTGAGTTTATCTGATAAAAAGAAAATTATTGTATCATGGCCAGAACTAAATACAATTTGTTTCCGCCAACTATATTACGTTTTCTTTTTCACTAATCACATCAAACCTTTCTTCTGTGCTGATTGGTTATGTTTGGAAATTGACAGTAATTATGTCCGTTTTTTGTTAAAATGGAAGAAACATGTAAAGTTTCAATTTTTGATGCACATAAAATTTTTTGACACCAAAGAATTCCACATTAGTGTCGAAATTTTCCATTTCTGACTTGTTTGTCTCTGTTAACACTAAATTGCCTGAGGATGAGGAAAATATATCATTCCGAACTATGCTAAAACCAAATTAGTAATAATGGTTAGGCATAGAGTTGCCATTCATTATACTTTACGTACGACAGTCCTACAGTCGAAGGTGAATGTCATACGCACTACATTTGTAATAAAAGTACTACTTTAAACACATTCATAGAAGAAGAAGAACTGTCAATTCATTTCAGATCACAATCAATTTTATAACATACAATGGAAGTGTGTTTAGTTTTAGTTGTTCTTGTTAAAACGTTAACAATCGGAAATTCGAGTATTTTAGTTTGATTAACTGGAATTACGTTGGCAGCTCGCGCTTTTTATTTGAAATCTATATTTTATTTTCTAAAGTACTTAAGTACGGCAAGTACCTAACAGTAACTAAATTAATATTAACATTTTTAGTCGGCTATTGCCAAAAATACTGCCAAATGATAGCAATTCATTTGACATCTCGTGTGGTCAAACTAAAGTCGAAGCCATTGAATATTTTGTGTCCTCAAATATTGGAGAACGTTATCAAATCGATCAAAGAAAGAGATTTGACGTTCAATAATTACGGATGCATCTAACAAAAAAAAAACAGGAAATTTTTTTCATTAACAATTCAATTTTTTCAAGGCAGAATGGTTTAGAACATAAAATTATTGATTTTTATGAAAACTCGGATGAATCGACTGATGGATTGTTTAAAATCATTATTGATTAAATTAACTGGAATTGGATTTCAAAAAATTTTTTCGTTGGCAGCAGACAATACGAATTTCAATTTTTGTCCTCATCACTCACGATTTACAAATTTTCAAAATGTGAACAAAAAAATTTTAAAAGCAAACTGTTATGCTCATATTTTGCACAATTGTATCAGATCTTCTCTGGAGGAGTTAGATGTTGATTTCGAAAATATCGTGTTGAAAGTCTACTATCACTTCAGTTTGTCATCGGAACGAAGTGAAACTTTTAAAAATTTCTGCCTTTTTATGAAGGTCAGTTTTAGCTAGATTTCAACCTTGTATAGAAAGGTTTCTAAAATAATAGCACTGAAAAGAGTCTAACACATTAAAAACGATGAAATTCCACTTAAACTCCAAATATATCTCCTCTTCGCAAGCCATATATTATATTTGAGAAACCGTTTAAATTATTGGAAAAAAACAGTACCACAATCGTGGATCTACATAGCATTTTTACTGAATTAAAAGTGCAACTTAAATCTAGATACAAACAGAATTTTTTTGGTTGTGAAGTGATACCCAAATTCAAAGAATTGACCGATTCTGAAAAATATAAAATAGAAAAACAATTTTTAACATTTACAGCAGTTTCGATAGAATACATTGAAAACCAATTTGAATTCGGAGAAAAATCGTTAACCGCAACGCTTGCAAAATTTAAAATAGGTAATGAGTTTACCAAATTATCGAATTTGGAATCATTTGTGGAAATTGTTGAAATTCTAAGTATTCTAGTGATCGAAATGAATAAACTCTTTGATGAAACAGTTTCTACTAACGAAAATATTCAACTGCTTATAAATTCTTCTGATTGGCAAAACAAAAGTACGTCCCTGGAAAGGTGGCACTGGCACCCAATTTTGAATTATGTTACCAACAATGAAAATTTATTCCAGATAGCATCATTTATTTTAAGTATTCCTGCTTCATCGTCATTTTTATAGAAAGGGTGTTTTCCATCTGTTGAGCTCATAAAAGCAGAACTTATAATTACTACCAATTCTGAAACAAAATACAAATTAAAAACGAAATCTGTTTGATAATATAAATTGTTATAGGTTTTAATTATTTGTATATTTATATAAAATATTTTTGTCTTATACAAGGCTTTTAAGGAGGCATATGAATAAACTACTTTATCTATTAATACTTTATATATTGCGCTATCTATTGAACTTTGCAATAGGTGGCAACCCTGCAACTTAGGCATGGCTCATTACAATGAAATCCTGGTAGCTCGCTAGCATATGGAGCTATGCAATGAGGTAGAGTAAAAATCGGACCTATAGTCGTACGTCCTCAATTTGGCAGGTAACTGCGTAAGGTAGGACGGGAAAAACGAAACCGCGAAAAAGTTGGGAGTGCTTCGGCCCCGGAACAGATTGAATTGATTAGATCATAAAAACGGTTGATTAACCACCAGTGACGGACAATTAACTATATTTACGGTACAAAGTTTCTTTTGTAATAAGAAAATGAATTTATATTGTGCAATTATTTATATCGATGTATGAGGGTCAACATTCATTACGAAAAAGACAATTTATTTAATGGTAAATAATTACCTGTAGGCACATGTACCGTTATTTATAAAAAGCTTCAAAAAATATGACGTCACTCAATATTTCTAGTTGAAACAAATTTTGCGTCAGGAGTCTTAGAAACTCTGTGGTGCCGATGAAAAAATCTGAAGATCTGAAAGTTCTGAAAATTGTAAAATTTTAATTTTTACTTTTATTAGAAATAATATTATCCTGACTCCTGAGCACGTAGCCTCGTGCTCAAGAGAAAATTTTTATAACCATTCTTAATATTTAAAATTCAACATAGATATTCATTATGAAAAATACCCAAACGACGTAGATCATATAAACTTTTTGTATCGATAATATTGTCCTATAATCATTAAGGGAAATTGTTTTCTAGGTATCTTAAGATTCTATAGTGGTGTCGATGGAAATGTCGGATGAACTTAAAATATTGAAACAGGTACACAACATTTTTAACATTGGCCGTAGGCGCCTCGAGCACACAGTCAATAAACACATTTATACTAGCACTTGTTTTTTTTTTTTTTTTTTTTTTTTGTAAAAATTAAAATTTGAATATATAAATTAAAAAAAAATCAATAGGTTTAAAAAATCACTCGATCGTTTTATTGAGTGATTTTTTAAACGTTTTGAAAATTTTTTTTATTAAAATATTCAAAATTAAATTTTTGCGAAATAAAAAACAATTGCTAATAAAAATGTGTTTATTAAAGGTGCACAACATAGTATATCAAGCGTCAAGACAAATGACATCACTCGAATTTTACTAAATAAAGATAATCAGAGCTTCTTTAATAAACTTTAAGAAGCTTACGTTAACTTTCAAATGAAGAAAAATTTGAGTTGTACTAAATAAAATAAATAAAAATAAAATAAATATTTCGATCAATTTTGAGTCTAATAAAAATATGTGTAGGCCCAATTAATTCAATTTAAAAATACAAATTTTCTGAGTTACATTTCATGTAATTAATTAATGCAGTACATTGTGTTATGTGCAACATAAAGCTGTAAAATTTAAATAATTTGCCTTGGTACAGAGCAATAATTTTTTCGAAACTCTTAATAAACTCAGTATTTTTCAAATTTATTTAAACACTGCGTAATGCAAATTTGTGTAAAAACTAAGTATTTACATTTATTATGTAAATAATGATAAAGTACGGTAAAAACAATCAAACAAGATTGTTTACACCTATAAATTCTCTAAACATCGCTTTAAATATACCATTACGTTCCATAAATCTGAGGCTCTATAAAATGAACATCACAAAAATGCGCATATTTTACCAACAGCATCGTTTTTAATAAATTCTACTAATGCTAATGTCGCTGACCACCCAAAAATTCGCGATGACACACCTGTAATTAAATAAATAAAACAATTCAACATCTTATCATCAGAAACATATGTTATAAAAAAAAAAAACACGACGAAATTCGTTGTCCCCTTGAGAAACATGATATTCTGACAATTAAACTGAATGCCAAAATATGTTTTTTGTTCAAGACGTTGTTATTGTTGTATTATTTTTGCAACAAACTTTTAATTGAATTAAAAGATTCAGCTTCATGTACCATACGAATAAATAAAAAGTTTGATGTTTTATTCGCGGACACATTTAGCGATTTATATATGTGATACCGCGCATCGCGATGATACGCGAGCAGTACCTGTATGAAAATCAGTTGTGTTCAACAAAAATGTTTGCTGGTATTTTTGGAAAATTTAATATTGGAAACTTTATTTATAAGATATAACTTTATTTATTCGTTCTTGTTAGTTTTTTAAATGTAGGCCAAATCCTTATCTTTGTATACAAGAAACCACTATTGTTGAAAATTATGCTTAAAATCCCTCTGTATCGTCTATACAGGCGAAATATCGCCATTTAAAATACATTTCCTTCAATTATTTTTATTTCAAGATAAATTTCCAAAATATATACTACATTTGGTTGTATGTGCCAGAGTAATATATACAATATATTCACGATAATTGACAGTAAAACAACAACAAAAATACTCTTAAATACGGCAAAACACTATCTACAAGAAATTCATGAAAAACCGAAAAAAAAATTTTTTTTGTTTTATTTAATGAAAATAAAGTCCATTACATACCTTTCCGCACAAGAAAACTTGTTTTTTTTTGCATTTTTATGGATGTTTTTATTGATTAAATTATTTAAATAATAAAATAAGAAAATATTATTCGTTAATGAGACGGAAGTATATATATCTTGTCTTGATTGGGCTTTTTGATTTTTTAAGGTGGAGCAAAATGTAACAATAATTGGAAAACACGAACAGGTAACGGATATATGTATAATGGAAATCAAGATTTATGCATTTTTCATAAAGTGTCTGATTATCTGAATTCGAAAATAGTTACGTATTTAATTAAATGGTCTGCACACCTGTTCGATTAAAGACAATTCATTCAAAATTTAAAAAACTCTTTTTTATATATTTCGAAAAAGTTTATATATTGTGAAAGCCGTTTTTACGTACGAAATCATTTTCAAAATCTGTTTTTTTTGTGTGAAATAAAATTTTTTGACATAAAATGAAATAGATCGAGAGTAGTTTTATTTTAGAGCCACTTTTAATAATATTTAGTGTTTGTCTTTATATTTGAAAATTAATAAATACAATTTTTGCTTATGTACGGTTTGCTGAGACCAATTTATATGACAAATCTGTTCTATAAATTTGTAAGAGACCTGAAATTATATATCATACTAATTTTCTCATTCTAACTGTATCCGATGGTATTACATTTTAAAAAATTTCGACTGCTAGGACTAGCACAAGTATCGTCTGACTGCTTGGATAAATTTGATTGTTTTAATTTTACATTAATTTTGGAATGAGTTTTCTAATTTCGTAATTATGGATAAATTTTTATTAAGTTTATTGGTATGCCGAAAGTAATTGCAGAAATTGGAATATGACCAAAGAACTTATTTTTTACTGATTGTAGTCAAATTCGTTCAGCTGGTAGCTATGTCTGGATTGTTAACAAAAATTTTGAAAATATTTTATTCGAATTTTCGTTTCCGATATTTCAAAGTCTATTTCTATGCCATTTATCCGAACCCAATGTGCAGACATATATTGATATTGAATAAAGTGCATCACTTTAATACTGTTTAGTAAAATAAAATATTTGTTAATAAGTTTGCTACTATAAAGACTTCACGATTAGTAAATCATGTACTTTATGATTTACAAAGATCTATTAAATTTGAGGTCGTGTCAAGTTAAAAATACTCGAATAATAAATTAAATCATATTAATAAATACAAAGTGTCCAACAAGTTGAGAAACAATCAAATGTGAAGTAAATCTGATATAGAAGTTTCAGTTAAAAATGATATATTCAAAAGTACTCATGAGATCATCATGTTTGCTTAAGATTTTGAACACTAAATTTTCTAGTCAAAGTTCTGGAAGTTAAAACAATGAACAGATTTAAGATTAGGTCTTGAATTTAATGATTAGAGGTTTTTCAGTACTATTCACTAGGTTCAAATGCCGCCCCGGTGGCAAAGTGGTCAGCATGTTTGCAGGTTCGATACCGGTGGTGACAAGGAACGAAGTTCACGGCTGGTTTAGGATCAATGAATTAATCACTAAATATCTAAATGAAAATATGATGATGAAACCTCATTTGAGGCGGCCAAAAATCCCTTGATGAGATATAGTGAAAGAGATATAGATAGGTTCAAAGATACATAGAACTTTGAAAATTTTATTTGAAAACCGATAGTTGTATAAAAGAGTTTTGATGGAAACTGAAACGATGAAAGATTTGAATTCAACTCTTTAACATTGTGCATATTGATATCATATTGCTCGTTTAAAAAACGCTGGTCGTTGGATGGTAAAAGTAGCAGCCATAGCAAAACGAATGCTCAATTCTAATGAGTATATACGAATAAGTAAACACTAGTTTTTATAGACCAAACGATTTTAGGCCCGTTTTGGCTACTTGTTATAGACCATACTAAAGTTATGCAAAATTGTTTCAAGTTTTGACCAAAAACCATTTTTGTCACCTAGGCGAAGTTTCCAAATTTTATTTTTCGGCAAACGAATGTCTTAATATGACTTAAAATATTTTTCCATTTTGGGAATAGTGAAATACAAAAAATTAAAACCATTTAGTTAAATGTTTCAAAATTCAATTCATTTTTTATTTATCTTAAGAGGTTTTATTATAAAATTATAATTTTCAATCAAAATTTTAATGAATTTTAAGCTTCCTCCGATGTTGAATCATCGCTATCAGATACGGCGGATATACTTCTGTGGAATATTTCCATCGCTGATATTTTAATAGAAATCATGATACAGCTCATATAAGCTGAAGGTCGGATATACGTATAGAAGTCCAATACCACGTTGACGTATATTTATTAACCTAAATGAATCGTCTACTGTTAATGAATTTTTATATTCAATTATAACAAAATTACTTGTATACCAAAGCCATTTCACTTCGGACAAATTAAATCTATTTATTCCCTTCTTCATCTATATTCCGCTACATGCATTTGGATTTGACTATTTTTGCAAAATCAAAAAATTTGGTTTGTGTCATTTCAAAAACTTTAAACTTGCGAGTTGTACCACAAATTGATACCATTCTCATGATTGTGTATTTGAACGAGAGAATTTTTATTTTTCATGTGAGTATGACCTGGTAGCAAACATAGATTGTAGTAACATTACTCTTGTTTTGCAAAAACACCTATGTTCATGGAACATGGAAACAAATGAGTTTTTGTTTTGGCCGCTGCAAAAATCACTATAAGATATTATATTTTAGATGATAGTTTATTTTATCAGCACTTCAGTAAAAACATTTACGTGTCAATATTAATCCCTAACACACGTAAAAAAACACTTAACGGCACATAATTTATTACATGGTAGTACAAATTTAGGAAAAATAAACTATCGACCAAATCTGTTATTTGACTTTAGCTTTGATACTTTTGAATCCTTAAATATTGAAAAAATCACTTAAGTAACTTTTATCGAAGTTTGGTTTTAAAATTTAAAACGTTAAATTCTATTAAAAACACAAATTTATATGTTATATGCAAAAAAAGATTTGGGACATCAATTTTTCATCACTTATGCGATTCTTTCATTTGTGAATTTTTTTGTATGTATGTAGATAGACGAATTTTTTGTTTACCAGTTCATTTTCAAATTAAAAGGTAATATAACAAAAAAATGATGTAATATAAAGAAAAATGTGTAAAGAAAATTTAGCACAAAAAAGCCTTTTCGTCTAAAGTCACTTAAACGACTCTGCCTCTGTACCAAACCCCTGTTGAAGTAGAGAATCAGGGGCTATCCCATCTTCCATGACAGTACCATAGGTTGACATGGAGGCGTACAACTTGAACATGAAAAGCGAACCGTGAAAGATTTGGGAGTGTCTCAGCCCCAGAATAGGCTGCATAGATAATAAAAAATCATTTAATAACAAAATCATCACACAAGTTATTAATTTCAATACTAATTAAGAAAAAACTTAATAACAGGTGGTAATTCAGGTATTAAGAATTTTATTCATGTAATATATAATGAAGAGGCTTTTAGCAAACTTTCTGCTTCATAAAAAATAAAGGAAATGTAATGAAATTATTGTAGCCAACTTTCTTTTACCACAAATGTACATACTTTAGATCTCCAAAACACCACACTCAATTTATAAAATGAAAAGTTGAACCTACCGGATTTGTGATAAAAACTGTCGTGTATTTAAAAATCAAGGCCAACGCTTGTTAAAATCTTCATTGCAATATTTACAAAAGCTATTACAAAAGCTGGCACTTCTAGTACACAGATGTTCACCACATTTCGTATGGATCAATTTAAGGAAAAAGCTTTAGTATCAATTTTTATTCCGGAAAGTCAGACGGATTGGCTTTGTCTTGAGATGCCGTGTTTTGGTCAATTACATTTTTTTATCAAATCATTTTTTTTTAAATTTAAAATATGATCCGATCCAATATTGGTTGAAATTTAATTTACAATTTTTTTATTTTAAATCATTTTTTCGTAAATGCTATATACTTTCCAAAATGTTTTCTATAAATGAAAATGCTTTTATGTAAGCAACTCCTTCCTGTGGACCAAGCTCGGCTAAAAACCACTAGTATCTCCCAATTTATGGAAAAAAACTTAAGTTTCATATTGATCGATCAATATACGTGTATGTGCTGTACGGGAATCAAATTTTTACTGAAAAACAGTTTTTTTAGCAAAAATCGTCATTTATGCTTAAATTTTGGAAAACTGATCTGGTTCTTAAGATACATTTCAAAATATGTACACAGAAAAGCGCCTACGAAAGCTGCCACTTCCAGTAGACCGGTTACAGCCAAAAATCACGAGGATCTTCTAATATACGGAAAAGCTGAAACTAAAGTTTGACACAACTCAGTCAATCCATCCGTCTATTCTGTAGAGCGCTAAGAGATATTTTCTGTGCTCGATACCACAATTTTTACTCGAGGTCACAATTTTCCATGATTACTGTGGAAAACTGGTTTGGACCAATATTATTGCAAATTAAAATTAGAATCATTTAGTTATAACCGTTTTCCTAAATAAAAATTATATGATATACTTTTCTAAATATTCGCAATAAAACGAATACGCTCATACTGAAACAGTCACTTCCGGTGAACTGATTTTGACCAAAATGTCTAGGATCTCCCAATTTGTGTAAGTGCTTAAGTATGAAGTTTGATCGCAAATAACCAATTCGTTTGGGCTGAACAAATGCCGAGTTTTTATTAATAAATAGTTATAGTCAAAAAACGTCATTTCCGCTTAAATTTTGAAAGAAAACGTGGAGTGGTATTGTTGCAAATTTAATTCAGAATTTTTTATTTCATAATAATTTTCCTTATACATTTCATTATATTTGCAAAAAAGCCGATTTCGGTCAAAAATCACGAGGATCTCCCAATTTATTGAAAAATCTTAAATTAAAGTTTCACGCCACTCATTCAATCCGTCTGGGCTGTAGAGCGCCAACAGACATTTACTAGGGAAAACTGTTTTGGACCAATATAGTTGCAAATTTAAATTCAAGAATCTTTTAGGTGAATAGAATTTAAAAGAAAATCTAAAAAATATTGATTTTCACACCTATCAGCCAATGTATCTGGCTTGTAGAGCGCCAACAGACATTTAGTCTATGCCCACATACGCATGCACACACAGCGATTTTTTAAACACTTCTTTTTTGACTTCGGCATTATAATGAATAATAAATCTGTAAAAATGTCAAGGTCAATTTTATTTGATTTTATTTTACTATATATCTATGTAAAAGAAAGTAAAAACAGTTGTCTTTTGCCACAACGTCGTCTTAGAATTATTCTTGTCTATGTCTATTTGCCTATATTAGAGAAATCGACATTTGAAGTTTAGCTAGAAAGTTAAAGATGTTCCTGAGGGATTTGATTAATAAATTTTGGTTTCAAATTATATTTGTTAGAAGAAAGCTTAATTACGAAATATAAAGCTACAAACTAAAAAAGTATTTTAATTACTTAAGATCCAAATTTAATAGTTTTGCATATGTTCAGGTTTGGAGCAACTTTTCTTTAAATGTTTGTCTATGTCCATAAGATTCTGTCTATATCCTCAATATCTGGAAATACTAATTTTCAGCAAACACCAAGTAATGTTTAATAAAATAATATTATTAAAAAAAATCATTAAATCCATTTATTTAAACAAAAATAAAAATACCACAAATCCATTATAGTTAAATTAACTGACAAAATGTAAATATTGCCTCAATTTTTTTTCTTTGTCTGGCTTCGGCTCTTTTATTTTTTTATTAGACAGTTAAGGATCATTCCGGCTTTCAATTACATTCTTACATTCTTATAAAACACCTGATCCACCGGTGGCATGTAGATAAGCATGTCAGATAATCTTTTTACTTTAAAAGTGACCCCGTCTCATAAATTAAATGTTAATTACATTTTTATAAGCGCATTGGCAATGTGAGTACCTTCGCGGCCACAAATAGATTCATTTTAAGAATGTAAAAGTTGTTGCCCATTTCGAATGACATGTTTACAATAATAATAGCAATGCGGACCAAAGTTCTTTATCACCATAAACCTTTCCCGTTAAATTATAAACGCAAAATTTTCGCATATATAAGAAATTTGAGTTGTTAGCTTTAAGCAGTTGGAAGACATTATGCATATCAAAGCTGAAAATTTTAACTAGTTTACTTTGGGTAGATTTTATTATGCCGGAGCCTACTTGCTTTACTTTATACTCTTTGGTTTGCTCTAGTAATACAGCTGGTACCAACCGCATTACCACGCATTTATCGCACAATGTATTTTCCACTTTTTGATGTTGGTCTCAGGATATTTAATTCTATATAGCTAGAACATCTTGCTGATGTTGAGAGAAGCGTCGAAATATTTCGTCGTAGTTGCACTTCGGCAAAAGTGGGACACAATTGTGTGTTGACAAATTAAATCTATATTCTCATTTAAAACAAGCTATTTCCTAAACTTTCCTTTTAATGGTGTTTTCGACACAACAGTTTTTTTGTTATGATTAAACATGAAATATATACGACCCTTATTTTTATTTAGGGTGTTGAAAAAAAATTCCTGGCAAACTTGAATTCGATTGTTTGGCTCAGTTTCGAAAAAATATAGAAAACTGTTAACTCTTCTGCTTTGAGAAGCTTCAGTTCTGGTTCTCGATTTTTTCGTTTTTATTATCAATTTCGAATAGAAATGACTCTTTTTATCATCATTCAACAGCCAAAATTCGTTATTAATTTAAAAAGTACCAATCCTAATCAAATTAACTAAAGCTGGATTCAATGTTGCGTTCGTTCGTTCCTTCCTTTCCTTCTGAATTTTGTTTTTTAAATCAATCCAAGTTGCTGAAAAAATTTCACAAGAAAAAAAAACGTAATTTTTAACCAATGAAATTGGATTAATAAAATCAGAAGGAAGGAAGAAACGAAAGAACACAACACTGAATCCGCCAGAAGCGACTAAAAATATCGTAAGATTTTCAAAATGAAAAATGACATGTATAAACTAGAATATTCTCATCTCTTTTTTGATCAACTAAAACACAACTTTCCGTTATATTTACGAAAGAGATCAACATAGATATAGAGTGATTAGAGTGATTTGAGTAGGATAACGTTGAGTAGGATATAGACAAAACCACATCTAACAAAATTAAACCAAAATTTTTATTCAGCTTTGATATGGAGATAGGCCAAAAAAAACAATCTCAAGGATATAGACAAAATAAAACAATACAACAGTGCAAATTTGTGGAAATAGACAAAGTTAAATAAATCCCAAGTTTGAGCCAACGGATTTGACATTTTACTTAATGTTTTGGACTAGAGTACTTGTATTTACAGGGTGGGCCAACAGTCACCATGGGTTTAAAAATTTAATAGCTTTTTCGTTTTTATATTTTTTTTTATTTTTATTTTTTTCAGATTATATAAATAACACCTGGAGAATAAATAATGGTAGGATTTTATTATTTAAATCAGCGATCAATTATTTTAACGCAAAGAGCATATCGTCGCCATTTTAATGTCAGAGTTTCGCCCTCTGAAGCAATGATTCGTTGCTTAGTTGATCGTCACCACCAATATGACACCATAAGAGATTTTCCTCAAACCGGTAGAACACGTTTAATTCGCACTGCAGAAAATATTGAACGTGTAGAGAAAAGTGTTAACGAACCAGAAACATTTACCAGAAGGCGTTCTGCTCAGCTTGGAATGTCTCGTACGTCACTACAGCACATTTTAAAAAATGATTTACTGTTATTCCCAAGGTGCAATTGGTGCAAGAATTAAAACCTAGAGATCAGAAATGAAATTAACTTTATTGAAAATCTGATTATGAGTGATGAAGCTTATTTTCATTTGAATGGCTTTGTTAATAAGCAAAACTGCAGGTTCTGGGGTTCTGAAAATCCAAGAGCCTTTTATTAGCAAATTGCACCCTATTAGGTGTGCATTACATATGAAAATATCATTGAGAATTACTTCTTCGAAAATGAAGGTGGAAGTGCTGTAACCGTAAATAGAGAGAGGTTTCGGTTTATGATAGAACATTTTTTACGTTCTGCTCTTGAAAACAGACCTGAAATGTGGTTTCAGCAGGATGGAGCCAATGCACGAGAGACAATGGCACAAAGGTAATTTTTTTGGAGAGCAAATAATTTCCAGAAATTCGGAAATTAATTGGCCAGTGCGTTCGCCAGACTTGTCAGCACCCGACTATTTACTTTTGGATTATTTGAAGGAGCGAGAATATGTGAACAAGCCCGAGACAATCCTTGCACTAAAGGCCAACATTGTTGCAGAAATTCGAACGCTACAGCCACAAATTTTGAAAGATGTTATGGAAAATGCTCTATAACAAGCGCATCATTGCGAAGCTGAAAACGGGAGTCATTTAAGTGTCATTATTTTCTATACTGAGTGTAAAAAAAAATCCATTTTGTATATTTTATAATCCGAAAAAAAAATTAAAAAATATACTTATAAACGAAAAAGTTATTAAATTTTTAAACCCCATGGTGACTTGGCCCACCCTGTATATAGACCGATAAAAAAATAAAAAAGTTTGAGCCCAAGTTTCGGCTATGAAATTTTGTTAATGCTTAAATAAAAAAAATAAAATATTACACTCACTAATATTGATATCGTAGGTGAGAAATAGGTGCATAGAGAGAGCACAAAACAAAATTGGCGCACCAAAGTGTTTTCGTTGTTATTTCGTTGCATATTCTTGGGACAAAATTTCGTTGCATTTTTCTATATAATGCGATGCCAAAAACATCTTCGATGTTAAAAAAATATCTCAGAAACGATTGAAGTTAGCCAAATTTTGATGGAAAATTTTAATTCCTTATGGTCGTTTTACCCTAGCTACATTCCAACTCAAATTCACCAAAAATTGATCATATAGGCAAGAATAATTCTAAGGCAGCGAAAAACGTCATTTCTTTTTAAATTTTGGAAAAGCGATCTATAGTTACTGTTGTAAATATAATTTAGAATCGTTCAGTTCATAATCGTTTTTCTCGTGAAAGATATAATTTTTCAAAACATTTGCATAAACACGAAAAAACGCCTGCGAAAGCTGTCGCTTATTGTGGACCAATTTTGGTTAAAAATCACTAGAATCTAACAACTTGTAGAAAAAGTTTAGAGAGATGCTGTATAAGATAGCAGAAAATTTCCGGCAGAAAAAATGTGTTTTGCTATTCACCGCTAGAGGCATCACTATCACAAACATGAAATTTTTTCCGCTGATATTGTTTGACATCAGTAGAAAATTTTTGAAATTTTTATGCAAATTATAAATTCTCAGCAGAAAGTTTTATGAAAAATCAAAGAATTTATGAAAATGAAGAGAAAATATATGTTTAAATTTTTTGAAGCGATGAAAGTTAATTTTGTTTAAAAAACGATTTGCATATGTGTGTAAGGACTCTCAAAATATACTAAAATTACCATAATCATCATTATGCAAATACAGGGCAACATCAAACAAATTGTGATCGTTCAAAGCACTCCATACAATTCTGAAGTCATTTTAATGTGAATGTTTTCAGATTTTTAACAAAACCCCCATGTGACTACCCTGGGTGTATGTTTTTATGGTAGCTGAGGTCATAATCTATACACATGAGCAATATAAGTTTCACACTTGGCGTCAGTAACCTTCCATACAATTTTGAAGTCATTTTAATGTGAATGTTTTCAGTTTTTTAACAAAAGTGTTAGAAAAACCCCCCTGTAACTACCCTGGGTGTATGTTTTTATGGTAGCTGAGATCATATTCTATATACATGAGCAACATGAGATTCACACTTGGCGTCAGTAGCCTTCCACACATTTTTTAAGTCATTTTGATGTCATATGTTTTTAGTTTTAAAATGTACGTGTCTGTATTGGTTATTATACACAAAAGTTAATATATTGTGTAATTTTAATATGTATATATGATCTCGGCTATCATAAAAACATACACCCAGGGTAGTTAAAGGGGGTTTTTCTAACACATTTGTTAAAAAACTGAAAACATTCACATTAAAATGACTTCAAAAATGTATGGAAGGTTACTGACGCCAAGTGTGAATCTTATATTGCTCATGTGTATAGATTATGACCTCAGCTACCATAAAAACGTACACCCAGGGTAGTTACTGGGGGGGTTTTCTAACACTTTTGTTAAAAATATGAAAACATTCACATTAAAATGACTTCAGAATTGTACGGAGTGCTTTGAACGATGGCAATTTGTTTGATGTTGCCCTGTATTTGCATAATGATGATTATGGTAATTTTAGTATATTTTGAGAGTCCTTACACACATACGCAAATCGTTTTTTAAACAAAATTAACTTTCATCGCTTCAAAACCTTTAAACATATATTTTCTCTTCATTTTCATAAATTCTTTGATTTTTCATAAAACTTTCTGCTGAGAATTTATAATTTGCATAAAAATTTCAAAAAATTTCTGCTGATGTCTAACAATATCAGGAGAAAAAATTTCATTTTTGTGATAGTGATGCCTCTAGCGGTGAATAGCAAAACACATTTTTTCTGCTGGAAATTTTCTGCTCTCTTATACAGCATATTAGAGAGTAGAGTTTTTATGATTATCATATTTTATTTAACGGCGTAAAAGAAAATAAAATTAATAAGATTGGGCCCCTCCAGTTCAACCAAGTATATGGCAAGTAGGATTCGATTAAATCTGTGATGTTTCTAAATAATTATGCGTGTGTCAACGTAACACAATGATCGGTGTCATGCACACTGCATTAATCATTTCAATAGATATCCGTACGTGATAGTACACCAGTACCTTTCAAACTATTTCTAAAAACGCAAAAACTATGTAATACCAAGAATTCAACAAACAAAGCCATACCGTGATATGTGCTCTGAAATTTGCGAATATTGTCAAACTAGTCCGTTATTGAAAGCAAATTTAGATTTTTGTTAAAAGGACCACCCAAATTTACGATGAAAGTAAAAATCATGTAAAACGATAAATAATTAAAAATTCCTGTAAGTTCATAATTTTATAAATATTGAGACAAAGAAATTAAAAAATATTTCCACGCCGCTAATATTACATACCAAACTGAAAAAAAAAACATAACAAAAAACTAAGGCACAAGATCAAGCTAATGTCAACCAATGTTAAATTCTATATAAGTAAGACAATAATATTTCTTCTTTATATTTTTGTTTTCTTTATCTTATGTGTGTACACTATTACTGATCTAGCACAATCTTATAATGCTTGTACCATAACACCATAAATTGAAATAACATAAAACACAAACCAACCAAAACACAAAAAATTATAAAAATCATTACAGATTTTATTTTTTTGTTTAGTTTTTAACATATTTTCTTCCAATTTCTTCTAAAAACTTTGTGCAGACGATTTCGTATATACATACATATATAAAACCAAATTGAGAAACATAACTTAACGATATAAAATTATAAAAAATAAGTCGGAAAGAAGAGGTTGTATACGACACTATATACGATTTGAATATACCATATACATATATATGTTAATAATGATAATAAAAATTTATTATATATTTCTTATGTGCTTGCGGATCGCAGCAACATTCGATTTAAAGCAATATAAGTCCGTTATAATAAAAGCTTTTTGAAAGAGATAAACACTTTAATTTGATATGCGTAATTCAAACTCTCATAAGTATGTTTTCATTTATTTTTATGTTGCTGTTCTTCTTTTTCGCGTATATGTATATCCTTATACACCAAACATATAACTAGTTTCGTGAATTTATGGGTAAAAAAAATATTCACACAATTTTCCAATGAACCATCAACAATTTTTTATTTTTATTACACTGCTATTATTATTATTATTATTATTATTTGCTATATCCATATTCTTATATCAACATAAAGCCATGGTAGTTTAGTCACAGTTACTAGTTTGTGTATTATTTTCCGCACTTCTTAACTTATCCATCCGTTGCAGAATATCACATACGGATGTGTATAAACATACCGTCGCCTGCACATACGCTAAATTTATTATTTCCATTTGTCCATTCATTTTAAACGTTTTGTGATTGTGCGCTAAAACTTAAAGATTCTTTTGTAACATTTATATTATTATTATTATTTTTATTTTTTATAGTTGTTGTTGTTGTTGTTGTTGTTTTTGTTGTCATGTGAAGTTATTTTAATTTATTTGTTTTGTCGTATCTTACTGTGTTATACTGCGAGTGGTATATATAGATACCAACCAATAATACACAAAAGCTCAAGTCTAAATATGTTCAAGTGTTTCTTTCTTGTGTATATGGTATATAGGTTGTATATATAGTTTAGGTTGTGAAACATTAATGGAAAATGAAATTTCAATTTTGGATAATTATGTTAAGAATGTTCTTATATAACATGTTCCGCATAGTTAAGTAAAAGTATGCGTTTAAGCATGGTATGATAATTGAATTCCATTTAGCAAGTGAATTGTTGCATTTGCTGTCTGTTGCGTATTGTTTTACGGTTCAGTAACCAGGAAAACGTATTTTGTGTGGTGTGCTGACATGTCTATGGAACAGTATTTGTCTCTGTAGTTGTAAAATTTTATCTAAGAAGACTATTATCAATTACAAGGACTCGCAGCCTTATAACAACAGGGTTCTAGTTGCACCATGACATGTTTCGAGTAAATTAAATTACAAACTTTACTTACGGCCTAATATGTTTACGATTTGTTTCAATTTATTATTGAATCAAATCAAAAGATTAGCCATTACATATTGATCGATTTAGATATTAAAGTGGAAAAATTTAGATAGGAGTTTGATTCCGAATGATGATACGCTTATGATAATAAGATGGTTCTATGTGTTAAATATAACTCTGATTTATTATTTAATAGATATTGAGTTAATGCAATTCAAATCACAATTTTGCAAAAATTTTGCTCTGGCTACGTTTTGTACTTCAATATACTGTATAATTTAAATAAAAAATAAACATAACGTGTTTAAAAAGTTAACAGCCCCTGTTATTGTTGTATCACATTAATTTGTTTTATTCAGTGGTTTCCAAAGTACTACCTAATATTGTTGAGTTACCGATTTTGGGAATAACTTTGCTTGTAATGTTTTTCCTTTTCGTGAGAGATGGTCATTTCGCTGAAATACTCATGACGTCTTGCAAAAAGGCAACTTCGAGAATTCCTGATTTATTTTTGCGAAGTTTTGTAGCATTCCACCAGATGCTAATAGTTTTTAAATTTTCAAATTTGTAGTCGTATGCATAATATCATCAAAATACACGAATCGGTCCAAGTAATTATTTGTGTAATGTCGTTGTCTTCAAAAACTTTCTAGAGAATCTTAATTAAAGCACATGCGATATCATTCCCAGTACCACCCATATGTTCGGTCCATATTGCGCAATACACGATGACAAATGTGCTATCAAATTACAAATGCTTAGCTTCGAAGGATAGAATAAAGGACCAATTTTCACTCGTGGACTAGTTAAAATATTTTCTAAGTCAAAGATTAAAATTGGAATCCCAAATTCCTTATCTAGTGACTTTTGCTCTGCCATCATTTTTTTAGATAAATTCTACATCTTCTTAATATTTAAATTTGGATCAAGATAGAGCTTGGAGGTATTGGCTCGACAGTATTGCGATTCGATGACCGGGAATGATGCGATATGGCATGTATTGATTTACATCAGTTTGAGTTCAGGTATATTTTGGTGGGATTTTAACCTCCTTCCACATTTTTTGCCACTCAAGATGCAATATTTTTAGATTTATGCGAATTATGCACTGGTTCAAGTCAACAAATAATCCAAATATTTAGGTTCGCCGGAGAAATCAGCTGTTCTTCGTTTTGCGAATGATTCCCGTTCTTGTGGTCATCTTTAAAATGAAATCCGCCTTTTCTTGCTGGTTCAATGAGTAAAATGCATTAAAAGAGTTCTTCCCGTTCGGTTTTTGCAATTTTATTCTCACAGTTAAATCTGAAGTGGGCCAAACAATCTTTTGTTGACGCAACATAGCAGGAAGTTTTTGTATGTTTGTCCACTTTGATATGGCTTGTGTCTAATATTCCACTGCCAATTATTCGGATTGGCTTTGCGTTTTCGCGGTTTTAACTTAATCACTTCGTCGTCTGATTGCAAAATGATAACGTTTTCTAGAATTACGCTTGTATCGATATCGATTATTTCGCCTTCGCATAATCCATATTTCTATATTATTGCATTTAATTTACCATTAATTATTATGCAGAATTATTTTTAATTAAAATGTTACCTGATTAGTGTGGCTGCTCAAAAATTGGTCTTCGTTATACAAATTGGATCAAAAAACTAACCATTTGTCACAATTTCGTTAACCACCCAGTTTTATGTGCATCAAATTGTATTGTTATGTTGAATAATAAAGTTCTATTTACAATTTAAAGGGTAGGATAAAAGGTTGTGGCCTTTTTCCCAGTAGATGGCTTTACATTTATACAGGGTGTTTTGCAGTTGGACCGACAACGTTTTATGGCAGATTAAGGGGGTCATTTGGAAGCTTTCATCTCATGGCACGGATGTCCTAATTCTTACGGCAACTGAGATATGATATTTTTAAGTTTTTTTAAATTACCCAAAATCTCACTTTAAATGGTCATAACTTTTTATGTCCAAGACACGAAATAACTTTTATTGTATTCTACAATGTGCTTTCATTCCAAATAAACCACTATTTAATAGAATCGGTTTAAGGAAAACGAGTTATGGGCTTCCAAATCCTAAAAAATGTTTAAAAGTATTAAAAATGTCTACCTTCTCTATGCATTTAAAAAAAACTAGCAATTGTTTTGAGATAACTTTTATTTTAAAAATTGCTCTGGTTTATGCCCTTTCCAGCGGTATACTACATGTCATAGAAATCATTCACTATGTGGTCAAAATAAGAGATACTATTTTGCCGGGGCCAGGCTTAAAAATATTCCTTTTAAATTTTTAATCAACTTCATTTATTAGATTTTGTTTAAAATGACCTCCTTCCTTCTGTATGCATGCAAGGGACATTTTTCTTATCTCCAAGGTTATTGTACGATGTTGAATTTAATTTTTCATTTTTTTAAATGCGCCGCTTATCATTTGAATTAAAATTTCTATTGTAGGTACTTTTGTTGCTTACATAAATTGCTTAGTAGGTCCCCAGATGTAGAAATCCAAAGGTGTGAGATCTGGGGTCTGTGCTTGCCAAGGAATAGGGTCCCTTCTATTAGGGTCACCGGTAATTAATTAGTAAATAAATAAATAAAGACCCCTACTAATATGAGTTTGGGGATGAATCATCCAAGTATCCTCTTACCGTTCGTTGATTATGTGCCGGACTTAAGTTAAATTGTTAAGAATTTTTTCTTGCGTTTGTCTTCACTGTTGGTACTGTAACGGTACCTAACTTTTGTAACGAAGAATATGCTGACATGTTGTTGATGTATGGCAGTGCTAATTGCAATGCGCGTGAAGCGAGAAGAATTGAGAGTGACATCCTGATTGATGTTTACCGAACCACGAAACTTGCTCAACAACCTATCGACATCTGACGAAAACCGGCAGCTTTCATTTTCATGAGTCTCGGGTGAGTGTGAGGCACCATAATGTTGCAGTAGATAGAAGAATAATACGATCTTGTGACGTGGATTCTGTCAGGCACATAACCAACGAACGGTAAGAGAATACTTAAATGATTCATTCCCAAACTCATGGATTGGTAGAGGGGGCCCTATTTCTAGGCCCGCATGGTCCCCAGACCTCACACCCTTGGATTTCTACATCTGGGGAACTGCTAAGCAATTACTGTAAGTAACAAAAGTACCCAAAATATAAATTTTAATTGAAATGATTTAAAAAAGGGTCAAGGGAGGTCATTTTGAACAAAATCTAATAAATGAAGTTGATTAAAAATTTAAAAGGAATATTCTTAAACCTGGCTCCGGCGAAATAGTATCTCTTATTTTGACCACAAAGTGAATGATTTTTATGACATGTAGCATACCGTTGGAAAGGGCATAAACCAGAAAAATTTTAAAAAATAAAAGTTATTTCAAAACAATCGCTAGTTTTTTTTAAATGCATAGAGAAGGTAGACATTTTTTATACTTTTACACATTTTTAAGGATTTGGATGCCCATAACTCATTTTCCTTAAACCGATTCTATTAAGTATTAATTTATTTTGAATAAAAGTACATTGTAGAATACAATAAAAGTTATTTCGTGTCTTTACTTCAACAAACATAAACGTTATGACCATTTAAAAGTAAGATTTTGGGTAATTTAAAAAAAAACTTAAAAATATCATATCTCAGTTGCCGTGAGTTTTAGGACATCCGTGCCATGGGATGAAAGCTTCCAAATGACCCCCTCAATCTGCCATAAAACATTGTTGGTTCACCTGCAAAACACCCTGTATATCTCAGTAACCATTGATCGAATCGGACAATAATTGTGTGTGTTTGAAAGGTGACATTTTGAATATGAGCCGTCTCAATTTTTCGTCTCTTAACCACAGGGGCATTCCAGTGATGGGATCATGGCTCTACCAGAAAAACGACAAAAGTTTATCGATCAAAATGGCATATATTTGGTTTAATAAAATCCAATTGAAGTAAGAAAATTCTTTGTTTCAATGTCATCCAAAAAGGCCACGACTATTTCTACTTATTGTGCAACATGGTTCTATTTACTTGAATATATGTTATCGTTTGGAACGGATAGTTCTATTTGGCAGTTAGGACCTTTATAACCAAATCTCAAAGTATAGGGACTCAGTTTTTGTGAATATCTCTAAAACTGAAAGAGATAGACTATTGGAGATAGCGGCCATCGAAAGAGATTTACTATGATGTGATGTATTATGCAAAAATGTCAGTTAGAACCTTGCTGTTCTAGGGTTACAGGCTACTACTGAATATAAAGGGTATGATAAAATAATTAAGCTTTTGTCCAAACTTTAGTAAAATTATTTCTAAATTAATGCCGAAGATCAAATGGATTTTACTGCTTTACAGTTCAAAAATCACCGATCACGTGATTTAGTGGTTAGATCGATTTACTTCTGTTCTACTTTTGATATTGATATTGTTAAGGGCAGGTGAAGCCCATTAAAAAGTCACTTAATACTTAATAAACACATTTTTATTAATCACTTGTTTTTGTTTCGCAGAATATTTTTCAAAAAGTTTAAAAAATCACTCGATCGATTTCGACTTGTTAGGTCATCATCAGGAGTATCTACTCGATAGATACGGTAGATACTCCTGATGATGACCTAACAAGTCGAAATCGATCGAGTGATTTTCTAAACTTTTTGAAAAATATTCTGCGAAACAAAAACAAGTGATTAATAAAAATGTGTTTATTAAGTATAAGTGTGTTTCGCCAAGTGCCTACGGCAAATAGCGTAAAAAGCATTAAAAAGTCAATTTTCATTACTTTATGCCTTTTTGAGTTACGGTTATCAAAGGTAAATCAGAATCTAGAAAAACTTAATTATTACTGAAAACTCATCTTGTTCTGAATATAACGAGTTATTTTTCAATATATTTTTTAAATTTGTTATAACAAATATAAATTTATAAGACATAAATCATTAATTTTGGCTTTTATTTTAAAAGTTGTTTTTATAACCGTCAATTCAATATGCTTAATCATTCCCGACCGAATCTTTTCGCTCAACGTTACCTCACACGACTACTTTATGTTTTCAAGTATCAACTAGATAAGTAAAAAAAAAATAAACCCTGTTTAGGCTTGCGTGAAAGGATCCCAAAAATACTAAACAAACTCTGATTAAAACAAGTTCAAGTTTAGTTTTAATTCCAAATAATTAATGTCCCATAATGTCCCAGCTTTTACGCTCAAATTAGATCGGAAGTTTCAAGTTCTTTGTAAACTGAAATTTATTGGAATTTCTTGTTTTAAATAATGGCTTAAAAAATATAAATTATATTTTTTTATTTTTTCAAGTTTTATTTGCTCAGTGTACTTCGCTGTTTACCATTTTTACTCAAACTCAAAATTAAAATACAAAAATTCATAACAAATTTGGTGTTCTGGTTTGGAAATTTCTGTAACAATTAAACAATTTAAGAAGCTATATGAGATGTCCACGGAACCTGAGTGAAAATCTCCGGAAAAACATGTTTATGACTGTCTACCATTTTCGCTCAAACTCATAATACAAATACAAAAATGTTTAGGAAATTTTCTGTCCAAGTTCGGGAATCTTAATCATCTTTTGCTCAACAAAAATTAAGAGTTGATTTATTCTTAACAAATTTACTCTATTGGTTAGTAAGCGCCTGTTAGGTTCTCTGAATGAGGAATTTAACAACCTATTTGGTTGTTTACCGTTTTCGCTCAAAAATCTAAACAGAAGTAGAAAAATTCGTAAGATTTCGTAAGATTTGATGTCCTGCTTAGGACGTATATAAAGTTAGCCCAGCTTTCATCCCAGAAAAATAAATAGTGGCAACACTAAACTGTCACGACAGTTGCTCCATCCCAGGATATTACTATCAGCCCAGGATTTCTACCATATCAACATTTATCATCCCAAAAAAAACTATAACGACTTTCTAACATGTCGTTTCAAAATAACTGGTGCAACCAGAATCCAAATACAAAATACTGCATTCAACATCTATAAAACATTTTGTTATTTTTTATTAATATATATGTTTTTTAAATTTTAATGGCGTGCTGACGGTGTTATCCTCGGATACAGATTTTGCATTATGTTATGTGATCGCTATATAATTTTTAAAAATACAATAATTTATCCTAGTATCCAATTTCTGGCCTGACATTGATCGAATAGATAACTTCCGCTGTAGCGATAGTTGTGTTAAAATTATTTTATGGGATGATGTTTTAGTGTCGTTATAGTTTTTCCTGGGATGATAAATGCTAATATGGTAGAAATCCTGGGCTGATAGTAATATCCTGGGATGGAACAACTGTCGTGATAGTTTAGGGTTGCCACTATTTATTTTTCTGGTATGAAAGCTGGGCTAACTTGATATACGTTGATTAGGAACTTCGAATTATGCTGGCTAGATAGAGTAATATACCAATATATTACATGTGCTATAAAGAGCCTGAGTCGAAATCTCTGGAAATAGGCTTTAGTCGCCATTTAGCATTTTTACTCAAACTACGAATAGAATTTAAATTGTTTTTAACAAAATTGCTGTTATGTCAGAATGGAGCCAGGACAATGCTGTATAAGATAGCGGAATTTTGACAGCGGAAAATAAGAGATTACGCTACTCGCCGCAAGTGGTAGCACTATCACTAAAGAGAATTTTTTTGTAATGTAATTACCAGCGGAAATTTTTTATTCATTATGTATATATTTTTTCATGAAATAAAACATATCAGCGGAATCAAATATTAGAAGTGATCCTTTAAATGGCAAATAGATTGATCTCCGAAGTAAAGTAACTCGGTATATGAAATGTTGAAATTTAAGAATAATCCTCATTTCTTCCACTAGTAACCAATATTTTCGATTGGTTTTCTAATAGCTCATACTGAGATTGTACGAAAAATTTGGGGAAAATTCATGGACTAGAATTTTCACTAGAATTTTTTGATTTTCTCCGGCCATATAAGTTTTGAGTTTTTGGCCAATATCTCAAAAACTTCTACTAGTAACCAATACTTTCGGTTGGTTTTCAAGTAGCTTAGGTCATACTAACATTATTTGGAAAATTTGGGGAAAATTCATTGACTAGAATTTTCACTAGAATTTTTTGATTTTCTGCGGTCATATAAGTTTTCAGTTTTTGGCCAATATCTCAAAAATTTCCACTAGTAACCAATACTTTCGTTTATTTTCTAGTAGCTTAGGTTATACTAAGACTATATGGAAAATTTTGGGAAAATTCATGGACTAGAATTTTCACTAGAATTTTTTGATTTTCTGCGGCCATATAAATTATTTTCAGTTTTTGGCCAATATCTCAAAAACTTCCAGTAATAACCAATACTTTTGTTTGGTTTTCTAGTAGCTTAAGTTATACTGAGACTATATGGGAAATTTGGGGTAAATTCTTGGACTAGAATTGTCACTAAAATTTTTTGATTTTCTGCGGCCATATAAGTTATTTTCAGTTTTTGGCCAATATCTCAAAAACTTCTACTAGTAACCAATAATTTTGGTTGTTTTTCTAGTAGCTTAGGTTATACTGAGACCATATGAAAATTTGGTGAAAATTCATGGACTAGAATTTTCACTAAACTTTTTTGATTTTCTGCGGCCATATAAATTATTTTCAGTTTTTGGCCAATATCTCAAAAATTTCCACTAGTAACCAACGTTCCCTCTAATTATTCAAAATCATGAGCGGCATAACCGCATTGTGGGCAAGTATTATAAATTTAGCAAATTTCGAGCAAAACTTAACAAAATTACATTACAATAATTTTTACATATAATTTTATTTAAAAATAAATTAAAAAAAACTTTAATGCGTAAATTCCACAGTGAAACAAATTTTTTCAGTAAAATTAACACGAGATAAACCGGACAAGTGGTGCAGCGGTTAAAGCTTCGGCACTTGGACCGGGAGGTACTGTGTTCGAATCCCATCAGAGGCTAGATGCAAATCGAATATTGATCATCGATTACAATCGGTGATGTTAACAAACACAACTAAGACCCTCTGGGTGGAGTGCAGAATTGAGCGCCGACCCACCGTCCATGTCAATATACAGGTTGACATGGAGCTTGCAATGTGTGGGTGGTATACTGTAGTTGTGTGAGTAGGTGAATAGGTGAATGGGTTAATGATGTAGCATGAATGCGTGGTATCACAATGGGCCAAAAATGGCCTAAGTGTCAACCTCTGAAACCTAAACACGAGATAAAAATATAAATCCTTTACTTGTTAGAGAGAAACAAAAAAATTGTTCAGTAAAATTTACTGGCAAATAATAGAATAAGTGGGGAAAACGTTGCCAGAAAAAGTATATGAAACTCAATACCTTTTATGGCAACATTTTCAATACACCTTCGAAAAATAGTATTCGATGCGGAATATTTTTCGCACACTACGACAATTTTATGGTTGGAAAAGTATTATAGTGAAATGTCAAGAAAAAATGGAACTAGCTATTAGTTTTTGTGCCGTTAGATACAACACGTTCAGAAAGGGGGTAGGGTAACATAAAATTTTGAAAATTTGATGTTTTGTTAAAATCTTTTATTTTCAGTTTTATTTAATTGTGTTGCCCCCAATCTGTCACAATTTTGACTATAAATTTTGCTATAAAAAACAAACAAAAGTTGCTGTCTTTATCGCTCTAACGTAATTTAAATATACTATTCTCTTTCGATTTCCCAGTATATTTTACTGAAAAAAATTTGTTTCACTGTGGAACCAACGTATAAATCAGGATAAAGGTGCCATCAAAAGAATTAAACTCTATACTTTCTATGGCAACATTTTTAACACACCTTCAAAAAATAATATGTGATGAGAAATATTTTTCGCACACTACGCCAATTTTATGGATGAAAAAATATTACTGTAAAATTTGTTTCACTGTGGAATCCACGCATTGTAATATAATTTCCAATTTTTCCCTTTTATAAAAATCACTGTTAGCTTTTGCTTCAATACATATTTTACAAAGTACATCACTTGTTTCAATTTGATAACTAGAAATTTCATATAATATAACTTTTTGTTTAATTGATAACGACAGGACTTCTGTTTTAACGAGTTCATTTAACCATTCTACTCTAAATTTTGAAGCCGTCTTGTTTGTTCGGGGGTCTGTTATTCGGCGGTCCCGGGTTCGATTCCTGGTGGTGACAAGTAAAGAGTTTGCGACTAAGTGTTTTTTAACGTGTCATATGTTATTTATATGCTCGTCCATTTTCAGATTTTCAAGCCATACTAGTTACAGCTTCGTCCTTAATAATATTTTTGTGGAGCTTGAGCTTACATCTAATTTTTGTTTTGTCATTACAGTAAATGGAGTAAATTTTTTATAAATTGTTTAAAAAAAATCACATCATAATTATATGTAAAAAAAATTAAACTGCGTGGGTTTACAAATTTTCAAATTTTGTAACTAACACGAAAAAAATGTTAGCAATATTGCAGATGGGCGGACTAAAAATTATGATGGGCAAAATACAATTTAAATCTAGGCGGCCGCCCGTGTGCCCAGCTTAGCGGGAACGTTGCTAGTAACCAATACTTTCGTTTGGTTTTCTAGTAGCTTAGGTCATACTGAGACTATATGGAAAATTTTGTGAGAATTCATGGACTAGAATTTTCACTAGAATTTTTTGATTTTCTGCGGCCATATAAGTTATTTTCAGTTTTTGACCAATATCTCAAAAACTTCTAGTAGTAATCAATAGTTTCGATTAGTTTTCTAGTAGCTTAGGTCATACTTAAACTATATGAAAAATTTACGGAGAATTCATGGACTAGAATTTTCACTAAAATTTTTTGATTTTCTGCGGCCATATAAGTTATTTTCAGTTTATGGGTAATATCTCAAAAACTTCTACTAGTAACCAATAGTTTCGGTTGTTTTTCTAGTAGCTTAAGTCATACTAAGACCATATGGAAAATTTGGCGAAAATTCATGGACTAGAATTTTCCCCAAATTTTCCATATAGTCTCAGTATGACCTAAGCTACTAGAAAAGCAACCGAAACTATTAGTTACTAGTGGAAGTTTTTGAGATATTGGCCAAAAAACTGAAAATAACTTATATGGCAGCATAAAATCAAAAAATTCTAGTGAAAATTTTAGTGCATGAATTTTCCCCAAATTTTCCATATAGTCTCATTATTACCTAAGCTACTAGAAAAACAACCTAAAGTGTTGGTTACTAGTGGAAGTTTTGAGATATTGGCCAAAAACTGAAAATAACTTATTTGGCCGCATAAAATCAAAAAATTCTAGTCCATGAATTTTCACCAAATTTTTCGTATAATCTCAGTATAAGCTAAGCTATTAGAAAACCAATCGAAAGTTTTGGTTACTAGTGGAAGAAATGCGGATTATTGTTAAATTTCAACATTTCATATACAGAGTTCCTTTACTTCGGAGATCAATGTATTTGCCAATTTAAGGATCACTTCCAATATTTTATTCCGATGAGATGTTTTATTTAGTAAAAAAATGTATACATAATAAATAAAAAATTTCCGCTGGTAATTACATTACAAAAAAAATCCTCTTTAATGATAGTGCTGCCACTTGCTGCGAGTAAAAATTGGAACAGCCATTAACACTTATTTCCAGAGATTTTGACTCAAGCTCTGTTAACACATGAAATACTTTGACCACCCAAAAGTTGCTTAATTTCTCATCAAGCCAACTTGATTAGAGCTTCCTAACCAGGACTGTAAATTATGTTAAGAATTTTTGATTTTGTTTAATGACTTTATCGCGCCTTAACAGAAATGTGGACTCAAGTTCCGAAACACCTCAAATAGATTGCTTAATTATCCATCCAGCCAACCTGAACGAAGCTTCTCCAGGACAGCAAATGTGGTAAGCGAAAATGTTAAACGCAATATTCGACAACAATTTTTTTTAGATTTAAGTGCCTATTATTGATTTTAAGGCAATCAACAAATCTCACGATTGTCAATAAAACTCATAATTTTGTTTACAACCTGTTACAAATGTCAAAAATTTAGCTCAAAAAACTATACAAATTGAATATTGGATAAACATATAAAACGGGTATATTGAAGTAATGCGTGAAGTAATCGATTACTTTATGTTATAAAATAACGCAGATGCGAATTTTTATAATTTTCACACAAGCATCATGATTCATGATGTGTGGTGGCAAACATCTTGTTTTTATACAATGTACATATATGCATATAATATAATGTTAACATTTCTGCACATACAATAAGACGAAATGTATTTACTCCACATGGTATAATTTACGAGTTACCTGACAAATTAACTATACAACTTTATACGCCAACTAATAGATTATGTGCCGGCTAGTTATATTGTTGTTGGTTTTACTAAATAAATTTAATTTAAATTTGTTCTAATTTAATTTTTCGTTTTCAATAATATTGTTAAATTTATTTAGATTTTAAAATAATAATAAGAAAAACTTCGCGAAACAATGTCATTTTGTGTGCAGCACAACTGAAAAAACTGTTCACGATATTTTATCTATACTTAACTACAAAAAAAAATGTATATGTAAACGCATTACACATGCTAAACATGCTTTATTTTTATAAATTAGCATGTACAGTGCTTTACCTAACTAAGCTGTATACCGTAAAAAGAGTAAATTTTTTGTTTAAGTGAAACTAGATTACATAAAGGTTAAATCAATAAATCAGTTACCATATGGCTTACAGCGTTCACAATTATTTCTTATTAATTTTACCTTTATGTGTTATGACTCAAAAAACTATCGAATTATTTAGAAGTAAAAAACGGTCGATATGCATAATTCCTGGCTTAAGAAAAAGTTACAACTCGAAAAGTTATAAATTACAAATGCAACACCCTTTTTTGTTGTTGCCGTAATAAAATTGTGTACATGTACATAAAATTCCAATAAATTGATTCATATAACTGTATAGTAGCTATATAATTACAGTAAATTTATCTAATTTATCCTTCAAATTATATAAAACAATTATATTAAACATTTTTTTGGCCATGAAATATTTGCTTTTGAGGTAAATGCACATGCAAAATTACGATGAGGAAATGTAAAATTTACGTTACTTCACGTTTCTCTGTTTATAAAAAGCTATCATCGAGACAACATCTTACTCGTACATATACAAAATCTGATAATCTTGGAGATAATTTGTTGTGTTGTGTATATATACCTAGAAAATTTTTAAATCGGGTTTAAATGAAAAAATTTTAAATGTCAAACTCAAGAGCAGGATAATTTGATATGAAGGAGAAGGTAATTTTTAATATGTGAGTAACGTCTTCGCAGACCACCAACTTTTCTTTGTCTTGATAAATGCAATTTATTATATATAATCAATAAAGGGTTATACATATTAAGAAATTCTTTATTTAATTAAATTATAAAAAAAAATGTTACAACATCTAAAACGGCGCGCGATTTTGATTTATTAGGTTCAACGAAGAGTTGATGGCAACATTCAATTTTTTAGCGAAATATTAACACGCGGATATATAAATTTAATAATTGACTTGATTTATTAGTGGCTTTGAGACATAAATGCGGTGCCATTGTATTTTTTTTTTCTTTGGCAATCTATAGACAATCCTCAAAACATTATTAACCTCTATAATATAATATAAATGGATCAATCGCTAACTATGTACCCATCAATTAGAAAGTGGGTATACCAATCTTTTAAAAATAAAACTACAAATCAGCAGGTAATTAATTACAACAAAATACCAAACTTTGCATAGACGACTCAGTATGTATCGAATATATAGATAAACAAAGAATTATGTTTAAAAACCAAATCGCGTTGTAATATTTTTCTAAATAAAATTTCTTGATAAATGTTGATGTCATAATATTGAAATAGCCTAGAAAATCAATTTGAAAATTATTGATGAGATTTTCTAGAGATCTCTTTCCTATATATATTCTCGTACATCTACCTAACTATATAATCAAATGTTATAAGATTAATTTGCATTTTAGCATAAATAAAATAAAAAAAGCAAATCTTATTTATTGAATTATCTACATATGCTGATCTTTCTTGTATATATAGACAATAAAATAAAAGATTCAGAATTTGACCTTACCCGATTCGTTTGGATTTGTGTACGTCATGTCATTTGGATTCAATATAATATAAATTTCATTAACTGTTAAATTTGTTTATTTGCATATAAACAAATAATAAGTCTATAAATATCTTTAAAAATTCGAACGAAAGATTCAATAACTTTTAAGACCAAATATAATCTTGATTTGTTTACTCCGGTGAGTATATAAGGCAATATTAATAAAAGCAGGTTGAATGATTTTTTTTTAATATAGAAAAGCTCGTTGTTCATTGATACTGGAACGATTTTTCTAAAAACTGATTGGTCTGCTTTGGAGTATCGCAATTTCGGCATCTAACTATGTCTATAATCTGGACCGGAAAATTTAACAACAGATCCCAATTCGGGAAATTTCAATATTTTGCAAAGATTTTAGTAATATCGTACGGTAATTTTAAAGTATTTTTTAAATCTTATTCCACTGAAACTCTTTTCAATCATACACGAGCGATTTCAGCTGCGTCAACGTGATGTTTTTACTAATCGGGATCACAATAACGTGATTACACGCTACCATCATGATGGCGACCTGAATGTAAATGAATTGCTTCCACCTTGTCAACAAAGTATCCAAGATATGCAAAATTTACCCTTTGTCGAACATGCATATAATGCTGATCAACCCGAAATTGAGCTGGATGAAGAAATCGAACCAGATAAATATGAAGCAATTTATGAGTCTGACAACGTCGAGTACAACAACAAAATATTTTCCGCCAAAAATGTTGCCCAGTTTCATCGACCAAAAATTTATCAGTCACGCAGACACAATAAAATGCATTCTTTTTGAAGTGATGTTCGGAACAAATGTTTGAAAAATAGAATGCCGAAAATGCAAACAAATATACCACAATATGGATACGGCGTGACACCAAAAGGATTCGTATCCTCTTTATAGACCAACCATGACAAATACCAGGTTTCGTAGTTTATACAGATTCGTTCTATTTGACAACAGTAACAATCGAACAGAACAATTGGTTACTGATAAAGCAGTAGCTATTTGTGATTCTTGGTTGATTTTAAATGCCAATTTGGCAATCAAAAGGATAATCTCAATTTTAAAATAAATTTTTTGTCAAACTTGTTTATAAAAATAAAAAAAACTAGTTTTTACTTTCAAAAATACTTTCCTTACTTGTGCCAAAAAATTTTCTTAAATTTAGGAGATTGTTTTTTAGTAATAAAAAGGGGGTGTGTAACGAAATCTCGGTTTCCAAAATACCGGTTTGTCAAAATCCCGGTTTTTTAAATTCCGGTTTTCAAAATCTCGGTTTTGTATAAAAAAAATCCCGGTTTGAATTTTTAAAATTTAACATGTGGGAAAATAGGACTCAAATGATTTTTTAACAAAATTCAAAAATGAATTTGCGATACAGTTCTAGAAAATAGGGATGGAATTTGACCATTTCTTAACATATTTTGTTGAAATTCGATAAGTGTGATGGAAATGGATTTCTAAAATGATTTTTTGATAAAGTTCTGAAATATGGTCATCGCTATGAAACTATGACCTTTTTAACCGATTTAGTTGAAATTCGTGTTGAAATTCGTCATGTGCGGTTCCGAAATGGGATTCAAAAAATGCGTTTTTGATAAAGTTTTGGAATAAGACGGATAGAGATGAAACCTGGCTAGGATGGAAATGGGATTATTAAATATGTTTTTGACAAAGCTCTGCGTATCTGGACAAAAATTGCGATATATTTCAGAACTTAGTCAAAAAATCATTTTAGAATCTTATTATCATCACACATGCCGAATTTTAAAATAATCTGTTAAGAAATAGCCAAGTTTTGGAATAATACGGATAGAGATGAAACCTGGCTAGGATGGAAATGGGGTTTTTAAATGATTTTTTGATAAAGCTGTAAAATATTGTAATTACAGATGGAATTTGGCCATTGGTTAACTGATTATGTTTAAATTTGACACGATCTGTTAAGAAATAGTCAAGTTCTGTCGCTAATGGCCATATTCTAGAGCTTTAGCAAAAAATCTTTTTATAATCCCATTTAGACCTTACTTGTAAAGTTTTAACATTATCGACCGTATTCTAGAACAGTATCAGAAAATCAGTTTTGAATTCGAATCATTCACTTAGAATAAAAGTAGTAAAACTGATCATAAAGCGAGTAAAGTCCCGACATGTTTTTGAACTCCGCTCTCCTGGAATTTTTTTCTAAAAGCCCTCGGAGGGCTAAAGGAAGGGGAGCAGGGATGCAACTTCCCGCGTGCCTGCAAGAGATATTGCAACCTCTACTATTCGGTAGAAGGGGTTACTTTTCGTGTTTGGAAATATAACTGTTTTAAGGAATATTTCGTAATTTTTTTTATCAAATATTAATGAATTTGCTTCATAAAATTTTCCTTCTCGAAAATGTATCACTGACTGGATACGTGGAATTTTTTCATTCGGCCCCTATAATCAATTATATTCGAAAACAAACAAATTTTTCTAGTTAATTGGGGAAGGTATCTTATTTTTATGTTAAAATATTATTAGTGCGGTCAAAATCAAGACTTTAGAACTATAGAATAAAAGAAAACCGGAATTTTGAAAATCGGGATTTTGAAAAGCAGGATTTTGAATACCAGAATTTCGTAGTACACCTTAAAAAAAGGGGGTGTACTATGAAATCCCGGTTTCCAAATTCACGGTTTAAAAAACTTGGTTTCCAAATTCCCGGTTTAAAAATCCCGGTTTTCAAAATTCCGGTTTCAAAATCCCGGTTCTCAAAATCCCGATTTTCAAAATCCAGGTTTACAACATTCAGGGTTTCAAAATCCCGTTTTCAAACATTTTTGTAAAGGACCAAGCAAATTCATTAAAATTTGATAAAAAAATTACGAAATATTCATTAAAGCAAATTAAAAAAAAATATATAGCCATTTTCTAGAACTTAATCGCAAACTCATTTTTCAATTTTGTGAAAAAATCATTTAAGAGTCCCATTTTCCCATATGTCAAATTTTAAAAATTCAAATCGGGATTTCCTAAAAATTGGGATTTTTTGATTATATAAAACCAGGATTTTGAAAACCGAGATTTTGTAAACCGCGATTTTAAAAACTGCGATTTTGAAAACCTGGGATTTTGAAAACCGGAATTATAAAAAAATAACGGGATTTTGACAAACCGGGATTTTAAAAACCGGGATTTCGACGAGTTTCGAGTTTGAGCAAAAATAATTAACGGCAATTAGCACGCCTTTCCAGAGATTAGTACATACTTAGATTCAATTAACACTTCAAGTATATTGCTTGGTGCTGCCAGATTTAATCTTCGTAACTAGGATAGTAAACTTATTTACAATTTTATTTGTTTCTCAAAGAGTTTGCTAAATTGCCCATCCAGCCATCTCAATTAGAACTTCTTAACTGGGACAGCAAATTTTCTATGAAATTTTGTAATTGTATTTTGAGTTGGGGCAAAAATGGTAAACGGCCATAAACATGCCCTTCCAGAGAGTAAGACTCAGGTTCCTTGAACATCTCATATAGACCATTAAATTGCTCAGTTAACCAGTTTTACAGAAACTTCCGAACCAGAACGGCAAATTTATTATGAATTTTTTTTATTTCAATTTTGAGATTAAGTGAAAATGTTAAGCTGCCATTAACACCCATTTCTAGAGATTTAGTTCCAGGCTCTGTTATCACATGAGAAAGCTGTCAAATCACTTATCTACCAGCATAATTGGAACTTCCTTACCCGGTCAGCAAATTTCACTCGAATTTTTGTGTTTCTGTTTCGGGTTTGAACGAAAATAGTAAACGGCCCTTTTCACTCCTTCCCAGCGATTTGAACACAGGTTCCTTGAGTGTCTCAAATTGGTTGCTAAATTGTCCATTCAGCCAGCTTAATTGGAATCAGTTAAACAGAACAGCAAATCTCTTACGAATTTTTATATTTATATTTCGGGTTTGAGTGAAAATCGTAAACGCCTTTTGAGAGATTTGTTAGCTTGTTAAATTGCTCAGTTCATTAATCTTAGTGAATTTTTCGAACCTGTACCGCCAATTTGTCAGAAATTTTTATATTTTTCCAACTATGGAAAAAATTGTTTTTTTTTTTCAAATAGTCCATCCGAACCGGGCTGTAGGCATGCCTGCCGGTGCGAAATAAAGTTTTATTTTATCAATTTAATTTCCCATAAAATTTAAAAATGATCTCCCAATTTATGGGAAAGTTCAAGTTTTAACCAGGAGCCAAATGTCTATGTCTAAAAATAGTAATTTAAGGTTAAGTTTTAGAAAACTAATCTAGACCGGTATTGATGCAAAATTAATTTAGAATCTTTTATATCTTTGTCATCTCCCTCGTAAATTATATACTTTCTACAATTATTGCAAAAAGGTGAATGAAAAAGCTTCTTTGGAAGCTGTGACTTCCGGCAGACTCATTCTCTCTCACTCAGAGCCACAAATCACTGGGATCTTCTAATTTGTAGAAAAAGTTTAAGTTTGATCAAAATGATAAATCTGCACCAATTTCTAGATCTAAATTTTTTCATGATTATACCAATTAGAGATACGAAGCCATTACTGTATTTTTATTCGTCTATTTATTGTGCCGAGCTAAAAATATCATCCAAATCAATTGTTTCGTTTAAGTTCAATAAGTGATGCACACGAGCTTTAAAAATTAAAAATAAATTTGAAAATTATGAAAGTCCTACTGTGATTTTAATTGAAAGGTCGAATCTGGCTTTACATAGGAGAAAGGAATTAGGAAAAATATTTAGGGCCAAATCGACAGACGACAATTAATTCGCAAATACGACTAAATTGTCTCTTTTTGTATTTTTAAACCACAATAAATTAACACTTTAAAGTGATGATTAAAGTTGTAGTCGTATATATCGAGGACTACAATGGACAATTCTATTGACGTTTAATTGCGAATTTAAACATCGAATTTCGAAGAGTTTTTAATTTATTAATCATCAAACTTTTAGTTATTTATGTTTTATATATTCGTCGGAACATATTGAAATAAAAAAAGGAATTTTGTAATTTTTTTGTATTTTCAGTCTAATTCACACTACGTAAAAATTGACACTTTTAGTTACCTTTAAAAATTACAATAAATTCGTGAATTAATTTGCGGTTATAGTGTGGTTTAAAAATACGTAATTCGAACATCAATTTCGAAAAATCACCGACTACAACTACAACTTGTAGTTTCGTCTGTCGATATGACCCTTACATAGGTTTTTTGTCGCAATTTTTTCCCCCAGCGTCCTATGGTAAAAAGTTGGTGTAGATTTTTCAAATATAAAATTAAATTATAAAAATTTTCCTATCCAATTTCGATACGGATGAAATTTATCATAAATTATAAAAATTTAGATTAAACATGATTTCTCAGTAGGCCCGAAAAAGATAATTTTGACAAAAACGCTATGTAAATATTTTTCCTAACCCGTTGTTGCTAAGGAAAGCCAGGATCGACCCGCTGGATACATAATATATTATTAGGCCCGCTATCAATGGAAAACAAATTTCAATGAAGCAGCAAAAGCAGCACTTTTAGGAATGTTTAGCAGCAAAAATTTGTTTGATGAAATTATTTTAAGGAATATTTCCGCCTGCTCAATTCTACTTAAGTCGTAAAAAAGTTTGCTTGAATGGTTACGAATTTTTTTTTTGTTGGTATTAAATTTCTGCGCAGATTAAGCTTTTTACATAAAATGTTTTACGGTGCAGTAATTTAAGATCATATATAGTACATATATCAACTGAATCTTAAGACAATCTATACCTCCAACCTACTACTGCAATTCTGTAAAATGTTGCCACAAGAAAAAAACACATCATATAAATATTATTAACATATGCCTTGCAGCAACTAACACAAATATTTTATTAATTTATTATATTTCAACACATTTGCTATATCGCACACTTAACAAAATTACGTACTCTATACTTAATAAACCTAATTATATACTCGGTAGAAACCACCAAAAATTTCTAAGTCAATGAACTAGCCAAAACAAGTAAATTGCAAATAAAAAATTTTTGTGTATAAATTACCTCAAATTTTTGTTTTGACCAAACAACGAATCGTTATATGTAATTGATGACAAATTTTAGTTTTTTTTTCGCCTCATCCCACTTAAGACGTCCAAACGACAAACCAATCGTATATGTATGTATGTATAAGAAATTTATTTTAAATACCGCAATCAAATCTTTTTCTCAGGTATGCATATATCCTAATCGACACCGTTAGCCCCTCTGTGGAAAATTAGTTTTCCGACTACATACTCGTATGATTACAAAATTAGATATGTCTTACGTAATATATTCTATTAAATTACTGGTAACTTGTTTATGAATAAAATGGGTTGTAATTAAAAAAAAATGTCAATAACTTATTGACAATCAGTAATTCAGTAATTTATGGTTTATATAGTTTGAGGTATTTTTATTTTATTTCTATTAATCGTTTGTGTGTTCACAATTTCTTACTGTGCGCTTTGCTGCTGCATGCTTGACAATTAATTAGATTTTTTTTTTTGTTTTCCTTTTAATTTACTTGCAACAACTCAACCAGGTACACAAAAAGTTCAGGTGCCGAGAATATAATATTATTTGGTTAACCGTACTTATTTACAAAACACACACGCAGATTGGTTTTAAATGCAAGACACGCGAAAAAGATTAAAAACCAGAAGAGTTAACAAAAGACGCGAACCTGAAAATTTGTCCGTCTTATTTATTTTATCATACTATTTTCGATTTTTTTTTTTGTTAATATTATTTGTTTTGTAAATTGTTTAATTATATTGTTGTTATATGCTGTACCAGGTAATTATATTTAATATTTAATTAACAAATATGCAACTACAAATTCACGGTATACATGATAATTTTGTTGAATATTTATCTTACGTTTTTTTTTTTTGGCAAACTTATTTATAGTTGATCGATGTATGTTAATTCTAGTGCTTCGTAGAAAATTCTTTGCTGTATGCATCAGAGTCGAATTTGTCTATATCAATATTTCGTTTTAACAAGGTCAAATATATGGACTAATCGTGATTATAACTGTGCTAAAAGCTGTTTTATTTGATTCGACACGCTTATTTCATTACTGAAAGCACTGACCTATCGATCCATATATATTAAATTTTTTTTCGATAAAAATTTGATCAGATATTGATGAAGATGTGCACCAAATATTCTACATTAAATTTATTATTTTGATTGACTGATCACGATGTACACAGGTATGTGCAAAAATGTAAGGAATTTGGTCGGGTTAATTTTTGTTACGTTCTGATTGATGTTTTTGTAGAGATAGAAAATTTTGATTGAATTCTCGAACATTTTCACTTTATGGACGTTATGACGAATATGGACATTATGACTTTATAAAAATCATTTCGAATTCGATTTTTAACTGATTCATGAAATATTATGAAAACTGAAATTTATTATCAGTCGAATAAGTTGATGTTAAAAATTAAAATCGTAATACAAAACTATAAGTAGGGTTTGATTTTGCCTAAAAATTTTAAGCAGATAAAACTTTAACAGTAAACACAATTCGTATTGATAAGTAATCAGAACTTTGGTCAGGAAAATGATAAATCCGATAAATTGTCTTTGAATTGGGAAATGAGATTTTTCAAAAAACTTACAAGTTGAAAATTTTAGCATTCAGGTCTCCATTATAATTCCTTCACATTCCTTTCCTAGACCACATATATTGGTGTAGTTTCTTTTTCTAGGAATACCAAAAAAACCAGAAACTCCAAAAAATCAATTTTATTTCAGAATCCAGTATCAACATAAAGTTTAAATGAATATCAATTTAAACTTTAAGTTGATACCGGATTCTGAAATAAAATTGAATTTTTGGAGTTTCTGGTTTTTTTGGTATTCCTAGAAAAAGAAACTAAACCAAAATATGTAGACTGTCCTTTTAACTACAGAATAGAACGGATGCGCCTCATCTGGCATTTTTATTCTGAAAACTATTTTAAGTAATATGGTCTTTGGTCAAGAGACGCAACAAGCCGACTAATAGGACCTGTATGAAATAACGCGCCAAGATAGAGGTTGAATTAGTAAGGCTAGACAAAAATACATAATTTTCTGAAAAAATTTAGAAAACTTTAATTACAGATTATTTTTAATTTTATATATTTGAAATCCCATGACACAGTTTGTCAAAATTCTAAATATTTCTTTTTAAAATTTGGCTGTGTGCCACACATTTTTCGTGTCTCGTATTTTTATATTGACGGCCGGGTTGTCGTGACTAGTTAAAACCAGCTGGAAGATAAAAACTTTTCCACTACTTGTACCAGAACTTTTCATCTTTGTATGCCTCAGTACAATGAGAAGTTATACCTCTCTACTAGAGGTTAGTAATAGTGTATTATTAACCACTGTCCACTGGTCAATAATGAACAAATTTAAGAATTAAAAATACTTCTACAGATTTAAGGGAAAACTCGATGTAATATGATCAAATAGAATGGGATTATAATGATTATTGGCAATATTGGTAAATTAAAATCAATTTTAATTAAGTTCAACACATTCAATTTTAACATAAATCAAAGCCATCTTTAACACTGGTCTATTTGCTAAAATGATGACGTGGGGTCGGTTTTGTTCAAAATCCGACAATTGACGAAAAAATAACAGCTAATATCTAAAGTAGTGGTACGTGACTTTGTGTGCCAATGTGTGCCATATAATTTTTCTGGATGTGACATTTCTAGATAACATTTCCAATTATAGTATACAATTTGTAAATGCAAATATGCTTTAAATAAAATTAAATTTATTTAATTATTTAATTTTAGTTTTAAAATAATCTCCAATTTGCGAAAACAAAACATAAATTCGTATCGCATTGAAAACAAAAATTAAACATGTGTAGCAAATTTTTTTTTTAACGACCAAATGGCACAGTGGTTACAGTTTTGGCATTTGGATTGGGAGGTACCGGGTTCGAATCCCGATAGAGGCAGGAAGCAAAGTGAAATTTCATCGTCAGATTTCGATCTGTGGTGAAATGTTACACATCTTTGACCCCCTGTCGATGTGCAAAACCCATGGGATGACCCATCTTCCATGCCAGTATAGGCTGGCATGGAGCTTGCAATGTGCAGATGGTATTAAATTGGTCCTATAGCCGTATGTCCTCGAGTTGGCCGGGAGGCGTAAAGTATGAACGTAAAAAGCATAACCGCGGAAGAGCAGGGTGAGCCTTGAGCCCCAAAACAGATCGCATAGTTAACAATAAAAAAAAAAATTTAAACAAATTTAAAAAAAAAAAACTTAACACATTCACGCACACCTTCTAATTGTTGTGTGCTGCTCAGGAACATATTTGATAACTTTTGTAATTGAAATGATATTTTATTGTTGAGAATTGAAAAATATGTCGAGTTATTCCTTGGAAAATGAAAGTTGTTTGCGCTAACGTGTTTAGAAACGAAAAAGTTGTATGACTGCTATAGCAGCCACTTGCGCGAACGTGTTAACTCGCCACTCAAAAATTTGGTGAGATGTAAAAAATGTGAAACGACGAAAGGACATAATCACCAAAAAACTGTACCGAAGTGTACCGAATCATAATTTTTGATGCTTACAATCGCGGAAAACAAACAAATCTAACCAAAGAAAAATTACACACACTAATATAAAATTGTATACTTAAGGGTGGTTAAATTTTAAGGGCCGATGTTGATTTTGAATAAAACACAAATTATTTAAGAAATTATTGTCAATTCTTTTATTATGATAATATGGTTCAATTATGTATGAAACAAAATATTGGTCAAATGGCCGCCGCGACCTCGGCGGCACACCTCCACCCGATGGTCCAAATTTTCGATGACGCTTAGCATAATTGAGGTTCTATGCCATTAATGTGCCAAATTATCTCATCCTTTAGCTCTTGAATTGTTGCTGGTTTATCGACGTACACCTTTTTTCTCAAATAACCCCAAAGAAAGAAGTCCAACGGTGTCAAATCACATGATCTTGGCGGCCAATTGACATCGCCACCACGTGTGATAACACGGCCATTGAATTTGTTGCGCAAAAGAGCCATTGTTTCGTTAGCTGTGTGGCAACTTGTACCGTCCTGTTGAAACCACATATCGTCCACATCCATATCTTCCAATTCGGGCCATAAAAAATTCGTTATCATCTCACGATAGCGAACACCATTCACAGTAACTGCCTGACCGGCCTCATTTTGGAAAAAATACGGCCCGATGATGCCGCCAGCCCATAAACCGCACCAAACAGTCACTCTTCGTGGGTGCATTGGTTTTTTGACGAAATGCGGCAATTCTGCTTATTGATGAATCCACTGAGGTGAAAATGTGCCTCATCACGAAAGATGATTTTCTTCGAAAATTGATCATCCACTGTTGTCATTTCTTGCCACCATTCTGACCATTGACGACGTTTGGAATGGTCAAGAGGCTTTAGTTCTTGAGTCAATTGCACCTTATAAGCGTGTAAATGCAAGTCTTTATGCATAATGTTCACCAATGACGAGCGTGAGAGGTGCAATTGTTGAGCACGACGACGAGTTGAGGTGGACGGCTTCAGCCACACTATCGCGAACAGCAGCAATATTTTCTGGAGTACCAGCTGTACGAGCATGCACTGATGTTTTAAAATCTCCTACAGAACCGGTTTGCTCAAATTTTTGCACGACTTTTCCGATTGTACGCACAATTGACCGAACAAATCACGAAGTGCACGATATGCGTTTTGATTTGAACGCCCATTTTCATAAAACGCTTTAACGCGGTGCTCGATTGTGTATCTTTCCATGGTTCAAATTGAGTTAGTCTGAAATTGAGAAATGTCAAATTAAATTAAATAATTAAATATTTATTGTAAGATTAAGTTTCTAATGGTTTAAGAGATGTTCGAAATAAAGGCCTTTTCAAATTTCCCATTGTAATGAATGGTAGCGCCCGATAAATAGGTAGAGTAAAATATTTGTTTATCGATTTATCAATAAAAATTGAAATGAAAACTCTTAGTTTAGAATTAAATAAATTAATTACATGCAAAAATAGTGCGCTGAATATAAGTTTTGACATAGCAAATTGGGTGCTCTGGATAAATCTATCAGGCGCTAATAAAAAAACACGGCAAATGTTGTCACTATGGTCAGTAGTAAAAATGGCTTTGAAATAACATAGACTCACGACCTGATATCGCTATCTAGTTATGCTAGAAAATTTCGATCAAATGGCAATTGGAGGCTCGCAATAATATTTGTATGCTATCTGTATGCTATGAATACATGCTATGTCGGCAGAACTAGATAGCATGTACATATATAGCGTCCATATTGTTTCTTCTATTTCAATATGGCGTCTACTAAATTTTTTAATCGCTTTCACACAAAAATGATGACAAAAGACTTCATTTTTGCAATTTTTGATAGAAAGAGAAAACAGATTGCAATAGTATTCAGATAACAGTTGGAGAAGCCGTGTAAGACGCTTTACATGTGTTTGAAATTTTTAAAGAATTAAAGACCGGAAACTGTTGTTATTGGACCATCTACTTCTAACAAAAATTTCATATTCGATAAGGTTGAAGAGTCAAATGAAATATTATTTAACATTAAAAAATTTTCAGTAGATTTATCAGATGAATTCGTATTCCACAAATCGTCTCAAACAACCAAAACTCATACGGGAAAGTAAGGAGTTCATTATTCCAGAATTTATAGGAATATGTATAATAATATCGATCGGGAGTGCCTTTAACTAACAGTCTCCATTTTAATGCTAATCGGAAGCACTTCCCGAAAGTCATCACGATTTCGATCGCCGATATTTAAAATACGACCGATTTTTGATACGCTTTAAAATATATTTCGAAGGGTTGCACCAGTAGCCCTATTCTGCTAATTCTCTGGGAACAGGGAACTAGGAAAAGATTTTACATAGCTTTTGCCTATAAATCAGTTTTTTCTGGCCTACTGAGAAAAAAGTTTTATATAAATATTTTTAAACTGGGAATAATTTTTCCATAGCGAAATTATCAGGGAATGTTATTCCCAATTTTATGCTAAGAACTTTTTTTTTAAAATAGAAATTACATATAAAATCTTTCACCAATTCCCTTTTCCCAGGGAATTACCAGAATAGTGCCACAGAAGAAAAATTATATTTAGACGAGCAAATTATGTGCCACCAAGCCACGGCATTATTAGAAGCAGTATCCCATTCAAACCTCACAAATAAAGGTTTCAGGTTTTTCACGTTATCCGGAATATCGGGATTCTCTTACAATTTTGAGTTGTACACCGGCCAGGAAAACGATGAAAAAAGGCGATTACAAATGGAACCAATTTAAAAAGCGTCCCTGTTACCGAGTTATTGAAACGACGGTTTCTTTGCTTGGGCCCGGTTCGTAATAATCCATTACCTAATTATAAATTAACTATGGTTATTTACTCGTATATGTATTTAATTTTGAATTAGTTTTCCACATGAATTTTCTTACACATGTAACGAGTATACGTTTTATGCAATAAAAATAAAATAAAATTTAGGTTTGTTATTTTAGTCAAAATTTTCAATTGGGGGCTCAAAGTTGCATATGCCCGATAAAATGGAAAATCCGACGACCTTGTTTTTTTTAATATTTGCATTTTTCGTTCGATATTAAAACCAAAACAAAATTTCATTATGAAAACATATGTGCGAATGATTCATTCAAACGATCATTGCAAAACAGCGACCATAAAATTACGAAAAAAAAATCGAGTTGTAAGCTCCGGGGGCAAAAAAAAAGTTAAAGATTAAATAAATTGTTGCAGGTGATATGCCATTTTCTATGAGACCAAAGATTCAAACTAACTCTGTTTTCTATTCACCGCCCAAAAATCCTAGTCAATGTGGGATCATTCAATATTTGTTAATTTTATTATTTAAAGGAACCATTTCAAAGCTTAAGACGAAGTCAAACTGTTAATGTGCAACTCGTAAAGGGTGTTGTTTTAGAGGTTCACAATTTTAAATTAAAATAGAATAAATAAAAACATTTTGAATATCAGTGAAACCAGCCTTATTAGATAGTTAATTGTATGCCATTAATGCTTGAATATGATTCCAGCCATGTGGCAGCCGCGACTGGCGCGTAGATGGCGCAATCTAGATGACCGATTTTCACACACTTAGCAGTAATTGCACTCGTATCTCGCTAATAACTCATCGAATGTTGTGTTCCAACTGTTCAATCGGCGTTGCTAAGTGACTTAACATATCCACAAAGAAAGCAATATAATGGCCTTAGATCACATGATCTCGGGGCCAATTAACCGGACCATTACGTGAAATTAGTCTTTCGTTAAATATTTCTTTGAGTAAATTAATTGTGCCCAGCGCTGTGTAGCGGCATGTGGCACCGTCATTTTAGAGCCACATATCAGCTAGATTTATGCCAGCCAGTTGGGGCACAAAAAAGTTAGTAATCATGTCTCTATACCGTTAACCGTAGACTGTAACATTCCGCCCATCATCGTTTTTGAAAACATATGAACCAATGATTCCGCCCGCAAGCCCCATAGATGCACCAAGCATTGAATTATTGTAGATGTAACGGTTTTTTGGCAAAGGCTTGTGGATTATCTTCACTCCCAATTAAACAATTCTATTTATTAACGTACCCGTTCAACCAAAAAAGAGTTTCACGGCTATACAAAATTTTGTATAAAATTTGATTTAAATTTTGAATAAAAATTTCAACAATTTGCAAGCGTTGATCTAGCGTGAGTCTATTTATTATAAAATGGTTGTCAAAAAAACAGTGTTGCCAACTTAAAGATGTGAACCTCTAAAAAACACCCTTTACAATAAACAACTTTAAAAAATTTGAAACAATGAAAGTTATTCAGGCAAGGATACATTAAATGAATGTACAAATTCACAATGGTCCACATCATTATAAACGCGATAGTTTGACTGAATGCTCTCAAAGATTTTTGGCAATATAACTCGAGCGAACAAAAATAGAAATCTCTCGGCAAAATGTAAATGTCCGTTGGCTAAAAGAAAACAGATATCCTAACCTGAACCAAGTTAAAACTTTCTATAGTAGCAACGCTAGATGTAGAACGCCAATGATACTATTTTCCAAATTGCTTGACGGAGGATTATACGAAGTGCATTACATTGGCCTGTGTAGCGATTTAGCAAAATTTTGCCTGATCATACTAGATACTTAAGATCAATAATTCTACCGATGTGTTCTAATTTACTGACAGATGTCAGAGAAACAAATTTTGAACTAACTCCATCGAGTGTGTGAAAACTTTTGTAAGCCAAAATATTCTTGGATTCGTAAACAAAATAATTTAATTTTGAAAACAGTAATACTTTAGCACTTATGATTTCTTAAAAATAGTAAGCCAAATGGCCGGAAGACTATATACTTAACAAACCTTTTAGTTTATGAGCTTAATACTATCCCAGAAATTGAATGGATGAGCTTCGGAAAATCATTTTAAAATCATGATTGATTTCGAAGAAAATGGATTGCTTCGAAAGCTCGAATTTCAAAATAACGAATTATCAAAATCCAGTTTTTTTTAAATCTCCGTCTTTCTCAATATTCTACTTTTTAAAATTTTGCTTTTCAAACAAACTTTCAACATATTCAAATTTTTTCTTGATCGATCAGGATTCTAACTTGAATTTTGATTTAAGTTTCGAAAGTGAACGGTTCGCTTTTCCAAAAAAATCCAACTGAGCTAAATTCAAAAACAACACTTTGCAAAAAAAACTACTACCATTTTACAAATTAAAATAACAAAAAAACCAAAATTTAAAATTTCAATAGTGTCCAATTTGCATTATTCCATTATTTCGCACAAATAATTTAATTTTATTTTTTAAATTTAGTTTAATTGTTGTAACAAAGTAATATACACAAACTTGATTACAGTTTTTACCAGCTACAGTACGGTTTGTCGTGGTTCGACAAATAGGGCTGAGCTTTTCATAGATTTCATAATTTTATGCCCATGAACATATCCACAACCTTTCATAGGAAATATGGGCATAAATTGCAATTTATTTATATAGAAATTTTAGGAATTTAGTATTTTGTAGAAGATTTTGGCTTTTATGGAATTTTTTTTAAAATTCGTTTTATTCGAATTTTTGTGTCTGGAAATTAGTACTTTAGAATTTTAATTTTGAAATTTCGATTTTGGAACTCTGGATTTGGCGAATCATACAGAACCTGTTCTGAAATTTTGCACTCCCAGGTATAGTGTTTTATGTTATTGAAATCGGAAGATTTTTCATGATTCATGATTAAATTTCATATCAGCTCTACAAACTCTTTCAAATTTGAAAATTATCGGATGATAATTGGCTAAGTTTCATTCCCTATACACAACTATAAGCGGATCTGACCGCAGACAAATTAAACTTGTAGGATATATTTTTATATGTTAATTTTTATTTTTATAAAGCATGTCGTGCTAAAATTTCATGAAAAAAAAAACACTCGATGAGCTTATTTTTAATGCACTAGGGAATGTGACATTTCCCAACTTTAATGTCGCGTACATGACATAGGAAATAAATATTTCCATACTCGCTAACGAACTCTAACCCAATCAAGTTATTTGAAATGCTTTATACCACGCCTACTAGTTCCGAACTCGAGTTGAAATTGTTTTAACTTTGTTGTTGTTTTAATACATTTTGTGTTGATTTTTTTGTTACCATAGAATTTTTTCCGAACTAACTCACTATGTCATGAACGCACTATAACAGTCGGTCATTACATTAGCTAAGTGCTTTGCAAACCAAATTTGATCTTTGTTTCTTAAAACTGGCCAAGCTTCCTCTATTTGAACCAAAATCCAAAATTTCTGTTAACTTTATGACAGAATTTCAATTCACCTTCGATTCACTACAAACTATTTTATCCATTTTCTATAGCTAGTGTTTTTCTATCTACCGAAATTTGTTTTCAAGCGGCAGGTGACACTTGAAGATATGGTTTAGTGAATATTGTTTTCAAAAATAAATTATAAAATATGGAAATTTGTGGCCAAAATTTTAACTTCTCCGGTAGTAAAATTAAGCATTTGTCCTTTGTATGCGTCAATTCAGATGACGTTGAGAATAATTATTTTTTAAATTAAAATTAATTTTTTTTTTGTTTCGTAAAAATTGACGGAACATCCAAAAGTTTTGAAAAAAAAAAAGACAAATCGAACTCGATTACTCTGTAAGCTACCTCGTACTGAAAAAACAAAGACGCAACTACAAAAAATAATATTCCACATTTAAATCGTTTATTATGGTAAAAATCGGATTGAGAACAGATTTTTCGATCAGTTTGCCATAGAGTTTTTGAAAAATAAATGAACTTACCGAAACAACAACAAAAGTAATAAACTAACAATATAGATTATTAATTTTGTTGTTGTTTTATAACTTCGGTTTCTCAAGGTCAATTTGGACGTGTGTACCGATGATATCTGAAGAAAGGCTTATGCTATACGATTTTTTTTTTTAAGTATTCTTTTATTTTTAATTCGGTGCATGCTTTACAGTTTTTCTATATACTCGTGTAGTATAACGTTTGAAAAATCTAGCATCAGACAACAATTTTGGCTCAAATCTTTGGTTGATAAATTCACCGTTTTGGCGCTGGTAGCTAATTTATCTTTTATTATAAAATATGTGCTTGCCGTATATCGTTGAAAATGCCATAAAGAATAGCCTAAACTTTCCAGAAAATCTTAGTACTAAAAACTGCCGTTATTGCGCTTGTTGCAGATACATTTATTCGTTCCAGTAAAATTATGTGACGCATAACAATACACCATACGGTACACGGTGAAGCTGCTCCATGTATCTCACACATCGATTATAATTTCAGTTTAATGCTTTCAATGATGATTTCAAAAATTGGAGTAACTAAAGTTCATGGTCTTTTAAATAGTATAACAAAATAGTTTAACAAATTAGACGTCTAACATTCAATTAAATATTACTCGTCATTAGAACGATTAGTGAGGTAAATGACAACTAAAATATGATGAATACGTTTGTGTGAGAATACAAATTTGATGGTAGTTTGAATAGAATCGTATAAGGAATAATTGTGCGTTTGATTAATCGATTTAAAATTATATACAGGATTTAGAGCATCAATGTATTTTATTAAATCGTTTAACCTTAGGCATGATGACATGGCGGAACTTGACCAAATATAGCCCTGAATACGTTAGAGACACATGTAAAATATTAATTTATGAAATTTGAACATTTTTATAAAATTTATTTCAATTTAATAAATTTTAAATTAATTTCACGCGGAAATCCATTTACAGCTATATAATGTCAAGTTGAATAAATTGAAAATCAATTACTAATCTAATTTTATATTTGGTTAATTTTATTTTTTTCGAATTTGCGGATGAGACCAAATAAATCATCGCAGGTAACACATCACTTCTTATATATATGTACGGAAATACCACAAAATTTTCACATTGTACACTAACAAAATAAAATACAACTTTGTGTGTACGCAATTATTAATTATATTTTAATGTTCCGATATTATTTTGCCTCACATTTTCGTGCCAAATTAATGGTTGCAATAAAACTCATTAATTTTCCAAACCTAATTAAGAACACCATTAAACGACAGATAAAGCTTCCCGCAACGAAAACCAAAAAAAAAAAATATTTTTATTTTAATTAAAATTTAAAAATGTACATTGTTTATACGTATATTTATAAAAGACATGGACATCTGTAAATTTTTGGAAGGTCGATCGATTAATTATTTTTTGTACTGCACAAAATTTATAAACTCGTCGCCCCGTGTTGTTATTCCGCGCGATATATATTCTTTATTACAATCATTGTCATTCTTGTGTCGTTATATGTCGTTCCTCAACTTCTTTGGTTTTGTTAAACTACCTATATACCTACTCCATAATAACAATAACATTAATATAATTTAACTTAAAGGTTTTCATTCTTGTATATGTATATATAATCACAAAAAATGTTATATATATATATTGACGTTGTAAAAGCTTTAAGCAATGCAAAAAAAAAAATATATCGAGAACTTAAATCGAGCTCGTTAAAAAATCTTTATTTGGAGTTTTATTGAATTTCTTATACCTACCTGCGTAAGCCGAAGGGACGAAGAAAAACTTTTAAATATTTTATTATCATTATTATCATTGTTATTATCATCTTCATCAAAAAATTGATTGTATAACAATGTTGTTGAATGTGGTTTTGATATTCGTATACTTGTTTCTATACATGACATTAAAGTTTTTCTCTTCGGTTTCGTCTTGATTGAATAATGATTTATTTCCTGTTCGTATATTTCGGTGTTTCTTAATTGATTTTTATATTTTAAATTATAAGTAGATGCAATAAATCGAATACATTTTTGTTTTTGGGAGATATTTATTTATATACAGGTAATTACCAAATATTTTAAAGAAAGTATAATGTATGCAAGATTTACGACTTGCCAATTTTTTATACATATATATGCATGTATAATGTTTATTATGGCAAACAAAATATTATTATTATTATTATTATTATTGTTAATAACAAACATTGCGGACAAAATAATTTATTGTATTTAAGGTGAACCGGGTGAAATTTTATTTTATATTTTTTGTTTGACGAAATAGATATTAAAGATGATAATAAATCATTAGAACGTTTATACACCGTTTATGTATATTTGTTCATTTTTATTGCTTTCTTGAGGAGTGATTTGTTTTTGTGTGTTAATCATGGTAATCGACATTTATGCGATTTGTATATAAAAATTACCTTTTTGCACTACTCGCGTGTTTCTATATGCATATACAGCGGAATGTGTGATCCCGATGAAGTGAGTCATAAACATTAAAACTAAAATGTATATTTTATAGCAACAGAGGTTTTCATGTGACCTAAGATCCGCAAGAACATGCCAAATGTCGGTAGTGAGCAAGTTGTGTGATTAAGTCTTAATTTATGTTTGATGTTAACCTATATATATATATATATATATATATATATATATATAAACGTGCATTTTATAGGATTAAAAGTATTAAATATGGTTGATGTATCTTAGGAAGTTGGACATAATTTTAAATTAATTACCAACCACTTGATACTACATTAGAAATTGACAAATCGTTTTCTGTCGGCCTTTTTATACCTTTTTATGGTTCCAGGTAACGTACTCAACATAATTATAATTTAAATCAAAAAGTGTCAATATATTGATTTACTAAAATTTCCATTAATTCCACCATTAGTAGGTGATGAGGAAGAGCATGGTTTTCCACAACAAATAAAATTATACAAAAATTACTGGAAAGTGTAGATTAAATAAAAAAATATATTGAACTTGTTGTTTTATAAAGAATAATGAAAGATTAAATTACTAATAAAATTGTGAAAGCTTGTATAAAAAAAATGTTATATTATAAGCTCAGATCATCAATCTGCTAAATTTTTTACGTGCGTGGAACGTTGGTATATCCAGCTTATACAGTTAATATGGCAAACATTTACTAACTAAGCTTTATAACTTTAAGATTTAAGATTTTCATAACAAGTATTCTACTTTCTGAAAGAATAAATTCTAAAAAGGCGTATTTTATATTATACACAATATTTTGTAATTTGAGAATAAGTCAAAATGGTCAAATCAAAATATTTTCAATAACTTTTATAATAATGCTATAAGTAAAAATATATTTTACTAATCCAACTTAAAAGCTCGATACATTTTATCGATACTAACAATGCTTTCACCTGCAACCTCTTGCTATTACCTCTTAGAATTTGCTTGAATTGATAAAATGAACCAATTTTCATGGTACAGCTGAGTATGGTAAATTCAAAATATACATGGCATCAGCTCCATAAAATTTTAATAATTAATTTTGCGACCAGCGGAAGAGTATGAGGAGTGTGTAGAATAATATCTGAACATATTCGGAAATACAGCTATATATCTTACTCTACAAATTCAGACAACGAAGCTTCCAACATTTAAAATCTCCGATATTTAAGAGGCTCAATATTTTTAGTTTATTGAATGCCCAATTATGACTACTTCTATACCGAGATCCGTTCGAAACACGATATTTCAAAACGTGTTTTTTCGAAACTGGATACAACAAAACGAGATATGGTACAAAGCGCAGTATTTCAAAATTCCATATTTCAAAACGCAATATGGTACAAAACGCAATATTATACAGAATTTGTATTACGAAGCGACGGGAGCGCAGCGACCCGCCTCATATAACCCAGTCCTATACTCAGGTTCCTATCGATTTTCAAATTTCTGTAAACTAAAATTAAATTTCCCCTTCACCCGCCTGATATATTCCGATCCTAAACTCCCGCTCCTATCGATTTTTTAAATTCCTATAAACTGAAATTAAATTTTTCATTTTCCAGAATATACATTGAGAAGCGACGGGAGCGCACCGAATCGCCTTATGTAACCCAATCATATATACTCCCGCTTCTATCGATTTTAAAATTCCTATAAACTAAAATTAAATTTTCCCTCCGCCCGCCTGATATATTACAATCCTAAAGTCCCGCTCCTATCAATTTTTAAATTCCTATAAACGGAAATTAAATTTCCCATTTTCCAAAATATACATTGTGAAGCAACGGGAGCGCACCGACCGTCAGTATAAACTGAGGTTTTTTTCACTGTTTTTTAAACTAAAGTTTTATAAACTGATGTTTTTTTTTCTAACTAGGGAGCGAGGCGCTCACTTGATATAACCCGATTGTATACTCCTGCTTTTATCGATTTAATTCCTAAACTAAAATTAAATTTCCCCTATGTAGATTATAAATAAAAATTAAAATAAAATATACATAATTGAAATAACTATAATTTTTTTTATTTTTAAGAAAAACCGGGGCTGGCAGCTCCCAATCTTAAGGTATAAAATGATATAAAATAATCTTAAAAGCCTTTGTGCTTCGAAAAAAAAAATATTTTTTCGCGTTTGAACTATTTGAGGTCATTTAGGGCCACTTGGGATCATTGAGAGTTACTTGGGGTTATTTGCGGATATTTTCATAGCCATATTCGTAATCAACACACTAAAATATATCTTAGTATACCGATTTACAGAATATTTGGAGTTAAAACTTATTCGGAAGTACATCCACGCAGTTAAAACTTTCAGCCGTCATTTGACATCAGGTGCAGACTGAATTTTATTAAAACCTCCAATGTTAGACATTTCTATATCTTGGACACTTTCATTCAGTCCCTTCAAATTTTATATATTTATTTTTTAAAAAATGGTAAAAATACTCTGTATTTTGGATAACCTCTTTATAATGTAACTTGAACACGTTGAAAATTTTCTTCTATAATCTTTAATAAGTTACTCTTTATAAAGGGTTTCCAATAAAAGGTTTCATTTTGATATTAAAAAAAACAGTATTTTTTAAGCGAAATGAATGAATCAATGTAACAGTTGCACCAGCCTTATTTTCGAATAAGTAAAGGTCCAATCACACCGCCAGCCCAGAACCGCACCAAACAGTGACACGTTGGATGATGGAGAAGCTTTTCAATAATTTTTCTTGGATTTTTTCAGCCCCAAACGCGAAAATTCTGCTAATTACCGTAGCCTCTGAGGTGAAAATGGGCCTCATCACTGAAGATTCGATTAAATTCCGAATCATTTTAATGCATTTGAAGGACCCAATCAGTGAAGATACAACGTTTAAGGTGATCGACCTGCTTGTGTTATCTAAACTTTAAAAGCCTTAATACCTAAGTCTTTATGCAAATACGGTGTAATGTCGTTTGTGCAATGTCTAATTCCAAAGATCGGCAAGGAATCGACAAACCTAGGTTTTCGTCAACACTACGGGCTACAGCAGCAGTATTCTCAGTTGTTCTTCAGTGGCGCACATGGGTTCGATTCTTCACATCACTAACTTGTGATTATCACTCAACAGCTCAAATTTTTCCACCAGTTTCACTATTGCCGGCCGAGAAGGTACTTCACGATGACCCAAAAGTGCTTTAGTTTTGCGAACTGTGACTGCAAAATTTTCACCATTTATGTAGTGAATTTTAACAATTTCAATGCGTTGTTAAAGCGTGTATCGTATTATTTTTGGTAATGGTGTCAAATGTCAAAAGATGGCAGCTTCAAAAACTACTCAAATAGCAGGCTATTCAAAATGAAACCTGTAATGGAAAAACCTTTATATTGGACACGAACTCTTTTGTTCGATACAAATAACTCAATTTAATGATAAAAAATTATTTACCTGAGAATATAATCAGAAAGGGTGATTTAAGAAATATTGTAGGATTTTTTCGTCCCCTTCCTTTTTTTCATTTTTAGTTTGTATCGTTTTCAAAATTAATATTCCTTTTATTAGTATTAAATTGGTAATTCCAAAATAATATAACTAAATGTAATTTTGTAAGATTTTTTTTAACACTTACCACTACTGGAGTATTAGGGCAAATAACAGACATATTTCCACAATAATTTTCTCGGAAATATCCATTAACACTAAAACACAACAAAAACTGATTTCCACAATTATTTATTTATTCACTTAGCACCATTTACAACCATATTTAATCATACCACCACTAAACTCCACTTAAATGTTTCCCTTTCTGGTCTACTAGATAAGTCTGTTATAATCTGCAATATAACTAAACTGTTATAAAATTTCTTTTGTTTTGGGATTAATCATGTACTTTTATCATTTTATTGATAGATAACCTGAGGAAGCAAAAAAACTATGGAAGATTTAATAAATATTATTAAAAATTCAAAAAAATAAAACTAGTTTTTTTTAGAATAAATTTAGTATAGAACTATTTCTGTAGCATTAGAAACAGTTATACTTAAACCTAGATGACATTAATTTCACAAAATTTTAATAATTTTTAAACTCTTAACTGAATATTTTCTGCTGAATTAATGTTGCGGCCAAGTGACCGATCCACCTTGAATTGATGATTCCTAAGCCTGCTCATTTTGAACAGAATCCGCACTGCCATTGCAGTTTAGATCATATTTCTAAAATTCAATCTGTCCTTGCCTCTTTACAACATTCAACCTCGCAGTCATCTTCTATGGTCCATTCCATTTTAGCTTCACCTTCGATTACAATCCACTCCGTTATTACTGGCACGCCATTCGTCTCTCCCATACTTGGCACCACCTGCTCGCAAATCTCTTCATCCATATTTATTCCATTCGAGCCCATGAGAACCCACTCCAACAGTCTCACGTTTTTCCTGGTTATCATTCGTTCACTATTCCGTCAAACCAAAGCTGCCATAATTGCTCTTCAGCATCATCAGAGAACGTCGCTGCACCGGCAACGAATTTCTCATTTTTCTTTTAGTCAATAATTCGTATTCGGTTTTTCTATGAGCTTATCACCTCTGGCATTATGACTTTCTACAAAAGATCTGTCATTCTCCATTCCATAAACAATCCAGGCACCCAAATCATCGAAAATTACTAGTAGTTTGTTTTCTCCTTCTTGTAATGAGGAAATGTCATTGATCTGAATACGTGGTAATTTGAGTAGCAACGGTAAGTTTTAACGTTCAGCTGTAACAGTTTGAACAGTTTTCAGAAGTTCATAGTCAATGGCTCCTTTCCAATCCCACCAGACACACAACAAAACTTTCATTGCATGAATATTCATGTCTGCAACTGATGATGGTGGCTGGCCTGGATCAACTCATAGTTTTCTGCGCTTACCATTATCGTACAAAATTCACTTTTCATCACCCGTAATGATTTTGTGCAAAAATTCTTTCATTTGTACCGAGAAAGCAAATTTATGCAGATGTCAACTGTTCGTTTTTTGTTTTCTTTAGTCAGTGTATGAAGAACACATTTTTCTTTCCTCTGTATTTTGCCCGTTGCATATAATCTGCAAGCCTTTTTTGAGTTTGACACGGAGACTAAAATTGACATCACGAAATCTTGTAAACCACTGAATGACTCACAGAATGTTCACGCAAAGCTGAATTATTCAATTCCATGGTTTGATCAGATTTTTTTTCAGTGCTTCATGAAACACCATGATAAATAAAAATTAAATTGTTTATTAATTTAAAAAAAATGGTCTAATAAACCGCATTTTTCTTAAAGTTTTTATTCATATTCGGTTGATTTTTCGGCCACTGTTTTTCTTGGGAAAGGGGGATTGGCATTTTTTTTATTTATGAATAAAATGGTACTGGCCGAAAATAGGTTAATGAGTTCGTTTCGGCTAGAGCTCAGCAGTGTCGTGAGGTATCCGAAATTTTTGATAACCTGTATTAGAGCCCTTTCACGAAGAGGTGTAAAAGAGAGGCAAAAACTTAGACAACAGCGATCGTTCAACCCACCAAATATACCCACATTTCATTTTCGTCATCTTCCTGCAACTATCAAAACAGCAAACGGATACTTGAGCAAATTATCGGACATATCAGAGTTCCAGTGACGTTTGCTGGTCAAACTAATTTTCTAACATTGCATTTAGCTCCTAATTTGCATCAAGAATTAACGTTATGAATCGACTTTTGGTGGTTATTCAAATTGAACGTAATCTCCGATAACGCTATATACCGAGCCGCAACGTCATCAATTAAGCCCGTCTCAGCAGACACAGTTAGCGACAGTTATGCAACAGTTTTCGTCGTCTGATTTATTTGGTCAGGTTCGAAAGAATTTAGTTAAGTACGTAATTGACAGTGGCGATGCCAAACCAATTAAGCAGAGATACTTTGCTGTGTCTCCAGCCGATCGGATTATCTTTTTAGGTGTCATAGAGGAGAGTGCCAGTTTGTAGAGTTCACCAATTGCCATAGCCCACAAGGCGGAATGCAGAGCCCGGTTGTGCCTTGATGCAAGAAAAGTAAACTCGGTGACAATGAAGGATGCTTATCCTTTCCCTCTCATTGATGGTTTGCTATAAGGGCATCTTAACAAGACAAGGATCACGGGATAGGACAGCCTTTTGATTTTAAGTAATCTATAGATTATAGAACAAATTTAAATGAACAATTTAAAGCATAGTCCCACGCGGCCGAATTATAACCAGAAATTGAATTTAATGATTTTTTTTTATTTTGACGTTTCACAAAATAAATCGCAAGCAAACAGTGAACTGAAAATAATAAACAATTTGCTCCGACATCTTGCGTAAAATGTTTTAATTAATTATTTTTTTTCATTTTGAACAAGGAATCGATTTTGCTGAATAAATGATAATTTGAACTGATAAAAATAAAATGAAAATTTAAATGAAATCTTTTTTTTTCATTATCATTATCACCGACACAGAATCGAGCCCCTGGCTGGTATAGATGATTTATTCGTCGATACTCTGATATTTCAACAACACTAACAAATCTATTGAAGAAAAATCGCAAGTTTGACTGAAACACCATGGCACAGGAATTTTTTGAGAGGAGGTATCCCTTCCTTCCACTTCTGTCCTATGTAATCCTGATTGGAGTCAGCCATTTTTCATTCAGTGCGATGCATCTATGACTGGCGTGGTAGCTGTTCTCTTTCAGTTTAGACAATAAGTAGAAGGCTGTACTCTATACCATCATCACTGATCGCGCAAGTCTGAAGTAGTTGATGGGACAGATAGAGCTTTCTGGACGTGTCGCTCGCTGTAGCCTTAAACTCCAAGGATTCAATTGTTTGGTTAAATACCGAAAAATAGTGCCGGACACGATCTCATGTCATGCGGAAGCTACCTACCTCTTGATCCTTATTCCACTCATTTCCTAAATCATGATTGTCTGCTGGTAATTAACGGAAAATTACATATCAAATCCAATCTACAAGTTCAGAATGGTCTAAGCCATTTATCTACCCTTATCTGCCGGTGTCTGACTAGTCAAATGGTACTCCGTTCTGGAAGTTATATGTAATGCGGCTCATTTAGGAGCTCGAAAAACTTTGGATGACATTACTATTGGCTTACAATGGCGGATGACCTGCAAAAATTTATAAAAAATTACGATATATGCAAAACCATCAAAGCAACTAACACATCTATCCGGCCACCAATTAGGGTGAGGTATGAATTGATGTTATATGGGCCCTTTCCCGCGATCCAAATTCGGAAATTGCTATACCATGTTGTCGTGCCAGATCATCTTAGCCGTTTCGTGCTACTAGAATCAATGCGCGATTCAACAAATAATAATTTATTCAAATTTTTGGAGAGTCGTGTGCTGAATGTTTTTTTTGTTGCCGAACAAATTTTAAAGCATTAGACAAATGCTAACCCCGAAATATTCACCCCAAGCGAATGCTTTAGAGCTAGTAAATCGAATTATCCTCTCAGCTGTTCGTTCGTATATTCGTGAAGACTATACCACCTGGGCATAGCACACATTTTTTCAGAGCAACGCCCCACAAAAAATGTTCAACAAAGCTTGCGCCGAAATTTCAAAAAGCTTTTATCAAGGAACGAGTTGGTAACGTTGCGTTTAAGCTCGTAAATGAAAACGGAACTTATATCGGGGATTACCATATAAAGGATATAAAGACATAACTGTTTCAATTTTCATACATTGTTTCAACTCAAATGCGACGATTTAAATACATGTAATTTATGCCTATTCAAATGCCCGACCTAGAGACATCTCATCATGGAATGTGGGTCCTCCCCGACTTTGAAACACAATTAAAGTAGCCGGCGAAAAATTCGAATAGTATAAAGAATTTTGGTGGAAATTTCCATCGATTTCGAGAATACGCGTCCAGGGCCTGTATTCTTGAGTTCCATATCCATTTGCCACATGCGGATATCTGTCAAAATTTATAAAAATGTTCGGAAATTTTAATTCATGTGTATTGTTGAATTTCCTACTAATAGAAAAATGTCCCTACTAAGGGGATTTTCCGAATGACTACAAAGGGAATGGGTACAAAGTATGTGAAAAAATTGCCCATCTATTTATTTGACGGTTGCTTTATTTAAAACTTTTAATTCAAAAATTTGAATGTTATTTTAATTTTCGGTGAAAGTTATTTTAAATTAAATTTCAAATATTTAAAAAAATTGAAAAGGCGGTTAACAAACGAAGTGGGATTGTAACGAAGGCACAAAAAGATGCTTTAATTGTCTTCATCGAAAATTATAAAGTTGTTTTAATAAAAAATTAGATAATGCAATCACAATCAAAGAACCACCGAACTATTGGGAACAAGCTGCGAACCGCTGCAGTATAATTTTTATTAAATTTTTTTTCAGTGTTGGCAGGATATGAAAAATGAAGTGAGAGTCAAAATTTCAAAAAATTCCGCGACTGGTGGAAGGGCTCCCACTCTAATCATTTTGATTGATTTCGAGGATAGAATCAGCGATATTATTGGGGATACTTGCACTTTTGGACAAATAAGTGTTTAAGAAAGCGAAGCGCAAATGGTTAGTAATTCCAGAAGAATGTCCAGAAGAAAATTCTAATTTTTTTGAAAATAATCGAATTTTTGACAAAGGATTTTGAGACCAATTTGGAGGATTCTGACCAATCAACTAATTGCGAAATAACACTATAAGCTCAACCCACTACGCGCATCCCCGATTCTATCGAACCTCTCGAAAAGCGTAGGATCAATCAGTTTTAAATAATATTCCTTTGTGGTTGTTAATATTCTTATAATTGTAGAACGTAAACGAAGTGTTGCAGCACAGCGTCTTACCCAAACGGCGAAACAATTACCACACGTATTGAAAAAAAATTGACATGGAGAGAATTGCAACAGCTAACGAAACAAGTAGTCAGGCAAAACTCAGGGCTGGGATGTTCTAACATCACCATTTTTTCATATTTTATCGTAGTCTACGTCTCTTTCAGCTATACTCAATTTGACTTCTGTTTCGTGTATCAATTATTTCTTCTCTATTGTTATCACAGCCTACTAGAATATATTTGAACTATATCTATTTCACTTATTTTCGTTCTACAATCGAAAAATAATTATTTGGTGATAGAAACACAGCAGAAACATCACAATGTTGCAATGTAAATGATATAAAATTTGAAATAGAGATAAATTTTATTCTACAGAAACGAGAAATAAACTTCGATAAATTATCGAAACATGGTGATGTTAGAACATCCCAGCCCAGAATTGCGGTAAGCCTCGAAAGTATCGAAAAAAACACAGAAAAAACCGTGGAACATATGACCCGGCTTGATAAATAAAATGTAAAAAAACCAATAAATTAGTTTCAAAATTAAATGGAATTTTTTTTTTTTTAACACAAAATTGTGAATTTTTTGTTGTTATGTATTATTCCCGAAGTCGTCTTCCGGCTTATAATGAAGAGTTAAGGGTTTGGTTAACCAACTGACCATCTGATAAGCTAATGTCACATTCGTCATATATATTCATGCCATCTAGTGGATCATCATTTTCTTCCGGCAAAATATTTTCCAGGTTATTGCACATGTTGTACAATGCGCAGTAGGTTTTTATTATGTTGGACGCTGTTTCCGGGATATAATGTAGTACTCTACGTTTTAATAAGCTTCTAAATCACATTTTAAGTATGCTATTTACCCGTTCCATGATACTTCCCGTGTGCTTCTGCCTCTAAATTTAATGTCTTTCAGAACATCCTTCAGTTGCACCTTTAAACGTAATGAGCACCCAAGGTCGTAAGCCGTAACCAGAATCACCTCCAACGACTCCAGGATTACCTTCAATGACATCTAACGAACCCAGGGAATATATATACATATTATAAACGTCTATGTCACTGACTCACTCGAGAACGCGCAGGATGACCAAAAAAAAATTTTTTTTTCTATCCATTAATGTATGTAATTAATAAAAATCAATTGGTGTATGTATGACTGATCATAACTAGAGAACGGTTGAACCGATTTGGCTGATTTTTTTTGTTGTGTTTGTAATTGTCAGGACAAGGTATGAAAGAAAATTTTGGAAAAATCCACTGGAAAAGTTGGAAAATCGAAAAATGATGTTTTTGTACTGTTTTTTCGCACGTATCCAATCCAGATGGTCTTTTAGAAGAGAAAAATTGGAGAGTCTTAGTGGAAAACTTTGAAACTTCCGGAAAAACTTGAAGAAAATTTAATAGCGCTTCAGTTGAGAACGGCTTAAACGATTTTGCTCTGAAATGGTTTTTTTCGAACGAAAATTTTGGGAAAACTCACTGAAAAATTCGGAAAATTTGAAAAATTAAAAAATTAAATTTTTGTACGGGATTTTGCACGTATCCGATCCAAATGGTCTTTTAAAAGAAAAAATTGGAAAATCTTTTTGAAAAACTCGGAATCTTCCGGGAAACACCGTAGAAAAATGAATTTTTTACTCTAGCGCATCAGTTGAGAACGCTGAACTGGTTTGGCTTAATCTTATTTAACTGGTTCGCAATTGCCAGGAAATGGTTCTTACGAGAGAAAATTTTGGGAAAATCCATCGAAAAGTCGGAAAACTTGGAAAATCTAAAAATGATGTTTTTGTACGGGATTTTGCGACCCAGATGGTCTTTTAGAAGAGAAAAATTGGAAAATCTGAGTGGAAAACTTGGAAGCTTCTGGAAAACCCGCAGAAAGTTGAATTTTTTTTCTAGCGCATCATTTGAGAACGGCTGAACCGATTTGGCTCAATTTTTTTGCTGTGTTCCAAATTTCTAGGAGATAGTTTTCACGAAAGAAAATTGGAAAATCGGAAAATTCGGAAAATCGAAAAATTATGTTTTTTTACGGGATTTCGCACGTATCCGATTCAGATGGTCTTTTAGAAGAGAAAAATAGGACAATCTCGGAAGTCGGAAACTTCCGAAAAAACCCGAAAAAGTGTTTTCTCATGGTCGGTTGTACGTCGTGTGTTCGATAGTTGGCAAACCATCATCGTTGTTCATTTAGCGCCGGACAAGATAGTTTACCACAATGCATTGTATTGATTTAATTCCACTCGAATAAAATAAATTGAATTATTTTGAATTTCAACTGACACCAATTGTGGAAATACTGAGTGTGAAAATACTGAGAGAAAAAATCCAAAAAACAACTCAAACTTCGATAGATGACTGAGTTTGAATCGACATTTCATTCACTTTTCAATACATTATGTCTCCTTTATAATTGCGTTCGTTCGTTCTGACAATGTTTACGACCAATCATGTTGCTTAAAAAAGCCGATTTTTTTCTTCTAGATTTTTCCACAAGACATAAAAAAAAATCGTCCGTGTGATTTTTTTTTTCAAAATTTCGCCAACAAAATACACAAAAGTAACAACAATGCAATCGCAAATTCGAAAGATTATTTGTTATTTTGGAAGTAGAAAATTCTCATTAATATCTAACAATATCTGAATTTGACAAGGCGTGTTTTTAAATTGATATCAAAAGTTAAAATTCTAAAAAATGAGGCAAGCAGAAAAATTTCATTAATAACACAGACAAGAATAAACAGGTGCGAAACGCCTCAGAACAACCTATAATTGATAATATTCGTAATGCTTATAAAACCGAAAACGAATATTATTACAAAATTAAATTAAATCTTACCTCTGTCGCGCTGTGTTCAAATCAAATTGTTGTGAAAATGAACTTTCTCGTTGAAAAAAACACATCACCTCATTGATACTCCGGCCAACTGATGGTTGGCTCCCAAATGGGTAGTAATTTCAGACTTCTGCATCATTAGATAACACGGCAACAAAATCTCATTACGACATCATGGGAAATACTGGTAGAAATAATTTATTGATTCATTCCAACACCCCGAGTGTTATGAATTGTTATAAATTTCAGTAAATTTGGAATATTTCAGCTCCCATCTCAGGATCGTCTGGACCAAATGGGTAGTGATTTCAAACTTCTGAATCCCTAGATAATAAGACAACAAAATATCTGAGAGAGCTGGAAAATTCCAAGCTTATTGAAATTTATAACAATTCATAATACTCGTGTGGTAGAATTATTCAATAAATTATTTCTACCAGTATTTATGTATATTTGTATATATGTATATTAAATTATCATAGTATTTATATTATTGAAATCTTACAAAAAAGGATTATAATAATATTTCCAATTTCTGGCTAAAAAAAATTCTGTATGAAACTCACATTTTGTTAATTTTTTTAAATTTTTTCGGGCTGAGATTTGAATTTATCATGGAGACACACCTTATAAAAAAGTCTGGTCGAGGTGGATTTTTCGGGCCAAATTAACAGACATCTATAAGGATACCTAATTCTTCAAGGTCCGCCATAATTGCTTTTATCAGTAAACAATAAAATTCGTTTTTAAAATACACAAGCTATTTAAAAATTATTTTAGTTTTCTTCTAATTTGACAAGTCAAACATAAGAAATTATCAACATAAATTTTCTGCACTACGAAGTTAGACCTGATTTAAGAGTGGCGAATAAGCATTTTAACTGTGGTGAAAAAAATTCCGAATGATTCAAGAATACATAATTAAGGTACATGTAGAATTAAATGTGGAAATGGTAAGGGAATTTCCACAGATATCCACATATGGAAAATAGATGTGGAATTCAAGAATGCGGGTCCTGTGCCCCTATTGCTATAGGCTTCACCGGCTACTTTAATAATTTTTTTTTAAATTTGTTTGCAAGTTTTCTATTATTTATTTCCCTACTAAGTAGTCGACGAAATTCGAATAATATACGCGATTTCAATAATACGAGCCCTGGAGATGACCTCGTATATTATACTGGTCAATGTTTTTTGATGTTTTACCAAATGGCATACATTATACTGATGATCGGTATATCTAAAAAACTAAAGGATTTACCGATTATTTTCAAACTTGTTTGCCGTCAATCGATGGCCGGTTTCAGCTGTTTTTCATTATTTTAAATTTCATGATAAAAGTCAACAAACTGAACAAAAAAAAAACTAAAAAAATTTGAATTTGCTCGTTTGTCCTCTTTCCACGCTTTCATGATGGCAGTAATTTCTCTTTAAAAATAAAATTTATGTAGCTAAATCGTTTTTGAATAGTTTCTTCACCTTGAATATTTTACTGCTAGTTCACTACTAATCTACTATCAACTGGAGTTGTCTAGTTTTAGTGCCAAATTTATTGTATTTATTTGCGAACAAAATTTACTCATACACGTGTTCAGACATACATACCATCTCACAAAAAAAAACTTACAAAAAAAAAAACTCACAAAAGTAAGTTAATTTCATTTTACCAAAATAAGATGTTTAAAAATAGTTTTTGTCCAAAAATAAATTTGCGATCGGTCACACAAATAATATATTTTTTGGTGGGGCTTTTTTGTCTTGCGTATAAAGCACATCACATATGATTAAATATATTCGAATCGATTTCTATGAGTTTGTGTTGTGACACAAACCGGCAAATGAAAAATCAAGTTGGCTTTTGTTGTTGTAATTTATGCAAATTATTAAGCAAAAAAAGTACTATACAGCTAATGAAGGCGTATCTACGAGTATGTACCTATGTATATAACGCGCAAGTAAAATATTTCTTTCAAGTGCATAGCCCGCTGCGTAAAAAAATCAATATGTAGAAAAGACTCATTTATCAATATGACTTAAATAAATAAATAAAAAATTATTTAATTAGTACAAGATTTTTACGTATATGCAAATATATATAGTTTTATGGTCACGACCTTGATCGGATGCGATTTTTTTTTTGCATAATATTCAGATAATAAATTAAATATCTTAATATATATATATTTTTTAATAGAAAGAGTGTGTTTCTTAATAGAGCAACAAAAAATAAAAAAAAAACGTGATTCATAATTAAAATTAAAATTTTAATAATTTAGTGATAATTAGCGCGGTTTAATAAAAAAATAATAGGAAAGCGTCAAACTCCGGCGCAAAACTAAAATAATCTGCGAAATTCTTGTAATATTTGAGAAGGTCAGCTTTCCTTACATCCATAAATTGTTAAGTAAGTAAATTTGATGTTTTATAAGTTTATTGATCTTCTAATTAACATAAAACGAAAATGTATTATTTAAAATTCATATTTCTTTGCGTATATGAATAAAATGAAAATAAATTAGATAATCATAAATTTAAAGATTTGCCGGGGTAATATATTTTTTTTATGACTAAACATATATAATTTATGCATGAACATTTTACCATACTCTATGTATATGTGTATGAAAATAGTGAGGGTGTAAGATAATAACCGCGAAATTATAACAGTCAAGCTTCCCAAGATATCGTTTGTTGTGCTTTATGGAGAAATTTCACCGCATTTTTTTGAAGTTTTTGGTGCAAATTATTAATTAATTTTATTGCTGTTGCGCGTGACCTGAAAAATGCGCGGGCTGAAATTTCGGAAATTTCGATTTTGTGTATTTGTTTTATATATAGACGTGATGCTGCCGCTGCAACACTATATGCAAATGTGTGCATTTGAATAAATTTGAATTAATTTAAAGTTTAAACACAGATTTGATGACCGATTATTTTTTTTTTTTTCATTTTACAGTTAGATTGTGATGCTTTACGTGAGAGCGATAATAAAATATAAGAGTTAACTAACTTGTAATTAATTTTAATGATATCACTGCATTTAATATAGTTGTTGACCTAAATCTTTTTATTGATTTAAGTGTTAAGTTTGGCTATTCGCAAATGAACACTTTTAATAAATGGAAATCGAAGTAGAAGCAAGCGCTTTCAGTAAAGAAATAGTAAGGCGAAAAGCTCCAATAAAATATTAATTTGACCATTTAGAAATATACACTACGAACATTATAACAATATTTTCTAATATCACCCTTTCCCATAATTTATCGTTTCACCCTCGCCTCAGCCTTAGATTGAAACTTAGTGATGTTTCTACTTTATTTCTATTGCCAAACAATTTATTTTTGAGACTAGAACGGAATTGGTGAAATAAAAAATGTTCAAATATATTCTAGTAGGTTGTGGCAGAAATAGGAAAAAAATTATTAATAAATGGTACGAAATTCAAATTTCTTCTAGCAGAAATACAAATTGATAAATTTTTGTGGATTAGCGGAATTCGATATAATTTTGAGTTGGAGTACAATAATCGTAAAAAGCTTAAATTTTCTTTGAGTAAACGCTGGAAACTATCTATCATATCGAATTTTTCGCCGACTACTTTAATCATTTTTTTTATTTATTTTTTTTTTTTAATTAATAAACATGATTTTTTTTCTCTACTAAGGCTGTTTTCCAAACGGATACTTATTTCAGACTTATTGACTTATTTGACGCCATCTTGAATAAGTAAGTAAACCCATTCCAATTGAGTTGCCATACTTATTTTGACATCAACATGAAAACATTGATTGTTTTCATCGCAAAATTCTTCGAGGCATAATATTTTCGTTACATTAATTTATATTAATAAATTAACAATTATTGTATACATATTTATGCAATTAAAAGGATTGGCGACACTTTAAAAACGAAAAACTTAGAAATAATGTTTAATCTATACAAAAACGTTTATATGATTTTTAGGTATACGATTCGGCTGGATTTTTTATATTTCAATTTTCGTTTAGACAGACAATCAAAGAAGTTCGAATGGGCCCCAGTTAATAGGAAAATATGTATATAATTTATGTAAACATCTGTCTGTCTATCTATCTGTCTGTCTAATCAGTATGTATTAATTGGTTCGTAAAGCTAGAATGTATTAATACGCCGTGTGATCTTGCTAGTTCTGTAGCTGACCTCAATTCATTTGTGTAAGACATGCATACATTATGTAATTAGGATGCTACATATATCTTTATGATTTTCTTTTTTTTCTTAATTTTGATTTTAATCTACAAAGATCCAGTCGTTATCTAATAATAGTTATTATCCAAATTCTAAAAGTCATACATTGATATAAATAACAACAAAAAATTGACAACCAATTTAGATTTTTCGGTTAGAAAGGGACAGAAAATAAGTCACCTCGCTAGCTTACTTATTTGAATAAGTTAGGTTCCACAAATAAGTATTCGTTTGGAAAACAGCCTAAGGGAAAAATTCCGACTGGGTAAATCGATTCGAAATTATCCAATTACTGCGAGTTCATACGACAGATAAAAATCTCGGATTTTACTATCCCATCGTTTTAACCAATTACATTACGTAAATTGTACAACGGGCACGCCTCTTTTCATATAAAAAAGTTGAAAATATTGAAAAAAAATCTGGGATAGAAAAATCCGAGATTTTTATCCGTCTTATGACCTCGCATTTAAGGCTGCGTATACCAATTGTCGGGTAAAACGTTTACTAGGGTAAAAATCGATTTTAGTACAGATTTTTGGATCAGTTTACCATAGAGTCTTTCAAAAATAATTGAACTTACCGAAAAATTTAATTAAGCCTGCTGCACGACTGTGAGATTTTACCCGCACTCACAGTCTGAAGTCATTAACTAATAGTTTTTGCTTAATAAAATTCGTCAACATTATTTGACGTTTCCTTCATTCGATTGAAATTGTTGTCATTGTGCGTTGAAACTACCATCGAAAGAGTTTTTGTGTATTGTGTCCTACGATTCAGATCCCTGTATTGTTCCAACTCACATCACGTAGCATCACGATACCAAAGCGGATCCGTACACCCCTTCCTTGCCCTCCCTCCCTCTTACACCGGTAATCCTGAAATCTATTGCTATGCTAATTTTGAATGCTTCCATAAAGACTCGAAGTTCCTTTATGATAAGGGCGGTCGAGCGAAAAATCAGCTCTAATGTGTCAAATACCTTTAATAAACGGTGCACAACATTGTCTTGGTAAATCGTTAGTAGAAATATACATCATGAAATCTAGAAAATTTTAATCAGATTTTAACGTCGAAGCAATCAAATTCAGTTCCTTACTTAGCAATAAATCTGTGATAAAAAATCCAAAAATGCTGATATAGAAAACCTTCATAAGTAGTTACATGTCGATTATGGAGGATCCGTTGAATTTCCCTAATAAAGCCGGAGATAATGTAGGCAGTCGATATGTTGCCGTCATGAAAGAGGGATTTTAACAATTAACATCGGCCTGTATTGAGACTATAATTCATGAAAAATTTGGCAATTTCCTAATAGAAGGGGGTCCTTAGTTACTCAAAATATAACAGTTCTTTGAAAAATATCGGAAAGAAGGGGTTAGTTAGTATTCAATGTTTCTGATTGACCTAGAAATTTTTATGGGTTTTCTTCGAATAAACGCAGACGGTTGCCACGGGTGTGTAACAAAATCCCGGTTTTTCTATAAAAAAAACTCCGATTTTTTGGAAATAATTTTTAAAATTTGTCATGCGGGAAAACGGGACTCTTAATGATTTTTTGACAAAATTCAAAAATGAGTTAGCGATAAAGTTCTACAAAATGGCTAATAGGACGTGCGATGGAAATGGGTTTCTAAAATGATTTTTCGATAAAGCGGTCAATAGAAATGGAACTAGGGCATTTTTAAGCCTATTTTGTTAATATTCAAAGTCCTGAAATATGGCCATCGCTATTGAACTTGGCCATTTTTAAACCGATTTAGTTAAAATTCGTCATGTGGATCCTAAATGGGATTTTAGAATTATTTTTGATAGAATATTTCTGGAATATTGTCATTTGGGATGAAACTAGGCTATTTATTAATCGATTATGTATGTATAAACGATTAATTCGTAACGTGCGATGGAAATGGGGTTCTTAAATGATTTTCTGATAAAGCTATGGTCAATAGAGGTGGAATTTGGCCATCTGTTAACCTATTATGTTTAAATTTGACACGATCTAAATGGGATTATTAAATGATTTTTGATAAAGCTCTGCAGCTGTATCTGGACAAAAAGGCGATATATTCCAAAACTTAGTCATAAGCTCATTTTAGAATCATATTTCCATCACTCATGTCGAATTTTATCATAATCTGTCAAGAAATAGCCAAGTTCTGTCGCTAATGGCCATATTCTAGAGCTTTAGCAAAAAATCATTTTAGAATCGCCGAATTTTTTAAATACAAAAAATTCAATGTTTCATTAGTTCAAAACCAAACCTCCCCAAAGTCGTGGTAGCCTCACCTTGATTAAAAACTCTATCTGGCTATTATCCAGAATAACCCAAAATTAAAAATATTATTATTATTACTCCGGCCGACCCGAATTAATTAAAAATATTTTTTTTCAAAATCGGAACTTTAGAACTACAAGAAAAGAAAATCAGAATTTTGAAAACCGGGGTTTTGAAACCAGGATTTTGAAACCGGGATTTTGAAACCGGGATTTTTAAAACCAGGATTTCGTAGTATCCCACCTGGTTACTACACCTGGAATTGAAATCTTCTTATAACAGAGGCTCAATTATTCAAAATATAACGATTATTCTAAAAAATTCCAAAAAAAATTTCAAGTTTCTACCTAAGTCAATTTGTCAAACACAAACATTGAATACTAATCCCTTCTTGTCCATATTTTTGAAACAACCTTAATGTTTTGAGTAACTGAGGTCTCATAAGAAAATTGCAATTATAGGTGTAATTGTAGTGTTAGTTTGGTTTTTAACTTGTTTTACTTTATGCATACGATTTTTTTTTGCAAAAATATAGGTACGCGTACTTGAATTACCAAAATATTATTATACAAAGTGTATCACAATACAAATCTCATAGAGCTTAATTTTGTTTCTAACATTATACTGCATTTTACATTGATGGAATGTACCCCAATTTCCAATGTCACCTAAATGTTGGGTTGTTGAATAAATTCTCCCTATAAATTTTTTTGTTGTTAGTTTAGGAAAGTAAGGGCAAACTTCCCTTCCATTATTTAACCCATTTCCACGATGTAGCAGATTTAAATCCCTTCATGAACAACAATGACCGTGGTTGGGGCAGAGATGGGCATTCAAGTGTAATTTATTTGTTATTACGCGATCGCGTTGACAACTCGTCGATAACGTCGACAACTCATCTACAACGTTTACTAAATAAATGTTCGTTTATAAGATAACTGAGAAAATATTCAGTGCCGTCTCTTTAAAAATAGTAAAAAAATTCAAATTACATATAAATAAATTCTGCTGACATCTACTGAGACTTGGCAGCATCATGAATAAATTAATTTAACAGTGCAAATTCAGTTTACGCCAGCTGATGTATTTCTCCCTTAAATAGGTTGAATTCTAAGTGTAGATAGATATCATACCACCCGTGCACGAGCACGGTATATCCTGCATATTCTCATTATTTGACGTTAACTGCGATTGTTGTAAAATTACCTTTTATTCTCAATGAGTCACGCAAAATTAAAATAATACCTTTTTCAACCACCTGGCGCCAGCACGCCGTTTTCAAGGATAAAATCAGATATGAACGTAGGATTTTGCACTAAACCGCATGATAAATTTTATTAAAGTGAGAAATTCGTAAATTTTGTTATGATTAAAAATTTATTTGAACTCACAAGAAATCAAATCAATCAATCTTGTCAAATTAAGTAGCAAAATAACATGCAATACTTTTAAAATTTTGGAAAATATTTCTCTAAAAACTGATTCCTAAACGCTTTAACGGTAATGGCCGATTCTCTACCAAGCTAAACCAGTCGGTCGTTAAAATCTTAAATTGTACTTTAGTCCAAACCGATTAAGTTATTTTTTGAGGCTACCGAAACTTTATAATATTTTCATTCCGTTTTGATAAGAGGTTCCCAAATTTTAGCGGATCAAGCCATAAATAATGTGCCTTTAATTTCCTGTTTGTTAGAAAATTGGATTGCATTCTAAACTAGATTTGCAACCATGTTTTCGGTTTGAAATTCTGCTACCTAAAAACTTGCAGAAAACCAATATTTTATCAAAAACAAGTAGCCCAAACCATTTTAATAAAGCATTTAGTTATAGCCTGCCAGAACCTTTAATTATTCACAGAACATAAGATATTGTTTTGAGTTCTTGGATTTCTGAATTAGGCTTTGCAACAATGTGACCACAAGATCCACTGAAATCTACATTTTTTGATGGGGCCAATAAAACTTGATCTCCCTTTTTAATTACATTTGCAACCCGTTTGTCGATTTGGATTCTGTTAGCTTTAAAATATAAACAACCCAAGTGTTTTATCTAACAAATTGTGAAGGTTAAACATTTTTATCAGACAATTTATTAAGCCTTCAATTATTCTTCAAATATCCGTTTGTTGTTATTTTATTGAATTGGGTTCTCTAACATTTTCTAAAGCTACCAAAATTCATCGTTGCCATAAGAATGCATGGATCCTCAATATTTAAAAAAATATTTAATAAGCCTATAATTAGCATTTAATGTCCTTTTAAGGTTAATTAATACTCCCTTTTTTTCATTCAGGCACACACGCACTCATACACCTACTCACACAATTACAGTATAATACCACCTGTACATTGCAAGCTCCTTGTCAAGCTCCTTGGCAAGCTGCACACTGACATGGGCGGTGGGTCGGTGCTGAATTCTGCACTCTAACAGAGGGTCTAAGTTGTGCTTATTATCCATCACCGATCGTAATCTATGCAGAAAATTCGCTTTACATCCTGCCTCTGGTGGGATTCGAACCCAGTACCTCCCGGTCCAAGTGCCGAAGCTTTAACCACTGTGTCACTTGTACGGTAATTAAATTAGCGGATTCATTTAAAACTACTTGTTAATTCACAGAAACCTGACTTTATTGGTTATTTCGGCTACGCTCTCCAATCGTGCTCACGTTGGTCATACGAGTGAGATCGAATTCTATAGTTAGATGTAACATATGTCCTGCAATTTGAATAAATTTCAGCCCAATATCTCAATTATTCTGTGGTTTATTTAATTCTGGGTCGTAACATCGTGTCTCTTAAAGAAGCTTTTCTTTCCTTGGAAATAACAACCGATCAAATTGGCCGCCATATTAACGGAGCCAAAACCAAATACTTGGCTATAGCGCGAAAGAAAACACGAATAGATTTTTTAACAGGCGACACGCTATGGTAAATGCACAAAACTCAGTCTTTGTGAACATAACGGTATGAATCGCATCAAGTTATTGAGCATTCGCACAAAACTGGGATGTGTCTGAATAACGAGATCAGAAATGATCTGGACAATTTCGATATAATTGGAACAATTAAATTAAGTTAAGACTTATCGTACCATAAAACAGGCCCTGCAGTCGAGGCACCAATCACGACAGATAAAGTTCTGTTCTGGCTCCCTATTCGGTGGATGGGCGACATTAAACACCACCTTCAAACTCTTGGTTATCGTGCCTCGCGTCTTTTTCGAGAAGCATTGTTGAGACGGCCAAATCCTGAGAAGGATGTAGCGCCAGCAAGAAACAAGAAGAAGACCTAACATTAGGCTGTCCCATGACTACGATATTTTTTTTGAGATCCAGCTACCTATGGTAAAAAAAGGTAATCCCAAAAGGCTAGAGGTCTTACAGAATACGGTAAGTAATTGAGACCGCCAGTAACTACACAATAAGCTTTAAGTGCTAGAAAGGTGTTGGACACCAGAAACATGCCAAAACGAAGCAAAGTATAGTTAAACTGTTGCCACAAACATAATATCATCTAAATGACGTTATGAATAACGTTTATGCAAAACAGATCAAGCCATTTCTCGATTACTTGTAACTGTCGAACGAGAAACTAAAGAACCCGTGGAATTGTGTCGTGCGGCAGTAATTTTGGTAAATTAGTTCATTTTAGTAGCACCCAAGTTATTCAACTTCGTTTACCTCCAAACTAATTTAGAACACAATTTGGTGATCGCCGCATCGAACGCTACATGCTGTTTTAAGGTTCTCGCGGAATGACAAGGCACTTTCATTTATAAAGTTTAAATTTTTGTTTTTATTCGGCCGTTAAATATTTTCCTCATGATATACGTTTCGAGCAATACTTGGATATTTAACAAACTAATAAGAACCCAAATGGTTTGCAGTAGTTATGGAACAGAGTATTGTGAGAAAAAGTTTATCTCCCAAAAATAATTCAATCACGTAACCGTTTTTATTAGAAGTCTAGTGACTCACATTGTTTAAATTTTTTGCATCAAATTTTGTAACGGATGGCTCTCAGATAAAATTAATATTATAAAAACTTAAAATTAAGTTAAGTCGACCAGAATTTGTCGAACGAAACTTGAGGAACGTGATAAATTAATCATATAAACGAGTGTATCCATCCGGCAACGACCTGATCTCTCAAGTACACAGTCTACTGAAGAGACCCCCCTGAATGACCCATCGACCTCGAAAGGCCGATGCCCAGCCACAATGAAGCATCAGTAGAGGTAAGGGACGTCTGCTCAACAGGATAATCTTTTCACCCGGCTAATCCCCACAATACACACTCCGAACGTTCGACACTATCCGAGTGACACGGGGAGACCATATAGATTTTACGGTTGCCCAATAATGAACGACACATATGCGGGACTCGCACTCTGACCCTGTGGATGTCTTGCCAAGGGGATGAAGGAGAGTGGCGAGCCCAGCCTGTACATATGGCATCAACGCGAAATGAGAATCTCGTTCCATCATACCGAGCCGTATAAAAAATTTAGTAATTCATTCCAATTATGTTTTTCTTTATTTTGAGAGCAAAAATAAAAAAAATAATGAAAATGGACAAAAAACTAGCAGAAAACAGATCCACGCCGAGGCCATCTATAAGATATAAGTAAAAAAATGGTAATGGTAACAAACAAACTGCGAATAAAATAAACCTAAAATGAGGAAATAAAACGAGAAAAATAATAACACTTAACGCTTACAAAAATTCCGGGGCGAGACCAATGTGCAACCTTGAACGCGTGCATCATACTGGTCAGTCGGTGGCGATTACAATATATATATAAAAATTGAATTATAAAAATATTAAAATTAGAGTGAAAAATTAAAAATTGAATAAATAAAATTAAAAATTGAATTAAAATCGAATTAGCAAAAACAAAAATAAAAGGTGCCTTCATGACCTTCCTAACGGTCCCTCAAAAATGGGTTGCAGCGCCTCCTCGGTGCGGTCCTATCGCCGGTAAATTTCCAATAATACGGCTGGCCTCAACAGGCAGCCGTAGTGTCTTTCCCCCGATTGCGGCCCTACGGTATACTGATCGATAAATGTGCCACCGGTTGAAATAAATTAAAACCTTTGATAAATCAGAAATCTGTACCAGCTGATAAATTCTGCCCGTTGATAAATTCGGTACTCGTTGTTAATTTTGGTATCCGTTGTTAAATCGGTACCCTTTGTAAATTTTGGTATTTCTGTCACACTATCCGCAAATAAAAAAAAAAATGGCGAGCCTCTCTGTTGGCCGCCGTTATTCGTTAAAATCCATTACTTAACTGCGCTGGTCTACAAAAAATATCCCACTCAATCAAAGAAACAGTTATGCCGCAAAAATCGGATATTCCCCGTCAAACCAAAAAAAATTCGACGCACAAAACTTTGTTTACTTTTATTAATATTCAAATTAACAAATTATTTCTTTTTAATTATAATCTTAACGTTTATTATTAATCGAATTTAATTTACCAAAAGAAATTTTCTGTATTTACGTTTAATTTATTAAACACATGTTCAAGAAACCATTGCTCGCCATATTTAAAAACAAAAAGCTATTTAGAAACTAAAAAATGTTCCAAAAGTCAAACTCGAATATCTTATATACCATCCAAAACGAGACTTCCAAAAAAATTCTCGCACCACACAAAAATACAGAAGAATATTTTTGTTGTGTTTGCGCGCGACACGCTCTCTCTCACCTGTATCAGCTGCACGTACCTCAAAACAAGAACCCACAACAAAAATACTTTTCTATATCCTATTTTGATTTATTTTTTTATTTTTTATTTTTTTACCATGAAAAATTAGAAAAGATATTAAATTATGTTAGGACCCTCAAGGTGTCGTAACATTTTTTTAAAAATTTGAGAATCGCAGTGCATTGCGTTAAATCTAAACGTGATATTTCATTTGATCATTATTATATAACAAAGAATGTCGTGTGAAATAAGCGAGGGCCCTCACAAAACAGGCCATGAGATATAAAGTGGAATGTTTATTTGTTGGGACTATGGAAGTTTATGAAAAAGAGTGAAATAGGATTATAAATGAGAATTATTACAAAATAAAATGTTGGGTTCTTTGTAAAAGATAGCGGAAATTTGACAGCTGAAAATAAAAGGTTACGCTACTTGCCGCAAGTGGCACTATCACTAAAGAGAATTAATTTTGTTATGTAATGACCAGCGTAAATTTTTTATTCGTCATGCACCTCATTTTTCATTAAATAAAACATTTCAGCGCAATAAAATATTAAAAATTATCCTTAAAATTTTCAAATCGTTTGATCTCCGAAGTAAAGGAACTCGGCAAATGAAATCTTGAAATTTAACAATATTCCGTCTTTCCGCCATTTCCTAACGAACTACGATGAAATTTAGAAAGTAGTATTGATCAAGGATTTTAAAGTTAGTTTTGGACAAAATTCTAGGATCTCTTCGTGCTGGCATAAACTGGCCATTTCATAACCAGTCCTTATGAAAAATGGTATCTGCGTGTACATTTTACACGAAATAAATAAATTTTAAATTTTAGAGAACTCGGCTATTTCTTGAATAAATTTTGTAAAATTTGCATGTACGCAGAGACAATTCGGAAAAAATGTATTGATTAAAATTTTCACTACAATTTTTTGATTTTCTGCGGCCATATAAGCTATTTTCAGATTTTGGCCAATATCTTAAAAACATTCCATTTGTAATTACATAACAAAATTAATTCTCTTTAGTGATAGTGGTACTGCCACTTGCGGCGAGAATGGTAATCTTTTATTTTCCGCTGTTAAGTTTCCGCTATCTTATACAGCACTTCTGGTTGATTTCGAACTACTAAAACATTGAATTCTTTAGATTCGGTCGACTTATCAGACTGCAGTGATCAAAATACAAAACAAATTGAGAATACTTTGAACTTACATAACTTAATCACAATGCCTTGGCGAATTATTATGTTTCTCTTTGTATTTGTTTACAAATTCGTCAATGTATTTTAAATCAAAAATTATATTTTATATTTAAAAATTTAATTCTAAAAGACAATTGGAAAATGATGCCTTGTTACAGGCTATTTCTAAAGAAATAAAATTAAATAATTCGAATATATAAAATTTTACAGATGATTTGTCAGTGTATCAAATGTATCTAGGCAACCAATAATCCTGCTTGCATACTGACTCGCCTATAGATCAATTTTATCGTAGCCGCATCAAATTAAAAGTTCTACACAAAACGCGATTAGAGTTTAAAATCTAGATCGAATACCTGGTAAATTCCTATAATTTCCAAAACATTACGCTCTTTAATAATTTGATTTTTTTCGGTGTACGACTAATTATTAAACGCGAGTATAATGCATGCAATACATATTTAACACACTTGACTTGTAATATTATATTAACTTTCTTTAAGAATATATTTAACAACCAAAAAATTTCTTAAAATAGGTTAATTTTACCATTAATCTTCAACAATGTAACCAAAAACTGAAAACTAAATAAAAAAAATTATCATTTCCGGCAAAAAAAAAATATATTTAATTTTTAAATTTGACACAAACCATATCAAAAAATATTGTTTATAATTATTGTACACCAATGATTGCTGTGTTAAAAAAAACAAAACTAATTTCACAAAAAAATACTAATATAAAGATGTTTTTTTAAGTTTCACTTCTTCACTCATATACGCATGTAATATATTTATGATAATTAGTATATTAAGTCATTAAATTATCGTTAATTTTAATATTTTTAATTCATCCAAATTATATCGTTGTTCCATCTAATTATTTATATTTTTCTTGTATATATCTTTCTAGGTTGCCTAATGGACAAAATTATTTGGTCGCTACGCATCTCGCCGAAAATGTCTCCATAATTTTAAGGTAAAATCTAAATTTATTTAATTGCCGGTACCTACTGTGCGGTACGAAAGCAATTTGCTAATATAAAAGCTGCTATAGCTAAATTGCACAAAAGAGAATAAAATTGAGGTTTGGTGTTAAATGCGCATGAAATTTTCTACACTTTTTTGTTCGCCTAAATAATTAATAATATTAGACAATGCGCATGTACTTTTATATAAATGCTCGGAATAGAAACGTGATCACTATTATTACACTACATATGTATATTTATAATTAATTTGATTTATAAATTGTACACAAGATTCTAATCAAAACCATAACTGTTTTTTAGACACATTTACGCATATATTGACATTGCAATTGACAAGTGACATTTTGTTCGTGTGTGTGTGTCTTGTATAAAGTACAAAGCTAAACAGATAAAAAAAACTTTCACTACTCATGTTAGATGTCAAATTAGTTAGTTAGTTAGTTCGTTAGGTAGCAAGTGTGAGAATTGTGGCATAATTTATTATTTCTAATTTATTTTTCTCACCCGTTTAATAATATTATAAGCTATGTGACAACACACAAAAAAAGTTAGAATACTAAGTACACACATTTGAATTATTTATAATAAATATTATGTTTATGTGTAAAACCGGTGTGTACGATACCTACCTAAATACTCATATACAAAAGTTTTTATTGTTGTTCTTTAAGCCACTATTATATTGTTATTGGTTTACAGCATTTCAGTCACATTAACGTCTTTATATAAATGATTTACATACTACTACTATGTATTAATTTAAATTAGAAATTTGCATTCCAGATAATATTTTGTTTAAGCACGACGCCGTCATTGAATTAATATTGATTTATGTTCAATAATATTTAATTTTTTTGCTCTTCAGGTGTTCTTTTAAATTAACCTATGCAGTGTCATAAGGCTATCGATAAATTAGGTAACATGTGACTGTTATCGTAATAAATTTTGAGCTGAAAAATTATATGAAGAATAAATTCTATTTGATTGGATAAGTATAAGCAGCTTTATTATGACATATTATAATTAGATTTGTGATAATTTTAGAAAACAAACCTACTTAAGTCCCATAGTTAACCAACAAAAGAGGCATTAAATATTAAATGGTTTCAGGACGTGTGCGTAACTATAGCAGGGAAAATTTTGAATCGATTAAACCCAATTTGTGCTAATTAGTGCTCACGGGAAAAATGTAGTGCTAGTCCAGGAGCCGAAAAACGGGTAAAGAAAATTTCAAATTTCGCCTGAAAGACGAAACAAATAAAATCCAATTTCTAGAAAAAAAACAGAAATAATTTAAGCCAAATTTTAAAACTTTCTAAATGCAGCTACACTGATGAAATTTGTGCTTATCATAGAAATATGATTTTCATAAATTTTCATTCATAAATTGAGGAAAAACAATCTTGCTCCTAAAAGATACTACATTAAACCAAGAAATACAGTTGTATACCGTTCAATAATATTTTTTTTTAACAGCAAATTAAAAAATAGAAATAAAATATTATACATCCAAGAATAAGCAATTCAAATAGCATATTCCTGTCAGGCATATTCATTGCCATCCGAAAAATGTAGTGGCTAATTTGTGCTAGTCCAGAATTGGCCCAATTCCATTAAACAAAATCGTTCATTCAACGGTCTTTGTTGTTCAACGAAATTGGGCCAATTTTGGATTAGCACAAATTCCACCACTATATTTTTTGGATGGCAATGAATATGCCTGACAGGTAAATGCTATGTGAATTGCTTTTTCTTGGATGTTATATTATTTTATTTCTATTTTTTAATTTGCTGTTCAACAAAAATATTATTGAACGGTATACAACTGTATTTCTTGGTTTAATGTAGTATCTTTTAGGAGCAAGATTGTTTTTCCTCAATTTATGAATGAAAATTTATGAAAATCATATTTCCATGATAAGTAAAAATTACACCAGTGTAGCCGCCTTTAGAAAGTTTTGAAATTAAGCTTAAATTATTTCTGTTTTTTTCTAGAAATTGAGTTTTATTTGTTTCGTCTTTCAGGCGAAATTTGAAATTTTCTTTAGTTCCTGGACTAGCACTATATTTATCCCGTGAGCACTAATTAGAACAAATTGGGCAATATTTGATTACATTGTCTTAACATAAATAATTTGTACCACACATATTAAGTGTGCATGTAGAAACTCGGCTCTGAAGCTGGTTGTATTAAAATATATACTTTGGACGCATCTAAAATTGCCCGCTATTTTTGGTTACACCTCCGTCCGTTCAAAAGTTCAAAAAAACGCAGATTTTTCCAAAATCTTTTTATATTCATCTTTTGTTAAAATTCTATCGACTTGTTAAATGTTTCCCACTTCATGGTGAGCGAAAGCTCCCGGACTAGCACAGAACCACCTCGTACTTGATTGTTGGTTCTATGCACTGTTCTAACATTTTCTTGTTTCCAGAACGTCGCACACATATACCTTTCGTTTAGTAGGAAAAATTTCAAATTTTCACTCACCAATGAACATTTTTGAATTGTTCAATTTTCTAATCTGTATGCGCGTTAGCCAATTGCAAATGCTTCTTCTTATTTTGCGGCCGAAAAAATGGTTTTTTCTTATCAACTCGACCATATAAACCAGACTCGAGTTCAGATTTCATGTCGAGAAAACCCAAAAAAAGAGAAAACGTAACAAAACGAAAACCAAATTTTTACTAATGTTAACTTTGTTGTTTTGCATTAATATCAATGGTTGTGTATGATATTCATGTTCAGAAAACAAACTGCTATTTAAAATTAATAATAATTTTAGTTTTTTATTTTCTTTTAAATTAATTAACATTTTTTCAGTTCTAGCTTCTTGAACACAATTTTATATAATAATGAGAAAAAAAATACATTTTTTATATAAATATTTCTTAGGTCGCTGTTAACCCTTTTTTCTTTTAATATTGAATAAAATGAAGTACGCACAATAACGAACTTATTAAACTATTTTTAACAAACAACAAAATTTTTAATATAAAAAGTACAGTAAAGATTATTCCAGAATCTAATTCAGATTTCCAAAAATCATTTAATAATCTCATTTCCATCCAACATACCCAACCCCATCATAATCAGTTAAAAATTGGTCGAGTTCCGTCCCAGACGACCATAATCCAGAATTTCTTCCAAAAATCATTTAATAATCCATTTCCATCCAACGTATACTCAATCCCATCATAATCGATAACAGAAAATTAAAAAATGGAGCGTCCGTTAAATCGAGGTCCGTTAAATCGAGCGTCCGTTAAATCGGGGTCCGTTAAATCGAGGGTTTACTGTATTATTTAAACAGCGAATTTATCCGATTGGGATTCATCGATTTAAAAAAACAAAGCACTATCGCGTCGCTTGGTATGTTTGGACATAAAATAAAACAGGCGCTATCGCGCTCTTTGGTATTCTTCGACAGCGTTTTTTCAGTACCCCCTGGGGCTAAAACGGTTAAAGCACGAAATTCTTCAGCGATATTCCACTCAGACTGAATAAACTAAACTGCGATATTCCACTCAGAAATTCCATAGTGGATTGACGTCAAAAGATTTTTGAGTTGAATTTATTCAGTCTCGTAACAACCCAAATTATTAATATTAATTTGAATACAAATTTTTTTTTATTAATTCTTAAAATTAAATTAAAGTTTTTAATTATATTTTTTATTACTATCATCATTAATTTTTTAGTTCTCATTTCTTCACTTCTCGTCCACTATATCTAGTTTATGGAGTTACTTAATTCATTTTGAATAATATAATATTGTGGTGAGTCATGCGAACTGTATTGTAACCGCGGGCTCGCATACCTTGTTGTTACGGCACACGATATTTTCGCCATGACTAAATTGAATTTCTTTTCGTTTCAATAATTTATCGATATATTTGTGTTGATTCAATATGAACCTTCTATTTTTCTTTTCTGCTATGCTGCTATTTTTATTAGTAAAACTCGATTCATTTAAGCAAGCAAGCTATAAATTTAAATAAAAATTTGTGAAATAAATATCGAGTGGCTTTTGAAATAATAGAAGAATAGAAGAAAAGATAAATAGAAGATGTACAAGGAATTGACACCATTGTTTCTGAACAATTTCCAACTTGGTTTTGAAATAACTTCTTGCAACTTCAATAATTTGAGGATTAAGCCATTTAGTGGTAACTAGTATTTGATTCTTAAGATTTTGCTTTGAAATATTTAAGCTGTCGCCCTATTCTGGTAATTCCAGGGATAGGAAACTGGGAATATAATTTCAGTATAAACTGTTTTTCCTTGTTCCGTTCAAATTTATTTTTCTGGCCTACTATTATCACAATTTGGTATTCCAAACCAAGAAAGGGCAGTCTTGTCAAGAATTTCGGATGGTTAGTAAAAATTTCTCACAGGCTCTGCATTTACTAACCACTTGCTCAGTACCCAGATTCATATGTGGCTAATGCAAAATAGTTTTTGTACTACCTTGGTTAATAATTCCAATAGTTATTTAATAAAAAAAACTGAAAAAGGAATGCAACAGAAATCGATCTAAAAGTTTAAAAAAAATAAAACTTGTTTTCATTTATAATTAATTAAAGTGGCTTAACTCATCAGTCGAATATAAATTATGATGTGCTTCAACTGTATACCTCGTTTGCGACTTTCAAATTGTTTCGTTATTGCCGTCCATGTGTAGTATGTTGGCACTTTGGTATAAAGTAGCATACATATTTGAAAACATATGTTGTTGGCAACGGTGTCAAAGCTCTTGAAAATATTATTTTGAGTCAAAAACGTATTAGAGGTAAATATTTTGTTTGGAGCCAGATTTCGCTAAGTTGCAACGGTACGATTTTGTTCATATTTTGCGAAAAGTGACGTATAAATCTGGCAATCTCAAAACCATATAGTTCTGATCCAACAAATTCATACTTTTTACATGTCAAATTAAAATATATTTTGAGTTAAAAACGTATTAGAGGTAAACATTTTGTTTGGATCCAGATTTCGCTAGGTTGCAACGGTACGATTTTGTTCATATTTTGCGAAAAGTGACGTATGAATATGGCAATCTCATAACCATATAGCTCTGATCCGAAAAATTGATACTTTTTACATGTCAAATTAAAATCTTATTTTGAGTCAAAAACGTATTAGAGGTAAATATTTTGTTTGGATCCAGATTTCGCTAGGTTGCAACGGCACGATGTTGCTCATATTTTGCGAAAAATGACATATGGATCTGGCAATCTCAAAACCATATAGCTCTGATTCGACAAACTCATACTTTTTACATGTGAAATTAAAATATTATTTTGAGTCAAAAACGTATTAGAGATAAATATTTTGTTTGAATCCTGATTTGGCTAGATTGGAACGGTACAATTTTTCCGTGTTTTCCTTAATTTAAGATATGTGTTTTCCATCTTACAACCAAATTATAATTATCTGACAAATTTATAAGCCAATTTAAAAATTATTTTACTTCATTTTATAAAATTTTTACATTTATTTTGTGTGTTTCCGAATTAAAATATTTTGAATAAACATTTTTATTTTTCATATAATTAAATTCGGGGATAACTTCACATATGAAGTCTATTTGGAATAAAATATAATATAAAACGGGGCGGGGCTAACTTCACACATGAGTTAGAGGGATACAATTATGTTAGTGTTGCCTGATTAATATTTTTTAATTTCGGGGTTAGAATCCGGGGATAACTTCACATACGTTAAATAAAGAAATAATTCAAAATTAAAATGAATAAAAACGGGATTCTTGCATTAATAATTATTTGATGAGTGTCTGCAATAAGAAGAAGAAAGTGAACAGAATCACACTTCTAAGAAAACAAGGATTTGGCAGAAAGAAGGGTAAGGTGATAAGTTCAATCAATCACTTCTTCAACAACTTCAACCGTGTTTCTGATTTTCCTCATTGCATAATCTGAATGGCAAACATATTCATATTTAAAAAAACCACCACATTCTGGTTCTTTTTATTTAAATTATAAAAAAAAATCAGTGGTGTGTTACTGACGGGAGTGAATGCCAGTGTTGTGCAATTGTATGTAAAAAACTGTTTTATACATTTTTTACGTAAAACATGGTAAAATTCTTAAATTACTGTATAAAATGTATAATACTATATAAAAACCACGTCATATTTAAAAGCTTATTAAAGTCTCAAACATTAATATACGAAAAGTAAATTTGTTTAATTTTATTCGATAAAAACTATATTAATAAAAGATGCTAGGTTAAAGTAATATAAAATTATTGGGCATAAGCATAACTACAGAAGTCGTTAGTCGTTATCCAAATATACACTTCGCAAATGCAATATACTGCGAGGAACACTGCGTAAAATATTCGTAACTAATTCAAAAATCTCAATTCTTACGTACCTATATGAAAAAAATTGGATATATAATGTAAAATAAGAATTGGATTTGAAATAATTTTGGAATTTATTTATATTACTTCTAATTTATTAATTATAATTAAAAGTAAAATATGTGCTGGAGAACATAAAATAATATTTTTTTTCAAAGAAAATATGGTTTGTTTCTCAGCTAATAACTTTTCAGTCACTCAAAATTCTACTTAGTTAAGAAAATTAAAATATTCGAGCCAAAGAGCCATTGGTATTTTTCGCGTCCATGTTGGTGCATTCTAAAACGGCTAGTAAAATTTTAATATCTCGGGCCAAATTTTTATTTGCCGTATTCTTAAAGCTCAATATGGGGCCGATTCTCGGATACACATTTTATCATTTAATGTTATTTTAAGTTATAAAATATTGAATTGCGATTCTGATGAACAACAAAAAATTTATGTTATTTTATTTTTTATGTTATATCTGTCAAAAATAAAATTATCAAAATTGACCATTTTATCACATTTGGTGTATGGAAAATAAATAAAAAATATTTCTTGTGTTAAAAAATCTCATTTAATTTTTTTTCTTTATTCCGTCTGAACATTAAAACTGAACTAAAAATGCCCAATTATCTTCATGGAATGTTGTTAGTATGGGAAGAGAGAAGAAGAAGGTATGTAATTACAAGATAAATAATAAACAAGTAAATAATTAACTTTTTTTCAGGCAAAACCACGCTCTTGAATCGAAACTCCTTCGAGATGTGAGTAATCCATATGAATCACCCGGCGCTAAATTTAAAAAACTATTTAGGTTGTCAAAATCCTCTGTGCAATTTATAATTGAAAAATTGGAAATAAAATCTCGCCAGACAGACATCCCATTTAAACTCAGATTTTTATGTGCGCTTCATTTTTACGGACATGGCTCTTATCAGGTATCGGTTAGAAGCTGCTAAGCTATTTCTTTTTCCCAACCAAGTGTATCTCGGGCGGTTAGAGAAACCACGAAACTTATCGTCAACTACCTTATGGCTGAATTTATTAAGTTTCCGCAAAATACTTTAGCCCAAGCCGAAATTCAAAATGGATTTAATCAAAAATTCACTTTGCAAGGAATTATTGGGGCTATAGATGGCTGCCATATTTCAATAGTTGCACCACCAGAGGATGATGAATTTTATAGATGCAACTTATTTCGAAATCGTGAGAGGTATCACAGCATCAATGCTTTAGTTTGTTGTGACGCCAACATGAAGATTTTATATGCGAATGCTTGATTTCCTGGATCAGTGCATGATTCGGCTATTTGGATGACATCCAAATTAAGATCATATTGTGTAAACAATTTTAATTCTGTGGAAAACCAAGCTAAGTTTTTATTAGGTGACTCTGGGTTTTCACTAGAACCTTGGCTTCTAACACCTTATCCATACACAGAAAATGCAACGATTCATTTTCGTTTCAATGAAAAATTTATCCGAGCTAGAAATACCATCGAGAAATGTTTTGGTGTTCTAAAATTCCGTTTTCGTTGTTTGCTTAGAATGTTACATTACCATCCGAGTATGGCCTGCAAAATTATCTATGCATTATCTATATATTCAGATAGTGACGTTGAAGCTGACGATGCTGAAGCTGAACATATTGTGTCAAATGTTGATCCTTTAAATATGGCAGAATCGGAAAATAATTCTTGGTACTTATTAGGGAGCCGAGTACGAGAGTTATATGTGAATAAATATTTTAGCAATAGTAATAACTAAATTATGTAATTTTATAAAACAAAATAAATGTTTATTAAATTCTTAAGTAAAAATCTTAAAATTTAAAGAGATTTAAATCCAATCACATTTAGTTAAATCCAGTCTTTTCTAAGTATAATTTCAATAATTCAATCACATTTAGTTTACAATCCAGTCTTTTCTAAGTTAGCTAAAGCAGCGTATATTGCCTCGGTTGGATTGCCATAAAGGTTGGATTCTTTCATCTGAATCTTTTTTTCGTCATTTCACGATTTTCCTTAATGAATTGGGCATAGAGCTCGTACTGCTGTTTTGTGGTTTTTGGTTGGCGCTTTCCTACAACAGACAAAAGTATAAATATGTACAATATGTAAGTAAGCAACTAGTATAATTTATTTATACTAGTTGCTACTAATAACCACAAATATCATGTAATTTATAATAATTTTCAATTTTACTTACCTTTCAATTCAGCCATCTTGTTGGTTTAGTTTTTTTATGGAGTTGTCAAAACAAACAAAAACACTAGGTGTACTAGGTTTCTATGCCCTTCGCGCAGTTTTTGAGTTGCACTAAAAAAATTGTACTATAACATTTTATTTTAAAATACGAAATAAGGTATAAACAGAACCAGAGATACAGCGACAAGATACATCGACAAAATACATTTGTCTGTCAGCGATGTCGCTTTGGTAAACACAACAAGCGCGTCAGCGTTGAAGCGATAAAACAAGAAAAATAATAACAAATGAACCCTCAAATAGTTCAAATATCTTTTTATCGACCCTAATTAATTTTTTTACATAAAATATTGTGTTCAACATTCAGTTTTGGTTGAATTCGTTTAAAAACAGTTCTAAAAAATTTAATACCAACATAATATTCTCAAAATTAGTTGGTAGTACTGCAGCGCCGACTACAAAATTAGAATAGATTGTAAAAAAAATTCGGCGACAATGACGTTGTCGCCAGCGACATTGGTTGTGTTAGCATCCTATGGTTTATGTGTATTTTAATTTGACAGGCGTATCTTGTCGCTGTATCTCCGGTTCTGTTTATACCTATAAAATAAGCCAAAGGGAATATGAAAAAAATAATAATTTTATTTTCCATTTTAAAAAATATAAATAACATAAAAAATAACATTAAATTTTACATTGTCAGAATTGGCCCCAATATTTAAATTTTTATTTACCTGATTTTATTTGCCGATTTTTATTTTTATTGTTTTGTATTGACATTTGAGTGTTTGACAATAACAAATGACACCTAAATTTTTGGATTATTTTCTCCACACGTCACATAGCGCAACCATTTTTTTATCTAGTTTTGCTATAAATTAGAGCAGTATGACTATAAAGTTGTATCTCTTGTAATTCTTACTTTAATAAATAATCGATAGGGTATAAATTGCACTACAACTGTCTCTGTCTGTGCTAAGTTAAATAAACTTGTCGAAAGATGGTAATGATTTCTCGTAATCATTTACACAATTTTTGTAACGGATAACATTGAAATGTTATAGCTATTAATATTGGATGAGTTCAATGATTAGTCGTTTTACACTTCAATCCCATATAGTGTTGTGGATTTTGTGTTTCTATTCTAAAAAATAAGGTACTAGCTGAAAAACAAACCATATTTTCTTTGAAAAAAAATCATTTTATATTTTTCAGCAAATATTTTACTTTTAACCCTCATGTGAGTGAAGAAAAATATCTTAATTTGAGTGATTAGTATCTACATGCATTTTGCAAGTTGTAACATTTCTCAATTTTAAATATGATCGTAATCTACCAATTGAACTAGAAGTTTCCATAAAATCATAAAATTTAAATTTTTATTGGAAGTAATACAAAAATAGACGTCTAAAAGTGCAAATGGTACCCGGGTACCCACGTCACTCACATTAGGGTTAATTATAATTAATAAATTAGAAGTAATATAAATAAATTCAAAAATTGTTTCAAACCCAATTCTCATTTTACAATTTTTACATCATATATGCAAATTTCTTCTATACGTAAATATTTTTGAATTAGTTACGAATATCTTTTGTATTTTACATTTTATAAAAAATTATTATGAGTAAAATACGTATTTTACACGTTTTACACAAAACTGAGTATATTACGTTATGTAAAAAAGAGGCACTACACTGGGGAATGCTAGCTGCGAGTTTCTATATGCAGATATTGGTATACTAATTATACAATTTCTGACGGAGGCGTGCTACTGCAATGAAAATCTTACAATAAATTAAATAAAGGCCGGCTAAACCTACCACTACCATAGAGCCTATATATCATGGTGGAAAAACTTTGTCATAATATGTGTTTGTTGGAGATGACGCGTTTGGTTTGCGAGATGATTTATTAAAACCAGGCATCACGTTTTCGTGTATTTCTAGCACCTATATGCATTTTTGTCGCGACAAAGCAACAACAATAACACTAGCGTTCTCTTGCTTGCATAATTTCCTAAGAAATTGCCGGGGGACTATGTACACAAATTTATAAAATGCACCAATCATGCCACTTGTAGCTGCTATGTCACGAAATGCTTCCACCCAAGCAAATAAAATCCGAAATGATCCTTGTGACGCCATTTCTCAACTTTGGGAATAATTATTTGAGATTAAAATAAACGTTTCGTAATTCAGTTTTATATTAGTTTTAACATATTTAAAAATTTTCATTTAATTATTTATTTAATCATTATATTATATTTGCTCAGTTACGGTCGCTTCTGTTCTGAGTGCCACCAGGGACATCAATCATTCCATTTGGTGTTGTTTTGTTCTGAGGTTTAAGCGGGCCTGTAATAAATGTTGTGAACATGGGTATATAGAAAGCTGCGTAAAGAAAAAGTGGTTGTTGAATTGGAACATGGTGCGAAGGTGAAACACAATTTATTGTTAATTTTTCCAATTGTTCGAAAATTAATGTTTCTTCGGCAGAAAATTTTCGGAACGAGCAAGCCCAATACTTGGCGTATGTCTCTGCATCGTCAGGTTATTTTTGAGAATTCGTAGATTGTTAATCCTCCACTGCTATATTTTGTTTCTTTGTCTCTATTTTTCTTGACGCGAATATTTTCTTGTTGATGTTTGCTGTAATTAGAAAATGTAGTAATTCGTAAAACCATAAATGGTCGGTTCATAAATATTCGTCGAGGGCACAGCATGACTTCAAACTTTCGTTCACTTATCGTAGTTCCGTATAAAAAATTTTGTTTTTTAAGTTTTCTAGCGTTTCAGGTGTTTGTTTTTGTAATTTTCATTAGATAATTGCCACAAAATTGGTAAACTTTTATATAACTCGAAAAAGTTGCACCAGTTTTCAGTATCCAAAACGTTGACCACTCCACTAATTTTAATCAAGACTGTAACCTCTGTTGACATGACATAACCTCTGTTTCGTTGTGTGACATTTGTGTTGAACGTATAGATAATTAGATCTATAATATCCGGAATCTGAATACGTTCCCCAAAAAATATATTTGGAATATTATGTTACCGTTTAGAACTAAATAGTTTTTCACTGTAATTTTGATGTTACGTTCACAAAACAATAAGCCGCACGAAATAAATTTGATCACAATCAGTAATACGGAAACCTCTAAATGGTTATATGCGGAAGTGCTTTATAATTGAAATTTGTTACCACACTTTTAGAACACGAATATGATTTATGTTGCACATTCGAAAACTTCATTTAGTATATTGATAAATCGTTTTAAGAGTTAAAGCATGATCAAAACATATAAACAAAAAAAAAATATGATGGTGGGCCTCTTCTCCACATCATAATAATATTATATTATACAAACTACATAACGGTAACAAGATATAGGTTCTCACTAAATCTCTAATAAAAAAAATAAGTATATGTTTACAAAAAAAAAAAAATAATAAATAAATAAAAATTTAAAATCACATATTTGATTTAGTAAATATACAACAGCAAATAAATTTTATTTCTTAAAATAATATATGTAAGATTGCGTGAGCTTTTTACGAGTCACGGATTCTATACATACTAGTGGGAACCCGTCAAAACTGACGGAATTAACTTTTTTCGCTTGACTCCCAATACCTAATTACCGCTTTGAAAAATTTTAAAGAAAAATAAATATTTGTTTAGGATAAGAGTAATTTCAAAAAATAGGCATATTTATTTATTTAGTTCAGGATTTCTTTAATAACAATGTTTCTTGTAAATATTCTCGAGTTCTTAAGTAAATCTCCTTGATAATCGGTATTTTTAACTAACACTTTTAAATTTTCATGATATCTTCCTCGAGTTAAAGCGACATATAACTGTCCATGAGCGAAAACTGACTCAGGAAGATATACACCGACATGATCAAAAGACTGGCCTTGACTCTTGTTGATTGTTATAGCAAAAGCCAACATCAATGGAAATTGGCGACGCTTCATTCTGAATGGCAAAGTATTCTCGCTCGGCTCCAAATCAATTCTAGGAATGCAAATTTCTTCTCCTTTATTACTTCCTGTGATAATTTCTGCTTTTATGCAGTTTCGATGAAGACTCCTGACTATTAATCGAGTTCCATTCAACAAACCCTTTTTTGGGTTTAGATTTCGAAGAAGCATGATAAATGCACCAACTTTTAATTTCAGGATATGTGGCGGCATTCCCGATGGACATTGTCCGTGTAAAAATTCAACGGGGAAATCAATGGAATCATTTGGATCGTCTGAAATCATAGAATCAATGCTCATATAGACAGTTTCATTTCCTGCAATAAGTTCCAGCATTTTGAAATTGAGTGCTGTGGCATCGATGTTTTTTGGTGTGAGAATGACTTTGTTGGCAGTTTCAGCAACTTCATCAGGACTCGATGTTCTTATTGAACTGCCAAATATTGAGCTAATAATTTGTTCCTTTTCCACCATTGCATCAGGTATTTCAACCAATTCTGGATCCAAATCGTCACAATCGTTTGTTAAGTTACCATCACCTAAACGCAACACCCATTTATTAAATTCATGTTGTCCTGCTGAGCGCATGTTGGTAATTAAACTGCGTTGTTTGACGTGACGCCACAGTGGAGAATTTTTGACGCACAATTCAATGATGTCAGTTACAGTACCTCTTGGCACTACATTTGATGTTTGACGAAAGTCACCTCCCAATATCAGTACTTTTCCTCCAAATGGTCGAACGTCGTTCATAATTTCTCTAAGTAACAGGTCTATTACTCGAAGCGAATGAGTGGAAAGCATAGATGCTTCGTCGATTATCAGCAGAGACGCTTTCTTTAATTTGTTAGACTCAAGTGATGGAATTTTCATGTTTGAAACTGATGTTTCATTTGCCGAGAGTGGAATTTTGAATCCACTATGTGCTGTCCGACCGCCTGCCAACAAATCCGCTGCAATTCCTGTGGTGGCGAATGCTTGAACTTTTTGTCCTTTTCCTCTTACATAGCACATTAGTGTATTGTAAAGGTATGTTTTGCCTGCGCCTCCGGGGCCATCAATAAAAAAGAAGCGTGATTCAGCATTTAAATCATCAAACGAAGCTGATATCTCATCAAATATTTGATGCTGTAAAGGATTGAGTGTAGCGATTAGACGATTGGCTCTCTCTGCTTGTTCAGCAATATCGAAAACATGTTCGACATTGTGGATCGGACCGGGTTCAGGCAAATTGAAGTCACTACATTTCATGCCATGCATTCGCAGCACTGCTTCAATATCTTGCAGTGCTTTCTTTTCTGCTATAAAACCATCATAGTTTCGGATGTAATCGGCCAGTAAGAACTCCTTATACTTGTCAAATAGATCAACTGGATGTTGCGGCGAATTGAAAACGCATATCAGTGCAAATGTCAAACGAATTTGTGGTGGCATACAAACACTGCAAGCTTCATCCAAGCACCTCTCCCATTCCGAATCATCTTCAAGTAGATTTAACTTTATAGCCGCACCTTTAAATGATTCTTCCACAATTCCGTTAACTTTTTTTAGATCAGCAAAGCTTTGCGCACCTCGAATATGTTGCAACAGTAATCTAAGATAGAAACGTTCTTGGTCTTTGGGACTGACGGCATAATAACGGGTGATGACTTTGTCTCCTCCTCTTTGTCGAACTTTCCAAATACTACGTGTTTTATCAAACACAAAATATTCAGGAATTTCTGAGTACAAATATCGCCTTGCATTTTCATCAGTCTTATTTAATTTGAACCATGCTGTCAAATGTGTCAAACGATTCTCAGCTCTCTCAATTGCTTGTTGCTCTTGTCCGTCTTGAAAATATACCATCTGCTCATCAGGAAGGTGAACTGCAAGGCGATAAACGGTGTGTGAGCGATCGTGCATCGGATTCTCAAGAAGCCGCCAAATTGCTTCTGGAGCGCAAACGTATCGTGCATCAAGAAATTGTCTGATTTCATTGTGAACAATTGTGCCATCACTTGAATTTAATTCCATTGAAGCGCAGTCATAACCTTTGTAGATGTATTTGAAAATATACTTTATGGCCTTAACTGATTGACATGATTCTACGTTGATATGGCAGTTGTATTTGCGTGTAAGAAATTTGTTGTATGGCACAACGAATCGATTGTCGACAATCCGATCTCCCAATTGAACTTCTACATCTTGAAGTCTTCGATAAATAGGATAGCCATTTACTTCTGTGACAGTATGGTGAGAAAATTGCTTAGGAAATTTTTTGGTGCATTCATTATTTTCCATACATGGTGCATTAGGATTTTGATCACAGCACGGACCATGAATCATTGTACGAACGACTGTTTCATGCAATTCTGGCTCACGATGATGATCAGGAATCTCAGCGCAGATAAAGCGGTCAATCTTTTCAGCTGTATCAATCTTACATTCATCAGTTAGAATGAAAAGCAGATGTGCGTGTGGTAGTCCACGTTTTTGAAATTCTATTGTGTAAACAAATGCTTTTACAATTCCAAAAACTCCCTTTTTGGTGATATCTTCAATAAGTGCTTTTAACTTGATGCTGAATACACGCGCTATTAGATCCGGTCTGTCACTTGGTTGTTGGGCTTCAAAAAGATTATCGCGAATTTCAGGCCAATTTGGATTGCAAGTCATTGTAATAAAAAGGTCAGGTTTTCCAAATTTAGCCACAATCGCCATTGCATCGTGGTACTTCTCTCTCATGTTTCGTGGTGAACCTTGAAAAGATGATGGAAGAATAACTGAGCGACCAACAGTTTTTCCTAGTCTAATAGCTGCGTCGTTCAAATGATCCATTAGTCCTCGGTACTGTTCTACACGCAAACGTCCCTGCTGATTCCGAACGAAATTAAGATTATTCGCCTCGACTTGAAGGTGTGAATCAACAGCCCATTGTTGAAATAATTTTCCACCATGTAATATCGGATTGAAGCGACCAACTCTGACAGCTATTTGAGCGACTTTCCACTGCAGAAGCGTTATTTGTGTTCTCACTCTACCAGGACGATTGTCGAGATTAATTTGCATTTTCGGTTGCCAACCTGCTTCACCGTAAGGATAAAATAGAACATATATCATGGGATCTAAGTGAGGGCTCATAATATTTAAATTGATCAACGGTTGTGCTGCATCTCGTGGATATACTCGAAAATCTCGCTGAAAAGGAGGTTCACCATCAGCAGAGCGAAAGATCATTGCGACTTCATCGACGGTTGGTAAATTGTAACGTCGTCTGTCAGTGTTGCGATCACGTCGAAATACCATATTTACAACTGGTGTCGAATGATTATTAGTAGCAGCTCGGTGTTGCTCCTCTTGTTCTACTTCACCAAGCATGCGATAAGCTTTTGCGTAAACGTTGTGTTGTCGAATTAAGCGGTCTAAATTCTGAACAATACTGACGTTAAGTCGTTGATTTGCCGGATGTTGCATCCGATCAACATTTGCCATTGCGGAATCGACGACGTAAAATTGAGCGTATTGACGCTTTGCACCATCTTCAGGATGCATGTGTCCAGTGCGATGATAAATTTGTCCGTGCACACGAAATACATATGGACCACGTCCAACTAAGTTATCGATTTGTGCGCCCATGGATGCAAAAGCTACGGCTGAATTATATGAGCGGATATTTTCTTGAAAATTGCGATACTGAGGATGTGCTGGATTACTTAAAAGCTCCTGGAGATATGACGGAAACATACATCCTTGCTGTCCATCTGATTCTAACAAAACCGTACCTTTGTGGCAGCAGTATTTAAATGTACCGTCTGTTGACTTTTCCGCGAGAAAATTCAGAGATAGACAATGAATGCATTCTTGGTCCATAGAGCCACAACTGTGAATAGTCACTTCACTTTCATTGAATGTGGCATGAGTAGGAACCACTGGAAATCGTTGATTTCTCAATCGTTGCCTTTGTATAGATGAAAGTTGACGACGTGCTGCCGCCTGCTCTTCAGATTCTTGAGCTTGTCGCGTGGCTCTTGATTGATGAACTTGGTCAACTGCTTGCTGACGACGTGCTGCAGCCTGCTCTTCAGATTCTTCGGCTTGTTGTCTGGTTCTTGATTGCTGCCTCTGTTGAGAAGCTTGAAAGAGACGTGCTGCAGTCTGCTCCTCCGATTCTTTAGCTCTTTGAATCGATCTTGACAGTCGAACTTGATCAGTAATTTGCGCTCTACGTTCTTTAGCTTCTTCAGGGTCCTCATGTGCACGCCGCTGATGTTTGTATTTTGTATTCCGTTGTGCCAAGCGCTGTAGCGTATCTTGACTTTGACGATCTCTCCATCTTTGCTGTCGCTCACGATTCATACGCAATTTACGTTCTTCTCGACTTTCACTATTCATTCTGTGATAAAATTTTCGTAAATAGTTTTTTTACTATACTCACTTATAGTATTGTGCTTTTTGATAATGGTGATGATGATAATTCCAAGTTCGTTCAAAGAAACGATAATAATTAAGTCTAAAATATCAATCAATCTTTTTATAAATCTTTTACACATTTGAATATTTACAAACTTACTTTGAAATAAGGAATATAAAGATTGACTTTTAAATTTAAATAAAAATTAATTGTTCAAGAGAAAAAATAGACGCAATCAATCTAATAGTATTATAGTAAACTTTAAGTAAAAAAGTAAATTTTTGAAGTTTCATAACGTTAACAGACAACGGTCGTACTAATTATATATTATGTTGATAGTTTATATAAAAAAAAACATCTTAGTAAGCATCGAGAAACAGACAACGGTGTTCATATAGTTTATATAAAAAACAAAACATCATAGCAATCCTCGAGAACGATGTCGATAGCGTCATAGCGTTATATCCATACAGACAAACAGACAACGGTAATTATATTATTTGATATAAAAATAAGATTTCTATTTTCGTAGTTGGTTTTCTACTTCAAATAATATATTATTTTCTTTTTAATTTTACAACGAATAATCGTGTGTTGGATTTTTTTTTTATCTGTCATATGATTTGTAATTTTATGTTAGGTACATTGTAATATTACAAATATGCCCTTTTTCTTATATACGGAGCCTATCATACGAGCACTTTATCGATATAATTCCCGAACCTGGGAAATCAGTTTGAAAATTTTCCCAATCGCACGTTTAAATTATATATACGAGCCAGTTTGACATCACATAAACATATAATATACGTATAGGTACAAAACCATAATTATTCATATTTATGCAGAATGATAAATTGTTGATACCTGCTGTTAACTAACAAAGCTTTATCGGTTTGTTTTATTGTATACTTTACAGTTCAACAAAACCAAATTCACCTTGTTATACCTTGCATATCATAATAAATTCATATTATATCTGACTGAGTACGATATTTCCACATGTAGTAGATAGATAACAAAAAAAAAGCAAATTAATGTGTATCGCGTCTTTCAAATTAAATCAAAATTAATATTAATTTATAGATGATGCAAAATGGATTTTCCTCGCAACTATGATGGATACAAATTTCTAATAAATTACAAAACCGCACAAATATTTGAAGTTGTGTAGAATTTATTCAAACATAAAAATTTCTCGTTTCTGTCTGCAAAAGAAAATCCAATCAATTACAATTATTATTATTATTATTAAAAGCTCATTGAAAATATCTAGCATCTTAAAATATTAAATCACGTTTCATAAACACAATTTTCACAATTTGATCTCACTTAATTTCAAGAACGAATATAGAAAATGTATTACAAGAAACGGTATTGCTTAGACGTACATACGTACTTATTACGTTGTGTTATATAGTTTTCCATCTGTTGTTATCATAAAACTGAAACTTATTAATTTTCAAATTAAATTAATCTGTAAAATAATTATTCGTAAAATAAAATTTTATGAATTTTGGGTGATTGAGTACACAAACGGTATGTTCGGTAGATTTATCCTCCATATAGTTAAAAGTGAAAATCTATTATACGAAATAGTTTTTGATTGCATAATAGACCAGATCGCGCATAAAGAAAATACCGTGCACTATATGTACCATACATACATCATTCAATCAATGATGATGGGATCTAGCGGTCGATTTATATAGCAAAATATGTATGTTAGTTTTAATGACAACACTATAATTTTTAATTGCATGTAGTAAAACATTATTTATTACATTTTATGTTGTCTTAATTTACGATCATATGGGAGAAGTCAGACGTATACCTAATATTTATGGAATTATGAGATGAATTCATTTTAGTCGCGCAAATACGGGTAAATATAATAGTGATCAATTATATTGACGTAACCGTTACCTGAAAATATTTTTTTCTACATTAATACAATGGATTAAATAATTTATTTAGAATGCAATTAACACGAGTGCCTTTGATACCAGGGGCCGTATTCTTGAAATCGGTGCGGAAACTTCCCCAAACGTAATACAGTTTGCTTTGAAATTCTCACAAGTAGGCAGTATATGAGTAGTTGCAAACAATTTCCGCTAGATTAATTTGGTACTAAAACTGTTCAAGAGGTGGCTTTGTTAGTTTTGAGGTTATGTGAAATGTCAAAATTTCTTAATAAATATTACAAGAAAACCAAAAAATAAACTAAAAATGTTGGAAATATGTAAGTAAGTTAAGAAAAACAATTGAATTTAAAATATAATGTTTAACTTATTAAAATTAATCTCTTAATAGATAATAAATGCATTATCATTTAATGTGTGGGTAACTGCAGCAGTGAAACTTTAGAATTTCAAAATAAAACTTTGCATACCGATTGAGCCCTTGTTATTGCTAGTCCAGGAGCCGAGAAAACGGGAAAAGTTAATTTCAAATTTCGCCTGAAAGGCGAAAAAAATAAAACATGATATCTAGAAAAAAAACAGAAATAATTTAAGCCTAATTTTAAAACTGACAAAATTTGTGCGTATTTACTGCCATCCGAAAAATATAGTGGCTGAATTTGTGGTAATTCAGAATTGGCCCAGTTTCATTGAACAACAAAGACCATTGATGAACGGTTTTCTGACTAAAGTATTCTAGAAACCAATAAAGTTGGCATTTCTGATTGTATATTCCTACCAGGCATGCTCATTACCAACCGAAAAATATAGTGGCTGAATTTGTGCTAATATAGAGTTGGCCCAACTTCCGTTTTGTTAGAATTTGTTAACAAAAAGTGTTGGCCCAATTCTGGATTAGTACAAATTCAGCCACTATATTTTTCGGATTTGAATGAACGTGCCACAGGAATATGCTATCTGAATCGATTATTCTTGAATTTTAGAACATTTTACTTCTTTTCTTTGATTTGTAATTCAACACAATTATTATTGAACGGAATACTATGTATTTAACTTGTTTAATATAGTATCTTTTAGGGGTAACTTTGTTTTCCTCAATTTATGAATGAAAATTATATTTTTATGATAAGCACAAATTTTGTCACGTTAGCCACCTTTGGAAAGTTTTAAAATTACGCTTAAATCACTTCTGGCGTCTTCTGGCTGAGTTTCGTCTTTCAGGCGAAATTTGAAATTTTCTGTTCCTGTTTTCTCGGCTCCTGGGCTAGCACTATTTTTTCCCCGTGAGCTTTATAATGTTAGGACCAAATCATTGTAGATATCTATTCGTAATTATTGAATGATTGGTGAAAATTATTCGAACTGGATTTTTAAATACCCAAAGGTTATTAGTTGGTTTGTAATTAATTAGATTTCTTTAAATCTTCTCTACAATATAAAAAACGAAAACGTGAATTGTTTTAAATACTAGTAACAAAAGTTTTTGCTATTTTGTGGCAAATAGTTATGAAAAATAGTAGTGAAGTTAAGTTAAGACACTATTAAAACACTTTTATATTTTTTTTTTATTTATTCAACTTTATTAGGCAGAAATCATTAACATATAACTTATATCTACATTAGATATTCAGTCGCTCGGACGAATGCTGGTTGTAGCGCAACTTCACAACAAATTATTTTCTGTGAACTATCAAGATCTCAGTTTAAGAATTTCAATCACAAAAGAGTTATAAGGGATTGGATTCATATTTAACACATTTAGATCCAACAGCTGTTTTCAAATACTAGTATTTCGTTTTATCGTGATTTAGGAGAAGATGATTGGTATTAAACCACTTACCTAGTGTTCTTAAATCATTTTACATGTTAGATAGCAGAGATTCTAGGGCTTTGGCTTCAAAAGCAACAACAGCAACGTCTGCATATAATTGTATTCTGTCCTCTAAGCTGATGTGGGTAATATCATTAACAAAAATTATGAATAATCCAGGTTCTCCTAGTATCAAGCCATGGGGCCTCCATGATTCAGCAGTATTTCATTAATTTTACTCTCTTCTATTTTTACAATCTGTTTTCTGTTACGTAGATAGCTTTCAAACAATTTTAGTTGTATGTTAGTAAGCCCCATACTTATTAATTTAAATAGTAAAATGTCAGGATGTGTATGTATGGAAAAGACAGGCACAGAACATTTTATTTTCAAAGCTTTTACTCAAATAATTCGTTAAACTTAGGCAAGCGGCCGTGGTATTGAACTTGGCTCTAAATCCGAATTGCCTGTTTACCATTCCCCACAAAATCATTAATGTTAGTACCACCTATTTCAAATGGGATCATCATAAATATTTATATATTCCCAATTAAACTTTTTTGGAACATTGATTTTTGAAACCTGAAGATTCAGAACTCGGTGATCCGAGAAGTGAGTATTAGTAGTATTTAGGTCGTACCTTTAACGTAACAGATCGGTTAAACATTGATCTATCATAGTGATAAAGCTGCAAATTCCATCGTTAATTTATTTGCTTCTACATATCGACATGAATTAATTATCCTCAAATATTTTAATATACAGTGACTCAAACAATTGTTCCAATGTTTTGAAATTTGGAAGTTGTTTAATTTTTCTACAAGATAAAATAATAAATAAAATTATTTTGATTGGTATATGTTAAATTCATAGTTTATTTCATACTTTAAGAAAAAAAAATAAATAATAAATATAAAGTTCTTTCGTAATAGGAATTCAACCTCATTGGGACAATACTTTCTTATAAATATTTTGAAGTGTCGCAGAGAAAAAATTAATTATGTATATTTTAATATTTGGTACTTCCACTATTAGCTTTAATGCAGGCTTCTATTCTTTTTGGTAGACTGGTGAAAATATTCTGTAATTCGGATGCCTTAATGTTGTACCACACACTTCCGTCCTTCCCCACAATTCTTGAAATATTTTGGGTTGTGTGGTAAAAAAGCTTAACTTTTTTAACAATTTTCCAAAAAAAGAACATGTTCAATTATGTTTAGGTCTGGTAATTTATGTTTGGGGTCATTGTACTGTTAAAATATAATTTCGTCCTTTGTTGCCCCAAACATCGCCAAACTGTCCAAAAACTGGGTTTGTAAAATATTTACTAGTTTAGCATATTCTAAACGTAGCTTTTTGTGCCGTTCCGTTAAAAGAGGTTTTTTAGTTTTTAGTATTGCTCTAAACCCCTCCTTGCGCAGGCTATTGCGAACTGTGTCAATGCTTTCATGAAATTGTTTAGTTTCCAGAAGGTATCTGTGAACCTGTACAGCAATTCTTGGTAAACGTCGGTTTTGTCCAGGGGAAATAGTAGCTTTTCGACCTGATTTAATATTTTCTTTATCGCAGGTAAATACGACCTTAGCACTCGATTGGCACTTAAACGACCGATACCAACCTTCTTCGCAAGTTCACGGCAAGACATGCCTTTGTGGCCACAAAAAATGATATTTTTTGTTGTTTCTTGTGACATCCTTCTCATGCTAAAATGGTAACTAATTCAAAAAATAAAATTATAATTACTCACGTATTGCAAAGCCTAGTGTTAAAACTTAAACAAAAAAAAAACAAATTAACGAATAATTTTTTTACGCAATTTAAAAAAAATCAACCCATTCGCGGACAAATTTTAAACCAATAAATTGTCCCAATTGCAATTAACGAACAAAAGGAGGAAAAAAATAACAAAAACCAAATGGTATCATTCTCTTTTCTTCTTTTTTGTTGAGTATGATTTTTGTCTTTCTATAAAAAAAAATGAGAAATACATTACCTTGAGGTAAACAAACAAAATAAAAACAATATTATTTATATGTTAACAATATTAGTACAATTGTTTGAGTCACTGTATCTTTATCCTGGATATCCAGTAAATTTAAATTAAAGTCTCCAATAGAGTTCTTAAATTTAACTAAATAGTCTTCAAAAATTTCAAAAAATGTAGGTAAAAATTTTTTTTTGGGAACGATACACCGCAATAATATTTATGTTGACTCGTACACCAACAACTTGGCAAAAATTAATATCATCTACTAACATTTTCACCGCTTTATGTTTGACCTTACGAAAATTGCTGTATCACCATATCCACCCTCTCTATTTTATTAATTTTTGATTTATTATTTTCTGATCCTTAAATTTTAATTATTATAATCTAATTATGACGTTTTGGTAAATAAACCTGTGAACAAGAATGGTTGATAATTGACGTCGAGTAAAAGTCATAAAAGTGATTCATACGATACTGTTTTAAGCTCGACGTAGATCTAGCTAACAATATACTTCCTAAGAGAAAGTTACTATTCACTGTGCCTAACGAGAGTTTTATTCGACATTGAATATTCACCATATATGTATACAGAAATTGACAATGGAAAAAATTGCGAGGCTTTTTAATCACACCATAAATTTATGGCAAAACGGCGTCGAGTAAAAACCATTAGTGTAAGTAGTGGATCGTGCTTTATTGTTCCGCACATCATATAAACATTTATTGTTGGTATAATGTTCTATATGCTGATCATACATATTGACAGAAACTCATCGCTAACTCTGTACGTGCAAACAAAGTAAATCTCTAACAGATGTAATTACAAATACACGAAAACAACACCACGAATATGTACACCAACAAAAACCATTGAAAACAATTTTTTTTATAAAATAAATTTCAGGGGAAGTATGTTGTACCATCACTTCGAATCGAAAAAAGTCGAAATCCAAAAAGAATCGAATCGAAAAAGTGAAAATTGTATAAAAAAAATCGAACAATTTTTTTTATAAAATAAATTTCAGGGGAGGTATGTTGTACCATCACTTCGAATCGAAAAAAGTCGAAATCCGAAAAAAGTCGAATCGAAAAAGTGAAAAATGATACAACATACCGCCATTCGACTTTTTTCGAATTTCGATTCGAATTGATGGTACAACATACCGCCCCAGGTTTAATCAATTCATCTCCATCCATCAGTTGCGCAATAAGTCGCTATATTACACATCGTCGCAATCAACCACGATGCGAATTAAATTTATTTTATTTTAACATGGCTAATTAAATTAGAACAAATTCAATAAATTAATACATTAAATAATCATTAAATTTCTATTAATAAATAATAAATTAAAATTAATAATAATATAACAACTAAATAATAATAATAATAATCATAAACATATGATCGAGGGTTATACATTCATTAAATCTAAAATTGCTTAATGTTTTTGAATTTTATTTTAAAAAATATTTATTGTTTTATCGTTAATTCGGTTTAAATTTAATAATTTAAAGTTTTAAATTTATTCCTGTTGAAAAAAATGGCTGGAATTATGATTATGACTAACCATTCTTAATCCACAAGGTGCAAAGAATATAACATGTGTAAGCTTGAAAACAGGCCTCTAGTTTTCGATACTGCTTTTATCGGAAATATCCTTCTCGGCCACATCGACTCATCCTTCATACTGGAAAACATATATCTATATATGTCCCAAGCAGGACTTTGCGTAATTATTAATTTTTGGCGCTCGAACACCACCCATCCAACCATGGCGGCAACAATCCCATTAATTGATAAGCAAAATCTTTCAATACCGTAGTTGATCAATTGGATTTTAATTTATCAAAAAACAGTTTTAAAAACAAGTTAAAATCTTATTTAATAAATTTTCAAGCACTTTGACAGTACTAACTGTTAGTTTAAATAATTGTTTTATTTATAATTCTTATTTATTTACAATCTAAGTATGAATAGATTAATTTTTTTTATATTCTATTTTTTATTTTATTTTGTTTTCTTGTTTGTTAAAACATAATTGCAATGTACTTATAATGGATTTGCTTTAATAATTAAATAAATATATTAACCGTTGTAGCAGTATAATAAAATTTGCTGTTTTGCGATTCAGCTTCAGTATGATATCAAAAAGAATAAATTAAATAGTTTAGATCTAAATTTAGCAACAGTATGGTCAATATGTTAATAAAAAATTATTTCATGTAAAACCTAACGTTTTATTTTTAACTAGGTTCTTCTGAGGCGCTTCGCGCCCGTTTATTCTTGTCTGTCTTATGTACTTTTTTGCTTGCCTCAATTTTTAGAATTTTAACGTTTGATATCAATTTAAATACACGTCGTCTTGCCAAATTCAGTTATTGGAAGATATTATGAGAATTTTCTACTTCGAAAACACATACTCTCTCGATTTTATGATTGCATTGTTGTTGCTTTTTGTGTATTTTGTTGAAGAAAATTTGAAAAAAAAGCACGCGGACGAATTTTTGTTATTTCTTTTGGAAAACCCCAGTAGAAAAAATCGTCATTTTTGAGCAAATGATTGGTCGTAAAAATTGTCAGAACGAGCGAACGAACGCAACCATAAAGACGGCAAAATGTATTGAAAAGTGGATGAAATGTCGATTCAAACTCAGGCATCCATCGAAGTTTGATTTATTTTGTGGATTATTCTCTCAGTGTAGAAATGAATTGGGGTCAGTTGGAATTCATAATAATTCAATGTATTTTATTTGAGTGGAATTAAAACAATACAATGCATTGTGGTAAACAAAATCTTTCGGGTTTTTATCCGGCGCGTAAATGAGCAACGATGATGGTTTGCCAACTCTCGAACACGCGACGTACAACTGACCATGAGAAAAACCCTTCTTCGGGTTTTTCCGGAAGTTTCCGACTTCCAAGATTTTTCAATTTTTCTCTTCTAAAAGACCATCTGGATCGGATACGTGCGAAATTCCGTACAAAAACATCGTTTTTTCGATTTTCCGATTTTTCAGGTGGATTTTCCAATTTTCTTTCGTAAGAACCATCTCCGGGAACTTTGAAACACAGCAAAAAAAGATTGAGCCAAATCGGTTCAGTCGTTCTCAAATGATGCGCTTGAAAAAAATTCAATTTTCTTCGGGTTTTCTCGGAAACTCCAAGTTTTTCCCTCACTTTTTCAAATTCTTATCTTCTAAAAGACTCCATATAGTCAGCCAAATCGGTCCGACCGTTCTCTAGTGATTACGATTTTTTTTTTTTGTTTTATCATACGAATTGACAATAAAGCTAGTAAGGAAACTGCAAACTACATTGAAAATACGTTTTAAATAAAAGGTTTCACAGTTTTGATTTTTTCTTTTTTTTTTCAATATTGTTGAAAAATTTTAAGTGTGACGAAGAATTCCAGAAACTGTTCGCGGGAACGGGTCAGTTATCCAAAAAAAAAATTCCAGATGACCTAAATTTCCAAAATCTGATTTAACAAAAATATAAAATTCCATTATACAAAATACCATAATATAAGAATCAAAATTCATAATTCCATTGAGAAAGTTCCAAATTTTGTTTAATTTAGAAAAAAAATCAATATACAAAATTCCATTATTTTATTAGTTTTATAATATTTGCAGCACTTCAATGATTAACGCCTGTTGTGATTTTAGAAAACCGGGTTCGTTTTTTATGGAATACTGAACCGTCCCTCTACAAACATAGCAACATATACTAAGAATCTTCAGTATGGTATAGTCAATAATAAATAGGTACTGTAACAGTTTTAGCAAATTACAAGATACTGTTGAATAAACCTTAATCGAAAAATTCTGGCCATGGCAATATGAAAGGCGCGCACGTGCCTTTTATATTTCCATGACCATAAAATGGAAATTTTTTTGGAATTTTGAAATTTGGCATTTTGTGTAGGAATTTTGTTTTTTTTTGAAATTTTATTTTTGGGAATTTTTTTTATTGGAATTTTTGTTTCTGGAATTTTGTTTTTTGTAATTTGGATTTTGGAATTTCGTTTTTGGAGTTTTGGATTTGGCAAATCGTACCCAACCCAATTTTCGCCTATCAGCTCAATTCAACAAATCCAAGATTTCATTTTCTTTAGGAATTTAAATACCTAACGATAAGATTAAATTTCTCAAGCTCTCTAAAAGTTGTGGCCAAATTATAAATCTTGGCAAATTAGAAATTGCCGATAACCAGAGAAATGTTGGCTATTTAATAATTCTTTGAGAACATTTTGGTAACAAGGTATGTGTAGTCTTTCGTGAGAATGATATGTTCCAAAAAACGCTTCTTTCCACTACTTAGCATTAAGAGCGCTAAATGCAGAACGTTATTTGTTTTTCTTTGCCGTGTAAGCCGATTCAATATTTACTGATATCAAAGCAAATTTTTTAAACGTTTTGACAAAGATGTTTTGTTTGTGTGTACTACGAAATCTCAGTTTTCAAAATCTTGGTTTTCAAAATTTCGGTTTTCAAAACCCCGTTTTTCAAAATCTCGGTTTTCAAAATTCAGGATTTCTTTTCATCTAGTTCTAATTGCACAAATAAAGTTTTTTAATTGTAACATTTTATAGTCGCAAGATTAATAAAAAAGCAATATTTATTTAATGCAACATTTTAAAATGAAATAATTGTATAGAGGCTTGGATAACTCTCACGGGCACGCGGGAAGTCGCTGCACCCCAATTCCACCCCCCCCCCCCCTTTAGCCCTCCGAGGGGCTTTAGATTTGAACTTTGGGAGACGTAGGCGCCGGGATCAGGAAACATGTCGCACTGCGTGCCGCATGTAGGAGCGGATTATATACAATTTAATAATTACACATACTAAAAAGAAAAGCACCATTTTGTATGCGAGATTTTGTAATTGCAAGATTTTGTACTTGGAACATTTTGTAATTGCAACATTTTGTAGTTGCAAGATTAATAAAAAAAGCAACATTTTGTTAATACAACATTGCAAAATGCAATAATTGTAGAGGCTGACGGCTTCGATAACTCTGACTGGCACTTAGCCCTCCATCCAAATTCCATTCCTTTTAGCCATTTTTGCTTTATCGCAAACTCATTTTTAAATTTTCTTTCCATTTTCCCACATGCCAAATTTTAAAAATTCAAACCGTGATTTTGAAAACCAGGGTTTTGGAAACCGAGATTTAGAAAAAAAACCGAGATTTTGACAAACCGAGATTTTGAAAACCGAGATTTCGTTACACATCAAATTTTTACTATTCTTTTTGTTTTTGTTTCTACGCTTGGTATAGGAAAATGTTACCGGTGGAAAACTAACGTCGAATTCAATAGTAAGAATAGTAAGTGATATAGAAGGACCTATTCCGACAATAATTGCGCCAAAGGTGGTATATTCATAGATATAGGCAATTTTCGTTTTTAAAAAAATTATGTTATGTTAAAAATTATATTAATTTAATTTGTCATTCTAATTACGTTAGTAGATTAAACACAGTTTAACTCTATTTTTTTATAATCGATTTCCTCAATTAAAATTACAAATTGCCACTATAAAGTTTAATAAAATATTCCACTGAATTAGATTTGTTATAAACTCCAACTACGACAATTGAAAAAAAAATTATCTTTTCTTTGCTTCAATTTTACATGTTTAAACAGAATAAAAAAAATCACAAATTCAAAACAAAATAATGTTGGGCCAAACAAAATTGGTTTATTACAAACACACAGATTTCGTTAAATGATTTTGCATGTGCTTGTTGAAAAGCTTTCAAATTGGCAAAAAATAGAAATATTTTGCGCCAAAAACAAATTTGATTAAATCAAAAGTCAGATATTCAACTTTTCTTGTGTGCAACAATATGGTGGATCAATAATTTGACAATCGAGAGACAATTAAGTAAATTTTGATTTCAATCAAAAAAAATGTTTCAATTTTCAAAAATTTTATTTTTTTTTTCTAAACTTTACGAAATTTTAATCAGACCGCATCAATTTCTATTAAGTTTTTGCCAAATTGGCTTTAAATTAAATTATAATTATAACTATAATTCGAAATTGAAACAATGATGAGAATTAAAATAATGCAAATTGTAAGGAAATGTGTTATGACTGCGCAGTCTGCACCAAACTTAAAGCTCATCGTTTGCAAGTACACTAACGTAAAAAATTTGCGTATGAAATCTAATCAGCAAACAACGTAGAATTTATGTTTATTTTATTGCATCAAATCAATAAAACGGATATCTCATTGAAATTGATGTCACAAACGAACTGGAACTGCATGTAGGGCCTTAATGATACACAATTCTCATAAAATTAATGAGTTAATGTTTTAATTTATTGAAGCTCTACTTTGCTGCATAATAAAAAAAGAAACATATTAGATTTTTATTACGCTCAACATTGTACAATCAAAATGGAAAATAAGAAAAATTCTAACCTTTATGGCAGACGCACATTTATTAGAAGTATAAAAGCAAATTGTATTAAGTATAGGCTTTTGTTTATTTACAGATTTTAATTGAATTTGATATTTTTATTTATGAGGAACTATAAAAGTTAATCTTATAAAAGAAAGTTAATTAAACTTTGTTTCATATATTTAGTTTAAAATAATAAAAATTATAGCTTTAAATTACCTGGATACGTAATTTTTCTTCATTTTCATTTCATTATTTTATTTGTTGTGTGTTACTTTAGAAAGTAATAAATTATTATTTATCCTTTCTCGCGCGCGTACATACAGACCCGCAAATAATGAATAATAATAATTTTCATTTTTGTATTTTTATAAAAAAAAAAAAAAATGAAAAATTTAAACTCATAATGAATAATAATTTTAATGAAAAATTTAACATTGTTGAATGGAAAATGCGCTGTATATATTTAATACACGACTGTCAATCACAATTGTCAATTACATCAGTGTGCATAATTTAAATCAATTTTCATACTTAGAATTGTAAATAAAATATTAAATAAATAATTGCGCGCACAATACAAAATAAAAATAAAATTAATATTATAATTTTAATGATGATGTTGACATAAATACTTAGATTTTTTTTTTTTTTTAAGAAAACACCTGAGAAATGTTTAAATATTTTTTCTTCTTATACGATATGACAAACCTGTTAAAAGATAAAAAATAAAATATCAATCAAAAAATTGTATGATCAATTGTAACCAGTTAGTTTGTTAACATATTTGATTAATTATATATCTGTAGATGTTGCTTACAAAACTAAAAAAAAAAACTTATTTTGATTTTTAATTGCATGATGAGATATGATCAAATTATCAGATTAATTTATATCTTTTTGCTTTTTAGTTATTTTGTTTATGTTTAAAAAAAATAGTTTTTTTTTATTTTACTTTTTGCAATCGTACTTGATGGGTATTTATATGATTAATGATGAATAGTTGGAAATTTATGTATATTTTTTTGATTAAGTGAAATCGTCATTAGATGTAACAAACAAACATACTGAATATATTGTAAAAATAACATCTTGTTTGCTATCACTTGCTACCTATTTACAATTCAGATGATGTATGGAACTGGTTACATCTGATACCGCTTTGATTTTAATCCGTACCTCCTCGATGAGAAATATAAATTACTAACTTTAATGGCTGAGAATAATTAATATTGTATAGATACGATTTCATTCTCATATCACGAAATTTCTAAAATGATTTTTATCTGAATATCTAAAATTAACAAATTTTAAAAATAAAGAAATTTAGAAAACCTTTATGTGAAAAATTGGTTTTAGAATAAATCAAAAAATATTCGGACGAAATAAAATACTTATAATAAAGCTTTTTTACAAACTAAAGTAAACGTTTCTAAAAATAAACCCCAATGTTTATAATTTTAAAAACTAAGAGGCTTAAGCTATTTTAATTGATCAAATTCACAATACATTAAAAATACAACAAAATGCAGTTTATAGATTTAATATACGACGGAGGATCAAAGAACCTCAGAAAACCGCTCCAATTCTTACCAAAACTCCAGAAACAAAACTTGCCCAAAACCGAAAATATAACACAAGAAAAACAATTAAACCTGTTTCGCGTTTTTTCTTAACGCCCGGTATCAGGAGTAGTGAATTTTCTTTTACAAAACCCAAATGCAACTTGCAATGACAAATTGCATTTTTTTATTGAACTGAGTATCTAAACCATGACTACTCCATATATTATTTATACGGAACCGCTATCGTGAGTTATTTTTTACTTACTGAGAATTTTTTACTTTCTTTAATCGTTGATGACTAACATAAATGTTTTTTATAAGGTCATGTCAAACTAAATGTCAATGCGTTTTGTCAAGTTTCTTTTAATAATAATTGGAATCATTTTAAATAAAAATTTCCAGGAATTTTACTCAATCTAGAGTATGAGTATCAATAAGTAGATAAATTTTTATTGCTTTTTATTGGTTATTTGTTGTCCCTCCTTTTGTTTGTTTTTTGCCTTTATTCTGCTATATACGAGTATAACAAATTTTTACTTTTACAAATAAGTAGATACTCCTGATGATGACCTAACAAGTCGAAATCGATCGAGTGATTTTTTAAACTTTTTGAACAAATTTTTTAATTAAAATATTCAAAAAATCTAATTTTGCGAAATAAAAAACAAGTATTTAATAAAATGTGTTTTACGAGTATTAAGTATTAGTGTGCTTCGCCAAGTGCCTACGGCAAATAGCGTAAAAAACAATCACACATTTACTCTAATGTGGCCACCTTAATTTTATAATTATACTTTCCTTAAAATACAAGTTTGTGTTTTAAAGAGAATATTTCAAATATGGAGGGTCATGGAGAATTTTTTGAGAGAAATTTGATCTTAAATTTTGCAAAAATTCGTTCAATTTTTTTGCGTTTTTACGAACAAATTAGTTGACAACTCGAAACGTTAAATAATCGAGTGAAGCTAGATGAAATTGCCTTTAAATTCAGCCAGATCTGGACAATGAATAAAAAAAGGCAGCAAAGTGACGTATATTTTTGTGAGCGCCCGACAGATGTATCAGGAGGAGTTATTTCCTTTTCGGGAGTTCGTTTCAACTTGCTGGGAAATTTCGAAAAGAATTTTTTTTTTATTTTAAAAATTGAAAACGCAGCAAGCTGAATTGTTGTTTATAACGTCTTGTCAAATTTAAATATCAATTGATATATTTCAAATCATTAAACAACAGCCCGTTTAATGAAATGACTTGGAAGTTTGTGGGAATTTAACCAATCTAAAAAAATGTGTGAATGACTGTCTTATTAACAGAAACAACCTAGTTGACAATTCCAAATGTGAAGCAAGTGAAGCTAGATGCTATATAAGGTTACATTTCTCGAGAATCGCGTTTTCCTCATAGGACCAGATAGATGAGTCTGAAGAAGTGGATAATCTTGGACAAAATTTAAATGCAACTTGCTTTTTATAGATGGAACCAGTATTTTTAAGACCAATGTGCATATTTTAATTTACTTGAGTATCCAAAACGTGGAAATAAACATTGAAAGGTGGTCAATTTATTTAGCTACACCTAATTATACGGAGCCGCTATCGGGACCTCGTTTCTACTTGCTCGGAAATTTCAGAAAGGAATTTTATTTTCTTTAATCTTTAAAAACCCAGCAATTTATATGTTTGTTTAAAAATTAATGACAATCGAATGCCAATTTTAATGGATGTCAATTTAAGATGTCAAGTTTTTTGTATAATATTGTAGTATGTATATAGAATTAAACAATTATCGGCAATTAAAGGAATAAGAAATGTGGCTTAATCATAAATTTATTATTTTTTCCTTAAAATTCCCATTCTTTTGTTTTTATAGTGAAGAATTACGTCAAATATGGAGGGCAATGAAGAATTTTTAAGGGGAAATTTTATCCGAAGTTGTACAAAAATGCATTGATTTGTTTATACAAATGCTCATGCCTATAAACAGAGAGCTTTTGTTGACAATTCGAATTTTTGAGTTGATCAGTAGAAAAGTTTTGTTGACAATTCGAAACTAAAATAAAAATAGCAAAATTTCAAATCAAGTGGCACATAGAAGAAAAAATAACTTCTTTTACTTTACATCTCTTTTACATGTTTACATGTGGCCTGATTTTTTATTGTATCCGATATATCCGATAAATCGGAGAGATTATTTATCTGACAAATCGGATAATATTTTATCTGTGTTTTTTCCGAATTTTATACACTGTACTGAACATATGTGATAAGCGTGTCTACTACGAAAAAATAATAAATTAGCTTATCATAAATTTTATAATTAATTTAATAAAAATAAGATAAAATAATTACAAATTAATTTAATAATTTATATTTTCCATAGCCTCCACCATATTTTCTGTCAAAATATTTCAAATTAATTTTTTCTCTGAACTATCTGAAAAAAAATTCAGATGGAAAAATTACGATCTGAGAATGGTCAGAGAAAATAAAAAACGAAAAAAAATTTATCCGATAAAATAAAAAAACGCAAAAGGCTTTCTTTTTATCTCTCTGATCTCTCCGATGTAATAAAAGAACAGGCCAGTTTTATTGTAAGCAAATGCTCCGCAGCCTTAATCACAGAATAAATTTTATAATTGTAAAGTGTTGCTTTTTCCATTCATTTATCCGATTGTGGAAAACAAGGAAACGCCCTGATTTACTTAAGCAAGTATCTCTTTTACATATTACTGGTTATGGATTAGAATAGCGCTTAAAAAAATTTCTAAAGACTAAGTTTTTTAAGAATTTAACTGGAAATAAAAGATTCTATCATCAATCCCACTCTGATGATAAGCCGGAAAAGGTTTCTATGTTTTGAAAATGTAGTATTTAATTAATACGAGGGCTGCCTTTTATATTTCGGGATTAGAGAACAAAAACAAATATTAATCATCGAAAATCGCTTTATTGTATTTAAAAATATTCCCCATGAAGATCTATACACTTTTGCATGCGTTTGAACCAATTGTCGAAGCACTTGTTCCACTCTGATTGAGGTATCTCCAAAACATGCATTCTGAGCGCAGCAACCGCTCCTTCAGGTGCCGAAAAACGTTGACCTCTGTTTGTTTTTTACGTACGGGAATAAAAAGAAGTCACTTGGTGACAAGTCAGGAGTATACGGCGAATGACTCATCAAATCGATGTTTTGAGTGCTCAAAAATGCAGTTGGTTGAGCCAATGTGTGAGAGCTCGCATTGTCGTGGTGAAGAGTGATCCGTCTTCGGCAGTTGGTTTTCGTGATTTTTTGGAAGACAACTGGCAAACAAATGGTTGTGTGCCACTCAGAATTGACTGTTCTGCGCTGTTCTAGTGGTACGGTTGCACCATTTTTTCCGAAAAAACAGGCGATCATTTGCTTGCAAGTGCTTCATTCGCGAACAACTTTTGTTGGATTTGGCTCATCTTGAAACACCCATACAGTCGACTGCTGTTTACTTTCGGGCTCATACGCGTAAATCCACGATTCATCACCTGTCACTATGTCATAGACGTGTTTTGAAGCACCGCGATCGTATTTTTTGAGCTTTTCTTTCGACCAATCAACACGAGCCTTTTTTTGAGCGATTGACAAATTGTGTGGGATCCAACGCGAACAAATTTTTTTAACATTCACTGGACGACCTTCACGAAATTCGTCTTGGAGTGAACTACGACCTCGATTGAATTCACCATATACCATCGATAAACACTAGTCCTTGATGGAGCTTCATCGCCAAAAATTGAATTAAGTTCATCCATGCACTCTTGCTGCCTTAATCCACGTCGAAAGTTGTAAAGAATAATCGCACGAAAATGTTCACGATTTAATTCCATTTTTTCGCCGAGATGTTGAGTTAATGAGTACTGTAAACAACACAAATAGCGCTCGAATGTCAAAACGTTCTGAGTACGTATAATCTCAAAAATGTGGAACTTTACGATAGAGCTGTCAGTTGCCAGATTGCAACACTAGGGTTGTCCAATCCCGAAATATAAAAGGCAACCCTCGTATATATCTCATACTTGTAGATGTTATATTCTAATATTATTCTAATGTGAAAAAATATTTTTACCAACCGTAAACAGAATGTATTTTTTTAAATGTTAAATTTTCAAAATTATTAAAGGGAATATTCATTGAGTCAAATTGGTTTTGAAACCTTCGGTTTATTTTGGGTTATTTTCATAAACCTTATCTTTCACATAGTCCCACCGAAATAATCTAATTTTTGATAGCAATGTTTTTGGTTGAACGCCCTGGTCAAACACGTGTTGTTCTCGGTCTGTTTGCTACTGAACCAGTAAACTAAAATTTTTGTTCTAAATTTTTTATAGCAGGCTCAGACGGGTGACTTCTTTTAACAAAATACCACGACCCGAGAAAAACGTTTTAACGAAAAAAATAACGGAACTTTTAAAATAGTTTCTTTTTACACTATTGAAAAAAAAGTTCTTCTTAATGGAAGACAATTAATATTTTGAATTCTATTCCCTCTAATTATGTGAGAAAGCCAGAATTCTGCCAGGGGTTATAAATATTGGAATTTTTTAAATAATGTCGTTTCGCTAAAACGCTGTAGGATTTGAAATCGAATAATATCCACCTTTTCTAAATGTGTCCCGATTCCATATATTTTTTAAACTACTAAAGAATCGACCCTACCAACATAATGAAAGATTCAATAGACTAAATGCTTTTAAATATATGCAGAGTGTTCCAGTTTCAAAAGTTCGGTTCAGTTTAACGGTATTCAAACCCCTAGTCTACCTCTTTAATATATCTGTTAGAAAACGGTTTCATCCTTTAAAAATTGAGCAAAATATCACAATCTTGACAGCTTATTTTAGTTTAAATTAATGGATCGCACCAACGAAGTTTACAAACGCATAAACCGAATATACTTTCTTTAAATGTAAAGCTTTGAAAATTTTAAAATGAAATATTAAAGACACTATTATCAAAATTTTAAAAAACCGTTTGGCTTTTCTAAAATCACGTTATGTTATTGTTTTGAGCTTTCATTGTGAAACTATCCGAGCTCTTTTTTCAAAAGATAGAAAAATCAAGCTGTTTTCATAACAGTAAATTTTTCACCAGCGCCGTTCAAAATTATCTAAAATTTAGAAAGCTCCACAGTAAAACTTTAATTTGATGTTTCTTTTAATTTATCAATATGTATATGTAAATAGAACTTTATTGAGTAGAAGTCTAAAATCAACAGAAGAATGATAAATCGTTATTTAGTACTCGTAAGCTTGTCCATCAGAAGATTTTTTTTATCAAAAAATGAGATCTATAAAAAGCTCCGTATATACATTCACTGGCTCAGATGTGTAAAAAATTGCTTTTACGACATAGTCCTACGATGACGAGCGTTAAAATGGGGTTGTAAATTTTATTACTAATTGCTACTAATTTATTTCATTATGGCGTCGCCAGAATTAGTGAAAAAGTCGGGTAATTATTTATTTAGCTTCAAGTGCCGGCCTATCTTAATCTTATGGTTTTCATAGTGAATACTTGTTATGCCAAATTCACTAAAATTTTAGACTGTATTCACACCAGACGTGAATTACAAATACTAGTCACTTTATTTGAAATAACAACGAGTTACGTTCCTTTTGGTTTCCAATTAACAAATTTTGAAGTTATCAAGATTTTATTCGATGATATCTCGATAGTTCTTTTATAACACTTGCTTTAATATTGCCAGATTCAGTTTTGTTTTGAAATAGAGTTTTGGTCCACACATGCATAGCTTTTTGTATACCAAACCCCTCCAAACGCTGAGTCGAACTTAAGTTTATAATGTTTTGACTATTAAAATAATGATTTGCATTTTGCTACAAAAGTCACTATCTTTCAAAAGTGTTTATTTTGAGCTAGAATCTTCCAAAACAGGGTCGTATTGTAAAGATGTTGTCGACGATGCACACAACAAATAATAAGGATGGGCCAAAAAATAAATCAGAAATAATTTTGTACGACAATGTCATCAACGGTGGCCGCAGTGTATGCTTTACAATATAGTAGATATCGCCACTCTCTCTTCATGTATGCTCTACATTGAAAACAACTGTGAAAGTAATAAATCTTTAAAAAATCGACGCTTTCTGCAGGATCTAGGCAATGAATTGATATGCCGGTTATTGAAAATCTTGCGAAACATCCAAAAATAGTACCTCGTTTTTCTACTGGATTGGGAATAGATCGTGTGTTAGGTCATCCTGTAATCGTTTTTGACTTAACCATCTGTATCTGGGACTAAAACTGAAAGTTCGCAGGAAAGAAGCTGCTATGTTTGTCGGTCAAATTCATCATTTCAGTGAAAAACTCTAAAATTCTGCTCGAAATGCAAACAGCTAATTTGTAACGAACACGCAGAAACAATTATAAAATACAATTAGTGTTCACTTTAAATTGGAAGTAATAAATTTTTGAACAAAAATAGGTGTTTTTTTATTTTATTTGTTGATTCTTTCTTTTTCTTGGCTTTGCTAAAGAATTACCGAACTATACGACTAGAAACGCTGCGAAGAGTGATCGAAATTGGTCCTCTAGATGTCATCTTTCAAATAAAACTACATTCGTGGCTATTATATGTCTATAAAATAACTCATTGATTCCTTACCAAATTAATTGATTAAAAATATATTAAAGAAAAAGTAGAGAAAGAGAAATAATTGTTTAACACAACTAAATTGTAACACTAAAACGATTCATACAAAACGAATTGATTTCAAATGAACCCCTAAATTGCTAGAGAGATTAGAACATCTTTTGTACCTTAATGTGTCTTATATAAATTTAACATTCCACTAAAGATTATGGTAATGGTTTCTGATACGAAAATTCAGTAATAGAAAATTTTTACAAAAAATATTTCATAAAAATTATTTTACTTGTTAGAGAAATTTGTGGTATTGCATATTTTGAATGAAACCTCTTTTGTATATGAACTCTAAATTGCTCATGAAACGCAAAAGTTGTATATATATTTCAATTCATCCAAAAATATTTAATACAATAATCCGTTTATTTTTTCTAAAGTGATTCCTACCAACATGCCAATAAATTTTCAATGTTTCGTTATTCTATTGGTAGAAGCGAAGTTGTTTGCAAACCATTTGTAATATCAAATTTACTGTTGAGCCTAACCTAAAAATTAAATTTCACAGTGTATACTTAGGAAAACTCCGTATTTATAGTTTTAACAAATTTTTTGTGATTTATGCGAAATCTTTTTTAATTTAACTATTTTTATTAATATAAAATTTAAATATTTCAAAATAAACAAAACTAGAGGCGCTAGAATATATACAGAAGCGACATAACTCCAGTGGTAAAAATAGTTTAGATATCTACATAATAGATAGCGCTAGTACTGTTCAAAAAATTAAAATTAATTATAAAATATTCGCAGTGTGCAACTAAAATTTCCTCTCAATTGGCTCTCTCAATTTCAAATGTCATTTGTGTCGAAAACTCGAATTTAGGAGAATTTAGGATTGGATTACATCATTCGGGTGAAGGAGAAATTATTTCAGTTTATAGGAATTTAAAAATCGATCGGAGCGAGAGTATAAAGAGAGTTTAAAAATAGTCAAGACACTATCTGCATTATCTTTCGGCTGGCAACTTTTGGCTAACTTTAACAAGGTTATTTTTTTACTGTTCGATCACCCACGCTACACGAGATTTTTGTTTCTGGTTTCAATCTACGTCACAATAGATTATTATTGTTAATTTAAACCCTTATTTTATATTAAAACACCAAATTATTTTGTATTGTTTTATTCTGTTCTGTGGCCATTGAAAAATGGCCTTAAATTTTTATATTTTCATTTCTATTTTTTTCATTTCGGATTCACTGAAAAATTTAATGTTGCAGTTAAAATGGGTTTTGTAGGTAAAAGGGGAAAGAAAGGAAGATGAAGCCGGTCTTATGAGACTACATGTAGCACGGCTGGATGCCTAATTCCACACAGGGTTTTTGGTATCTGGTATTTTTTTTCAAGGCCAACTAGTCGTAATAGATAATGTATATGTATGTGTATCAAAATTTTCAAAAAAAAATATTTATTGAAATCTCTTCGCATATCTCTTTGCATCTCATCCGTGTATATACATAACTCCAAATTTTTTTTATTTTGTTTTATTCTGCTCTCTCGAAAATAAAATTTAAACTAAAATGTATGTCAGCGGCTCCCAAACTTATTTTGCCACGGAACCCTTTTCCGATTCTTCAAATTTCATTGAACCCTATTCATGGAAAATCCTGTTTCGCATAAATGTGTTGCTTAAGAACGGCAATACAATTCTAATAGCCTTTTTGGCTAAATTTTTATATTCATCAAACATATTACAGCAGAAAGTTGCTAACGGCACCTCTTCGAAGTTAGCGAGTATCCGAACTAATTTCAAATTAAATTCTCGCATTCTACTGCTATAGTAGTCCCGTTGGCTTTTCATTGCTTTTGAACGGATTTTCTACCCAATAATTATCGTTATTGTTTAATTTTGGTATGTATGTATAAAATGTAGTGTGTATTGATGAATTGAAACCTTATGGCACGGATTTTATCTGGTAATGGCTCGTGGAACCCCTAAAAAAAGAACCCCTTTGGGAAACGCTAGCATAAGTCAAAAATAGCCTTGAAATATTTTTTGTTTCATTTGTTTGTGTTAGTGTGGTTGCACAGAAAATTTGTTTAAGTCGCAATTAAAACCTGTATCATATAGGTAAACGGGGAAAGAAACGAAGAAAAATGCGGTATTTTTTCGATGGGATGCTCGACAACGTAATTTATGTACGCAAAATGGCATTTAAAAGACGGAATAGATGTAACATTAGTATTATGGGATACGGTGATACAAATCCACCTTTGAAATGTTGTGCATAAGAAGTTTTAAAGGAGGCGACCATAGAAATCTATTAACCAGAATATATTCTTACCTCATCGAATTTTATAGCGGATTTTGATTTAATGACCGTGCATACAAACTACCCTAAAATTTCATATACGATTTTAAATTAAATATTACATAAGGGTTGGGTAGTTAACCGCAATCATTGGATATTTTGATACATTTTTCGAGGTACCGCAGTTGAAGATTCCCGATCGGAGTAGGAGCTTTGATGCTCCCGTTGTTGCATTAAGTTTGGTAAATCAATAAGGTAAATCGTAACTCTATTGCCACATAAATTAAATTTACATGGTGTATTGCTTTAGTTTATTGTTACATTGGCGTTTAAAGTTCCGATTCAGAAGCAATCCCGTTGGACAACCATCCACAACTAATACAAAAAAATTGGTTTGCATATTCATTGTGTTCAATTTCTAAATGTAAATTTAATTGATACAATCGAGCAAATATCTCATCACACTCAGGACATTGATGTTGTATAATGGTTTGTTCGGTCAACCTAACTCATTTCATTCGGAATCGGATAATTCATATTCGTGATCGTGATCTCGATGTTTGATGTTTTCTGGTCAAATCGAATAGGTTCGCGTGCAGATTTATATTTTGGAACGAATTTACATCCGTATGGGTCTGTAATTGTATTTGAAGTGGTCTGATTTGTGTAAAAATTAATTATCATTAACGCCATTTTCCCGGCCGTCATTGATACTGGATTCGCTGTTCGCTCATTGTTTGTGACAAATGATGACACAAACAATTTGTCTGATAATCGAAGAGAGAGAATTATTTTTACACTTCTAAAACGTTTTCATATTTTTGCATATTTTTAAATTAGAGTTATTGGCTTAAGTAGGAACTACTCTTGAGGTATTGTCATAAAACTATGGTTTTGATTTTGAGTTTAGCTTTATTACTGTGAAATAAGTTTGAGTCTGTTGTTGTTGTAAAGTCCTATCGAGCTTGCTCAACTTCACCAAAATTGCGTGCTAATAACAAAATATTAAAATAAAATTACGAGAAAAGGAAATTGTGAAGCTGGAGTTTTCCATAGCAACTATTTAAAAAAAAATCCAACATATAATTATTATTTAATCGAGCCGGGACCGACACACGACAGAAATCCAATTTTGGGAATCTCACTGTTTTCTTATTTTGTCGAGTAGTTTTTGCTTGTGCAATTTTGTGCGTCTAACGGTAAAATTTATGCGTAATGTTTATTTTGGGAGACAATGTGGGACTTCTGACGTGATTATCACACCAGAAATCCTGTAGATCTGTTAAATCATTAAGACAAACGTTTTGCTTTAGTTTAATTGTGCCACACTGTGCATGGAAAAATCAATTTAGTCCTCCTAAAGAATTTGTCAGGACTTTTCCTAGCACGGCTATGTTTGCCTATTTACATGCGATATGTATAACGTCTATTGAAGTAGATCAACTATTTAAGAAAATGTTGTATGTTTTCAAGTCACAATGTTTAGAGTAGGTATATGTGTATAACCTGTTAAGACCAGAATTCATTGGTCAGAATTGGGAATAGAAAACCCTTAATTCAATCCTATATTTACAAGTTAAATTTATGAAAAACTTTTTATGAATGATTTTTGGAAATCACCTTTTATTAATGAAATCACTTAAATCAGTTGAGATAAACGATCAGATCAAATTTCTTGATTATGCCTACTCCCAATCAGCCAGAATTAAGCCTTTATTCCATAATAAAACATATTTTTTCAGTAAAAAAAGAGCAAAATAAAAATATAATTTCGCCACGTACCAAAACGAAACAAAAAAAATTTCAGTAAAATTTACGGGGAAAGTGTTGCCATAAAAAGTATGAAACTCAATATCAATACTTTTTATGGCAACATTTGTGGTCTTTGTCACTCTAACGTAATTTTAATATGTATACTCCTCTTTTCGGTTTCTCAGTATTTTTTACTGAAAACATATGTTTCATTGTGGAATAAAGGCTTTACCCATAGGAAACCCCCAGTTCAACCATAATTCCAAAAGATCCATTTCGAAAAATAATTATGGTTGGGATTTGTAAAAGATGGGACTTTCAGAAAACATCCATGTAAAAATTTACAATCAAATACTACTCGGCAAAATAAGAAAACCGTGGGATTTCTGTCGTGACTAACACTCGAGTCGGCATTGTTTATATACTTTGTTTACATTGAGCACGTTGAATTCATATAAACGCTTTATAGCACGACTTTTTAATTCAATTGTTTATTATGAGTTGTTTTGGGATGAAAATGTACAGCAGAAAATTTTAATTTCTTGTTAATTTGATTTTAAAGTGTTCACTAATTCGGACTAAATTTAAAATAATCTAAGGTCATTCGAAAAATCAGTCAATTTAATACTAATTAGTTTGTGGCAATGAAATATGTCCAAAACAAAAAAAATAAAGAAGTATTAGTAAATACACTGTTAAAAAAAATTATAAAAATTTTGAATGAAACCAGGAAATAAACTCAAAAAAAGTTATTTTGCATTCTTCATAGGTGCATAGTCGTCAAAAGTTTTGCAATTAAAAATAAGCTCATTGAGTCTTTTTTTCAATAAAATTTTAGCACAAAGTATGCCTTTATGAAAATAAAAATTTTTATTCAAAATTATACCCAATAAGTTTAATTTTTTGCAGTCAGATCCAATTGTAGTTGTCTATTGGCATTTTAATCACAGCCTAGTTAGCGCCACTACCTATGCGAGCGAAAGGTGATATTTGTGGTTTAAGGCCATTTTTCACAACTATATAAGTTTTGTCACTTTGAAAATTTGATTAAAAATTAACCACTTCTAATTTTTCCTTATAGTAACAATATACTCGATTTCGAAAATCTACAATTTTCATCCTCAGTTCCTAGTTACAAAGTATTATTAAGTTTGTAATTAGGAACTAAGGATGAATATTGTAGATTTTCGAAATTGATTTTCCAAACTAATAAAAGTTATATTGTTACTATAACGAAGATCACCTTTCACTCTAGTTCCAAAATATTCCGTCAGATGTCAGCCACTTTGCATTAAAAGGCAAATAGGCCGGAAAATTGTCATTTTTAAGTAGTTTTATAGAAGATAATATTTCAATATCTCTGAATGCCGGGTATAAAAATGTGTATACAAACTATGTGTAAATTAAACGATATCCAGAAGACAGATATGACAATCAAGTGACCTAAAGGACATTTCCATAAAAAATGGGATACTTCTGAATTTTGTTCTGGTAAATTAAGTCGTAAGCCAAACGAATCCACGCTATAATCGTAGAGTTTGTTTGTAACACATCGTAAACTTGGTCGGAAAATTTACCTAGTATGTAAAATTAATAGCCTTAGTTGAGAAAATCAAACGAGTTAACTGCAATTTCCAAACAGAGAGTTAGGATATCCTATTTAGTTATGGTAAATGAAGACGATTTTATTGGTTTCTAGATATATAAGAGTTTGTTGGAGAATTCCACTGTGTGGAAATGTTAGGTCCACATACGCAAACGAGTCAAGAGCCCTTTTCAAAAGAAGGAAAGAGATATCCTTTTTCGTTCTCGTAACTGAAATTAATTTTAATGGGTAAGAGAAATAGTTTTATGTAAGATAATTTTTGGATATCGTAAAGTTTGTCGGAAAATTCCACTAAGTGCAAATGTTACCTATAAGTTGATACAAACAATTGACTCTTCTCTCCTTTTTGAAATGGCTTTGAACTTATTTGTTTGTGTCTATACTACTCCAACCAATAAAATAGATTTGAATTACAAGAACGAAAAATGGTTGGTTGTGCCAACCTAAAGGTAAAATTTGACAAACAATTATGCAACGAAAATAACTAAAATGCCCTAACTGTTGGCTTAGATTTGGGCAGTTTCCCATGATTTTAGGTAAAACTGAAGTTCTGCGTAATTGTTCAGCTTAGCCAAAAAATTACCTAAGTGAATTTTAATGATGATTGGATCATTTCTGTTCTAGATAAAGGAAAAATTATAGCATATCTATGTAAAATAACATATTTATGTGAAGTACCTGGAATTTACACTGATTTTTTAAAAATGGGCGATCGAACCAACACGTGACAGAAAAATAGAATTTTTAGAAATGTATCACAGGGATACAATTTTTTGGGACATTTAGTGTGTAATAAGTTTTAAATTCATTCAGATTTTCAAACAAAACTCGAACGAATTCAATTAAATGACGTGTTTTTTTTTGTTTTCTGTTTGGGAGTTTTGGTGGGACAAACTTTACAACCGTAAATATTAATTTGCTTAATATCAAAGTGCGATAAGAAGCGCAATAATTTCAGATGAACAGAAAATTTTCATTTTTGTACGTACCTATCTATGCACATTAAATTTAAATAACTTTTATATACTCGTATAATCACCAATTTTCTATCATCTTTATTACACCACATCTCACAGTTGGAGATGGAAAATCTACTAAAAAATAAAACTTAACATTTTAAACCATAAAAATAAAATAATTATGCGAATATTGTGTTTCGGTCGGACAGATGGTAATCTCAATTTCCATTTAGCATCCAATTTTTATTTTTTTTTTTTATTGTACATTTTATCTCACGGGGTAAATTATTAAAATGAAAATTTGATTTGAAATAAATTGGTCGTACACAGAAGAAAATTATTTATTAAAATTACTATTATTAGATTTGACATAATGTTGTCTTGGTTGGATGGAAGCTTAAAGCGCGCGCGATTTGTATTTTACCAACAAAATTTCTTTTTTTTATGAATTTACAAACCAGAGTGCACAGATTCGCAGCATGATACCGCATCATACAGGTGACGTGTAAATTAGATTTACATGTCATTAGGGGCAATTTTATAACGAATAAAAATAAATGTTTTATTTATTAATATCGATATTGATTTTTATTAACGGTGTGGCAGAAGCAATATATGCAAATTTTATACAATGTTTATGTTAAATAAAATACCAGCCAAATTAAGTAAAAGAGAATTTTTTTAATGTATTGTTAATATCTATATATGTATTCAGGTTAGAATGCAACTTCTGGCATGCAAATTATGAGAAAATAAATAAACACGATTAACAGGTAGATGACCGCGTATATATGTACCATAAATCTTGAATGCAAATAAATACCAAACCATATTTATACAAATCATAGAAAAACCTACTGAACCATTTTTGTAGCACCTGTCCATTGTTTTATAAATCATGATTACCTTAGAAAACTAATAATTTTCCATATATACAATAAAACAACTTATTTCAGTTTAACACCAAAATCAATTAAAATTCCACGTTATTGAGAAATTCTACGTACAATACAAAACTATTTCATTTCAATTAAGTTTATGGAATTATTATTTTTATTATTATTTAACAATTGTTTCACCAATTATATTATGTACAGCATGCATATACAAACAAAAAAAAAATTAAATTTATGTGATTATTTGTCGTTTGATTATATATTTATTTTACAACAACGTGGTACACACAAAACAATTTTTTTTTTCATCCTATATATAAAAATATTATAAAGATCAAACAAGAAAAATGTGCGGCAAAACATCTTAGAAGACGACGAAGAAAATTACTTAGAAAATGCTTTGTATTTTCATTTTATTTTAAAAATATAATTACGCGATCGCTTTGATAAAATTATTAAGGCTGCACGAGATGATGACGACGCGATGATCTTCACAATCATCATCATCATCATCAAAATCATTTTAATTACAAATTATATAAAGAAAAATATTCTAATATTAAATTTTCATGTTTTATAATTAAATTAAAATTTTTAAATTGAAAGTTTTTTTTTTTATTTAATTAAAAACGTACAGCTAGGTAAATAATATAGAAATATCTTACAGAAGACTCAAGATTGTGTGATATGACAATTACGGCGTACTGCATAGAGTAGTAGACTTGATGACAAAATACAAAAAAAAATTTTCTTTTGAAAAATTTCCGTTTGCGCGCCGATGAAAGAGTGTGATACCGTTTAATAATTATCGCAGGTTAAATTCATGTACGTAATGTAATTTATGTGTACTGTACAAAAGTTGCAGTTTAATTGATTTTGTATGTGGTGTAATGTGATTTAAGTAAGTAAAAAGGAAAAAAAATCGATTACCGGTGTATAATTAAAAGTAATAATTACACTTGATAGTTTCATTTTTTATTTTCCTAAGTTTATGGAAATTATTTCCGCGTTTTATATGGGTTATAAATAACGTACAATGTGACTCAATATGAATGATCTTAGTTTTTCTTATCTTGCGTCTTATGCTAGTGCCCGAAAAACTTTGTGCTAAATTTGTTTGCTCACTTCTGTAATCTATGTTCTGCCCAGTGAGCTTGATATTAATATCCAATTGCTACAAAAAGATTACGGAAAGCTCTTGTATTGAATTGAGATTAGTGCGCTTACCACGGGTCACACCTATAGTCTAATAATATATTTTTTAATAAATGCTTCTCATTAGCTTGACTAGTTTTATAACTGATCTGTCTTTATTAAAAATATTTTACAGTTTAGATTAAATTCAAGTAAATGCCATATCAGCATTGTAAGTTTATAGTTTTCTGTTACCAGCTGAATTGGTAACATATTTCCAGGGCGTAGTTATTGCTATCCGGAGGATTGGCTAGGGTTCTGGAAGTGAACCTGCTGTAGCAACTTGAGTTGTTCTTCTGGGCTTAACACATATACGATGTCTGTAGCGATGAACGTTACGCTTGTCTACTTCGGTAGTCCATGCCCTTAGATTCCTTTCTTGATTTTGAATTACCACTTTAATGGCTTCGATATTTGGGTTGCATTGTGAGCTTCGATTTCCACTGAAGGTGAGACCTAATATCATATGATCACTCAAATTAAATTGTGGCATGATTTGGGGTTCCAGTTTACTACTAAACGATGATTTGATGTTAAATACCACCTTTCGAGCAAATTGAACGGCTTGTACTGCAAAACAGTCGAAGGACGCTAAATATCCGTATGAAATATCCTTATGTTACCTCGTCTAGGTAAGTAGGCCAAGTATAAACTACTCCCGTATGAGTGTTTGATCTTGTTGGTATCGTTCTTGGTGCTAGAAGGTCTGCCATCGGTTGGCTCAAACTTGGTGCTGGATGTTTTTAAATTAAAGCTAGCGTGAGGTAGTTTATCAGCAGTGTAATGAAATGACCGTTATACGGAATAATTATTAGATATTGGGCCTATTTTTAATTCATCCCGAGCAGGCAGTGCGCTGTCAAAAAATACTTCGTATTTTTTATTCAACCTGGGTAATTTTACTCGGTACACTGCGTTTCTATTTGTGAACTGTGCTTACACAGTGCATACTAGGTTCTTCAAATTTTACTCTGTAATTAATGTCAGTGTACGAAGAGTGTACAAAATAAAAAACAATTTATTACTCTATGCACACCGGATAATTTTACCCAGTACAACCTTTGCTCGGTGTACACTACCCGGGGTAAGCCTGCTTGCTCGGGTTGAATTAAATAAAAGACCCATTGAATGTCGCAACTAACTTTTTTGTTTTATTTTATTTTTGTTTTGAGTTAATTTTTGTTTTAAATTGAATGTCCTTTTTTAAATTTTAAATCATATTCATGTAACTGACAGAATAGATTTCTTTATAAATAAATAAATAAATTGGCAATGAACTTTTTGCACATGTGGTCAGGGAGCACCCCGAAATCTTGAATTGCAAAATCTTGCAAGAACAAACACTTGCATTATTTAAACATCCCGCAAATCAAAATCTTTATTTCAAATTAAGTTATAACTTTTTATTATAAAAAAATAAGAGAAGTTCTTTTAATTTTACAATATAATTAAAAAAAGTAAACTCAAGAAAAATGTAGGCAATTAAAAACATATTATGGGCGATTCTTTTTGAAAAATGAGTTTTACTGCGTCCTTGAGTCCCTAAGTCCCTTTTTTAAAGATCCATTTAATTTTTTTTTTATTTTTGATTACTGTTATTCTTTTCTTTGTGTTCTCCGGATGCCACCTTATTAAAAAGACCTTTGGCACAATAAGTTCCCTCCCTATATTTTCAATAATTTGATGTACTCCTGTATGCCATAGTCCGACTATACAACTTTAGGGCTCCGGTGCCATGCTTCGATACTGTTTTGGCCATCTAGGAAGTTTTCTGAACCAATATCGATATCTGCAATACACCAGAATTGTGAACTAAATCTGGATGAACAAATGTCCCTCCCCAATAAATTTTGTGCGAACCAATGTTCAATCAGTTTTACTCCTCTGTTATCAAACTTCTCATACAAGTTTTATTTTTATTTGATTCCACTTTTTCTTCCACATTCCACTTTTCGATTTGAGCTTTTGCCCCAATTATTTCATCTGGGCTTAGCGCCTTAATTTTGCATTACAAAATCAGAATTTATCATAATTTACAGAACAGGAAATTACTCAAGATTTTGAATAATAAACCTTAATCGAAAATTTATTAATTATAATAAAATTTCCAAAATAAATTCCATTTTATGCCCATAGAAATATGAGGCGCACGCCTTTGGTATTTCCATGGGCCAAAAATGGAATTTCTTTTTGAAATTTTGTATAGAGTATTTTTGTTTTTTTGGAATTTTATTTTTTGGAATTTTTCTTATTGGAATTTTGGTTTTTGGAGTCATATTTTTTGGAATTTAGATTTTGGATTTTCCTTTGTGGAATTTTGAATTTGGCAAATCGTACTCAACCCCGTGTCTTTCATATTTCCATGGCCATAAAATGGAATTTTTTTGGAATTTTTATTTAATTTATAACTAGGAAATTTTCGATTAAGGTTTATTCAACAGTATCTTGTAATTTGCTAAAACTGTACTATACTAGTTTATTAATGAGTGTACCATACACAAATTTCTTAGAGGAAACAGGTCGGTTATCCAAAAAAATAATTCCAACTGACCTAAATTTTCAAAATCTCAATTAACAAAAATATAAAATAACTTTATACAAAATAACATAATATAGAAATTAAAATTCAAAATTTCAATTGACAAAAACTCCAAAGTTTATTTATTTTAGAAAAAAATCCATATAGAAAATTCTATTATTTCGCAAAAAATCAAATTGATTTATTTCAATTAATTTAATTTATTATTATTTAATTATTTAATTATTTCAATTAAATTTAAGTGGTCTCAGAAATTTTTACTCAAACATGATTCCCATTGTTTACCAAATTAACGCTTGTCGTGATTCTAGAAAACAGGGTTGGATTTTTTTGAAATACCAAACCGTTCCCCTACAAGCATACAAATACATACTGACAAACTCTGTAAATTTAAAACATGGTTCCCATAGTTTACCAGATTGATTACGCTTGTTGTAATCTCAGAAAACAGGGTTGAGTATTTTTGGAAGGGTTGGGTACGATTTGCCAAATCTAAAACTCCAAAAACGAAACTCCAAAATCAAAATTCCAAAAAACAAAATTCCAGAAACATAAATCTCAATAAAAACAATTTCTAAAAATTAAATTCCATAAAAACAAAATTCCTACACACAATAGCAAATTCCAAAAAAATTTCATTTTATGGCCATAAAAAGGGAACGAGTCAGTTATCAAAAAAAAAAATTATTCTAAATGACCTAAATTTCCAAAATTTTAATGAATAAAAATATAAAATTCCATTATACAAAATACCATAATATAGAAATCAAAATCCCAATTGAAAAAATTCTAAAATTTATTTATATTAAAAAAAAATTCATATACAAAATTCCATTTTATTATTAGTTTAATAATATTTGCAGCATTCCGCAAAAATTCTAATTGGTTTATTTCAATTAATTTACTTGATTATTACAATTAATTAATTAAATTTAATTTGATTGTTTATATCCAAACATGATTCCCATTGTTTACCAGATTAATTGACGTTTGTTTTGATTCTAGAAAACAGGATTGGGTTTTCTGGAATACCGAATTGTCCCCAACAAACATACCAACATATTCTAAAAACGTGTATGGTACAGTCGTTAATAAATAAGTACTGTAACGGGTTTAGCAGCAATTACAAAATACCGTTGAATAAACTTTAATCGAAAATTTTTTAATTATGAATTAAATAAAAATTCCAAAAAATTCCATTTTATGGCCATGGAAATATGAAAGGCGCGTGCCTTTTATATTTCCTTGGCGATAAAATTGCATTTTTTTAGAATTTTATATATTGGAATTTTGAAATTTGACATTTTGTATATGAATTTTGTTTTTTTGGAATTTTATTTTTAGGAATTATTTTTATTGGGATTTTTGTTTCTGGAATTTGGTTTTTTGGAATTTTGATTTTGGAATTACGTTGTTGGTGTTTTGGGTTTGGCAAATCGCACCCAATCCCCATAGAAATATGAAAGGCGCGCGTTTCAGATTTAAATGGCCATAAAATAGAATTTTGGGTTGGGTACGATTTGCCAAATCCTAAACTCCAAAAGAGAAATTCAAAAAACAAAATTCCAAAAAACAAACTTCCAGAAACATTTTTGTATATTGGAATTTTGAAAATTGGCAGTTTGTATATGAATTTTGTTTTTTTGGAATTTTATTTTTTGGAATTGTTTTTATTGGAATTTTGGTTTCTGGAATTTTGTTTTTTGGAATTCTGAATATTGGAATTTTAAAAATTGGCCTTTTGTATATGAATTTTGTTTTTTTGGAATTTTATTTTTAGGAATTGTTTTTATTGGAATTTGGTTTCTGGAATTTTATTTTTTGGAATTTTCATTTTGGATTTTCATTTTTGGAATCTAGAATTTGGTAAATCGTACCGAACCCTGATTTATTTCAATTTATTTAATTGTCATTATTGGGTTAGGTATGATTTGCCAAATCCAAAACTGCAAAATCGAAATTCCAAAATCAAAATTCCAAAAAACAAAATTCAAGAAACAAGAATTCCAAAAAACAAAATTCCTATACAAAATTCTAATATAAAAAATTCCACAAAATTCCGTTTTATTGCCATGGAAATATTAAAGGCCTTTAATATTTCCAAGGCCATAAAATGAAATTGGAATTTTTATTTAATTCATAATTAGGAAATCTTCTATTAAAGTTTATTTAACAGTATCTTGTAATTTGTCAAAACTGCCACAGGACTTATTTATTAATTTATTAAATGTTATTATTAAAATCACAACAACAATGTATTTGGATACTACGTATTTACTACTACGATACTATGTATTTGGATATTTGGACACAACAATATATTTGGATACTAATTTTTATGAACAATTAAATTAAATTTAATTAATGGAAATAATCAAGTAATAATAACTAAATTAATTGAAATAGATCAATATGCAAATATATTTAAACTAGTGTACTAATGGAATTTTGTTTCTAAAATAAATAAATTTTGGAATTTTGTCAATTGGATATTTGAATTTTTATGTTATGGAATTTTGTAAAATAGAATTTTATATTTTTGTTAATTGGAATTCTGGAAATTAAGGCCAGTTGGAATTTTGTTTTTTGGATAACCGACCCATTCTCGTAATGGGTTCGGTACGATTTACCAAATCCTAAATTCCAAAATTAAAAATCCAAAATCAAAATTCCAAAAAACAAAATTCCAGAAACCAAAATTCCAATAAAAACAATTCCTAAAAGTAAAATTCCAAAAAAACAAAATCCATATACAAAATGCCAATTTTCAAAATTCCAATATTCAAAATTCCAAAAAACAAAATTCCAGAAACCAAAATTCCAATAAAAACAATTCCTAAAAATAAAATTCCAAAAAAACAAAATTCACATACAAAATGCCAATTTTCAAAATTCCAATATACAAAATTCCAAAAAAATTCCATTTTTGCCATGGAAATTAGGAAATCTATTAACGTTTATTCAACGGTATCTTGCAATTTGCCGAAACCGTTACAGTGCTTATTTATTTTTATTAATGACTGTACACTCGGGAACGGGTCGGTTATCCAAAAAAAAAATTCCAACTGGCCTAAATTTCCAAAATCTGAATTAACAAAAATATAAAATTCCATTTTACAAAATACCATAACATAAAAATCAAAATTCAAAATTCCAGTTGAGAAAATTCCAAAATTTATTTATTTCAGAAAAAAATTCCATTTTACAAAATTCCATTTTTTCATTAGATTAATAATATTTGCGGCATTTCACAAAAATTGTAATTGGTTTATTTCAACTAATTTAATTATGATTATTTTATTTTATTTAATTGTTCTGAAAAACTGTTATTTACACTTATTTTATTTATTTTAATCAAAAAAGATTCCAGTTGTTTACCAGATTAATTAACGCTTATTGTTGTGATTCTAGAAAACAGGGTTGCGTTTTCTTAGAATACCGATCCCTCCTTGAAACATGCTAATATATACTAAACACGATTGTATGGTACAGTCATTAATAAAAATAAATAAGCACTGTAACGGTTTTAGCAAATTGCAAGATACCGTTGAATAAACGTTAATAGATTTCCTAATTTCCATGGCAAAAATGGAATTTTTTTGGAATTTTGTATATTGGAATTTTAAAAATTGGCATTTTGTATATGAATTTTGTTTTTTTGGAATTTTATTTTTTGGAATTGTTTTAATTGACATTTTGGTTTCTGGAATTTTGTTTTTTGGAATTTTATATATTGGAATTTTGAAAATTAGCATTTTGTATATGGATTTTGTTTTTTTGGAGTTTTACTTTTAGGAGTTGTTTTTATTGGAGTTTTGGTTTCTGGAATTTTGTTTTTTTGAATTTTGTTTTTTGAATTTCATTTTTGAAAATTCTATTTTATGGTCATTTAACTCTGAAACGCGCGCCTTTCATATTTCTATGGGGGTCGGGTACGATTTGCCAAACCCAAAACACCAACAATGTAATTCAAAAATCAAAATTCCAAAAAACCAAATTCTATAAACAAAAATTCCAATAAAAATAATTCCTAACAATAAAATTCCAAAAAACAAAATTCAGATACAAAATGTCAAATTTCAAAATTCCAATATATAAAATTCTAAAAAAATGCAATTTTATCGCCAAGGAAATATGAAAGGCACGCGCCTTTCATATTTCCATGGCCATAAAATGGAATTTTTTTGGAATTTTTATTTAATTCATAATTAGGAAATTTTCGAATAAGGTTTATTCAACGGTATTTTGTAATTGCTGCTAAACCCGTTACAGTGCTTATTTATTAATGACTGTACCATACACGTTTTTAGAATATGTTGGTTTGTTGGGGACAATTCGGTATTCCAGAAAACCTAACCCTGTTTTCTAGAATCAAAACAAACGTCAATTAATCTGGTAAACAATGGGAATCATGTTTGGATATAAACAATTAAATTAAATTTAATTAATTAATTGAAATAATCAAGTAAATTAATTGAAATAAACCAAATATAATTTTTGCGGAATGCTGCAGATATTATTAAACTAATAATAAAATGGAATTTTGTATTTGATTTTTTTTTTTTTATATAAATAAATTTTAGAATTTTGTCAATTGGAATTTTCAATTTTGATTTCTATATTATGGTATTTTGTATCATGGAATTTTATATTTTTGTTAATTAAAATTTTGGAAATTTAGGTCATTTAGAATATTTTTTTTGGGTTGGGTATGGAATCCCAAAATCAAATTTCCAAATACAAAATCCCAAATTCAAAATCCCAATTATCAAAAATCCAATATACAAAATTCCAATTTATAAAATCCCAATTTTCTAAATCCCATTTAGCAAAATCCTAAATAAAAAAATCCCATTATGAATTATAGGTAATATTTATTAAAATATGCGCGCGCATGTTTTAATAAATATTACCTATAATTCATAATGGGATTTTTTTATTTGGGATTTTGCTAAATGGGATTTAGAAAATTGGGATTTAATATTTAATATTTATTAAAACATGCGCGCGCATGTTTTAATAAATATTACCTATAATTCATAATGGGATTTTTTTATTTGGGAAATTTTAATAAATAATATCAATATTTGAATACCATAATATGATCGGTAAAAATTAGTCGAACGAGATAGACGTGTTTTAAGCAGCCTTTTAAGGTTAACCCATTTAATTGACTAAAGTGGTGGGTGTTATTTATATTTTAAAATATAATATGAAGACCAGAAACTACTTCATATATCTATAATGATTATATAATAAAATTTTTTAAAAGTACATAAATGTATTTTTTATTTAAATTAAATGTATAGTAGCTAGTTTTTTTTTAAATTAAATTATTACAAGTGGTGTACGAGTAGACGAAACAAAAGATAAAAATGGATAATTACCATTTTTACAGTATACTCGTACTTATGTATATAATTTATACTTTGTTGTAAATATATTAAACCGAACTGGATGTGTAAAATCAAATATAGTAAAATCTAGCAAGCTATGAATTATATCTTTTATTTCATATATACATATGTATATCTTTTATTTTATTATTAATATTATTAGTTTTTCCCAAATCATTGGTGAATATAGAATCTTAAAAATATGAGAATTATAACAAGCAATAAAGGTGGAAAAAAATTGTTCCACAAAGGTTACGCTTATTACCTAGACAATGAAAAAGACAATATTTTTAAATGGAGATGTGCTGAAAGGAAATTTTTTTTTTGCAAAAGCAAGATGACGACAGTAGTGGAAAATTGTGTCCAGAAAGCAGTTCAAAAACAACTAGAACATTCGCATGATCCGCGTGCTGCGGATGTGGATGTTGCAGAAGCTAATAATGAATTAAAAGACCAAGCTAGATCTACTGCAATGCCACCATCGCAAATAATTCGGGAAGTAACTGTTAATTGTGATCCGGTATCCCGTATTTACCTTCCTAATAAACAATCGCAAAATAATAAAATTAAAAGAATACGGAGTAATGAATATAAGGAACCAACAAATCTGACCGAAATCAACATCCCAGAGTTCTTGCAGTTTCTAGGAGAAGAACTATTTATACTTGCCGAAAAACCTGTTGAAAATGAAAAAATTATAATACTAGGGACTATTTCAAATATAAAAATGTTATCTGAGTCTCCTTGCTGGCTAATGGATGGCACATTTAATGTAGTTCCGACAATTATGGCACAGTTGTTCAGTGTTCATGCGAAATATGATGACCAAATAATCCCACTCGTGTTTTGTTTAATGAGCAAAAAAACAAAAAATGTTATTCGGAATGTTTTTTGGAACTTCATCGGATTGCAGTAGATTACAACATTTCATTGCATCCAAAGCGAATTATCTGCGATTTCGAAAAAACTATTCATGTTGCAGCACGTGAGTTTTTCGCCTCAACTGGCTCAAAAGTCCAAACTTAAAACAAAATATGGAAAGAACGAAGCATTTAGTTTGGAAATTAGAATGACTAAAAGCCTTGCTTTTGTCCCTGCTATCGAAATTAAAAGTTATTTTAAGGAGTTAAATAACCACTTCAAGGATCCGGATAATTATATTTGCGGGCTTAACCGTGCAACTGGACCCAGATATGATCCAAGTTTTTGGTCCGTTGAAGATGCATGGAAAGAAAACTTTCCGCGCACTCAAAATAGCGTAGAGGCCTGGCATCGAAGGCTAAAAGTGGTCGTGGGGAAAAGAAATAGTGGTTTCCATAAAATTATAAAAATTATAGGCGATTTGAAGAAGGAGCTTATTTTATCACAAACCACTTATGAAAAAATTGAAAGCGGTGAACAATTTCAGAAAAATAGGCGAAATGTTAAAAGGTGTAAGCAACTTAAAAGAGTAATCAAAAAACGGTTGATGAAAACTAAAATTGATTATTTAAAAAATATTGCTTATAACGTACATCTCATAAATTAAATGAATAATACCAATAAATTTAATGAAATACTTGTAACATAATAAAAATAGTTTTAAATGGGAATGTTGATTTTAGAATTTTTATGTTTGGGATTTTATATTTTGGAATTTTTCTATTCTGTATTTTGTATATGGAATTAATTTTTTTTTTGGGGTTTTGTATAGCTGGGATTTTTTTTTAGGGATTCCATATGGTTTCCATTTTTTTTTTGGATAACTGGCTCGTTCCCTTTCTATGGCCATAAAATGGAATTTTTTTGGAATTTGGTATTGTGTATAGGAATTTTGTTTTTATGGAATTAAATTTTTAGAAATTGTTTTGATTGAAAGTTATGTTTCTGGAATTTTGTTTTTTGGAATTTTGATTTTGGAGTTTCGTTTTTGAGTTTTGGATTTGGCAAATCGTACCCAACCCTTCCAAAAATACTCAACCCTGTTTTCTAAGATTACAACAAGCGTTAATCCATCTGGTAAACTATGGGAACCATGTTTGAAATTTACATAACAATTTTAAATTAAATTTAATTAATAGAAATAAACCAATCAGAATTTTTGCGAAATATTCCAAATATTATTAAACTAATAAAATAATGGAAATTTGTATATGAAATCTTTTTTCTAAAATAAATAAATGTTGGAATTTTCGAAATTGGAATTTTGAATTTTGATTTTTATGTTATGGTCCTTTGTATAATGGAAGCTTATATTTTTGTTAATTGGGGGTTATGTACGCTATCCTAAAATCAAATTCCCAAATTTAAAAATTCCAAAATCAAAATCCCAACTTTCAAGATCGCAATTTAAAAATTTCTAATTTACAAAATCCCCTACTTGCAGAATAATTTTTGTTAAAACGTGTGCGACGCCGCATACGCCGGGTTATTTATAAGAAGGGTCAATCATTTATAAGAAGAGTCTTCTTGACCAGGGCCGCTATTCTTGAAATCAATGAATTTCTCCGTCGTCGGATTATAATTTGCATTTAAATTCTTTATATTATTCGAATTTTTCGCCGGCTACTTTGATTGTTTTTTTTTAATTTGCTTGCAAGTATTCTATTATTTATTTCATTACTAAACAAAAATTTGTGGAAATTTCCGACTGGGTACATCAATGCGGATTAATTCCCCCAAATAATAGAAAACTTACAAGCAAAATTTGAAAAATGATTAAAGAAGCCGGCGAAAAATTCCAATAATAATTTTAATGCAAACTATAATCCGCCGACAGAAATATCCAGCGATTTCAAGAGTAGCGGCCCAGGGGTTGTTCACTCTTCAGATTCGAGTGTGTTACAAATTTTAATAAACCGCTTTCCTTAACTCATTCCCGTGAATAATTTAAATAAAAATTATAAAAAAATCCCTGGTTCAACCCTCCCAAAAATATCGTAAAAATAGATACATTAAAAGAGCGCAGCTTTTGTTACAGAGAAGTTCTGTGCACGCTCCAAAAGTTTAATATTTTTCAACATATACGATAAATAAATTTAAACAGAAGTGCTAAAGACCCACATTCAATTTCATGAAACAAATCTCAATATTACTTCTACCTATAATGTGCTAAGGTATTATACTCGTAGGTAGATGAGTTAAATTTTTACGATCGTTCACAAATTAAGTCATTCAAAAAAGCTGTACACTATATACAAAAAATTATATCAACATCGCGCACCACCATAACTCATTCAAAATATTGCAATTTTTTACAATTGCGCAAAATTCATCATCAAATTTTCAAGATAATATACTTATTGTGTGCACATATTTACTTTGCATATATGAGATAATTTTTTTTGTCTTATACATATATGAAAAATTAGATTCGTGATTTGCTGTCATTTAAAGAAATAAAACTCTGTGCTCGCTGCTTATAACAAATAGAAACGAAAAATTCTATTATGCATTATACATATATGAAGAAAATATAAAAAAAAAAATAAAAATCTTCCACTTTAAGAAACCATGATCGTTTATCAAATAGTTGTAATAATAATAAAAATCGAGTTTGAACAAAAAAAAAAAAGTCAGATTTTCGCAATCGCCGAGTGATTTAGAAAAATAAAAAAAAGCTGTAATAAAAACTGAAGTAGATTTTAGTTTAGTGTGCAGTGTGTTGAAATAGTCTTGTTTTATATTATAAAATATACAAGAAGGAAGAAAACGGTTTTTTTATTTTATTTATTTTTGAGATGAGGAGTATGTTAAGAAAAACATGAAAATTTTGCCTCATATAGGTACCTACCTCATATAGGTATATAAAAATTATGATGGCACGACATGAAATAATTTTTTTTTTATGTACGGTTTTTGAGTAATGGGATTTTTATTTCAATTTTTTAATTCCGACTGTATAGCGCATATAATATTGTTATGTACCAGATTTAATTACTTTATTATGAAATTTATGTATTTTTTGCGGAATGGAAATTTTCATGATTACAATTGATATATTGATAGATAATTAGTTTTGTATTTATAGACATAAATATTTCTAGTACCGCGTGCACATGATTTATGCACCAAAATTTCACCAATCACCGTGGATCTAAAATGATTGTACATAAAACATGAACTAGATAAAAGTGAAAAATTTATTTTTATTTTTATATTTAATTGATTGACGTTGATGATGTATTACAGCAAGTCGAAAATAGTTTTCTTACAAAAATACTTCACTTTCAATTTTATTTCTTTATTATATTATTACAAAGAATTTTAATAGTTGTAATATGATTATCTGCAGTATTTTTTTTATAGTTTTGTGCGCGGTGGTACAATAAATATGTCCTAAAAATAAAATATTTTATGTTTAATTAATAAAATGTGTAATAAACGTTATTTTCCCATGTGATGTCAATTTTTTATGGATGTATGTCGTGTCGTAAAACAGCACTCATAAATTATAAGATGCGCAATCTAATAAAATAAACAAGGTATGCTTGCCTATTTATATATACATACTTTGACTAATTACAAAAGAAATCCATTTTCATGGCAAATCAATCTGCGTATATAAATTGATGGACACGGATATTATAACGTCGATCAATATATAAAATCGTATAGCTGATTTTGCACAAATTGTGATCATTGTCATATAACCTTCGAATGTGTGCTACATATGTTATGTATGTGTCATGCGGGTGCTCGAAGAGATGATTCCATTGTGTATAAATCTTTAAATAAATGAAATTTATATTCTGTAATAAAAATTTTAATTGAAATTGTTTAGTATAAACTATACGAAATACTTATTCGCGCCCACCGCGTGTCTTTTAAGTTAAATTAACCATTTTATTGTTCGCAATCAAAACATAACCTCACCCTTTCGAAAAATAAATAAAGAAATAAAGAAATATTGTGCTGTTAAACCGCCGCGGCGTGCCATATATGCGAAATATATAGATTTGCACAATAATCATATGTACACAAAATATTATTGATATTTGACATATATTTGATTTGTTTGATATATATATATGTATGTTGCACATAAAAATAACGAACAAACTGGTAACAGTAATGTTAATAAAAATATAAAATAATTATTGCAAAAAAATATTGTTATAACAAAATAATAATAGTAATAATTTTTATAGAAGAAAAAAAAATATAATATAATGTTTAAATTAATGAATGACATAAGAATAGCGCGAGTGAAAGTTTTCTAGCCCTCAGGGTATTTTTTGGTTGGTTGTTCATTATGTTTTTGTAAGACGCGATATATTTATATATATATATTTTTTTTTGCCTAATGATTTACAAATAGTTATCGTGCTAAAAATAGCTATTCCATATTTGTTCAAATAAGTGACAGAGTTTTATGTGGTCTATATCGGTACATTAATTGCGATGTAAGTGACAAGTATATTCGAGTTTGATTAACGCGATCGTTAATAGTTTTCATTTTGTGTATGTAAGTGCTTTGAGGTAATGAATATTAAATGAAGAAGATAAAATCAAACCGGCCTTGTATTATCTAACTGGCTTAAAATGTTTAGTATTTATTAGTTTCTGACATTTTTATTTGATTTTCAATTTCTACATTAAGCAAAATTTTACGCGTCCCGGAAAATAAAAAAAAAGTCATCAAGAAACACTAATCAATAAAAACCTTATTTGCTCTTGTGTGAAGTAAGTGCAGCCCGGAATTTTTTAGAAATCACGATAAGTACAAAAATAAATTTGTCTCTTTTAAATTTAAGGAATTTTAGCCATAAAACCGTCGTATTTGAACTAAAATTATATTTGACATACGTTAAAGTAACTTGGCACGTTAAAGGTATAAACTTCTCGGATTAAGGATATTTTATTTTGCGATGGTCGCAATCTTGCTTTACTCTTAGGAAAGTTAGGAGAAAATCGTTCCGTGGCAACTTTACAAAATTGGGCCCTGTGTAAGTTCTATCGTTTGGCACGTTACAACGTAGACAATTAAAAAAAAATGACGTCGAGCATGTAGAGAATGTAGACAATACCAAAAATCTCGAAGCTCGACATCGAAAGTAAATGGTTACTGAAATTTTATAAAGATCTAAGCGCCGAGCAGTGCATTAAATAAATTTATGCCGCAAAAATTGAAAACTACTGTTTCGATGTGAATTACTCAGAGACAGATAAAGCTGGTGGGTTTTAATTTGCTGTTATTTCTGATTTTGCAAATGACTTTGGCAATTTCAAAAATAAATTTTTTAATAGTTTATAGTTTTCGAAAAGAAATATTCAAGCGTTGACATCAAAATGCGGTAAAAAATTAAATTATCTGATAAGAGAAAAAAAGTTAATACTTAGTTAATTTTGAAAACATTTTCATTTTCAACAATTTCTCATTGTAAAAAGTGCTTAATATATAAAAAAAAAATATTTTCTTATAACAAGAAATTCACTGCGCGTAAACAGCTTTTATTTTACTCATAAAAGGCATAAAAACACAAAATAATTTTTTTTTTGTTTTTTTATTTATTTATACAATATTACAACTGATTCAGAGATCATCTAGTAATTTATCTTTCTTAAATTAAGTTCTCGGATTAAGATGAGTAACCTATTTTTTAATCATTTTATAATACTTTCTTATGCTAAAACAAACTGCTCCAGTGGTTTCTGCCTTTGGAGTCTCCTTACTCCGTTAGTGGTGTCCAACATACGACGGATATCTGCATTTTCGTGTAGAGATAAGCGCTCTACGTGTTTCCTTGCTTGGTTCTTTATTTTATCGGTGACGTATTCCATCTTTAAGTCTCTATGGTGGTTGTCATTCCTAATGTACCATGGGGCATTCACAATCCCTCGTAGCACTTTATTTTGGAAGTATTGTATCATTGGTACATTGGTCTTCTTGTCACAACCCCAAAGTTGGATACCATAGGTCCATACTGGTTTTAGCATTTGCCTGTATAAAAGCAATTTGTTGTGTATTGAGAGCTAAGAATTTCTACTCATGAGCCAGTACATTTTTCTATATTTGATGTTTAACTCTTCCTTCTTCTCTTTGAATTTGGTTTGAGTTGGGAACCACGGGAAAATAGTTTACATTTTGATTTGTAAAGTTGACGCGTACTGATTTGGCTTCATTTAATGAGATGCGCCCTTTTTTACTCCAGTTGCTCACCGTGTTAACTGCACTTTAAAGTTTGCTCGTTGCTTCCGAAATATCTTTCCCAACTGCTAGAATAGGTGTATCGTCTGCAAATGTTGCTACAGTAATACCTTCAATATTCAGTAAGTCTCTCGTACAAAGAATAAACAGAATAGGGCCAAGTACGCTACCTTGTGGTATACCTGCTGATATTCTTTTTATTTCAGAGTACTCATTTTCAAATTTGACTCTAAAGTGGCAATCAGCTATGTACGATTTAAGAATTTAATAAAATTGCTTAGGCAGGTCTCGATGCGGTTTAAATTTAAGCCCTTGGTGCCAAACTTTGTTGAAAGCTTGAGCTCCATCTAAGAAAATACTGGAGCATATTTTCTTATTCTCGAGTGTATCCTCAATCACATCCGTTATTCTGTGAACTTGTTCAACTGTAGAGTGATTTCATCTAAACCCAAATTGGTGTGGTGGAATTAAGCATCTCTCTTCTATTATAGGTCTTAGTCTTTTCAGCAACAGTTTTTCAAATATTTTTGATATAACTGGAAGTAGTGATATCGGTCTATATATGATTTTGTATCGTTTCCCGGTTTACCTGGTTTAGGAATCATTATTACTTCGGCCACCTTCCATTGTCGTGGAACATATTTCAGTCTGAAAGCTGCATTAATTATTTGATTTAATTTACGCAAACCTTTCCCGGGAAAGAAAGCCATTTCTCGGGAATGGCTGTTGTATTTTCATTTGCTGTTTGTCTCGGCAACGGTTGAATAGTCGCTTCTAAATAAGCAGCAAATAGAGAGACTTTCTGTTTGTCACTTTTAGCCCATGATCCGTCATCGCATTTGATAGGCGGCACATGCATTTTGGGTCTTTTTAGTTTCTTCGTTGCTTTTCAAAGCGAGTAATCGTCATCCTTTAATTCAGAAAGACCTCGTAGTCGCTTAGTTATGCTTTCGTTCTTTATTTCTTTTATTAGTTGTTTTAATTTGTTGCACAAAAAATTTAGAATAGTTTTGTGTTGCGGTGCACGAGAGTGCTGCCACATTTTGCGAGCTTTCCGTTTCTCCCTAAGTAGCACTCTGACTTCAAGAGCATTTATGTTTCATTGTAGCGTTGGTATGAGAAATCGGTGAGCTTTCCCAAGCCGCTTGTTGGATATTGTTATTAAATATTTCTAGTTCATCTTCCAGCTGCACCTTCGTTCTAATTGGTTCGCCGAGATTTGTTCGATCTTCTACTAATTTCTTGAATAGATCCTAATTGGTTTTATTGTTTGTTAACTTGGGTGAATTATCTTTTTTTATTATCATTGTACTCAGTGTCATGATCACAGGTGAGTGGTCAGATGATAATCCTTCACTATTTTCAATGCATGTGTAGTCCTCTAAAACTCCTTTTGTTACAAGGAGTCAAGAAGATCTGGAATTTTATGTATGTCAGCAGGCCAATATGTTGGTTTATCGCCAGAGAGGAATTCACATGTGTTCTCGCGAGCTGCATTAAATAACTCTTTCCCTTTAGAGGTTGTCAGTATAGATCCCCCAATAGGTGTTCTTTGCATTAAAATCACCGCCTATGATAAAATTTGGGCCTAATGATTTAAAAAGTCGACTGTAGTCTTCTTTTTTAATTGATGGCGTGGGGGACAGTAAATAGAGGAGATACTGAGTTTCTTATTACTGATTGATTCAACTTTTATGGTTTTAACTTGCATAATTTCTTTCTCAATGCCGGGCACTTCATAATGTTTAATATTTTTTTTAACAATTACGGTAGACCCGCCTCTATCGTTTTCTCCTGGATGAATAGCATGGTAGCATTATAGTCACGTATTTTAATAAATGAAGTTTCTGTTAAATGAGTTTCCGAGGCAAGACATATATCTATTTTTTCTAAGTTTTGAGAAATGAGTCTGAGAATAGGATCCCCTCTCGGGCCCTATGGCTCTGGTTGTGTCGGCGCTCTAGTTGTAGTTGGAATCCTTTCTCCTCTCACATTACTGTTTTGAGTCGATTGGCGTGTTTTATTTCTTAACCTTTGCAGTTGTATCGCTACCTCGCATCCTCTATAGTTGGCTTGGTGTTGTTTATACACCTTGCAGATTTGGTTCGACTAAGAGAACAGTCTTTCGCGACGTGTCTGTTGGCACATTTTACACACCTAACATCTCTCTCGCAATATCTTTGGGTGAATTTATAACCTTGGCATTTCTTGCGTTGTGGTATTAATCTCGTGTTCTTTTTCAGTGGTTCTATTTTAACCCTCATATTAAGTATTGCTTTGATATTAAATATATTTTCAATTTTCTCGGTAGTGTTGAATGTGAGCATGAATAGCGGGAGCCCTCTTTTAACGATCTTGGTTCCTTGACTATTTTCAACTTTCTCTCGTTTAAAGATATTTACTGCGTCTTTGATTTGCAGTTCTTTCATTTTGAGATCTTCTATTATATTCTCCTTCTTGTAGGTGGGATGTAGACCTCTGGCCATAACCTTGATGTTTCGGTTATTTTTGTCTTCATATGTATACCACTCTTTACCTTCTTCAGTGAGCTTTGTGGCTAAAGCATGGTATGCATCGGGATCTCTTGTGTTTATCTTCCAAACATTATTGTTTAGCGCAACTACTCTATAGTCGTTTGTGGACACTGATTTCATTAGAGCTTGGACATTCGTAAACTCAGTAATCCCTATAACATTAACTGGCGGTGGTGCTTTCGTCTTCATTGCAACATTGCGTTGTTCTTGTCGCTGGTGATGTTGGGGTACAGGCACTGGTTTGACAGTTTCATTAACTTTTTGCTTGCGAGAGCTCCTCAATTCTGGCGAGAATTCTGCTCTTCGTCTTTTCCTTGGTCTTTTCTTATGTTTGTGTATCCAATCAGTTTATCTTGCAAGTTCCTCCTCATCTGTGTGAAACTCAGCGTCAGTAGGGGCAAGTGTGCTGATTTCGTTATAGCAAGTAAGAAGAGTTTCCACAACCTCTGTCAGATTGGGCTTCTTTAGCTCTTCGTTTTCTTTCTTTAACTTAGCGATTTCATTGCTAAGTTGCGATGCGACTTTTTCTATTTCACTCAGTCTTCTGCGTAGTTCAGCATTCACGATTTCCTGCTGAGTTGCGAACTCTATTTGTCTAGGTGGTGACCTAGCTAATTTTGAACTTCGATCAAATGGGTATAGCAATGGTTGGCTCCACCACAGAATCCTTTGAGCCGGCCTCGTTAGAGGGTGGATTAGTCATCTGAGCAGTTGGTGTACCACCTAGGGTAAAAATTCCTTTTTGTTGAAAACTCATTGCATTATAATGACTGGTTATTGAAGCAGCTACCAATCTAACCAGTGAAATTGGCAGTGGGTCAGAGGAGAGAACATCATTTGCTAGGTTCTCGGTGTTCAGTTATCCCGCTGTTTCTCGGTCGCCTTTCGAAATTGTTCATTTACTAACATCGATAACAAACATTTCGACAATTGATAAGCCTTAAACTGAATTTTCGAATTAGAATAAAATTAACTTTAAATTGTTTAGATAAAATTATTATCAAGCATATAGTGTTACCATGTGCCTGGCGTTGAATATTTTTTGTCTAAGTTTCCAACTAACTAAATTGATGGTTAGTTCATACCAGTTGTTCAAAGATGGCACAAAACACCGCGTCTAGTTCATCATTTTGGTCGGTCAACCCTTAATTTAGTTAGTCGGAATTTTTATGTCGGCGTGAGGTACGGCCTTAAACGTTAATTTATCAATTATAATGTTTGCAGACACAATTTGTTTCAAAATTTCCTACTAACTAAATTGATAGTTAGTTCATACCAATTATTGATAGATGTCGCTAATTTCCATAATACTTGCACTGATAAAATTTTCATTGTGACATCTATGAACGACTACATTTTTAACCCAATTTTTTGAAACATTGCTTTCCTTTATAACCAATGAGTATTTAATTTGGCGCTCGGAGCAATCGATGAGCACTGTTTTAGCGAATGTGTTTTATGAAATTTAGTTTGCGAAATTGAAGTTCAACACAACTGAAATTCAGATGGAAATGCAGGTATTAACTATTTATTCACCTATAAATAAAAGTGAAAGTCACTGTGATGCAAGCTCGGTTCAGTTTTTTATTTCCTAAAGTGTACCACATCTGTCAAATCAAGGTACTCATATCATTAATAAAAGCTTGAAACGTTAGCTATAATTTGTGTGTTAAACCGGTTTAAAGTGGATATTTATAAATTATAATTTAAAATAATTACTGATTTTAAAGTGTTTACTTAAACCCACTATAAACGATTAATAAATTCACAAAATACAGCAAAAAAACGCTAATTAAATGCTCTATTAAAAAAATGTTGGGCTCCTTCCCTTTCAACAAAAACGATGGGTTCTGCTAGCTTTAGAAAAAGTAGGCAGAACCAAAATCAAAAATCCGACCAAAACCAAGATCCTAACATACCAATAGATTTAGGCTTATTGTGGTTTATTTAAATTCCACGGTAAAAAATGTTGGGCTTCACTCGTTTTTGACTAAGCTTACGGTCAATTAATTTAAAGCTAGCAGAATCCAAATCAAAACAGGACCAACAACTTCAGCCATACCTTTAGACTAAACGATCTGAATTTCAGTCAAGAACGAGTGGACCCCAACATTTCTTAATGGAGCATTTGGTTAGACCATAATGAGCCCACAATTATTTGACGGGGGTCCTATTTTCGAGTTGAGTTCTGCTTGCTTTAAAGTGATACAACCTTATGCTTATGGACATTTAATTAGCTTAAAATTAACCTTTATTTTTCAATAGATTTTAAATCGTTTTTTGATATGGGTTCTGCTAAATTTTTCCAAAACTAGCAGAACCCGTCGTTTTAGTTGGAATAGATGAAGCCAAAAAAATTTTTATAGAGCATTTAATTAGTCAAAAATTTACATTAATTATTACGATAGTCCGTGGCGATTTATAGTTATTGAGCCGGCAATTTCACTTCTCAAGGATTTTCAGATTTTACGACCGAATATTGCGTAAATTGCGTTAAGCTACTACTACCTCACGAACATTCAACGGTTAAGTATGATATTCAAATTAATAGATATGAAAAATGGAATTTTTTGGAACTAAGTGCCAGACCAAGATGAATTTGAATTGAATGCAATGAACCAAAAAATTCATTCCAGCTATCCAGTTTGTGTTCGGTAACAGCCAAAATGGTGTGGTTATAGACAAAATAAACAATATTTGGAATTATATGCTAATTTAGAGCATGGAACTCGAGCACAGTTAGCGGTAATATGGAAAAATAATCAACAATGGAAGGATCCTAGATAGTGTCTGCAGGCTTAGTAAGAAAACCGTAGATAATATTCACCACAGATGATTAAAAAAAAAATCTTACACAGCAATCACCAGCCCTTGTCGATGTTCTAAAATTTAATTAAATTTGAAATGGTAAATTATTAAAATCAATATTAAAATTTTGACATGTGTGAAGTTATCCCACGATTCTATCCCAAAAAAAAAACTATAAGGCAACACTAATCAATAAAAGCCCTCATTCGCTCTTGTATGAAGTTCAGCCCAGAATTCATTTAAATTTTTAATTTTGAGAATTTTATAACCATACAACCGTTATATCTATATCCCTTTTTCAACCAAAAATAAAAAAAAATGGCTTAATTTAAGTCCAAATCACACAAATGTTTAAGTAAAAAATCATAGTATGTAATGGCGTTTTTGATAAAAAATTTCGCTTGATTTGAAGTACAATCAACACAATTGTGTGTATAGTTATAGTGTTTTTTTCGGACGAAATAAGTTTGAAATTAAAACATAAATGTGTAAGTTGGTTCAAAACACATACAAAAATAAATTTTTGACATGGTACTTTTGCCGTATCCACACAATGGTAACATAATTGGCAGGAAAAGGGATCTATATAAAAATGCTGTAAAAAATGTATGTGCTCAGTGTGATCAGTTTTGATCAGTTGGGAACGGCTGAACGGATTTGGCTCAAACTTTTTTTGTTGTGTTTGCAATTGACAGGAGATGGTTCTTACGAAAGAAAATTTTGAAAAAATTCACCAAAATTCGAAAAATCCAATAAAAAGCCTTTTTCGGCGCTTGGGTTGGGAGATACTGGATTATAGTACTAATTTTGCTTTTTATCCAACCTAATTATTTTCTCTAGCTATCTATCTATCAATATAAAAATCAATTGCCGTGCGTTAGTCTCTTCAAAAGTCGAAAACGGCTCGACCGGTTTGGATGATTCATTTTTTGCTTTGTTCGTCTCAATACAGTGGTGGCTTACGAAAAATAAAATAAAACGATTTTTTTTTATATAAATTTAGTGTGTAAGGTGATATCTAACAGGTGGTGCATTAGAAAAAGCTTCGGCGTTTGGGGCGGGTGGTATTGGATTCGAATCCCACTGGAGATTTATATATATATATATATATATATATATATATATATATATATATATATATATATATATATATATATATATATATATATATATATATATATATATATATATATATATATATATATATATATATATATATATATATATATATATATATATATATATATATATATATATATATATATATATATATATATATATATTGTATATATACAATATATATATATATATATATATATATATATATATATATATATATATATATTGTATATATACAATATATATATATATATATATATATATATATATATATATATATATATATATATATATATATATATATATATATATATATATATATATATATATATATATATATATATATATATATATATATATATATATATATATATATATATATATATATATATATATATATATATATATATATATATATATATATTGTATATATATATATATATATATATATATATATAACAATTGTGTAAAAAATGTACATATAGTAAACGCGAATCAGATGTTCTGAGCTGAACCGATTTGACTAAATATTTTCTTGTTGCATTCGCAATTGCCAGGAGTTCTTACTGACAATTTTAGAAAAATCCACCGGAAAAGTCGGAAAATTCGGAAAATCGAAAAATGATGTTTTTCAGTTGAGAACGGTTCAACCGATTTGGTTCAATTTTTTTGCTGTATTTGCAATTGCCAGGAGATGGTTCTTACAAAAGAAAATATTGAAAAAATCAACCGGAAAAGTTGGGAAATTTGAAAAATCGAAAAAGGATGTTTTTCAGTTGAGAACTGCTAAACCGATTTTGCTCAATCTTTTTTTGATGTGTTGCAATTGCCAAGAGAGGGTTCTTACCTCGAAAAATTTGGAAAAATGCACCGGAAAAGTCGGAAGATACGGCAAATCGAAAAATAATGTTTTCAGTTGAGAACGGCTAAGCCGATTTTGCTCAATCTGTTTTTGATGTGTTCGCAATTTGCAGGAGATGGTTCTTAAGAAAGAAAATTTTGGAAAAATCCACCGTAAATGTCGGAAAATTTGGAAAATCGAAAAATAATCGCTGGATCGTTCCATATTGCAAACTTCTCTCCAAAACATTAGCAACACAATGCAATGTTGAGTACTGTAACTCCATTAAGTCCATTAAATATGTCGATAAATAGGTGAACGAAGGTGGCAACCTGGCAGTATTCGGCATTACTGCTCTGGATGCAAATGACGAAGTGTCAAGATTCCAATTGGGCGTTATGCCACTTGCAATGAGGCGATTTGGCGTATTTTCTCATTTGCAATACACGAACGTCATCCCATTGTTCAACATTTGTCATTGCACTTGGAGAATGTAAAACGTATCTATTTCGTACGACATTTTGCATCGAGTTCGCACTGCAACATCGAATTATGAGCTTGAAATGAACGACGAGATACTCAACGAAGCTTTGATCTTGATCGAAGACATGTGCGTGCTTATATATGTGCTATTTGTCGAAATTGAGCATGCCAGTACCAATTCGTTCGATGCACGATGCATTTAATCGTGAATTGCAACGAGAGCATGTGTAAGATCGAGATTCAATGAGCCAAATAGCACAAACGAATGTCCTGTTTTTGAATGTGCAACAAAGTAACGTGTACGACGCATTGATGAAGGCAGTTGACGAAAAAAACGGCAAAATATTCTTCTTCAAAGAACGATGAAGGATTTACGAAGTGACCCAAGACGTTTTTGGTTAAGTGATGATTCTGCTGGCCGGCGACTTTCGTCGAACGCTACTTGTCATTCCGAAATAAACAGCTGCAGATGAACTCAACGAATGTCTAAAATCGTCGATGGGGCTATATGAAGAAGGTTCAGTTGACCACGAACATGAGAGTCGCATTACAGAACGACCCATCAACTGCTGATTTTTCCAAACAACTGTTGGCGCTTGGCAATTTTCAAATCCCTGTTGATGTTTTTACAGGATTGATTTTGTTTCCCTCGAATTTTTACGTGTTCACAACGTCGATGGAAGAGCTTATCACGAAAGTGTTTTCAGACATCCGCCAAAATTATATGAATCACGATTGGCTCAGCGAACGAGCGATTTTGGCAGCGAAGAACAAAGATGTAGACAGTCTGAATTACTTGATCCAAATCCAAATCACTGTGGGAATGCATTGTTTGTTACAAATGCGTTGATTGAGTGGGCAACCAAGACGAGGTAACCAACTATCCGACCGAGTTTTTGACTTGTCGGGAATATCACTACATCACTTGATGTTCAAGGTTGGATCTGTGATAATCATTCTGCGCAATCTGGACCATACTAGATAGAGTAATGGAATGCGAGTGGCTGTGAAGAAACTGATAAACAACGTTATCCAAGCGATTTCAAGCGCATTCATTTCCCCGTCCGTCTGGCGTTTGTTATGACGATTAACAAATTGCCGTGTCAATCTTTGGAAGTGTGCGGAATAATTCTGTATTTTCCGTGTTTTTCTCATGGTCAGTTGTACGTCGCGTGTTCGAGAGCTAGCAAACCATTATCGTTGTTCATTTACACGTTGTTCATTTACACGCCATTTTGATTTGCGTCTGTATTCAATTTGATTCCACTCAAATAAAATACATTGATTTCTTTTGAATTCCAACTGACTCCAATTCATTTCCACAATGAGAAAAAAATTCAAAAACAACTCAATTTTCGTTAGATGCCTGAGTTTGAATTGAAATTTCATTCACTTTTCAACACATTAGTGTTGAATTCGATGAAAAAGTGAATGGAATGCCCACTCAACTCAATCGTCTGTTAAGAATCGAGTTGAGTTGTTTGATTTTTTTTTTCTCATCAAAATCAATTTTCATAAAGGACAAAAGTATTTGCTCGGGGAAAATTAGAGAAAAATCGTTTCGTGTCAAACAACAAATTACAATTTGCTACCTTTTCGGAAGAGTAACATTTTTTGTCGATGAAACTAATTCTAGCTTTACATTTCTTTTAGATATTTACCAGTGTTTTACGTGTAGACGCCGTAATTCGGAATTGTCGACCTGTTGGTATCGAAAATAGTGTAGAAATTCATTTTGGCCGAGACAATTCGCACAGTATGTAGAATATTCGAAGACAATGTAGATTATTGCTTTATTGTTGTTTTCTTCATTTTTTCAGTACGAGGTTGCTTGCCAACACACAGTTCTTCTCCAGTTCAAATTGCGAATTCGAATATTGTGAAAGTTATAATTCAATTTTTACAATTCAAATAAATGGGATTAGATCAGTAGTTTTTGTAAAGCAATACCTTTTCAGATAGTGTAAAACACAGGAAACAAATCTGCAGGCTGGTAGGTCACAATCAGTTTGTGGCTTTATTATATGAATGCTTCTCTCGCATGCTATCCCAACTTTCAACGTGTTTCTTCTACTGACTCTCTTCGATATTTTTATATTCGTACTCAGTACATATGCCACACCGAACCTTCTTAGGAGTGAATAGGCTGAGATTTTTGTGTTTGAAAAATTCTTTGAATGCCATAATTATCCTTAATGCCTTAATCAGTTTTCTACAATACAGATTATTATAATGTCAGCTGACTGGAAAAATCGATTTCATGCAAATTGTAGGAGCTTTAATTTTATAAAAATTTAGTTTGTTTTTGTTCATGCTATATAATATTTTAGCATTATCCATTCATTTAGCACTATAGAAGTATTTTAAGATTTATAGTCCCGCACCGTACATATTTAAAAAGTACTACCAACATGTTTAGCCATTACTGCACATAATTCACAAACCATTAATTTAATAAATATTTGTAAGATAAACCATAAAATGTTTTTATTAGAATCCATAAACTTTATATAACGCATCTCTAGTATATATTCTCTACATATTCAAATAGGGTAATAAAAATTTCTAAAAACCCGTGAAATATATATCCATTAAACATTACAAAAAAAAATCTGTAATTATATTCAATTATAAATTAATTTATGATTTTTATTTTATTAAAATTAATGCGTTTTATGGTCTTAAAAAAAATTTATTATCTTAAAAATTGAAAGTATTAATTTACGTATTTACGACGATGACTCCGTATCGAAATTAAATTGTTCACCATTTTAATTATAAACAAATCAATAAATTTTAAATTTGAATTCGAATGTACATTTAGACAGACTAAAAAAATTAATGGTAATTAATTTTCATGAAACTATTTAATTACCATTTACGAGGATCGACTAATAAAATCATAAAAAATATAAATAATTTCGTAACAATATTTCGTTATTTCTTCCCAATGTGATTTATTAAACATATATAGTGCATTGCTTATTTATGGTTGTATATTTGGAAGATGTTTACTGTTTTGGTTTTTACGCAAATGGTTCAGAAATTAATGAAAATTTTTGTAGAGTATCCCGCATATTAGGGATGTTAAGATTAAACACTGAACTATTATGACGTTTGACTAAGATCTGATAGGACCTTAAATATAAATCACCTAGATTTAATGTATGGGGCACTGCAAAAGTTTGATCACTTCTAGCATCCGTTAAAGTGAAAGTGGTCTCTTTGAAATGTAGTGATCTATCTATGTATATATAATTTGAAGAAGTATTAAAACCAACCTCGCTGTTAAAGTCTTTAAAAATTTAACACCCTGTTATGTTTTGCGATTTTGATGTTAAATGAAACAAAACTGAGAGAGAAATCAGCCTATTATTAATTAAAACAACCTTGAATCAAATAAAAATTAATTTGGAAAACGTGCTGTTATAACTTTTGTAAATTCAAAGTGGAGGATCCTTACTTATAAGGACGTTAAATATTATTTCACAGCTCACCATCCCATTATCGGCTAAAACCAAATAAAATATAAATCAAATAGAACATTTTTCATATAAATCGAGAACACGAATAATAAACGAATAAAAAACGAACGCACAACCTAAACCCGTGAGAGTAGCTTCTGAATTAAACGACAGGCAATTTATATTGCTTATTGTTATTGAGAAATGTGGAAGATTTAGCTCTGGAATTTTTTTCATTCCAAGTTAACTTATAAATCAGTTTATGTTTGAACGAGTTACTGAATCATTTCAAAGAAATGTTTGTAAAGAATAATTTTGAATATTGAGTTTGGAAGTTGAAGGAAGATTTTCCTGTACATTACTAGTACCCGGTTGCACAGAAAAGTTACTAACGGCCGGTTAGTTGTGCGCCAGTTAAATGTTTTATATGAAATCTGGTTTCGCAATCAGAAAAAATGCAACGCAAACTTGATTAAATATATTTTATTCCATGGAAATATTTAACGATTAGTTAAAAAATTATTCAATCAAAATTGGCCGTTTAAATATTTATACACAAGCTAAATATTTCTACGGAATAAAATATATGTAATCAAGTTTGCGTTGATTTTTTTCTGCTTGCGAAACCAGATTTCATATAAAACATTTAACTGGCGCACAACTAACCGGCCGTTAGTAATTTTTCTGTGCAACCGGGCATAGGAGAACTCTAGATAGGCTTTGTTATCTTTATGACTTGACTCTTTTTATGCTATTTTTAGACTTCCCTTCTTCCTCAAAAACAATAATTTATTTATGATTTATATTTTAGGGCTTTACTCTTTTAATAATACGCATAACAACTTTTTTTTTAATTCAAGACTTATACAAATAAAATGTTTTTTTTTTCTATAAATTTAATCTTTCCTGAATTATTCTTTTCCGATTTGACCTACTGACTATGTTACTGCTGAATCGCTTGCTGTTTTACTACTTTGACAATTTTCCAAATTAAAACTAACTACTTTTTTACTGTGAACTAAATCAACCAATATTCTTGGCTTAAATGCAAAAATTAGTTCAGATGGACATTTAGACGTACTTATGGCAGGCGCATTTTGCAATAAAAACTTAGAAATACGTTTAACGATAGTTAAACTTTTCAGGCCGGAATTCAACAATGTGTTGTATAACACTTTTTTAACAGACTGGAGATTCTGTTCAGCGAAACCATTCGACTGAGGATCATAGGGAGGAGACTAGACAAGACAGATGTTATGTTTGTTGTTAAAGTTTTAAATTCCTCTAGGCCAAAAAAGGGACCATTATCAGTTACTATCTTCTTTGGCAATCCAAATATTGAGAATATCTACTATAACCGTCAATAACTAATAAAAATGTATGGATTTGGAAGTGCAGAAAATCCATGTGTATCCTCTCAAACGGATATTTTGCTTCAGGCCATGGACCTTCTAAAACTTCATTTCTCCTATTTTGAGTTTGTTGACACACAGGACATTGACTTACCAATGTTTCGAGATCCTTATCAATTTTCAACCACCATACATACGATCTGGACACCATTTTCATTTTTACTATTCCTAAATAGTTTTCGTGTAAAAATTGTAAGACTTCTTGTTTTATGGCTTCTGAAATTATTTTCTCTAAATTATTAGGAAATCGATCCGAGAAATTAAAATAGTTGATTGAATCTAATTCAATATCTGTCAATGACTCTTTTGACCTACGCGATAAAGCATCTGTTTTCCCCATTTTATTGTCTGTGGCACGATTCTGGCTTTCCCTGAGAATAGGCAATAGGAAAAAATATTTCAATAGAATTTTAATCTAAAGCTTCAAACAGAATGTATCCGTTCCGTTCCGTTCCGTTTTACTGTTCTGTCAATTTGTATGAAAAACGGATAAATGACCACAATAGACGGAGGGGCATAAAACGGAACGGACACTAAACACAAATTTAAATTTTTGCGGACAGCATAACCTTAAATGCTGTTTGACATTTCGATTTCGTGTAGAACATAGTAGGTAGTTTGTAATAAAAAAAAATAAAATAATAAAATATTATAGACGGATACGAGTATTTCGAAAACGTGAATACAAAAATGAATACAGAGGAATTTATCGAAACCATTAAATCGTACCCAGAGCTATACGAAAAACAACACTCTTTGTACATGGATAACAAAAGAAAAAGCTACATTTGGCAACAATTAAGTACCAAGTTTGATGTCGATGGTATGTAAAATATTACAGTATAATAAAGTGCATTATGATTTTCAATAATCTACTTGTATTATATATCTATTTACAGCAAAGAAAAAATGGAACTACCTTCGGGACAAGTACGTCAGGGAAAAACGTAAAATGGAGCATCCATCAGGAAGTGAATATGTTTATACGGATCAATGGGAGTTCTTCAATTTACTATCGTTTTTAAACAACAGTATCAGATCGCAAAGGTACGAACCTATCAAATACGATGTATAATTTAATATTATTCCGTAATTTTTATAGAATGGTGGAAAACACTTCGCCTAATCCCGCGGAGTATCTCTATCCCGAGAATGATGAAGATGTTGGTGAGAGCGATGTTTCATTTGTGTCAACCAGAACTTCTAAGAGTAAACCCAAGGATGATGGAATTTCAGAAATGTTTTTGGAAACTTTACAGACCATACAAAAAAAGTTGACTGGAACTGTTAATGAAGACGAGGATAAAATATTTTTGAATTCTATCAGTTCCGATATGAAGAAGATGAGCCCAACACAAAAAAGCAAATTTAAAATTAAAATAATTTTAAAATCCCAACAGGCTGTATTGAACAGCATCGGCATTCAAAACTAAACTTTTGCTTAATTTTGGGTTATTAATTTTTATTTTATGTATTTTTTATTTCATGAGATGTGATACAATGTAATTGAAATGTGATATAAAAGCTTGACTGAATTTCAAATTTTATTTAGATTTTATATTGAAACGGAACTGCCCCTTCATTACACAAATACTGTTTTAGTTCATCCCTCAAATTAAAGGCGAACCTCGTTGAATTGGTCGAGCGATCACTAATGGATGGAAGTGGTTGTGTGTTTCTACGCCAATCTCCACTATGTATGTTAAATTCTTGATCTTCCCAGTCAATGAAATTTTGGGGCACATATTTTTGCGAGGTGTCATTTAGTTTTATGAAATTGTGTAATGCTACAGTTGCCAAAACCACCGTCTCTGTATTTTTAGGCAACGTATTGATTGGATTTCGAAGAACCCTCCACCTGTTCACCAAAATACCAAAAGCATTTTCAATTACCCTACGAGCTCTTGAAAGTCTGTAATTGAAAATATCTTTCGATTCGTCCGAATTTCTCGATGAATACGGCCGCATTAAGTGATTTTGAAGTGGAAATGCGGCCCACAATAGCACCGATGCAATTAGGCATATTCCACTTTTCCCAAAATTGTTTTGCAATTTCTAAGAAGTCTACTGTGTTCGGGGTTGACACATATAAAGGCGAAAGAATTTTCCACAATATTGAACAAGTTTCAATGATGATTTCTCTGACTGTCGATTTTCCATTTTAAATGACCATGCTAAAATCTTTATTGAAACACCTTGTGATAAGTATCTAAAAAACCAAATAAAATTGTACATCGAATTATTACAAAATAGCTCGTGAATTTTACTTACGATAGGGTTAATGCCAAGCGGCATTCAGCATCGATTGGTCGTCGCAATGAGTGTTTAGTTAGATCATCCTCAACTAAGTTTAATAGCATGTCATAAAGATTTCGTGTCATTCTGGTATTATTAAAAAATTGTTCGGAATCTAGGCGTTTCGTTTGTTGAAATGAATTGGCAAAATATCCACTGATATCCCTATCTAAATTTAGTGGTCTCACCCACCATCTTCTCCGTTTCGATTTATGTATATGTTTATTATAAATTAAGTACAACATGTACAAATCTAACAACTCATCAAGAGCTGCAATTGCTTCTTGGTAGTCCATATTGATCACTCTTTTATGTAACAAATATAATAAGCTAAATATACCAATAAAAAGAAATTAACGAAATTATTTTACTCACAGATATTTTCTATTAAAGTTTGACAGTTTGACAAGCGGAGCGGCCACATTGTGTTTTACAAAACGGACGAGGCGGAGCGGATCAAAAACGGGGGGAACGGAACGGTTACATTCTGTTTGAAGCTTAAATTAAATTTTTTCTAGCCTATTGATGGAATAACTTTAGTGCAAAAGTTTTCAAAGTTAATTGGGATACTTTTGTTCCACAAAATTTTTTTAGGGAAAAATATTTTCCCATTTAACTTTGTTTCTAAAATATTTACACCAAATTAATTCCAGCAGTAGGCCAGAAAAATACATAATTTAGACAAAATGAAAATATTTTTCCCCATTTCCTATTCCCAAGGAAACCAGAATTGGGCCAATGGACGGTATTCAATCTGATAATCATACACTAATAATATGATTGCCCATCTTAGTAGTCTTACTGCTGCTACTGATGGTGTGAATTTTTTAGGATTAAATATTTGACGTAACGCCTGATGATCACTATATATTTTAAAACGTGGGCTTTAATGCAGGAGTTAGTGTACTTGACACAAAAAATACAGGTTTTTCCTACCCATTGAGTATATGCGACAATACTGCACCCACTCCGTATGGACTTGCATCAGCTGCAAAAACTAGTCAATTATTTTGTAAAATTAATTGCTGTGACTCATCAAAACATGTTTGACAGGTTTCTGTCGATATGAAATTTACAATTTTCTTAACAATTGGCATAATTCCCGCAAGTCTAAAGATAAATTTGGTATAAATTTGCCATAATAGTTTAACAAATCAAGATACGACTGTAATTGACTCATAGACATTTAAGATAACTGTAATTTTTTCAGGATTTCGACATAATCCTTTTTCTGTTACTAAATGTCCTAGGTAACTAACTTTTTTCCTAAAATTCTAGACTTTTATAATTATTTTGACCTTATTCTCGTTCAATCGAGTTAAGACTTGACAGTATTTGATCCATAATTGACGGGAAAATAGCTGGAGCAGCTTTTATACCAAAAGGTAAACGAGTGTACCTCAAAAGACCTTTGTCTTTATAGTCAATAACTCACGAAATTATTCTAATACAATCACATGTTGGCAGGCTCCAGATAAACCTATTACGCAAAAATAAGAATATTTAGCTAAACTTGCAAATATGTCAGCAATTCTTGGAATCGGATAATGCTCTGACTTCAAAAATTTATATATCGTTACTTTGAAAACTACGCATATCCGGATAGCTTTGTTTGGCTTGACGACAACGACTATTAAGCTTGCCGCCCACTTAATATTTTACAGGTTCTAATATTTTTTTTTCTTCACTAGCCGTTCCAATTCCTTTTCGACCTCAACTCTGATTTGAGAAGGTACTGAACACGCACAATGAAATATCGGTTTTACATCCCCTTCTAACAAGTTCTCTACACTATATTTTTCAATCGTAAAATCATAATCGGCATTTGATATTACGATAGGGTACTTTGTGAATATATGTGTACATTTTGATTATTTGACTCTACAAAAAAATGTTTCCATCCCGATTTTAAAACATTTAACCAAGACCGCTCAATTAATGGTATAAAATCACATCCGATCAAATTCATCCGATTTGCTTAAAAGTTCTTGTTGAATTGCACTTGACTTCAACCACACCATGACTTCAACCATCCAAAAGCGCAACATCTAAATATTTTCCATACTTGCATGATTGTGCTAAACTTTTCAGCTTGATTATAAACTCGGCTACCTTTGGTGCGAAATGATCCGTTAATATAGTTTGATTATTTCCTCGTACTTTAAATCTTTCGGCGACTTAAGGAATGTGAGTATCTTTAAAATTGTATACATTTCTGGTTCAGCGAGGGTTATAAAATATTCCGCTTTGTTTTGATCATCAAGTATTTTATTGACCTTCAGAAAATTTGCCATGCGTTCCTCATAGCCGATAACATTTCCGTTATCGACATCAAAATGTTCCATAGAACCAATCATCGTCATTGGTTCCGCAATTTCTTTCTTTAAGGGGACATAGCACCTTCAAAATTGAAAAAAAAATCAAAGATTTTTTTTTTTGGAATAAAAAGAGATATCTTAATGAAAATATTGACTTCTATTGACATATTATTTAACTGAAAGTATGCAAAAAAAAAAATAGATTTTTTTTAGACCACTGTCGTCTGCTACAAGGGTTTTCCAGAAACACTGAAAATTCGCGGCGTGCATCATAACTGCTCTCATTAACGTCTAAAAAATAAGGGGGTTTTATCAACATTAAATCGCCCTTGGAATGAACTGAAAGGAAAAAAATGGGTTGAAAAATGTAAAAATGGTTACATTTTTTCGAAAATGCAGCTTTCTTGTAAATTGTATTTTGGGAAGCAATTTTTTGGAAAAATTTGACTCCACAATAAATGGTCGATGGGTTAGAAATTGAAGATCTTATTAAATCAGAGAAAACTATAGTACACTGTGCAAAAAAAAAAAATCGGAACAGATTTTTTTTTTCGAAAAAATACCCAGATTGAAAAGTTTGGTGAAATAACACTTTTCAAAAAATTAATTTAACCTTGCGGGCAGCTTTTTTATGCCTTAATTTTGACTCAATATATGGCAAACACGTTCTTTGCATATATTCTAACTTTAATTCGATGGTTGTGTAGCACCATTTGGTAAATTTGAGCGATGTTATCACCAGTGATCGCAGTTTTTGGAAGTCCCGAACGTTCATCGCCAGACTGGGCTATAGGTTGGGCTAGAGCATATGCTAGAGCATGGACCTGGAACTTATATACGAGTGTTTTCATTAGATGTTCATTTAGCCGTAGATGCAATGAAAAATTAATTTTTAGTTCCCTGTCTGGGTTCTCCTTTAATTCAATGCACTTATTGATGCCGCACGAACAGATTTAAGACAACGCCCTTCATTTTCACCATTGTCCTGCAAAAATTGTATGCCGCTTTCAAAATGCGATAAGGCTGCTGCCATTTGTACTGCGATTTTAATCTTCGGGAAGTGACCTCCGTTTCTCGTTCAGTGGTAATCGATGTCGTATGTAAATCTTCATTGAGTTCTTCCGGCTCTTTATTTCTCAATCCTTGTTGGTCTCTTTGTACCACTTCGATCACATAAACCTCTTGTACCTCTTAGAAATCAAGTTGGACAGAAAGTGATACAATATTTTGACGTATGGCCATTTTTTTCATTTTACGTTTTTCGTTGTAGTCTACAGCATGTGTAATATTAAATTTTACATTAGCATTGGTTTCAATTTGTAGTCACCTGAGATATTGCCTTCACGCGGTCGGGTTAAACGCTTTTTATACACTTTATGCCCAGATGCGATTTTTTGAAATTTCAAGGTATTTATTAGCAACCTTCCTATCAGCGCTGGCAGCTTAACCTCTGATTTTCACATTATGTAAGTTTTACCGTTTTCTAATCCGATCGAATCAGCCTCTAATAGCAGAAAAAAAAATTTCCATAGGTTGTCCATCAATATACCTTTTTCATCAATACGGCTTTTAAATAAAAAATAGGTTATTAGCCTTTTCCGGAATGATAAATTCACTCATTAGGATGTTGCGTTAGTTATTATCCTAAATCCATATGCCTAACAGAATTTTTAAAAAATGTAATTCCTTAAAACGTATTTTGTTCTTTCGTAAATTCCGTAAAAAGGATTTTCGTATATAGCGAGGTATGAGTGTATACCCAATTTTTTCGGAAGAATAAAGCCATAACCTCATGCCTAGATTTGTTTGTTTTCAAGTATTTTAATTTTTTATTACAGAAAGAATTTAATTAACAGCAGATTTAAATAAAAACTGACCCATAATGTCCAAAACAAATTTCTGAAAACTAACTCAGAAAATTTCCGATAGAGAGCCAGGATTGTTTGGTATGCAACTAGGGAGCTTTTCTACTAGGTAGGTTCGAATAAGAAAAATTAATAAATAGACACATCGAAATTGAAATTTCAGATTAGGTTGGAATGAGAATTGTTTGAATACATCCTTCTATAAGATAAGGGTACTGGAAAATACAAATGCTTCCCATTTCCAATCCCAATATAAATTTAATGAAGGCTAAAAATCGGCGATATTGAAGCCCGAAATTTTACACACCGCACATAAAAATTTAATAAGTCTCCCGAGTTTTAGTTCCGAATTACGAATTTTTCGCGAAATCCATATCCAAAATTAAACCTTAAAAATTAAACCCGCTACCATAACAGAAAAGTATTTTTAGATTAAATGATAGATTTGATCATGCCACACCAATAAAAATTATTAACACTTTTAAAATAAAATTTTAAAAATAATTTATATATTACTAAAAATTATATGTAATGTAAGACTATTTTTATTTTATTTTTACATGTTAATAATAATAAATTCGATTAGCACTATAGGTGACATCGTTCCGCAATGATACATAATTTATAAATTTGCTATAAATGTACATACGAATAATAATAATTTTAAAAACAAGACTACATTCTTAAAAATTTATGAAGCAGTTTAATTAAAAAAAATTTTCTTTTTATAATTTCAGGTATGACATGTAACGTGTAATAAATTATTTATTAAAATTAATTTTATACGATTTCCTTATGTAAGTATAAATTTTCGATTTTGTATTTGTATTGAATGGTTTTGTAACTAACCAGTCAAATTTTTTAAACTTTTGTATATCGTATACAATTTGATGGAAATTTGATTTTTCATATATCAGTTTTTCACTATGCGGTATATTCAAATAGATTATTAATTTATCCGCACGAAAATACCTTGAAAATGTAATAAATATATAAATTCCTTGAACGTAATATACATTTTTATCAATTATTTTATCTAAAATTGCACCCTACAAATATAACAAGCAGCTAAGGTCATGTGCCTTTTATTTATTTGTATAAACGTTATAATAACCATAGAGCACGCGAAAATTTTTTGCTTGAGATAAATTGTAATTTTCTAGATTAAAAATATTTATAATATTTGTGAGTTGAATATAAACGTGATGCAAAAGTTCATTAGTAGCACAAAAAGTAGCTCACGCCCTGAATCTATATATTTTAATGCATTAAATCCTTGTACACCTGATTATCTCTTCATACATTTGTAGTGTACACCGCATAGTTCATTAAAATATTGTAAATGTAGGCCAAACCAAAAGTAAGCGACACACCAAAATTCATCTGGTAATTTCACATTATAAACGATATCCTGCTGTTTTAAATTAACCCATATTAACGTCAATAACACATAAACAATTACATTTTTATTTCATTTAATTGAAATTTAACAATTTTGAATCAAACCAACCAGTTTACGCTCAACCCGACAATAGGTGGGAGTATATGGTAAACGCGCACGATTTCAAAATGAATAAATTACAAATCACATTTGCATTTTATGGCGCATTCGCTTGAAATAGAACTGTCTTTATATAAAAATAAAATAAAAAAATCGCGTAATTAAATCATTTACGCGCACGGTCCATTATGTAATAAACTATTTTTATTATGTATATGTATTTTTGTTTTTTAATTCGAATCAAATTTTTGTATACACTTAATAAATCAAACAAATATCTAAATATTGGCAATAAAAATCATAAAAGTCTTAAATTTTAATTGAAATTTCACCACATGGGGTGCCATATTTTTTTTTATTTCACATGGAACTATAGAAATTAAAATATTTCATTCGAATCATAATAAAATTGTGTATCGTGTAGTCAGCAAGTCTATTATTTTTTACACACAAATCACGCGAATTTTACATTTTTTTTATTTGTAAACACTACTATAAAACACTTAAATTTAATTAAGTGGCTTATATATAAGTATAGTAGTGTTTTAATAAATTTTTAATTTTTCTTTATATATATCATAAATTTCCGGCTTACAAAAATCTCTATCTGCTTAAAATTAAAAGCTTTTACTTCATTTTCATAAAGAAATCAGTTTCTTTAGTTTTTGTTAGAACGAGCATTAAGTAAAAGCTTTAAATTTTATAATGTAAAAAATATTTGCTGATACTTCATTTTTATGATTACGCATAATTGTGATTGAGCGAATTATAATAAATCCCGACTAAAAATATTCCATGAACTTTTTCATTTTTGAAAGCTTTTCTGTTAACACTAAAGAAATTTTAACATTTTATGCTAAAACCCAAAACAACATTTTGTCTACAAAAATTTAAAAGCTTTTACTTAATGTACAAATATTTAAAGATCCTGGTATGTACCCCAATTTGCGCCGCAAAGCTTTCAATTAATTATAAATTCTACAAAAATTAGAAAAGTTGGCTTTAATTAGCTGTGATTGGACAAGAGAGATAAAGCAATAAATATTATAGCTCTCTCCTTTTAAAAGCATTTGTCAAAAGGTTGTGTTCTAAAATTTTATTCAAGAGCAAATTTTAAATTGTGCCCGATCTTAAATCACGTAAAAAAGCGTATCTGCTAAAGTTTAAAAGCTCTAACTCCAATTCATTTAAATATCCTCTTTAATTTATTATCATAAACGTAAAAAAATACTTAGTTTTATTTTAAAACTGAAAGCTTTTAAATTTGTTAGATTCAAAAACATATTGTATCTATTACCTTTTTTCCATTTATATGCTTCAATTTTCATTAAGAAATGAAATTTCCTTAAAAAGCCAAGATCAAGTATTTTCAATATAATCTTAAAGTTCAATTTTCATTCAACTGAAAATGAAAGCTTTTCGAGATATCTATTATGCCCCCACAAACTTATCAATTTGTTTTATATAAATTTTCTCATATAAAAAAATTTTTAATTGTTAAAAATAGCTGCAAGAGAGAGAGGAGGAAACAACAATATAAGTAAATATCTGCTTCGAACGCAATTTTTGCAGTAATTGAACACCAAATCCTGTATTTTTTTTATTTAAATTTTAGTATAAATATATAAATTTATTTATTTCCGCTTTTTGAACTCAAATAAAAAGCTACATCTACTTAAAATTAAAAGCCCCCATTTCAAGTCCAACATTTAAAGAAGACAACTCAAACAAATTTTTATTTTTTCAAAATTAAAAGTTTGAATTCCACTGAATAATAGATTGAAGCTATAAGATCTTAGTAAGATTTCGAAAATATCCTTTCATTATATTGATAATTTGTGACAATTAAAACTGTGGTTTTAGTTATGATTAGAGTACAAGACAGGTTCAAAGAATGATAGCATGTTCATGCAAAACACACTGCGTATGAACATACTTCAAATTTAATTTTCATTATATTAGGTCGATATAAACTACAGTGATTCGGTGACTGGCGGTGTTATATTAAAGTTGCAGAAAAAGTATAAAAATCTGAAAACATTAATAGGGCGGTCGCTTAAGTTAAAAAATAACTTAAATTTTGACCGTCAATTTATTTTACATTGTTTCTTACGGAAACCTACAAAACGTTTCCCCTCTAAACAAAATACACATTTTGTATAATAATTTGTGCATTTTGTTATATCATTTTTATTTTTGAACAAAAACCATTAAGCTTTTGACTAACCTTAAAGTTGCTTCTTAGTTATTCCGTAAAAGCTCTCTTTTGTGTTTTAACAAATTAGATATATTCTTAAAAAATGAATTAAATTTTACTAAGAGCCTAAAAGCTCATCCATTTAATTCACATATCAATCCGCACCAATAATTTCCGCCTTCAAAATGAATGAAGTAGCTTTTATTTAAAATCTAAAGTAAAACCTTTACAAGTGTGATGATTTTGTGGTTTATATTTCCAAAAACGCTTCTTAATGGAGTAAAATTGAAATTATTCAAATATACTATTTAATGCAAAACTAACAAGCACTTTTACTTGATGATTCTGTTAATTAGATATTCTATGTTTTATAAGCTGGTTTGAGGTTTTCTATATGACGTAATAAACAAAATCATCTAAAATATGTTTGCAGGTTTTAGCACCTTTAATTGAGTTGTTGCTCATGTAGTTTTTTGGATTCGATTATTTTAGAAATAAATTTTCTATGTCAAATTTTTTTAAATCTACATACCGGAAAAAAACAAAGGTTGAAAATCCAAAGAGTTAAGTTCTATATTTTCAAAATATTACATCACTATACATTTGTAATTATTGGACTAATTGGAGAGCCTATTAGTGGCGGGCAAGTTCAACCGTAGATAGTCAAAATATTTAAGAAAAGGTTTCGATTGGTAAAACGGTCATCGTTCTAATAAATAATTGCACTTTCAGCATCGGACATAATTTTGGAATAAAGAACTGAATTGGAATTAAATGAAGGTGTGGACAAAATATGTTTCCCAAACAAAAAATAATTTTCACTTGAAGAGGAAGATCTAAATTGGATATGTTCATTAACCATAAACCGTTTATATGATTTCCTTAATTTCTTGTTTTATGCTTCCAAAAATGATTTACTGTTTGCATCATACATAGTGTCTAATTCAAAACAAACTATATATTAGCAAATCAAATCAAATTTTCCAACTTCTTGACATCTGTAAATATAACTACAAAAAAATTGAAACTATGTACCAAAATAATTTTTTTTGATATTGTCAATATTTAAGTAACATTGCTGATGAAAAAAACTGGAAAACGGAAACTTATAACACATGCTTTTAAAGCAAAATTAATAATTATTACCAACATAAACATATCCGCAAACTATTACGTAATTACAGTCTAACTTATTACAATTCGATTGAGCAATTTTGCGGGTTCGTCGCTTACACACCTCATAGTTACATATATATATATATATATATATATATAAAATGAAGTCTTTTGATTTATGTTCGCACGAATGATTTTTTTATGCATTAAGTTTATTATTACTTAATTATTTAAATAAATTTATATAAGATCGTGAGTTCAGTATCGTTGTAAAATTTAAGCACTAACCACACAAAAATAACTTACTTTTCATAGAAGTTTGGGATATTTACCTATGGTTCACAATAACAACAATCTCGGATCCTGCATAACATCAATGTGTTAAAACATAGAACAGAAATATATTCAGTTCAACAGCAAAGAGCTTTCCTTAATTCTTAAATAAAATATCTCGTAGAGACAACACAATAGTATCCCCTATCTTCAATTCCAATCCAATTCCTGGAGCGGAACCTAACCTATAAATACCCACACAATTTGGCTGTTTATGATTTCAAGATTTATATTTACATTCAAATTTTAAAACATTTCTTTGCAAAATCTTTTCATCCATTTGTATATTTCTATATCATCGAGTTCGAAATAAACCACAGGTGTCTACCATAGATTCATTATTGTTTATTGATGCTAACGTACCTATATACTTTCAATTCAATCAAGTAAAAAATTTTATTCACTTTTGAAAATTCAGCGAATATCCCTAGCAAATTGACCAATAGATTTTAATTGTATCACGTATTCCGAATTACCAAGAACAATGTGCTTTCGGAAAAAAATTAAAAAATTATTGCGTAATTTTGAAAGTTGTCAAAATTAAAATTGTTTTGTTTTCTTGGATGAACCACAATTGTTCAAAATTCGAGGTTGCACTTGACCAAAAAGTTACCGATAGCTCTTAAAAGCATTGTGTAGTTTAACTCTGAAAAAAATCATTCACATAATAACGGGTGGGGCGAAATTTCCGCTACAATTTTGATTGCCTATAACTTTGTTAAAAAAAAGATAAGTAAGTTTGGTTTTCATAAAAAGTTTATTTGGTCTTTACATTTTTTTTTCGTTATGATTGGAAAATCATACTGGCTAAATGGTGACCGCGATACGCTATGCAACTTTTGGTTTTTTTTTAAGGCATTTTTCATGACAACCTGCAACATCTCAGGCTGAATTTCTTCAATTTCATGACGAATATTGTCTTTAAGATGTTGAATCGTTTGGGGCTTATTCACATAAACTTTTGATTTTAAAAAACACCATAAGAAATAGTCTGGTACTGGTAAATCCGGAGATCTGGCTGGCCATGCTAAATCACCATTTCGTGAAATAAGTCTTAGTGGAAAAACGTCATTTAATAATTGAATTGTTGAACGGGCTGTGTGTTGTGGCCCGATCTTGCTGAAACCACATGTCCTCTAGTCCTTGTTGTTTCATTTCAGGTACAAGAAAATTTCGAATCATGTTTTGGTACCGTTCAGCAGTAACAGTAACTTCAACACCTCGGTCATTTTCAAAAAAATATGTACCAATAATGTTTCCAGCATGAATTCCATACCATACAGTTATTTTTAGTGGATGCAATGATGTTTCATGAATTAATTGAGGATTGTGTGTTCCCCAAAACCGACTGTTCTGTTTATTGACGTGACCACTGAGAAGAAAATGGACTTCATCGCTCATTATCAATTTAGACGAACCAGACAGCCTTAGGATTGCATTACTGTACTCAACTCGTTGATCATGATCTCTCGGTAGCAATTTATGGACTAATTGAATTGAACATTTTCAAATCAGTTTTCAAAATTTGCCTTAAACTGCGTGCAGAAATGTGTAACTGGGAACCACGTCTCCGAATTGATGTTTCTGGAGACTCTGCAACCTACCGCGCACCAGAGCTACATTTTCAGCGTTACGAGACGTCCGTTGCCTTCCAGAATGAGGTCAGTCTGCTGTCGTACCGTACTGTCGAAAATTCGCATGTAAACGATAAATTGTGGTTTTGTGAGGCACTGAATGATTAGGATATTTTTGACGAAATTTCCACTCAGTGGCAATAATGGAACAATTATTTTCAATAAATATTGTAACTTCTGCTCGTTCTTGTGGCGTATATTTTCCATTATAAAATTTGGGCGTCTACACAACACAATGGTTAAAGCGAAACTGAGATAAATGTCACATAACCAAAATAGCGCGCAATCAAAATGGTATCGGGACTTTTGCCCCACCCGCTATTTATAATAAATATCAAAAAACCACAATCGTTTTCGAAAAAATAATTCGATTACACGCAGTTGAGCAGGTTCGTCGCTTATCTACTTAATTACATATGTATATACACACAATTCCAATTCAAGTCTTTTGATTTATATAAATGAGAATAAAAATTAATTTGAATGATTTTTTATTTATTAAATTAAATCAAACTTTTTTAATAAAACTAAACACTTTTTCTGAATTTAAGTCTATTTTGTATTGTTTTGTTTTAGTTTATAACATTCAGTCGAAGTTTCGTAAACGTAATATCTGATTTTATACGAATTTTTATGAAAATAAATATCATTTACATCTAAGCAAAAGCAAAACTGGTCTAAAACATGTAGAAAACGTAATTATAATTGGTAGTACATACCAATAAAATATCCGAATAGAAATGTAATCTACAACAGTACATTAACAATGGCATAAAATTCACAAATTCAATGAACAAACAAAAATTAGAAAATTCAAGACTTGTAAGCAAGCATCCTGATGCTTTCATACATTCAGATTTTTTGTTTAAGCAGAGTTTTTTGGTTCACTACATTGCGTTCTTTTTGTATTGGCAAACACAACAGCATAAAAGTTGTTTAGTCTGGACAATATACATTTTTTTACAAGTGCAAGTAACTATATATACAACTTGTTTTTTATTACTTAAAAGCCTGGAATCTTTCAAAGATGAGAAAACAGATCTACCTAAGAACTTATTAGCTTTTCGTACAACTTTAAAATTAAATTTTTTAAGGCAAGAAATTCCAATGTAACCTCATTATTTTATTAACCCCTTCTAGTTATGGAACAATTTTAACAGATTAATTATCTATTTAAAATTTATATAAGGTTGAATTTATAATCGGTCTAATAAATGAATATGGGAATCGAAATTAAGATATCTACCATACCATGCAATTTTGCGAAACTGATCAATCGAAATTTAACCATTAATATTGGTCGGATTAGCAGCAAATCTAGAAAGGCTTATTTATTGTTAGATTCTACAATACTCCGACATAAAATTTAATGTTATTATTAAATGGGTTGAAGACACTAAAAAATAGTCAATTTTATCATTAGGAATCGCCGTTACAATACCGTCAACGTACCGAAAAATGAAAATCGGCTTAAAATCAAGAAATGAACACTTGATTCAATAAACTATATAACTAAATTTGCAACCGTGGGACTAATAGGTGAGCCCATCGATGAACCAAATAGGTATTTATATATTTTATTGTTGAATTCACAATTATTAAGAACTTGAAGTTTTAAGAAATTGAGTTTTTGTGAGAATTATTTTTGATTTTTTTTGCTGTGATCAGTCAAATAATTACAGAAAAGTTTCTTCCTTGAACATTAAAAAAAATTAATTTTATTAATTGATAAAAACCAAATACCAAAATATTTTCATTTGTTTGAAGCTGGGAATATTTAGCTCTGGTTCACAATAACAACAATCTCGGATACATCAATTTGTCTCTAGACTAGATCTAGAACAGGAATGTATTCAGCTTAGATGGCAAAGAGCTTTCCTTAACTCTTAGATCAAATATCTCAGTATAGATATTTAGTCTAATAATGCAATTCTATGTTTTCTCATGACAGAATCATCGATCAAAGCAGCAACAAATTGACGTTCCACTGAAGAACAGTTTCTCGTCAGTCGTCGCTATCGTCATTTCAAATAAAATTTTCGGAATTAAACCGAAAATATTTTACGTAAAAGCTCCTCACTTCGCTGAAAAATTTACTCAAATAAATTGCACAAGTAACAAGCAACAAACTGTATACCTGCAACTTTTGTGTATATTTAAAAGGAGTCAAATTTTAAAATATTTTTTGGAAAATCCTTTCATGTATTTGTTTATTTCTATAACATCGAGTTCAAAATAATACTTCCAAAGTAAATTTGCACTGGTGGCTACCATAGATTAATTATAGCTTATTCACGGGCGTGAAGTTTTTAACAAATAACAAATATATCATTGTATTAGTGTAACACTGTAATCCTAATTTCTTATAGGAGTTTTGAGTGGAAATTTTTGAAAAAAATAAATGTTTTGAAACGATGAAATGTTTAGAGTATTTTTATAATATGCCATCAAATCAATAAAATAGTTTCAAATGACAAAAGCTTCTAGACCCGTTTACCATATATATAACGTTCTCCCGATTTCTTAATTTTAAAGTAATTATGTTTGAATTATTAAACTTCTTTTGTGTATTAGTGTTATACTGTTAAAACATATTTTTTAATGAGACAAATATAAAAAATCAGAAAGAGATGAAATCGTTCTATGATCTCGTTTTAAACAATTATCCATTTCAGATATTTTTCACATTGGAATTTTATATAAATGTAATATTGAAAACTAAATATTTTAAAAACAATTGAAAAAAATTCTTAAAATAACCGACGCAAGACAAAATTTAGTACAATGAGTAATTTCTTCTAACAACTAGTAACTTTCATTATCTTCCGATTACACCAGTAAAACAAATTTAAATTTTGACTATGAACAAAGAGATACCAAGGACTATTCTAAGATGTGACAATCAAGGAAACAGCAATAGTCTTAAACTGTCTGTTTGCCATGTCCCAGCGGTCTCCCCAATTTTCAATGTTTTATTTAATTTGTATGACATACCGATTTCACCTGCTTGAGTAATTTATATGTCGACTAAGATTATGAGGATCAAAAGGATTCTTTTAAGACGTCATCACGAGGTTACAACAGCTCTATGTACTAAAATGGTAAAGTGTATACCAGACCGCTGGGACTTGACATATAGTCAGTTTATTACTTAGTTCATAGAGCTGTTGTAACCTCGTGATGAGATCTTAGAAGAATCCTTGTGATCCTTATAATCTTAGTCGACATATAAATTATTCAAGCAGGTGACATCGGTATGCCATACAAATTAAATAAAAAATTGAAAATTGGGGAGACCGCTGGGACATGGCAAACAGACAGTTTAAGACTATTGCTGTTTCCTTGATTGTCACATCTTAGAATAGTCCTTGGTATCTCTTTGTTCATAGTCAAAATTTAAATTAGTTTTACTGGTGTAATCGGAAGATAATGGAAGTTACTAGTTGTTAGAAGAAATTACTCACTGTACTAAATTTTGTCTTGCGTCGATTTTTGTAGTATTTTTTTTTCAATTTTTTTAAAATATTTAGTTTTCAATATTACATTTATATAAAATTCCATTGTGAAAAATATCGGAAACGGATAATTGTTTAGAAGAGATAGCACTTTCATCTCTTTTTGATTTTTTATATTTGTCTTATAAAAAAATATGTTTTAACAGTGTAACACTAATTCACAAAAGAAGTTTAATAATCCATTTGGAATCATAAACGTATAATTGTTATTTTTTTGTTAGAAACTTCACTGCCGTGTTTATTCATGCTATTCACGTTTGACAACAACAACAAAAATTCAGCGAAAACCCCAGGCGAATTGACAAATAACTTATAATTGTATTAAATATAAACACAATCATTTCCGAAAAATAATACAAAATTACATTTGGATTACAATTCGCTCACGCAATTGAGCAGGTTCGTCGCTTGTGAACATTTAATTTCAAGTCTTTTGATTTTTGCAAGTAATGAATTTGAGTGTGATGAAATTTGAATACTTTTTTTATTTATTAAATCAAATTAATTTTTAATTAATTAAATATACTCATAAAAGATCGTGAGTTTAGTATCGTTTTAAAATTTGAAAACTACCTTTTACCCGGGTTTTCAAAACAACAATCTCGGATACCGCATAACAGCAATGTGTCAACATCGGGAGAGCTTTTCTTCAAATATCTCAGTATATAGACATATGGTTTATTTTTTACGCAGCATTTACAGCACAAAATACATTCAGCAATTCCAACTATTTAAAATTATTATCCTTATCACCAATAGACGCTGAGTGATTTTTTTTATCTGGTTTCCATAGCGGGATCGATTTAATGATAAACTGAGCCATCTAATAATATCTAGGTAAAATTTATTTTAACACAATTTATTTTTTTTCTATTTCACAATCAAAATTTTGGCGTCGTTTGGCGTACAACATCGTTTCTAAGATAACAAACAAAAAGTTTATGGAAAATATCTGAATCGACTACAGTGCCACAATCAAAGATTTCACCAACATAAAAGCGATAATCATAATACTAATTGAAAAATCGTATGGTTTAGTTACTCAAGGCGAATATGTTGCGAGATGAAAACCATAACAGAGTCCCAAATTTTTATAATCTTCAATACACTGTCCTTTCGGAAAAAGTTAATTCGTAATTTTCCAATCCGATTTTTTCTTTACATACACAACAAAAGCTTTATATTAAAGCTTTCACAATAAAACTATAACTGTTATAATATGACTGACATAAAAATATTACGACATATCGCTTCAATTCGATCACACGCAATTGAGCAGGTTCGTCGCTTATGCACTTAATTACACATATTTCAATTCAAGTCTTTTGATTTATAAGAGCGATGAATGAAAATAAATTAAAATCATTTTTATTTATTAAATTAAATTAAATAAATAAAAAAAATTAAATAAAATCATATAAGGTCGTGAGTTCAAAACCGTTTTGGAATTTAAAAACTAAACACAAAAAAATTAAATTACAAATACAAAAAACAAAAAACCTTACAATTTATAAAATTTATGTTTGCAGACACGATATAATTGGATGTTATTTGTTGTTGCCGTTGTTGTGTACTTAATGTTAAAACGTGTCTGTAATCTAAATCAAAACAAATATACAATTTTTCTTCATTTTAATTTATTAGATTTTCGATTTATTTTTTTTTATTTTTTTTTTTTGTTAGTGCTGCGCTTTTTATAAGATGTTTTGGGAAAACAGTTCATATACAATTATAGTAATTTGTTTATAACAAAAAGAAGATATATAGCGTATATATAAGAGATCGGAAGTCGTGTTATATTATTATGATTATAAATAGACTAACAATTACTATTTATTTTATATTGAACATAAATTATGATTGATGACGATATTATGTGTATTTTTAAAAAATTAAAGCGCAGGCAAGAAGCAAACTAAATATATTTTTTATAAAAAGCTTCCGTATACACTCAAAATACATGATACGAGTGCAATGGATTTAGAGAGAGGTTAAGCAAATTATGTACAAAGTATACTTAGTTTCACTTTGAATTTGTGCAATATAAACTGCATATTACGTGCTCATATACGTAAATAAATTCTTAGTTCATATAAAATTTTATTTATTTATCGCATACAGAACGTACATTTTTCTATCATGCATATATCGTTACCATGTTATCTTTTATATCGGTTTTGAACACACGGATAAATTACTTGAAAATTTTACAAATTTTCCCAGACATAAATAAGATATGGTTTATGTTGTCTGCCTATATAAGATTGTAAATATTTTTTTATTTTTTACTACCTCTGTCATATTATTTTGCCGTCTGAATTTTAGAGTTTTAATGGAAACTTACCGAACTTGTATCACGTCTAATGACACAGTACTTTCGATCATTTTAGAAATAAGATGCGTTTCTCTATTTGGCCCCATGATTATGGAACTATTTAGTTTTGAAAAATTACTTTAAACTGTACAGCATTTTTTTAGGCGAACACAACATTTCAACTTGACCTTAACTACTAATACTAATTACTAAATTAGAAGTGCTGGGTAAAATTTGTATAATTCCCAATATATTGTCTTTATTTTTGGTTTGCTTTGTGAAATTTCAACTCTAAAATGGATTTTGGGTGAAATTCTGAATTAAACACTCGGATGCTGATTTTCTTTTTCATCGTTTTGATAAAGTGCACTACCGATTTCTGCGTTACAAGCATCACAGACCTTCTCGGGAACTTTTTTTAAGCCAACATCTTCTAAACAAAATCCCAGATATTTCACGGAGTTCATGAAAAATTTACTCTTAGAATGATTTATTGTGAAGCCCGCCTCTTTTAAATGTTGACCCACTAAATTTACAATTATGCTAGACGACATGATTAACAGATCGTCCAAACAAACGAAGGTCTTACTATTGAACTGGTGCGGCACCACTTTATCCACTAAAGGAAATATCGGTTGGGGCGGGTTGCATAACCCAAATGACATGATCGTAAAATTATAAAGTAAGTGGGTGATTAGGTACAGTAAATACTCGATAACTCTGTTCGTTGGTTAATCTTGCGTTGACTTATCTTGCATCTATAAACATAAACGTATTTGATTCCCTCACTAGAGCGATAGATGATAACGAAGTGTGCGTGCACTCTTCTATAACGCCCAAGCTTATTGTAGAGAAAACCACATTAGTGTCGTCTTTTAATTGGTGGTTATCTCCGACATAAATACAGTGTTCCAGTGTACAGAAAATTTGACGTGAGAAAAAGTCGAAACTGCGTTCTAGAAGTCCATACCTGGTTATAATGAGGGTTAGTTATCATTATTAAATTTAATTGGAACTTCTACAACTCCTATTATCTTATTTGACAGAAGTTGTGTTCACGGTATGAGCGATGAATAGGAATTTCGGAAACTAGATAGTTTGTATGCTAGGTAGTATTATTCGGACGTCCAGCTGGTAAATTAGCATTTATTTGGTTTTGTGTAGTAAATGTTTTTAGTTGGATCATGATCTCACTGGGGTTAGGTTTACAATGGTTGGATTCAAACTTCTTAATAAAATTTAAATCTCGGAGATTCGCTGTGTCGAATGGAACGAACCCAAACTCCACCCGGTCGTCTTTTTAATTGAGGCATTTCGTCCACAGCAGAATACATATTGTTGTGATAGATAGCATTCCTGATAGTGGTAACCAGTATCAAAACGTGTTGGCATTTGCGACTGTGTAATTTTACAGAAAGAGAAGTCGAAGGAAGACAATTCTTCTCAGGAAAATTAGATCTCCCTTCAGAATCATTTGATTATTTTCTAAAAATGAAATCATAGCCATCAAATTCAACAAACAAACGCATTAAAGTAAACTTCCCATTTTGTTGATACTTTTTGAAGCCATTTGGTTTGTCTTTCGCAGCTGAAGCATACAGCCGACGAGTTATTATACATTATACAGTTCGAAATACTGTTGATATTGTGACGTGATGTGATGTGCACCGTCAACCATGGAAACCGAATGAACTGATTGATCAGTGAGAGGTTTACTTCGCTGACGTAACTCTGATGAATTACAAACCTAATTTCAATATAGATTTGTAGATTGTGTATTTGGTGTACCTGGAATAGCATTGATCAATGATAGTTAGCAGCGTCTGCCGAAAAATTGCGCCAACCGGGCATAACTATTTGCGTCGCCTTAAGCAAATCCAGGATGCTCACGCGGACAATTTAGCTGCCCTCACGCCAATAGCAGCAATATCGGCAAATATTATTTCGATCGCAATACCTAAGTATTGCGATCGAAATAATATTTGCCGATATTGCTGCTATTGGCGTGAGGACAGGTAAATTGCCCGCGTGAGCATCCTTGATTTGCATAAGGCGACGCAAATAATTATATAATTTGGCTGCATCATTGCAGGTTTCAATCAAAATGCTCGTCGGTTCCAATGGTGAAAATTTTAAATTTACAAATTTTGTACATCTTTAGCCGAACATGCATAAATAAAAGTTTAGTGAAATTTCACAGAATTTCACAATAACAATAAACTATTATTTAACTTAATTTAGTTTCACGTTAACCTACAAACATATTTTAAATTATAATTTTGGTGGATTTTAACTTCATCCATTTTAATTATTTTTTAACATATAACTGATTTTAAAATTTACCTTAAAAATATTTAAGGTAAATTTTAAAATCAGTTATATGTTAAAAAATAATTAAAATGGATGAAGTTAAAACCGAATAAAGTTGATCCGACTGGCTGTCATGATAACATTCCGAACTTAATGGTTTTAGGTCCAATTTTTTGCATGTTAAATTTGTGTAGAGTATTTGATTTTATTGGAATATTACTAGCGGAATGGCATAGCTTGAAACGAAAGGTGCGCTTCTAATAGTATTTGAGTTCGGAATAGATAATATATGGAAACTGTAAGGCTGCATGTTGACGTAGTTGACCCAGAATAACCAATCACTTATCAAAGCAACAATACACAGTAAATCTGCTGTAGCATTATGTTGCCGTCAATATATAGACGGTATGGTATATTTCGTCGAGCGTAGAAAAGAAGTAATCGTGCGGCAATTGGTTTGGATGATTTCATCTGAAATGTCAGCGCATCATGACACAAAGAATCAATTTTGATTTACCGCGACCTGGTATTGATATTATCAGTATGTTTCTATCACTATGTGTATGAACGATGTACAAGACTTTCGGAAAATAAATATTTTATGTGCTAGTAGTATTCTGACCTCCAGCTGACAAATTAGGATTTATTTGGTTTTATACAGGGTGTCCCCAATTAGGATGCTAATCTGTTAAAGGGTGATTCCTTGGTTCATTTCATGAAATGGTACGGGGGGGTCAATTTTTGATATCCTTTGAGATACAGGGTGTTCAAAAAATTTGGTTTGGGAAAAAAGTACAAGCGAATATTAAACTGTAATTTACAAAATATTTATTGGACGGCAACCAACGAAACCTAATTTGACGGAAAATTGAATAGGCTAGATTTAAAATTTAATTAGCTATATCTTGCATCTGTATCCATTTAAGAGCTATGACGTTTTAAAGTTAAAAAAAAAAATAGAAAAAATATTTTTTTTATTTAAAATTTAGTTTTTCTCAAAAAAATCCACTAACAAATTTTTTCCCCCTAATTTTAATCCGCTATGATCTCCTCTACAATCCCCTAATCCGTTATTTGTACCCACGTGCTATAGTTTGTAATTGTGCAAGAAAAAGATTGTGGAAAATCAGAATGTACTCTACAGAATTGACTTTTGGAGTGTTAAAATAAACGGCCCTTTGTGTACTTACAAATAACATCTCTTATTTTTAACAAATCGCACGCGAAGCTCGTTTATTGATGAAATTTGGAAAGTTAACGTAATTTGTTGTAATTTCAACGTTATATTTTCTCGCACTTTCCAAAACTTTTTCGAGAAGAGATTATTAATTAGCCGTTTAAACTCCCAATCCCCAAACAAAAAAATCTACTGTAGGTTTTCTAAGTTAGCCACAGGAATCTGCTTTTTTTTGCTGATTCATTTTTGCAGCCATTTTGGCTGTCACAGGTGGAGCATAATATATGGTTGACAAATTTAAATATTTGACGTTAAATTGTACAATACGGAATACTTTGTTGATATTGTGGATATGACGTGCACTGCCGATCATACAAACAGATGGAACCAATTGATCAGCTAAAGGTTTTGTTCCGCCAACGTAAACTGGGGAATTACAAATCCGATTTCACTAGGTTTATCTATTACTGAGATGACACCGCAGCAGCTTCATCAAAATTATAGTTAGCAGCGTCTGCCGAAAATATTGCGTCAACCGAGGGATTAGTTACTGTTTTAAGTAGTGTGATCGAAATAACATTAGCCGATATTGCTACTATTCCACGCCAATAGTTGAAGTGTAAAAATTGATAGTGCAGTTAAATTCTCCGCTTGAACCTCCTCGATTTGTTTAAGGCATCGCAAATCATCAATTAACGTATGCACATCATTATATTTCACGGTTCCAATTGTAAAATCTCATCTTTATAGTGCATACCATATATCTACTTATTTTAGTTGGAATTTCCATAAGATTATATATGGTTTCATAGTGTTTAAGGCACAACTCAAGTTCACCCTTGATCACGTATGTAAAGTTATCCCAGAATTCTATCCCAGAAAATAAAATTTTTCACTCATGCAACACTGACATATCAGTAAGAAATTTGCTCTTGTGTGACGTTATCCCAGCCCAGTTTTTGATTCATTTCATTCAAATATACTATATTTGTGAAGTTAGCCCAGCCCAGAATTTTTATCAATTTTAATGAAAAAACTAAAAATTATCAAATTTATTAAATTCGATTTGTTTTTCATATAATAGAAAAAATTTAAATCTAACGTATAAAATAGCTGTAAAATTTTGAGTTGCATAAAGTAATGGGAAATTACATGCAATGTAATGCCTCAACCAGTCAGACTTAATTTCTTAAGTTGTGCTCCTTTTTGGACCACTTAGGAGAGCGGTACGACCACCAAAATTTTAGAGGTCAGTTGTTTATTTGTGACGAGAAGCCTATACAATTTTGGTGATTGTAACACTAACCGAAGTGGTGCAATCGGCGTGTAACTTAAGCTCTTAAGTCTGACTGGTTGAGGCATAAGAAAAAATTTGTTCCATGGCAAGTTCCCGAAAATCAACTCATGGGGCAAATTTTAAATTTTTTCGCCAAAACAAAATGTCTTGGATCTTGCCACGGATTTTTTTTTTCTAATTTAGCCAAAGTATACATTTCAAAATCATATAACCCTGATCCGAGACATTTTTAGTTTTGGCGAAAAAATTTTAAATTTATCGAGTGGGACAAAAAATTAAATAAAAATCAATGAAATTTCCAGCCCAGAGTTCATTTTCGGAAACTTGCCATGGAACAAATGTTTTCTTACATTGCCTGTAATTGTCCATTACTTTATGCAACACAAAATTTTACAGCTGTTTTATACGTTAGATTTTAATTTTTTCTATTATATGAAAAACAAATCGAATTTAATAAATTTGATAATTTTTAGTTTTTTCATTAAAATTGATAAAAATTCTGGGCTGGGCTAACTTCACAAATATAGTATATTTGAATAAAATGAATCAAAACCTGTAACTTCACACAAGAGCAAATTTGTTATTGATATGTCGGTGTTGCCTGATTAAAAAATTTTATTTTCTGGCATAGAATTCTGGGATAACTTCAGATACGTCTTCTGATCGATGGCATTAGTTTTTGTAGGCTTTAGTGAGGCATCGCATCCAATTTCTTCTATGAGAATCTTTATTAAAGAAATTTTGTATTTATAATCTGTCACACCAGTATCACGCATTAAGTATTCTACTTCAATTTCACATTCGGCTAAAGCCATGAATATTAACCCTTTGCACTCGATTTATTTTCAAAGTTGTTGGGTGTCAACTTCTATTATTTTTTATCTAAATGAATTAAAATAATTGTTGTTTTAATTTTTGTAAACTTTTACAGTGTGGTACTGTTTTTTTGTCTACAGACTGATATGCGAGTTTTAGAGTAAATTAGTATAGTCACTTCCAGAGACATGATTGCTACTTGCGCTATATAAAGTCTCACAAAAACAATTGACACAGTGAATTCCGAAAGGATTATCGTTAACCAAATTAAAAAAGGTGGATTTGGATTTTTAATTTGAAATTTTGGCAACATGGCTCTTTTTTATGTAGGAGTCAAGCCTTAAGGTGGTCCACATATACAAAAATTTGTGCCGAACGCTTTGGCGTAAATATGTTTGCCGAAAATTAGGTAGTGTGGACTTGTGTGGCACGAAAACGACACAAAAATGTATGCCACATTCAACTCGCACGATCCAATTCTTGTCGGTTTTTAAAATTTTTTAACTAATAAAAGAATTTTTATAACAAACAAAATAATTTTAAGTTGTTATTGACTGACGACTAGACCTCAATTATTTCCACGCATGGCTGTGGCTAAAAATGGGAGGTGACATAAAAATTTGCGGCGAAAATGTTTACGCCGAATGCGTTCGGCACATATTTTTTGTATATGTGGAACCACCTCAATAAAAAAATATGGTAGGGAAATATAACATCGAATAACCTCAACCAAATTGTTAACGAAAAAAAACCCATTTAAAAGCAATGGAAATAATTTTAACTACGAGTAAATAAACTTTATGATGCAAAAAGATTTAATTTGCCAACTTGGTTTGTATACTCGTTTTGAGAAGAACAAAATGTTTAAAATTTTCTTCTATTTTAAAATTATTGCTAAGCAAGATGATGTCCATCATATTGGCCAACGTTATTACTTTGGGGACCGCTGATTGTATCGGTTTGGTTGACGTTTCAGATTTGTCGGTATTTCGCATTGGCATTTCTGATATAGTTTATAGGCCGGCCCCAGAACCCAGATAGCTTAGCTATTACTTCATATTACTCACGAGGTAGAATTGCAATGTGTAATCATGAAAATTTTCTACGCCGAGATTTTGCATAACAGAACGTTAAAAATCTATTTTTTTTTTAAATAATATTTGAAATACGCAAATGAGGCAACAAAAATGCTTATAGAGTTCGGTCCGAACCTTTTCGGTCTTTTTTTCGTTTTGAATATGGTAGTACGCGTGTGTGCACCTGCGTGTTACAAAGCTTTGGGAAAATTATAATATTTTAATAGACATTTTCATTTATTTAAAGGATTGTCACTATTTACCTTCAACAAGTATACGTGCTCATGTAGAAGATCTTCAATTAGACAAAATATCATCGTCGTCGAATTTTCTGATTTTTTTGGAGAACTGGGTTGACAATAACAACATTGTATAGATTCCAAAATTCGATATTGAGTGGAGTGAATAAAAACTCAGTATGAGTGTTCACTCAATATTTTCAAGTGAACACTCAAAAAATCTCCTCGTTAAGTATCGTTAAATAAAATACTCAACATTTTACGTAATGGAGAGAACACTCAATTTTGATGTGAATAAAAATAATTTGACGTGTGAATTTTGAGAGAACGCTCATATACATTTGAGTGTACCTTTTATCTGCCTCAATGTTTTTTAATACATAAAAACCGATATTTGTTTCATGATTAATCATGTTTTTTACTTTTTGTGTACTTTTATTACTCTGAAATATATTCAGTTTCTACGTTTTCTTGTAAAAAATGCAATTCTTATAACCACTCAACATTTTTCAAATCAAAGCGACTTAACGATTTAAAATTTTCGCCAGTATCACCAAAACGTCGAAGATTATATTTTTTTCCAGCTTGAATATTGAAATTTTTTATATTTTTTTAATCGTGTTTATAAATTTAGTATGCTTTGTAGCACAACACATTTGATATTTCTGCACTCTAAAATGTAAATTTCGTACGCGTGAATGAAATACGTATAAATATTTTTTATTCACACCAAAACGAGCGTTCACTCAAACAAGCTCACTCCACTCAAGAGAGTTCACTCAGAGTGAACACTCAGGTCAGGTTGCGTTGCGATCTACCATAATGTAAATGATGGAACCCGTGTTGTCACCCCACAAATTGACATCAATGCACTTCAATTGGAATCCTTGTCGGTTCAGGTTTCTAAAGTGGGAGAAACATTGCGAAAGCAGATTAGACCATAACACATTTGTAATTATTCCGGCAATTTACATGTCTTCCAACCAATCGATGGAAAATAGTGTACAATTTATCCACGGGAATTTGATAAAGTATACTCAAAAAGTATCGCGGATTCTGAAGAAAAAATTTGATAAAATTCCAAAAATTTGGAGTGGAGATTTCAATGTGAATTTTGCATTAGATACTGTGCTCCTTTTCATTCAATTCCTCAATATAGAATTAAATTTAAAAATGTGCAGCAGTCGTACTGAATCGACAACACGATCAAAAAATGTTATCGACGAAGTTTTTCAGCGATATGCTGATAGAATTCAAACTAGAGCATTCGTGTCCTATTTTAGTTACCATAAACCACTCGTGTCATTGGTCAAAATAATAATAAAATGTTAAACAAAACTTCGAAATTTTGTTTGTTGTTTTGTATTATGATGAATAAATCCTCTAATTATGCCACTCCTATGATACTGCATTCGTCTCATTCTCTCGCTGCTTAGATTCCGGATAGTTTCACTTCTACTGCGTGTAAACTATACACAATTTTTTTTTATGTTTAGAGCGACTCAGTCATTTCCGATAGGATGTTAATCCTTTTTCACATTTATTACAGAATCACCGCAAACCAGACACATCACACATCATTATAGTTTCATACCTTACCTTAGGTCATTTGCGGCAAAAGAATATTTCATCGATAACTATATTATATAACAGGCATTAAATTTATTTCAAAACGAAATGATTAAGGCACAAATTTTGAAACTAGCTGATTTCAACATATTTCAGTATTTTGCGGGATTTCGTTTAATTTTGTATTTCAGGGTTCCATTTACCGTGGTTCAAAATAAAATAAGAAATAAGTAATCTAGCCTTCTCGGTCTTTCATCAAATTTTATTAAGTTTTAGCATTTTTGTGGTAATTTTAAAGCAAACCCTAAGTATTAACTGCAAAATTTAAGTTCAAAAATTAATTTAAAGTTTAATTATATCAAAGACATCCAAGTGTTTAGCGTAGACTTACTCGGCTACTACAAAAAACTTCAAACCCAATTTTTCAATCATGCATATTTAAATATGGCCTGCGGTTGTCACACAATATAAAATATTTTCCGCCATATCCCGCTTAAACCAACAACTTTTACCACCATTTATCTATATTTTCCCAGGCGTATAATTGTTAATTTGTTCTGATAAAAATCAAATAATTGCATTTTTTACATAAAAGTCGATAACAAAATATAAATAGTAAGAGTAGTATGTAATATTATAATCAATAAATTCAATCAAATACTTTGTTATATGTCAATTCACAATGTAATTGTCAACATTGTATGCGCGCACCTATGAGATAGTCATATAAAAACATAAAAATTATTAATTTTTTTTTTCTATTTTATTTTACAATTTTTTAAGAGTCTTCAATTTCTATTATTTTCTTATATTTTTATGGCGTGATAATCAATAATCGCGGATAGAAGAAAACATACATCGCGGACATATATGCAATCATATGTTCATAATGATGATCGCATACACATACACATGTTGTCTTATTATTATAGAGATTACTAAGAGAGATAACATCTTTGATTACTATAATTATTATTATTGTTATGGTTATTGAATAATCAGTAGCTAAGCTAAAAAAATATAATATTTATTTTATGGATATATAAATTTTAATTTTTTTTTTAAAGAAATAGAAAATTTACTTAACGAGTAGATAATGTAAACGCAGAAGATGAGCTTTTCTTTGTCTGCATATCATAAACCTTACAAAATAAACAAATTTCTTTTATGTGATATGCGACCGCGAACATGCACGAAAGAAATATTTTATTTTTGTGTTAAACATGTAGGGGGCCTACACCGAACATGTATCGCGAGAGAGAACCACAATATACATATATATATATAAATAAGCTTAGAGGGATGCCAAAGGCTGTCACGGTGTGCTAAGTCACGATTTTATTCTTATAAGTTTATATAATATAAAATTTTAAGTAAATTAATGTTTTGTATGAAAGAGAAACCCTCTATATATAATACAAAATTATTTAATTATATTTATTTTATTATTAATATTATTATTATTGATGGTGCTCTAAAATAAACAATATTATAGTACAGCCTGGCCTAATTTAGCGCACATTTTTTACAATCTCAAATAAAAGTTAACAACTCATCTTATATAAAAACGTCATTTATCATCGACATCTTTATAAATAAAATAATTTTTTCACACGTTTATAAATAATTGGAGTACGCGCGAAATATAAATACAAAATATTGATTTACCGTCATCAAATTACAAATCATAAAATGCCCCCTCACTCTTTCGATGATAATAAATAATAATTAATCATAATACAAATTACACTTTGCGCACAAGTCGCACAAAATGAAAGATTATTTTTGCATTTATATATAAAAAAAAATAATAATAAATTAAATATATTTATACACTTGTTATTATTTATATTTTTCAATCAATCATAATAAAATAATTTATAATATTTATTTTATAATTTTAATTGATTATCTCTTTTCTTGAGATATGAATATATATGTACGAGTATATAGAGATAACAAAGAAAAGAATTAATTATAAAAAATACGTTGCATTTCATGACCGTAGCGAAGACAATTTTCTTCGTGTGTTAACCCTTTGGGTATGCTGGCGCGCGATGTAAGGTGAATTTTATTTACCATTATATTGATTTTATTTCTTTTCTGATTTTCTTTAATGTTTTCCAGCAATTAGTCGTCCTGTCATCGTGTACAATATATAAATAAATATTCACATTTGTAAAAAAAAAATATATTCAATTATCATTTCTAACACAATAATTGGAAACGCGTATTCATTGCGACCCTTGACGTTCCATACATTTAAAAAAGATCAATTTGATTTATTTGAATGATTGCTGAGCTTTTGATAATTTTTGTTTAGATTTGTTTGAAAAATTTGGTTTTAAATTGTTTTCCAGAGCTATTCTTATATATCTCAGATAGAGCAACTGTTGCACTAGAAAAATAATTATGATCGTGAGGCTATGTAAACTGGACTAAAACTGTAAAAACTGATAACTTCAGCAAAAATAAAAATGAAGTCGGTTACTACTAGCAATGCCACCGGCAGTGTTTTGCACAGGTTTGGGGGAGGTAGTTGGTTGACACGTAATCTATTACCTAGATTACATAGCGTTAATGACGTCGGCAATGTAAATAACGTCAACAACTTAGGAAATGATACTAAAAAGTTAATTTTACCGTTATATTAGTTACCCGGTCTCATAAATTCAGTTATCCTATCCAAAGACCTTTGATACTAAATCACATAAATTTAATTCCATTTCGTTGTCAGATCTGAAGCACTATTCCAGCTTTCCCTGCTTCAATTTGTAAAAATATTTTTACAGCCTTTAGTTGTCTAAATCTTATTTTTCTGGCCTACTGAGAAAATATTTTTGTGGAAGAGTGGCACTATTCTGGCTTTCCCTCGGAATTTGGAATTGGAAATAATATTTTCATTGCAGATTGTATATGTTTAAAAAACTTATAAAATTAAAAAAAACTAAAAATGTTTAAGACACTAATTTTTAATGACATCCCATTTGTATTTAACGAAACTTCGTTAAATTTTTTAATTTAAATTTATTTTTCCATAGGCGACAGCACAGGAACGGCGTTTATCGCAAACATAATTTTTTTAAAGTTACGTTTATAATTTTTGTTAATTTTTGTATGGTTACCCCTTACACTTGGTGTAATTAATTTCGAAATAAAGTTAAATGGGATAATCATTATCCCTATAAAAATTTTGTAGAACAAAAGTTTGCCAATTAATTATGTTTCGAAATTTTTTGCACTAAACTTATTCCCTTATAGTAGGCCAGAAAAATAAAATTTTGACAAAACTGCTATGCAAATATTTTTCCCAATTCCCTAATCCCAGGGGGAGCAAGAAATGCCACTGGTCGATATTTGCCAATATAACACCATAAATTGCCTAATTCATAAAAATTGTAATGTTTAACTGTGGAAATAGTTCAGCACATATAAAACGACGTAAACCTTCAATATTTTCCACCCATTTTAAGAAGATTTTTACATTCAAAATTTGGTCTACTGAATTGGATGCGAATAATAGTAATTTGCTTTAACAACCACTAAATTTAGAAACTTTCTATTAAAAATTGATATTGTCGGAATAAGGAGGCATTCTAAGGGTCTGCTCTAATCAAAGTTTTATGTTTAAGAGATTAATTATTTTGGCGCCTAGCTTGTAGAATTCATCAAGATTCAAGATTAAAGAACATGCCCTCTTTTCAGTAATCCTTCGACAAACAGAATCGATTAATAAATGTTTGCATTATTTTAATAGCAGATCTTAGATTTAACGTTAATTTAATTTTTTTTGGGAAAATTCAAAACAACGAAAAATTTTACGAGACGAGACATTTTCAATACCAATCCTTAAAACGTAACAGTTTTAATAGCGGGAGTATGAGTATTAATCTCTCAGAAGAGATGATATTCCATAACAATAGATGATTTATGACTTGTCATTAAATTAGTGGCTTCTGAATTAGTCACATTTGATTTTGAAACTATAAAACACGTAAAAATTATCGTACTTACAGTAGAATTGAGTGTTCAAAGCGATCCAATAATACTTACGATATCTTAGCGCTAATTTGTACAGTCCCAGGATTAATAACAACAATTAAACGATAAGATTTTTAACATGAAGTATTGTTACTGACCACTACGACGACCAACACTCTTGAAACGGGTAGTCTACAGTCGGGCTGTACAAGGATCATTTTCGTCGTAGTTTCTTTGCAGCACAAACTCTCGTGTTGAAATTTAGCAAAAAAAACCCATCCACTCCTTATTCGACGTTTCATCACACCACCATCAACCAATGACACTCACTTAATTCATCTTTTATATAATTTACTATTTATTCAGAAAAAAAGTTGCGTTTAAGTTTGATTGAGCAAAAAAACTTTCATCACCAATACATAATAAATAACTATGTTTTAAATTAATTGAATTAATTCGGAAGTGAAGAAAAATGTTAAAAATAAAATACAGGCAAAAAACACAAGTTTATGGCTTAAGCCAAGCATAAAAACTCACCCGTACAATCTGCCTCAGAGTACTCCGGTTGACATACGTGTGGTAGGCTAAAAAAAATAATTTCGGTTCTTGCCCTGACACTTTTCTTCACTATAAGAAACTATATTAAACTATATTTACTGCACAATCAAAAAAAATCAATACTATCTGCGATAGCGAACATAAACGAAATTTACTTGATATTTTGCTATTTTTTAGAATTACGTTATAAAATTTAAGCAAGAAAGAAACTTTGCATTTACACTTAAACATAAACTATTTAACTTTATATATTATTTGCCTTCGATGTGGTTATCCTTCGGTATTTATAGGGTACAGTAGCTGGTCCCGAAACCATATATTTATATATATATATGTGCGTATATCCCGGTGCGTTGATACAGTTGTTTTTTTATCTTTAGGATAATACCACGCCTGATGACCGTTGTGCGATATACACCTATATACGTTAAAACGTAGCGATCCAAATTCTGTATCCAATTCCAAAATAATTGCGAATTTATAAAGATCCGTTCAATGTTATTAACAATGCGGTTAGCCGTGAGACCCCGCCACTCGAGTTTTTGTATTCCGCAATTTATATACGCAGAAGCGGTTGAAAAAAAAATAGACTCTAAATAATTTGAATATAGAACACATAAAAAAGTTTAGCTTCATTTTCAGGCCATTTGCTAATTGAACGAACAAAAATTGAACGTTAGAAACTCACCGTTCAGGATTCGGCAGAAATTTGCATCCACACTTTAACTTAATCAAGTTTTTTTTTGTTACCGTCGACTTCGGTAATTTTTGTTTGTGGCCTTTTTTTTAAGGCTAGGAATATTTAGCTATAACTTTACACAAACTTTCAAAATTTAGATATTTTTCACTTTATTTATTAGACCGATATTGCGGTGTCTCACTTAGCAAATGAAATTTTTTTTTAGATTTTTGATGTTTGTATCATCAAGCAGATTATAATTGGAAGATTATGTATGTAAGTACTATATACTAGTACATATACCGTTTATGTACTCAAAAGTATTTAGCAATACCAATAATAGACAATAAAATATAAAATATTGCATTTTTATATACAAGGCATCTTGCTACTTATCCAAATGCAATATTTACCTATGTGACTATAAAATTTCTCTATGTACTATATGTTTCGTATTTGTATAACTTTGCTAGTAGTAGGCGAATAGGCAAAAGACAACCTATACTGCAGAAAACCCTAGATATTATGTACAGCAAGCACATACAAGTACGAGTATATATCCAAAATTGTAATATACATAAGCATGCGATTTGGAATAGGAAAATTGATTTTAACATCACTTAAAGAAGCGAAAAAAATTAGGTTGGAACGAAAGTTTCAATTTTATTGTCAATTCAAATTTTATCTTCAGTACTATGATTCGATAATCGTTACAGTATTACCAAATCAATACGGGTCTACAACAGCTCACACTGGAGTACGCTGCTCCTAACAAATTTAGTATTTCGTATGTTCTGCCAATATTATCCCTTTCTGCACCATCTCTTATCAAATAAACTTATTTATTGCGATAAAAGATTTCCTTCGACTGTCACAGGGCACAATTTATTATTTTATTTCTATTTTTGTTCAGTTTTTAAATAATTTGCCACTGGAAGTTAAAATATCATAAATAGCGTGATAAAATATGCAAACTAAGATTAGCAAATATGTAGTGTAACAATCTATTCGTACGAAGTATAATTTCCACGTCACACCATGCTGACTAATTTAACAACATTTTAAAGCATAACAGGTTTGATTTGCTGCTCTCTCAAAAAACCAATTTTCTAATGTGTTTTCTTTCCCAAAAATAATACAATTCCACTAGAAATAAGAAAATGGGATGGTTACGGAGCAGGCAGCCAAGTATTTTATTCCGTAGAATCCGTCCTGTTTTCTGCAAGTTATGATCCAAAAATTTACGGAGAATAACTGATCAGATAAGCAAGCAGATTTCAGCCATCCAACATATTGTTGTTGATCTTAATTTAACGTGTTTTTTTCTATGATTTATTTTAAGTTGACCACCTCCAGTTTTTTTTTTTTGTGATCAACTTAGACTTAATTTGCATTAACTACTCGTAAATTCTCCGGTGACAGAACCATATTTGATTGTGTCCATTTTTGACAGATTTTTCTGAAAAAGACGAGTTTTACCTTGACTTCACAAGTCACAAAAAAATAGTTTTGCTGTTTGCACTTTCTATAGCTTCTCTAACATTTCAAGTAGTTTTACCCTTGGCTTAAGCTCCATTGGCAGTTTTACTTCATATTCAGCCCCAGTGTTTTTCGTAACGATTGTCCTTAGTTTCTCACTGGCATCACTAGTGTTACACAGCCAAATAATTTCACCGTACGAAATATTACGACAGCTTATTAGTGGTACCATTTTTCGATAGAATGACATTACAAAACAGTGAAGATTTATCTTTGTTTTGTTTTATTACTTGATGTTGTTTCGCTTGCAACTTAACTAACTTGGTGGGAGTGCTCTTGACTACTACTGTAAAAGTTACGTTTTAAATTTTATTTTGGACTGCAATTAGAGAATGCGAATATTGTAAAAATGCAATATAAATTATTGTTTACACGTTTACAAATTATTATTATTATTATTAATTATTAATTAGCTTATAGAATTTGGGCACTGATTGCGGTTAGTATATTTTTTTGTCTTATACGATAAAAACGAAATTCACACTTAAACGATACATCTATAAAATTTTGTCATATGGATATTTTTTGTTATTTTATAAGCTGAACTTTTTTTCTATATTTAGTATTCTTTTGTTCTCACTGCCGTCAAAATTTTGAATTTTACGCAAAATTGAGCAATGTTCGATTTTTTAATTATTTATTTTAATTTTTCTCGTACGATAACAAAATATGATAATACTTTCAACCAATCAGAACGATTACTATGTATGTCTGTCAGAAAAAAAAATCTACATGAATCATCGCCATTACAGGGTCAAAAACATTACTAGAGGATGTGTTATGGAGAAGCTGAACCTCTAAATTTCAGTTACGACTTTAGCGGATCGCTTTAGATCATTATACCAATATAATCCTCTTCCTATGGATATTGCCGTACATTGGTCAATCCAGTTACCACTACGGGGTCAATAGGAAGTGAGTCAACTGCGTCGTAGAGAAAAAAGAACTGTATGTAAAAGTAATGTTTTATTGTTGATTTTTATCAGACTATTGAGTAATTTTTATTTTTATACCATATATTTGTTTAAATAACAATTTTATAAACCACTTTGGACCGCTGTAAAAATTTTACTATGTTTTGTGTTGTTTGTGGGAAACGTCACTTTCGATTAAATTGGTGACAAAGAAAAAAACGAAATTTTCCAAGTCCTTCCTTAACTAGTTTTGCCTCTACATATGTTTCTAATGTAATTCGGAAACTCGCACGATTTTATTTTTACCGCACCTTAATTTCTAAAAGGAAACTTATAAAATTGTACAAATAGTAAATTTTAAATAATAAATACATAAATTAATTAGTTTTCATGTACAATTTTCAATGGTTGGTCATAATTTTGAGGCAACTTTGCCTTTAAATTTACTCAATTTTTTTTTTTTGGGATTTATTATATTTTCTAGTCATTAATGTTTCATTTTTGGAAAAATTTTCATCCAATTCTCTAAGATCATCGCGAATAGGCATTTTATAACCTTTCATTGCATAAAACTTGAAAATTGTGGACCAGAACAGATCTATTACGACCCAGACCTATATGACAAGAACAATTTGAATATAGACACTCACTAGATTTTATGATGTTACCGTGGGCAGCCAATCCAAAAGCCATAAATTTGAATGTAAATATTGTATAGCTCCACAATGGATGATAAATATGGAGGGTTTATGGCCATTTCGTACAGATAGTCTCTGTACGTGCTGACTTCTGTTTTCATGAGCTAAGCCATTTGTCTTTCTAAAATCCAAATAAATTCGGTTCCGTTCTTTTATGCAAAATCGCATTAAACTAGATTTCATGAGCATTACAACTTTACAAGTATTATAACAAATTTACCGAAAATATTTAAATTTCCATTTTTAGATCTGTGATATAGGTTTTAGAACCACTAATTTAACCTAAAATAAATTATGTTTTTTTAAAATTCCTTAGAGGAGGCTAATTTAGCTTTGAATCACAGATATGTTAATCGTCAGGCTAAAGTCAGTGAATTTCGGTATTGCTCTTCTTTTTCATCTCTAAACAAATTGCCATTTAAACTTCTTGCAGCAAAAGTACTAAAGATTTCTCGAAAATATCGTAAAAAGTACTATAGTATCGACAAAATCATCCATGATATGAAGATGATCAATAGAACAACTGCGGGTTCACTAGTATGCATCAGATATATAGCATCAGTAGTATATACGGTTAATATGACTTAATAAGTTTAATTACCAAAAATCTCTAAGCTCTTTAGATATTTCAGTACACTTAACAAGCTGAACTGATTGTCCATGAGCTGCAACAAAAGAGATAACGTTTTTGTTTAAATCACAGAGCACGGTTTTGCATTCTATCCATTGACACAGTGGCCTGCTATTTTATAAACTTCAATCTTAATATTTAAACTTTTCAATTTTAAACCATGTAAAGTGATATATAGCTCATAACTCATAACACGAACAGCGGTTTTGTTTGGATTTCTTTGCCACTCGTTTTGCTATAATTCTCTGCAAATATTAGATGGTACACTTGATTAAAAATTATAACAAAAATGTAACTTCATGGTTTTACTAAATTTTGCAAATTGTTGTTTAATAGTCTTGAAATCTATAACCAATTTTGGTAATAAACTTGCTTTAAAGTTTATTACCAAAATTAATAGAACAAATGAGTTCATTAATATGTTGCGGTCAACACTCGCCTCTCGTTTTACCACGGATTTTTACATAGATCTCGAATACACCACACATGATTTATAAAGCGAAAAATTAAACTTACAGGCCTTTTGGTGAACCTGTTTTGCAAAACTATTCATGTTTAAATTTTAGAAAACTAACAAGGCCCATGCTTGTTGGTTGAAAATTAATCTCGTTTGTGAAACGTACAGCTTCATACAATGGAGCAGCTTCATATTAGTTCATCATTTGTGCCCATTTTGCAAGAAAACGGTTTTGCTGTTTGCACTTTCTAGCTTCTCTGGCTGGTAATTTAACGATCGTCGCTGGCATCATTAGTGCTACAGTGTAAAATATGAGCGGTATATTAGAGGTTGTTTCGGTTGTAATATAACTAACTTGGTGGGACCTCTCAGAAGTACTGCTGCAAAAGATTGTGACTACTTCGCCAGTTTTTAACTTTCTGAAACATTACTTTTAATTTTTCCATGCTGGGCCCCTATCTTTAAATGGTTTGCTGTTAAATGATGCATCATTTCCATACAACAAGAATAATTTTCCAGAACGAGGAGTTTGGGAAGAAATTTTTCTTCAGAATTTTGGCAATCTATCTAGATGATTGCAGATTTTCTTTATAAGATATGCTTGTACGAGATGCAAGCAAGAAGTAACACGCCCCTCCAACAAAGTTTCTAAAAATATTTGTAAACAAAATTAAAGTCACTCACAATGGGCATGGCGGCACCTTATTTTGCAAATTTACCCATTCAAGGTGTATTTGAACATATATATTCGAAATGATCTGACATTTCCTATTTCGCTTGTCACTTCTTTTTATTTTATTTTCCTTTAATTTGAATTAAATAAATAATTGACCACAACGAAATACCGAAAATCGTAGGTGATAAAAATCAATTGTTTGCAAACCATTTTAGGTATTGTAAAATGTAGAAATTTTTGAGTGTAAATATTCGATCTTCTCGTAATTTACAAGGATTAATTGTGAGGTTTCGGTAACAGTTCTCATATTCTGAGTCATTTCTATATATATTTTTCTAGGGCAAAATTTTTAAACCCCAAATTTATCTATCATTAGTTTATATAACTCCGCGGTTGATATAAAGCTTCTAAACTTCCAAATGGGGTTCCTCTAAGAAGACTAGTTTTCCACTGAGAAGTAACTAGTGTAAATAAATTTTCTAAAGGCATAAAAACTAATGATCAGGTTAATCAACTTTTCTATGTAAATAAAGAATCAGTATTACACGTCGGTTTTAAAACCACCGCGTGAACTTTCTGATAAATAGATACATTTAAATGCAAAAGTGCTTAGAGCTGAAACCTTGCGAGGTAATCAGAACTTCCGTCTATAAATTGACAAACCAGAAAAACTCAATGGAAATTGGGAAACATTGCAAATTTCCAATAAGAAAACTGGTCGCAAAATAACTCACGAAAACATTCTCTTATTATACAATCATCATTAATTTTGAAAATTGAATCAGTTTTTCATGATACACAATGAATCGAAAAATTAGTTCTGATTTGCAAATTTCCACAAAAATTAAAATCGAAATTTGCATTAAATAATTGATGCAAAAACTACGAAAAACTTTCTGTCGGCCTGTGAACATGGGACCGACATGAAATAGAATTTCCTCTCCCATCATACCAACCCGAAAAATTTAGTACTTCATTTTAGAAATTATGAAAAATTGCTTGTAGTAGAAAAATAAATCGAGTAAAAATAAAACCAATCGCTGTCCTTGCGGAAAATGTGTAACTATGTACCGAGAAAATGCGCACCGAGTGCGCGCGAAACAACCGTTATTTGGCACTCGATTACACATAAATATTTAACTAAAAAAAAAGATTAAATGAAAATTGAATAAATAAAATCAAAAAACATATTCTCGCCTTTGTTAATAAAACGACTGGCCCCGATTGGCCACCCGTAAGTTGAATCCAACGTGGCGGCACGTCCGCCGTTATAAAAAAGAATCGGATAAAGTTGGGCGTCGTCCTGCCGTTGTAATATTGTATAAATGCCGTAAAAGTGAAACGAGACTCAACTGGCCATCCGCAGAAATTTGCAGCACTCGTGGGTTATGTGCCACCCCTTCAAAAGTTCGTTACACTTTACGGTGCCCATTGTGCTGGGGTATAGGGAACTCTATTTGCAACCGGTAGAATGTAACTCTAATTATTGAACCAGCTTGGACATCGTTCTTAAATCCATTACACCAAATACGATTCACTGTTATCCACCAGGTGTATTGCTCTGCGTCGTGTAAGCACTTTATCAACCCCGACAATTAATTTTATCACTTGTGACCAAATTATTGTTTTCGACACTCAAACGGATAAAAAAATCCGTATTTAGCCACAATAAAAAGAATGAGAAAACGCACGGGCGATTCACTAATTCAAAAACACGAACCTCTAATTTTTTAGATTTTTATTTATTAAATAGATTTATTTATATAGATTTATATTTATATCATATATAATATAATTTTATATTTATTTTAACACAATTTTCGAATGTTAACCAAATTATATAAGTATTATTATTAATTTTCCAACGTAGTTTTATTATTTTTTAATTAATTGTCATAAACAAAAATGGTTGAAATATTCGAGTTTTTCGTATGCATAAGGAAACTACTCGACTTCGTTCGTTTCGTGCGCGTCATTCGCCTATCACTTCACACTGCACTCTAATCCACACGCCAAAACGAAAAACAACAAAAAAAAATTCCTTTACATGCTCACCGGTCGCACACACGCACGAGGTGCACCCACATTGGTCCGGCTCTCAAAATTATTCGACATTTATACGCCATGCGGTAGCAGGAAGCAAAACGTGAACTAGAGTATAAAGGCCAATTCACACTCACAACAAAAAAACCTTAGTGTCAAATGCTGGTCAAATTACCCAAATGGTGTTATGACCTCGCAAGGAGGAGTAACAACGTTTCCAAAACCTTTCAATCATAAATAACTTATATGTCACATGATTTTAGACGATATGTCACATGATCATAATAGAATGAGAAAGATTTATCTGTAATCAGCGCCAGAATGGTAATTTCGAGTACTAATATTCATCAGCTTTAATTGTTATATTATACAAGACCTTTTCATTGATATGTCACAATGATATATTATATAATAAATCAATAGTTAGCTACCAGTGCCGCAATGGTGGATTTATCAACTAAAGCACTAATAACAAAATTAATAGTTTTCCCAAGACCTTTCACATGATCTATGGGAGTGAAAAAACTGCAACTGCTGCTTTGAGCGCTACAATGGTTGTTTTGAATACTATGGTGCTTCAGAAACGTTTATGGGATTCTTCAAGACCTTTGAAATGATATCATAACGATTGGATTGAGTACTTTCTTCAAGACCTATTCAACAATATATGACTTGCAATTATTTATTTTAGAATAAACAAAAAAATTAATGACAGCCCAAAACGGTGGATTTATGAACTAAACTTGTACTGAAAATGTTGTCTGATCCAAGACCTTTCAAACGTTATAATACTAAACGAGTATATGAGAAAAATGTAAAGAAATATCGTGATTTAGTGTGCTTTTTTAGGCGAGTTCCTATGGCGGGTATCCGACTCCCTTGGGGTAGAGACCCCAAAAGCTATTCAATTCTCTGATTTAAAAAATAAAAGAAGATTGGCGAAAGTAGATTACAACTTCATAAGCCGCTTTTGATATATAGACAGACGGACAAACTTTTTGTTTGCGTTTTTGGGAGCAGACACCTATCAAAACGTCAAGAATAATGATTTTGAACCAGAGTCCTTTTTCATCCGGATTTTATTAACTTGCTTTATGGAAATTCATTCAAGCATAATAACTCCTTTATAAAAGTACATAAATTTATAGTCTGGCTGTAAGTACCTGAGGTAATGTAGTTTACTTCCAACCCCGTGATGAATTGAGTTTAGCTTTCAACAAACAAACAGCAGGCATACGATTATTCAAAATGATATTGGGTTTAATTCTAAGATAAAGTTCCAACAGTTTTGATCAATAAATCAGAATTCTCCACTGTGGTGACTGTAATTCAAATAAATGTTATCGAATAAGTTTATAGCAACAAAAATTGATACCTAACCCAATTTCTAAAGAACTTCTAACTATATTTTTTTGTTTTAGAAGTATTTAGTGGAAGGTTGGAATTAATATTTTCCACGAAAAAGTGTTCAGTTGTGAAATGCATTGATTGATTGGACTGTAGAACCAAATATTGGACAAGCGTCCTGGATAACGGCGGGACTATTCCTATACAGCCTATTTACACATAACAATACGAAGGATAGGAAAGGTATTTTTTTTTTGGGACGGAACGACCCGGTTTCAGACACCTAGCAATCGTACGGCACAACACAATGCTAATCTGCTTCTAATCTACTAGAGGAAAGATAAAGGCTTAGTCTTCAACAATTGCCTCTCTAAATCAGCAACCTGAGGAAAAAAAATTTAATTTTTTCAGGAAATTTCCTGAAATTTAATTTTAAATTAATATTTATTTTCCGGCTTCCTAAATAATATAAACATTTATTAATTTAATCGTCCTGCAATACCACAATTTACAATAAAGTTTTCTGAAACCATATAGTTATTTGAATTACATAATATTAAAATTTACACTAAAATCCATCAATCAGTTCCCGGAAAACTATATCATTGTTATTCAATACCACATTAACTACCAGATTGAGTATTCCAAATAAATTTAGCTTATTTCGCAAAAAAATCAAACGTTTTATTAATTTTGGCCGCCAAAGAATATTCGTTTAATTACCAAGCAAACTATACACGTAACATTATGCCATGCTCAATGGAGCTTATAACCACTTCTCAACCAATTACTGACGAATGTGATATGCAGAATTGGATTGGCACTCTAACATAATGCTCAATAACTAGGCCATCCTCTTAACAAATGAATGTCGAAATTTTGATATTCGTCGATAATGAATGGAACCAAGCCGTCTCCTAACCGACAACTTTCCAATTCAGTTTGCAGAGCTGGACTAGGATTCTAATAAAAAAAGGTCAGCTTGTATTGGTATTTTAACGTATTTTGTTGATGAAGTTCTACAATCCGACCAGTCTGAATAGAACTTGGCTATATCCCAAAAAATATATTGTTAAACCAGGTGTTCAGAATTGCGTGGGGATTTAAAAATGAACTTTGGAGAAGCTCTGGATGTTAAGCCGTGCTAGGCAATTGCTTAACCAATCATGTTCGGTCCACCAATCGGCCAACGAACTATCCAGTTCCTCCATTCACCATAGCCAAACCAAACTTGGCCGTAACCCGCTAAAAAATGAAAAAAGTGTTCAGTTGTGAAATCTAACTCTTTATGCTAAAGAATCATAAAATTTCATCAACCTTCTTCACAATTAGATTTTCATATTACATTTTCCTCGTATTTTATTCTCTAATAAAAAATAATAAAAATCTAGCATGACTTTTGTGCCCTAAAGTAATTTTGAATAGAAAATATAAAAAAAAAATAAAAATCTATATACTTGTACCACCGATCGCGTTTTCCCATTTTATTATTGCTACAAACTTTTTTACGTACAACAACAAAAAATAAACTATAAATTTTCATTCGTATTTATATTATGCATGTATAGCCAGACCTCGCAACAACAACAAAATGGTATAAAATCGCGATCAATCGCGAAATAAAATAAAAATACTATTAACCTGCAATTGATACAACATAGAAATTTTACCGGCACGTCATTTATTATTACGAACGATATTACATAAAAAAGGTTTTCTTTTATCGTTTTTTTTTTTTTTATTTTTGCTTATGTTTTAAAATTTTAATTTATATCAAATGAAAATACAAAATCGCATTCATGTCTCATGAACCAGAATTGTTGATACGAAAATATTAAAAATTGTGCATTTTGTGTATATCTTAGACACAGACCTATAACAAAAACCAGTCCAATAGGTTTTTACTTTAACAATTAATTGTTATGTTGGATGTAGACGTGTACTGGTGTACAGAGAAAAGACACACAGTATGTTGCATAAAATTTTCTTTTTTTTTTTTATTTTATGATTGCATGTAGGAATTTTATAGCCGTGATGAATAAAAATTTGAATTAGTTCAAGGTTTTGAAAGAAGTTTGCTTTTCTATTTAATTATGCACGGTTAAATTAAGTACGAGTACCTATGTATGTTTTTATATACCAAAAGCAAAAAACATGTTTAGTGTCTCGTATATTATTTATTTATAGACGTGAGGAAAAGGTTGGCTTCAAAGTAGGTGCTCGATTTTTTGTCAGGTCCCCCATTTATAAAAAAAATATAAAATCAAGTGAAAGGCAAAAAATTTTGTATAATCATTGTTTTTCCGTATTGTTTGTTATTATGATCGATATGATGGAAATTCAGATTAAACTGAACACAATACAATGAACTTTCCAAATGCTGTGTGTGTGTTCACAAAAAAAAAAATAATAATAAAATAAATTGGATGATTTTCTGAATTCACATAATTAGTGTCAAAGAAATGGGGCAATAAATTTTATTCTCTTAATTGTAATCTTGATAAACTTGAAAATGTATATTTATAAATTTTTGACAATGATTTTTCATGAAAATACAATAATATTAATAAACAACTCTTCGTCGTATTATTGACACCTGTTGATATATTTTTTGTGCTTTGTGGAATTATTTTTAATTTTTTTTTTTGTAAAGTGACATGTGACTATGTGCCCATTTTATTTTTTTTATTGTAAACTTTTCTTTATAAAATTTTAAGTGTTTCGTGTTTAATAGAGGAGAAATGATTTATAAAACAATAATTTAAAAATATTTGTTACGTGCACCTAACAGCATTTTAAAACCAATCCGAGGAGCGAGCTATGACATTTCACCTTGCTTTGAAAGTTGGTATATAAACACCCAATTGCTATAAACCTCTTTTTACTATTTATAGTGGGATACTTATGCTACACTTCGAGGAAGCTGTTCAATCAGCTCGATCAAACAAGCAATTTCTCAGCAGGAAAGTCATTGACGATACACTAATGACTCGGCAGACGTACACATATAGATATTTATCAGCATATTTTTTTAGACAGATGATTCGTTTGCGGTATGTCTGAGAAAAGTCGCATGTGAGAAGTCATACACGAATCGTATGTGACATGAAGAATGAAAGGAAATTCATTTGTTATTTTAAATGCACATTTTATTTTTGATTTAATAAATTCAATTTTGTTTCACATACAACGAAACGTGTGGTCAATATTTTTTGTTTTTCCATTTTCGGGGTATACAAACAAATCATTGTGCTTACCAACTCTGGAGCAGGCTACATATAATTGACCGTGAGCTGATGTTTAGTTAGTCGTATTTCAATAACATTGGGGGCTACCCGAATTAAGAAAAGTGTTTTTTCTGAATATAAATAAGTGTTTTTAATTCATTATGAAAATGATTTAAGAAAAGTTGATAGAAATGAAATAATAAAAGTTGACTTAATATGTGCACTTCTTAATTCATTTTCAAAATATTTTAAGAAAAGTAAAAAAACTGAAATAAAATAAGTTTTTTTTAAATTATTTAGGAAATGGTTTTAGAAAAGTATTCAAAAAATATGTAATTCAATTTTTCCCGGAAAATTTTGAAATTTTTTCAGTTATTTTTTTACTTAGTTTAAAATTATAAATAAGTCACAAATAAAACGTAAAAATGTACTACAGTAAAAACCCGATCATCCGGCATACAATTAACCGAAACACTTAGTTAACCGGATTTTTAATTTTGAGGAAGTTTTCTTTTTGCTTTTTTCTCTTTCATATTCATTTTGAAAGTTGCAATTGTCTTTTGCACATTTTTACTAATGAAAGCATTAGTTGAAAATTTTGAATGACTTTAATTTTCAGGTTACAGTAAAATCCCGATTATCCGGCATCCAATTATCCGGAACATTAGTTAACCGGAATTTTAATTTTGAGAAATTTTTTTTTGCTTTTTTCTCTTTCATACCCATTTTTTAATTCATTGTCAAATTTGCAATTATTTTTTGCACATTTTCGTTAATGAAAGCATTAGTTGAAAATTTTGCATAGGTTTAATTTTCATATTACAGTAAAAGCCAGATTATCCGGCATCCAATTAACCGGAAAACTCAGTTAACTTGAATTTTAATTTTGAGGAAGTTTTTTTTGTTCTTTTCTCTTTCATATGCATTTTTAATTGATTTTCAAATTTGCAATTGTTTTTTGCACATTTTCATTAATGAAAGTATTAGTTGAAAATTTTAAATGGCTTTAATTTTCATATTACAGTAAAAGCCCGATTAACCGGAACACTAACCGGAATTTTAATTTTTAGAATTTATTTTTTTTTTTGCTTTTTTCTCTTTCACAAGGGAAATTATTTTTTTTCATTATTCGGAGATTCACAGGAAATACACTTCACTTTACTTTTTTTCTGTTTTGTGCATTATTCATAACATAATATTATTAAATTTTGGGTACTCGTATGGATGTACTCATATACATAATATGTATGTATTTATTATTTGCAATAAATTCAATGAACTGATGTATAAAAAAATGTTTTCTGGTACATAATTTGAAAATAGTTTATTTATGAGAATCCTAAAAAATAATGAAACCAAGCGAAATTCTTGTAAAATTTCTAGTTTTAATGAAACATCCAATTATCCGGAATGCTCTCATCCCCAAGCATTCCGGATGACAGATCCCTTAGTAAAGTATATTTTCTGTGAATTCCCGAATAATAAAAAAAATAATTTCCCTTGTAAAAGAGAATTTTCCCTTGCAAACAGATTCCTAAAAATTAAAATTCCGGTTAACTGAGTGTTCCGGATAATTGGATGCCGGATAGTCGGGCTTTTACTGTAATATGAAATTAAAGCCATTCAAAATTTTCAACTAATCCTTTCATTAATGAAAATGTGCAAAAAAACAATTGCACATTTGATAATGAATTAAAAAATGCATATGAAAGACAAAGGAAAGGGAGAAAAGCAAAAAAATTCCTAAAAATTAAAACTCCAGTTATAACCGGTTTTGATAATTTCATCGATAAATATTGACTGAAATCAAAAGAGGTCCAAATTGCGCGGGAGCAGAAAGTTTGACCCGTTTTCCCAATATGGCCAAAGAGTCAAAACGTGACTCAAGTCACAGGGTATGATAGCGGTAGATTTCCTCTTTCACATGAACTTTGAATCATGAGAAAATATGCATTTTTAACAAAGTTATTGAATAATTTGTCCGCCCGCTCATGTGTAAATGCACGGACTATGCTCTCCGGCATACAACACAGAAACTTAATATTCTAAGTGCGCTTGGGCCCGTTTATTTCGGAAACGGTCAATTTTTTGGAAAATGTTTTTATGACCATTTTTATAGAGAATTAACTGATCTTCAATTCTTATTTGAAGAAAAAATCTCGAACTGCCATATTTTGGGAGATATTCGCCGAAAATCGATTTTCTAGGTCTTCTGGGGCTATTTAAACACAGGTAACTAACTTACAGGTACTTACATTTACTGGACTATGGGAAATAATGTGAGATCAAAACAAAATTCAATTGACCCTACGATACATTATTGGTGTTTCGAAAAAGCCTGCTACCTGTTAAAATTTTATCAAATTGAATAATAGTTTAAAATCATTTGTTTAAGCCTTCATTATTTTTGAAACCTTGCTCAGTTTATACAAATGTGTATCTACACTTAGCAATCCGTGCGAGAGCATTTTTTAAAAAAACAAAATATTGTTTTTTGTGATTTGTTTAACACTACCCAATATCAGAGATAATTAAGAAATTTGGGGCTATTAAGGGAAATAAAGAAAAGTCCAAAAAATAATATTGAAATATTTCGCAAATATCAAAACTAAATCAATTCACGATATATTTTTATCACTTTGAAAATTCAAATTAGTGCTGGAATCTGTAACTAAGATAATTTGTTTAACACGTTAAGGTCACAGGTACTGTTAGAATCAAATATGTTGTCACGCCATGAGCAGAAGTCATAAAAAAGTTTCAAATCACCATTTTCTATATCTTTTCGGATTTTATAACATTTTTGCATATTTACAGTTGTTAGATAAAAAAATGTATTAATAGCTTTCAAATAGCGCTTGAAGGTATCGCGCGACTTAAAACAAAAAAAAATCTTTAAAAAATATTAATTTCAAAATTTCCCATCATCATTAATTTATTGTGATTTCTCCGCAATCCATACATCTTATGCATGATGCGCACTTGGAGACTTCCCATGTACAGAGATCGCAATTTTTTTTTTAATTTCCCCCCTCGTCGTATTATTATTATAACACACTGCAAAAAAAAAAAATAATAATTTTTTTAATATATCCAAATTCATTAAAACAAAGCAAATGTAATGAAATAAAATTTTCGGTTTGGGTTTATTGAAGTCACTCAATGAGCTCTTAAATATATATCTTTAAATGAAAATTACATCACAATTCATGTAGATATAGAGTGTATTAAAAAAAACATAAGACAATATCATGCTGATTCCGAAATACGAGAGTATAAATAAAAAAAATTCTTGTTAATGAGTTAAAAATTGTTGAACATAATTTATTGGGCAAAAAAAAAATTAAACAAAGAAAACAAATTAAATTAATGACCAATTTTTGTCATATTCGCGTTTTAACCAATTTATTTAAAAAAAAAAAACACAAAAATTTTAAAAATTTTGTATCTTTTAAAAGAAAGTCTTACATTGTCAAATATATACAATCTTATATATGTATCTTAGACAATTGACTCTTTACATGTTTTGTATATACATGTATTTATATAGACACAGTGGATATATAACTAGATAAATTTTTGTTTGATGAAGTTTCCAAATATATAAATTGCGTGCTAAATGATTGACCGTTTTTCGAGATTTTGTTTTTTTGGTTTGGAGATATAAGATTTCATTTCTAATTGATGTTTTAATTATAAATTTTAATTTGGGTTAAATTATATATGATTGGCAGATTTTATATTTCTAGTTAACTATATAAGGGGAATTCCAATCATGTGACATTTTTTGGTACATAAAACTTTATTATTCATCCTGTCGGTTAAATGAATATGTATATATATATATTTATTCATGCCAGTTTCACATGCCATATAGAATTTAATCCAAATTATATAAATTTATAAAATATTTTATTACATTTTACCAAAAAAAAAAAAAAAATTCAATTTGGTTTTGTATTTCACAGAGTAAAATAACTTAAATTACAAAAAAATTAATTAAATTATAACTGTACAAAAATAATAAGTAGCCAGATTAAGAAGGTAAATAATGAGAAAGAAAAAAATTTGTCATCACTAAATAAGTTAAAGACCAACAAAATACAACAAAAAAAAATCTGTCGGCGGTAACTTAAAATTACAGAAGATTATTTATAAATTATAAGACACACACACACACACAAAAATAAATGTGTACGAAGGTGATAATTGAAATTAAAAATATTTTATTATCAAAAACAAAAACCTTTAAGAAAATATGAGATCAGGATTATATGGATACATAAATAGTTTTTATTGACCTAAATTGTCTTTCATGCGGCTTTGAACAGTATATCAGCGCGGCGACGTGGCGGCTGTACATTTTCAATGTAAGAAAATCCTTTCACTTAAGATACATAAAAAATACAAATAATAAAAATAAAAAAATTTCTTTATCCCTTACCGGCCAATTAAATGCTTACGTATTTATATATAGACATAGTACATGCCCCACTTACATACAATTTTTTGTGTAATATTATAAAAAAAATGATGATCGCACTCACGATTTGTATGTATATTACACAACATAACGTTTCTAGTTTACCTTACTTTTCCAAATCCTTCAATATAAAAATATTTTTATTTTCGTTTTCCAATAAGATGACTGGCTGCAGGCTACAGAGTGACGCAGTGATAAACAACGCATATTAAATAACGCAGTTCGATAATATGACGCGCTTCTGTATGGAAGAATTTGATACGCTATGTAAATTTAATATAAGTAAAATGTAGACAAATAGACAATTTTATATGACGGCTCAAATGGAATTGCGTATGCAGTTTACAATTGAAAATTTTATTAATTTGACAAAAAATCAACATGGTGTCGAAAATATCGTAGACAATTTATTTTAGTAGACATAATGTCAACAATTAGTAGAGCATGTAGATAATTCGTAAGTAATGTAAATAACAATTGGGGTTTTCAATACGAAGACGAATAAATTCGATTTTGGCAACCCAAACATTTGAGATTATACGCTTAACTCTTTGGGGCTAGGTAGGTTAAAAACTGCCCCACCTTTTGCTTAGATTTTCAGGTAAAGTGGGATATATTTTAACCCACCTTGAAAAGTCGAAGATACTCATGGTCACAGAAAGTTTAATATTTTTCTATAATTTTTCATATGTTGGCAATGCTATGCACCAACGGCAAATGCGTAAATAAGTGAAAAAATTTATACAATTGGTGTCTAACCCTAATGTGAGTGACGTGGATACCCTGGTACCTTTGCTCTTTTAGACGTCTATTTTTGTATGTTTTACTCCAAATAAAAACTTAAAATTTTATGAGAACTTCTAGTTCAATTTGTATAGATTACGATTATACTTAAAAATGAGAAATGTTACCACGTGGACGAATGTGGAAAAAATAATTTAATCACTCAAATTAAGATATTATTTTTTCACTCACATGAGAGCTAAAGATGATTTTGAAGACATTATCGAAAGAGAAGAAATATCTTCAGATCCATTGATTGCATTGATGAAGCAAACTTTAGTGACGATTTATTAGAATACCGAAGGAGATCATTTCTAACTCAGAAGATGAATGTGAAAATGAAGTTATACAAAGCCAGCTGATTAGACAGTAGAGTAAAAATTAGAAAACCAGCATCACTTGAATTATTTTCTTCTAATTCTGGCCCAGTTAAACACATGATCGATCTTCAAAGTCTATCACTGCATGATATAATTCGAACATTCAAAGGAATAAATTTTCTAATGCGAATTAATAAACTTTCCAGTTATCGTGATTATTATGAGGTAGCATACCATATAAATAAGAAATGATGGGAGTGAAGTTTTTACAAATTAATAAAAATAAGCATGTATTAGAAACCACACTATTAAAGTATTTCTTATAAGAATTTTGAGTGAAAAATTAAATTTTATGTGGATTTAAAAATAGTATAATATTATGAGAGTGATTTTCTTACCAATCAATAAAAATAAGCATGTATTAGATTTCACACTGTTAAAATATTTCTTATAGGAATTTTGAGTGAAAAATTAAATTTTATGTGGATTTAAAAATAGGATACTATTATGAGGGTCAAGTTTTTACCAATTAACAAAAATAGGCATGTATTAGAAATCACTTTGTTAAAATATTTCTAATAGGAATTTTGAATGAAAAATTAAATTTTATGTGGATTTAAAAATAGGATAATACTATGAGAGTGAAGTTTTTACCAATTTACAAAAATAATCTAGTATTAGAAATCGCACTGTTAAAATAATTCTTACGGGAACTTTGAGTGAAAAATTAGATTATATGTGTATTTCAAAATAGGATAAAATTATGATAGTGAATTTTTTACCAATTATCATAAATAATCAAGTATTAGAAATCACAAAATTCTTACATGAGTTTTGAGTGAAAAATTAAATTTTATGTGGATTTAAATATAAAATAATATTTAATAAATTAATTATTCTAATATGGCGCGAATGTATAAAAATGTTTTAAGGTAAACTCTCACATTGCTCACGAATGTTGTTTTTAATTAAAAATATTAGTGGCTCCTTTTAAATTTCAGTGCATCCAATTCTGGAAAATGCCAAGAAATTACGGAGATTACACCAAAAATCAATCAAAAATTAGTTGTTTTTTGGGGCTTGGCTATAGCACAATATTTTTTTAAGTAAAACAGTCATTGGATTTTTTTTATTTTGTATATAATTTAATTATATTTAATTATTATATTTTATATAATTTAATGCAACCAACTTCAGAGCCGAGATTCTACTTTCACACCTAATATATTAGGAGTTGGGAAAAAACACTTGTAGACTGAAACCTTTATAAGAATTTTAACATAGAGACGCTATCCATGCATTCGATCTTCTGTGGATCTGCATAAAGAACAGAAGATCGCCATTATATACGTCAACTGCATAAATAACGAGATCACCTGAAAATAATAAGTTTCGCTGCGTCGAGTTGCTAAACTCGCAAGACGTAAATTATTCAAAATCAAAAAAAAAGACGTATTCGCCAATGCGAATTTTGCTCAAAAAAAGCAAAATGGTACTAAGAAAGTCCATATTAAAATTATATACCATGTTTGACAGGCCCATTTAGTAAGAGTTACATCTCTATGATTGCATTTTAGTGCAACTTCTAAGATGTTTTGTTATTGGCGGTAATGAGATTCACTACCGCCGAGTCATAAGGAGTCTCGTTGCGAATTTTTGTCAGAAATCGTACTGCGCACTTTATACCCGTTCCATTGGGGTGTTTTGTTATTGTGAGAATAAATTGAATTTCCTCAAAAATAGCAAAGAGCCGTTGAGAGTTTTGTTCAAAACAATCGTACTGAGTAAGTCTATAATGAAACGGTATATTCGTTGTTTGATTGGCCAAGCTCGTATGAGTTATATGGTGGCATTGTGATGCATTGTTATTGTGAAAATAAATTAGATGTACCAAAAAATAGAAAGAGCCCAAGAGAGTTTTGGTCGTTTTCGCAGGTCTGTTCTATAGGAGGTATCACTGTTTGGTAGGATTTTGGTGCTATTTTTGAGTTTGTCTTTAACGACCAATTTCATTCAACAACCTTCAGCTAACAATTGTTATTGAGAGTATTATTGTATGTTTTTAAAGGCTAAATGGCATTTAACGGGTTGCAATGGGGTATTATTTCTTTTTATTAGTAGTTTTATAACACACATGAAATATGTTATTACACATATTTGTAATATGTTGTTACAGTCCTAACTACAATGTTAAGCCTTTCATGAACAAGATATTAAAAAATTTCATCATCACATTTCATCTCGGTGAAAATTTAGGCGTTGATGAATCTATATTCAAATTTAAACGACGTATCAGCATGAAATAATATCTTCCCGAAAAACCAATTAAAGCTAGATATAAGGTGTGGATGTTGGCTAATAAATCTGGTTACAGCTTTAAATTCGTTATATAGGCAAAGTTAACAATCAAGTAGCAAAAAATCTTGGAAAAAAAGTTGTAAATTATCTTACTGCTATGTCGGTGGCAAAGAACACAAATGGTTTTTGTCAATTATTTTACTAGCGTTATGGCCAGCATTGTGAGATATTCATATCCTGAGACCCTGTATTTGGAATCGTACTTCCCAATTGGTCCAGTTATGTCTCCGTTATGAGCATATGTATCACGTATCATGATCTTGGGTCCTTGTAATTTTGAGTTATTCATATTCGTAGACGGTTTAGTCCCACTATGCTCCTTCCTAAGGGCCGGCGTTTTAAACCTTGGGTCTGCCAGGACTGACTGTATATGAGGACGTGATTTGCATAACTTTTTATACCCAAGACAACTGAAATTTCAGAAAATTCAAACAACTCATAAATCTTAATATTTGTCTTATTTTTATTATATATTTAATAATTCTTGATATGCCACACAAGAAACGGAATAATTTTATGTGGATTTAAAAATAGGATAATACTATGAGAGTGAAGTTTTTACCAATTTACAAAAATAATCTAGTATTAGAAATCGCACTGTTAAAATAATTCTTACGGGAACTTTGAGTGAAAAATTAGATTATATGTGTATTTCAAAATAGGATAAAATTATGATAGTGAATTTTTTACCAATTATCATAAATAATCAAGTATTAGAAATCACAATGTTAAAAAAAATTCTTACATGAGTTTTGAGTGAAAAATTAAATTTTATGTGGATTTATATATAAAATAATATTTAATAAATTAATTATTCTAATATGGCGCGAATGTATAAAAATGTTTTAAGGTAAACTCTCACATTGCTCACGAATGTTGTTTTTAATTAAAAATATTAGTGGCTCCTTTTAAATTTCATTGCATCCAATTCTGGAAAATGCCAAGAAATTACAGAGATTACACCAAAAATCAATCAAAAATTAGTTGTTTTTTGGGGCTTGGCTATAGCACAATATTTTTTTTAAGTATAACAGTCATCGGTTTTTTTTATTTTTGAGCGAATCTCATTGCCAATTTAGATGCGTTTAAGTATATATTTTAATGCAACCAACTTCAGAGCCGTGATTCTACTTTCACACCTAATTAGGAGTTGGGAAAACACTTATAGCCTCGTCCGAAACCCTTATAAGAATTTAAACATGGAAGCGCTATCCATGCATTCGATCCACAGAAGAGCTGCATAAAGAACAGAAGATCGACATCATACACGTCAACTGAATAAACAACGAGATCACCTGAAAATGGTACTAAGAAAGTCCATATTAAAATTATATACCATGTCTGATAGGCCGAGTTAGAAAGAGTTACATCTCTATGATTGCATTTTAGTGCAACTTCTAAGATGTTTTGTTATTGGCGGTAATGAGATTCACTCAAAAGTCATAAGGAGTCTCGTGGCGAATTTTTGTCAGAAATCGTACTGCGCACTTTCCCGTTTCATTGGGGTGTTTTGTTATTGTGAGAATAAATTGAATTTCCTCAAAAATAACAAAGAGCCAAAGTGGTGCAATTTCTGTGATGCACTGTTATTGTGAAAATAAATGCGATGTATCCAATAATAGAAAGAGTCGAAGAGAGTTTTGGTCGTTTTCGCAAGTCTGGTATATAGGAGGTATCACTGTTTGGTAGAATTTTGGTGCTTTTTGTGAGTTTGTCTTTAATTACCAATTTTATTCAACAACCTTCAGCTAACAATTGTTATTGAGAGTATTATTTGTATGTTTTTAAAGACTAAATGGCATTTAACGGGTTGCAATAGGGTATTATTTCTTTTTATTAGTACTTTTATAACACTCATAAAAATGTTATTACACATATTTGTAATATGTTGTGACAGTCCTAATTACGATAAACTCTACAATGGTAAGCCTTTCATGAATAAGATAGGAAAAAATTTCATCAACAAATTTCATGTTGTTATAAAAATGTTAAAATTTAAACGACGTAGCAGTATCAAATAATATCTTCCCAAAAAACCAATTAAAAGTGGATATAAGGTGTGGATGTTGGCTGATAAATCTGGCTACTGCTTCAAATTCGTTATAATGGCAAAGTAGCAAAATCTTGGAAAAAGGTGGTAAATTATCTTACTGCTGATGTCGGTCGAAAAGAACACAAATGGTTTTTTGGCAATTACTTTACTAGCGTTATGGCCAGCATTATGGGATGTTCATGTCCTGAGACCCTGTATTTGAAATCTGTGATTTTGTGATTTTGAGTTATTTATATTTGTAGATTGTTTATTCCCACTATGTTCCTTCCTAGGAGCAGACGTTTTAAAACTAGAATCTGCCAGGACTACCTGTATATATGAGGACGTGATTTGCAAAACTTGTTTTACCAAGACAACCGAAATTTCTAAATTCAAAAACCTTATAAATCTTAATATTTGTCTTATTTTTATTAATCAAGTGTTTTCATCGACAATGTTTCAATTCTTGATATATGCCACACAAGAAACGGAATATCGCTGATATTATTTATTATCTGAAAATAGTAATTTAATTTGGATAAAACGAGTTTTGCAGAATAACTTGGGATATACAAAGTTTTGCAAGTTTTATAAATAAAATAAATATTATTGCATACGATGTTTAACTATTTTTATTGTAAAAGTAACCTAATACAAAAAAAAAATAAGTAATTAAAATTTTAATAATTCAAATAACAAATGAACAAAATAAAAAATGCCTAATTAAAAAAAGAAAAATTAAAAAGTTTTAATTTAGTAACGAGCACTAAAAACATATCTAATAATTTTAAATCGATAAAAAAAAATCCTCTATGATTCCCTCCTCGTGTTCATCTGGAAGTATAACATCATTGTGGTCCAGCGTCGATTGATAAGACTTCAGGTCATCACGAACTCGTCAATTTTGTCCATAATGCTTTTTGAACTTTTTGAGCGAAAGGAGCTCTAAATTAATCTTATGGAAAACTGTTTTCCTTTATTCACTATAGATTTTAAAGACATAACATCAGATCTGTGATGAACCTCCCGTTGCACGCCTACGGATTTTGTTACAGATTTTCTCAATATCAATATTTTAACTGGGTCAAACTTAAAGTGTATAGACTATCAGGCTGCTTTATAATTGGACTTCGTATTTTGAGAAAATTTCTTCATATTCCTCTGGCTGGATTATGCAGTCGGTTTTTTTAATGATTTTTTCTATTCTCCCAAATACCCGGTAGGGCGGTAAGAAGGACAAATTGAAAAATTATAATTTTAGAGCTGTCGGCTGTAATAAACTTCTTGATCTGCAACTTAGAAGAGAGTATAAAGCTTCTTTAGCTTTAACTTTGTGTACGGATAAAAAATTTCGTGTCCCTTAGTCTGATGCGTCAGTGGCGGGACTTTTAAAACATATATTAAAATTATAATTGAAAATGTTCCACAAAAATGTTGGCTAGAATTTTGAGTATAATGCGACCCTACGAAGTGTAAGCGATTTATGAAATCCTAAGAGCCATTTAGAGGTTCACTAGATTTGTATCGTAAAATGAAGTTGTCTTGATCTGTCTTGAATGATGATGAATAGAATGCCTCGTGGAAGCGGTGTATTTCTTGCATTGAAACCCTCTGACACTACAAAGATTTTCCCTTAGTGTTTCTTAGAGAGTTTTTTACCCTTGTGTCTGAAAAATCAAGCCAACACATATACGAAGAAAATATTGATTAATTTCATCTTGCTGACTAATTAGAAATGAAGAAAAATTATTTTTAACCATTATTAAATAATAAACCTTACCGAGCAGCTTGATCAATTTCACGTTTCCATCCAGCTCTGTCCAGTTTTTTTTCTTGTTTTTTCTTACAGAATGTGATTCTTCCACAATGGAATTATCCATTAAATAATTATAGACAACTAAAAAATGTGTAATCAATAAATTGTTGTTAAAGTACGGTTGACGGTTATGACAATACAAATACCTCACGCACAGTAACGTTGTTTATAGCAGACCTTGTGTTTCGGTGACGAACGGGTGCTGGCTGATTATTTATCCGACTGGTTGACTTTAATTTGACCTTCGAACCAATCGTCGTATAGTCGACTCGACGTCGGCTCACACGTTGTTCAAAGCTATAACCTTCCATTTGCCAATAATCTACTGAGCCATTCATAAGAAATGGCTGCTATAGCATAACAAATTTCGAGCATCCCTTTTGAAAGACCCTTTAAAATTATAATTATTTATGAATGACTTAGATCAATTAGAACATTAACAATTTAACTCTAAAATATTAACAATTTAACTCTAAAATATTGAGTGTGTGAATATGACTCCGCCCATTTTTATTAAAATAAAACACATTTACTTGTTCAGAAAATGAAAGAACTATTTATAATTCCATCTGGAGCTACATCTTTTCCCATCTTTCATGCAATTTACGGATTCCTTCTCGGACAAAATCCTGGTCTGAGGATGACTGAATAAGTATATAGTAATCCGAATGAGGTAGGTCTTGTAAATACGGCGGGTGGGGTACACCTTTCCAGTCCTATCCTTTTAAGTGTTTTTTCACAACGTTTACAACATGTGGTTTTGCACTGTCGTATAGTAACAATAATTTGTTGTGTTTATTCACCCATTCTGGTCGTTTCTCCTCAATAGCTTGCTCCAAACGTTGCCGTCCATAGATCACCTTTGATAGTTTCACCAGATTCCAGCAGTTCATAATATAGCACACCTTTTTAATCCCACCAGATAAAGGTCATAACCTTATTGCAATGAATATTTCGATTTGGTTGCAATGGACCAGCTTCACTAGGTTTTTCATCTCCAGTAACTATTCGGTACAAAAATTTCTTCCGACCATCTTCGAGGCTCTTTCTTTTAATTAATGTGGAATTAAAGATTGTTTGTAAACGTCTTGCAATAGTTGATCGATCAAGATTTAATGCTACAGCCAATTCTGATTGGGTTTGAGAAGAATATACAGCGAAATATCAGAATCTTCAAATTTTTGGATGGTTTTTCATGCTCTTTATCTTCTATGCAAAAATCATCATTTTTAATCGTCGAAACCAACTTCCCGCAAAAGATGTTTATTTGGAATAAAATTCGACATTTACTGGGTTTAACATCTAACGTCAAGTACTAAAGGATGTCAGTATTGCCCGTTTACAGTACACAAACTCAGTACTAGTAACGACACCTATTGGAAAAGTGTGCGGTTCATATCCACAAGCCCAATGTGTGACACTTTTGTTGAAATTGATGAATTGCCAAAATCGCTTTCAATCGGCGATCATATCGGATTACATAAGGCTGATGTATCCGAATTACCCTGCCTAGCAGTACACGCTGTTCTCGGCAGGGTAATTTTTGGTGAGTATACGGTACGGTTTGTTCGAAACATTCAAGTATTGCCGAACAAAAGTTACAGTCTGAGTTCCAAACTATGTAATACTAATTAGAGTTATGTTAAAGTCGATGTTCGCCAACAATCCGTTAAATTATCCTAAATCAGATATTTAAAAAGAAATTCAAAGCTATAGGAGGACCCCAAAATTTGTGATTAGATTACCACATACGTAACACAATTTGATTTAAATTGGTAAATGGCACAAATAATTAATAGTGAAAAACCAATTTGTTTTTGCAACAACGTAATTACTCACATCAGAAGAACACCATCAGATCAAATTTCCTTAATTGTGTTATCATACTCATATTGGTTCATATCGGCAAATTAACTAAAAGTTTTATGTGTCGGCGAGCGTCTAACTTTCAAAGTTGACGGGCACCGCAATAAAAACTTCGCTATGCCTGTTAAATTTGAGTCAGAATTAGAATTACTTTTATTCCGGTAGATATTAAAATCTGAAGTGAAATACTCGTTGTTTGCCTCCGTAAGTGCAAATCATCAAATGGTAGTTCCTCCATCCTGAATTTTGATTAGCGGGAAAAATTTCGACAAGAATTCTACACTACATTTCGAGCTTGCAAGCCCATTTATAATGTAGTGCAAAATTTTTAAAATTTATGATGTTCTGTAATGCAGGCTTTGTACCAAAATCATTATGAGTTAGTATATCCCAAATAAACTTTCAGCTCCTCCCTCGAAATACAAGGGGTCGATTTTCGTAGAAAGATGGATTAAATGTCGCACAATTTAATAAAATACTTCAATAATCAAATACATATGTGACAATCCTCATACTTTCTTCCTTTCGACACTATTTGCCGTAGGTACTTGGCTAAACACTCTAACACTTAATAAACACACTGGCTTTTTATTTCGTAAAAAATTAAATTTTTGAATTTTATTAAAAAATTCGTCCAAAAAGCTTAAAAATCGCTCGAGAGTATATACTCCTTATGATAAAGCTGAAGTCCGAGCCGCGAAGCCAAGCCGAAATCAATGGAGTGATTTTTTAAATTTGCTAAACAATTAAAATATTCAAAAATTTATTTTTTTGGGAAATAAAAAGCAAGTGTTTATTAAGTGACCTCATGATTTCCTTCTAAAGCTAAGTATCCAGCTCGTGAAGATAAATTTTAACGCGGTCTCCACAAGTCTCCACTAAATGGCAGACAAATTAGTGAAGGTCGGTATCCAGCTCACGCTAAGGTAAATTTTACATACAAATTTGACGCAAAATTTTGCTAGCGATTTCGCAGATGCGGTCGCAGCAATTTATCTGCCTAGAACAATAAAATTTAGAAAATTTTTGACAGCAAAACGTGAAAACTATTTTTTTTAAATGGACGAACAAAATAGTTTTCTAGACTATGAAAATAGTTTTGAACTATATTTTTGTTTGTTGTAGGACAAATAAAACAAACGTCAAAATTTATCTCTACATAAACATTTTAGTTTACTAATTTATCTGTAATTTAGTGGAGACTTGTGAAGACCGCGTTAAAATTGAGCGAGCTAGATACTTAGCTTAAGCTAAAAAATTTATCTAGAGATAAATTTTGACGGTTGTTTTATTTGTTCTACAATAAACAAAAATATAGTTCGAAACTATTTTCATAGTCTAGAAAATTATTTGGTTCATCCATTTAAAAAAAATACATTTTCACGGTTTGCTGTCAAAAATTTTCTAAATTTTATTATTCTAGGCAGATAAATTGCTGCGAGAACATAACTAGCGCAGTCTATATGTGAATGAGACAAATACAAACTTTTCACGTCAGCTGCGTACGAGCTGGATATCAACCTTATCTGGGACTTGTATTTGGGGAACTGTCGCATAGGTCATTGGTAGGTGCTTAATTCGAAACAAATTTTAATTTATAAAAATGTAATATTTTTGACATCGAAAATTTTCTTAACACCAAATTTTTTGTGAGTGTATGTATGTATAGTAATTTCAAATATAGGTTTTTAGCTCAATGCGCATATATAATTAAATTTCTTATTGCCGCACTGTATCAAAAATGTATTGATTTCAAAATACAACTTAATTCATGTGGTGCACATTTATCTGCGCCTACAAATCTTAGAAAGTTTGCAAGAAAAAAAAACGTTTTATTTTTGCATCAATATCCAATTTAACACCAATTATCAAAAACCCTGAGAACAATGTCAGCGTTTCAAAATGCATAAGTATTTCATAAGGAATTGCCAATCGACATAATGCCACACCAAAAACTATTTTTAACAAGAAATTCTCCCATTCAAAATCATTTTGTTTAAATAATAGAAGTGAAAGAATTGCCATATTATCAATTATACGTGTACTTTTAATAAATTATTCGTTCTACTACCAGATCAGTATAAATAAGATTTTGTATTGTTGTTACTTTATATAAATATATTGTTAAGATAAAAAAAAAACTGAAAATCATACATTTTACAATTATTTCTTACACAATTTTTTTTATTATTCATAATTTTAATTACAATATCTTATTAAAATCAATTCATCTCTGGGTCTTGGATATTATACATTATAACTCGAATAGTTACTTCCATATACTATATGTATAGTATATTGACCTTGATTGAATGCGAAGAAAACAATATATTTTTTTTATTAACAAATAATACAAGATTAACATTGAAATGAAAGGTTATAATGAAACGAAATATGTATCATTTTAAGGTTATTTAAATGCGCGCGACTTAAACCCATCTCAGACGTGCACTGAAAGCATACAAATTATTTAAGACATGAGTAGGTGGTACCGAGAATGTATATATGTACCAATAGTAAATGCGCCGCATAGTGTTAGAAAATAAATTGAAAAATGTGTTTATAAAACGTCATGTCTGCCTGTCTGTCCCTAACATACAAAACATAAAATCATATTTATGTTTATTCATTTGTACTGAAAATTAGATTGTGCAATAAACCGAATTTCTTTTAAAATAAAAAAAAATATTTGAACAATAATCATATATCTTTTGTGGTTGTCTTAATAACAATGTATTTCTTTTGATTATTTTAATTGTATAATGAATGTCTTGGGTCTTGGGTACGTTATTGCTCTAGATGTGTTTTTGATTAGATTAGAGAGATTTATAGACAATATAATTGCTGTATTCATTCAAAAATATTTATAACAAATAAAAATGTAAAAATTTAAATTTTTGATTAAAATTTTCATAAAATTATTATTTTACTTGTGTATAGTACGCGACATAAAATTTTTGTCTTACCATAATTGTTCTAATAACTGGAATGCATAATTTTTAGGCTTTCTATAAACCCCTCTTCTTCCGCGCGGAGGATCCTTCCAAAGTTCATGTGTCAAACGCACCCCAACAGTGTTGCCAACTTAGTCCTTTCGGGGCTAGGGTGCTAACCTTTGATTTATTTTAGCACCATAAAAAGTAGTTTTTTAATTAGTATAGTTAAATTTGTTATACCTACCCATATGTTTTAAGTTTATTAATTACAAATAAAACACAAAATACAATATTAGAATCAACTATAGAATTTGAACTGTATATGGAATAAATAATAAATAAAATAAATAAATTGGTGTTTAACACATATATTTGAAATTGTATGCACTTGTTTTATCAAAGTATCCTGTGTTTTAATTAAATATAAATTTGAACTACACTTGATGCTGACAACGGCTTCCAAATAGTCCATTTCAAATTGCGACTTTTCGGGTGACCAAATATCGTTACTTATGGAAAAAATCTCGTTTTACCGCAGCGTTTGCTTGTTCCAGGCAACGAATACGTAAATTGTATAATTTTTATCATTTCAGACCATGACATTCTTTTCTCTTTCAAGTGACGGAAAACTTCAAAACTTCAACCCATCTCTGATCACGCGATTTCTCTTCAATATAAGTTGACATACCTCAATTTATCTACCAACTTGCCGTCATCAAGCCGTAATTCCATTCGATTTGTCACTGCAATAAACACCACTTTAAACATTTTACGATTTCGAGTGATTTGGTCCATTCTTAAATGGGTCCAGTACTTAAATTTTTAATTCCTAATTTCAATATAAAATTTTTAAACATTTTCGCCTGATTTTGCAAAAATTCTATACAAGTAATTTTGGAGGTTTATCCAAACTTCAAAAATAGGTGCGAAGCGATATGTATACGTTGACAAAATTCCCTCATCGGCATTTGCAAACGAAAGCCAACGGGTTGATGATTAACCTACTTTGTTATATGCGTTTTCAGCCTCTTCATATAATTTTTATTTTTTAATTTTCCATTCTGACGCTTGTATATTAAAAAAACAAATATATTTGAGGAAATATGTGACCAATATCCACAGGTAATTGAGCGCGGTTTGTATTAATCGCGTTTGATATCCAAGTCCAATTAATTTCTAATCATTTAATAATAATTTTATTAAACAAATACAACAACAACAAACTTATTGTAATAGTATTGGTGTCAATAAACATTCACGAGATGTAATTTTTAATTTGGCCTCAGGTAAATTCCAAAGCCATTCTAAGTATTTTCTAAGTATTTAGCATGAACTTCAGTGACATTGGTACACTGTCTAATCCCAAACGAGTGTCCCTAGAGAATTATTTGATTTTCTAATGGGTCTGACAAGGTGTCACAGAATGATTTTGGAATGTACCTAGGGATTAGTTAAATTTTGTATTTGACTCAACTCCAAAGTTAAGTCTTTTATTTTATTTTTATTTTATTAAAGTTTTATTTAAGTTTACAACGACGTGTGTAAGGCACATTAAAATATCACATTATTAAATCTCATAAGACACCCTGTCAGACCCAATAAAAAACAAATAATTTATTAGAGACACTCGCTTGGCTATCGACAGTGTAGCAATATCACTGAAGTTCATGCTTAATGCTTAGAAAATAAAAATGAAATCTAAATGACTTTGGAATGTACCTAATAGCCTGGACAGACTGAGAATTAGTTAAACTGGTTTAGTAAATTTCAATCAAGCACCCTTTGGAAAAACTTCAATTTGCTAGTAGATTTTGGAATTTTTCGTAGTATGTCGATCTGAATTGAATTTTATTTCCTAGAGTACTTGACCGAATTTTGCTAAACCAGTTTAAGTAATCTGCAGTCTGTCTAGGCTATAAGGCACATTAAAATATCACATTTCTTCTAAATTACACCATATAAGTTCGCCTGAATGTTTACTTACACCAATACTACTATATACAATAAGTTTGTTGTTGTTGTATTTTTTGGATTAGTTTGGATAAACTTCACTAGCATCTGCTGCAAGACGTCGAAAATGTTGAAGCTGACGATTTCACAATTTCAACCTGGAATTGTTGTAATCTTTAGCAATTTGACTGCTACTTTCGGGTTCAAAATTGTTTAACGATAGGGTATAATTTATCGGCTTTGCGGTTTGATGCATCCCCCATTACTGTTAAGCAGTTGGTTTTCTAACGTAAATATATATAAATTATTTTTATTTTTAAGATATAAAATTTTTTTTACAATAGCTATGGCTTTTGAACGGAAAAAAATGATTCGAATAATTTTTTGATTAGTTGACTTGTACAATCAATGCAGCGGACCGACTGATTGTGTATAACCTGATGAAAAAAAATACAATTTCTTAGACGGCTAATTTCCGCTCACCAAATTCTTTTGATCCAAAAAAGTCGTTATTTGGTTTGATTCGCGGCAGCTTCTTGAGAGCCCGTGAAGTTCCAATTGGAAAACATGACGAAAACAAAATTCTTATTGGATTCAAACAGATTCCAATAGCCGCCATATTGAATTGTTTTAGTATTGGTGATTTACACTGTTAATATTTTATAAATGCAAATTAGTGAAAATTTTATCAATAAAATTATTACTACAGCTGAGGCAAGTATATATTGACGAACTGTAATTAGAAATTTCTCCTAAATCCACTACTGTATACTTTTTTAAATTTATAGTTATTTGTGTTTTAGTATTTTATATATAATATGCGTAACAAAGAACAATCTAGTGCAGTTCATGCATAAATTTTGATTTGTAAACAAACGTTAAAAGGCAAAAGTTATAAGGACAAAAGTGAAATTTAAAATAATTTTTTTAATTTTGAGGTAAAAGTGAAAAGTTTTGTAATATTATTATTGCAAATTAGGTCGAACTTTTATAAATGGGTAATATATTTTTTGTAGGTTATAATTACAAAATGCCACGGGGAAAACAAAATAACTTGGTGGAGCGCAGCAAAATTGATGCTTTTTATGAAAGTGGCTTCAGTGGTTTCACATAATTGCTAGCAGTTAAAGGTTTAATGTCTCTTGCACAAATAGGGCTGTATCTTCAACTTCCAATTATAAAAAAAGGCGTATTCGGCAAATTTTAGTAGAATCGGAACATCTGAAATACATGAAACGAGATGCTCGTTCGCGACTTTTACCAAGGTATAAAATCGCTCGATTGAGATTTGCCGAGGTTTACCAGTTTTGGGATGAGGAGTGGCATAAGATCATATTTAGCGATGAGAAAAAAATGTCTCTTCGGGGCCCTGATGGTTGGCAATGGTATTGGGGGGATACTCGTCAGAACAGGTTTACTCGTCATTCACGAAATTATAGGGGTAGCTCGCTGATGGTATAGGAATCATTTTGTTACATAGAACGTGCTCCAATTTGTTTTGTATCAACTAAAATGAATGCTGCCAAGTATGTAAATCTCTTGAAAGACGTTTTTGTTTACTTTGGGGATAATACGCTTGGTCAACATTGATTATTCCAGCAAGATAATGCTGCAATACATTCTGCTTGGCATACAAAATAATGTTTTGCAGAACGTGGTACTGATGTTTTACCGTGGCGTGCGATTAGTTCGGATCCTAATCCAATGGAAAATGTTTGGGCATTACTTTCTAACCGCGTTTATCATAACGGCTGCCAATTTGAAACGGTCACCCAACTACGTAACCCATTGTCTCAGAATGGAAAAATATTGATCAAAATGCGTTGCAAAACCATATCAACTCGATGCCTCGTCGCCTCCAACAAGGTATTATAAAAACAATAGGTAATACTAATTATTAGAATAACAATAAGATGCTGATATAATACAGATTAGCAAACTGTCCTTATAAATATTGGCTTCAGGAATTTTTTGGTTTACTTTTTAAAGACAATAGTTCACTCGAAATCCAAAATGTGGCATAATTATTTGAAGTTCCTTTCTTATATATATATAAACTAGAATAAAAAGTAATATGAATTCTTATTTTAAATATTCAATTGTTTAATTAAAATGTTCTCCCTATATATGTTGTTATTGGCCCAGATTGAAATTCCAGACTCAAAATTGACGGTGGAAACTTGCTATTAACAAGTTTACATTTTCTCCGCTATGAAAAACCTTATACCTGAAAATGTTTTCTATATAGATAGGCCAATCCGACCTATATAGTGGTATCTTGCAATAATCTCTGGAAGTGCAGAAAAATTGCAGTAAACAATTCTGATATTTTTTCTGTTAAATCTTTTATTGTCATTTATTTGCATTTCACACATGATTTTAATTTGGTGTTTTTTAATTTGGTGTTCTTTTCACACTCAATTTATTCTAAAGAGTTTAATATGTATTGAATGGTACTAACACATATATAATTTGGATTTCTTGTTATTCTTTGTTAGATACTTCACATCGGTGCTTCTGCACTAGCCTTGTTTATGAATTTTATAATTAATAGCTATGTTGTATAATATTATCTCGCCCCTTTTTTTGCAATTGGAAAAATTGACCAAAAATTATATAATGCGCTTTAGATGAGTCTCTTGGATCTCTCTGCTCATGTTTGTTTTCGAAACTGATAAAAAAAGGTTATGGACATAGAAAAATTATTTTTTAATAAACTCGAAAGAAAAGTATAAATACTTACATGTGTTTGTTATTCTAATATTATTGCACAAATTGCCTTGTTAAATCATAGAATTACTTTAACATCGCATTGGTTTTAAAGCATTGAGAGCTAAAAATATTAATTTTATTGCACTAAATTTAGTTAACTGTGTCACACGATGTGTCACAAATTAAAAAGTTTCACACCTAAAAAGCACCCATCTTATTTATTGTCGTAAGTCAATTTAAAAAGATGGTCCCTTTAAGAAAAAACTATGTTTTGTTTGCATATTATAGTCTTTTCTATTTTTTTTCGCACTACTCTACTACAGGTCGATTCTGGTTTTCTATAGGAAAGTGAATTAGGAAAAATATTTACATAGCGTTTTTGTCAAAAATATCATTTTCTGGCCTACTGAGACATCATGTTTGATCTAAATTTTTAGAAAAGAAAAATTAGATAAGTAAAATATGCCCATTTTAGTTTCGTTTTACACCAACTATTTACCATAGAATGCCAGAAAAAAAAAATTTGTCACAAAAATACTATGAAAATATTTTTCCTAATTCCTTTTTCCTATAGGAAAGCCAGAATCAACTAGCTGTTATAAATTTAAAATTCAATCGCGACTCGTAAAAAGCCAATAAAAAGATGACAATAATTTCAAAGTGGATAAAAAGAGGGCACACATTTTTAAGATGACACCACACAATTCTAAAAAACATGACTGCCCTCTTAAAATGAGGACGTCTGGGTCAGCTTAAGAAGCGCTGTTTCAAAAATTCTAGGAACTAAATGTTCTGAATATTCTGAATAAAATATTATAGAATAAAGAATACTTTTTTGACAACAAATAACTCACATAATATGCTTAATGTATACGAATCATTATCAAAATTCGTCATTACCGATGTCCAACTCAAGTCTATGGAAATAATTCTGAATTTACAACATGTAACCAACATTTCGAAATTTACAAAGTAAATTTCAAAGTAGTTCAAAAGTTTTATCGCTTATATTCAACAAAAAATAAGGAATGATAAAAGATACTTTTGGAGTTAATTTAAATTGATACGTGAGATTAACGTTTATCCGAAATACAAAACTTGCGAGGCCCGCAAATTATATCAACCAGGTTCGCTTAATTTTTTCGAACAGTCTATAAACAAGTAGAAAACACAAAACCAAGTGCTTCAAGTTATAGCAGAAGATATTCATTCACTAACAGCCCGATTAGTTCACTAACAGCCCGATTAAAAAAAAATTTAATTGCTGATTCCTATTATGAAACCTACAAGAATACGGAATGTCAAATGTACACTTATATGTTACAACCGTCGCACCAGCCGGAACCATATAAACCCGAACTAAACCAACTATGGCAAATAGCATAAAAATTCAAATTTTATCGTTTCTTTATTTAAATTAAAAAACTAAAAAGCTCGTAGCACGCTAATTTTAATATTAAATTTTTGGAAATTCGTTATACCCTGTACATAACAGGGATTAGTAATCAAGTTGTACCAAATCTATAGTTTACTTGTAATCCTATATAGTTACAAATCCCGTTTAAAAATAACGCCGCGCCTTGCGGACATACAGCAAAAATATAAAGCTGTTTTGCATGACGATAAGTTTCTACCAAATTCATAAACGGAACGGCTTTAAAACCTAATATGAAAAGCTATCTTCTTATGTAAAAAAGTATGAGTAGCTGAAACACACAATTTTAGTGACATTTCTCAGGTGACGTACTTATTCAAATAATTCACCTCGCATAGTAAGTTATTTGAATATCAAAACCTTATTTTGAGGATTGTCAAGGTCACTTGAATTTAATCATTGAAAGGCTCTATAGTTTTGTAGGAGTTTTTGGACTACCCTGGGAACCCCTTTGCGTCCTATACAGGGTGGCCCTTGAGCAAAGAATATATGCCAGCACATATCCTATCAAGTTTCTACTGTAAAGTTAGTCACTTTGAATTACACTCATAACTTAAAAACTGTTACTTACCAATTTCTTAAATAAACATTTTTCCATCATAAATTAATTAATTTACCAAACACAATGCAATGGCAATGGTTATGAGCCATTAAAGACTTCACTACAAATTAACAGTCTGCAATATTGACGTTGAAATTATTTGTTTTATAATTTTGTTGAATAACTCACATCGCACTTTGAAGTTTATTACTTGCTTCCTCTATGGTAGCTACTATGGTAGGCCTCCTGATAGCAGGGTCATAATCAAATGTATCTAATGTTGTATTACCAATTCGTGTAATATCGCTTGTGAATAGAAGACATATTTCTGGTGCTAAGGCACTTCCTTGGGGTACTCCAGCTTTGATCGCTTTAACTTGTGAGTATTTGTGAGTTTTAATATTACTCTTCCAAACAATGTTTACTCAATAGGGGTAATTGTGATATTGTAATCATAATCACTTCCGCAATGACATCATAATCACTTCCGCAAATTTCCATACATTTCGTACATATTTGATTCTTATAAGGCTACGTTGATTAGGGTGGTAAATTTTTAGTACCGATTTTGGGAAGGCGCTTTTCTTGTGCTATTATTAAAATCTAAGGTTTTATAAAATTGTTATATCTATTTAGAAAGAAATTGTTCATTGTTCACAAATTTTCATTTTTGATACAACGATAACTCTTTTCACTCACATTTACGTTGCATATCGTTCTTGAACCTTACGGATTTTTTTTGAAACGGCATTTTCTTATCTTGTTTCTGCAAGAAGAAACTAAATTCTTCTTGTTGTTTAGTTTTTTTAAAACAACAAATTTTAAATAAACTAAATATAGCTGGGTTATCCAGGTGTGTCAAAAATCGTAGCCAAATCAGCTCACCAAAATATCCAACATTATCGGACTTGTATGTCGAAACCAAACCAAATTACAATTTTTCAATTTTATCTTAGTATTTTATCGGATGGAATCAATTTATCGAGTTGTTTACAAAATTCAAGAGGAAGCGTAAAAAATTTAAAACTGGTACATCTTCCAATTTCACATCAAAGACAAAGCTTAGATGCAGCTTAAGTCCTATATCGTACCAACTTTACAAGGAAAAACATTTACGCGCAGTTTTTGTAATTAAGCAGTCAGTTGCTATGTATAAATGTTAGTCCCGAAGATTCGCAGAGTAAAATAAACTACAGCAATGTCGTAAGCATTCCATACCCTACTGGTGTAGAGAAGTACTCGCTAGCCTTAACAACTTTGTCCTTTAAACTAAAATCCATGATATGTTATCACTGAATTCCCCACTCCAGCCTGATATCATAGTTGTTTTCAGCAGTCCAACTCAATAAGATGATGAAAATTAAAATGACTTAATCAGGTTATGATTGTTGCAATCTGATTGGAATAGAACCTAGCACTTTCCAGTCGAAATGCTGGTATATTTAGTACAGCGCCACTGGTCTGGGTAAACTTATAGATCCAAAAACCCAAATTCAATAAAACTAACCGAATAAATTCAACAAAAATATTGTGGTTTGCTCCACTCAAAAACCTGACTCAGTGCAGTGGTACCTATAATTCGATCTGCCGTGCTTATCATAGTTGATGTTCGATTGCAATTTTCATCATTATTTTTTTTATTAGCATCAAAGTCTTTCAAATCAGTTCCCACTTGAGCTGTATGAGCTCACCAAAATGATCCTGCAGTATCAGAGAACACAAATCCCGTTCCACCTGGGCTATATGGTCCTGGCTAAAGAGATAAAGCTATTACCGTATCTGCTGTTGAAGGACAAATGGTTTCAGATGCAAATAATTCGAAAAGCGTAAGGAGGTGACCGCGGCTAAATCATTTTATAATTTTGATGTAAATCAACGACAAATCGTAGAAATGATACTCGAAACTATGAAAAAATCATTGTTTAACGCGATGACGATACAACATTTTTATTATAACTATTCCATTTCTATCATCAAATAGGATTTCCAAAAACAAATGTTTTATTTCCCAGTTGTCACACTAAAATGACACCCAAAAAGCATGCACCTGCGAGTGTTTGCAATTGCGAAAGAAGATGAAACCCACGCTGAAACCACAGTTACATTTCGATGGCGTTTCATAAACAGTCGTCTGAGGACCAAGTTGCGTGGAGATAAAAATATTTTAACTCACAGACAGGGGAATTTTTATATAAAAAAAAAATTTAGGAGAGTTATTTTCATGTATTTCAATTGGTTTACCGGGTGGATCAAAAATTATAAATTTTCCCTCGCACTCGGGCAGTCGGCTTAAAAGCTTTGTAAATTCTTCAAAGCTTAAGATAGACAATTTTGATCATTTTGCAAATTTAACATTCAGACTAACAAAGCAAATTAAGAAAGAATATGATAAAAAATTTAACCGACATTTAAACTCCCAAGCAACTAAATACTCAGAATCGTGATCAACTAAAACCACTTTTATTTGATTCATTTTGTTTTCCTATTACAGGGTAATTGTGTGGTTTAGAAGTTATGGAAATTCTTCCGTATAGGTATATTTGCAAAGCCGTGATATGAAACAATGTTATCGGAATGTTGTGAAATATCAAAACTTATTAAACCTCAATAAAAACAATAAAATGCGTATAAGCATTAATTCGATAAAGACTCCCGAGCAAGTCTCTATTCTGCCGCATTCGTTGGGCCAATTTAAATGTATGCCCCCTCCATCTCAGATGAAATCTCTAAAAACTTTGTTGATTATAAAACGTATCGAGGTGGCAGAAAAACTAATTATAGAACGAACTTCTTCGAAACACATCTCAAATTTTAAAGCAACCATGTCGCTTGGGTCCGCGACATTTTTTTTAATTTTGACCTAATTACAAAAGGGAGCTCATTTGTAACCTATATCATTGAATATTCGAAGGAAAATAATTCTCAGTACTTAAGGTTTTATAATTGTATGGCACCTGCGATCGCTTCGCTATCTATTAAGGATATAAACTCTCAGTTAACTCTATATAGAGCCTAATAACAATTTTACTGCATTTGCAACAATTTGCATCTCTTCCGGATCACGAATACCAAAAATCACGAATACCGATTCCTTGCGGTCCGTATTTATAGAATAATCCGATAATACAGGAAGCGAAAATTTTTGTGACTGCACTTCTGTTGCTGAGTAACTGATTCGAGAAATGCAAGACCAGTGGAAAAGATCCAGTTCAAATCATACGTAAGTTTATTGGTGTTTTCACCTTGCCGTCAATAACCGTTAAAGTTCGGTAATTCATGAGTGAAAAATTTCTTTTACTTATATTTAGGAATTTCAACTCAACATCAACCTAACCAAATTATTTCATGTTTGCCTCCATCGTTTCTACATTTTGCTAGATTAATAAATTTCATAAAAATTAAGTTGCTTTCTTGATCAGAAAATGTTGATACTCATGCGGACGTGACAAGTACTAAGCCGTAGAGGCATTTACTATTATAGGTTAAAACTCTCGCATTTAATATTGTTAATTCAAAGAAAGCATAAAAATTTGAAAATACATTTTAAATCAAATTTCTACACGTTCTCGAGAAAGAAGGTAATTAATTACAAATAATTAACAGAAAATGATTATGAAGATTTTTTTTTTTTCAAATATTTTTAGCTCCACCGGAACAAATTATTTTTACAGAGAAATAAAATATAATTTGACCGAAAATTACACCTTTCCATTTGAGCAGACCCTAACCCCTTTAAAATAAAAAAGTTATAATTAAAAAATTTTAGTCCCGTGGATAATCGCACGCACATTCCTTTAATAATTAAGATTAAGATAATATTTTACATGCGGTCATGCCGCTGTCTCTACCTACATTTTTACAAATATTTAAAAAAAGTATAAAGCTTGTAATCTCTAAACACAGCCACACATATACAAGCAACTGTTAAGAAATCAAATCAAACTTCTCCATCAAATTTTAAAACGTATTTAACTTATCAAAAATTCAATTTGATGCGGGCTTCTTTATATACACAAGTAAGAAAATATATTAAGATTCTTAAAAACAATTCCAAAACCTTTTTTTTTTTATTCTAATATTTTAAATTCATCATTTTCATCGTGCAATCCATCCATAACACAAAATATATATAAAACCAAGAAATATGATTCATTATCTATCAAAAAATATTTAAAAAAAAAACATTAAGATGATTAATTATCATCAAATCTTAAAGATTTGATTTTTATTTTATTTTCTGTTTCGATTAAAACAACAAAAAATTTGATGTAGTTGGATTAAAAACTATAAAATTTATTTATTTATATATAGTATTTGACACAAAACCGTTATTAAATATTTAATATTCTTTTTATTACAACACTAATTACTAATTTCGGCCAAATGAAATCTTACCTCTTTTTCGCCTTACAGATTTAATTTATTTTAAGATAAAAAAAAAAACTATTTTAGAATAATTTTATGGTTATGTTAAGTTGGTGTTGAATTTTTGTTTGTTTTATTTTTTGGTAAATTTTTATGTGTTGAGTAGATGACAAATTTATTAAGTGGAGGCGCCAGGAAGTAATTTATTCCATTTTTTTTTATTATATGCGATTTTGTAATATATTACCCGGGCTAAAACATGTATTTTACTGTTATATTTATATTTCCAGAAAATTTTAATTGGCAAAGCAAAATAAATAAATGATGTCGATAACAGGCAACGAACCTGATGTAGGTTCCCCGCTGATTTAATAATGATAGATCGCTCATCCTTTGATTTTGAACTATAGTTGATTATTTCACGCAAATATCACTGAAAAATTTAATATCAGGTTCGTCGCCTAATGTTGACATCTTTTGTCTGTAATATTTATTTTTATTAGGAAATTTGTGCTCATCTCGCAAAATTCAGAATAATTTGTTTGCCTCTGGAGTGATTTAGCCACCGGTGCAAATGAATTTGCGTATTCCAAGCGCTGGAAACAATCAACGAAAATTTCATTCTACAACTTGCTCTCTTTTAATAGAGGACCTTTTAAAGTGCCTTGAAATATTCTGTCAATTGGTATGCCTTACTTCAGAATAATTTTGTGAATCGATATCTAAAACGATTAATTTTTCATTGCCTGAGTATAAAACTTTGTATCGTGAACCATCGCAATAGCGGTTACTAAATTTCAAATCTAAATTTGTGATCTAAAACAAGATTTGAACCAAGTGTGCTATATAAAATTTGGAATGGTCCGGCTCAATGGGTTTAATTGACAATACAACCCATTAATCCGATCAGTTCAAATTTTGCATGTAAAAGTAGATTCAAATTTTGTTTCAGAAATTTTCGTTTGATCTCTAGTAAGCGTTTTTATTTTTTTTTTTATTTTATTTATTTTATTTATTTATTTTAATATGTGTGTATATAAACTATAAAGTTTTTGGACAACAAAGAAACAAATAACAAAAATAACAATACAACATAACAACAATTAAACATAACATAATATAAATTACAAGCATAATATATACAAAATATATACAATTACATATGCATATATATATATATACACATATGTATATATATACATACATACACATATATATACATATACACATACTTGCATACATATATATACAACTATATATACACTATATACATTATTTACAAAATCAATTATAATCATTATTTGTTACAAATTTGAAAACATTAGTTTTAAATATATCAACTGAACTAATACGTTTTAGTTCCAGAGGCAAGCTGTTCCATGTGATAATCAGGTTCATCAAACTAGAATGGTTATAAATATTCGTCCTATTTATAGGCAAGTTGATATTAGCCGTGCGTAAGGACGTAGAAAAATTTAACTTTTCATACAAATATGTCGGAAGCCCCGATTTAATAATACGATAAATAAAAACAGCAGTTCTGTAACAATAAAACTCAAACAAGTCACATCCCAAAATAGAATCTTTAAAAGGCGAAATATGGTCAAACTTGCGGAGGTCATGAACATATCGTGTGCAATTATTAAATGTTATCTGAAGTAAATGCCTAGCAGAACTATCACAATTATTAAATACTACATCACAATATGTAAAAATTGGTATAATTAAACTTTTAACCAGGAATAACCGTATATTAGTGGGACAAATCTTTTTTAACAATCTAAGTGAATACAAACTATAATTCACACGTTGACACAATGAGTTAACGTGATCATTCCAACTAAGTTTAGAATTTAATATTAATCCCAAGTTGTTAATATTTGGAGCAAATGAGATTATATCATTATCCAAGAAAATTTCCGGCATAATATTAAGTGAATTACATCTATTCAGGAATAATGCTTTACTCTTACGCACATTAATGGAAAGTGAATTATTTTTAGACCACATCGAAATATTTTTAAGGTCAGCATTAAGTTGTATAACAATCTCATCAAGCCTTGAAAAGTCGCCACCAATATAAAGTTGCAAATCATCAGCATAAAGATGATATCGACAATTTAGAATATTCGAAGGAAGATCATTAATATAAATTGAAAAGAGTAAATTATTTCGTTTTTGTGTTATTTCACTAAACATAAACTGAACCAGATCTAATCTGTTGTCACCTAATGCGCCAAGAACATACCATTTTTGTCTCGATTGATATTTCCGAAGTGCCGATGGAATAAGATTTGGGCTAATGTTTTCGAAACAAAGCTAACAAGCATAAACATTTTGGGAATCATCTTGTGTTGCCGTTCATGACCCCTGTTGATCAGGATCGTCAAGGAATACAGCATTGGATCGAAAATATTTACAGCCAGTGGCACTATTCCAACCATCCCTGGAAATAAACAGTTGGAGAAAAATATGTTCATATAACATTTCTGTCTAAATTTTATTTTTCTGGCCTACTGATGGAATTAATTTGGTGTAAATATTTTCGAAACAAAGTTAATTGGGAAAATTTTGTTTCACAAAATTTTTATAGGGAAAATTTTATTAAAAGGGAAAATGTTTCAAAATTATTTAAAGCAAACTGATTCCATCAGTAGACCAGAAAATCACAATTTTAACAAAAGTTAAACAAACAGAAACAAACACCGGTAAAGGTGGGTTTACATATCCGACGATTTTTCTGCGCCGAACATCTCGTGACACATTCAACCAATCAAAAAGAACTTCTTCGCCGAATTTTCGGCACGGCGAAGACATGAACACAATTTATCTTTTCGGCGCGACGTCACAACACAATTCTTCTGTTTTTTATTTTTTCTACGATTTGACATTGTGTGCAAAATATTGTTTATGTATGTATGTGTGAAAAAAAAATCGTCGGATATGTAAATCATCGATAATATAGCGTTCGCCCAATTTTCTGTGGCAAGCAGCTTCGCCGAAAAATCGTCGGAATTCCACTAGAAAAAATGTACTGTGAGTAAAATTAAAGGAAGAAAAAAATATATATTTGGTAGTTGGCGGAATGAAACAAAAATCCTTAAAAAAGTAACAAAATATTTGAGTCTGTAGTAGTGTATAAAAAAAAGTTGCCTCTGTCTATTACATAGAGTTTCGTAAATACTTCTCTTTTCCTCTTTTTTTACTATCAGTAAAACTTCAAGAACTTTTCTAGTGGAATAACACCTTAATGCCTCTATTACACCAAGAAAAGTTTACTGTCAATAAAAACGAAGCAGTTAAAATAACAAATATTCTTTATACTAGAATGAAACAAAAATTAAAATCAGTAAAATTACAAAATATTTGTGTATGTGTTTGTGATGTTGCCATAAAAAATTGAAAATTTATGTATCGAGAGTACTTTTTATGGCAACATTTCAAGACATATGAAGAAATATTGTTTAGCGATAGAAAATATTTTTCTCACACATGTACCATCAAATTTCTTATAGTTAATTATGGTAACGATCTTTTCTGTCATATTTGATTACATTATTTTTCATCGTAATTTGTTTCAAAAACCACTTTAAACTTAATAATTGTCAACACAACACAAAATACACAAAATAAATTTGTTTAATTATGTTTTTTGTAGATGTAAAAATTTAGCTATAAAATCTTGCTATAACAACAAAAAATGATGATACATTTGTCTTCTTCACTCCAATGTAGTTTTATATCATTTTTCTCTTTTTGGTTTCTCAGTATTTTTACTGTACATGTTTCTTGTTATAATAGAGGCATATTGGACCATTTGTGGACGATCTACACGTTCCAATTTGTTTTGCCCACATTTTTTTTACTGCAAAATACAGCCGCACGCATGTAAAAAGAAAAGTTCCTAGTTAAAAAGAGTCAGCAATTTGTAAACAAAAATGGCGATGCTATAAATTTTTTAATAGGTCAAATACGTTACGTAAAATTGTAACATTTTAGTCACGTCGAAGCCGAATGGTTCTATAACGTAAAAATGAAATATTTTTGAACTGCAAATGCGATGTGAACTTGCATCGAACATTTACTTTATATTTAAAAAGGATTCATATTAAATGTGAAAAACAAATCCATTCACATAATATATCATATGAATCATAATATCACACCACCATAAATTTAAAATTATTTAAACAAATAAAAATTTCATAATTAAAGTTCATATTCCGCACCAGTTTTTTCCATGTCTATTTGTGGAGCCCGTATTGCAGGAATAGATAACCGTTTTCGTTTGTGGTCATTGACATATTGAAACGACCTTATGTTCACCACGTCTCGCCCTTAAGCTGTTGGGAGTTTTAGTATTGCACTTTCTAAAATTAATTCTAATGAAATTAAGAAATTTATATTATTTTAGGTTACCCTTTATTAGATTCATGATATATATGAAGTTCTGGGCCCTATTCTTGAAATCGGTGGAAATTTTCGTAATCGAAATACCATTTGCTATAAAATTCTTAATATTACTAAAAATTTTCGCCGGCTACTTTAATCGTTTTTTTAAATTTCTTATCTTTTTCTAAATAAAGAAACATAATTTTTCCCCCTTACTAAGAGAAAAATTCCGACTGGGTAAATCGATACGGAATTATTCGCTTAGTAGGTAAATAAATAATAGAAGACTAGAACACAAATTTGAAAAAAATGTTAAAGTAACCGGCGAAAAATTTTAGGAATATAAAAAAATGCATACCAAATTGTATTCCGATTACGAAAATTTCCACCGATTTCAAGAATAGAACAAAACAAATTGAAAAAACAAAAAAAAATTAGTAGATGAATTGAGTTTAAGTAGTGATAAATATTTTACTAGAGCTTTTTCGTATCCTGCAATTTTAATTTTTCCTTCCAAATCATTAAAATCATCGACTGTGGATGTAGGGTTAGAAAGTTTAACCTCTGTTCTACCGTAGCATGACATTTATTTAATTGTTTATTTGAATCTGATGTTCTCGGCGTAAGTACTTAACCTTTTTAATGAGTGCTTTAATCAAGATTTTATTTTGATGAAATAATATAATTAAATATGTAAAAATTAAATATGTAATATGTATTAAATATGTAATATGTAATATGTATTAAATATGTAATAGCAAGATAAAATATTTGATTTGGTGATAAGGAAAAAGTTGCACGACTGGTTTAGGATCAATGAATTAATCACTCATTTTCCGAAATGAAAATATGATTATGAAAGCTCATTTAAGGCGGCCAAATCCCTTAATGATAGATAAATAAATCGAGATAAATAGATAAATTTTACGATGGTATTGGGTATACTCAAAATAATCTTCAATACTTAAACTGATTTCAATACTTAAACTGATTTAAAACTGAGATTTTTAAAACAGTTTCCTCTACTATGCAGTAGTTATTTGGGAAATAGAAAATATATTCTTGAAAATTGACTCAACGTTAGGTTTCAAAAAGTGATCTTTTCCTTTAAACGATAATTTGTTGAATTGGATATGATATTTTTTCACCATTTTTTATATTTTGCATTTAACTTTCGAACTTAAGGGAACTGAACATGTCGAGGTGTCCCAAAAACCTTTACATCATCAGCCAAATGTAGCAAACTATGCACATTATACGACATATTTTCTATGCCATGCAAAGTGTGAAATTGTCAGCACTATTGTCACAAATATTGGCCATAATTGACTGGATGAGCTTTTAGTAAGCGGAACGCCATCAATTCCCATGTCAACGCAAATTTTGTTCCCGGTGAATGAATTGTTTTTTAAAAATAGTTCTAAGCCTTTTCTAATAACAAATTCTTTCGAAACAAAATTTTGATCTTAGATCAAAAAAATGATTGGCAATACAATAAATTTGATCGAAATGTCATTGAAATACATCGCATTGCCAGTCATTTTTTTGATCTAAGATCAAAATTTTGTTTCGAAAGAATTTGCTATAAGTCTGATGTGAGAGTAAAATTCTTCGTCTTATTTGTAATTTAGAATACGGTGTTTTTTTTAAAGTTTTTATGTTTTTGTGGCAATTTTTCGTGGTATTTTCTTAATATTTTCAGTAAGGAATTTCCAGCCCCGTACTACATTTCCTTATATCGGTTGACGAATCATATTCACCAAAATCAGAAGAATTACTTCCATCGGAATTATAATTAAAATTATCACGAGGCTCACGAGAAACGTTTTGATCATAAAGCATAGTTAAGCTAGTCTGATTTGCAGCATTTGAATTGTTAATTAAATCATTCGGATCAAATTGAATTGATTCATGAATGTGGCTACTCTCCATCAGCCAAAATCACCCATTGGCAACCCCGTTTCAACCCTTATTCCAAATGATAAATTTCGAAAAATTTTGTATGAGTGATTTCTGGAAATTCCACATTTTATTAATGAAATCACTTAAACTAGTTGGAATGAACATTCAGATCAAATTTCATGATTGATGATTTTTACTAACGTAAAAAAATCGAAACAATAACAACTTTCATTGTCATTTCAATTGCTTTACTGATATTAGAAAAAATATTCCAAAAAATAAATAATCCAAAAATATCAAAAATTTACACTGTTAAACTATTTTCTTTAAGTTTCAATCAATTTTCGTTAGATATCAGTATAGGCTTTAATTTTGTCGAATTTTAGAGGCCTCAAAAACCGCAATCAGTACATATTTTTTTAAATAAAAAATGTATTTTCTTCTGAACGTAATATTTTTTATGCTTGATTTGTGATGTCATCTTTCGCTTTGAAGAATTAAATTTAACTAATTGCATATGTTCGTGTTAAACTAATTCTAATAATTTTCTTTAATAAAATTAATTGATGAAGCCCAAAAAAACTTATGATGAATACTTTCCACACGAAATTTTGGTTTTAGATCAAAAAAATAACTGGCACTACGCCTGCCTTGAGAGCAAAACCTGGCATGAGCATAAAATTTTGTACGAAAATAATTCGACGATGCTATAGATTCAAAATTTCATAAACTGCTTTATTATTGGCGAGTAGAACATAGGTAAAGTCGTAAACAACTTCGGTCATATCTCCGCGGGCCTCTGCATTTGATAAGGAGTTGGTTTAATAACTCTTGGAAATTAAGAGGTTCGGAAACCAACCATAGTAGTCGTAATTTCAAGTCAATGTTATGCTTAGTGGTATAGCCCCACATGTGTTGTTAATTATCTTATGTAAAAAAATAGTTTGCGAAAGAACGAACAGATATGCTCATTTTTCTGAAACCCTTCTTATTAATAATTTAAACTATTGATGGATGTGTTGATCAACATCGCGTTTTCATATTACAACAGACGGTCCAAATTGGCGATGGAAAGTTTACACCGAAGCAGTTAAATTTATAATTTGATTTTAGTACTAGGGTCTATTTAAATTTGAGTCAAATGCACAAAAACAAATTTTTAACATTGCGGAAGCAACTGTTCTTGTTAACTACAGGAATACTTCAAAAAATAACTGAATCACTAAAATACATTAATTTTTAAAATTATGACCTTTGTTGCTTTTCTCGAAAAGAAATATCACCCATCTGACAACAACCTATATATCATAAAGCAGAAAAAAGACTTTAAAAAAATTTTGTTTTTTGTGTAACCCAACAATAGTGACAATTTGTTAATGTTCAATTCAATCCTTTTGTTCCATATACGAGTATGCCCCAGACACATAAAAATATAGCCCGCATCAATTCGATAAATATTTATCGTAAAATCATAATTTTTCCAAACAATAAAATTTTAAATCGAACTCAATAAATTTATTATTTTCCTTATTGCAATGCCAAATAATAATAATAATAATAATAAATAATAAATATTAAATTGTCAAAATCGCATATAATAAAATAATTCTTTTTTACATTGACAACACAAAAGGGTTAAACTTTAATTACAATGTTATGTATATACGTAAACATAAAACATTATTTTTAATTTCTTGTCCATTTCACAAATGATCTCATTTATTATAATAATAAAATAAATATTTTGTGGGCCATTCAAAATCAAATATATAAACAGCACAAAGCTAAGTAAAAAAGCCTTCGGGGTAAAAGCAAAACTAAACTTTAATAACACGAAAAGTACAAAAAAAAAAAAGTTTATAATTTTTTTTTTTTAAATATACACGAGATAGAACAAAACAACTTTATGGTTACAAAGACCTAAACCAAAACAATAAAAAACGTATCAATCCAGATCAACACCTACAATTACTACAAGAAACTATATGTTGTTGTTGTTGTCTCTGTGACCACAAAATGTCTTTACGATATCAAAAAATAATTTCTTTTCGTAAAATTTCAATGTCCAAAAATAAATAAATTTTTATCTCGTTAAATATTTAATTTAATATTTTATCTTTATACCGCATATTTTGCATAGATATATAAATCAAAATGTTGTTTTAAACCAAGGCTTTTTCTTATTATTTTGTGTTTGTTCATTTGAATTTGAAAAGGGTTTGATTAAAAATGTTCACTAATGTCTAATGTAATTAATTTATCATAAATAATCGTTCGTTTGGTCTTGTTGCTTGTTATACTCTTGAGTTTGAAATATGTTGAATAATTGTTGCAAAAAAATAAAAAAAATATTAAATTCAAGATTAAATTTTTACGGTGAATTATTTCTATTGGAAATTGTAAATTGTAATTTTAGATTGGTTTGATCGATATTCGATCGTAATTAAATATTTATATTTAAATTTTTTTTTTAACTGATTTTGATTCTGAGTTTGGTCGCTAAAGAGCATTCCACGTAAATAAAAAATTCAAATATATTTTTGAAGGTTAAAATTGGTGAATAATCAAGCTGATAATGCAACGCAGGTCTACAAGTATTTAGCATGATTAATTTAATCTATGAAATCTCAACTTGTCATGTGTTTTGGTAATAAAGTCATGTGCTTTGGTAGTAAACACTACAGTACACCCATCCTACGACTTCGAAATCGAAAAAATTCAATGATATTCTTTATTTTGTTTGGGTTTTATTTTAACATAAAATATATAGAAACAATTAGAAATAACAAGTAAATACTTAAAAAATTTAATATTTTTTTTGTTCTTTCAAACCGTGGTAAAGAGAAGTCGTGTAAAAAAGTACCGTGTAAATCGGGGGATGAGTGTATAATAATCGATAAAAATTTTGGCCTCGAGATTTTTGCAAATTTGCTATTCGTTATATCGCGCAAGTAAAACATGTGTTTCTTAAAATAAAAATCTGGTGTGTTCGTGTATGGCGCCGTGCAAACTAAATTTCAAAACTGATGGAAAGAAACCAAGAAGCAAAAGAGTTAAAATTGTCACTCTTTAAAGGTGCAAGAAACTAGTACTTCCATGGATATATTTAATGCGATGCAAAATAGTTTCCAACGGTACCTCACGGAACATGGTAATAAAGACCTATGTAGTCTTGTGCAAAAATTTGCCACCCGGTCTTGGCAACTTGAACTCTGAAACAATTCAACTTACATGGCCTATTATAGGGCTGAGCATAATAAAATTATTAAACAGCTACTTAAAATTTGGTTACTTTCTTAAGATGTAGAAATCAGGTGAAATAATTGGAATCAGGGAACCTGGTGTTACAGATTCGATTTACCTTGGAAATCTTATAGGTCTATAATGTTGCCACCTACTATGGGAAAACTCGTACAAAGATTACTAGACATTCGCATTACACCACGGATTGAACAGAGCGGGCTGTTCTCGGACAAAACATTCGGAATCCGACGTACCATAGTTAACACTGTCAAAACCCAAAGTTCTAAATATGTTATAGGTATATTCCTGGAGATCGCCAGAACATTTGATAAAGTTATACTTGGCCTAGTGTCATTGCAAATTTATTGGTATAGAATTTTCCTGAAAACATTATGAACGTTTTCAGGTGATGCTGTTACTAAGCAAATCACCGAAAGCCCTCTGGTCTGAAATATCGTGTTTAACACCAGTATGTTTAATGAATTTGATGAAATTTCATTCGCGAATGAGAACGTCAATCTGGTGCAGGTCCACTCGTGACTTGAACTTTACCGTCAGAGTCAAAGCACAATAAATTGTAAGAACCAATGGTGTGTAGCAAATAAAATGTTACTATCGGCAGGAAAATAGTGATTCTGCTGCTAAAAGACAAATTTGACTATTGTCGACCTGCATAGTGGGAACAACTTCTCACGTTCTAAGAGTCTTTGGAAAATATTTAATGGAAATTAATATTAATTATTATATTTCAAAAGTTTTCGTACAAATCATGGCGGACAGAAAATGTTTATGCAATTTCTCAAACGACATTGAATTGGATTATCCTTTTATTAAAAAATCAAAATATAGCGATACAAATGTTTATTGTACTACCTGTAGGAGTGAATTTGCAATTAACAGTGAACGTTATGATATCAAAAGGCATATAGATACGGATAAACACAAAAAGGCGTTGTTATCAGCTGCTGCAACCTAAACCAGTTTTTTAAACCATTAGAAATGGGAAAAGTTGAAAGAAATGTCGCTGTTGCAGAAGCAGTTTTCTCCTTCCATACCATTTTTCACAACCACAGCTTTCGATCGATGGATTGCACATCTAAGCTAGTTCAATCATTATTTAATAAGAAATTTGCATGTGCAAGAATAAAATCAGAAGCCATAATTAAAAATATTTTAATGGATCATGTTCTGGACCAACTTAAATCTGATTTGTCTGCCGCGAATTTTGTAACGGTTTATACTGATGCATCGAATCATAAGGAAATAAAAATAGTTCCCATTCTAGTTCGGTATTTTAGAGCACAAGGCGGAGTAAAGGTTAGATTGTTGGTGTTTTCTTCTTTATCTGGAGAAACATCGGAGCTAATATCAGAGTATATTCTTGAAAATTTGAAAAAAATTAACATTGAGGAAAAGTTAGTCGCGGTTTGCTCTGGTAACACGAATACCAATTTTGGTGGCATATCACGGCAAGGGACAAAAAATGTCTTAAGCAAGCTTAACTCGAATTTAAACCAGAATATATTCTAAATAATGCAATTAGAACTGCTGCTGGTTTAATGCCAACCGATGTAAATAGAATGGTTAAAAAAATTTATGGCTATTTCCATATATATACTGTACGGGTGGAGACGTTGAAAGAGTTCGGCGACGAAATTAATGTTGAATATTACAAACTACTTGGATACAGTGAAACTGGCTGACTGGCATTAATGCCAGCGCTAGAAAGAATTTTGAAGATGTACGAACCTTTGAAGGCATATTTCATAGCTGTTGAGAAATGCCCAATCAAAATAAAAAAAATTTTTGAAGATCCCATTTCGGAAATTTGGTGTAAATTTATCCACAATCTAGCTAGCATGTTCCACCATAGCATCAAACTAATTGAGGGAGAAACATCTAACGCTATGGAAATATTTCAAACATTAAATAATTTGAAAGAAAATCTTCAGGAAACGCTAGCTTCGAAATATGTACCACTCGCTGTAAGAAACGATATAACGAAACTAGGCAATAGCGAAAAAATTGACCAAACTGTATTTGCGATGAATATATCTCCATTTTATTCGACATGTTTAGAATATTTACAAAAATGGACAATACAGACAATACATATTTGATGATATCAAACATATAAACTGGGTGCTTTTAAAATTACAAATTAATTAGGATGAGGTTCAGAAGCACTTTAAAGTTATACATAAAAATATTCCGAATCATGGAATAAATGAAAATCAATTGTTTGATGAAATCACTTTTATAAAACAATATGTAACAGAGGAAAAACTTAAAAAGTGGCACGATGAGTCAACTTTTTCTGACATGCGATGGGTAGAAATTTTTGCGCATTTTAAAAAATCCTACATTTGCTATGACAATGTTAAAAGGATAGTAGAATACTCCCTTTGTTTACCAGGAACCAACGCATCTACGGAGAGAGTGTTCTCCATTGTTAATAAAATATGGACAGAGGAAAAATCACATTTAGCACTGGAAACCATCAAAGCTATGATAATGGTTCGCGATAATTATCAAAACTGCAGTGAATTTATGAAAGATATTTCAGAAAAGCCAGACATTTTGATGAGAATTCATAGCTCAGAAAAATACCTAACAAATAAAAATTAAGCGTTCCTTATAACTTATAGCTGATTTTAATACTGAATTGACTAATTGTGATGTCATTTTATTTATTTATTTTAATATTTTATTTTATCCATTGTGTATTATTTTATTTATATTTTAGATTTATTAAAAATAAAATGTTCATTTAAAGAAATTATTAATTTAATTGAAATATATTGAAATGCTTTTTATTAAAAAAAAATATATTTGTATTAGGATTTTTTTAAATGATATATATGATAATTAGATTTTTGTCATTAATATAAGCAGAAATTTATAATATTAAACATAATTTTTATTTAATTCTGTTAATGTTTTTTGTTTCTCATCTTAAAAACCGTAGCATTTGATCGTCCCACGTTCTCGCTATAAAAATTTCTAATTATTTAGTTTTTTAAGATTCTGTCCCACTTTTAGCGATTAGGCTCTGGTCAGTTTAGTCTAGTGAGGTATTCGAATATCGAATAGTAAAATTGAAAGTATTCGATTATTCAAATTATTCGTCCAAGCAAAAAAGAGTTTATTGATAACACAAAATAAAAATTAATTTAGTAATAATTAATATATATACATATATTTTAATTTGTTGGCAAAATTCTTTCATTTTGAAAAACATATATTGTATTTAAAATAAAAATAAAGAATTGAAAGTTTCAAAATTGAGACAAGTTCATTTTTCGTTTTTATGACACCTGCTGGGGAAAAAACTCGTTCAGTGCCGGTTGACGTTGGCCTAATGGTTATTAGCGCGTTGAATGACAGATCTAATATATTTGATCCATTTTAAAAGGAATCTAGTTTACGAAACTGTATTTTAAGATCGCTGTATCTATCGATCTCTTTATTTGCGTTCGTAGTATTTTACTTCTACTAAATATCTGAAGGAAGTCGCGGCAGATTTTGTGGACATAAATATTTCATCGGTTCGATCATTCATTCGTTTCTTTAATTCAAAGCGCAACGTTTTACTTATTTCTGATTCCATTTCAGAAAGTTTATTCAACAAAAATTTATAGACGCCTTTTGCTGTGATGAAAGTCGCACTATTTTTCAGAGTTCCATAACAGCAGCTTCTACCGGCATGGGAACGTCTAGTATGTTTTGAAAGACTAATATTTCACGTTCAGAAACTGTTTCCATATTTCAACGCAAACTTGATTAAAAAATTTTTATTCCGTGGAAATATTTAGCTTGATTGAATAATTTTTTAACTAAACGTTAAATATTTCCATGGCACAAAATATATTTAATCAAGTTGCTGTTGATTTTTTTTCGCGCAACTAACCGGCCGTTAGTCATTTTTCTGTGCAACATGGCATTAATATGTTTTATTTTGTATTCTCAAGATTATTTCTTACTCTTTCTATTGCTATCGTTTTTACAAAATAAAAAATATGGCGCCTATTTCCGTCTCCTTCTATTATAATATAGTTATTTCGCCAAAATTTTATTTTAAGCCTTTGAGCCCATGTTGAGTGAAACCACATGAAATATTATATATCATTTCACATAAAAAAGAGAAAAACCCCATTTTTCAATTTTAGTTCAACTGTAAATGCTCAAAGAATAGATCGTGTTTAGGTTATTGTTGTTAATTTTTAAACCGTAAATATGGCTGGTGTGTGAACATGTGCATTTATTAGTTCGGATTTTGTTATAATTTAATTGTTTTTATCAAATACTATGTTCCAAACTACTAATTTGTGGTTTGTTTCGAAACCACTAGGAGCATAACTTTTTATATTAAACTCTAAATAAATAAAATCTCCGTATATAAAATATTTTTATCTTATCCACTTCTACAGCAAGAAAAATAATTTAATTGAACGGTCTTGAAAAAATGAGTTAGAAGCTTTCTTGACTGATATACCTTCTGATCAAGAATGAATGCAAACTGATTGTGGCTCCGATGTAGATGATTTTACACAAGTTCCGCAAGATGATTTTGATATTCAAAATAGGGAGATAATATGCGACCCAATTGCACACGATTTGCCACACGAAGAAAGTGTTACAGAACTGTGGAATAATGACGATAATATAATTTTATCTGAAATAAGAAAAGAACTGCTAAAAGATAAATACCTGAGGGTCTGTTATGAAATTTTCGACGAGAGTATTTTTTTCGACAACGTCGAAAATCGCTATTATGAATTTTTTTTTTTCGACAATGTCGACTATTCGACAACGTTGAAAGTCAGTATTATGAATAATTTTGAAGGAAAATAACAATTGAATATTACTTATGTATGCGTAAAATTATTTTTATTTCATTATGGTGTTTTGAGAAGAAAGGTGCTTAGAAGATTTTAATTTTGGTTTTAACACAAAAAAAAAATCCATTCAAAAATAAAATTGTGTTACTCGTATATAATTAGGGACCAAAAGCATAAGCGCAAACATATTTTTTCAATTTTTTCCTTTATTCCTCAAAAGACAAAATACCAAATCCGATCAAAATAAAAAATTTCTCTTTCATTCTATTTCATTCGGGTCCTATAAGGAAAATTAAAAAAACAAAAAAAGTTTATTGTTAATATAACAAACTAAAACACTAATTAAAAAAATTACAAAATTTAAATCATATTCACATTTTGATAAAAAAATACAATTATTTTTAAATTTAAATTTATTGTTGTTGGAAATTATCAAAAATATTAAATTTAAATTAATTATTTTTTATTAAATTTAAATTAATTAAGTTTTATTAATTAAAATTTTATAAGTTTAAATTATTAATTTATTTTTACTAACAAACATTTTTTATTTCTCAACACGTAACATTTTTCTTTTATGTACTCGACACCTCAAGAGCTGAGTAAAATAGTCAACGTTATCTAAAAAAGAAACGCGTGGAGTATTTCATAATACAAAAATTCGACAACGTCGAAAAAAACGCGGTCGAAAATATTTCATAATAGACCCCAAGGTTAAAAAACGCATCATATTGCAACTTTGCAGGCAGCTTCATAGAGCCCTAAGGACCAAATACTCCTGATAAGGCTGAGACTTCAACGAATATATTTCTTCAAATTATCTGATAGAGCCTTAAAAAAATGCCGAGTTATAAAGATTTCTGGTTCTCACGGCCTGAACTAAGCGATTCCTATATTACTTCACTGATGTCGCGAGATAGGTTTCAGCTATCGAATATTCGTCTCAATGATAACTCAGTAATGCCTAAAAAAATGACAAAAAGTATGACAAATTTTTTAAAATCCATACTAAGCTGGACGTTTTGAGGAAGACGTTCCTGCAATCATATAAACCTGTGTTATGTCAGTCGGTGGATGATAGCATGGTTAAATTTAAAGGACGCAGTGCTCTTAAACCATATTTGCCAATGAAACCAGTAAAACGGGGATATATATATACCAGGTTCAAGTGTACACTGGGAAAATCGCAGAAGTTACCGAAAAATCTTTAGGTGCACGAGTCATCAAATATTTAACCAACACACTCGTTGGAAAAAGTCACCGCGTATTTTTTGATAATTTGTTTTAATTCCGTGAGTCTTCAAAAAGAATTGTTGTCTCTTGGTATTTATAGTTGTGACACTGTTAGAAAAGGCAGAAAATATATGCCGGCCAGACCTAGAATGCGATAAACATATGAAACGTTTTTCAAAATTTCGTTATAAGTGAAACTTTAAATTATTTTGAATTAAATGTTCTACTACCCCCCTTTATTTAAATAAAATGAATTGAATTTTTTGTATAATGTGTTCTTTGATGTGTTTTTATGAAACTTTGATAACAATTTCCAAAAATTTCAAAAAAAAAATTGGGTTTCCGAAAAATTTGTTATTAGATTTGCAATACGTACACGAGATTTTTTGTGGGATAAACTTCACAACCGTTTATCTAGATATTAAGAATTTTTCAAATGGAATTTAGTATTTTAGTAATTTAGTATTTTAGTTCCGATTTCTGTCAAAACAGGTGCTATGCAGAGTCTATATCGAGACACATTGGATTTTAAAAAGCCAAGAAGGTTTATTTAACGAAAAGAAAAAAAAATTATGAAAAGTGGAAATTACGTTACTTAAGAAGGTGTAGTGTGACCTTTGTGTGAAGGTGTAGTGTGACCAAAGTGTTTGTTGAAAAGTTATTGGATATAAGAAGTCACTAAAGAAAGGCAACTGGTTCTTATATCTTATATTTCCTCAATACAATTAAAAAAATGTCCGTTTTACGTTACATCAAGAATTGTTTGCATTATTTGCAAAATGTTACTGTGCGGGAGGTAATTTTAACGAATCCAATAAAAGTCAACGAAAGTTACTTTAAAGAAACAATTAAAGTTCTGTATGTTTGATGGAAACGTATGGTAATAAAGACAATAAACACAATAATTTATTTAATACGTGAGTAGCTTCTGTTGAATTTATTCAAAATGTAAATTCATTAAAATCACACTTCTGTCTATATGTAGATGTATATAAAAAAAACACTCAGGTGATCCTAGTACATGATTTTTTGACCAGCAAAATAAATATAAAAATTTTTATTTTACCACAAAGCGACGTGCAATTGCAGCACACACACACTAAAACGAATATAAATACGTATTCCCTCTTATGGTTGAAAGATTAAAGTCACGCGTATCTAGCCATATATTGTTAATTAAAGTAGCACAGAATATTAAATTAAATTAAATTTACATTTAAGTTTTTTTTTTTTGATATAAGATGGAAGTCTGTCCATCAGAGTGAGTGCCAAGAGTTTTCACTTTATATAAATATATAGGCTTTTTGTTGGACCACGTAATAAATTTACATGTCACCCCACTTCGCATATATAAATCTATACAAACACTTTTTTTTTTGCATTATAGAGTTTCACACGTGATTACTATGGCATGTAATTAATTTTTATGTACTTATTCGTAAATGTACGTAAACAATGTTTGTATACATAAAAATTATTTAATTTTAAAATTGATTTAACACGCAATTATTTTTTAAGGCTTGCGTATGCTTATTATAAAAAGCAGCAACAAAATTTTTGAAAAGAAAATAACAAGAAACAGCTAAGTAAACATTAACGAAATTATATTAATTGTTCGAGTCTCATATGTATATGAGGTTGGCAGAAATTAAATACAAACTCATTATCTCTTTAATTTATCGAGAAGATATAATTACAAGTATTTATGTTTCGGTATAATTATAGAAAAGATTAGCACTTTTAGCTAATTTATTGTGAATAATTGATCTTAGATGGTGGTATTGTGTGCTTGATGGATTTGCTGTTTGCTTAATATGCTTCAATATAATATGTATACAGTTGAGCTTTCCACTAAATTTTATGTTTATAAATTTTGTTTGTAGAGTTATTTTTAATGGGGTTCATTTCAACGTGCTTTTAACCAAGTTTTATTAAATGGGATGATCTGTGACTTTTCATTGTATAAATTATTCGTATACGGTGGGAAATTTAAACATTTTTGATTACATGAAATGTTTCCCCAGGCTAAACTGAATTTTAGCCTAAACACAATGTAAAATACAATCTCCCGTAAGTTCGTATGTTAGTATACGGATTATCCGATTTGAACCCAATCTGATAGGTAAACCTATTGGGATCGGAGTTTAATTGTGGTAACATGACCAAGATCTAAATTACATGTCTATTGAACAAAGAATGCAAATATTTATATTAGTTATACCAGTAAACTTTTGAGGCCTTAAGCGCATTAATTATAGTTAAATATTAGATATGTGCTAGATCGGCATAATTGTCAGACCATATTGTCATTCATTGTCTAGTTGTCAAAGCGCAAATAACAAGTTGATTTACGTCAGTCATATTTACTAAAATAAAAATTTAATTTATTCATTAACTGCAACGCAAAAATTATTATCTCAAGTGGTATCAAAATACCGCAATCTTACATATTCATTGCCAAATGTCATAAGTGTAAGGAAAACATTTCCAAATCTCGTTATCCTGGAATCAAGTGCGGCGGTTCATGTGGCACGTCATCTCATGTTAAATGCGCAAATATTTCTGTAGATTTGTTGGAGGGCATTAAATATCGGTCCGCAAACCGGCTTTGTGATGAACTGTGTCGGGATATATCCAATTTAAAATTTTAAAATAGTTGGCATCAAAAGCACTAAATATATCACAGGACGCTCAATTAGATAAACCAAGCCGTCCGTGAATTTAAATTTCCTGTGGTTTCTTTCCTGTGGTTCATCCGGCTCGAAGCCACTTAGGTCCACTCCACCATAATTCTAAGCCCTTCAGTTGTTTCGGAAAAATTCCACGACTTGCCGGATTTTCTGCTGACTTGACATATCCCCATTTGTTTGGTGGCAAAGTTTCAATGATGTCGCTAGTTCTATTAGCCACAAATGTTTTCCAACGACGAGGTTGGTCTGCTATCCATTCCAAAACTATTTTAGAATCCGTCCAAGCATATTCTTTGATTTCGGCGTTTGCGAATTCTTCTTTAGTTTTACGGAACAGTTTAGTAAGAAGATGTGCTGCACATAATTCCAACCGTGTAATAGTGATTTGACGTAATGGTGCTACCTTTGTTTTTGACGCGATTAAATTGGTGAGAATACTTCCATCTTTACTTTGAATGCGTGAATATATAACAGCAGCAAACGCTGACTCGCTTGCATCACAGAATCCATGGAGTTGTATTGCCTCGCCCTTCCAACCAATGTATCGTCTTATTGGAATTTCTTTAATTTGGTCAAACTCGCTTCGTAATTGTTTCCATTTTGACAAAATATCAGCTGGTAAATCATCATCCCAGTCCAATTTGGGTAACCAAAGCTTCTGAAATAATATTTTAATAACGACTACAGATGGTGCAAGTCACGATGATTCAGCGTTACATTAAATTGAAAAATATCTATTTTTGGAACCCAGGTCAAACCAAGGACCTTTATTACTTGGTGGTTATTGTCGAGGTTGATTGGATTTCCAGACTCACTTTGATTGTCACCGCATAATACAGGTACATTTGAGGCCCATTTGCGTAATGGGAATCCACCAGAGATTAATATTTTGTTTAATGTTTCCTTCAGCACCACAGCTTCACTTATGTCATTTGAGCCGGTTAACAAATCGTCAACATAAAAGTCGTTTCGAATGATTTCAGCTACTTCTGGATTAAGAAGTGCGTTGTTTGTTGCCAGTTTAAACAGCGTTCGGATTGCCAGAAACGGTGCTGCTGATGTTCCGTATGTCACCGTTTTCAAGCGAAAATGTGAGATCGGATGCTCAGATGACTCTCGACAAACTATCCGCTGAAACTCTGTATCTTCATTTCGAACCATGACTTGGCGGTACATCTTTTCTACATCTGCACATAATGCAATTGGATGAGTACGGAAGCACAAAAGAATTGACCAGAGAGACCGCTGAATGTTCGGGCCGACCAATAATGTATCATTTAAAGAAGTGCCAGTTGACGTCTTAACTGCGAACCATCGAATACCACTCGTAGTTTTGTAGTGTTGTTTGATGATTTTAAGACCGCATGATGCGGCAGGTAACAATGGTTCGTGGTTTTGAGTAAATGTTCTTCATCCATTTTTTCCATGTGATTTAATGTAAGGTACTCACTCATGAATTCTAAGTAGAGTGATTTGTATGCGGAGTCCCTTTGCATTCGTCTTTCTACGGATTTCAATCGTAAAATTGCCAGAAATGCTGATTGTCCGAGCTTAGGGGATGCCTTTTTGAACGGTAGTGATACGTGATATCTCCCATCCTCTCCTCTAGTAACTGTTTGTTTGTAATATTCCTCAGCTTCTCCTTCTTCCTTGGTTAATGAATTTGAGTCATCTATTAGGCCCTCCATTTCGAAAAACTTCTTCAAAGTCAAATTTATATTCTCCTCATCCAAATTTATGTTAAAGTTACACAATTTATTTGATTTATTAATATTAGAGCAGTTTTCCGATAAGATCCACCCAAATGCAGTATTCTGCGCAATAGGACTTCCGTTCTCTCCCTTTAATTGACCATTTTCTAGTAGTTCAAAAAATTTATCTGATCCAACCACAATGTCGATTTCGTTTTGGTTTTGACATTCTGGATCAGCTAATTGAATATTGTTCAAATACTGGTAATTGTTCGCGTTGAATCTAGTCGGTGGTAACGTAGTTAACTTTTTCATTATGAAAGCATTAATTTGAAACCTTTTATGTGAATGGTATCGCGATTTTAGAACCAATGATGTTAGTCCCCTAGTTTACTGGTTATTAGTAGCTATTCGAGATACTTTGTATTTTGCATTAGTTCGTCTTAGTCCTAATTTCTGAATACAGGCTTCTGTAGTAGAATTCTGTAACACAGAAACCTTCCCGTAATATCTTGAACATCGGCTAGTGCAGTTGGCAGAATGACAGAAAAATATTTCGAATTAGACGCCACATGTATAGTTGAACTGTTTTTTGGTCTTCTGGATTAATAGTGGTTTCGGCATCATTAGTTGAATGAAGATTACTTATGTTTACTGACTTAGAATGGTTTGTGCTTGTCGTATTGCGGAGTTGCGAAGGTTGTGTATCTGTGAATTCACTTGAATTGATGTGTAGCAATGTGTGATGTCGCTTTCCACATTGTCGACATCCAAATCTTGATCAACATGATGTAACCCGATGGTTACACGATAAACAGTTATAACAAATATTGTTGGTTTGAACAAAATGTCGTTTTTCTGTGGATTCAAGACCCTTGAATTGGTCACATGCAGACAGGTAATGATCTTTAGAACAGTAGGCACACGAAATTGTATCGGATGAAACCAAATTTGATTGGGTTACACGTTGATTGAATACGTTACGTTTGTGACCTTGACAACTCTGTAGAGGTTCCGCTAACATTTCGATTTCATCACATTCTTTATCCAAAAACTTCATAAAGTCATCCAGCGAAGGAAAGTCTTTATCGGATGCCACCTTTGACCATGATTGCCTTGTTTCTTTATCCGCCTTTTCTAACAACCAAAAAATAAGCCATGGATCTCTTTGGTTTGCTTTACTTCCTAATGCTTCTAAATCTCTAAGAACCTCATCTGCAGTATTATATAATGATTGCCGTAAAGAGGATCTCTTTAGTACTGGTTGAATCGCAAAAAATTTGTTGAGCAGATTTGTTATAACGCATCTCGTTTTGTCGTAGCGTGCCAATATTTTATTCCATGCGCCTTCGTAATTTGCGTCTGTGACTAAAATATGCCGTATTAAAGTAGCTGTTTCTCCTCGTAAAAGGCCCCGTAGATGTTGAAATTTATGTACGTTAGATAGAGACTCCTTGTTGTGTACCGTTGATATGAAAATATCCTTAAAGGCAGGAAATTCCGAATAATCCCCCGAAAAGTATGGAATATTTAATCTAGGTAATCGGACTTCTGCGAATGATGTGTTTGGAATATGAAAGCTATCTGAAAAATTGTTTAAACATTCACATTACTGTTCCGCAAACTGTACCATGGACGCGTTGAATTGCTGATGCAAATTATGAAATACCGTATTTCGAGATTGTGCGGCATCCCTGAATTTCGATTTTAGAGAAAAATATCGACTTTCTACCGCTTCTAATTCAAACTGTTCACCAACTGTAACCAACCTTAAATCTTCTTCTTTAAAGTCTATAAATGCCTTTTCTAATGCCTCTAAGCGTATATTTATATCTTCCATAGTATGAGCAGGCGTTAAATCAGTTTGAAATTTTTCTAAACGGGTTATTGCTGCTTTTGCAATACCTCGGCGCGTTTTTACATCCCGTTTTATATCCTTTGCCATTTCACTAATCAGGTCCCTTTATGTATACTAATAACTCCCGGTTTAGATGAACACGTAACTGTTTGTATGTATATATATGTATAAATACAGATCACAAATACTTATATTCTATTTCGCATTCAACTTTGTATAACGCAAATAATTTTCCAATTTCAAAAAACTTTGATAATCCGCAAGATAAACTAATTGTCAACCAAATTCGCAAAAAATTAAAGAGTAAGGAAATATCTACTCACAATTTTGTATTCGATGTATCCAACACTGTCAATGGTGTCACAAACGAATTATCCATAGAAATTTGAAGCCAAATGTTTTTGATACCTTTGCGAGTTTTACAGTAATCTTTATGTATACCGTTTCGTTTTTACCGGATCCGGCTCGAAGGACCACTGTTTTTGTTGTCAATCCAATTGCTGATTCAAGCTTGATTTTTAATTTTCCGTATTTACCACTTCACTTAACACAAATTATTGTCTTGGATGAAATTTCCAAACTATCCACCAACTGAATGTCACAACACAACACACTCAATTTATTATGAATGCATCAAGAACGCCACTCGTTACGAATTTCTGCCTTTTTCATGATAACAGTTGCATTTTATATCAAAAAAAATTTCCCCCACCACTTTCTTAAGTACAAAATACATATTAAAAATGGGAAGCATAAACAACAATACTTATTCCTATCCTCCACTAGATGCCATAGTGTACATTCATTTGATTTTTTAACAGTGGAGACTTATAATAATATAATCTTAGACACTAATAATCCACATTATCGGTTTGTATCTATGGTTTATGGCATACAAATGTTCCTGATTATGATAAAAATGTTAATTTTAAGTATGAACAGTAAATTCATTAATTTCTAAGCTATGTACAGTGGACTGTATAATTATTATTTTTTAAATTTAGTAGGTAGTACGACACAGCTAGCCAATAAATTTGAATAGTTGTCCGAACAGATATATAATTCGCTAAATCGATATGTTCTTGTTTGGTATTATCGGTACAAAACAAGAGTTGGATTTTTGCAGTTTGGTCGTTGCAATCTGATGAGTAGACCAACTTTTTATCAGTACGAAACCAAGCTGCCAAGAAGCTATCTAAGGGAGTTCTCATTTTGGTAAGGGTTTGTGTATCTTTGTGTACACAAGTGCCCTAGGGTTAAAGGTTTGGGGGAGGGGAGTGCATTTTTTCTACTTTTGTGGTAGAGATATTGTTAATAAATGGCCTCTTTGTTTTCTGCGACTAAAACAGTCGTAAACATGGTATGGATGTCCATTAAAATAATATTTTGTCTGAAAAGCCGAAAAAAATTTAAACAATTTAAATTCACGGACGTTTATAAAATTCTTCTTGATGAAATTTTTGTTCAGAATGTCGCAGGTATTTTATGGCTCATTATAATTTTATTGCATGCATACAAATTCATTAAAAAACTGCCAAATAATTTGAAGAGCTGTGTCAAGGCTACAAAGATTAATTATTACAAAAAGAAATTTGCCTCAGTAGGTATAACTCTAAAAATTGGAAACTAATTGATGAAATTCTAGAAAAAAACTTAGGCCAAAGTCCAATAACCCGCATTAGAAAATCAAACACAGAATTTAATAACTTTTAACGAAGATGTTTTTGGGGTCGCATTATATCGAAAAATCCAACGAAATTTGGTCTATACAAGTACTCTAGCACAAAGCAAATCAGTAGGCTTAAGCTTTTTTATTTATGCATTAAGCAAAATTTCAAGCCCCATCTTCGATATTTAAGTGTTTAGACTTATGCTCAAACTTGGGATATTTATAAATGTTACATCCGGCTCATTCTCAATGTTTAACAATACCACATTATCCACCGATCTCCAGGATGACTTATATCCGAAATTATGTAAAAGTCGAAAAACAAACCATCCAAAGGTATATATATAGATATATATTGATGAGATTGACAATATTTTAGTGAAAAATCTGTTTAATTTGAGCCTGGATAGGGTAATTTCTCTGAGTATGAACTTAATAACTATAGGCTCATAGCCCTTTCATGTATTGTACTTAAACTATATTTGAGAAAATTGTGAAGTGTAGACTGCTCAACTACCGAGGAAACATTGTTGCACTTTCTAAGTAATAAATTTGGCAATAAACAAATCTCAAAGCGTTCTGTTTTATTTCTAGATATATCCAAAACATTCGGTAGTGTTGATGACGACATTATGCGACATCAATAACTTAGGTAACTTGAGTTGTAGTGTTCCCCAATTCCCTGTGCTTGAACCCCTACTATTTCTTGTTTAGTTTAATTCAATTTTCGGAATAATCTGTTGAGCCAGACGACAGCGTTCGTATGCAACAAAAATCCCTGATCTGCACAGTGCTTTCAGCCTCTAGGTGTGAATAAGTTAAAATACTTGGCCCTAATTGTTGATTCGCAGTTAAATTGGGATTCTTATCTTTACAAAGTCAGGAAAAGCGTTATCGTTGCCGTTTATAAATTGAACTGTTTGTAAATTCAACCAACAATCTTGTTAAATAAATATATAAGGCACATTCGATTGAACTGATTTAACTGAATAATCTGAGTTAACTGAGGTAAACTGATGTGATATATTCAGCTAACTCAGATTATTCAGTTAAATCAGTTCAATCGAATGTGCCTATAATATTCCTGTAAGTATCAACAATGTTCCACTTTTCCGTCCATTTTACCTGTACGATTTTAAAGTGTTGAAAATGTTTTTTATTCGCAGTCATAGTTTTCACGACCGTATAAATACATAATTTTAACATGAGAAATAAAAACATCTTTTCTGGCGTTCGATGCAATAATGAAAAATATATTTTATAAAATTTTGTAATCTTATACATTTATGATTTTGAATGAAATAAAGTCAATAATAATAAATAAATAAACAAAAATATCGTTACCAATGTCCGAATACGTGGTGTATTACAAAATAGATTACGAGAATGGTATTAAAATACATACATTTAGGAGAAATCTGAAATAATCCTAGTTCATCAACATTAACTAGCACTCGATTGGTTGAAGTCTAGTATAGCTTACGAATTTAGCTATACTAAAGAATAACAGGGTTTCCACTCCTTATCAGAGGCCTGTTCGTTAATTCCTAAACCGTGCGAAACCTTAACATAGCTAGCTTTGAAGTAAAATAAAGAAAATTATCGAGCAAGCCCTAAATTATAGAAAATTAGGAACATTAAAATTTTGTTGTAGAGATGTATTTAGATATGTCATTTGTTTTCATGTGCCAATATGTAATCATGCGCCTATAACACAAATTATGAGGTGAAATTTATAAATGCACCGGAAATGTATAAAGAGAAATGACACAACTATTTTCGATTTTTTATTCAAGGATCAATTTGCACTCTGCTGTTGCAAATGAATGTTTGATAAACGAGCGAAGCGAGTTTTCTAATCATTCGAGTGCAAAAATCATTTTTGACATGAAATGCGAACAAGATTTTTTCTATGCTACCGGCATCTAATGTTCATCTGTAATGAAAGAGAGAAACGTTTGCTTTACATTTTTTGTCTAAAAAGGGGCTTAGGCATTTTTTGACAAAAATCGCATTTTCCCCTTAAGTCTTGAAAAACTGATTTAAGCCCATATTGCTGCAAATTTAGTTTATAATCTGTTGGTTCTTGGTCGTTTTATAAATGATATATCTGTGTATTTTCTTATAAATGATATACCTTTCAAAGTATTTGCAAAGAACGGAAAAGGTCCTATGGAGGCTGCCACTTCCGGTAGACTAATTTCAGCCAAAATTCATTGGGATCTTCAAATTTATGAGAAAAACTTAAATATGAAGTTTGGACCGTTATAACTATTCACAAATATTTCAGCTCATCAACTATTCAGAGATATCCTGCCTAATTTGTGAATTTAAAATTAAATTTGTTCTACAGGAATTATGCGTCGATTTTACGGTGAAACAAATTTTTTCAGTAAAAAATACTGGGAAAAGAGAAGAGTATATTTAAATAACGTTAGAGCGGCAAAGACAGCCACTTTTGTTTGTTTTTTGTAATGTATAGCCAAAATGTATAGTCAAAATAGAGACAGATTAGGGGCAACACAACCAAAAAAATTTGCAAATAAACGAGTTTAACGAAACACAATATTTCCAAAAATTTATTTTACTCTAACAATGTACGTAGCGGTACAAAAAAAATAATCCCACATTTCATTTTTCTGTTGTGCGAAAAATATTTCTCATCGCATACAATTTTTTGAAGGTGCGTTAAAAATGTTGCCATAAAAAGTATTGAGTTTCATTCATATTTTTTATGGCAACATTTTCCCCACTTACTCTATTATTTTGCGAGTAAATTTTATTGAAAAGTTTTTCTGTTTCTCTCTAACAGGTAAAGGATTTAAATTTTTATCACGTGTTAATTTTACTGAAAAGAATTTTTTCACTGTGGAATTCACGCATTACATGGCTAACAATGTAAAATAACCAATTTCGAATTAATATTTGTGAATGAAAATTTAATTGAGTAATTAAAATGTTTATTTTATACGATTAAGAATATATTCAAAAACACATATTTGAAAACCAGCCATTTGTATTCAGAATTTAATTAATGAAAATGAATTACAAAGAGGCATAGTTTTAAAAGGTTTGCTTTGGAATTGAACTTTCTGTTTAGTTGTGTGTTTACGTAAATTACTTTTCCGCAAATTGTTCAAAAATCCAAACTGCTACGTTTGATAAATGTATGTTGGTCTCATCAATATGAATTTGGGAATAAAACGATAAGTTTTGGCAAAATTTGGCAAAAAATATTCAATAACACACCTGTTTTTATGAATCTCAAAAATTATTAACTTATTAACATCTCGATTCTGTTAGTTCAGTCGTTGTCGTTCCACGTGATAATAAAAGTCTGTTACATTTACGAAAAGTTATCCTATTTGTACAATAAATGACTTGAGGTGAAAGACACAATTAAAATTTTAATTTTGATCCTTGTTGGAGGTGCCTATAGCAAAAACATAAAAACACCAATCGGGATTTGAAGTAAATGCTAACATAATACATATTTTGGCCAAGCACTGGTTTTATAGTAAACGAGTCACGTGTAAATTCATCAATCAAGTTACAATTTCTAATGAACATTTTCAGATGGAATTCGTAATTATGTGTTATTTATGGAACCAATTAAAATTTGCGGAATCCTACGGCTTTATATATCTAGGTGGCTCTGTTAATTTACGCAGATTTCATTTTTACACGCAAATTATATTTTCACATATTGAGGAAGGGGCATGCTTTTTTCACCGGAAATATATTGTACTAGATACAATTATTGCTTCAATTCTTGGAATATGTAGGCAATGAATGATTATTTAATTTTGAATGATAGGTTTAAATTGGATGAAAACATCGTCCCATTTTCCTGTTATCGGCGATTAAAGATTAATATACTCACCTGATGAAATTGTAAACTATTTATATACATAATATGACCTCCCGTACAGAATTTCAGTCTGTCCGTCGAAGCTGTAGAGAAGCTAGAGATATTTAGTCCGCACGACATCACACAAGCACGCACTCACAGAGATTTAAAAATCACTTTTTTACTTCGGCGCCATAACGAATTGTATATCTGCAGAAATCTCGAAGTCATAATTTTTGTCAAAAAATGTACGGGTGTAATACCTGACTTTCTTTTACGACAAACGTATGTACATTGATCTTGAATACACAAAACTTAATTTGTAAAGCGAAAAATTGAACCTTCCGAATTTGTAATAAAAATTGTCTTGTATAATCAAAAATCATTATTCCTCGTTAACATTTCAGAAAACCAACGTTGTTTAGAAAACAACGTCAACCATTGTTAAAAATTTAATCTTGTAAAATTTAATCTGTCATTTCTGGTAAAATTTAAAATATGATCTGACCTAATTTTGTTTGGTATTTAATTTACAATCCTTTTATTATAATCGTTTTTTTTTCAAAATATTTACAAAATCGAAAAAGGTTGCCACTTTCGATGGGCCAAAAATATCAGGTATTTCATTTAAACTTAAGTATGAAGTTTCATCCTGATCTTTCGATTCGTATTAACTGCAGCAGAGAAACTATACTACAGTTAAAGGCATTGACACCACGCCGCTACGCACGCACACACACACAGGGATATGAAAAAAGCACTATTTTTGACTTCGGCGAAATAGGCAATTGTAATTATCGAAAGTGAACTAGGCCGGTATTGTTGAGAATTTTATTTAGAATCTTTTAATTCATAGTCGTTTTTCACGAAAAAGCTCGTATGGAAGTTGTCACTTGCAGTGGATCGGTTTCGCCCTTCCAATATTTAAAAATGCTTAAGTATAAAGTTTAATCCCGATCAGTCCTTTCGTCTTTGCTGCACAATTCACAAATAGGCCTATTGCGCCAATCTCAACACACAGTTTGTTTTTATATTTTTTTTTTGAAGGTATAGAAGTCATTATGTTATATCGGAATCAGAAGAGACCGATGACAACATTTCAGGTTCCTGAGCCGCTTATAATTTGCCGAATATAATTTGCTTTAAAATTCTTTATATTTTACGATTTTTCGCCGGCTCTAATCATTTTATTTCAAATTTGTGTGTAAGTTTTTAATTTATTATGGGATGTAATACTGGGATAACTTCACACACTTTACATAACTTAATTTTGATTTTTTATTATGTGATCGATACCAACCCTGACGTTTGACACAAACAAAAAGACTTAATGTTATTGTGAATACGGCACGCATATGTACCGGATTTCTCGAAAATATATTTTTAACTATTTTTATAGCTATTCAACCATATTAAATATTTCTTCAAACATCAAAGCTTATCCTTCTTTTGAATATTGACGGGTCTTACGTTTAAATTTAAGGCGCATGCTAACAGTTCTAGGTAATTTAAAGTCGGTGAAGTTAGCCCGAAATTCCATCCCGAGTTTTTTGGTGCATTTCTTTGCTAAAGTGTAGTCAACCCGAAAAAAAGTGTAGTCGTTACAAAAATGTAGTGCTATCCCGAAACCCCGAACTTTTTGAGTATTTCTTGCATAAAAGCAATCGTTACATAAAAATGTAGGATTATCCCGAAATTAAAATCTAATACAAATTTAATTTTAATTTACACATTTTTAATAAACATTTTTTGAAAACTGTCAAAAATTGTTGGAACATCTTATTGTGGACTAACTGTGCAATATTAACATTTTATAAAAAAAATTCTTAAAATTTTAAAAAGCCTATTGGAATAAAACATAAAAAAATAGAATTAGAAAATTAAGCTAAATCGAAAAGCGCATTGGATATTCATGACAATAAAATAAGCAAACCATAATACCAGAAGTAAATTGCACTAATGGTATATACGACTATTTAGGTCTTGGCTGTGCTAATAAACCCTGCGAATTTCATTTTCATATCAGGTGGAAAATGATGTAAATCTTGATGTGAATTATCTGTATGGATTTTATAGTTTACTAGAAATTCTCACTCGAGAAGTCTTTATCCACACAAATGCACATCATATACATCATTTTTCCACCTGATATAAAAATGAAATTCGCAGGGTTTATTGTCACAGCCAAGACCAAAATAGCCGTATATACCATTAGTGCAATTTATCTCTGGTATTATGGTTTGCTTATTTTATTGTCATGAATTGCCAATGCGCTTTTCGATTTAGCTTAATTTTCTAATTCTATTTTTTTATGTTTTATTCCAATAGGCTTTTTAAAATTTTAAGATTTTTTTTTATTAAATGATAATATTGCACAGCTAGTCCGCAATAAGATGTTCCAACAATTTTTGACAGTTTTCAAAAAATGTTTATTAAAAATGTGTAAATTAAAATTAAATTTGTATTAGATTTTAATTTCGGGATAATCCTACATTTTTATGTAACGATTGCTTTTATGCAAGAAATACTCAAATAGTTCGGGGTTTCATGATAGCACTACATTTTTGTAAGGACTACACTTTTTTCGGGTTGACTACACTTTAGCCAAGAAATGCACCAAAAAACTCGGGATGGAATTTCGGGCTAACTTCACCGACTTGTAATTTAGCCAATACCATACAATCTCTTTGCAGGTATTGCGGGCATACCAAATAATAAAATTATTTGATTTTCACGTTTAGCTTGTATACGGTACGCAGCGGTGGTATACTTAAACATTACATTGTAATGTAAATAATTTATGTTGCATGAACAATATCCAAATAATTTTTAAATTTTTTCTGTATACATTGCCACACCGTGCACAGTTTAATCCAATTCATTCAATTTTAATTGTATTATATTAACAAAAAAAAAATCTATCGAAAATCCATTAATCATAACAAATAATATGATAAATCTAGGACACGAAAAATTTACCACACGCAATCAAGGGGGTATCAAGTGCATAACTCTAATCATATATACCGCGCATATTATAGTAAGAAACTGTATGGTTCTATTTAGGTATATACACAAGACTAAACAGCGAGACAAATTTTTCAATAAACAAAATTTTTTATGTCCAAACCTTTTTTAAATTTAATAAAAAATCAATTTTAAATTGAACATTATTTTTGTTATTTAGTTTTTATTCGCTCCATGTTGCACACAAAATCATGATCATTCATTTTCTTAGATTTATAGGAGTATATTTACTTACATACTGACCTTTGATATTAAATAAGAAATAGATTATCAATCAATCTTGGTAAAATAGCTATATAAAAAGTTTATAAGTTTTTTTTTTTACTTTTCGTCTTGGATATAACGTTTTCAAGCCGATCGTATGGTTTATCCGCGATCGCTTATATAGCAGTTTTAAATGTACGTAATATATGTCTATATACAAAACTTGATTTGAATTATATTAATAGATAAATTAGTTTTCTTATCTAGAGTTTATCTACATTAAAAAAAAAAAATTACAATATTTATATATTTAACACTTTAAAATTATTAAACAAATAAACTAATAAATGTTTTTTTTTGTATATGCTTTATAATTGCAGATCGTAACAGCGCGCAGTATATACATACACCGTGTATAGATCATGTTGATTAAATGAGGAATAAAAGTGTGAAATAAATAAATATAAAAATATTTAACTAAACCTAAAAAAAAAAAAGAAATTAAAATTTTTAAATATAAAATAATATATCAATAAAAATAATATTTAAACGAAAATTTTAAAATAAAAATTATTACGAATGGTGATGTCATATACGGCAAGCATGGATATAAGTGAAATAATTCGACCGGAGGATTTAAGTAAAACGGATTTTTTTGATTTTGTGACGCCAACCGATATGGAAATTGATCGGCCTCCAGGAAACGATAATAATAATACGCTTAATCAACCGTTACAAGGATATGACCAGGTATGTAAAATAAATTTCTAATCGAATTTTGATTTATGTATTAAAACAGAAAGAGTAATATACAATAAAACGAAAATATATATATAGCCACAGGGTATCAATTAGCGTGTCTATATATAATAAAAAAAATTCCTTATTGCATACTACTGTGCGTGTTCTAAATTTCTTAAAACTTAAAATTTTGGCGCACACATAACCAAAAAAAAATTATTTTCTATAATTAAATATAAGTTTAGCGCACTATATTTAGGTATGTATACGAGTATAACTGTTGCTTACCTTCTTACTATTAATTTCAAGATCATTGATCTTTATCTATATACATTTTTTTTTTGTTTTATTTCTTTTTTAAGATCAATCGATCAATTTACAAAAATAAAATAAAATATAATACTTTTATCTTTCTTTCAAAAAAAAAAAATTTTTTTTTTTTTTTTTCAAATTAATCAATCAATAATAGATTATTATTTTTATTTAAGTCTTTCGGTTGTTTGATGACAATAAGATTTTAATTTTTATTATTACCGGTTGGTTTTGTGTATCTTAATCTTATATACGTAACACAACATGTACCTACTTACCTTACATACGTATATAGATATATATAACTACATATATAGTGTTACCATGTCGAGGTTTGTTAATGTTTTCATGCAAATTTCACGCAAAATTATGCAGATATTTTTATTATATCCACTTAGGTACATAATATGTATATAATAAATTATCATGCATCTAAAGATGATTTTTATGTACCATTTAAATAAGTGTTGAAGATTTTCGTTTTGTAGTAAGTACGCGCTATAATTGTTCGGTTTAATATGCATACAAATCGAACTTCACTAATTAATCGTTAAACGGTCGCAATAATATAGTTTGCATTTCTTACAGTTCCGCTAAGATCGTAAAAATAGTGTGTCATACAATTTCATTAACTAATTATTCTTCAATTACAATTTTGTATCATTCCCTCAAAGATTTCTACAAGTGATTTTCGCAGACTATACAGTACACAAAATTTTTCTTTCAAACGAATTCTACTATCAAAAAATGACCCTTGGACGTATACGGTAGGACAGTTGAGTGGGTTTCTCGATTCACAATTGGACCCGGTAGATGGCACTGCGATCGGTTTCTAGGATTTTTTTTTTTGTTTTTTGACGAATTTTTATTTTTTTTACGTTTTTTAGATGTTTCGCATATCAGAACATATAACCCCAAAATTTCATCACCCACCCATCAACCCCAATTTTTATATATATAATTTTTCAGTATGTGTGTGAGTGTAATTGAACTCCCCCTAAACGGCTGGACCGATTTTAATTAAATATTTCATGTGTATTTGAGTAGGTCCCTGGATGGTTTAAATTCAGAATTTAACCCGGCCGGTTGAGCTGTGATCGCGTTCTAAATGAAAAAAAACATCAGTTCAAAATTAGTTGACCGTTAAAGTGGCGCTTATATCAAATTCTGTAGTATTTGACGTACGCTTCAATACATACGTATGTGAAATTATCCCAGAATTCTATCTCAGAAAATACAAATTTTTAATATGGCAAGACTGACATATCAATAACCAATTTGCTGTTATGTGAAGTTAGTTCAGCCCAGAATTTTTATCAATTTTAATGAAAATAAAACTATAAAATTTATTTGATTCTATATTAATTTCGATCGTAAAAATTAAAATGTAACGTATAAAAAAACCGTAAAATTTTGAGTTCCATAAAGTAATGGAAAATTACAGGCAATGTAAGATAAAATTTGTTCCGTGGCAAGTTCTCTAAAATGAACTCTGGGCTGAAAATTTCATTGATTTTTATATAATTTTTCGTCCCGCTCGATAAATTTAAAATTATTTAAGTGAAATTTAAGAATTAAATGGTGGAAATTTTTTAAAACTAAACGTTCATTGTTAACCGTTTTTAATCATAACGGATTTGGTACTGGATGTCTTTCGTATACTTAATGCTTTAAGTGTCAAGTTTTCGATTCAGAGAGTCAGCGTAAGATTTTTCCGATACAACATTTCCACTGTAACATTTTTACCTCTTACCGAGGTAGCCTGCCTCCGGCGCAAACAAAGGCTAATGCTGTGTAGTTCAGATCGATTTTTTCGACTAAATTATGCACTAAATTAAATTGCTCCGTAATTCACAATAAAAATTCATAGGTGGCAGTAACAGCAACAAAACAAGCATTCGAAATACTAAATTGTCGGCTTTTCGTGGATAAACAAAATTTTAAATTAAATTAAAATAATGGAAGATGATGTGGAAGTTGCATTATTTGCAAATATTTTTATAAACTACGAAATGTTTAAAAATAAAAAAAAAGGCGTCACGCAAAAATTGTTGGCGGGTAAATATAAACAAATATCATAACCTTTGACATTTGAAAACTAAATTGGAAAGTTACCTCACGAGGAGACTATTCGTTTGTAACCTGGCGGCGAATAGTGTAAGGTCACCTCAAAAAAGTTTAGTGCATAATTTAGTCAAAAAAATCGACCTGAGGCACACAGCTTAAATCTAGAACTATCGAAAGAAACAAATTTCATCATTTCTTATTGAGCCCCTATATGCTCTGAAATCACTACTGAAACATCATTGTGGAAATAATGGTAAATTACTTAAAAACTACTTTTCAAGACTAGCCAATTTTAATGTAATCCAAAGTTTAATTAGACCTTTCTGAAAACTTGAGATGTTTAGCGGAAACTTTTGTTATTCAAATGTTTGTTTTTAATAGCTATAGGAAAAAACCGGTTTTAATTAAACGTTTCACAACAATTGTGTAAGTGTTTCACTTAATTTATAAATAGTTTTGTTTAATTGGTAAAAGGTTGCACCTATTTTTTTAAGGTCATAAGTAAGAATTGACTACTTTGCACTTTCAGTGTAATGTACATATCTAGCCCATCCCAGTAATCCTTGTTAATATTTCATCAAAAATATTTCATCAAACCTGCCACAATCGTTCCGTATAGGTTGTTCCATAAGGAAAAATCGGAAAAACGAACACAGGCACCACCAAGGCCCAAAAATTGATTTTCCGATGCCAAGCCCTATTGCAATCGATTCCAGTAACAACGAGGCAGGAATCGATTGCAATGGAGTTTGGCATCAGAAAATTAATTTTTGGGTCCTTTTCCATCTTGCATGATTTTGATAAAAGTCGGAAAATTCAATTAACCGACTCACTAATAGGGCGCGGGTGTTTTAATCTTTTTTATGGTAATGATTTTGATAAAAAATGGTGGGAGGGGGACCCCAGGATCTGATTATAATAAATCCAAATTTTTTGAAATGTTTTACTTGTTTGTGGAGGATGGGGCGATGATTCCAAAGAGTTCAATAAAACATATTAAGAGGTCCTTCGGACCCATGGTTGCACATTATTTTATTTGATGTAACACCATGTTTCATGATGTTGTGTCATTTCCATTATAAGAATAAGTCATTATGGAATTCATATGTCTGATATATGTATTGGCGATCCTGAACCAATGCGGGCTCGTTTAGCTGTCGATAGTGGTCGTTTAGATGAATCCTGTGGTGGATGAGCATCTCTTTCTTCAGAAATTTCTTCGTCAGAATTAGATTCTTTGAATTTTAGAAGGTAACATGGTTCGCAAACCCTAATATAGTGCTTACTGCATGTTGGCTTAATACATAAATCACAGACAGCAGTTTCCAGCCACATCCAGTGTATTATAAAATAGTACCACTGGCCAACGGTTACATTTTCTTTTACATGTATAGCCACGGACCATTTTGTCAAAAGTGTCGACGCCGCCCTTTTTTTCATTGTAATGATGAATAATTATTGGTTTTCTGGTTGGAACATTTAACTCCTCTGAGGCATGGACAGTCGACAGTAGGAGGACATTTTTTGGAATCAGAAGTGTAACTCACAAGTGACATTTCATTCGAGAAGCAAAAAACGGTACTATACGGACATCGTTTCTTAGCTTCCTCTACTAATGCGAATAGTCATGGTATTTCACGTTTGTTGGATCTAATTGTGCCAACTAGAGTTGTGTTACAGGCCCATAAAGCTTTTGCCAGTCCATAACTAGTAAAAAAGTGGTCCATCGTTATATTTGTACTAATATTCAAATAGCGTTGAGCAAGTCGCATTACCAAGGCATGAGAAATCACAGTGGATCTTTGCTCGTTTGGTTGGGTTCCCAAATATATTTCGGCTGATACAGGATAATTTGTTCCGGAGTCTACAATGCAAAATATTTTGATGCCATACTTTCCTGGCTTCGATGGTATGTATTGCCGAAAGCTGCATCTGTTTCGTGAAGTAACCAACTGATCATCGATCGTGAGCTCTTTCGATGGAATGAACAGCAAATTTAAATTCGCTTGGAACAGAGTCCACATATGACGGATAGGAGCCAGTTTATCTTCTCTTAATCTATCTGCACGAGTTCTCGAATCATCGAAACGTAAAAATCGACTAATTTGTTCGAATCTCTCCAACGACATCACTCCTCTATAAAATAACATGTTGGATTTGTGGAACAGATCTCTAGCTGTCACTAAACTTGATTCCTTAGCACCAGCGTAAAGCAAAATGCCTATAAATGCGTAAATTTTCTCCAAATTGGTTTCTCTCCAAGGTCGAATTTTTGTAGGATTTTGTGCACGTTCATTCGCTTCGTACTTCCGCTTAGCTTTTCTATTTGTTTCCAACACAACACATTCAACAATAGATGTTGAAAAGAGGCGCTTAAATGCGTCTAGCTTTTTAGTAAAAGTTTCGGTTGTACAAGGCACAGAATCCAGTCTCTTCTTTTCCAAGTCTTCGGTTCTCAACTTTTCAGAAGCAGAAGGCATCGACCACCAAATAGTTTTGTCGTTTTTGCCTTGTCCTGTATATTTTTGACCTCGATTTGCCTCGATTGCAACTTCAGCTACTTCCTCAAAAGTTCCTTCGTTGTTATAGAGTTCAGCATTTTCCATATTTTGAACTATTTGTATAAAATGAACATCTTGAAGCGGTGCGTCATTTGCATTTGGGGTATCAAAATCGGAATCATCGCTGTTCGGTTCATAATTTGAATCTTCGTCGCAATCGGAATGATCATGTACTCTAGAATTGATTATATCGTCAGATAATAGTGCAGCTGTAGGATGATCTCGTCCACCAATCGGTTGCAACACAGTTTCAACATCATCATCTTTATCAAAATAATCAGCAAGTTCTTGTTGTTCCTCTTATAGACAAATCACGCCTAATATTTGCAAAATAAACAATTCTATCCATTTCTACAGCTGAAAATGAACGTAAATCAAAAGAGATCTATTGTAAAATTGACTTTTCCAAGAATAAACCAAAATTATAATGTTTTAGACCATTTCGAAATAAACTTACCTTTGAAAATTCAACGGTTTTACAATAAACAAGTTTTAGGAATGAAATAACACTGTGTACTTGTCACTTTACGCACAACTAAATTATCAAAACATACGTTACAAAAGCTAACTGCACTTTTATCGAACTCTCAAATTTTGATCATAGGTATCTATGTACGTGTAAAATCGAAGAAAAAAATGCATTACATACAAACGTTACTGAGAAAAATACGGGGTATACAGCTCCCCATACACATGAAATGACATTGTTTACGTAGGTAAATGTCCAATACATTAAAAAGTCGAACGAAACAATATGATTTTGGAATAAATATTCAATGTGGAAATATGCTTGTGGAGCCGAGTACCCCAAAAACGATTCTTCATTGACAATCTATAATTCAACATACGACATTATTCCAGGACATAAAAGTTCCAATAATTTAATTCCTGAAAGAAAAAAGTTAAATAGCTTTTTCTATAAAATAAAATTAAAAATAAAGAAATTTTAAATTGGAATTCCAGTTTCCGCCCTCAAAAGTGAAGATATATCATCGGAATTCAAATCAAACAATTTGAATCAAACAATTGAATGTTAGATTATCAAATTGTAAGCAAAAATCCTCAAGAGAACGCAATTAATGTTTTTAAAAATAATTATGGGTCAAATTTCGGGAAATGAACCATTATTCAGTACTGCGTTATCCTAAACTGGAACTGACATCTTGGATCAACAAGAGCCATATGGATTTAATGTTCGTATTTGTATTAGAATCAAACCTTAGAGTTTTAAGTACTGCCATTATTCAATACTTTTCTGAAGGTCGTAATTTAAACTACCTATTAGAGACACAGTTCAGGGGGATTTGTGAAAAAATTTATTTTATAACCAACATTCTCAATCGGAATTTGAGTAAGCAGAACTTGCGTTTTGGCTTAACAACTAGTCGCAAGCATTGTGAATGTCATTCAAAATAATATTTTGTCTGAAAAGCCGAAAAAATCTTAGAATAAAATATTGGAAAAAAAATCGAATCGCGAGTTAAATTTTGTGTGCTAAAGTCTATTTTACAAGGTAGTCATAGAAAAATAACTATTTACGATAACTGTGTGACTTTGTTGCGTAAAACCCACGAAATTTTAGAGGTGAAACATGCCAGTATAGTTTTATTATTTTCAAGTATGCTTTTTTGTACTGCTCAGACCGATTGACTCATTTTGATGAAACTTTATACGCTTTTCATAAATTGGGACTGGGAGTTTCTGTGAAGTTTGTATGGAGCTTTTTCGATGCTGCTGAGAAAAAAAAAATATAAATTAATTTCGTCCTCATCGGTTCGATTTTTGATAAAAAAAATTCGGCTCAGATTTATTATCTGAGCAATTTTCAAGGTTCAAATTTCTGTCATATCAGATTTTAATAATTAAAATAATAATAATGATATGAAAATCGTGTATTTGTTGGATCGTATGTATGTTGGAAATTCAAATTTGTTTACTAAAAATGACAGTTGGTTCTATGCCATTTATGTATGGAATACAACATCGCTCATGTAACTATCACGGCTCTTATTACAGACCTGGATCCGGAAATTGTTGAAGACTTTTTCCTATAAAAGCAGTTCCGTGCCCTCAATTCTTTTGCTCGAATTTTATTCTTAAGATCTTGAATTGTATCTGGATCATTTATGGATCACTTACATTTGATCACTTAAATTTCAAAAAACCCCAAAGAAAATAATCTAACGGCGTCAAATTGCATGATCTTGGTAGCCAATTGACATTAGAATTCCTTTTGTGTGACATGTGGCACCGCCTGTTACTGCATTTTCGCTTATAGCTATTACTGTTTCACGAGAACGAACTGACCATCGAAGGTGTATGGTGTTCTTATGCTCTACGGCCTACAACTGATCCAGTTTCTTCAAAACGTCAACAATTTTGTGAAATTCCGGCTCTGTGGACGTTCATGTTGACTAAAATCATCACGTAATTTATGAAATGTTTTTTTTACAGATCAACTCTTGACACTCTTTAGTATTGAATTTCACATGTTAAAATTCTGAAATAACACTGCGCCAAAAAAACGTCGGAACAGAATTTTTTTCGAAAAAAATACCCAGATTTGAACGCTTGTTAGCTTGGTGAAATAATAACACCTTTCAAAAAAATAATTTTCCTTCTAATTTTAGTAAATTTTGTCTTCTTTCGATACTGGAATCTGTCTCATTTTATTTTGTTTCTTATGACTTTTTTGAATAAAATAAAAATTGTCTAAAAGAAAAAAATATGCTGCTGTTTGAGACTGTAAACGAACTTGTTCGATATTTCATTCCCAAATCCAAATTAGCCATTTTATAGAAAATTTAGAAACCTTGAAAATGATGCTGTGGAAATTTCTGTACGACGACTCCTTGTCGATTTATTGAAGTTTTAGCGGGAAAAGTATCAAAAAGCGTATCTTTAATTTTTGTATTGCATACTAAGCATTTTACGAAAGGTGTTATTTCACCAAGACATAAGCGTATTTTTTTTTTTGAGAAAGTGGCCGGGTATTACGATTTCACATGTCATCAGTAGTAACTGGAGTGATGGGACGCGAATTTAGCACCGCTTCAACTTGTATTATTAATGTGTTGAGCTCCTCATAAGTATTGTTCACGGTTCCCATCGTGCGACGAATATGATATTTAGCTGACTTCACAGCAGCTTCATAAAAACTACCGAAACGTGGGGAACCAGGTGATGAAAATTTCCATGTAATTTAGTCTTCTGTATCGTGAAAGTTTGCCCCATTATCTGAGAATACAGTTTAACACCGTCCTCTGCTCGCTATAAAGCCACGGAATGCACTAATAAACGAGGCAGCTGTTAGATTAGAAGCTTATGCCAGATGAACGGCTTTTGTAGCAAGACATACAAAAATGGCCAAATATGTCTCAGTCGGAGACTTTCCACGAATGAGATAATAAAGGAATAATGGTCCTGCATAATCTATCCCAACATTATAAAATGGTGGTGCTGGATTGACTCCTTCTGATGATAAATACACCATTATTTGTTCAGGAAATCGGGGTTTTCAATTCAAAGCAATCTGTTTTCTATTTCTCCAGTAAAATTGTCTTACTGCTGCTGCTTAAAAGAGTTTGTGGTCCAACATGAAGATGCTTTCTGTGGATGAATGTTATTAGTGTGGTGGTAAAATAATGATTGCTTGGCAGTAAAACTGAATGGCGCCCAGTTCTAATTATGTTTTGCTGGCCATAAATATTGAAAAGGATTTTAGTGATGGATCACGTACTAGGAAGTTAAGTTTTTGTAACAATTTTTATTTCTGCTGCATTCAAATATCTTTGAAATTTTTAAGCGGCAATTGTTGATGATACGTTGTATATAACCCATAGCGTTTTGAATTGCCACCAAAGAATTTATATACGATGTATTCGATCTAAGAGATCGTCAACAGATTCAGCGCTTCCAGTTGTGGCAGTGAAGTTAGATTTTTCTTCGATGACCTCACTTGACACTGTAAGTTGATGTGAATTATTCCAAGCTTCAATTGACGAATGAAGAAAATGAGGTCCAAACCACCATAGTTCGGAATTCATAAACAATTAACGAAAAGTACCTCTTGAAATCAAATCGGCTGGGTTTCAGGAAACACGTGTGCCACGTAGGTTTTTCATTTGGATGATGAAGACCTAATCCAGTGAAGAGTTATCATAGAATCTGCCCAATAATCACAGTGAAGAGTTATCATAGAATCTGCCCAATAATCTGCCCAATAATCATTTCTCGACCTTAAAGTTTAAAATACCCAAAAATGTTTGCATAAGTTTACTCAAAAGTTGTGCGGCACACAACTGAAGTCGGGGCAATGTAACGCACTTTGAGGAGGCAACTCGAGATTTTCAACATATTAAGCTAGCAGCATAACTCTTCAGATCTAAGAAACGTACATAGACAAATGACTTGGAATGTTTAGCTGACTTAATTTTGGGAGTTCATTAATCATTAAGAAGCTCCCGATTATTGAAACACCATTTAAAGCTAAATTGGCACCTAGCAAAATTAATGTAATATTTATCTTCAACATTGCTGCATCATCTAGAGCATCGGAACCAGTCAACAAGTAGTCGACATAAGAGTCATCACGAATTGCTGCACTAGCTGCTGGTGGACTTGATTCAAAGTCGAGAACAAGTTGAAGTAAACAACGTGCAGCCAAATAAGGTGCTGAAGTGGTACCACAAATGGATTATATCGCCAAAAGATATACTGATATTTTTCATCCTCAGAATGGAGTAGAATTTGCCGATACATTTTACAAATATCAGCGATTATTCATTCTGAATAACTGGCCCATTCATCAATAGATCATTGATAGAATAACCGCTTGATGATTTTGCCGAACCATCAAAAACGACCCTCAATTTAGTTGCGGTATTATTTGCCGCAACTAAATTGAGGGTCGTTCACCGGATCAACAAACTTAATCATTTCCATATGTTTAAGAATTTCATACTCCTCATAAATGATTTATATTGTGTAGAAATTTCTGGATTGTTGTTGGGCCGTCTTTCGAGGATAAGAAATTTTTTCTTGTCTAAAAATGATGAGTCACCCAGCATTGCTGGGAGTGTTTATCACATTCGGATATAGCTAATGATTCATTGGTTATGGCATTTCTCTATATTCGAAAATCGTGAGGTGATGGAACTGAAGTTCCTCCAGCTACAACCCAATATCATATTTTTTAAGATAGGTTTTTCATTGTCTAGTCTAATTTGACCAATCGATTGCAGTTTGAAATAAAGATCAGCTCCAAGAAGTAAATCTACTTCATGAGGCTCACAGAATGACGGGTCGGCTAGATTGATATTGGGGACCATGGTTGCATTCCTGAAATCTTCTTTAGAATGTGATCTGCTAGGTTTGCAGAGAAATTATTTATACGTGAGTGTACGGTTATCGTTAAAGCTCGGGACGATGAAATAGAAGCACAGGCAATGTTGACATGTGAAGAATGAGTTTTAACTCCTAAATGAATTATTGAATTTGTGATAAAGTTCAATTGCGAACCCGAATCGAGTAAAACTCGAAAATAAAAATGAGTTTTGGAGCAGAGGAACCCAGTAAAGTAGCTAGAATTTGTTTATTGTTAGGCGCAGTTATACTAGTGTTTTTCAGAATTGATTTGAGATGAATTATTACCTTGATGTGGAATTGCTGTACCACTTGAAGATGCTGTAATATTTTGATGCAAGAGAGTATGATGTTTAACCTTACCAATACGACAAACATCAGCAATTTTGCATTGGTCAATATTATTTGATGCTCTTAAGTAATTTGTACACAGTTTCATTTTGGCGACTGTCCTCTTGCGCTCGTCATCAGGCATTGCAAGAAATTTATGACATCGATTAGCAAGATGTCCTAATTGATTACAAACGACACAGTTGTATCCCCTGCAGACAATGCCATTCGTTTAAACGGTTGTAGATGAAGGAAGTACATTCGGAAATGATGCTTTCTTCCACTTGGATTTTATGTGAGAATCGAACATGGTTAAGAAGAACTAGAAAATCATCCCACCCGCGTCCCAACTAGGCGATCAAGATTTTTAAGTGAACGAACATGAGAATTAAAGTCGTCTAATAGGTTTAATTTTTTTAAGCTAATAGCTTATCAATCGGTTAATATTTTTGAGCTAATAGCTTATCAATCGGTTTAATTGAAAACTACGCCTTTATATGTTCTTCTGTGATCTGATTGGGCGTGTTGAAGTGCTCGTCATAATAGACGTCATAATTATCGGAAATAAAATCAAAACATTTAGTGGCGGAGCCTACCACTCAGTTCATTAGATTGAAACTTAGTTATATTGTTCAACTTAGGATTATTATGTACAAGGTTATCGAATGATTCGATAAATCCCTTCCATCGAATAATCTCACCATTGAATGTGTCTAAGTTCAGGTAATTTAGGAATGAATGAAAGCTCTTCAATTACATGAGTAAAAGGCATGACCTTTTTTTGCAAGATCCGCAATCCTATCTTCTAACCATGGTGGTTCGATCCATGGTGGTTCGGTTCTTAGATTCTAATTGTGTTTCGTTTAACGATTCAAATAGTGTTTGATTCTTTTTGAAGTTTTCTTACTTTGCCTCAACGAATTCAGACAATCCTTTCAAGTATTCTTCAAAAATGTTGCTGCACAGTTTACATCGTTTTATTTGTGTTTCAGACGACATATTGAAACCAACAAAATCAAAATAACAAAAGAATACGAGGTACGCTACACATTCACGTTTTCGATTTCATTGTGAACGGAGTGGTTTTTGACAGCGATCTGAAACAAATTTTGTTTTTCTTTTGCCATAGTATAGTTTTAATTTTAATTTAGTTTAGTATTGGATAATTTAAATCGATTAATTGGTGTGTGGTTTATAGTTACAAAAGTCGTATAAACATTAAAAATAAGTGAAAACAAACATAAGAAAACGACTGTTTTTCGAAGAAAACAAGGCTAACCAAAAGAATGTAGTGGTAAAGAAGGTGACAGTGGCAACAGTTTTCGAGGAGTATCGCCTTTCTTGATTGAAAAAAGCTTATCAATGATCTATGACATCAAGGAGACGCAGCTGTCATGCCGGTTCAAGTGGAAGAACACAAGTTTTTGAACTGCAGTAAAAGTGTAATTTATAGTCATGATTTGATGTATGTTGAGACCGAGGAGATCGAAAAAGAACTAAAAACCCAAAATATGATCAAAGTGGAACGTATAAAACGAAAAGTTAACAATGAGCTACGAGATACGCCACTACATATTATTACATTCAATACAATCGAGTTACCGAAACACATCAAAGCGGGTTTTTGAGGTTGGATGTACGGTTGTACATCACAAACCCAATGAAATGCCATAACTGCCAACGATACGGGCACAAGAAAACTAAATGCTTCCGTCCAAGAACATGTCCTCGAAAAATGTGAACGATGGACACGACGAAGAAGTTTGCGAACCCGTAAAGTGCGCCAACTGTGCAAACAATCACACTGCATTAGACAAAAATTTCACGATATTCATAATGGAGGTCGAAATAACTAAAATTAAAACAATCGATCGCATCACTTATTTTAAAGCAAAAGAAACTTACTATCGCGAAAACGCAAACACTACTCCAGCAACGACGGACGCACACATAAAAAAGAAACATATAGCGAAATGCTAAAACAGAACAAAGTAAATGTGAAAAATGACACCAACAGTAACAACAATACAAACAAAAATTATAACAATAATAATGCCAACAATAAATTCAACAACAATAATGAAAACAACAATAAAAGTAAAGATAAAACGCCAGTACTGGAAAACAAAGAAATGATGAAACAAAAATTAAACAACATTGCAACACAAGAGCCAGGACTGAGCAACACTAAAATTGTCATCAAAGCAGTGGCAGAAAAGAACAGCGAAGATGTATTAGCAAGGAGATGTAGGTTTTAATCCTAACGAGAGGCAGATTACACAAAACAATGATCAAGGTATGAGTGATGATGATTATTAGAGGTAAGGAGAGTGAAAGCGTTACTTTTTGGTTTAAATTGTTTTTTCCCTTCTTCCTTTCTTTTAAATAGAAGTGCGGATGATAAGATCCAATGAATGTGTGGCAATTGGTCAGATAAATATCCGCAGCATACGAGTATATGCCAATGGCGATATGTTGCGGACTTACCTGGCCAAGAACGATGTGAAAATAATGCTTTTGTGTCAAACTTGGGAGCGTGTGGGTAAGATGTATAAGTGTTTACAATTTTCTGTCTAGACCGAAGGCCGATGGCTTCGGCGGAGTGGCGATATTGGAACGGACCAATATCAGCATGGTACAGTGCGACACACCGTCATTCGAGCACATCGAAGTTATCGCAGCCAAAACTCGAAATCTTGACAGAAATTTGTTATTTGTGAGTGTATAATGCAACTCCAATTGAATCAATGAGTTATAGAGAAAAAAACCTGAGAGATTTTCAAATTTTGTTTGACTGGGAGCAAAAACAAGGAAAAAGTGACGTGATTCTGGGGGGTGATATGAATGCGCATTCGAGAGTATGGGGGTGTGAAAGAAGTGATGCTTGGGGAAATTTGTTGACTCACCTTATTTTGGATTCTGATTCGTAATCCTGAATGATGGTGGGTCAACTAGGATGGCGTGTTGGGGGTCGACAGCCAGTGCGATAGACTTAACATTAATGAATTGCGGGTTGGCGGTCCAAGTCACTTGAAATGTTACGGATGAGAATTTAGGTATAGTGATCATTATTTGATCAGGATGTGTTTAGGTGCTATAAATGTTGATATAGACGAAATGGGTCGAACGTATGAATGAGATTCTCATAATGAATGAAGCAAACTAGGTTAACCAACATGAAGATGAAATAGAGAGAGTGAATGAAATGTGCACTATACATGTAAGAGGAAATGAATGTAAGGTGAATGGTTGGTGGAATAAAGAACTCCAGTATTGGTATGAAAGGAAACGGATAGCATTGAGAGAGTTCAATAGGTGTATATGTTATGAATGCAAAATAAGTTATGCAAGGATGAAAGCAAGATTGAAAAGGCTAACCGTAGAGCGAAAAGGAAAAGTTTGCGAGAATATGTCTCCAAAATGACACATATTACCACAACTAAGGATATATGCAGAAATGCAGTGCTAGATGACAGAGAGAAAGGAGTTGTCTTTTTACAAATGATGATGGATGTTAGAAACGATTTGAGCGATAGGAATGAAGTTTTGTTACCTGATAATGACAGTGAATTTATGAATGACATGTGTAAAGAGTTTGAATGGGATTAGTTCCGTGAGGTTTCAGAAACCTCCAAATCTACTACCCCCGGAACTAACAGAGTGAGTTATAAAATGATTGGGAGATTGGAATTCGAAGCCAATGTGGCCTTGCTTCGAATTTTCAATCAAGTGTGGATGAGTATTCAAATACCGGAAAAATGAAAGGAAAGCAGGGTGGTACCCATTCCAAAAAGAGATCGGGGCCAAAATCTAGCAACAAATTACAGGGGAATATGTATATATTGAATGTATTTGTCAAAATTGTGAATGGTATGATGAAAGGTCGTTTGAATAAATTGGTGAATGACGGTAATTTGTTGCCGGAAACCACCTTTTGGTTCCATCGTAACCACTCAGCAAATGAATGTGTAGAAAAGATTATATGGCAAATAAGAAAGGAAAAGAAGTATATTGTGGCGATATTTTTGAATATTGAAAGGACATATGATCACGTGGTTCCGGGGAATCTTTTTCAGGTCCTTATGGAGCTGAGGTTTCCTTGGAAAGTTTGCAAATGGGTGTAGGAGTTCGTGAATGACAGAAAGTTAGTGTTGTGTGATAGAGGGTATAGACTGGAGGGACCGGTGGATATAGGCTACCCCCAAGGCAGTAAAATCTCACCGACTCTCTTCAACCTATATGCGAGCGCGGTACATAGGTTTAACTCTCCGGACAGAGTCATATTGCAATTTGCAATTGAATAAGCAAGGGAGAACCATTGATGAGGCCTTGAGTCAGACTCAAGAATGAGTGAATCAGGTAACAGAACGTTTGACTGAATTGAATTTGTGTGTAAATTCGGGAAAATATTGTAGTATGACTTTTCAAACAAATCGAATGGTAGATGTGCAAGTGTATAATGAGAGAATTGAGTGTGTAAATTTGACTAGGTATTTAAGAATCTGGATTGGTAAGCGATTGAATTTTAGAGTGCATATGGATAAATTAGGCGATAATTGCAAGATCAAAATGAATGTGACTAAAAAGATGAGCCAACCGAAATGAGGAGCTTACCCTTGTGTGACTGATATCTCACGAAAGGCGTTAGTGTCATCGTAAATTTTGTATGGAATGAGTATTTATGGTGATGGGTCCAAAGTCGGGTTTAAGAAGTTAATGACTGTGGAGAATTCTTGTGCCAGAGTGGTATTGGAGGCGTATATTTCAACCCCAATACACACTCTATGGTCTGAATTGGGTGATTCACCTCTTAATTATAAGAGGAAGTGGATCACCATGCGAGAGACTGTGCGAATGTTGGCTAAGGACAATAAATTCCTAGATTCGACCTGTAAATCCGAAAGTCCCTCCGAGCAATTTAATTGTGCGTTTAAAGTTTGGTGATACAACAAAAGCGATGATGAATGAGTTGTCGGTTAAGACTATAAGAGTGACTTTTTAAAAATGCGAATGAATTATTTTGCTCATGTGGAAATGTATACAGATGCTAGTGTAAATGATGATCGAGTAGGTGTAGGAATTTTTATTCCGTCTATAAAAAAGAGAAAATACTACGAGTGAATGCCAGCATCTGTATAATGAATGCAGAGTTGATTGGAATTATGGAAGGGATCAAGTTGGCAATGACACAAGGGAGGAGGAGAGTAGTATTATTCTCCAACTCTCGGAGTGGATTGGAATTAATTAGTAGGGGTGGGGGGAACTCATGGTAATGTGTATATGTAGAAATGTTGTATGAGTGCCTTCAATCGTGTGGGAGTGAGGTCATTCTTCAATGGATACCTTCACACATACAGATTGAAGGTATCGAAAGAGCCGATATATATACTTGCAAAAAGGGGTTGTTTGGTTGAGGAGGTAAATTAATATGAATTCATGGATGCAAGAGATGTACTTCGCATGTTCCAGGTGAATCTGTGGAGAAAATGGGAGAGAGAGTTTTTTGAAAAATGTCAGGTGAAAGGTAAGATGTACTTTGAGTTGGCAAGTTCTCCTTTGAGCCAACCTTTCTATAAGGTACTCAAGGAGATACTACACGAACAATGAAAAGAGTGAGACTGAATCATGGAAATCGGAAAGAATGTTTAAAAAAAATCGCAATTTGATCGAGTGTGAATTATATGACAACTGCTTGGTTGTAGAGGATATCGAACATTTTAATTTAAAATGCTTTGCATTTAATCAGAGCAGACAAGTGTTCGATGTTTTCTTGAGTGCAAGGAATCTGTTAATTATTACGAATAGGAATGAACGTGTATAATTTTATTAGAATGAATCAGATAGAAGTATGAAAGGGGATCGAGGATTGAAAGGAGAATGATTGTAAAATAAATTTAAAAAAAAACTGTTGAAATTGTAAAACAAAATTGTAAATTGAATCTGGGTCAAATGGCACCAAATTTGAAGCTAGAGCCAAATGAATAAATAAAAAAAACGAGGTACGCTAAGAATGCAATATTAATAACAGAAATAAATCAGAACAATAAAGAATGAACACGTGGTGTAACAGTGTACTATTGAAACCACGAAAATAAATTATAACCAAGGTACAAGGTTCAAGGTATATCAAAAAATAACTGTAATTTTTCACTATGGAACTGTTATTACACTATAAAGAATAGAATTTATGCACTGCAAGTCACATCACCAGCCAACTCTCCGTGAATGAATAGCGGAAAATGTGCGTACGGTGATATCAATGACCAATTGACCCCACATCTGACACCAATTTTTTCGTTCCGTTTTTTTTTTTTTTTGACACAGCGTAGTTTCTTAATAAGAATCAATTGCAAGAAGTCATTTGGAACTTTCGTTGTTTGGGTACATCTGTTTATTGATTTTATAGTAGTCATCACCATGAAAATGGGTTGGGTATCAAAATTTTAAAACACCCATATTTATCCAATCGCTTAATGAGCGCGATTTTTACTTACTTTCTGGTATTAATTAGAACGATTAATTTAAGCAAATATAATTAGCCACAGTATACCGGATCTTAATCGAGTGTCAAACAGTTTTCGCACAACTATCTATCATTACTAGAACGTTTCTTTTATAAACTAACAGTAATGGTTCCAGAATTTATTTAAAACAACGTTATACAAAAAAATTGTGGGCGCGCAAATTATTCGCGCAGAAACTAATAAAACAGTTTACTAATCAAGGACGTTTGGTTAAATTTTAATTCCTAATACTGTATATAATGTTAAATCGCGCGCGCGGCTCAATCAGCCACATACATATTTTAAATATTTAATTAAATCGCCTAGAGGCAATTAAAAGCAACACAAAAACAAATGCGCAGAATTAAGTCACCACATACAGTCAGCAAATCCGTCGTGTGTCTTGATAAATCGATTATTACGATTGCGTTTATAAAATTTTTGGCAATTTTATTTCCTTGTATATATAAAGACGACAACGGCGACGATTCAATTAAACGACCGAAATTCTTAAATCCATCCATTAATCACTTATGTAATTTGTATATTATTACCTAAGCGCATTTGAAAGATTTAAAATTCCAAAAAAAATGTAATCCTATTTTGAATGGCAACATTTAATTCCTCCAAAAACAAAAAAAATAGAAAAAACCCGACATAATATAAATTTATTAAACGAAAAACAAAAGATTAATAGGAAATTAATTATTTATTTTGATTTTGGATTAGATTTAATACGTTTTAATTTATTGGCGGCGGTATGCGCAGTATAAAACGGTAAATTATATCCTCGAAGTACACACATACCGATTAAGATTTTATTACACTACACAAGCGCGATCAGTACTCTCTGGTACAATAAAATGACCCCAAAAGCCAAATTGGTATTCGTTTAAATCGCGCGCGGTATGTCTGGTGAAAGTGATCTTGTGTGTGTCGTATGCGCACATAAAATACGGCTTTGATGTAGATCTGCAATCGGCAATGTAACAAGATAAAATATATACATAAAAAACAGATTACGCGATATTAATTCTTGTTCTGTATATATTTTTTTTTATTATTATTTGCAACAATTTATTTACTTATAATTTCATCAGCAATTTATTATTTTTAATTTTGTTGTTTCTAATTATATTTTAATACCCATCAAATTCTCCGCATTTCATATAACTTAACTATGTTTATTGTATACGCGAGTTATAGTAATGATAAATAAATTTATAATAACCAAATCGAAATATTAAAAATTAATAAAAAAAAAAATTAAAATTAGCCTTTCTATATTAATGGCAAAAAAAACGCGGATAAAAAATCGTGTACGGCAGTTTTTTTTTCTCTTATTTTATTGAATTGCTGTTAAAATTGGTTGTGATTATTAGACGAATAAATTTTTCCGTTGATTGCTTCCAGTTTCATTGTCGGTGGATTTTTATTTTTTATTGGCGTTGTGCTGCTGCTGCTGTGCAATTTGATATTAAAATTATATACGATGATCGCATGATTTATATAAAAGAGATCGACAGTCAATTTGTTTTAATTCTTTTGACAATAGCGCAGTTTAACCGAATACTCCATGAAATCTAAATTTATAGTTGGCTAGGAAGGCGGTGCACCTCCAGCTTAGCTTGACTGGAAAAGCTGAAAGTTTTTTACTATTTTTTAAATGTTGTTTTACCAGAAAGTTTTTGCAAACTTTGACACATATGTAGGTTTAAGATATAGAGTTCTATTCGGAAGAACTCGAAAAAATTAAAGTACAATAGATTCCGGGATTATGTTAGTTTATGGTAGTTTTCCAGTCAGGGAATAGGTCAAAATTCACTCTATTGGGTTCCCCACGATATTTCAGAAAATTTATTCACTTGCACCTGTGTTTGTATATTAGTCTCAACAGTGGTAAATTTTATGAGTTTGCGATTTTCTTTTTTCGATTAAAACTGGACCCTTTCCCGACATTTTAAATTTCCAACTATAAAATGTGTATGGAGAAAATGATTTCGTGCGGTACTCACTCTGTTTAAACATAGAATTTTTACTATTTTGGATGGGATTCCTTTTAAAAAATTTATGTTTTTGAGAATTATAGTGCTAACGAGATTACAATTCGACACTCTTTGCCATTTTTCTACTCGATTTGTCAGATTTCTAAATTTTTGATACAGCAAGCAATTTCTTCGCTAAATCATGGTGGTTTGGCCTTGCTCGCAGCATCAAATTGATCTAATAATTTATTGTCTAGTATGTGGGCATGTTTGTTTTTCCATGGTCCAGATAGTCAATATGATATATTCAATGCCCATCCCAAAAAGCAGTCGCCATATATAACCATGCCAGCCGATTGATGCGCTTTAGGGTGTTTCGGTGCACTTTCATCACCTTTCACCTATTGCTTAGATTGTTCTTTCGTCTCTGGTGCGTATAATTTTATCTGAATTACATAAAATATCAGTTGATATGTTCATCATATTAGCAATTTTACAAACCTTCAAATTACGATAATTAGTTACCGAACGTAGATCTTTTTGATCATTTCTCTCGTATTCACGTCAGAAGCTCTTTCTGAAGAAGGTTTAGGTCATTTAGGCTCGTACGATCAAACGTAAACTCTGACATCCACCGATTTACTATTATATTCGATGAAGCTGATGAGCCATAATATTTTTCGAGCTTTTCTTTCGTTTATTTAACCATCTTACCTATCAAAAAATAATGTTTAACACGAAATTAGTTTTTTCCATTGTTTACAAAATCACTGAGGCGATGATTCGTAAATAATTCATAAAAATCATGTCCTAGACTTTTTAATAAAGTGATCTGTTATGACTGTTGTCTGGCTATGAGATTGTATTTTCATAGTACTGGCGGCTAAAATTTTAATGATTAGAGACAATTTTCTTGAAATTCATACATGGAAGATCTAAACGTTAACAGATGGCATGTTTTAATTTAAATGCCTCAAATGTTTTAGGGAATAAAGGAATATTTTCATAAAATTGTTTGTTATAGGGATTAGATAAAAAAAACTATTCTCAGATGCAATTTGTAGCGGTGCTTCCGGTAGAACAAAAATATTGTAAATAGTAGTTTATCAAAACTTCTAAAAGTAAGATGATTATCAGATGATCGTGGGCCACAAAGTTAAAAAAAAAGTATTAATTATTAGGCAGTCATTATTAGACAAAGTCAAAAAAAACGAATACATTACCGATGATTTTTAATGGCAAACTCACGATTATTTTTAGATCCAGAAATTTATAAACTGATTGGTTATGGAGGCTAACTCATAACGCACTAGTCGCTAGGAGCCAGATCCGGAGAATGTGGTAGATAGGGAACAGTTCAAACTTCAATTCGCTTAATTTTGCCATCGTAGCTAACGACATGTAGCAAAGTTCATTGATTTGATGAAAAATAACATTTTCTTTTGCATTTGGGACCGTTTTTTCGCTGCGTTTTCCTTCAAACGCACCAATAACGCCACGTAATATTGGCATTATATTTTGATGATCTTTCTTTTCACTTTTCACAACATAGTCACTGGCTGCTGTTCACTCAGCTGAAAAAAAAAATCTGTTTATTAGTCTTTAACAGTTCCAAACCGCGATTTGGATCATCGAATGTGTTTTGGTCCAATGTGAGTATGCGCGGCACCCACTTTGAACACAGGGGCGGAATCGTGAAATACGACCGGACTTTAAATGGACTTAAAAATATTTTCAAATTTGTTAGATTAAAAGTATTCAAATTTACCATGATTGATGCAGACGGATGTATAAATGCAACTTCTATAATATTTGAAGAGCAATGGCTAATCTCTTACAAGATTTTCGACATTCAATTTTTACCGGTACAACATTTCCTTTAAAAACTGCTCGATTATGAAATAGTTGTCGAATACAATTTTTAGGTTAAATTTTCATTTATTTGTGTTTTCATACAAAATATTTACGCCAACTTTGACCATTATTCGAATTTTTTTGTGTTTGTTCATTGAAATATTTTCAACAATTCATTTTTCTGGTCGGATTTTATAATCTTGCCCCAGATCCCAGATACATCAAAATAATTATATATTTCCGGAATTTTTACAATTTTTAAATATAAAAGACTTCAATGCCATCTCATAAAATGAAACGGCGACGAACCTGGGGCGAGAAAAATGAATTTCGAAAAACTTGTAGGAGATTAGCCATTGCTCTTAAAACATTATAGAAGTTGCATTTATACATCAGTCTGCATCCATCATAGTAAATTTGAATACTTTTAATCTAATAAATTTGAAATATTTTTAAATCCATTTAAATTTTTCCGGTCATTCCGCTACAGCTTTCGCATGGCGCAAATGTTCATGCAAAATAGTGAAAACACTGCTTTCACTGCTGGTTCCTTAAAACGATTTTGTGCACTTTGTTTTATCTTTCTGGAATAACTAAAAGTTCGAGCGTTTTCGGTTCAACAAAACAACGTTCGAAGATTATTTCCGATGAAGAAAGTCCTTGTATATGAAGGGCATAAGTCCTTGTATATGAAGCTGTCCCAATACTCAGTTGGAAAGACGCGATGGCAACACTAAACTATCACTATCGTGAGAGTGTACCCAAGCCCGAAAAATGTCACTATCGCGACAGTAAACAGTATCATGATACAATGTCATGAAATTTATAACATTCAACCCGAAATTTTAAAATTACTTTTATGTATTTTGAAGATATATTACTATTGCTTGGTAGCCTTGTCAGACCTAAACTCTTCTTTTATATGAAGATAGGCCGATATTCAGTTCTAAAAACCCGTTAGCAATACTAAACTTTAACTATTGAGAAAGTTTTATATCCCAGTGCGAAAAAATATCATTGTCGCGACATTAAAATGTGTCATGATAATCTGTTATGACATTTTTAACAATCAGCTGGAAATTATAAATATAACTTTTCCTTTTTTTTAAATTATCCCTTCAATTGTTGGGAAACCAAGACAGCCCAAACCTAACCTGAAAACAATAATGCGGAAACTTAACTAGCATTACTTGATTGAATACAATGAATCTAGCAAGAGTATTCAGCACGAAATTTAAGTTTGATGTTTATGGATATAGTCGTTTTGACTATAAACTGAGTGATTTGACCAAAAATTCTATCAGCCATTAACGGGATATAGTCATTTGAATCACACACGGTTCACTTGGCATATACCACCGGATTCGTTGAAAGAAAATTCTATCTGAGGTTATCTGGATATGTAGTTGTTTGAATATCGTCTTACAGGCGATTCACGAGCACTTGACATATACCGTGAAAACTTCAACGAATCCGGCGGTATATGTCAAGTGCTCGCGAATCGCCTGTTAGGCGAGATTCAAACGACTATATCCAGATAATTCCAGATATAATTTTTCTGAAATTATGTTGGTTAGTCAAAGATAATATTGGTTAGATTCTGTTTAAGATTTTGACCGATGGGGATCCTTTGACGTGCTACATTGAGCACAGCGTCTGGAAGTTGTTCTAACTTGCATATGATGAACTTGATCATATCTTTTTTCAATTGGTACTTGAACTTTAAAATAATTTTTTGTACTTCATTAGACTTCCTTCCTCTAATGTTATTTTTCTTATGTGCACCAAAGAGACCAGCTGCTACTGCACATCTAAATGATTTTAAATCTAATCCTGCTACTGCACAACTACTGGAATATATAATGAAAGCATTAACAATAGCAACATCTAGAAAATGCCAAAAGATTCTGTGCCACCACTTTTGACTTTTTCTGTCAATTTCATAGCATGATTTCAGCATACCAGCCTTGCCGACGTATCCCATGTGGCCAGTATAACCTTTTATAATATTTGGACAAGGAGTATTTTTATGGGTTCCATCTTTCTGAGTACGTTTTATAGTGCTGACTTCACTTGGGTTGTATCAGTTACTTGCAAACAACACCTTTTCGATCTTTCCATTTCACGCAACATATAAGCCATGTATTGGATACTTGACAATCAAAATCGCGTTATCAACAGAAAAATTAGGTGGTATATATTTCCTTCCTTTTCGAACAGTTCCACATCCATAATTTTTTGTTCTCTCAATTTTTCTAGCAACGGAATCGATGTAAAGAAATTGTCGAAATAAACGTGATGAGAAATTCCCTCAATATTTTTTGTGAGATCTAAGACCACCCTTTCACCAAGACTTTTTCAACAGCTAAACCTTTTTTACCTGTATACAATTGAAACACACAAACATATCCTGAGGAATCGGCTCTTACCAATACTTTGTAACCTCTTTTTATAGGTTTATTCGGCATGTATTGTTTTATTGCTGATCCGCACTTGAATCGGATAATTGGTTCGTCAATTGATTGGTACTTTACGGGTTTGTAATAATTTAAAGACGTTTTGGAAAGATTATCTAAATAAAGTCGTACTTTATACAACTTACCAAAATCTTAGATTATTGCCATTTATATGAAAATTTCCCAACAACCAGTCAAATCGGTTCCTAAACATTTTGGATGTAACATAATCGAATTTCAACTGCTCGTTGGAACTCCAATAATCACGATAGCTTGGTAGTTGAATAATGCCCATCATAATATTTATGCCCAAAAATATTTTAATTTCATGGAGATTTGTCGGTAAAAATGATTTTCCAGCACTAACAAATTTTGATGTTGCTCATCAACATCTGGCTCAACTAAAATTCCTGGACATGTTATTTCCGCAGGTATTTCGCCGTTATCCTCAGATTCCGATATATTGGATTTGTTATCTGATATGGGATATTATCAAAAAATTCCATAAATTCATTAGTAGTAAGGTCTTCTAATCTAAACAATTTTCCTAATCCCAAAAATTTAATATGTGTACAAAATAAATTAAAATTACTACAAAAATAATTTAAAATACATGCAAAACAAACAAAAATAACAATAACATTTATTAGGATTTTTTTTATACAGTAGCTTAGTGGGTACATGTTGAAACCGTTACTATTTCATTTACAAAACTATTATGATAATATAAAAAAAAATCAATTTATGTTAGAAACATGTAACATAATAATAAATGAAAATAATTTTACTTCCTTGACATATTTATAACTAAACGTATAAACTCACTAAAATAAAAATCAGGATTAATGTTTTTTACTACACCCGGCAATGTAATATGCAAGATATTCCCGTTACAAAACCGAAATTCCACGAATTTTGTTTTTGTTTTATTATTTACAACATGTTTGAACTCGAGTTTGTATTTTGATTTGCCAGTAAAACCACTGAGCCGACCGGAAAATATTTTTTGATCTGTGGTTTCACTGTGGAACCAGTAGTCCGGAAAGGGTTAACTCTGGAGCCCACAGAAGTACTCTGGAACTTAAGCTTGCAGGAAATTCCTGGTCTTCACCATGACACTGATAGCAATTTATTTGTTCATTGAAAAATTGTTGCTACAGTAGGAGGTAATGTTAAGAGAATGGTGTCCAGAGCCTCACTAATAAATATGATGGTAAAATAGCCAATCTGGAATAATTATAACTTAAAAAAAATCCAACTAGCCAGTAGATTCGAGAATTTGAAAACAATAAAAGGAACTCGCGATTTTCACGCAGTTATACCTCCAAGAAAAGGTTACCTAAATGAAAAAAATACATATTCACATAGTGAGGATTATGTGACATGTAAATTTTGAGTTTCTCTCTTTTGTAATAATTTTTTTTCTCTTAACAGACTTTTTTATAAGATCTCCCAATTTATGGAACAATTTTAAATATCGACTGTACAGGGGTCGATTTAATGTAGAAAATCGGCTTTTTTTTCTTGTAACATTCATCGAATGGTAACTCTGTATTGTTAAACAATAAATTTGGTCTTCTCACGACTGAAGGGGTCCAATCAGATTAATGTGAAGTTCTTCGAATCGATTTTTGCTTGCCTCGTTTGAGCCGATTTGACTGTGGACTTCTTGGTCACTGCATTTTTGACACATGCAATGCAATTTTTGGTGCAGATCCGTATCTCACTCTTCATTGACGGCCAAATGAATTTCCCTGTGATTTTTTCCACTGTCGTTCCGATGCTGGGATGTAAAATATTGTGATAGGCTTCAAAAACTTGTTCATGAAATGGTTTTGATACAAACGGTATTTGGTAGACTTTTGAAATTTTACATGTTATGAGGTGATCAAATCAAAAAATTCGAACTTTTCTGAATTTTAGATTTGAATTGGATTCTTCAACCGTCGTCAGTTCTGAATCGCTTGATTGTGCTTCCGCCAACACATTAGAGCTGTCCGTATAACATGTTGAATATCTAAAGTGAATTGTTCGATTAAATCCAGGTGACGGCATTGCCTTGGTGAGAACCTCTGTCTAAATTTTGTTGTATAGCAAAAAGTTTAATAGTTTATGATCGGTAAATAACACAAACTACCTCCATTCCACAAAGTTTTTGAAATGTTTGATCGCCGAATATGTCGCTAGTAACTCTCGATCGTATGTACTGTATCTAGATTCGGCGTCATGTGCCTTTCTAGAGAGTAAGATTAATGGTTGCCATCTTTGTTCTGTTAATTGTTGTAAAACCGGATGCATCAACTTTTCCCATCAGTCCAAATAATTATTGATTTGTCTTTCTTTATTTTCTTAGGCGGTTTAAAATATTCGTATAAAGGCGCCTGACTGTTTGGATAAAGTTCGTCTGCTGTCTTACGCGGCAGATAGCTTAAAATTGCTTTGTCCCTTTGTCGATCATGTTTAGAAATTTGGAAACCTAAAAAATGCTAATTCGATGAGAATATCATCAATGTATGTCAATACGAATGATAGATCTCAGAATCATCCTTTGGAACGTCTGGGCTGGGTTTCGTACCCCAAATCTCTTACAAAATCAATTTACGTACGTATTACCGATTTTGTCAAAGGACCGAATGTCGAAGGGCCGAATGTCAAGAGGCCGAATGTGTCGAAGGGCCGAATGGCCGAATGGGTCGAAGGCCCGAATTTTAATTTTATTTTTTTTTTTTTGTTTTTGGTAATATATTTTTTTTATATTTATTATTTAATTTAATTATTTTTTTTATTTTTATTTTTTGTGCATATTATCAGAAGGCTGACATAGGGCCGAATGTCTCATTGGCGCATCACAAAATTGTCCTTCACCAAAATGTATCGCTGACTGGATACGTGGAATTTCATGAATATCCAAAGATGCAAAATCGTAATATACATAAAAAAAATACAAAATATTCCATAAAACAACAAATTTAAAATATATATTTCTAAAAACAAAAACAAATCGGCCCTTTGACCCATTTGGCCTTGCGACATTCGGCTCTTTGATACATTAGGCCCTTGGACACATTCGGCCTTTCGACATTCGGCCGTTCGATATTCGGCCCTTCGACACATTCGGCCCTTCGACACATTCGGTCCTTCGACATTCGGCCTTTCGACACATTCGGCCTTCGACACATTCGGCCTTCGACACATTCGGCGCCCCGACATTCTGTCCTTTGTACCCTACCCATTTCGTTTCTATACGATGGGTTACGTGTTTATATGGTGAAATTCGCGTGTTACGGAAACGAACTCTTGTAATAATTTTAAAATTTCTGTTGGAAAGGTATTTTCTTTAATGGTTGTAAGCCATCCCTCGCTTAACGAATTAATTCGTTCCCGATAACTTGTACGTATTGTAAATCGAAATTTCGTTAACTGAATTTTTAGTATATTTTTGTATTGGAATGGGTACAAAAGGCTGAATGTCGAAGGCCGAAGGGCCGAATTTCGAAAGCCCGAATGTCGAAGAGCCGAATGCGTCGAAGGGCCGAATGTGTCGAAGAACCGAATGACGAAGGGCCGAATGTGTTGACAGGCCAAATGGGTCGAAGGGCTGATTTTTTTTTTCTTTTTGGAATATAATTTTTAAAATTTTTTGCTTTATAAAATATTTTGTAAATTTTTATTTATAAAACAAATGAATTTCTTATAAATTTATGTATTTTACTATTTTTCATCTTTGGATATTCATGAAATTCCACGTATCCAGTCAGTAATATATTAGCTGCGTTTTTTGAACACAATCGAGTAGAGTTCGCGATTTCAAATTTGTCCAATTTAAAATTAAAAATTTAATTTTTTGTAAATTAAATAATTTAGATTTAATAGGAATCTATGTATATAACAAAAAAATCCGTCATAAAAGTTGTATGGTTTTCTTCAGATTTTCTTGGTTATACATAGATTCCTATTAAATCTAAATTATTTAATTTAAAAAAAATTAAATTTTTAATATTAAATTGGATAAATTTGAAAATAGCTATCGCAAACTCTACTCGATTGTTTTCAAAAAAAACGCAGCTATTAAGGTGAAGGAAAATTTTGTCATGCGCCACCTGAGACATTGGGCCCTATGTCAGTGTTCTGATAATAGGTATATGTACAAAAAATAAAAGAAACAATTAAATTAAATAAAAACCCTTCGACACATTCAGCCCTTCGACATTCGGTCCTTCGACACATTCGGCCCTTTGAAATTTGGCCCTTCGACATTCAGCCCTTCGACATTTGGCCCTTTGATATCATACCTTTTTTATTTAGATCACATCTTAACTAAGAAAACTAACAAAATCGAAGAAGGATAAATACGTGAATGAATTAGATGAGTTAGTAATAATAAATAAATATTATTTAATTCAAATTATTTACTATTTGCATATTTATTAAGAACAAAAATAAAATTTCTTAAATCGAATTTTTTGACGTAAACAAAGATTTTGGTTTATTTTCAAAATAACGCTTAGTGAAATTTCGTAAAAAGAAACTTCGTTAAGTGAGGGATAGGTGATTATATAAGATTGAATTTGAATTGGATTTCCCGATATGTTGAACTTGGTATTGGTATCGATTAATTTCTTTTGCTTAACGTCGACCATTAACCCAATATGTGCTAGGAAATCTGCACCTAAAATACATATTTATCCACTTTTGCCATAATGAACCTCCAATGGAATGTTCTGCATATACCAAGGTTAAGGACTAGGTTTTTATAACGGTAATTGTTTTCCATCTTATGCACATAATACGACAAATTATAATCGTGGGTCTGTTATTTTCGGCTAACCTCATCAAAAATTTTTACCACCATCTTATACAAAATACCTATAATAATTTTCGGCTAACTTCAGTAGCCAACATTTGAGGTTATTTTCAATGTTACATGCGCATGCCAAAATAGAAATCTATAATTAAATATCATCGTATAACACGAACGACCCTGTATTTTCCTATCTATTACACGATCTGTAATATATATATGGTGTGGTATATACAAAAGATCACAACCTTTTATTTTATCTTTGTAATCAATCTTTGTCTATTTAACCAAAAAATGCTTTATTACAAAAAGTAGCAAGTAAAAATCTATATACAGGTAATATATCTTTATAGGAAGCTGTATCAAACCATTTTAATACGGTTTGAAAACCTATCACCCGTTACATCTTATAAGTGTCGATTTATTTATACACATTTTGTTTTCTTCCATTGTAATCGCATCAATTGCTTGATGATGATGATGTAGAAGGAAATGATATTTTGTATTTAGTTTTTGTTCATTTTCTACTTTTTTTTTTATGATGATTCAAAAAACTTAAAACTAATCATCATTTGGTTGAAGCGTGAAATTTCATTATAAAGAAGCAAAAAAAAAAAAAAGAAATTTTTATTGATTACAAGCTGCTTACTTAAGTTATTCCAATAAATTAGTGTGTAATAACTTTAGTATTTCGAAAGTTTATTGCTTTTTGCTAGTTTGCTTACTTGATATTAATGTACATCCGCTAATCATGTGATTCGCGGGCAATATCGGGTTAGCAGTAGAACAACAAGTGTATACCTCTATATTGTGAAATAATCCATATAAGTTTATTAACAAAAGCACACGATCTATAAAGCTATCAACAGTGTCATAAATATTCGATTTATAAACTATTCCCATATTATTTTATAAAAAAAAAGATAAAAAAAAATTTTATGATATGGTCGTTAGAAAAACCGCATCCTACACATAAAATCAAATCATGTATTAATTAACATAAATTTTATATCTCATCCAGTAGTATAATTATATCATCAATATGCGTAATTTTTCAATCAATTCATTTAAAATAATTTTCATGTACACATTTTTATTATCATTATATTATTATTAAATAATTATATCGAAATAGCTTTACACATTAAATAAAACAACAAACTTAACTTAATACACTCTGTATATAAATTGTAATCAAGCAAGAGTGTTGTTTGTGGTTGTCAAACGTATATACATACGAAGTAAGTCTGCAACCCAAACAACATTGTATGCTTAGTTTGATACACGGCACACCGTACCAGTTTTTTAGGTTCATTAATTTTTAATAGTTATGTGCTTTACGTACGAGATATAATTATTTGAAAAAACTATTAAAGTTTGTTTTAATTTTGTAGTTTATGGGCAACGAGAATTTACGGCGCACTAACTTATGCCATTTTAATGGTAATGAATAATAATGTAGTGGTTTTAAGTATAAGTGTTTTGCACTAAAATCAAAATCGATATATTTTTGAGTTTAGATAATTTTTTGTTTTTAAACAGTTTAGTAGATATAGAAATTAATTTATTGGTTCGTTACATGTTCTACCGAATTTTAAGAACATATCGCTCATTTGCTTCAAGAGTGTCACAATCCTAAATTTTTTATTTTTAGCGGTAGAGCGATTTGAAAATATCACTCAAAATTGTTTGTAAAAACGGCGTTTTTCAAAAGTATATTAAAATACATTCTTAGTCGAATCTTAATCTTAAATTTTAATTTCTTTCGCGAATTGATAGATTTTTGATGTGTAAACATCTTTACTCGCACCTACCAAAAATGTTTGTATTAAGCCTCGTTCTCATAAGTCAAGTTACTTGATTTCAAGTACTTGAATTCAACTAACTTCAATTCAAGCTTGCGTTCTTATATATTCAAGTTAATTTAGTCAAGTAGTTGCTTAAAATGTCATCGAATGAGTTGGTGCGTGCTGAAATTTAAATAATAAAAACTGAAATTCGGAAGAATTATTAAAAATTGCAAATGCATTATTAATTAAACATAAACGTAAACGGAGAATCCAGAGATAGTCAACGTGGTTTAGATTTTAGAGTATTTTAAAGACCAATTTCACTGTTACCAGAGACAATAGATTTAGTGATACTGGCTAGCTGTTTCTTGCAGAATTGACTTCTTAGGTCCTGGAGCATGGCGAGAAACTACTGGGAAAGCTGAACAATCAATGTCAGACATTTCATCCGGGGTGTGGGTTCGCATAATTATTCTCAGGATACAGGAACGAGCCTTTTTTGTTCATTTTAGTTAATAAATGTTTTTAAAATGTTCATCTCCGGCATTTCGGTCGTGATATAAAGTTAAATCGATGTTTCACAAAACTTCAAAAGATTGGTAAATTTCAAAAAAATTTGTAATTTCTGCACAACTTCACTTCATTTTAGTAAATACCTCACTTTTTTATAAAGTACTTTCCACACTACTAAATTGTATAATGAAGCTCATCTCAGACGGCTCAACTTGAATCCAAAAGTTGAAAAGGTCTCTACTTTACTTGATACTTGAAGTAAAGTAAAATTAATTTGAATTCAAGTAAAATACCACGTTCTTATCAGTCAAATAGATTCAAGTTACTTGAATTCAAGTACTTGAAATCAAGTAACTTGACTAATGAGAACGAGGCTTTAGAGGGCATATTTTTTAATTCATCCTGAACAGGCAGTACGTGTAATTTTACTCTGCACACTGCGTTTTTATTTGTGAACTGTGCTTACACAGTACATACTCGGTTCTTCAAATTTTACCCAGTACAACCTTTGCTCGGTGTACACCACTTGGGGCAAGCCTGCTTGCTCGGGTTGAATTAAAAATTAGACCCAGAGTAAACTTGTAAATGAAATGAACGGAAATGACGTACCTACTTCGTTTGAAAAAAAAAGCAACAAACTCAATAAAATCAATTTTGTACTATACATGGCATGCTTGTATGAATATAATTATGTATAATATTGTAGAGAAAACAAAAAAAGAGAGACCTTGTTAAAGTTAGCCGAAAGTTGCCAGCCGAAAGATAATGCAGATTGTGTCTTGACTATTTTTAAATTATCTTTTTACTCTCGCTCCTATCGATTTTTAAATTCCTATAAACTGAAATAATTTCTCCTTCACCTGAATGATGTAATCCGATCCTAAATTCTCCTAAATTCTAGTTCATAGCTGATTTTTGCTGTATTCAAGACACTATCTGCATTATCTTTCGGCTGGAAACTTTCGGCTAACTTTAACAGTATAAAAGAGAGTCCATTAGTACTCTCAAGGAGAGCTGTAAACATTGCATGTGTATAGTGCGTGTGTAAGCTTTAATTCCATGGAAAAAATTTGCTAACAGCAATTTTTTTTGCTGATAATACGCAAAAAAATTTTTCATAAGAGAGACAAAGAACAGAAATATTTTCTATTTCATTTTATAGAAAAATTTTATGGTTTTACATTTTGGCATAACCTAAAAATTTCAATAAAATTTTTAATTTGTACATTTTCGTACAATTCGATTTGTTTAGTGGTTTTTTGTGGTTCATATATAAAAATTAAAACATATATAATTTTTATATATGAACCACAAAAAACCACTAACGTTCACAAATTTCAACACAAAAAAAAAATTAAATCGTCATTTGACTATAAAAATGGCGAACGACTTATTTTGTATGAGTGTGAGAAAAATTCCTCTTCTTTACATACATTTTTAGTAGATGTGTGAAAAATGCTGCCATAAAAAATACTCCAATTTACATTTTTTATAGCAGTAAACTTCCCCATTATGGCAGTAAACTTCCCCTATCACAAATATTCTCTCAGTAAAATTTTACTGACAACATGTTTTGTTTCGTACACAACCAGTAAAATCTATATTTTTTTCTCGCTTTTATTTTTGCTGAGAGCAGATTATTTCCATGGAATAGGCCCATTACCTTGAAGGAAGAAATGAAATTTTACTAACCAGATTTTTTCACTCGTTTATTATCGTCAAATTGGTATATTACTCTTTCGGTATAATCAACGCAATTGGCCTACGGTAGCTGCAAGCATCAAAGACGCGGTCACATATCTCGTAGTAGAAATATTTCAATCTGAGTTCTTGTGCAAATCGACTTCGTATCGCAGGAAGTTTATAAGTGATTCAGCTTAGGGAGCAGCAACATGAAATCCCTGCTCATAATCATCGGCAAAAGGTGATAGTCTCCTTTGAGAATTTTTGAAGTTCTTTCAGAATATGGAGCAAGGACGAAATGTATGTACTTGATTATGTTTTAGACAGCTTTATTCGGCGAGGTGTATACAACTTCCGAAAAAATCTTATATCGCCAATGGGTGTGCCATTACGCTCCAGTTGTTTGTCCAACGATGATTTCCCTACGCGAAGTGACTGTTTGAGTTCTACTTGAATTTTTATATATTGCTACTCAGCCCGCCCGCCGACTATCTCTCTTGAATTGAACGCAGCATTCAAAATTAGGAAAATTGAACATGCTCGTCATTGCGTAGCCAGATCTCGGAGAGCAAAAGAATTGAGCATCCCTGCGTGACTGTATCAGTTAGGTCGAGGTGAAGAGACCTGAGATTCAGGCAGTTCAATGTTAACAACTAGACCTTATTATTATCTCGTACAAAATTCTGCAATTACATCCTGAGCTATACTTAGCGGTTTTGTGGTGAGGCGCGCTAGCTCATTTTGAATAGGACCAATTGATCATTGTTAGCCGACGTGATGAACTGCCCTACGAGACTCGTCATGGAAGATTATACTATCTCGTTATAGGTACCATTATATAGTGCATGAATTGTGGTGGCACTCGCTATTTTAATTTTTTTATTTTTTCTGTTCGCTGGAAATGTCGATTCGTCGGTTCTATTTCATTTTATAAATGTTTCTTTGTTTTCTTTCCATACTACCCTGGTAACAAAAGTTCACAAATACTATTTTAGAAAAATTCTACCAAACGCATACAATTATCCGATTATACGATTTCTAAATTATTGCTAATTCTTTGATTGTGTTTTTATAAATAATAAAAAATCAAACATTATGATGATACTTCATATGAGTTTCATGAAATTAATTATAAAATAAAAGATTTATGTAGCACAAAATATAAAAGAAACATATAAGTTGAGAAACATAGTCTTGTTTTTGTTTTTACTGTTATCAAATCACAAAATAAAATTTAATTTTGCGATTAATCATAATAATTCGCTAAGGCATTATGATTATACTTTGTATGAAAGTTCAAAGTATTTTCATAATTTTTGTAGTTTGGTCACTGCAGTCGACGACTGAATGTTTTAATTCAAAAAATACAATGTTTTCATTAGTTCAAAACTAATCTTCAACATCTTGGTAACCTCTCCTCGATGAAAATGTGCCGAATTTGAAATGAATATAGGTAACATACATGAATTTAAACAATTAATCTATTCAAATTCATTTGAATATTCCTTAATGAGTTCATCGGTTGTATAATAAAGAAATTCCTAATGAAATTCTCACATTGTTCATCGGTGTGTTCATTATAAAATAGAATTATATAAAAAGTAAATAAGTGAATTTAAATCACAAGCTCATATATCGTTCATTGAATGGGTAAGCAACAATTTCTTGATGAGTTAATCGGTGAATTCATCAATCCTCTGTTACTGGGGTATATAGTACAAAGTTTTTTTTGTTCTTTATTTATTATTTTGTATTTTGTTGATTTTGTTTCTTTTTTTCAATGAAGATATTTAAATACGAAGTACATACAAAAATTTTTGGCATACGCGCGTAAAGATGTTTACACATCAAAAACAAATTTGAAAAATGAAATAGAAACCATCGACCTTTCCACCGATCAGAAAAAACAAAAAAAAATTACGATACGAAGTACGAAAAACGATTACGAAATTACATACTCTTACGATTAAAAACACAGTCAACAACTTGTGTATGTTGCTTTATCACGAGTAACGAGTCTTTAGGAGCTGCTCATCACATCGGCTATCAATGATCATGTCTTCTACTAAATGAAGTTTTTTTAATGACGTGTCGTCAATATTACAATGTCGTTTTGACATTAACTGCTAAAGTCTCAGGTCACAGTCACGCAGGTATGCTCAATTCATTTGCTTTCCGAGACCTCAATTCATGCATCACAGGGTGGTACCTATAACGAGATAGTCAGTATATACTCTTACGATAAATGACACAGTCAACAACTTGTGTATATTGCTTTATTACGAGTGACGAGTCTCGAAGAACTATTCATCACGTCGGCTATCGATGATCATGTCTTCTAACATGAACGTAAAAATGGAACCTCTCTTCTTCAAAATAAGCTACCGCCCCACACTACAAATCCGCTAAGTATAGCTCAGGTTGTAATGGCGAATTTTTTACGAGATAATAATAACGTCTGGTTTTTAACCAAACTGATACAGTCCGATACAGACCTAACTGATACAGTCACGCAGGGATGCTCAATTTTCTTGCTTTCCGAAATCTGGCTACGCAATGACGAGCATGTTCAATTTTCCTAATTTTGAATGCTGCGTTCAGTTCAAGAGAGATGGTCAGTGCGAGCTGCCGGAGTACAATATATAAAAATACAAGTAGAAGACCACAGTATGTAACAACTGGTATGAGCGTAACAACACAACCCATTTATGATATATACACGGCTGAACTTCAGCTTTTCAATGGGAATAAGATGATTTCAGTAGTTGTATTCACCTCACCGAATAAATCAATGGAAGACATAATGAAGTTCTACATTTCGTCCTTGCTCCAAATTCTAAAAGAATTTCAAAAATTCTCCAAGGATACTATAATCTTTTGCCGATAATTATGAGCGGGGATTTCAATATTAATTTTGCTATTTCTCAAGCTGAACCACTTATAAACTTCCTGCGAGACGAATTCGATTTGCACATGAACTCAGATCGAAATATATCTATACTATACCATTGAGTTATTTTTCCTCTTGACCAATGAAGCGGTGGTAATTTCTCATCTCTAAGTAGTACTAGTGTGCCGAAGCGATATTGTTGTTTTGTTTATTCCATTTATAACGTTTTTGGAGAAAAGCTAAACACTCATCATAAAATTTTTTCCAAAAATGTTGTTTTAGTTCTGTAACTCGATTCCAACGAGACAACCTGTCGTAATTGTGTTGAGTAACATCTTCTTCTGGTATATCATTGATTGATGTTCCAATTAGGAAGTGTCCTGCTGTTATTACCCTTATATAATCTGGGCTATCAATAATTGGAGTCAGAGGCCTTGAGTTAATTAAAGCCTTATTCTGTACTAATATTGTTGAAAGTTCCTCAAAAGTGATGTGATTTTCCCAAAACTCTATAAAGATGCCATTTAACAACTTTTACAGAAGATTCTCACAATGTTCCAAAATTTGGAGAAGAAGCAGGAATGAAATGCCATTTTCTTATGAAGCTCTTTTAGATGATGATTTGCGCCTTTAAAATTTGAACCGTTATCGCTAAATACGGTTTTCCAAATGCTTTCCCACGACGTCCAATGAATCGTTGAAATGCTGCTATGAATGCTGTTGTACTTAAGCTGCTGACCAATTCAAAATGAACCGCTTTCGTTAACATGCAAATGAAGAGCGCTACATATGCTTTGTACAATATAGGCGATCGACCGTATATCCTTTTTACCATTATCGGTTCTGCATAATCTACACCTGTTACTTAGAACGGGCGCTCAAACTTTAATCTCGCAGGGGGTATTCCATTAAATTTGAGATTCCTTTAGGTTTTTGCGGAAACAGTTTATACAATGTTGATATACTGATTTGGCTATGTCTATTCCTCTTATAGGCCAGTATTGTTGTCTCACTGCTGCTAGTAACCCTTGTGACTCCACATGGAGATTTATGGAATGGTAATATTATTTGATGTTTCTTGTCATATGGAAACTTAGCTTTTTTCATGCGACCACCAACACGAAGTATTTTTTCTTCAACCAGATATGGATGTAATAGAAATATAACGCTTTTTCGGTCAACCGTAAACAAATTGTTTAAGGTTGGATGATTCCATTTTTAGCCAGCATAACACACACAATTGTAGAATCAGCCCACATGTAGATATTATTAAATTTGATCTCCATCGATGATTTTACTATATCTACTAGATTGGTCAGCAGAAATGCCCCACAAAGTTCTATTCGTGGAATAGTTTGTGATTTTATTGGGGCTACTTTTGATTTTCAACAAAGCAGCTGACAATGATGAATACCTTGATCATCCGCTGTTCTTATATAAACTGCTGTTCCATAAGCTGCTTCTGATCCATCACTAAATCCATGTAGTTCAATATATTTGTACGGTATAGCTTGTACCACAAGCTGTTTAATGTTTAATTTCTGTATATCACACACAGAAATACTAGCAATTTTTTGATGATATTTGATGTTGCCTGAAATTTATACTTAAAAACGTCATCGCTCGGATTCCAAATCAGTTCACGAGCTTTTATGTGTAATGATTCTTTCATTGACATGTCTGTTGATTTCTCTTCTTGGTTTATTATCAATTTTTTGTTGTTTGCGTTCTATTTATGCAATTCAAAACCACCAAGGCGAGATAGCTTTTTGACTTCGATAAGCTAGCTTTCGATTATTTGGTTTCGATAAATTCGCAAACTACATTTTATGGGTTGGTATTAGACCAGTGATTCTTTCTTCAATTACAAGACAATCCAGGTGTATATTGAATGATGTGCACTTGGACTTGATTTTTACACAAGCCTTTTAGCGAATGTTTGTGTTTGATTCATGAATTCCCGAAACTGTTGTGTTGATTTTGATTGTTTTGACTCCTAATTGTTGCCTGGCTGTCGTCGTTAGGAAGTTGGACTGGCTACCGGAATCCAAGAGACATCTGTAGGTTTGAAAGCTTCCAAATTTGTCTTCTATATCAACAGTTATAGCACATTTTTTTGTTTTTCACAAGGTTGCATCTCTCTTCGGAGTTAATTTTTGAAAAGTCGAGTACTGGTATATTGCGTGTAGCATATTGCACGACTTGATAAGGCAACTGATGATAATGAAGCTGGATGATTTCCGGAAAATGATTTTGGTTTTATTTATGACGTTGTATTTGCCAAGGTCTCTAGTATACTTCTTCGAACTTTGGGAATGTTGATGAATTCGTCCAAAGTCAGTACATGATTTTGTGGACTTTGATTTCAATTTATTGTCGCGTTGCTAAATCCAAGTTTTTTGATAAAATGTGTGTGATATGAATATGATGTCCCAATGTTCGACTGGGGTATCCATGGCCTTTAAAGCTTCGTAATGGCAGAGAAATGTGTCGTTAAATTTTTGCAATGATGATGCAGATTCCGATTCCGGTATTTTTAAATTATCAATTTGCTGGATGTGACTGTTGATTATGATTTTTTCATTTTGATATGTTTCTTTTAATAACCTCCAGGCAATGGTGAAATATTCGTCCCGGCCTTCCAATCCCTTTATAGTTAGTGCTGCTTTGCCTGTTAGCGATCCCTTCAAGTACTCCACCCTATCGCTATTATTGGTCATATGCTGCAATACTCGTAATTCGAACTGCGCCTTAAACCTCATCCATTGTGTAATTTTAGTTCGGGAAGTTTTATGTAACGATGTTGATTGTTTGATGATACATTGCTGGTCTATTGTCAATTGACGTTGATTCATCTTCTAATTTGGCCAGTTTTGCCTTATAATTTAAGCAACTCTTTTCAAAGGCCTCATGCTCTTTTGATAAATCCTCCTTTGTCATTTTTATAACGTTTTTAGTGTCGCTGGAGGCATCGAAAGGCATTTGAATATTTTGAAGCGGCAAGTACTCATCATCATCATCAATAATTTCATCGCCCAGATCAGATACAATATTATGTAGAACTGCTGTGGCAACGATTACGACCACTAATATTATCGAAGCTAATTTATGAGGCTGCAAAATTAATTTTGATTAACAAAACGTGTTTATACATTTTTTAAATGTACATACAGAATATCACTGAAACTTTCGAGTCCACATCCCGAACGTTCTTTCGAATTTGCACGAGTAGAGAGCAATGCATTGTTGTATGCCAATTGTTGTTGTGTTTGGGACATTCTATAAGGGGTAACAAGGTGCAACCAATATTTACCATCTGTTATTCACAAACTATTTCTAAATCATCCGGTCTCGAAACTACGATTTAATTTAGAAAAAATAAAAAATAAAAAATAAAAATGGGGCACCCCATTAACCCTACTTATACGTTAACCAAAAAATAGGCCTTAGCAGTGGAAAGTATGGCGACCTTCTCGTGATGACCTAGATGTAAATTATCGTTTGGGCACGCGCGTTTACGGTACTGCTAGCACTTTGGTACATTAGTATTCTTCGGCCGATTGCTTCGGATTCAAAGCTCAACATCAAATTTCCTTACATCAACCAAACGAGCAATATTGTGGCAGCCCTTCAAAATATTTGATCCCCTCGGATGGGTATCTCCTATCAAAATCATTGATTATGTCTCAAGATACCTAAATTCGAATGGCTATACAAAGTTCTGAAGAGAACCAATCCCAATTAGCTCAGCTTTGATTACAACGAGAAGTAACTCAGCAGTATATCAGGCAAGTAATCCGAGAGGAAGTTATCAACATCGATGAGAATAGCGTCAATCCTCATAGCTGTGGTGGCATTATTGTTATTTGTCAGTTTTGTCAGATTTTTGTGTTCAAAAAAATTTCCTAGCAGAGCATCTATCGAATGTCCTTTTCACTTAATGCTGCCGCAAGTCAAAATGAAAAATATAATCAAAGGGTTTTGTAAATGAGGATTTATCCTTACAATCCAGATAATTCAAAGTAGCAGTTTATGCAAATTAATATTCCTTGCTCAAACCTCAATCAAATACCGTATGCTCTCCTGTAGCCCTACGAAGAAGTCGGTTAGTAACCGAATCTACATTCTGAATCAAATCCTTAAGTGAACGCAAATCGAGTTCATAATAACGTATCGATTGCTGTAATACAAAGTTTCAAAAACAGCTACTCGCAAAAATTAAACCCAATCAGGAATGTTGGTCAACTAACTCAGCAATGACTGGTTCATCGTTATTTGCAAGTGGAAGCCAGCAACTTCAACTCCCACAAAATGGGAATTCAATAAGTTATGAATACTCATGGTTCTTGGGAATCATTAAGTTAAATAATTCATACATTAACCAGATGGGCCATATACATATGAGTCTATTGTGCCAATCTCAAGTAACGCCTTGTCTCCCTTTTTATATCATAGGCTTTTAAAATGTAGGCACTTATGCCATTTCAAAATTTTCTCAGATGATTTAAAGAAATCTGTACTGGGATAAAATTAGTATTTCGTGATGAACATTCTTATTTCTTCTGTGATGAAAACCTTTGGATAACTTCACACACTCCATCTCCAAACGTTATGAAGCTGTATAGAGGTGGAGTTAGAGGTTATTTTTTGCGATTTTTAATACATCGTTTTAAATGAAATTTTATTAGGTGTGCAAGTACAAACTCTGCTTTTTTGGTCAAATTCAACTTTATCGAAAATATAATTGTTCCAAAGATTAATTATCGATATACATCAGGTAGATGATGATTGCCTTCGCGATAGAAAATTGGTGGTTTCGAAGCAAAATAGTCATCGAGCCATTTTTGCGAATCTTCAACTTCTGTGAACCGCTGCGGTTTTTCGCGGAATTAGTGGTAATCAGAGAGAAGCAAGCCTGGAGAATACGCCAAATGCTGTAAATCTACCCAGACTAAGAAGAACATGAGTTTTTTGGTTGATTTTGCTGTATATGGACGAGCATTGTGATACAGTAATATTACCTTCCGCCTTCCTTGGCCCGTAAATGGTATTTTTAATCTAGAAGAAGGATGGGACGATCAATAGAGTGATTTTATTACCTAATTTTTGCCTATCCTTAGCCAAAATCGATCGTGGCTTTTTAAACTTTTAAAAAAAATATTTAATTAAAATATTCTAAATTTTAATTTTTGCGAAAGGAAAAACGAAAAAAAATCTCACTTATTTTCTGTTCATTAAATCATTTGCTGATAATTTCTCAAAACCCGAGGCCCAGTTATTTTAAATATTCCTCTATCTCGTGCAATATTTCTAGTTGATATGTGGGCCCTGTAAAACTGCAGCTAGCACATCTACAACGATTTCCTCTTGAGTCTCACGGCGCCTCGTTAGATTTCCTATAATTCAAGTAGTGCGGAGCTTATTAAATAAACCGCCATTAATCCTCCGATCATTACTCCTCGTTCATTTCCCCCGATTATTACCACCCCGTTCCCATCATTATAAATAATTTCGATAATTTGTTGTAGCACGTTTTTCTGTTCTCAAAGGGATTTTCTGTGATTTCCTGAGATTTTACGATTCATTGAAATAAAATTATATCGATATTGATACTATTTTGAAGCGGAGTATTGTCATGAGGTGCATAATTTATTTAAAACAGTTTCAATACCTCTAATAATTTGAACATTCCGGAAGACCAAGTAGTTGGTCGAGAAAAAATATTAAGAAAATTTATTTCCGTGATTACGCAAGTTTTGATGACAAATCCCAGTAGAAACATGATGAATGTCAAAAAATTCAAAGTATGTGAAAATTTAAAAAAAACATTGACGATTATGGGATAATATACCATTTGGTCAAGACAATAATTTTGTTTTTTAATTTTTTATTATGGCGGATCCGAGCTTAGTTTGATAAGCTTAATCTAAAACTAGAACTCCCACTATGTTAATGTCGGTACAAAAATCCTTAAAATGAATATCATTCAAAATACTGTCCTATTTATTATCACTATTCGCGATTTCCATCGAATGTAGATAGCGTTGGTTTCTACGTCTACAAAGGAGGCGATAATTGTCAAATCCATTGTTTTGACAGTTTTGGTCCCCCTTGTTTCATAGCAAACTGCGATTTGTGTTTTGTTCAATATCTGTGAAGTTGGCCCGAAAAGTTAGCACGTAAAACACTGAGGCAACACTACTGGTTTGGATCTCGAATAATACCATTTTAGTACAAGTTAGCACGAAAAAATGTATTTCTCACATATTATTAAAAATAGTTAGCACGAATTTCTTTTATATTTAAACAGATTATTAAACGGAAAAGATATATTTATACACCGATCTGAAACTAGCACGAAAAGTTATCATTAATTTTTTTTAAATGTACACAATATGCAGCAAATTTTTCAAATATCAAAACCTAATATTTTTTTCCATTGAATAGTACTAAAAAATTGTACACGACAAAAATAATCAATTTTTATACTAATAAATATAATATTAGGTATTTAAGTTTACTATTAAACTGAATGTTTTCATTTAACAACAATTTTGTCAATTAATCCATCGTCCAGTAATTAAATTTTTTATTATTAAATAAATAAGAAGACTCAATAATAAAATGTTCTAAAACATACTGGTGGTTTGAGTATTAGCTAGAGTTAGCACGAAAATTTATTATAAAGATTAATTGAGTTAAATCGATTCCTGCTGGGCTACTCCAAAAATGTGTCGTACATAAAACTTATTTTATTTTAAAGTAGGGCCAATTACGAAATTATTCAGCAAATTTCAGAATTTTTTTATGATTTGTTTGTGAGCAATATCGATTCTCGCTGTGCGTTTCGGTAATTTTCCCGTTTATATGAAATTGATTGAGTAAAATCGTTTCGTGCTGGGCTTTTCGTTAGAACGAGCTCAGCATGAACCTTTAGTACTAAACCAATTTCACATAAACGGGAAATTTTTCAAAATGTTCAGCACGAATCGATATTGCTCACAAACAAATCATAAGAAAATTCTAAAACTTTCTGAACAATTTCGTAATTGGTCCTGCTTTAATATGGAATATCCCAGCAGGAGTTGATTTAGCTCAATTAATTTTTATAATAAATATTCGTGCTAGCTCTAGCTAATACTCAAACCACCATTATGTTTTAGAACATTTTATTATTGAGTCTTCTTATTTATTTAATAATAAAAAAATTAATTATTGGACGATGGATTAATTGACAAAATTGTTGATAAATGAAAACGTTCAGTTTTATAGTAAACTTATATTTACTATTATATTACATAATTGATTATTTTGTTTTGTACACTTTTTAGCACTATTGAATGGAAAAAATTTGGTTTCGATATTTGATAAATGTATTGCCATATGTACATTTTTTAAAAATACGTGGTAACTTTTCGTGCTAGCTTCACATCGGTTTTTGTTCACGATTAGAGAGTTGCGGTTTATCTAATGTTTTATCAGCACACTAGATGTAAAAATATAATTTAATTATTATTTACATCAGTAAACAATAATAATAACTTTATGCATCTAGTAGATTAGTGAAACAACAGCTAAACTCTCAACTCTCAAGTCTCAGTTTCCGAACAAAATCTACACTCAGATGTCATCTATTTTGTTGGAAATCGCGAGTAGTGTTAATAGGAACCAAGCACTTATTTAGTTTGGCTGCACTTATTTAGTATGATGCTCCAATTCTTTTGACCTTGTTAAAGTTAGCCGAAAGATTCCAGCCGAAAGATAATGCAGATAGTGTCTTGACTATTTTTAAACTCTCTTTATACTCTCGCCCCTATCGATTTTTAAATTCCTATAAACTGAAATAATTTCTCCTTCACCCGAATGATGTAATTCGATCCTAAATTCTCCTAAATCCGAGTTCATGACTGATTTTTGCTGTATTCAAGACACTATCTGCATTATCTTTCGGCTGGAAACCTTCGGCTAACTTTAACAGTATATTCTTTTGCCAATTTAAACCATATTCAACATAAGCTGCATAGACATTCAACAGGTCCAGCCTCAAAGTTTTGTTCTATATTATTTTTCATGTTTGAATTAGAGTACGTTACATAAGCTGCATCAAATCTTCAACACTCAAAGTTTGCTCTTTAAGTAGTTCATCAACGTCTTGAGCATTCAAACCATGAAATCTTTCATTTGGTAATAACCGACCAGCAATAATAAACGAAAGTGTGAAAGAACTTTCTTTAGTTTATTTTCTTCAGTATCGCTGGCAGAAAGAGAATCTGTACATAAGGATGAAATAGTTGTTTTGGATGTCCAAGGACATTATCTAACAGCAATAAAACTTATTTTTTTTTTTTTTGATAAGATAACCTTCTACATCTGGCACAAAACAGTTGTCAAAGAAATCCTTAAAGAAATTTGCCGTCATCCAAGCTTTTTTATTGGCCGCCAATAAACAGGCAGCTGTAATTTATCACAATTTTTAAATGGCCGACCATTCAATGTTCTATTAATAAGCATCGGGTTCATTAAACAATCTACCGATGCATTACTGCCGAAAAGAAGAGTAATTCGTTCCTTAGACACTTTAAAACCTGGCATTTTTTCCAATTCAAATCAGTATCGTCCCCATTAAAATTCTGATCCGCTAAATAACCGCCATCTTCTACAATTTTCTTGATTTCAACCGTAAATTGTTGAGCAGTTTCTGTATCAGCTGATTCACTTTAACCTTGGAATTTTATGTTGTGCAAAGAAAATTTTTGTTTAATCTTTTCAAGCCAGCCTGATGTTGTTTCCATCCAAAGGCACTCTTTTATTTGTGCAATCATCGATCCATATTGCAAGATCTTCCTCAGTTTTTAGTATGCCACCACCTGCTGAACAAATCCTTCACTAATTCAAATTAACGATTGTAAGTGCATTGATCGAGAGTTTTGAGAGACTAAATGGCGTCTATCACTATCACACTAATTGTTATTATTTGCATATGTGTTAAGAATTTATTTCAAAATATTGTGCAACATGGACAAACATATTGTTTTTACTCACACAGTAGCAGTATGTATCAGGAGTAGTTTCTCTGTCTATTAACTAGTATGCATTTTTAAATATTGTGAAATATCTATTATCTATTTTATTTAAAAACATTCATCTACCGCGTAACTTAAAGGATACCTATTTTGAAAAAAGGCAAGACAAATTTTGGTTTGGACGATTACAAATTATCTTATTCTTCTAAACACGTTGGAATTCAAAGGCATCAATGAAGAATTTTTGTATTGTTCAAAATCCCCAAAAGATTTATCTACAATAATATACGCTTTTTGATGCCTTCGGATTCTAAAGTAGTTTATGAATGCAAAATTATGAACGCAAGTAAAATTAAATATTTCTTGAGTACACAATAAAAATGAAGCTGTATAGTTCAATATTTGGGATATGCTTATTTTCAAGTTTTCCTAGGCGGAGAACGGCAAATTTTCAGCAAGATTAATAATATAACTATATACTACTTTATATGTTATACATTACTGGTAGTCACCACAAAAGGTTTCATTGTGTTCTTTGTTTCATAATCCATCGATAAATTTAATAACACAAATTACCTAACTGCGGAATCAAATTAATCTTCCAGGGCTCGGAAAAGGCTCTAAATTTGATATGCTTTTATTCAGCTATTGGTAAACTACTCTCGATTGCAGTAAAATATTTAAATTAGGAAAGACGCTAGATTATAGATAAAAAGTTATGAAATATAAAAATCACCTCAACAAAATTATAGCCATATTTTGTTCAAGGTAAATAACTAAGATACATTTTTTACATTACTTTCAAACATTACACTGGAAAAAATTCCATTTAGGCTCTCCTCAAATTTTTATTTTGATCGAGAATGTTATGAATTGTTTTTCGGCAATAGAAATTAGGAAACAAAATACTCAAGATTTTATTAACGATAAAAAAAACTAATGAAATTCAATCAGGCATCAGCAGTAAATCTCTCCAAAAAACATGTTAAGTAGCCGCATCGATTACAGCTTCGTCATCGATTAATAGATTTATTACCTATTTTATGATGGCACCATATAGTAAACATCACACTCATTTAAATAAACAATCCAACAGGTAGTTTTAAATTTTAATTCTCATAAAACCGAAACCTGATATAATTTAAGTAAGAGATCCAATATCGCACGTGTAAAAAGTAATAAAATCATTTAATAACTTAAATGGTTAGATCGTTTTCCAATACATACATAATTTTATGTATTTTTACATATCATTAGTAAAAATCTAGTTTCAATATTTCCATAAATACCAATATACCTACACATCATTATTTTTATAACTACATATATACATAAATTATGTGCTGCGGCTATTAGAAAAATGAAAAACATAAAAATCAGATAAAAACCGTAATTTATTCCAAACGAAACAAATTACTTAATTTATATAAGAAGTAAGCCTTTACGAGTATATTTTTGACAAGATAAGAAACGAAATCCAGTTAATTAATTAAAAATTAGGTTAGATAAATTAATTCAATTTTAACACCTTTAATACATATATGAAACTTCAATCAAATCCGTCGCGTTTATCTGCATTATAACAAATGCAGATAATTGCAGTAAATAAAGCTTAGCTTACGACCGTAAGTAACTACAAATAATTTAAATCAGATAAATCTAAGACAAAATGATGAAAAATATGAAATCTTGTCCGCAATTATTTGACTAAGATTAATTATATTCTTTTGTTTTTAACATTTTTAACAACACAAAATACACCAACAACACAAAACTTAATTTATTCAAATTATATGAAAGCATGTATCTGTGTTACTATATATGCACACATTAGAAACACCTATTTAAATCAAATTTAATTAAAGATTAATGAAAATTATATTTTTTATTAATTATTATTATTAAATATTTTGTTGGTGTTTTTATATTTAGTACACTGCTAACAATGTATATGCGCACATGCAGACAAATCTAGGGCACATCTCTGAGGCACACACAACAAAGTATGAAGTATATGCATATATCATTATTCTTAAAATAATTAATCGTAATCGATATAGAGGTACTTACAATGCGATGTCAGTACACATAAATACATGCTGTGCACACATCACATACAAGAGTTTTAAAATCGCTTGAAGCGCTGGATGTAACACCTGAATCTTTCTTTTCTGTGTTAGGTCCATATGGCTATAATAAATAATCATGTGTGTGAAATTTAACGTAATCGTGGGTATAAATGAACATCATATTATTCGTATAACTATATATGCTCCTGAACCCCCGATGAGAGCGTGTAATATTTATGCGATCAATTTATCGATGTAAGTTAAAAATTCTTTCGTATTTAAAAAAAACTAATAAGTATTTTCCCAAATATATTAGAAGAGTTCGTTCTAGACCCTATTAAAGTTATCCGACGCCAGCCGAAAAATGTCAATAACGCAGATTCAAACTAATCAAAGGAGATTTTTGTCTGTCACATCTCAGCCGAAAAATGGTGATAATGCAGATACAAATTTTATGCCGGAATGTAATTATTTATATTAGAAATTTTTATTTTGTTCGTCTTCTACTTTGTTCTATATACCAAACCAAATGTCTCTAAGTACTCTATTAGATGTTTGGGTAAGTAAGACGAAGAATGCAACTATAGTTACATGTTTGGCGAATATTTTAAATGAAGTGCAATCTAATAATAATTATAATTTAAAAAGGACAGGAAAACTCGATTGTATATGTATCGCGCACACAAAATTTGAAAATTTCTAAAAATAGACCGTTTAAAGTGTCATGGCTGGAAATAGATTCGAATGAAAGGTCTTAATGATGTTCACACTATACTGTTAAAGTTAGCCGAAAGTTTCTAGCCGAAAGATAATGCAGATAGTGTCTTGAATACAGCAAAAATCAGTTATGAACTCGAATTTATGAGAATTTAGGATCGGGTTACATCATTCGGGTGAAGGAGAAATTATTTCAGTTAAGACACTATCTGCATTATCTTTCGGCTGGAAACTATCGGCTAACTTTAATAGGGTTATGAGGGAAATCTGCATTATCGACTTTATTTAACTGTAATTTAATCTGCATTATCGACATTTTTCGGCTTGGTAGTTCTTAACCATTTTATATGTTTTATTCAACCGAATTTTTCCGTACTGCCCACATGAAAATTTTATTCAGGCGTGAGCATTCTTAAAGCCTTTCATTTCAATCTATTTCTAACCATGACACTTTAAACGTCAATTTTTAAAAATTTTCAAGTTTTGTGTGTGTGTGATTTGTTCATACAAATTTTCCCGGGCTCTTCACATGAAAATTGACCTGAAATTTTTGAAGTTTTGCTTGATACATGCCATCGAGTTTTCTCAATAATAAAATAGTTTTTTATTGCAGTTTTAATGTTTGAATAATATACGATGAACCGAAATAAACATTTTTGATTTAATAAAAAATTTCTTATTATACTTTTTGTTTAAAAAATGATATTGTTATTTTATTAAAAAATAAATAATTTTTTTTTATTAAAATAGTTATAATTTCTTAATGTGATAATTTATCTTACATTTAACGAAAAACTAGTTTCGGACTTCGTCCATCTTCAGTTTCTTTTTCAAAGTATAACATTGAATTTATACCATAATTACAAGAAATTATTGTTTAACACCAAAATTATTTATCTGCTTTATCGACATTTTCGACTGATTATTTATACGATTCTGCCTTACCGACTTTTGCAGGAGAAAATGCACGATGGTATTGAATCTGCATTGTCGACATGTAATGGCGGATAAATTTTAGTTAGTATTGTCGAATCTGCATTATCAACATTTTATGTTGATATATTGTAATTAATGCAATCGACTCTGCATTATCGACATTGTCGACTGGCTAACTTTAATAGTATTTGGTTTAGGATTGGTTGGAAGATGAATCGCCTCATAACTTTTGCACTTCATGTACCGATCCAAATGCCAAAACTATTATCACCATACCATTTGGTCGGTAAATAGGAGCGTTTACAGGACATTTTGGACAACAGCTGAAAATACCCTATTAAAGTGAGCCGAAAGATGGTAGTGCAGATAGTGTCTTTGCTATTCCAGCCGAAAAAATATTTTATAGAAGATAGATGTATTACTTCATATACCTAGGTCTATGATCACCTCCAAATAACCAGCATAAAGCAAAAATCTGCCTGGAACTAAATATTTTTACAAAATTGGCCCAAATCCTGTAATATGTCAATTACAATAAATTTAAAAATTTCCGACACTAAATTAATAAAACGTTCTGTATTTTTTAAATTACCCACTTGAAATATGCTTTGAAACGTTTAAAGGATTGTTATGCCATCAAGTCGATAAAATAGTTTCAAGTGAGAAGAAATATATGGTGGGCCTATGGCAACACTTTTTCGAAGGATTTGCTTAAAATTTTGAAAGCTCGTCCGTCTGATACTCCGCGCCACGAAACAATCATGTTTCCGCTTGAGAAGCGTTTTGAAATATTAAAAACTTATTTTCAGAGTCAGTATTGTGTAGCCGAAACCGTGAAAATGTTGACAAGAACTATGAGTTGTGAAAATGCGCCAAATGAAACCACTGTAGTGAAATAGAGGCAGAAGTGATTCACGTGCTCGGACAGTGCACAACAGCTCGTGGAACATACTGCACCTAAACCTCTGATTATTTGCCTACAAGGTCTAGATGACTCAGCAGTTGGAAGCAAATCACCATCCGCTTCAATATCAGTTCTCTGCGCGAACAAGCTTCATAATGACGTCGATTTTGGTTGAAAAATCATCTTTTCAGGCGAAGCGCATTTTGAAGGGAAACTAATGCGTCCACCAAGAGTGACTGTTTGGTTTGGATTTTGGAGTGGTGGCATAATAGCTGCTCAAAACACCATCATTGGCGACCGTTACAGAGCCTTGCTAACCAACTTTTTTTTAATGGTATCAAATCGATGTTATGAGTGTGAACAACCTTTGGTTTTAGCAAGATGGCGCCATATGTCAAACAAACCTCATGAGCCGTTGGACTTTTTTTGATGGGGTTTCATTAAGGATAGATGTTATACGAGGATAATCCAGAGACAATTCCAACTTAAAACATAACATGGTGACAGTTTTCGCGAAATAGGCGCCAACATCATTGAAAAAATTCTTAAAAACTGGACTCAAGGGATGGCTTAGCGTAAGACCGGCATAGGGAGCCACATGAACCAAATTGTTTTTCATTCTTTAATCTGAGACTCAGATCAACAATAAAAAAATAAAGTTTCCATAAAATAAACATGTATACTCATTTTATAAACGTTGTTTAAAACAAGCTTTTAAATTACCCACCCTTTAATATGCCCATACGTCATACATAACGTTCTCCCGAAATCTTAGTTTTTAATTTGTACAGCCTTGGCCAAAAGTATTGAGCACCCATGATATCTTACAATTTTTTTGGGAGTATCAATTTGAAATAAATTGAACGAAATTTTTATAGGATCACATTACTATTTATTTATATAAAATTCATATTTTATGGGCCACCCCTTGCTTACTCAAAGTTTCTCCCATTCAGTAAGACGTATGGCGCTTCATTCTTGCAGTGCAGACAGCTTTTTAGGTGATTTATTGTGTGACGCCTGACTCTGCGTTTTAATAAACTCCATACTTGTTCTATGGGGATCAGGTCCGAGGAATGGGTAGGCCACTTCAAAACCTCAATGCCATTTTCTCGAAACCATGGCATTGTGCGGGTCGAGTTATGACATGGCGCGTTATCCTGCTGGAATTTAACGCCATCCATATTTGTGTCACCAAAAAGTGTTAAAAATGAGGACAGCAACGCAGGTTCTAGGGCGTCCAGAATTAGTCATGCAGCCCCAGACTATTATGCTGCCTCCGCCGTGTTTTATGGTTGGTACCACATACCCTGGACTAAATGCTTTGCTTACTCAGCGAGGCACAAAAGGCACACCAGTGGCACTATTCTGGTAATTCCCTGGGAATAGGGAATTGGAGAATGATTTTATATGAATTTCTATTTTAGAATTTTTTTTCTGGCATACTGAGGTAAAAATATAGTGGTAATTTTTTTGAAAACAAAATAAAATTGGGAATAATTTTCCCTGCCAATTTAGATATGGAAAAATTATTCCCAATTTATAAATATTTACATCAAACTTTTCTCCTTAGTAGGCCGGAAAAAAAAATATTTGAACTGAAATTACATATAAAATCTTTCCCCAATTCCCTATTCCCAGGGAATTACCAGAATAGTGCCACAGGTGTACCAAAAATACAATAAAGAAAATGTAGAGACTTTGGAAAACTAAAATTTTTGTATCAATGAATTTTTTTTTTTTAAATCATATTATTTAATATTATTAGGGCATAGAATTCTCAACTTACTGCAAAGTTTGATTCGACTGACCACACGATTTTGAACAATCTTCTTCGGTGAAACCAACTGAGCCTTGTTGTTTTTTTTGAAGAGCCATGGTCTCTTCCTAGCTTTACAGCCTTTCAGATTAGATTCCTGAAGCCGTCTGCGAGTGGTGCGAGTAGAGATTGGTTTCTTAATTTCTACTGACAACTCAGCAGCGAGGTCTGAAGAAGTTTTTTTTTCCTATTTATTAAAGCCTTCCATAGAGAGTTAGTCATCCCGGTCCTCATGGTATGTGGTGATGCGTTTGTGGTGACCCGGTTCTCTACCTATTACTGTGTGATCCACTAGCGGAGAATCACTACTTGTGATTTCAATTGCTCATGCAGAAGCTGTATCTGCACACGTTGTTCTTAACGTAACGCTTTTTGTGTCAGCATATTGAAATAATATCTCTAAATTTAATAAACCAAAACACCAAAAGCGCACTAGATCACTGGATGTGTAAACAATGCACCAGGTAGTTTACTGACACACCTGTGGTGTGAGTCATTGTTTTTAATCCTTTTAGATGTCGGAAAAATAGTCAATAAACACACTGAGAAAAAAAAACCAGTAAAAATAAAAAAATATTCATATAAAATCAAAAAAATATACATATATTTTTTAGGCGAAAAGTCTCGTTTTTAAAATCAAAAGGATAATCTTTTTATTTTTAAAATCAATTTTTTCGCCAAATTTGTTTATAAAAATAAAAAAATTGTTTTTATTTTCAAAAAAACTTTCCTTACTTTTGTCAAAGAGTTTTCTTAAATTTTAAGAGATTGATTTTTAAAAATAAAAAACGGTTGGCTAGTTTTAAAAGATTTATTTTAATTTTTAAATAATTATTTTTTAACAAATGCCACACAATTCATCTGCTTATAACATAATATATCTACCACAAAAAGTAGAAATTAACTCCCCCTCTCCAATTTTTAACCACCAGGGTCCTTGTATAAAAATACAAACAACCCTTAAAAAAATATAATGAGAATTTCCTCATGTTCTTTCTTGGCAGTTTGGTTTCGTACTGATAAAAAGTTGCTCTACTCATCATCAGGTTGCAACGACCAAAACCAAACTGCAGAAATATAAACTTTCATATTTACCTTTAGTATAACACAAGGACATATATAATTGGCGAATTATATAAAATATAGACGAATTGAAAAATAAAACAACGGGATTTCTGGCAAACCAATAAATATAAACATTTTCAAAAGTTGTTATTAATATCAAAAAAATTGTTTTAAAATTCTAAAACTCTTCTTTTGAAATAAATTATTCTGTTTAAATAAATAAACTTTTTAAATTTAAAAAGTATTTTATAAATTATTTTATAAAATATGTTATTAAAATAAAAAAACTATTTATTAGTTTGTAAAAAACTAATACTAGTTTGTACAAAACTATTTAATTTCAAATAAATTTATAACTTTTAGAAATTAAAAACTTCGTTTTTTAATTTTGCAAACCAAAATTTTTCTCAGTGATGACTGCCCCACCGCATAAATATGTTGGCTTCTACAAAACATTAAGAATTTTCTAAATAACATGATTTCATATACCGTTAAGCTTAGACATCTCTACGATGCCTAGTCAGGGACCATCGAACTGCCACTGCACATGATTTGTGTAGGTTACATTTAATCAGGATATTTATGTATATACACTTTTAAGCTTTTGTAAGGTTTTTTGTCAATTTGTCGGAAATTTCACGTTACCTATTTATGGTGGCTTTTGGATTAGGTGTTTGTAAGGCAGAACTTAAAATCTGCGGAGAACTATTTCCTTAAAGTATAAGTTGCGAATGATGAAAGTGGTCACATCTAACCTAAATATTTGCTGTTGTTAGCTCTTGATCAATTACTACTCTCAAATCAAGTATAAATATTAAATTCGATATTCAACAGTAAATCATTTTAAAAAATTAACAAGTGTGCTAAATTTTGTTTCTGCATACCTAAGCTTAAATATAATATACAATATGCAAATCATAAATTTTCCATCTTGAGTATAAAACTATATAAGCAACAACACGCAACAAACAAAAATAAGATTTGTATTATCCAAAACCGGAAAACATGATCCTTCATTCTATTAACGATATTCGCAAAGTATAAGTCCATCAATTAAACCATGAAACTATAAACTGTCTATACCGCATCATCAGTTTATTTTATAGTTTATTATTTAATTAAATAATCTTTGAGATTATTTATGGAATCAACAATTAAAAAATTTCATATACCGTGCATTAAAAATTTCACTATAAAATTAAAGCAAAAAAGCTCTTTTGTCTCTCCGACATGTTACGGCTATTTACATATATGGAGACTCATCTGCGCGCAAGATTATTACATATGTACAATAAACATTAAAAATAATTTATCCGTCATTAAATACTTAAAGACGTTTTTTCAACCAACTAATCAAATTATATAACCCAATTATATATGCATATAACATGTAAGATATGCTGTGATGAATAAAAATGATTACAGCCGCGCGGTAAACTTATACGAGTAGTAATACGGGTATGTAGGTAAATGGAAATATGTGCACACACACACAAAAGGTACTTAATGATAAGTCTAAACCAAAAAAAAATGCAAGCCGGTAATTAAGAAATAAATTAGTGTTGCTGTAATTTATATACAGAAAATTATAAAAACCACAAATCATATTGAGTATGTGGTAAATGTGATACCGCACCGCCACGCTCATATATACATACAGTAATAAAATCGTTAACGACAAGTATTTTACGCTATCACTTTAATAGATCAATATTTTTCTTAAATATTTACAAGAACTGCATTACATGCATGTAATTTAAATTAAAAATATATATAGTTATAAAGTTAATTTATAATCTTAAATTACACGACACCACACCACCAACCACAAGAGTCGTTTGATCAAAATTTATAATCTTGTTATAAAAATTTATCTTTGCGCGCAAAAAAAAACCTTAGATATTTTCCTATATGATACCATATATATAATATATATAATATGCAAGAAATATGTTGCTAGCAGGCACACTAACTGTTAATTTTCTTAACGTTTAATTTCATGTATGCAACCTAAGCAGTTTTGGGGAGCGGAAAAAGATTCAAATCGACTGGAATCCGCAATATTTGAGGATTTAAATCGTTACTGTTGGAATCCACAATCAAATAATATGGGTGGCGGAATAAATTCAAATCAACCCGCGAATACCGATGGTCAGGTAAGTTTGAGACATTTTTTTCCATACCTCGCAGTAAAGTTTCGATTTAATACATATATTTTTGTTCTAAAAAAATTTTTATAGATTTACACACTGACCGTGTTAAACGGTTCGGAACCATGGTTAAAACGTGAACCAAATGAAAATACGAATGCCCCATCGCTGGATTTAGACACGCTGCTGGGAAATTTTCCGTGTTATATTAAAACAGAATTTCCATATGATGATAGTGGATTTTCGACGGAGCACAAAGAGGATATTATGACTACAAATCAAACAATTGTTACCAATAATATAAGTAATACGAGTTTAAGTAGTTATTCAAGTAGCAATAATAACAATAATAATAATGACTGGCATATACCGGACCACAATAATACGGAGCAGGTAAGAATTATTTGAATTCATAAAATTAACTAAATTATTAAATTTATTGAAAAATGATTGAAAGCTAAAGTTTAAATAATCTTCAGTGATTTAACTTTGATTTATTAATAAACGGTTGACATCTATTACATTTCCATACGAAGCTAACAAACCTATAATGACCTCATTAATGGGAGTATTTCTGTTTTCATGCGGACATTCGTTTAAGTGTACCGTGATTTTTCAATTTCCACACCTCTAAAAACAAATTATTTTTGTGCATATAATCTTAAACCTGTCATAAGGTCGCATTAGTGAACATTTTAGGTTTACTTAAATCACATTGAAAATTTTAAAATTTTGATAGATCTATCAATAAACGCACTTGTGAGACTACAAAAAATAATAAGCAAAATTATGATAGCAAAATTAAAAAGTTACACTGTTAAATTTGTTATTTCTCCGATTGGAATTTATTTTCAAAAGGCAATAATAATAAAAATGGACACGATTCTAATAATTTCAAATGTTTATGAATTCGAAATACAATCAATGATGTTCTCTCTCAAATAATTTATTTTTTATTTTTTTTTTTTTATCCATGCCATCTGTTTTGGGACCGAAACACTCCCTGCTCTTTCGCGGTTTATTTTTTTTCGTCTTACTTTACGCATCACCTGTCAAATCGAAAACGTACGGCTATAGGGCCGATTTAAAACCATCTCCACATTGTAAGCTCCATGCCAGCCTATACTGAAATGGAAGATGGGTCGGCCCATGAGCTTTGCACTCCGACATGGGGTCATAGATGTGTTACATTTCATCCCCGATCGTAATCGGTTATGAAATTTCACTTTTGCATCCTGCCCCTATCGGGATTCGAACCCGGTACCTCCCGATCCAAATGCCAAAGCTTTAACCACTGTGCCACTCTCTCAAATAATAAAAATCTCAGAGATTTCCGAACATGTGGAAAATTATTCCAAATTTACAAAAATTTAGATCAAACTTTTTTCTCAGTAGGCCAGAAAAAACTGATTTATATATAAAAGCTATGTAAAATCTTTCCTCAGTTCCCTATTCCCAAGGAATTACCAGAATAGGGCCACAGGGAGATACTGTTAAAGTCAGCCGAAAGTTTCCAGCCGAAAGATAATGCAGATAGTGTCTTTGCTATCCCAGCCGGAAGATGGTAATGCAGCTATTTTTTTGCTAACCCGGCCGAAAAAACAAATTATAGCCAAAAGATACACTTTGTTAAAGTTAGCCAAAAGTTGCCAGCCGAAAGATAATGCAGATAGTATCTTGACTATTTTTAAACTCTCTTTATACTCTCGCTCCTATCGATTTTTAAATTCCTATAAACTGAAATAATTTCTCCTTCATGATATAACCCGATCCTAAATTCTCCTAATTTCGAGTTCATGGCTGATTTTTGCTGTATTCAAGACACTATCTGCATTATCTTTCGGCTGGAAACTTTCGGCTAACTTTAACAGTATGAAAGATACATTACTTTATATACCTAGTTCTATATTATTCATAATATATTTATTGGTTAGATCATAATCGTAATTTCTAAAATTTTGAGTAAGCCTGAAGGGGATAGGGGATGTAATTGGGTATATTGTACCAGAAAGTCCGAAATTTTCGAAACTAAATTAATGAAATGTTCTGAAACTTTTGAGTAACCCACTTTACCATCGATTTGCTTCAAATTTCGCGTGGATTTACCTATATGACATTTCGAATAAACAGTGGAATCGATGGTAAAGTGGGTTAATCAAAAGTTACAGAACATTTCATTAATTTAGTTTCGAAAAATTCGAACTTTCTGGTACATTATAATTACCAAATTACACCCACATAAACTTTAGAATTGCCCCAAATTTCGGGGATCAGGATTATGACCTAATCAATAAGCATCTTTCGTATCTTTTGGCTATAATTTATTGTTTTGGCTGGGATAGCACAAACAATAGCTGCATTACCATCTTTTGGTTGGGACAGCAAAGACACTATCTGCATTATCTTTCGGCTGGAAACTTTCGGCTAACTTTAATAGGGTCACACAGGGAGTCAATTCGCGTTCCATGAAATAATGAAAATCAAAAGTGTTTTTCATTTGCAATCATGTAGGTTTGAATTGCCCATAAGAAATTATGATTTCACACACATTTAAAATTACGTGCAAATAATTTAAACTGCTAGATTGCAAATGGAAAAAACTTTTCATTTTCATTATTTCATGGAACACGAATTGATCCCCAGATCAATTTTCCAACATTTATACAGAAATTACGATATTTGTGAAAATAAACATTTTTCAGTAAATTTTTGGTCACTGTACAGCCCATACGGATTAATTGATCCAGATATAACTTCATACTTGAGCTTCTTCCATAAATTCGGCCAAAATCGGTTTAAGGCAGGCAGGTTCCATAGGAGGTTTCTTTTGTTTGCGCATATTTTGAAAATTATATAGCATTTACGAGAACAAGATTGTAAATTAAATTTCGAACAAAATTAGTTCAGATAATATTTTAAATTTTACCGGAAAGGACTAGTTTTGATAAAATGTATTTTATTTCACCAAAATTTAGAATCTCTACAGGCCAGGTGGATTGAATATTCGGAATAAAACTTCGTACATTCTGAGTAAAACTTTTCCATAAATTTGGAGATCCATCGGAAATGTGGTGTACCTTCATATTTTTATCATTCAAGGCGGTTTTAGAAAAAGTCCGGTAAATTTAATTTTTTGATCATTGACCATTGAATTTTAAAAATAAAATATTTGGAAACTGGATGAATCCCCCTGTCGAATACCACATGTTATTTCGAAAGAATTTTAAACAGTTCCTTCTATTACGATTAGCATACATACACGTTGTTAATTTACACAGAAAAACAAGTTTCTCTGATATTCTTAGACATATGAGCGTGGCCCAAAGGTTCTTGTGGTTTTCTCAGATTTAACTTGGATTTCCCCCAGATTTTCTCTACATATCCCCAGATTTTCCCCAAATTTCCCGCAGACTTACCCAAGATTTCACCGGATTTCCCCAGATTTCCCTGAAATTCCTCCAGATTTCTTCCAGATTTCCCCAGGAATTCAACAGAATTTCTTCTGATTTACCCCAAATGTTCTCCGGATTTCCCTTGGATTTCCCTCGGATTTCCCATGGATTTCCCTTAGATTTCCCTAGATTTCTCACGGATTTCCCCAGATTTCCATCGGGTTTGCCACAGATTTCCCCGGATTTCTCCTAAATTTCCCTCGGATTTCCCTATGATTTCATCCAGATATCCCTAGGATTTCCCCAAATTTCCTCCAATTTTCCTCGGATTTCCCCGAGAGTTCGCCGAATTACCCCGGGTTTCCCCAGATTTGCCCCGATTTGCACCACCATTTCCCAGATTTCCCCGCTTTCCCCAGGTTTCCCCGGATCCTCCCTGATTCCCCCCCCCCCTCCCCTCCGATATGTTTTTTCATCTTTTACCATAAAACGCACTCATTTATTATAAAATAAACCAAAAATATTTTTGATTCTGGCTGTCAAAATTTGTATACATTTAATTTGATGGATTTGTGTTATTATTTAACATGGACAGTTTGCTCAACTTATAATTACTTGAAAATATGTAAATTGTTAAACTATTGTGAAAAACTCTTGAGAATTAATACATAAAAAATTTTTGTTATGACAGCGTCAGCAATGTTTTGACGCACAGAATCAATATATCGCTTATTTGCTGCAACAGTGATACAGCTTAATTCTCACTCATTTCTAAGACATCCGTACTCCCTTTTGTAGCTATTTCTATAGCAAATTCGGTAAAATTCCATAAAAAAATCACTCAATTCACGAAAGAAATTAATATTTTAAGATATTGGAAACTGTCCTAAGAAAATCTGCAAAATTATAAAGTATTATAAAAATTAAGATCCGATTGAGGATGTAGGATTAATAGAAATGTATTTTTATACGCCATTTTTCGAAACAATTTTGAGTGATATTTTTAAATCGCTCTACTGAAAAATTAAAAATTTGGATTGTGTCACTCTTACAGCGAATCAGCGATATATATTTTGTTCGATTTGATCTTTCGCTCGGGATTGACATAGAATTATACGGAGTGAGGTTAGAGTCACAAAAATACCATGATAATTTTTATCATTTTGGTCGGACTGAACAAGGTTTTGGTCCGACTGGAGTTCATTCTAGTCGTAATTAAACAGAGATGGGCATTTACGCCTCATCTACTAATTTTTACGTGATCGCGTCGACAACTCGACTACTCGTGGGCAACGTCGACATCTCGTAGAGAATGTCGACTAATCGTAGACAAGTCGACAACTTTGAAGTTGTTTCCGCAGAAAACATTTTGTGATCTTTCTATGTAATCCTGCTGTGCTAGGAGCCAAAATAATTAACATCTTAAACATAACACTCTGACTAGAGCAGATCTTTTCGAATGTCTCCTTATTCCGACAACAAACATTTTAATGGAAAATCACTAAATTTATTCGTTCAAATAATTTCCCGGGAATAGAGAACTGAGGAAAGAATTTATATATAATTTCTGTCCAGTGGCACTATTCTGGTTTTCCCTGGGAATAGGGAATTGGGAAAAACATTTTCATAACTTTTTTGTCTAAATAATATTTTTCTGGCCTACTATTAGAATTAGTTGGTTGTAAATATTTTTGAAACAAAGATATATTGGGAATTATTTTTCCCTATAAAATTTTTGTGGAACAAAAGTTTCCCAATCAACTTTGTTTCGAAAGTATTTACACCAAACTAATTTCCACAGCAGGCCAGAAAAATATAATTTTGACAAAAATGCTTAGAAAATATTTTTCCCAATTCCCTATTCCCAGGGAAAACCAGAATAGTACCACAGATATTTTTTCCGGCCTACTGTGAAGAAAAGTTTGATGTAAATATTTACAAAATTTTTCCGTATCTAAAGTGGCAGGGAAAATTATTCCCAATTTAACTTTGTTTTTAAAAAATTAACACTAACTGTTTACCTCAGTATGCGAGAAAAATGGGGGACGAACTAACTTACAAACTAATCCACTTAAGCACTACTTCAATAAATTTAATTTTAAATTTATTATCTGGATCTAGACTTGTCATTTAAACCAATAAAAGTGGAATGCTTTGTCATATCACAGAGTTCCAAAAGAAAGAGGTGCATTTCACATGGGACCTTCGCAAAGTTTTACACTTGCAAAAGTTGTCTCTTGATTAAATTACGAGTGATATTTTTTAAATCTCTCAAAAGGGAAATTGCTCGAAAGTATCGAAGCATTTTTCATCGAAAAAGCATCATCCCTGATTTTAATTATTAATAACTGTTCCATTTGTGTTTAGTTAATTAAAAATTTATAAATTATTTCAAATTTTAAATTTAAGAAATGCTTGTAAAAGTTAGAATTAGTTTTAAGTAATTATTAATCCAAATTATTAATTGTTTATACGTTGCTGACGTCAGCGAAACAAAAAAATTGCTATGTAATCTACGTAATAGATTACGTGTCGGCAACCACATAGATTACATTACATAATCTACCTTGCCCATTTGATAGGGAAATGCTCCTCATTACATAACACTTCCGAAATCAAAACTTTGCTTCGACCTAACGACGTCATGTTCCTTCAAAATATGCCAGTAGAAACTGTAGCATGTATAGAAAAATATTACAATTACACCTTTAAATTTAACAATTTTATGACAAAAAGTGATTTAGATAAACACAATTAAATGACGGGATCAAACTTCTTTGATTTTAAATGAATGTCTCAACTTAAATTGGAAATTTCAATGATTTTTGTTTCCCATAATCGATCATAATCGATACCTGATTTAAAGTTATTCAGCAAATTTCTAGTTTGATACATATTAGAGGTATCGATGCGATTTTCTTTCAGTTGCCTGATCGTATCAATGTAAGAAGAATCATTGAAATGATCTAATTATAGGTCGATATAAAGTGGAGCGGTGAAGTTTAAAGTTGTTTTTTTCAACTCGGAGATGCGTTGAACAATTAAAACGGGAACGATGTTTTGTGCACCACTTCTATGAACAGTTTCAAAATTGAAATGTTGCAGTTTTAAGACCCAACGTGCAAGTCAAGATCTATTTGAGAAATGATCCATTGAAGTGCCGCGTGGTCGCTGATCATATAGTGAAGTTGTATCCCTCGATATGGGCCAGAAAAGACTTAATTCCTTGCACAACCGCATAACATTCCAATCCAGTAATAATATTATACTTTTGTTGGGTTGGATTAAGTTTTTTCAACGCGAACGCGTTGCGGTATTTTTCATACTCATCGTACTGAAACAACATGCTACCAATCCCAGTAGTACTTGCACCACACTGTCGCGAAAGCTTTTTAAACTTCCAGCATCGTTTCGAATTTCTTTTGGCCTTTCAATAAATTTATTAGAGGAGCAACTAGTGTAGAATAATTTTGTATAAATCGCCGGTACTATCCGGTTATACCCAAGAACTGACGAATTTTGTGTATCGTTTTTGGCGATGCGTATTTTGTTATGGTTTCAATTTTACCTGGGACTATTCGAAAACCTCCATCCAGAAAGAAGAAATTTAGTTGACGAAAGAAGAAATTTAGTAGAGATGCCTCCTGCAGCAAGCAACTTATTTCTTTCAGCAAAGACTAGTGATCTGCCCACGTTGCAGACGTTATCTGCAGATTAGCAGATCGTCGAGGTATAAACGAAAACCCGATAATGGAGATGATATGGAATCAGCTGATACATTAGTCGGCACATACGTTGGGGAACATTACATAGCTCGAAGGAACCTGCCAAAATGCGTCATCAATTATGAATATATATTTAGTTTGATCTAGCCGACTTAGTGGCCTCTCATTGTTAGTTAAAGGTTAAGTATCCTTTTTGGTTGCCTACCTTATCTTTCCGTTTGCCTTTCGGACCAATTTCAAGGTTTAATCCCATTCACTCTCACGGCATTCTTCGATTACCACGAGAGAAAGCATACGATTAATTTTTCGGTACAAATCGGCCTGAACGAATTGAGAAACAGGGTAATAGTGTTACTTTTTGCGTAATGCGGGTAATTAATCACACTGAATTAATTTCGTGCAAGGTCAGTTTGGTGTTTCGCAGACCTAAAATCTCAGGAGAGGTAAACGTCGATACAATTCCCATTAGCCTCCTAGAACAATGCCGAATTCCCGCCAAAAATTCATTCCTAAATAGACTTGTTCTGATAATTCCGGAGCTAAAGAGTAAGTGACAGGTCTTGTAACTCCATTGAAAGTAGCAAATATAAAAACAATACCCAAGATGCGTATTTTCTGAGCACTCGCAGCTAAAATCTTCACATGCTCTACCCAAAACACTCAAGATAGCCCATCTAGAAGACAACTGAACTTCACATTCTTTAACTTAACGTCTAAGCGTGGCCTTCCGTCAGGTGAATCAAGTAATATTGAGGACGCAATCAGTCTTCCAATAATTTTGCGTCTCCGCCAATATTAAATGGAACGAATTCTTGACGGGGAAGTTTGACAAAGGAAGTGTTATTGAAGAGACCAAACGAGGTGGAATGGATGTGGTTTTTTGAGAATTGATGATTCAGATATTACGTTTCTCGATGAACAGTTTGTTTATGAACAATAGTTGATAAATAAACAATTTTAAAGTAAAAAAAGGCTGCGCTTATACGAATTTCGGCCGTAGCTTTAGTATTTGAAAGGTTAAACTATGCTCAATTCATAAAAAATTTACTCCTATATACGAAAGTCAAAAAATTAACCAAATTATCATGACATCAAGCTTGAGTAATGGTTTCTATTTTCTATAAAATTTTTCTTTAAAATTTGGAATTTTCTATAAAACGTTAGGGTAATTTTCCACTTGGGCTGATTTCACCCCAAACCATGACCGTCTCAGGAATCTGGATTCTTGAAATGTGTTTTTGCCATTCGGAATGTTCAAAATCCTAACGGACCAAACCCTGTCGTTCTGGGAGTTGTGGTATTGCTCCGGGACAAATAGCTTCTCATCAGAAAAAATACTTTTATCCCAAGCTTATCAAGGAAAAATATGTTCGAATCTTTGAAAGTGCTTTTTCTGAAGGTTGGAATCCATAAACTTCAGGTTTTTTGAAACGGCTTAGTTTTAAATTACCTTTGAATATGTTTTGTACAAATTTCCGGTTTAAATGTAGTATTCTAACTGCTTTTTTTGTAGATCGAGCAATTAGTTGGGAAAGTCTCTCTCTGATGAATTTAACATTTACTGGGGTGCTTACGGGATTTTACATCTTATTCTCAGACGGTCATTAGTATAGTACTTGTTTCCAGGAAGCTATTCCAGCTCTATCTCTTTCCTTCTCTCTCTCTTTTTCTCTCTCCCTCCCTCTCTCTTACCCTCTCTCTCGCTCTCTCCCGCACTATCGTCCTGCATTCATTTCGATCCATCGGTCTCGCTCTCCAGTTTGCACATTCATAATATTATACGTAGGTCCTGTTCGACGCCAGCGCAGTCGGGATCTTGTTGTTGTTGGAACACTTTATTAGTCATGCGTCGTTGTAGGTACGTTGCAACGTGTGGCTCACGTATCTCGTGGTTCATACTCATGGATGACCTTAGAGGTCAGCGTCCATGGGGGCTAATATGAAAATTCTTTATCGAATCCGAAAGCGGATTTTGCTATTATGAAAATCCGATATCGAAAAATTCGCTATTATGAAACTAAAAAGAAAAAACGAAATCAAAATCCGACTGCTATTTAATAAATAATAATAATTTTAAACCGGTAATTTTTTAAACCGTTTGCCATTGAGTTTTTCAAAAATAAATGAATTTACCGAAAAATTTGCTTAAAATTGACTATTACCCGACAATTGGTACGCAGCCTTTTTACGAAATATAAAATATTTAAATAAATTATTTATTTTGAATTTATTAGGACGACAACAACAACGGGAGAACAATTTGAGTTACTTGTCGGTTTATGGAACAAAATGAGGGAATCAAAAAAAATTATTTATTTATAACCTTTTTATTTACATATATACATATATTTCACACACAGAATATTATAGAAAAAGGAATAGATTTCACCTGACGAGGCATTAGCCATAGTTAAAAAACAACAACAAAATAAAATTTAGCAACTTTTTAGCTTACAAAACGCATTATTGCTAACTTCATGCTTATATTTGGCAAATTCGACCAAACAATTTCATAATAAGGAAATTCGCGGCGGATCGGATTTTTCGATATCAGATAAAATCCGATATCGGATTATTTCAAAATAGTCTCCCAGCTCTCACCACCGAAAGCAAGCACAGGTCTTATGCGGGGTTTATAAAATGCGAATTTGCACGACTGCGATTGATGTTTCGCAATAACCTTGCTTGGGCGTTAGTAAAGTCCACCCACAACAAAGTTGTTATTATATATTTTGATTAATTCTTTTTTATTTTAAAGCAGTAGTGGTGATTAAATGTTGATCTTAACTAAACCTTTTCGCTTCAAACATTTATTCTCACAAGTTTATCTCAGAATCTCATGAACGTTGTTCTCTGCCAAAATTTGAAAATTTGTTACACAGATATTGAATACAGCAATAAAAATGTTGGAAAATGAAAGAATTATCCAAAATTAACTTCGAGCATTAATTATTATTTTTTTAAAATTTATGGAAGCTTATTAATTATTTTTTTTTTAAATTTATATCAAAAAAGGACTCACCCGAATCACTGCTAAGGAGCGCGTTACAGGGAAAAGGATACGCAAAAGGACAGCTACAGCTGCAGTTGCAGAATGGAATCGCTTTATTACCACCCCATAGTCGAGATGTAAAAAGTGACGAGGAGCTTCGGCGTGCCTTATTTTCAACCGATCAAGTAATATAATAAAAATTGTTGATTTAATTAATCGAGTAAAAAATTAATTATTAAATTTTTATTCAATTTTAATAGGAAAACCTAGCATTTGCTGATTCAACGTTGGCAACTCCGCTATTCGATGATCATACGCATACGTCATGTTCACCAAATCCATCAACAGCCACAACACCATCCCATATAACAACCGGTAATGTAAATTTAAATAATGGCGTCGATGATATGTTCCTTACCCTAGATACAGCGTTTACAGATGATTTTGAGAAAATCAAACGGATTGCAAGCGAGGTACAACAATTTTGTGTAACCGGTGAATCATACCCGTCGGTTACCGTCTCAATAAAACCAAATGAAATTGTTACAACGATTAATCCGATTGTAACAACAACAACGATATCAACGATACCAACACCATCATCAACACCATCGATTGCTGCCACAAAAACAACGAAAAAATATAAACGTGCTAATAGTAATAGTAGTAGTAATAATAACAACAATAATAATAATATTTTAAATAATAATAACAATAATAATAATAATAACAACAATAATACAACAAATAATAATAACAATAGTCCGTCACAATGTAACGGGCAACGGAAGGAACGGGCCCTACACTACTGTTCGATATGTTCGAAAGGTTTCAAGGATAAGTATTCGGTAAATGTACACATTCGAACGCATACCGGTGAAAAACCATTTGCATGCTCGCTGTGCGGAAAAAGTTTTCGGCAGAAGGCTCACCTTGCGAAACACTATCAAACGCATCTGGCACAAAAAAATCCATCGGGCGTCGTTAAAGGTAGTAAGCATCATAACAATAATAATAATAATAATAGTAACAATAACAATAATAATAACACAAACAATAATAATAATAACAATAATATAAATAATAATTTAAATGCAACAACAAATGGTGGCCAAACCGGACCCGTTGTTATTACAAGATAATGAATTTATTTTGCGAACCCTATTATTTTTAATTATTTTAAAATCAAAACAAAAAATCTTCACGCTAAAAGCATTTAACTTTATTGTGGCGTGGTTATTTAAGTGCGGTCATAATTTTAGTTCTTTTGATTCCATTAAGTCAAAACTCGTCTTCATGCGTTCGAGAGAGAAACCATCCATCCATCCATCCATTTTATAAAATGTATGCTGTGTAATTATTTTTTTTTTTTTACTTGATCCACGGCGCGCGCTCGTCCCCGATTTTTAAAACAATAATTTCCATATGCGGTATACCTTACAGATTACACATCATATACGTATGTACAAAATGTAAATATGTACAGTAATAAATTAGAGAAAATATTAATTGAATTTAAATGATATTTATTAATTATAGAAAATAAAAAGTAATAATCGTGTATGTCTAAATGGCGCGTAAAGATGTAAAAACAGCAGCAAGTCGTACCTCGAGGCCTGTGGCTTAATATACATATATGTATATATATATAATGTTTTTGTTGTAAATTAATCATCCCGTATAGTAGGTATGTACATACATACATAAATAAAATACTAATTAAATTTGAATTAGATTTACATAAGCGCGGGCAAAAAATTTTTTAGATTAGATTACGCATGTGATGTAATCTCTATAAGCGGCCCAAGTACAATACCATTAATTTTAAGTAGATTTATTTTATGTTGAATTGAATGTTAATTACATTTATTAATTTGACTTCAATCAAGTTCATTTAGATAGGTTTATAATATATTATTTATTATTCAAAACAAAACAAAAAACTTGTGTTCATTATACGCATGTTACAAATATTTATTGAAACAAAAAATTATTTTTAAGATTATTAGATAATAGGAAAGTGCGCGAACACTGCCAATATGTTTCGTGTGTGGATTCGGATGTGACGAAAAAACAACAAATCTAACCGTAATTATTCTAAATCCGTTACGTAACCTTTGTTTCAAATTTCATTCAATTTTTAAACAATTTCGCAAAAATTCAAAAATTTAAGGAGACGGGTTTCGCTATCATCTTTATATTAAGGTTTCAATTTTGAGGTTTCAATTTTGATTTTAGAACGATTTTTAAAACAAAATGGGGGATTAAATTATATTGCAAAATTATCCGTCCTGGGTCATTAATCATAAATAACATTAGAAAATGGACTAATCCTTGTCACTGCGGTTTCACACGATATGCATTTTTTCATCTCTCAGATCCTTAAATTCTGTTCATAAAAAACTATGCCGCTCCATCCCTCCATGGTCTGCGTGCAGATGGGTCTAAGACCTCAAAAAGCGTTGAGCTTTCTCAATTTATGTGAACACCTTAAATGTAAATTTTCATCCAAAATAATTAAGAAAATAAATTAAAAATTTAAAGGTTGCTACAGAACTGATATTTCCGATTGATCAATTTTCGACGTCCGTCCATATACTTCAACACACTCCCAATTTATGTAAAAAACCAACATTTTGAAAAAAAAAAACGTCTGTGACATCGCACTTGACATGAAACGATTAAATATCAATCTATCCAGATAATCTATATAAAAAAAAATCAGTACAACATATTTTCACAGAAACTCCATACTTTAATAAATGGGAGCCGTTTACTTCTCCAATCCAATTGGCCTAATTATTATGAAGTCTCATAGCAGCGCTATTGACTCATCCGGATCAAATGAGGAAGGTCAAGAAATTTGATATTCTTTACCGCGGTGTCGTCGCATAACTAAGATTGCCAGTCAATTCTGACCCTGTTATTTTATTTTTGCGGCTCAAGGCTCACCCTGCTCTGTTTTTGCGGCTCAAGGCTCACCCTGCTCTTCCGTGGTTTTGTTTTTTACGTCCTAACTTTACGCCTTTCGGCCAACTCGAGGACGTACGGCTATAGGGCCGATTTAAGACCATCTGCACATTGCAAGCTCCATACCAGCCTATACTGTCATGGAAGCCCATGACAGTATAGGCTGGTCCAGTCGGCCCATGAGTTTTGCACACCGACAGGGGGTCATAGATGTGTTACATTTCAGCACAGATCGTAATCTGTTGATGAAATTTCACTTTGTGTCCTGCCCCTATCGGGATTCGAACCCGGTACCACCCGATCCAAACGCCAAAGCCTTAACCACTGTGCCATTTGGCCGGTGACCCTGTTATTTAACCCAACTTTACCAATGGTATAAAAATATTGTGCGAAATAAAACTGGGCGGGTAAAATTACAAAAATTGGAAGAAGGTTTAAGATATGAATTTTTCCCACTAACAATGTAGCACAAAATGTTTGGTTCAAGACTTGCAAAATCTTTGATTGGCCAAGCATTTTAGCATCATTAGTACCATAGAGTGCCAAATAATGTATCATGGTATACTAAATGGAAATTTATGAAATTTATTTATTTTTTAAATTTGTTAATAGTATACCATGAAATATTATTTGGAAATTAGAGGCAAATAATATGTCAGGGTGGTATACTAATTGGAAACCCATTTTTAGTCTTCCGGTATATGCTTTAACAAAGAAAATCATTCAAAATAATGTATGTATTTAGTTTATATTAAAACTATTTATTATATTATTTATAAAATAAAATAATATTTACATCGATAATTCAATTCATTTGTACAAACAATAAATTTAAATCAAGTGAAAAGTAATTTTATACTTTAAATTCATGCAGATTCCAAATCTGTAGACGTTTCTGGTGATGTGGCACCCGGTATTTGAACGAGCTCAATGTTTTCGTCATCTGATGAAGAATCAGCCTCGTCAGATATATTGAGAACCAATTCGTGTTGATCGGTTGAAGTTTCTTCATGACCTCTCCATTCCAACATTAGCTTCAATTTCGAAATTAACTTTTCATTTGGAATAACGTTTCCCCGTTCCCCAATTCCACAACACTCAAAGCTTTTTTTTTGATAATATCCCCTGACAATGATTTTGTCGCCTTATCAACGAAACCAACAATCGCTTGATACGATGGTCGTTTTCGATAACCTTTATTTGTATATTGCTTTTCGCCACACTCAAGCCATTGATTCCATTCATGACGTAACGCCAATTTAAATGGACGGTTTACTGCAACATCTATAGAGGTTGTATAAACCGGGGGGTATAAACACAACTTCAGTATTTTCGGGGGTATAAACACAACTTCAGTATTACATTGTTTCTTAAGGCTATTTACAACATCCTGTTTTTTGTGAACCACGTAGGAATCCATGAATAAAACAGATTTCGTATTTGCCAAAATATCTCCTCGTTGGGCGAAACAATTAAGTATTCATTCGTGCATAACCTTTGTATTCACACTACCACCATCAGAGACTGTAACACTTATTTGTTTTGGTAAAATCAATTTGGGAATATTTTTGAGGCCTTTATTTATGATGAGCGTTTTAATGGCTATTCCATCCGCGGAAAAGCATAATACCGTTGTGAATCGGCTTTTCGTGTGCCCGGTGGTAAAACATTCAATATATCGTTCGCCTTTATAGTGTAATGTTCTGTCGCTGTACATGTCGAAGTAGCAGGGGGACTCATCCATATTAAATATTTGCCACGAATTTAGTCCTACTGTTTTTTGTCTACATTGTTGAAGATATTTGTTTATGATTTCAAGCGACACCTTACTGATCTCTAAACATTGTTGGCTTTGATGGGTAATTTTTCTCGATGAAATTTTATTTCTCTTACACACACCCCGTATCCACTTATTACTACATTTAAATTCATTGGCGTTAACATTTTGATCTTTGGCAATAGCTTTCGCTTTGATTTTAAACGAACCATAAGACACAGTAATTTTATTGTTCCTTTGAATTTTGAACCATTTTATAATTTCGCTTTCAATTGTGGGATAAAATGTTTTACGACCTCCTCCCTTAATTTGATAGCAATTAGATGTTAATTTCGTTAATTCGGTTTCATTCTTTAACCAGTTGCGAATTTGGCAACGTTGGTATCCAGACCCCGACTGGCTTTGCTCAATGATTCGCCGGTTTTTATTCTATTAACGATTTTTAATTTTTCACTGGTCGTTATTTTCTTTCTTCTAGCCATTGATCTAAAACAAATTATTTGTTGTTGTGTATCGGGTATAATTAATCAAACTTACGAATTACATACCTAATTCTTATTTCAGTATAATCTGAAAATTTTATGTCGATTATTTCCAGCAATCTGAATAACTACCTAGGTACTACCTACAATGTTTTTAATGGAATGATGTACATAACCACACAAAAATGACTTAGCACACGATTAACTCTAATAATTTTTAGTAGCGACAGAGCTTAATTAATTAGGTGATTGAGCGACAGAGCTTAATTAATTAGGTGAATTTACAAATAACATGTGTGACTGAACCGAATTACCATTGCATCGAAATTGTGAATATTGTAACGGTCTATATATACAAATTTCATTTTTCTCTCAAATACCAAAAATTAAATAAAATACGGTTTCTCTCAAAAGTCGATTTTTCTCTTTTTTAATTGTTGTTTTTCATTAAAATGTTTTTTTCGTAATATTATACCAAGGTATATTATTTGTAAATTAGAGCCAAATAATATACCAGTGGTATATTATTTAGGGGGGTACATTATTTGGCACTACGGTATTTTGATATTTTTGTATCGATTTTAATCCCTATAGGCATCATAGATAGCTTTTTTTATATTAGTGTGCGTAAACGCGAAAAGGATGCCGAAAACAATAACAAAGCATTTTGAAAAAATTTCAAATGACGCGTTGGACGTATTCGACAATATTTACGATTGGCATATTATATGTTTATAAATACATATGTGTATGTGAAGTGTAGTTAAAATCGAAGTAAAAATCTACATTTCCATTTTTTGATGTACATCAATTCTTTTGTTATTTTTTCAGCTAAAAGAACGCGAAAATATGATTTACATAAAAATGTTGATGTACATCAAGATTTTTTGCTATTTTTTTGTATAAAGAAAACGCCGTAACACGAGGTCGCAGTTTACTTGTTTTCCATTTTTTAGAAAAGTCTTTGCGGCCATCATACTTTCATAGATTCCAGGATTTAAAATGAATTCGAAAAATTTTGTTAATATAGTTACATTAATTTTACTGTCTCCACAAATCAGGATTTGGATTGGAATTTGCTAATTTATTTTTCGAGTTATTAAACTTGGGTAGGAACCAAGCACAAGCTCTATCAATAAAAAGACGGGAAAGGTTCAGAGCCGAACTCTATAAGCATTTTTGTTGCCTATAAAGAACTTCTATGCAGTGTGATTTGCGTATTTCAAATATTACGACCACCCACTCCCACGTAACCCCATCTACACCCAGCCCAACCGATCCCAATCCACCATATCTCAACTGACCCCAATCAACCACAAACCACCACATCTAAACATTATTACCACACAGCCACCCACTATCCAATTCAAACCCCAAAACCCATCTCATCCGCACCACCCTACACCGCACCACCCATAGTATCACCCATTAATACCTCCATACCCACTTCCACACACACACACACCCCACACAAACCCTCATCCAGCAAATCCCAAATTCCCACACCAAACCCAAAACGCCTCATCCCACCCCCTCCACCTCCCATACTATTACTCCTACCACCCCCATAACCACACCACCCATACAAACTCACATCCAGACGACATATATATTTTTATTCCACATTTACATGCTGGATGAAACCAAAATAGAATAGAAAATAAAAAAAAAATCTATCAATTTTAAGGAGGGGGGTTAACAAAACCCTACATATCTCCGAACACTCTAAACACAGAAATATCCAAATATATACGGATCATTCCCATAAATTGCTTGTGAAGAAATTAAGTTGTTATCTCCATCCGTTCTCAAGTTATCGTGCACACAGACGGAGAGACGGCAAACCGAAATCCATATAGCATTTTTTTTAACAAAAATGCTTAAAAAAATATCAGCACAAAAATATTTTTTTCTATGAGAAATTGAAAAAAGCAAAGGCTACTATTTTGATTAATTTTGGTGTCAAAGTGAATCATAAGCGTCTGTCACCGCATCCCTATAGTAAACTTATGACTTATGACTCCGCATATCCAATAGAAAACTTATGGCTTATGACTTTCAACTTACGAGTTTTGCCTTACGAAGAGCATACCCAATTAATAGGAAATACTTAAGGCAAAGCAAACTTCATTTTTCAAAATCATTTTTTGTTTCCTTATCAAAATCAATTATTTACAAGCAGAAAAACAAAAACAACAACCAATTTTGAAAATGCGGTTTGCTTCATTACATGTCTCATAAGTGAAAAGTTAAAAGTATGAAACTTTTTTTCATAAGTTTTTCACCAACTAAACGAGCTAAATTTTTTTCATACTGTTCTGTATGTCATAAGCCATAAGTTTTCGTTTAAGAAACGAGCGTATGAAAAAAAATTTGAGAAAAAAAAATTTAATTCGTTAGGTTGGTAAAAAATTTATGAAAAAGTTATCAAACTTTTAACTTTTCACTTATGAGAAATACAATGAAGCAAACCACATTTTCAAAATTGGTTGTTGTTTTTGTTTTTTGGCTTGTCATTAATTGATTTTGACAAAAAGACAAAAAATGATTTTGTAAAATAAAGTTTTGCTTTAAGTTTTTCCTATTAATTGGGTATGCTCTTCGTAAGGCAAAACTCGTAAGTTGAAAGTCATAAGCCACAAGTTTTCTATTGGGGATGCGGTGTTACTTTGAGAATTTTACAAAAACAATTCCATATAAATTTCAATCCGTAATGAATAATTGCATTCCACCTAAAACCGACTGCAGAAGTGCGGGTGAAAATTCATAATTTTTGATCCTCACGCTAAAGCAATTAAAACGCTTGAAAATATTTCTCCTCCATTTTTTCCAAATAAAAATTCCCCGCCCCGGTGGCAAAGTGGTCAGCATGCGTGATCCAGCGACCGGAATAAAAAAATTCACGGCTGGTTTAGGATCAATGAATTAATCACTCATTATCCGAAAATTTGATAATTTGATTTAGAAACCTCATTTGAGGTGGCCAAATCCCTTGATTGTATATAGTGCCAGAGAGAGAGAGAGAGCAAAATTCCCCTTCGAATTACAAAAATTTTATCTTTTCACCACTCGGTCCGCTGACGACCAAAGTCGGGGAGGGGGAGGTGACGACATATGAGCACACTTTGGGATCGTATTTCTACAGCTGGAGTAAAAGGTGTACCGGGATCTCGTTCGTAGGTCACGAATGTACTTTGAAATAAATGAATAAATAAAAGTGTTGGCGTTTAAAATGTTTGAAAAATATGGCTTGCCGCTTTCCGGATCATGAATTTAATATTTCTAGAATTAAACAATTTATTATACAATATAAATAAAAATACGCAAAAAGTCTTTCGAATATAATAAAATCACTCAATGACAAATATTTTAATCGACTAAAGGAAACGTCAAATAAATTAGACGAATTTTATTGAGCAATAACGATTAGTACTGACTTCACTCTATGGGTACGACTAAAACCTCACAGTCGTGCAGTAGCCTTAAAAGTAGGATTAGAATTATTTAATTCTTCGTGTAGTTCAAATGTTCACCGCCCGGTTAATTAATAAAATAATTTTATTTGTATGAGTTGTCACTTTGTGAGTAATGTAGTAATTTTATCGCATAATGCTGAAAACAGATGTGCAGATTTTCTGCATGCAGCACCGCATGCAGATTTGCACGTAAAACACATGAGCATAATTTATTGACACTTGCGTGCGACATTTTTATTTAGAGTTATAATGCAAGCTATCAACTTTTTGTCACACAGATAAATATTTTTGCAATTGAAATGTCTTGTATCGTATAAAAATTGTTTTTTTTTTTATAAATTCGGTAATTTTCTCCTCCATCTTAACAAAATTTAGTGTGAAAAGTGGAAAATATCAAACAATGTCACATGAAGTTGCCGACGATTTTTAGTTTTATTTTTTTTTTCATGTGGTCAACACCGACGGATGCGCAGTCAAATTAGAAATAGAGACGACGTGCAGGGAGACAATTCGCAAAAAAACTTTCCATTTTCATTATTTCATGGAACGCGAATTGACCCTCAGAATTCTGCATGGCATGCGTCGTACATGTATTTTAACCCATATACACTAGTGTATTCTAATTTTGATGCATGCAGAATTCTGCACATGTGTTTCCAGCATAAAGGATAAAGAACCAAATGATATAAATCAACGCTGAAAAAATGAACATAGTTTTATAAATATTTGTTAAGACACAAAACTAAATCGCATGCTTAGTTTGATTTTACTAAATTTTGATACCAACCGATAAAAGTATAAAAAAACGCTTGGCTGTTACTTTGGGCACAAATTTCTTTCCTATTCGAATAGGAATAATATTTTCCAAAATAAGACCACCATATTCATAGCATTTTAGTCTAAATTATATTTTTCTGGCCTACTGATAGAATCAGTTTCATGCTAATGTTGTAGAAACAAAGTTGAAGGGGTAACTTTTATTCCAAAAACTTGTTAATGGGAGTAATTTTTCCCAATTTTCTTAGTTTCGAAAATTTTTACATCAAGTGGATTCCACCAGTAGGCCAGAAAAACACAATTCAAACAAAAATGCTATGAAAATATTTTTCCCAATTCCCTATTCCCAGGAAGAGCCAGAATAGTACCACAGATGTCAGCTACTTTGTTGGAAATCGCTAATAGTAACTCCGCATTAATTGAAGCCGGACTAGAAGAGGTATTGCGTATTAACATATTTTTGTATTTTGAATAACCACTAATGTAGACTTAAATAAATGCTAACCTTACTCCAAAAATTTAAAATAAAATCTTATGTTGACAAAAGTGATTTTTCTAAATCGATTTTATACGAAACTGCCAAAATAGTTCACCAATTTTAACTTTTTTGATTAATAAGTTTAATTTGGTCTCAAAGAGGTCAAAACCAACGAAATGTACTATAAGCGTGAAAGATACCGACCAAACCGATTCGGGGTCTGGATCGGGAGGTACCGGGTTCGTATCCGGATAAGGGCGGGATGCAAAGGGAAGGTCGACCCATCGTCTTAGCCAGTACTAAATTCTGAAGAGTTGAGAATGCTATGGAGACAGAAGAGATTGCAAAGATTAAATCATTAATAAAAAACATGAAAGATAAATTGAACCGAATGTACCATAAAAAGATAAATTGTGTTAAAACTCATAGATAAACAAAACAGTAGGTTTCTGAAAGTGTTGAAAGTCAATTAGCAGTGATAAATTATTCCAAATTCTTAGTAATTGTCTGTGGCTGTGCTAACCCACCCGGACCACAAATATTCTCTACTTAATGACGGAAGTAAGGTAAAACAAGTCATATTCCCAAACTTCACACATCAATTCCACTCGACGCGCATTCAAATCACACACAACCAACCGAAACAACCATAAAATAAAATAAAAAGATAATAAAAAAAATATTTTCTCACCAAAAATGAAGTCAATATAAAAAGCAAAATATTAAGTTTGTACATATATTCAAAAAAAAATGTTAACAATTCCAAACAATTAAATAATTATTATTTATTATCATTAAGGTATCTCTCTCGACAATGATACGATTTCAAAAAAAAAAAAATATTTTGTGATATTAAAAAAAATTTAATTTTAATTAAAATGACCGCACACTAAATTTTATAACAATAAAACACACCATAAAATTTCTAATTTTTGTAGCTTAGACTTCCTTAATTTAATAATAATAATATTCTTCTTAAATAATATATAATTTTTTTTTTATACCATAAAATTGAAAAATAAAAAATTAATGATCTAATTAAAATTTTAGTTATTGTTGTTCCTAAATGAGAAGCTCGATTTATTATTATTATTATTGTTACTATTAATAATATATTTTTTTTTCTAAATATATATTATTACAAAATTATTTTTAAGCCGTATTAAGGTATATAACAAACGAAGTTTTATAATTATTTTAAAAGTGCTGTGATCACACAAGAAACAAATAAAAAATAAAAAAAAACAAAATATATTAATAGTTAATAAACAAAATAAAATAATTTATAAAATTATAAAAATATTAAATTATATGTAATAATATGTTAAATTTTAAATTATCCGTCCGCTCTTGCCATTTTTGTTTTCTATATGTTTTCTTAATTTTTAGAATTTATATAGATTTTTTTTTAATAATCCGCTTTATCGGAAATTAACTAAGAACGAAAGGTGATAAAATTTTAATGAAAAAGTTACCTTTAGGAAAATATTTATATATAATTATAATTAATTTATATACACCTTTCAGATAAACTTGCCTTAATTATTTAATAATTTGTAATTAGATTAGAAAATTAATTTATAAAATTATTTACGTTAATTTTTTTTTCAGTGAATTATCTGCTCTGATAAATAATAATTCCCAATTCGGAGAAGATAAGCCGAACAACGTGTTTGATTCTAAAGTGCGTGATAATTTAAATTTTCTGTTCGATTACTCATCTCTAACTAATTAATGATATAGCTGACCCCAGATTTTCAATTCCATCACCAAAGTTTTCCAAAATAACCAACACTATTTTTTTTTATCAAAAAAAGTTCAACCGTTTTACCAAGGGTTTTATGGAGCCATGACAAGACAGTATCGCCATTTCAAGGTATCTTATCAATATTGATAAGTAACTAATATTTTCAAATTCTGGAGCCTCGAGAAGATTTCATTGAGCCCCTCTCAAGCCGTTTTCATTAAAAGGGCAAGTATTACAGGAATAAGCATTGCTAGGAAAATACTGAATGTTGTGTCTCTACCCTAATAATTTTTAAATTATTCACATTTTTATGAACATTTACAAAACAAATCCGTGACGAGCACATGTAGAGTTTTGTCGGTTATTGAGTTAGATAAAGCTAGTAATTTCATAATTAAACCATTAGAACATATACAGTCACTCACAAAAATTTGCGTACACACTAAAAATCGAAAAGATTTCATACTAAGATCAAGAAGTATTTAACGGATTCTGTATCTTGTGTTTACTTAGGCATAAATAATAAGAAAAACTGTGTTTGTTTAAAAAAATATTATCTTCTATGTTTTGGATCTTGCCGGAAGTACCACGCAGAAGGAAGACCCAATTTGTTGATGCCCGTAATGTTTCCGTTGGTAAACTCTAAATTTCCGACACCATTTGCAGCCATGCAGTCTCAAACCACGACAGACCCACCCGCATGTTTAATTGTTGGTTTTACATATTTTCCCTCAAACGCCGTGTTAGGCTTCCTCCACACTTTCCGTCGATCAACCGATCATTAAAATTTATACATGCTTTCGTCGGAATATCTTTGTCTCGGTACAATTTTGCAAATAGTTCCCTTTTTTCTTTCTACGCCCGTTATACCCATTTTTTCTAAGGATACGACGCACATTTTCTGATTGAATTGTAATCCCTAAGGATTCTTCCAGTTCATCAACAATTTTAGAGGCACTTTTGGCTGGATTGGTTTTTGCCATCCTTACAATTGTCCTTTCTGTATGACCTTCCGAGGACGGCCGTTTTGTAGCTTCCGTGCTGTATTTTCACGTTCTTTGAACCCTTTTGATTGTAGAATTCGTTCTCTTAACGATTGGTCCAATTTCCCTGTATGACTTGCCTTCTTTAAATATTTTCACTATTACAGCTCGTAATTTCACTGACGTTTATCGTTTTATGAAAGGCATTTTGTTAAATCGCATTTAACTAATTGATGCCTGCCTAGGAGTTTTACTCAATTTTTCAATTTTAGTAAACATAACGGTAATTAAAATTTAAAAAAATGAAATGTAACAGGGTGTGCGCAAATTTTTGTGACCTTGTATTATAGAATCCGTTAATTATTTCTTGTGTACGCAAATTTTTGTGAGTGACTGTACTTTCAAATTATACTCATCTTACGGTTCTCACTTTACCATGCGACTTATTATAAATCGAATGACGCATGTGCATAGTAATTCTATAGGGATGATGAAAAATTAAATAGAGATCTTAAGTATTTCTACTTGTGTTTTACCCTCGAATTTAAAAATCTTTGAGCTACCTTTATCGCTCCAACGTAAATACCCTAGAAAAATGTATGCTAAATCCTTAAGCAGGTCAGTTTCGATGACCTCTGGAACTGAATCTGACATGTGGTGTTTTCTAACGCAGAATAATAAAAAATTCTAACTTTGACCGATATTGTGAGAAGACTTTCGATGGTTGATTCATCATGAAAAATTTCCGATTTTGTAAACCTGCTTAAGTCTGCTAATTGTTGTGACTAAAGTTGCCCCACGACGTAACATTTGTATTTGGAATTAAGTTTATATTTTTTTTCTATTCTGAGCAACGTCCACGGGGATCCAGCTCTGGCCAAGCATTTAGCCATCTCTATTATTGGAACAACGAGGGATGATAAAGTATTTAATTTTTATCATACCAGTTTGGTAAAGATCACAGGACTCTTCAAAAGATGAGCTGCACCTACGTTTTTAGAGATAGCCCCCAAGAGCTACCAAATGTTCTTCTCCATTACCAAAATATGATCAATATTGCAGTAGCTTTATTCAGCTAATCTTTCAAAAGTTAATCTTTTGGTATCAAAAGTAACACCATAATATAAGGAACACCAACTGGTCTTGGGACAATTCAAATGTTCCTCGGGTAAAAACGGGATTTATCGGTCTAAGGCACATTGTAGAGCATCAACATAATAACTGTAAACGCATATAAAGGTTGTCCTGGCATCGTGAACTCTGTTGTTGCTTTGCTGTCGGGATTTGCCAAAAGGTGTCCTTCAGGACAGAATAGGAATCTTTTCGTTTAGGCTTTTTCGAACATAACATTACTTCGCCCTTAACCTTACGATCTCAAGCCATAGAGAGGTCTCTAGCTCTCCTGTATTAATCCGGAACTTATAATCAGTTCGAAGTCGTTTTCGTTTTCAACAGATTGCGGGGGAATCAGAAAAATATCGAAACTAGGGAACTTAACTGTTATAAGTTATAGTTGCGTCTTTTTATTATCATCCAGGAGGGGAACAGCAAAATCTTTACAATTACTGATGTTGTATTACAGGGATCACAAAGATTTAAATTTTGGCCATTTCTCACTAGGCGATGGCGGCTTTTATATGACTTGGGAATGTAGAACCTCCATCATCAATCTGAATCGAAAATAATTGGTGTTTACCAGCTCTGTAACAGTCTTACCAAACGTAGTAATATTTTCAACAACCGTCTCGTTGATTCATTCCGGAAACAGTCACCCAAAAGAAGGGTTGGTTTTGTCCGAGGTCTTTATCTTCTACCATAAAGGGTAAAATTGAATATAATAGTTTCTCATTGATTTTAAAAAAAGTTTAGTTAAAAAAATTATGGATTCTATAATGTTTCAAAGGCAATAAAAGTAATCAAAGCGATAAAGCACTTGAAACCTATCAGAAAATATTTAGGAGAGCCACCAATAAAGCCAAAAGCAAGGAGTCTCGACCTATTTCTATACTGGAAAGAGCTCCAAAATAATATTATGTAATATTTATTAAATTTCGTTGACGTACTCGAGCTATAGAAGAAACAGGGCTCCCATCTGATTTTCAACCTTTAGTTTGCCATAAGTGCATTGACAGAATTATATAAATTTTTGAATAATATGGAGAATAGTGTGTTTAAATTCTAGTTTCACAGGTTATAAACAAATTCTGAACAGTTTACGGTTTTTGTTAAAATTCTGGTCTTCCCTAATGAAATAAGTTCAGTCAGGAGTTAAGAAATTGAAGGTTAAACCATCCGCAAACCCAGTCAACCAATCTTATTAAAAACCAGATAAACAGTAAGTGTGAGTTCTGTTTACCTTTGAACTTATCATATAGACCCTTTCTAAATACCGCAATTCTATTCCAATTCGTATTGCGCGGTGTTACCTTAATAAACAGCAAGAGTTAAAACCACAGCAGGGAAGAAAAGTGACCTAAGTCAGTCGTTGCACAAATAGTCTAGAGCAACCTAATTTTGCTTGGATTTGTAATGGAAGTATTTCTTAACAGCTTTCTTAAAGTTTCAAATTTTAAAAAGGATCAAAATCAAATGAAATGCGGTTCTAAGAACATCATTGTACAGTATTTCGACTGAAAGTAACGACGCTGTATCTTAGCCCACTTTAAACGAATCTGCGCTTCGCTATGTCCAATCGTTTCGAAAATGGTCGAAAGTTTTTCTATCTAAGGGTGGGTCCACATTTACAAGGATTTGTGTCAAGCGCATTCACCGCCACTTCACCGCAAATGTTTACACCGACAAGTGCTGGATCGTGTGTGTTGAATGTGGCATAAATTTTTGTGTCGTTTTCCTGCGCACTTCTACCCCTATTCTCTTAGACGTGTCACCTGTCGCTTCTTACTACAATCATTTGTTGACCTTGTAACGGATCGTCGCCTTGATTGTACTTTTAAAATATTCCTAGTATGACGAACCGTTAACAGATATCTGTTGAGGGACCTCTGCGCGGTATTTAGTAGCCGGCTAGAGCTCTCGGTGGATCGTGGGGTTTCCAGAGGTATCAACAGATCTTGAATATACCGCACGTGACATGAACTCGGCGAATCACCCTCGAACCCTTACTCACATTCTACCCAACATCATCACTATTGGAAACCGTTTATTTCATAATGCGTAATGAAACACAAAACACCAAAAAAATATGCACGAACCAATTGTTGGAAATAAAAAAAAACCTCCAGCAAAGCAAACAAAACAAACCCACTGAGAATTTAGCAAGTATTTAAAAATAAAAATATGACAGAAGTAAATTGTTGCTACCAAAAGTTAATAACATGTTTTATATTTCAAAGGAATAAATCTAATCTAAATTTACAACCAAAAAAAAAATCATATGCAAATTTGAAGTCCGGACCTTTTTTTTCTTAATTAATATTAGTACAACTTAATTTTAATGGTTAGCGAGATTAATGAAAAATACTAAAATAATAATACTAAAACAATAATACTAAAATAATAATAATAATAAATTTGACCTTGAGTTGGTGAACGTTATCCAGAATATCCAAACTGCTGGTTGAGTCTCGTACTGAACATATATATACCGGTAATACCTTTAAGACGATTTCGTAACTCGATGGATTAATTGTTGTGGTATATACATTTAAATAGTTATGGCTACGTCATGAGCCATGCATTCGTTTTCGTGGACCGTAACAATAATTATTACCAAATTTTTTTTTTTTTTTATTTATTTTTTTTTTGTTATGACTACTGTTTTTAAATAGCTCACCATAGGTACTTAAGTACTTAACTAATCACAATACATATAAGCCAAACTTATTTTTTATGTTTTTTCGTTGTTTTGGCGCAAAAATTTATTTTTGTAAGGCTTACGAGTTTTTTTTTTTAATGTTTTCCAACGTGGGCAATGCACAGTTTTTTTCACATTAAGCGTGGATACCGTTAGCTACGTTAAATTTTTTTTTTTTGTAACTTTTCTTAAACTATCGAATTGTATGCTTTAAATACACTTAGCTTATCGAAATTGGCAACCTTATAACTCAAAGGAACTTATACATGCCGAATTCCTACGTTCGGATAGTTTTCTGTTTTTTTTTCACACACAGCACTTAATTGTTCATAAGGATTATTTTTTCCTTTAGGTTAAACCAACCTACCGATTTTTCACAGCTCGATATTACGAAATTTGGCTATACGCGATCCCCACGCGTGTTTTGTTTGCGAATTTTCTTGGTTTTATTTTGTTTTATGGGGATTCTTTATGCCCGTATGCAATTTGAAAAAAAATAATCACGCACTAATTTTAGATGGTGTCCATCCATTTGCGATATTCTTTATGAATGTAATGACAAACAATTTATCGTTTGTCTTTGATGGATCATCAACAAGATTTATAAAAACTGAATCGCTCGTGTCGAAAAAATTTCGGTATTTATACTTTTTTTACAGACCGGTTGCACGATCAACAGCAGGGTGATTCGATATTTTAATATGCAAACCTAAGTGAAAAAGTACTAGAGGAAATTTCTATATAGAGCGCGTAAGAAGGCGCCACACCAGTAACGCCGTCAGCCGACGCTGGCGTCGTTACAACCCGAGGGGGACAAAATGTAGTTTTACCCCTTCCACGTGAGTGCCGTACACGTGTACGTCATTAAAAAATACGAACTTTAACAAGATACCGTGAACTATTTTAGATGCTATTTGTATAAAGCTCATCAAGCACATTGTGCACAGATATTTTTGTAAAACAATAAAGTCAAGACGTACACGTGTACGGCACTCCACGCGGAAGGGTTAAGATTATTTATTTTGTCACGTCACCTCAGTCAACTAAGAGAATAAAGATTTATAGACGAAGTGACACAACGTATGAAACGACACGACTAAGAGAATAGAGGTGTTCTTAATTTACCGCGAAAATATTTTCGCCGAACACGTTCGGCACAAATTTTTGTAAATGTGGACGCACCTTAAGACTAAAAGTTTCAAATGCTAAATTTAGAAAGGCTAACCATCAGGTAAATTTGACTAAAATCATTGGACAATTTTTGGTAGCAAAATCAAATGGAATTTCATTTACGGATCATAGGACATCATGTCGCTTAAAAAGCATGATCTAATTATGTTTTGAAAGTACAGTATTCCGACTTAATCTAAAAAATGTTTCAAATTCTAACATCGATATTTTAGCCCACTTTAAACGCAAATCGCTTCAGTATGTCAAGTTACTATTTCGAAAATGATCAATTGTTTTCAGATCTAAGACGAAGTTTGAAAAGTTTGAATTCCTTAAAAATCAGTAAGGCCAGATAAATTTGAATAAAATCATTGGAAAGATCTTGGTAACAAAATCAAATGCAATTTCATTTACGGTTCTAAGCACATCGGGGTAGATACTCGATTGGCTCGCAAGCAAGCAATTTGCTAACCAAAATCCTGGCTACTCAATCAATTTTACCAAGAAAATTTGAATTTCTAATCATATTTTTTAGAAAAATTTTCGCAAAAATACAAAAAAAATTTGGAAAACATAATTTGAAATTCAAATTTTCTTGGTAAAATTGATTGAGTAGCCAGGATTTTGGTTAGCAAATTGCTAGCTTGCGAGCCAATCGAGTATCTACCCCATCATGTTGATTAAGGCGCTGTATTCAAATTGTGTACTGGAAGTAGTCGGCGTTGAAGTTCAAGTCAACCGCGGTCGTAAATTGTATCTAAAACATTTCAGTTTCATTTTAAGTTTTGATAATTCTAAATTATGTATGAGGTAATTATTTGCATGTTGAAAACATCCTAAATCATTGTACAAGTCTGGAAGCAATTAGATTGTCTGCTTTGACTAATCATCACAATTAGTAGCTGCCTTGCTAATATTAATTTTAAAAACAACCCACAAAAATTAGAAATTTTCATGTAACTTTTCATGCTGAAAATGAAATAATGCTTAAATATAACAACACATTGAAATTGGACCAAGGGAGGGAACATTATTTTATTATTTTAATACTATTTTAATAGACTGTAAAAAACGTTTATGGAATGTGACCAATTCTTATCTGGTCGACACTCCTTCTGCATAGATAACTAATCCATTCTTTACTTGGTTCTGTCGCATCACTTCATTCTATATTATCAACCAAACCTCCCAAAATATCGGATTGCACTCTTTAAGACTATTTGCACCACGAAAGGATTTCTTAAAACCAGTAAATTATATTTGAATGTCGAACGAAATATAGATCGATTTAAAATTGCATTAAACCACCCAACCCCCTCCGCTTCCAACCTATACAAAGTTTAATATGTGCGGTTAATAATTGTATAGGATTTCCGTTGTTTTTATATTACGTACGAATATTATATAATAATTTTATAAGTATTAATCCAATCAATCATAAATATCATGAACTATAATTCAGGCATTTAATTAACAAGTGTCACCGATTATTTTTAAATTCGATTGCAATATTTAATACACAATAATTATATAATTATATATTATTTTGTATATAATCATGGGGCAAGGTATTCTTATTACAATACGAGCCATAATTATAATAATAATGGCACGATGGTACGTGATAAAATTACATTATAAAATTACAACAAAAAATGAGATCAATGATTATATACGACCACTTTGAGATAGACAATTTAAGTGGATCATAGTGGCGCACATCTCACCGGAAAATCGGTTTGAATAGATCGCGGCTTGCTGGACTCATTACAAAATAACTTTTTTTCCCTTGTCTTCTTTTACTGCTCGAAAATTAATTTTGACTTTATTTGTTGAGTAAACTAATTCTAAAAATAGTAATAACGAATTTTAAATTTTAAACTTCCTTTTCAACTCGAAATTTTGTTATCAATAAAAATGAGTGGTTATCATTAAAATTTAACATTTACGTTAAGTTCATATTATGGACGCTTTACTAAAAAAAGATCACATTTAAGACGAATGATATTCAAATTCTTAAAACAAACCAAGGCAAAGCAAACAATTTTTTTATCTTAATAAAATAGTACACACTTTATTTTTCATCCATCCACATGCATGACCAATACCTCTATCGGAAGCTAGACTATTCCATTCAATGTCAGCTTTTTGATGTACACTTAAAACATTGTTCTGGGAGATGGTTGATACTTCTGCAGATTAGAGCCCATTCGAATAATAGTTCTATTCAAAAATAGTTATTTTAATTCAGTTTAGAGCGAAACCTGGTAAAATAACCCCCGAAAACCAATAAAAATCTCTTCAATCTATTTACAATTCGTTCAGGGTACTGTTTGCACCATAATGTCTTAGTTATCAGGTGCCAATGAACATCTTCTCATTTATAGTGTTAAATGGTATGTCTTGAACAAAAATGTTAGGCATTTGGCATTTCTAATTTTAACTCTTACAACTGTTCATTTTGCAGCAACGAACAAGGTGGCAGCAAACATTATTAAAAAGATAATTCTTCTTTAAGAATAGTTACTCCTACAGTTGCACGAAAAAAGTATCTAAGAGTAGCCGATTGGAAACTAAAAATCATTGAAATCATTTCAAATTTGAAAGTTTTTGTTGACAAACAAATGTTACTTTAAGCCAAATCAAATTGAACCCACCAGCCACCCACATTCTGTGTTATACACAATTACACACACTATCCAATTTACCATCCAATTTCAACGATTTTTGTTTTAGTTTTCGTTTCTGTTTTTTGTTTCTCCCTTATTTGTTTTTTGTTTTCAATGCAATTTTCTACATATGAGTGACGAAATATCGTCCAATAGGGATGATATTAGCAACAAATCAAAAGTATTGTGTTTTTAAGGAGTATAGAGTTTTGAATTCAGCTTAAAAGTACTTTCTGCACCGACCCCCCAGCATTTCAGCAACTTCACTAGTAAATTTGTGATGGGACTCCTGTCAAAAAGTTCTTTAAAATTTATCGTAATTTGTGGTAATCTAGATTATATGGGTTTATTTCCATGAACAACCAACAACCTCATTCCTATATAGTATTTAACGATCTACCATATTTTCTTTAGCAAGCGGTAGGAATTTAACTGCTGAGTGACTCTGGTTCTGTTATTAAAAATGTTTAAAAAAAGAGCGAAAACACGCCAATCGCAATGCTCGATTTGTCATGGCCAAACATAAATCAACTCTCGCAATAGAATATTACCTCTTCTCATACATTACCCGACTCCCCAAAATTAATTAAATTAAATTAATTAACGTTGAATCTCTTTAAATAACGATTCAAAAATATTACGAATTTCTGTTTGTTGATCTCTAAATTGAAAACAGAAGACCTTTTGTGATCTTTCTATGTAATCTTGATGTGCTAGGATGAAATGAAAATTTACGAAATTTAGTGATCCTTCAGACAGGGGCTTCGTGAAATTCAAGATTTCCAATTTTGGATTTTTTAAATTCAAGTACAAAGTACTGCAATTTGGTTGGGCATTTAGATGTAATTTTCATCCAACACGCCCAACTTAATTTTGTTGAGCAATTCGTTCCGACCCAACCAAATTAAACCAACCGCCCGACCAAGTTGGATCATCTGTAACGCTCTTATAATTTATAAACAACAAGCATTTGTTTTGTCAGACTTCACATTTTTTTTAAATAACTGTAAAATAAACTAGGCTTAGTTTTATAATTTAGTATTTTGTAGAGCCCTCTGTAAGGTTAAGAGCTGCCTAGAGTATGTTAAGTTATACTAGAAATTAGCCTGAAACACTGATCCCTTGTGATTGTGGACCATGCACTGTCCACTCTAATCCATAAATCTTCCAGGTCTCTGGTTCGGTCAGAAAACTATTTCAATCTTTCTTTAGCAGTATGTTTGGTGATCACTTCAGCATAGTGAGCATTAGTCTTCTTTTCTAAGCTAAGGTACAGCCCCACAGCAAGATAGATACCAACTCTCTTTTTCTTCTGACTCGAAACGGTTGATTTTCTTTCATCATACCAAACGACTTTTGAACAATCGTCTAAATCAATGGTTTTGGTATTTTCGTGCATATCTCAGCCGCAATTTTATATGCCCCCTACGCCAGCTTTTCGCAAGGGATTTTGGGCTGCTCGATTCGTTACTTCGATTTGATTGCCTTGGCGAAACTTGTTGTTAAATTGGACGGCGGTATGACATACACCATGTTTAATTTGGCAAAACATTAGGCGTTTATGGGGTTCCGTATTTATTTTTCTCGGCCACTCCACCATATTTTTCGGTTTTTGCAACAAAACCGATGGAAAATCCATTTGCAAGCTTTTCTTGCTTGTTCGGGCTTCATCTGCTTTTATAGTAAAGATTTGTTTATTTTTACAAATTTCATCCAAGAAATGTATTATTAGTGTGTTGCTGCTTAAATTTAAATGATGTGGAAACAACACATCAAAATGTTTAATTCGCATACATAAATCAAAAATCAAATCGAGAGAACGTTGGGCATAATCATACTTATATAGGAAGAGGAACATTATAACAACTCCCCCTAGTATTTCAATGTTTTTGAACCAAGTGTTTGGTTAGTTAGGAACCACACATTTCAACTCAATTCAGTTCGTCACAAAGACATTCAATCCACAATGAAGTAATCTTAATCTTAAAATTTATTTTTAAAATATCTGGATCGAAATCATAAATCATTTTCTGGAACTCTTACTAAATTATATTTGTCTGGCCTACTGAAGAAGTAAGTTTGGGGTAAATATTTTTGAATCAAAGTTAAATGGGAAAATATTTTCCCCTATACAAATTTTGTGTAACATAAGTTTCCCAATTAACTTTGTTTTGAAAAGCTTTGCAGTAAACTTATTCCTACAGTAGGCCAAAAAAAAATCAATTTAGATCAAAATGCTTTGAAAATATGTTTCCCAATTCTCCGTTCCTACGGGAGAGTTACTTTTCTAAATATTTTCCTGGGCAAGATAAATTAATATAATTAGAAACCTCGAAGTTACAATTTTCCCGCAAAAAAAATTTTCCAACTGCATACAAAATTAACAAATATAATTAGTTAACAAATTTTTAAATCGAATTTACAATAAAAACAAGGCAAGCAACTTTACAAAAAAAAAATATTTTACAAACAAATGAAATCGACAAAATTTAATTTGTACCCAACTTTTATGCCAACTAATACGGGGCCACAAATTTGTCGATAATTTTTAATTATTTAATAAACCTGGTCACAACTTTGTTATTATTTTTTACAAATACTATTAGATTAATGCTATATACTTAGACGAAATTATTAAAAATAATTTTTTTTATGTACACGTAAATAAATTTTTTTATATAAATTAAATATTAATAATTAATATAATATAATAAAATAGTTATTTATTTTGTAGATGAAGTTTAATATAAATATATTTAATAAATAAATATGTACAAATACATAGCGAACAAAAAAAATTATTAATGAAATTATTAAATAATACTCAATATAAATACTGTAATAATAAAATTTATAAATAATATATTTTAATATATAATTGTTAATTTTTATATTTTTTATATCACGTAATTTATAAAACAATAAAAACAAATATTTTTTAAAATGTTGCCAATTAAATATATAAATCGTAATCTTTATCTAAATATTTAAAATATAAATATATATATTGTATTATAAAATATAAAATATTATTAAATTAGAAAAATTAAAATTAATATAAATAATAAAAAAAATATAATATATATATTTAATTTATTTAATTTAAATTGTGTATAAAACAGAAATAAATCTAATGCTTATTTGTTGTCCTAATAAAAATATATTTATATTTTATTTTATTTTTTACAAATTGGATGTTAAAATTATATATTATATTTACCTATTTAATTAAAAATTTATATTTTTTGGATTTTATGTTCCTTTATTATTATTATTTTTAAATTATTGGATTTTTATATAATTTTTCGATTTATAATTATTTTTATAATATTTCTTTAATTCGTGCGATTCGTGCGACATGCCACATAATTTAAATATATAAATATTTGTATATTAAATATAATATTAGACTTATTTAATTAAACATATATATATATAAATAAAAAACAAAACAAAAAATGTATTATTATTTTAAAATTTTCTATTTTTATATCTACAATTTTTTTTTACTTTTTTACTTTTTGTTTAACTATTTCTTAGAATTCTAATTTAATATTGTTTATTTTATATTATTTTTATATATATATATTAGATACAACATTTTTTATACATAATATTTTATATTGTACTTTTAAAATTATATTATATAAAAATTAAATTAAAATTAAAAAAAAATAAATAAATAAAACAAATAAGAAAAACTATTATTTTGCAAAATTATGTGAAAACTTTTTTTAATAATTTATATAATAAATAAATGAAATATTTTTGAAAAATTTTAAATTATTTTTTACTTTGTTTGTAATTAAGCCATCAAAAATTCTAAATGTTTGCCGATAAAGACTTACATATCGCCATTTTTATTAGCTCTTAGATCTATCGGATTCTCATTTAAGAATTATTTAAGGTAAGCTGCGTGTGTGCCATTTAGAGTTCTAAGAACGTCTTGTTGATTAAGGAACATTGATCAAATTGTGTATTGGAAGTGCACTATTTCAACCAAAAGTAGCCAATCTTTCAAATTCTAAAGTTGATTAAAGCGGAACGACGTCATATTTTAGCCAACTTTAAACGCAAATCGTTTCGGAATGTCCAATTATTTCGAAAATGATAAAACCTTCTCATATCTAAGACAAACAGTTTCAAATCCTAAAATTAAGTAAGGCAAAAAAGTGATTAAAATGATTAAAGGTAATGAGAATAATCAATATAATATTCTAAACAAGTAATAAAGCAACGATTTGTTTCATTTAAAAAGTGCGGTTATTTCAAATTTTGTATTTTGAAATCCGCGGTTATGATCTGTCATCCAACTTGGATTACTGGCGAACGAGGCAACATATTGACACAGCTTTAACGCTGATCGACTTAAAATAACATCAATAATGCAAAATAACCGAAACATTCTGAATCTGTGACAATAAATTTTATCTGCTCAAAATCAGTAAGGCTAACCATCAATGATAAAACACCAACAATAAAAGGTTTTCAATTTTTTTGCAAAAATCCCTGATGGTTAGCCTTATTGATTTTAAGCGGATAAAATTTATTGTCACAGATTCGGAATGTTTCGATTATTTTGCATTATTGATGTAAATTTGAGTCGATCAGCGTTTAAGTTGTTGCAATATGTTGCCTCGTTCGCCAGTAATCCAAGTTGGATGACAGAACATAACCGCGGATTTCAAAATACGAAATTTCCAATAAAAGCGCTTTCCAAGTGCCACCAACCGTTAGTTTCTTACTCAATATACTATTCTCATTATCTACAGACATTTTGAACCGGAATTTCAACAATAAAAGTTTTTCATTTTTTTTACAAAAATCCCTGATGGTTAGCCTTACTGATTTTGAGCGGATAAAATTTATTGTCACAGATACGGAATGTTTCGGTTATTTTGCATTATTGATGTAATTTTGAGTCGATCAGCGTTTAAGTTGTTGCAATATGTTGCCTCGTTCGCCAGTAATCCAAGTTGGATGACAGAACATAACCGCGGATTTCAAAATACGAAATTTCCAATAAAAGCGCTTTCCAAGTGCCACCAACCGCTAGTTTCTTACTCAATATACTATTCTCATTATCTACAGACATTTTGAACCGGAATTTCAACAATAAAAGTTTTTCATTTTTTTTACAAAAATCCCTGATGGTTAGCCTTACTGATTTTGAGCGGATAAAATTTATTGTCACAGATACGGAATGTTTCGGTTATTTTGCATTATTGATGTAATTTTGAGTCGATCAGCGTTTAAGTTGTTGCAATATGTTGCCTCGTTCGCCAGTAATCCAAGTTGGATGACAGAACATAACCGCGGATTTCAAAATACGAAATTTCCAATAAAAGCGCTTTCCAAGTGCCACCAACCGTTAGTTTCTTACTCAATATACTATTCTCATTATCTACAGTCATTTTGAACCGGAATTTCAACAATAAAAGTTTTCCATTTTTTTTACAAAAATCCCTGATGGTTAGCCTTACTGATTTTGAGCGGATAAAATTTATTGTCACAGATACGGAATGTTTCGGTTATTTTGCATTATTGATGTAATTTTGAGTCGATCAGCGTTTAAGTTGTTGCAATATGTTGCCTCGTTCGCCAGTAATCCAAGTTAGATGACAGAACATAACCGCGGATTTCAAAATACGAAATTTCCAATAAAAGCGCTTTCCAAGTGCCACCAACCGTTAGTTTCTTACTCAATATACTATTCTCATTATCTACAGACATTTTGAACCGGAATTTCAACAATAAAAGTTTTTCATTTTTTTTACAAAAATCCCTGCTGGTTAGCCTTACTGATTTTGAGCGGATAAAATTTATTGTCACAGATACGGAATGTTTCGGTTATTTTGCATTATTGATGTAATTTTGAGTCGATCAGCGTTTAAGTGGTTGCAATATGTTGCCTCGTTCGCCAGTAATCCAAGTTGGATGACAGAACATAACCGCGGATTTCAAAATACGAAATTTCCAATAAAAGCGCTTTCCAAGTGCCACCAACCGTTAGTTTCTTACTCAATATACTATTCTCATTATCTACAGACATTTTGAACCGGAATTTCAACAATAAAAGTTTTTCATTTTTTTTACAAAAATCCCTGATGGTTAGCCTTACTGATTTTGAGCGGATAAAATTTATTGTCACAGATACGAAATGTTTCGGTTATTTTGCATTATTGATGTAATTTTGAGTCGATCAGCGTTTAAGTTGTTGCAATATGTTGCCTCGTTCGCCAGTAATCCAAGTTGGATGACAGAACATAACCGCGGATTTCAAAATACGAAATTTCCAATAAAAGCGCTTTCCAAGTGCCACCAACCGTTAGTTTCTTACTCAATATACTATTCTCATTATCTACAGACATTTTGAACCGGAATTTCAACAATAAAAGTTTTTCATTTTTTTTACAAAAATCCCTGATGGTTAGCCTTACTGATTTTGAGCGGATAAAATTTATTGTCACAGATACGGAATGTTTCGGTTATTTTGCATTATTGATGTAATTTTGAGTCGATCAGCGTTTAAGTTGTTGCAATATGTTGCCTCGTTCGCCAGTAATCCAAGTTAGATGACAGAACATAACCGCGGATTTCAAAATACGAAATTTCCAATAAAAGCGCTTTCCAAGTGCCACCAACCGCTAGTTTCTTACTCAATATACTATTCTCATTATCTACAGATTGATGTAATTTTGAGTCGATCAGCGTTTAAGTTGTTGCAATATGTTGCCTCGTTCGCCAGTAATCCAAGTTGGATGACAGAACATAACCGCGGATTTCAAAATACGAAATTTCCAATAAAAGCGCTTTCCAAGTGCCACCAACCGTTAGTTTCTTACTCAATATACTATTCTCATTATCTACAGTCATTTTGAACCGGAATTTCAACAATAAAAGTTTTTCATTTTTTTACAAAAATCCCTGATGGTTGTTAGCCTTACTGATTTTGAGCGGATAAAATTTATTGTCACAGATACGGAATGTTTCGGTTATTTTGCATTATTGATGTAAATTTGAGTCGATCAGCGTTTAAGTTGTTGCAATATGTTGCCTCGTTCGCCAGTAATCCAAGTTGGATGACAGAACATAACCGCGGATTTCAAAATACGAAATTTCCAATAAAAGCGCTTTCCAAGTGCCACCAACCGTTAGTTTCTTACTCAATATACTATTCTCATTATCTACAGACATTTTGAACCGGAATTTCAACAATAAAAGTTTTTCAATTTTTTTACAAAAATCCCTGATGGTTAGCCTTACTGATTTTGAGCGGATAAAATTTATTGTCACAGATACGGAATGTTTCGGTTATTTTGCATTATTGATGTAATTTTGAGTCGATCAGCGTTTAAGTTGTTGCAATATGTTGCCTCGTTCGCCAGTAATCCAAGTTGGATGACAGAACATAACCGCGGATTGCAAAATACGAAATTTCCAATAAAAGCGCTTTCCAAGTGCCACCAACCGTTAGTTTCTTACTCAATATACTATTCTCATTATCTACAGTCATTTTGAACCGGAATTTCAACAATAAAAGTTTTTCATTTTTTTTACAAAAATCCCTGATGGGCCTTACTGATTTTGAGCGGATAAAATTTATTGTCACAGATACGGAATGTTTCGGTTATTTTGCATTATTGATGTAATTTTGAGTCGATCAGCGTTTAAGTTGTTGCAATATGTTGCCTCGTTCGCCAGTAATCCAAGTTGGATGACAGAACATAACCGCAGATTTCAAAATACGAAATTTCCAATATAAGCGCTTTCCAAGTGCCACCAACCGTTAGTTTCTTACTCAATATAATATTCTCATTACCTACAGTCATTTTGAACCGGAATTTCAACAATAAAAGTTTTTAATTTTTTTTACAAAAATCCCTGATGGTTAGCCTTACTGATTTTGAGCGGATAAAATTTATTGTCACAGATACGGAATGTTTCGGTTATTTTGCATTATTGATGTAATTTTGAGTCGATCAGCGTTTAAGTTGTTGCAATATGTTGCCTCGTTCGCCAGTAATCCAAGTTGGATGACAGAACATAACCGCGGATTTCAAAATACGAAATTTCCAATAAAAGCGCTTTCCAAGTGCCACCAACTATTCTCAATGTACTATTCTCATTACCTACAGTCATTTTGAACCGGAATTTCAACAATAAAAGTTTTTCAATTTTTTTGCAAAAATCCCTGATGGTTAGCCTTACTGATTTTGAGCGGATAAAATTTATTGTCACAGATTCGGAATGTCTCGGTTATTTTGCATTATTGATGTAATTTTGAGTCGATCAGCGTTTAAGTTGTTGCAATATGTTGCCTCGTTGGCCAGTAATCCAAGTTGGATGACAGAACATAACCGCAGATTTCAAAATACGAAATTTCCAATATAAGCGCTTTCCAAGTGCCACCAACCGCTAGTTTCTTACTCAATATAATATTCTCATTACCTACAGACATTTTGAACCGGAATTTCAACAATAAAAGTTTTTCAATTTTTTTGCAAAAATCCCTGATGGTTAGCCTTACTGATTTTGAGCGGATAAAATTTATTGTCACAGATTCGGAATGTTTCGATTATTTTGCATTATTGATGTAATTTTGAGTTGATCAGCGTTTAAGTTGTTGCAATATGTTGCCTCGTTCGCCAGTAATCCAAGTTGGATGACAGAACATAACCGCGGATTTCAAAATACGAAATTTCCAAAAAAAGCGCTTTCCAAGTGCCACCAACCGTTAGTTTCTTACTCAATATAATATTCTCATTACCTACAGTCATTTTGAACCGGAGTTTTAACAATAAAAGTTTTTCAATTTTTTTGCAAAAATCCCTGATGGTTAAGCCTTACTGTTTTTGAGCGGATAAAATTTATTGTCACAGATTCGGAATGTTTCGATTATTTTGCATTATTGATGTAATTTTGAGTTGATCAGCGTTTAAGTTGTTGCAATATGTTGCCTCGTTCGCCAGTAATCCAAGTTGGATGACAGAACATAACCGCGGATTTCAAAATACGAAATTTCCAAAAAAAGCGCTTTCCAAGTGCCACCAACCGTTAGTTTCTTACTCAATATAATATTCTCATTACCTACAGTCATTTTGAACCGGAGTTTTAACAATAAAAGTTTTTCAATTTTTTTGCAAAAATCCCTGATGGTTAAGCCTTACTGTTTTTGAGCGGATAAAATTTATTGTCACAGATTCGGAATGTTTCGATTATTTTGCATTATTGATGTAATTTTGAGTTGATCAGCGTTTAAGTTGTTGCAATATGTTGCCTCGTTCGCCAGTAATCCAAGTTGGATGACAGAACATAACCGCGGATTTCAAAATACGAAATTTCCAAAAAAAGCGCTTTCCAAGTGCCACCAACCGTTAGTTTCTTACTCAATATAATATTCTCATTACCTACAGTCATTTTGAACCGGAATTTCAACAATAAAAGTTTTTCAATTTTTTTGCAAAAATCCCTGATGGTTGTTAGCCTTACTGATTTTGAGCGGATAAAATTTATTGTCACAGATTCGGAATGTCTCGGTTATTTTGCATTATTGATGTAATTTTGAGTCGTTCAGCGTTTAAGTTGTTGCAATATGTTGCCTCGTTCGCCAGTAATCCAAGTTGGATGACAGAACATAACCGCGGATTTCAAAATACGAAATTTCCAATAAAAGCGCTTTCCAAGTGCCACCAACCGTTAGTTTCTTACTCAATATACTATTCTCATTATCTACAGACATTTTGAACCGGAATTTCAACAATAAAAGTTTTTCATTTTTTTTACAAAAATCCCTGATGGTTAGCCTTACTGATTTTGAGCGGATAAAATTTATTGTCACAGATACGGAATGTTTCGGTTATTTTGCATTATTGATGTAATTTTGAGTCGATCAGCGTTTAAGTTGTTGCAATATGTTGCCTCGTTCGCCAGTAATCCAAGTTAGATGACAGAACATAACCGCGGATTTCAAAATACGAAATTTCCAATAAAAGCGCTTTCCAAGTGCCACCAACCGCTAGTTTCTTACTCAATATACTATTCTCATTATCTACAGACATTTTGAACCGGAATTTCAACAATAAAAGTTTTTCATTTTTTTTACAAAAATCCCTGATGGTTAGCCTTACTGATTTTGAGCGGATAAAATTTATTGTCACAGATACGGAATGTTTCGGTTATTTTGCATTATTGATGTAATTTTGAGTCGATCAGCGTTTAAGTTGTTGCAATATGTTGCCTCGTTCGCCAGTAATCCAAGTTAGATGACAGAACATAACCGCGGATTTCAAAATACGAAATTTCCAATAAAAGCGCTTTCCAAGTGCCACCAACCGTTAGTTTCTTACCCAATATAATATTCTCATTACCTACAGACATTTTGAACCGGAGTTTTAACAATAAAAGTTTTTCAATTTTTTTGCAAAAATCCCTGATGGTTAAGCCTTACTGTTTTTGAGCGGATAAAATTTATTGTCACAGATACGGAATGTTTCGGTTATTTTGCATTATTGATGTAATTTTGAGTCGATCAGCGTTTAAGTTGTTGCAATATGTTGCCTCGTTCGCCAGTAATCCAAGTTGGATGACAGAACATAACCGCGGATTTCAAAATACGAAATTTCCAATATAAGCGCTTTCCAAGTGCCACCAACCGCTAGTTTCTTACTCAATATAATATTCTCATTACCTACAGTCATTTTGAACCGGAATTTCAACAATAAAAGTTTTTCATTTTTTTACAAAAATCCCTGATGGTTAGCCTTACTGATTTTGAGCGGATAAAATTTATTGTCACAGATACGGAATGTTTCGGTTATTTTGCATTTTTGATGTAATTTTGAGTCGATCAGCGTTTAAGTTGTTGCAATATGTTGCCTCGTTCGCCAGTAATCCAAGTTGGATGACAGAACATAACCGCGGATTTCAAAATACGAAATTTCCAATAAAAGCGCTTTCCAAGTGCCACCAACCGCTAATTTCTTACTCAATATACTATTCTCATTATCTACAGTCATTTTGAACCGGAATTTCAACAATAAAAGTTTTTCATTTTTTTTACAAAAATCCCTGATGGTTAGCCTTACTGATTTTGAGCGGATAAAATTTATTGTCACAGATACGGAATGTTTCGGTTATTTTGCATTATTGATGTAATTTTGAGTCGATCAGCGTTTAAGTTGTTGCAATATGTTGCCTCGTTCGCCAGTAATCCAAGTTGGATGACAGAACATAACCGCGGATTTCAAAATACGAAATTTCCAATAAAAGCGCTTTCCAAGTGCCACCAACCGCTAATTTCTTACTCAATATACTATTCTCATTATCTACAGTCATTTTGAACCGGAATTTCAACAATAAAAGTTTTTCATTTTTTTTACAAAAATCCCTGATGGTTAGCCTTACTGATTTTGAGCGGATAAAATTTATTGTCACAGATACGGAATGTTTCGGTTATTTTGCATTATTGATGTAATTTTGAGTCGATCAGCGTTTAAGTTGTTGCAATATGTTGCCTCGTTCGCCAGTAATCCAAGTTGGATGACAGAACATAACCGCGGATTTCAAAATACGAAATTTCCAATAAAAGCGCTTTCCAAGTGCCACCAACCGCTAATTTCTTACTCAATATACTATTCTCATTATCTACAGTCATTTTGAACCGGAATTTCAACAATAAAAGTTTTTCATTTTTTTTACAAAAATCCCTGATGGTTAGCCTTACTGATTTTGAGCGGATAAAATTTATTGTCACAGATACGGAATGTTTCGGTTATTTTGCATTATTGATGTAATTTTGAGTCGATCAGCGTTTAAGTTGTTGCAATATGTTGCCTCGTTCGCCAGTAATCCAAGTTGGATGACAGAACATAACCGCGGATTTCAAAATACGAAATTTCCAATAAAAGCGCTTTCCAAGTGCCACCAACCGCTAATTTCTTACTCAATATACTATTCTCATTATCTACAGTCATTTTGAACCGGAATTTCAACAATAAAAGTTTTTCATTTTTTTTACAAAAATCCCTGATGGTTAGCCTTACTGATTTTGAGCGGATAAAATTTATTGTCACAGATACGGAATGTTTCGGTTATTTTGCATTTTTGATGTAATTTTGAGTCGATCAGCGTTTAAGTTGTTGCAATATGTTGCCTCGTTCGCCAGTAATCCAAGTTGGATGACAGAACATAACCGCGGATTTCAAAATACGAAATTTCCAATAAAAGCGCTTTCCAAGTGCCACCAACCGCTAATTTCTTACTCAATATACTATTCTCATTATCTACAGTCATTTTGAACCGGAATTTCAACAATAAAAGTTTTTCATTTTTTTTACAAAAATCCCTGATGGTTAGCCTTACTGATTTTGAGCGGATAAAATTTATTGTCACAGATACGGAATGTTTCGGTTATTTTGCATTATTGATGTAATTTTGAGTCGATCAGCGTTTAAGTTGTTGCAATATGTTGCCTCGTTCGCCAGTAATCCAAGTTGGATGACAGAACATAACCGCGGATTTCAAAATACGAAATTTCCAATATAAGCGCTTTCCAAGTGCCACCAACCGCTAGTTTCTTACTCAATATAATATTCTCATTACCTACAGTCATTTTGAACCGGAATTTCAACAATAAAAGTTTTTCATTTTTTTACAAAAATCCCTGATGGTTAGCCTTACTGATTTTGAGCGGATAAAATTTATTGTCACAGATACGGAATGTTTCGGTTATTTTGCATTTTTGATGTAATTTTGAGTCGATCAGCGTTTAAGTTGTTGCAATATGTTGCCTCGTTCGCCAGTAATCCAAGTTGGATGACAGAACATAACCGCGGATTTCAAAATACGAAATTTCCAATAAAAGCGCTTTCCAAGTGCCACCAACCGCTAATTTCTTACTCAATATACTATTCTCATTATCTACAGTCATTTTGAACCGGAATTTCAACAATAAAAGTTTTTCATTTTTTTTACAAAAATCCCTGATGGTTAGCCTTACTGATTTTGAGCGGATAAAATTTATTGTCACAGATACGGAATGTTTCGGTTATTTTGTTTCGTTCGCCAGTAATCCAAGTTGGATGACAGAACATAACCGCGGATTTCAAAATACGAAATTTCCAATAAAAGCGCTTTCCAAGTGCCACCAACCGTTAGTTTCTTACTCAATATACTATTCTCATTATCTACAGACATTTTGAACCGGAATTTCAACAATAAAAGTTTTTCATTTTTTTTACAAAAATCCCTGATGGTTAGCCTTACTGATTTTGAGCGGATAAAATTTATTGTCACAGATACGGAATGTTTCGGTTATTTTGCATTATTGATGTAATTTTGAGTCGATCAGCGTTTAAGTTGTTGCAATATGTTGCCTCGTTCGCCAGTAATCCAAGTTAGATGACAGAACATAACCGCGGATTTCAAAATACGAAATTTCCAATAAAAGCGCTTTCCAAGTGCCACCAACCGCTAGTTTCTTACTCAATATACTATTCTCATTATCTACAGACATTTTGAACCGGAATTTCAACAATAAAAGTTTTTCATTTTTTTTACAAAAATCCCTGATGGTTAGCCTTACTGATTTTGAGCGGATAAAATTTATTGTCACAGATTCGGAATGTTTCGGTTATTTTGCATTATTGATGTAATTTTGAGTCGATCAGCGTTTAAGTTGTTGCAATATGTTGCCTCGTTCGCCAGTAATCCAAGTTAGATGACAGAACATAACCGAGGATTTCAAAATACGAAATTTCCAATAAAAGCGCTTTCCAAGTGCCACCAACCGCTAGTTTCTTACTCAATATACTATTCTCATTATCTACAGACATTTTGAACCGGAATTTCAACAATAAAAGTTTTTCATTTTTTTTACAAAAATCCCTGATGGTTAGCCTTACTGATTTTGAGCGGATAAAATTTATTGTCACAGATACGGAATGTTTCGGTTATTTTGCATTATTGATGTAATTTTGAGTCGATCAGCGTTTAAGTTGTTGCAATATGTTGCCTCGTTCGCCAGTAATCCAAGTTGGATGACAGAACATAACCGCGGATTTCAAAATACGAAATTTCCAATATAAGCGCTTTCCAAGTGCCACCAACCGTTAGTTTCTTACTCAATATACTATTCTCATTATCTACAGTCATTTTGAACCGGAATTTCAACAATAAAAGTTTTTCATTTTTTTACAAAAATCCCTGATGGTTGTTAGCCTTACTGATTTTGAGCGGATAAAATTTATTGTCACAGATACGGAATGTTTCGGTTATTTTGCATTATTGATGTAATTTTGAGTCGATCAGCGTTTAAGTTGTTGCAATATGTTGCCTCGTTCGCCAGTAATCCAAGTTGGATGACAGAACATAACCGCGGATTGCAAAATACGAAATTTCCAATAAAAGCGCTTTCCAAGTGCCACCAACCGTTAGTTTCTTACTCAATATACTATTCTCATTATCTACAGTCATTTTGAACCGGAATTTCAACAATAAAAGTTTTTCATTTTTTTTACAAAAATCCCTGATGGGCCTTACTGATTTTGAGCGGATAAAATTTATTGTCACAGATACGGAATGTTTCGGTTATTTTGCATTATTGATGTAATTTTGAGTCGATCAGCGTTTAAGTTGTTGCAATATGTTGCCTCGTTCGCCAGTAATCCAAGTTGGATGACAGAACATAACCGCAGATTTCAAAATACGAAATTTCCAATATAAGCGCTTTCCAAGTGCCACCAACCGTTAGTTTCTTACTCAATATAATATTCTCATTACCTACAGTCATTTTGAACCGGAATTTCAACAATAAAAGTTTTTCAATTTTTTTGCAAAAATCCCTGATGGTTAAGCCTTACTGTTTTTGAGCGGATAAAATTTATTGTCACAGATTCGGAATGTCTCGGTTATTTTGCATTATTGATGTAATTTTGAGTCGATCAGCGTTTAAGTTGTTGCAATATGTTGCCTCGTTGGCCAGTAATCCAAGTTGGATGACAGAACATAACCGCAGATTTCAAAATACGAAATTTCCAATATAAGCGCTTTCCAAGTGCCACCAACCGCTAGTTTCTTACTCAATATAATATTCTCATTACCTACAGACATTTTGAACCGGAATTTCAACAATAAAAGTTTTTCATTTTTTTGCAAAAATCCCTGATGGTTAAGCCTTACTGATTTTGAGCGGATAAAATTTATTGTCACAGATTCGGAATGTTTCGATTATTTTGCATTATTGATGTAATTTTGAGTTGATCAGCGTTTAAGTTGTTGCAATATGTTGCCTCGTTCGCCAGTAATCCAAGTTGGATGACAGAACATAACCGCGGATTTCAAAATACGAAATTTCCAAAAAAAGCGCTTTCCAAGTGCCACCAACCGTTAGTTTCTTACTCAATATAATATTCTCATTACCTACAGTCATTTTGAACCGGAGTTTTAACAATAAAAGTTTTTCAATTTTTTTGCAAAAATCCCTGATGGTTAAGCCTTACTGTTTTTGAGCGGATAAAATTTATTGTCACAGATTCGGAATGTTTCGATTATTTTGCATTATTGATGTAATTTTGAGTTGATCAGCGTTTAAGTTGTTGCAATATGTTGCCTCGTTCGCCAGTAATCCAAGTTGGATGACAGAACATAACCGCGGATTTCAAAATACGAAATTTCCAATAAAAGCGCTTTCCAAGTGCCACCAGCTATTCTCAATGTACTATTCTCGTTACCTACAGTCATTTTGAACCGGAATTTCAACAATAAAAGTTTTTCAATTTTTTTGCAAAAATCCCTGATGGTTGTTAGCCTTACTGATTTTGAGCGGATAAAATTTATTGTCACAGATTCGGAATGTCTCGGTTATTTTGCATTATTGATGTAATTTTGAGTCGTTCAGCGTTTAAGTTGTTGCAATATGTTGCCTCGTTCGCCAGTAATCCAAGTTGGATGACAGAACATAACCGCGGATTTCAAAATACGAAATTTCCAATAAAAGCGCTTTCCAAGTGCCACCAACCGTTAGTTTCTTACTCAATATACTATTCTCATTATCTACAGACATTTTGAACCGGAATTTCAACAATAAAAGTTTTTCATTTTTTTTACAAAAATCCCTGATGGTTAGCCTTACTGATTTTGAGCGGATAAAATTTATTGTCACAGATACGGAATGTTTCGGTTATTTTGCATTATTGATGTAATTTTGAGTCGATCAGCGTTTAAGTTGTTGCAATATGTTGCCTCGTTCGCCAGTAATCCAAGTTAGATGACAGAACATAACCGCGGATTTCAAAATACGAAATTTCCAATAAAAGCGCTTTCCAAGTGCCACCAACCGCTAGTTTCTTACTCAATATACTATTCTCATTATCTACAGACATTTTGAACCGGAATTTCAACAATAAAAGTTTTTCATTTTTTTTACAAAAATCCCTGATGAGCCTTACTGATTTTGAGCGGATAAAATTTATTGTCACAGATACGGAATGTTTCGGTTATTTTGCATTATTGATGTAATTTTGAGTCGATCAGCGTTTAAGTTGTTGCAATATGTTGCCTCGTTCGCCAGTAATCCAAGTTGGATGACAGAACATAACCGCGGATTTCAAAATACGAAATTTCCAATATAAGCGCTTTCCAAGTGCCACCAACCGTTAGTTTCTTACTCAATATACTATTCTCATTATCTACAGTCATTTTGAACCGGAATTTCAACAATAAAAGTTTTTCATTTTTTTACAAAAATCCCTGATGGTTGTTAGCCTTACTGATTTTGAGCGGATAAAATTTATTGTCACAGATACGGAATGTTTCGGTTATTTTGCATTATTGATGTAAATTTGAGTCGATCAGCGTTTAAGTTGTTGCAATATGTTGCCTCGTTCGCCAGTAATCCAAGTTGGATGACAGAACATAACCGCGGATTTCAAAATACGAAATTTCCAATAAAAGCGCTTTCCAAGTGCCACCAACCGTTAGTTTCTTACTCAATATACTATTCTCATTATCTACAGACATTTTGAACCGGAATTTCAACAATAAAAGTTTTTCAATTTTTTTACAAAAATCCCTGATGGTTAGCCTTACTGATTTTGAGCGGATAAAATTTATTGTCACAGATACGGAATGTTTCGGTTATTTTGCATTATTGATGTAATTTTGAGTCGATCAGCGTTTAAGTTGTTGCAATATGTTGCCTCGTTCGCCAGTAATCCAAGTTGGATGACAGAACATAACCGCGGATTGCAAAATACGAAATTTCCAATAAAAGCGCTTTCCAAGTGCCACCAACCGTTAGTTTCTTACTCAATATACTATTCTCATTATCTACAGTCATTTTGAACCGGAATTTCAACAATAAAAGTTTTTCATTTTTTTACAAAAAATCCCTGATGGTTGTTAGCCTTACTGATTTTGAGCGGATAAAATTTATTGTCACAGATACGGAATGTTTCGGTTATTTTGCATTATTGATGTAATTTTGAGTCGATCAGCGTTTAAGTTGTTGCAATATGTTGCCTCGTTCGCCAGTAATCCAAGTTGGATGACAGAACATAACCGCAGATTTCAAAATACGAAATTTCCAATATAAGCGCTTTCCAAGTGCCACCAACCGTTAGTTTCTTACTCAATATAATATTCTCATTACCTACAGTCATTTTGAACCGGAATTTCAACAATAAAAGTTTTTAATTTTTTTTACAAAAATCCCTGATGGTTAGCCTTACTGATTTTGAGCGGATAAAATTTATTGTCACAGATACGGAATGTTTCGGTTATTTTGCATTATTGATGTAATTTTGAGTCGATCAGCGTTTAAGTTGTTGCAATATGTTGCCTCGTTCGCCAGTAATCCAAGTTGGATGACAGAACATAACCACGGATTTCAAAATACGAAATTTCCAATAAAAGCGCTTTCCAAGTGCCACCAACTATTCTCAATGTACTATTCTCATTACCTACAGTCATTTTGAACCGGAATTTCAACAATAAAAGTTTTTCAATTTTTTTGCAAAAATCCCTGATGGTTAGCCTTACTGATTTTGAGCGGATAAAATTTATTGTCACAGATTCAGAATGTCTCGGTTATTTTGCATTATTGATGTAATTTTGAGTCGATCAGCGTTTAAGTTGTTGCAATATGTTGCCTCGTTGGCCAGTAATCCAAGTTGGATGACAGAACATAACCGCAGATTTCAAAATACGAAATTTCCAATATAAGCGCTTTCCAAGTGCCACCAACCGCTAGTTTCTTACTCAATATAATATTCTCATTACCTACAGACATTTTGAACCGGAGTTTTAACAATAAAAGTTTTTCAATTTTTTTGCAAAAATCCCTGATGGTTAAGCCTTACTGTTTTTGAGCGGATAAAATTTATTGTCACAGATTCGGAATGTTTCGATTATTTTGCATTATTGATGTAATTTTGAGTTGATCAGCGTTTAAGTTGTTGCAATATGTTGCCTCGTTGGCCAGTAATCCAAGTTGGATGACAGAACATAACCGCGGATTTCAAAATACGAAATTTCCAATAAAAGCGCTTTCCAAGTGCCACCAACCGTTAGTTTCTTACCCAATATAATATTCTCATTACCTACAGACATTTTGAACCGGAGTTTTAACAATAAAAGTTTTTCAATTTTTTTGCAAAAATCCCTGATGGTTAAGCCTTACTGTTTTTGAGCGGATAAAATTTATTGTCACAGATACGGAATGTTTCGGTTATTTTGCATTATTGATGTAATTTTGAGTCGATCAGCGTTTAAGTTGTTGCAATATGTTGCCTCGTTCGCCAGTAATCCAAGTTGGATGACAGAACATAACCGCAGATTTCAAAATACGAAATTTCCAATATAAGCGCTTTCCAAGTGCCACCAACCGTTAGTTTCTTACTCAATATAATATTCTCATTACCTACAGTCATTTTGAACCGGAATTTCAACAATAAAAGTTTTTCATTTTTTTACAGAAATCCCTGATGGTTAGCCTTACTGATTTTGAGCGGATAAAATTTATTGTCACAGATTCGGAATGTCTCGGTTATTTTGCATTATTGATGTAATTTTGAGTCGTTCAGCGTTTAAGTTGTTGCAATATGTTGCCTCGTTCGCCAGTAATCCAAGTTGGATGACAGAACATAACCGCATATTTCAAAATACGAAATTTCCAATATAAGCGCTTTCCAAGTGCCACCAACCGCTAGTTTCTTACTCAATATAATATTCTCATTACCTACAGACATTTTGAACCGGAGTTTCAACAATAAAAGTTTTTCAATTTTTTTGCAAAAATCCCTGATGGTTAAGCCTTACTGATTTTGAGCGGATAAAATTTATTGTCACAGATTCGGAATGTTTCGATTATTTTGCATTATTGATGTAATTTTGAGTTGATCAGCGTTTAAGTTGTTGCAATATGTTGCCTCGTTCGCCAGTAATCCAAGTTGGATGACAGAACATAACCGCGGATTTCAAAATACGAAATTTCCAATAAAAGCGCTTTCCAAGTGCCACCAACCGTTAGTTTCTTACCCAATATAATATTCTCATTACCTACAGACATTTTGAACCGGAGTTTCAACAATAAAAGTTTTTCAATTTTTTTGCAAAAATCCCTGATGGTTAAGCCTTACTGATTTTGAGCGGATAAAATTTATTGTCACAGATTCGGAATGTTTCGATTATTTTGCATTATTGATGTAATTTTGAGTTGATCAGCGTTTAAGTTGTTGCAATATGTTGCCTCGTTCGCCAGTAATCCAAGTTGGATGACAGAACATAACCGCGGATTTCAAAATACGAAATTTCCAATAAAAGCGCTTTCCAAGTGCCACCAACTATTCTCAATGTACTATTCTCATTATCTACAGTCATTTTGAACCGGAATTTCAACAATAAAAGTTTTTCAATTTTTTTGCAAAAATCCCTGATCCTTACTGATTTTGAGCGGATAAAATTTCTTGTCACAGATTCGGAATGTTTCGATTATTTTGCATTATTGATGTAATTTTGAGTCGATCAGCGTTTAATTTGTTGCAATATGTTGCCTCGTTCGCCAGTAATCCAAGTTGGATGACAGAACATAACCGCGGATTTCAAAATACGAAATTTCCAATAAAAACGCTTTCCAAGTGCCACCAACCGCTAGTTTCTTACTCAATGTACTATTCTCATTACCTACAGACATTTTCAACCAGAATTTCAACAATAAAAGTTTTTCAATTTTTTTGCAAAAATCCCTGATGGTTAGCCTTACTGATTTTGAGCGGATAAAATTTATTGTCACAGATTCGGAATGTTTCGGTTATTTTGCATTATTGATGTAATTTTGAGTCGATCAGCGTTTAAGTTGTTGCAATATGTTGCCTCGTTCGCCAGTAATCCAAGTTGGATGACAGAACATAACCGAGGATTTCAAAATACGAAATTTCCAATAAAAGCGCTTTCCAAGTGCCACCAACCGTTAGTTTCTTACTCAATGTACTATTCTCATTACCTACAGACATTTTGAACCAGAATTTCAACAATAAAAGTTTTTCAATTTTTTTGCAAAAATCCCTGATCCTTACTGATTTTGAGCGGATAAAATTTCTTGTCACAGATTCGGAATGTTTCGATTATTTTGCATTATTGATGTAATTTTGAGTCGATCAGCGTTTAATTTGTTGCAATATGTTGCCTCGTTCGCCAGTAATCCAAGTTGGATGACAGAACATAACCGCGGATTTCAAAATACGAAATTTCCAATAAAAACGCTTTCCAAGTGCCACCAACCGCTAGTTTCTTACTCAATGTACTATTCTCATTACCTACAGACATTTTCAACCAGAATTTCAACAATAAAAGTTTTTCAATTTTTTTGCAAAAATCCCTGATGGTTAGCCTTACTGATTTTGAGCGGATAAAATTTATTGTCACAGATTCGGAATGTTTCGGTTATTTTGCATTATTGATGTAATTTTGAGTCGATCAGCGTTTAAGTTGTTGCAATATGTTGCCTCGTTCGCCAGAAATCCAAGTTGGATGACAGAACATAACCGCGGATTTCAAAATACGAAATTTCCAATAAAAGCGCTTTCCAAGTGCCACCAACCGTTAGTTTCTTACTCAATATACTATTCTCATTATCTACAGTCATTTTGAACCGGAATTTCAACAATAAAAGTTTTTCAATTTTTTTGCAAAAATCCCTGATGGTTAGCCTTACTGATTTTGAGCGGATAAAATTTATTGTCACAGATTCGGAATGTTTCGATTATTTTGCATTATTGATGTAATTTTAAGTCGATCAGCGTTTAAGTTGTTGCAATATGTTGCCTCGTTCGCCAGTAATCCAAGTTGGATGACAGAACATAACCGCGGATTTCAAAATACGAAATTTCCAATAAAAGCGCTTTCCAAGTGCCACCAACCGCTAGTTTCTTACTCAATATAATATTCTCATTACCTACAGTCATTTTGAACCGGAATTTCAACAATAAAAGTTTTTCAATTTTTTTGCAAAAATCCCTGATGGTTGTTAGCCTTACTGATTTTGAGCGGATAAAATTTCTTGTCACAGATTCGGAATGTTTCGATTATTTTGCATTATTGATGTAATTTTGAGTCGATCAGCGTTTAAGTTGTTGCAATATGTTGCCTCGTTCGCCAGTAATCCAAGTTGGATGACAGAACATAACCGCAGATTTCAAAATACGAAATTTCCAATATAAGCGCTTTCCAAGTGCCACCAACCGCTAGTTTCTTACTCAATATAATATTCTCATTACCTACAGTCATTTTGAACCGGAATTTCAACAATAAAAGTTTTTCATTTTTTTACAAAAATCCCTGATGGTTGTTAGCCTTACTGATTTTGAGCGGATAAAATTTATTGTCACAGATTCGGAATGTTTCGATTATTTTGCATTATTGATGTAATTTTGAGTCGATCAGCGTTTAAGTTGTTGCAATATGTTGCCTCGTTCGCCAGTAATCCAAGTTGGATGACAGAACATAACCGCAGATTTCAAAATACGAAATTTCCAATATAAGCGCTTTCCAAGTGCCACCAACCGCTAGTTTCTTACTCAATATAATATTCTCATTACCTACAGTCATTTTGAACCGGAATTTCAACAATAAAAGTTTTTCATTTTTTTGCAAAAATCCCTGATGGTTGTTAGCCTTACTGATTTTGAGCGGATAAAATTTATTGTCACAGATTCGGAATGTTTCGGTTATTTTGCATTATTGATGTAATTTTAAGTCGATCAGCGTTTAAGTTGTTGCAATATGTTGCCTCGTTCGCCAGTAATCCAAGTTGGATGACAGAACATAACCGCGGATTTCAAAATACGAAATTTCCAATAAAAGCGCTTTCCAAGTGCCACCAACCGTTAGTTTCTTACTCAATGTACTATTCTCATTACCTACAGACATTTTCAACCAGAATTTCAACAATAAAAGTTTTTCATTTTTTTTGCAAAAATCCCTGATGGTTAGCCTTACTGATTTTGAGCGGATAAAATTTCTTGTCACAGATTCGGAATGTTTCGATTATTTTGCATTATTGATGTAATTTTGAGTCGATCAGCGTTTAAGTTGTTGCAATATGTTGCCTCGTTCGCCAGTAATCCAAGTTGGATGACAGAACATAACCGCGGATTTCAAAATACGAAATTTCCAATAAAAGCGCTTTCCAAGTGCCACCAACTATTCTCAATGTACTATTCTCATTACCTACAGTCATTTTGAACCGGAATTTCAACAATAAAAGTTTTTCAATTTTTTTGCAAAAATCCCTGATGGTTGTTAGCCTTACTGATTTTGAGCGGATAAAATTTATTGTCACAGATTCGGAATGTTTCGATTATTTTGCATTATTGATGTAATTTTAAGTCGATCAGCGTTTAAGTTGTTGCAATATGTTGCCTCGTTCGCCAGTAATCCAAGTTGGATGACAGAACATAACCGCGGATTTCAAAATACGAAATTTCCAATAAAAGCGCTTTCCAAGTGCCACCAACCGTTAGTTTCTTACTCAATGTACTATTCTCATTACCTACAGTCATTTTGAACCGGAATTTCAACAATAAAAGTTTTTCAATTTTTTTGCAAAAATCCCTGATGGTTGTTAGCCTTACTGATTTTGAGCGGATAAAATTTATTGTCACAGATTCGGAATGTCTCGGTTATTTTGCATTATTGATGTAATTTTGAGTCGTTCAGCGTTTAAGTTGTTGCAATATGTTGCCTCGTTCGCCAGTAATCCAAGTTGGATGACAGAACATAACCGCGGATTTCAAAATACGAAATTTCCAATAACAGCGCTTTCCAAGTGCCACCAACCGTTAGTTTCTTACTCAATATACTATTCTCATTATCTACAGTCATTTTGAACCGGAATTTCAACAATAAAAGTTTTTCAATTTTTTTGCAAAAATCCCTGATGGTTAGCCTTACTGATTTTGAGCGGATAAAATTTATTGTCACAGATTCGGAATGTCTCCGTTATTTTGCATTATTGATGTAATTTTGAGTCGTTCAGCGTTTAGGTTGTTGCAATATGTTGCCTCGTTCGCCAGTAATCCAAGTTGGATGACAGAACATAACCGCGGATTTCAAAATACGAAATTTCCAATAACAGCGCTTTCCAAGTGCCACCAACCGGTAGTTTCTTACTCAATATACTATTCTCATTATCTACAGTCATTTTGAACCGGAATTTCAACAATAAAAGTTTTTCAATTTTTTTGCAAAAATCCCTGATGGTTAGCCTTACTGATTTTGAGCGGATAAAATTTATTGTCACAGATTCGGAATGTTTCGGTTATTTTGCATTATTGATGTAATTTTGAGTCGATCAGCGTTTAAGTTGTTGCAATATGTTGCCTCGTTCGCCAGTAATCCAAGTTGGATGACAGAACATAACCGCGGATTTCAAAATACGAAATTTCCAATAAAAGCGCTTTCCAAGTGCCACCAACCGTTAGTTTCTTACTCAATGTACTATTCTCATTACCTACAGACATTTTGAACCAGAATTTCAACAATAAAAGTTTTTCAATTTTTTTGCAAAAATCCCTGATGGTTAGCCTTACTGATTTTGAGCGGATACAATTTCTTGTCACAGATTCGGAATGTTTCGATTATTTTGCATTATTGATGTAATTTTGAGTCGTTCAGCGTTTAAGTTGTTGCAATATGTTGCCTCGTTCGCCAGTAATCCAAGTTGGATGACAGAACATAACCGCGGATTTCAAAATACGAAATTTCCAATAACAGCGCTTTCCAAGTGCCACCAACCGTTAGTTTCTTACTCAATATACTATTCTCATTATCTACAGTCATTTTGAACCGGAATTTCAACAATAAAAGTTTTTCAATTTTTTTGCAAAAATCCCTGATGGTTAGTTAGCCTTACTGATTTTGAGCGGATAAAATTTATTGTCACAGATTCGGAATGTTTCGGTTATTTTGCATTATTGATGTAATTTTGAGTCGATCAGCGTTTAAGTTGTTGCAATATGTTGCCTCGTTCGCCAGTAATCCAAGTTGGATGACAGAACATAACCGCGGATTTCAAAATACGAAATTTCCAATAAAAGCGCTTTCCAAGTGCCACCAACCGTTAGTTTCTTACTCAATGTACTATTCTCATTACCTACAGACATTTTCAACCAGAATTTCAACAATAAAAGTTTTTCAATTTTTTTGCAAAAATCCCTGATGGTTAGTTAGCCTTACTGATTTTGAGCGGATAAAATTTATTGTCACAGATTCGGAATATTTCGATTATTTTGCATTATTGATGTAATTTTGAGTTGATCAGCGTTTAAGTTGTTGCAATATGTTGCCTCGTTCGCCAGTAATCCAAGTTGGATGACAGAACATAACCGCGGATTTCAAAATACGAAATTTCCAATAAAAGCGCTTTCCAAGTGCCACCAACTATTCTCAATGTACTATTCTCATTATCTACAGTCATTTTGAACCGGAATTTCAACAATAAAAGTTTTTCAATTTTTTTGCAAAAATCCCTGATGGTTGTTAGCCTTACTGATTTTGAGCGGATAAAATTTATTGTCACAGATTCGGAATACTTCGATTATTTTGCATTATTGATGTAATTTTAAGTCGATCAGCGTTTAAGTTGTTGCAATATGTTGCCTCGTTCGCCAGTAATCCAAGTTGGATGACAGAACATAACCGCGGATTTCAAAATACGAAATTTCCAATAAAAGCGCTTTCCAAGTGCCACCAACCGTTAGTTTCTTACTCAATATAATATTCTCATTACCCACAGACATTTTGAACCAGAATTTCAACAATAAAAGTTTTTCAATTTTTTTGCAAAAATCCCTGATGGTTAGCCTTACTGATTTTGAGCGGATAAAATTTATTGTCACAGATTCGGAATGTTTCGATTATTTTGCATTATTGATGTAATTTTGAGTCGATCAGCGTTTAAGTTGTTGCAATATGTTGCCTCGTTCGCCAGTAATCCAAGTTGGATGACAGAACATAACCGCGGATTTCAAAATACGAAATTTCCAATAAAAGCGCTTTCCAAGTGCCACCAACCGTTAGTTTCTTACTCAATATAATATTCTCATTACCCACAGACATTTTGAACCAGAATTTCAACAATAAAAGTTTTTCAATTTTTTTGCAAAAATCCATGATGGTTAGTTAGCCTTACTGATTTTGAGCGGATAAAATTTATTGTCACAGATTCGGAATGTTTCCGCGGATTTCAAAATACGAAATTTCCAATAAAAGCGCTTTCCAAGTGGCACCAACCGGTAGTTTCTTACTCAATGTACTATTCTCATTACCTGCAGACATTTTGAACCGGAATTTCAACAATAAAAGTTTTTCAACTTTTTTGCAAAATTCCCTGATGGTTTTAGCCTTACTGATTTTGAGCGGATAAAATTTATTGTCACAAATTCGGAATGTTTCGGTTATTTTGCATTATTGATGTATATTTGAGTCGATCAGCGTTTAAGTTGTTGCAATATGTTGCCTCGTTCGCCAGTAATCCAAGTTGGATGACAGAACATAACCGCGGATTTCAAAATACGAAATTTCCAATAAAAGCGCTTTCCAAGTGCCACCAACCGTTAGTTTCTTACTCAATATACTATTCTCATTATCTACAGTCATTTTGAACCGGAATTTCAACAATAAAAGTTTTTCAATTTTTTTGCAAAAATCCCTGATGGTTAGCCTTACTGATTTTGAGCGGATAAAATTTATTGTCACAGATTCGGAATGTTTCGATTATTTTGCATTATTGATGTAATTTTGAGTCGATCAGCGTTTAAGTTGTTGCAATATGTTGCCTCGTTCGCCAGTAATCCAAGTTGGATGACAGAACATAACCGCGGATTTCAAAATACGAAATTTCCAATAAAAGCGCTTTCCAAGTGCCACCAACCGTTAGTTTCTTACTCAATATAATATTCTCATTACCCACAGACATTTTGAACCAGAATTTCAACAATAAAAGTTTTTCAATTTTTTTGCAAAAATCCCTGATGGTTAGCCTTACTGATTTTGAGCGGATAAAATTTATTGTCACAGATTCGGAATGTTTCGATTATTTTGCATTATTGATGTAATTTTGAGTCGATCAGCGTTTAAGTTGTTGCAATATGTTGCCTCGTTCGCCAGTAATCCAAGTTGGATGACAGAACATAACCGCGGATTTCAAAATACGAAATTTCCAATAAAAGCGCTTTCCAAGTGCCACCAACCGTTAGTTTCTTACTCAATATAATATTCTCATTACCCACAGACATTTTGAACCAGAATTTCAACAATAAAAGTTTTTCAATTTTTTTGCAAAAATCCCTGATGGTTAGCCTTACTGATTTTGAGCGGATAAAATTTATTGTCACAGATTCGGAATGTTTCGATTATTTTGCATTATTGATGTAATTTTGAGTCGATCAGCGTTTAAGTTGTTGCAATATGTTGCCTCGTTCGCCAGTAATCCAAGTTGGATGACAGAACATAACCGCGGATTTCAAAATACGAAATTTCCAATAAAAGCGCTTTCCAAGTGCCACCAACCGTTAGTTTCTTACTCAATATACTATTCTCATTACCTACAGACATTTTGAACCAGAATTTCAACAATAAAAGTTTTTCAATTTTTTTGCAAAAATCCCTGATGGTTAGTCTTACTGATTTTGAGCGGATAAAATTTATTGTCACAGATTCGGAATGTTTCGATTATTTTGCATTATTGATGTAATTTTGAGTCGATCAGCGTTTAAGTTGTTGCAATATGTTGCCTCGTTCGCCAGTAATCCAAGTTGGATGACAGAACATAACCGCGGATTTCAAAATACGAAATTTCCAATAAAAGCGCTTTCCAAGTGCCACCAACCGTTAGTTTCTTACTCAATATAATATTCTCATTACCCACAGACATTTTGAACCAGAATTTCAACAATAAAAGTTTTTCAATTTTTTTGCAAAAATCCATGATGGTTAGTTAGCCTTACGGATTTTGAGCGGATAAAATTTATTGTCACAGATTCGGAATGTTTCCGCGGATTTCAAAATACGAAATTTCCAATAAAAGCGCTTTCCAAGTGGCACCAACCGTTAGTTTCTTACTCAATATACTATTCTCATTACCTACAGACATTTTGAACCAGAATTTCAACAATAAAAGTTTTTCAATTTTTTTGCAAAAATCCCTGATGGTTAGCCTTACTGATTTTGAGCGGATAAAATTTATTGTCACAGATTCGGAATGTTTCGATTATTTTGCATTATTGATGTAATTTTGAGTCGATCAGCGTTTAAGTTGTTGCAATATGTTGCCTCGTTCGCCAGTAATCCAAGTTGGATGACAGAACATAACCGCGGATTTCAAAATACGAAATTTCCAATAAAAGCGCTTTCCAAGTGCCACCAACCGTTAGTTTCTTACTCAATATACTATTCTCATTACCTACAGACATTTTGAACCAGAATTTCAACAATAAAAGTTTTTCAATTTTTTTGCAAAAATCCCTGATGGTTAGTCTTACTGATTTTGAGCGGATAAAATTTATTGTCACAGATTCGGAATGTTTCGATTATTTTGCATTATTGATGTAATTTTGAGTCGATCAGCGTTTAAGTTGTTGCAATATGTTGCCTCGTTCGCCAGTAATCCAAGTTGGATGACAGAACATAACCGCGGATTTCAAAATACGAAATTTCCAATAAAAGCGCTTTCCAAGTGCCACCAACCGTTAGTTTCTTACTCAATATAATATTCTCATTACCCACAGACATTTTGAACCAGAATTTCAACAATAAAAGTTTTTCAATTTTTTTGCAAAAATCCCTGATGGTTAGCCTTACTGATTTTGAGCGGATAAAATTTATTGTCACAGATTCGGAATGTTTCGATTATTTTGCATTATTGATGTAATTTTGAGTCGATCAGCGTTTAAGTTGTTGCAATATGTTGCCTCGTTCGCCAGTAATCCAAGTTGGATGACAGAACATAACCGCGGATTTCAAAATACGAAATTTCCAATAAAAGCGCTTTCCAAGTGCCACCAACCGTTAGTTTCTTACTCAATATAATATTCTCATTACCCACAGACATTTTGAACCAGAATTTCAACAATAAAAGTTTTTCAATTTTTTTGCAAAAATCCATGATGGTTAGTTAGCCTTACGGATTTTGAGCGGATAAAATTTATTGTCACAGATACGGAATGTTTCGGTTATTCTGCATTATTGATGAAATTTTAAGTCGATCAGCGTTTAAGTTGTTGCAATATGTTGCCTCGTTCGCCAGTAATCCAAGTTGGATGACAGAACATAACCGCGGATTTCAAAATACGAAATTTCCAATAAAAGCGCTTTCCAAGTGCCACCAACTATTCTCAATGTACTATTCTCATTATCTACAGTCATTTTGAACCGGAATTTCAACAATAAAAGTTTTTCAATTTTTTTGCAAAAATCCCTGATGGTTGTTAGCCTTACTGATTTTGAGCGGATAAAATTTATTGTCACAGATTCGGAATATTTCGATTATTTTGCATTATTGATGTAATTTTAAGTCGATCAGCGTTTAAGTTGTTGCAATATGTTGCCTCGTTCGCCAGTAATCCAAGTTGGATGACAGAACATAACCGCGGATTTCAAAATACGAAATTTCCAATAAAAGCGCTTTCCAAGTGCCACCAACCGTTAGTTTCTTACTCAATATAATATTCTCATTACCCACAGACATTTTGAACCAGAATTTCAACAATAAAAGTTTTTCAATTTTTTTGCAAAAATCCCTGATGGTTAGCCTTACTGATTTTGAGCGGATAAAATTTATTGTCACAGATTCGGAATGTTTCGATTATTTTGCATTATTGATGTAATTTTGAGTCGATCAGCGTTTAAGTTGTTGCAATATGTTGCCTCGTTCGCCAGTAATCCAAGTTGGATGACAGAACATAACCGCGGATTTCAAAATACGAAATTTCCAATAAAAGCGCTTTCCAAGTGCCACCAACCGTTAGTTTCTTACTCAAACTACTATTCTCATTACCCACAGACATTTTGAACCAGAATTTCAACAATAAAAGTTTTTCAATTTTTTTGCAAAAATCCATGATGGTTAGTTAGCCTTACTGATTTTGAGCGGATAAAATTTATTGTCACAGATTCGGAATGTTTCCGCGGATTTCAAAATACGAAATTTCCAATAAAAGCGCTTTCCAAGTGGCACCAACCGGTAGTTTCTTACTCAATGTACTATTCAACAATAAAAGTTTTTCAACTTTTTTGCAAAATTCCCTGATGGTTTTAGCCTTACTGATTTTGAGCGGATAAAATTTATTGTCACAGATACGGAATGTTTCGGTTATTCTGCATTATTGATGAAATTTTAAGTCGATCAGCGTTTAAGTTGTTGCAATATGTTGCCTCGTTCGCCAGTAATCCAAGTTGGATGACAGAACATAACCGCGGATTTCAAAATACGAAATTTCCAATAAAAGCGCTTTCCAAGTGCCACCAACTATTCTCAATGTACTATTCTCATTATCTACAGTCATTTTGAACCGGAATTTCAACAATAAAAGTTTTTCAATTTTTTTGCAAAAATCCCTGATGGTTAGCCTTACTGATTTTGAGCGGATAAAATTTATTGTCACAGATTCGGAATGTTTCGATTATTTTGCATTATTGATGTAATTTTGAGTCGATCAGCGTTTAAGTTGTTGCAATATGTTGCCTCGTTCGCCAGTAATCCAAGTTGGATGACAGAACATAACCGCGGATTTCAAAATACGAAATTTCCAATAAAAGCGCTTTCCAAGTGCCACCAACCGTTAGTTTCTTACTCAATGTACTATTCTCATTACCTAGACATTTTAAACCGGAATTTCAACAATAAAAGGTTTTCAATTTTTTTGCAAAAATGATTTTGAGTTGATAAAATTTAGTAATACAAATTTGGGGTTTTGTCTGACAAATATTTTTTCAAAAATTTATTAAATTTTTTTTTTTTTGATTTGTTTAAATTTTTTATTTAAATATATAATTTTTATTATTTTTTATATAATAATGAAATTTTTTGTTTTTTATTTATTATATAACGTGAGAAAAACTGTTTTTCTTATATAAAGTTTTTAAATTTTCTTTTTGATTTTATCTTTTTTTTTTAAATATAATTTATTAATTAACATATAAAGACATCGTATTTTTTGTTTAATTTCTTTGTTCATTTTCTTTGTATGTTTGTTGTTTTTCTATAATTATTATGTGAACGAGCCTGGCCCGAAATTGTATAATTAGCATACACATTGCACAGAAATGTTTCTACAAACTCGAACATTTGCCACGTCCACGTTCAGCAGAGTTCAAAATTTCTGGCTCTGTATGTAGCATATTATTATGTAAAAATGTAATATTTATAATGTAATAAAAACTTTAATTTCTTTATTTTATAATAGCAAAATATTTTCCTTTTCTTTAATTTCATTTTTCAATATATGTAATAAAAAAATCGTACAAAAAATATATTTTATAATTATTATTTTATTTGTTTTTTTTAAATTTTTTTTTTGTTTATATTTAAGTTTTTATTTTCTTGTGTTTTTGAAAGATGCATGTTTGTAAAATTAATAATTAAAAAAAATAAAAAACAAAAAATCTGGGGTTTGTTTCTTCTACGCAATTCATCGTAATTTCAATGTTTCAACTCCTTGCCCTTAGCTACACTTCTCATGTTGGGACCGCTTTCAGCTCGCCGCTTCCCACTTTATATTCGTAAGCTCAAATAACTGAAGCATAGCTCACATTGCTTAAAAAGTATAGCTCGAGTACAACGAGCCTTAAATTTCCATTTAAACACTGAGAAATTTTGTTTAGGGGATCATTTGAGAGGAGATAATATAAGATAAAAGATAGATAATACAAAAAAAAAAAGTGATAGAGAGAAGTTAAAAAAAAACAATAAATGAAAACCAATATTGTTTAGTCAAGTGTCCGAGGACCATCGATCGGCATTGTATGCAAAACCTCGTCGAGCAATTGAAGCGCGCGATGTAAGTGTACTTCGACCCAGCACGGAGTGTCTTTTATCGATTGCCGTGGATAGTCCGGACCCCAGCCCTTCACAAAGCTTAAGCGTAATATACACAATCGTCTTAAGTCGTCGACACCAATACCGGCGGCCGCCGTAAGATTTCCAATATTACGTGGTGTTGCCCCCATTGGTGAACCGGGTATCCCGGCTACAGCCGCTGCTTGAGCCGCAGCTGCTGCTTGTGCATTTGATGCTAGCGATTGCATTTGTAGATGGCACTGTCTCAAATCAAATACTTTAATACATGCAGACGGATAGATTTTATGTACTGCATCGCCCGGAGTACGTCCCGCTTCGCGATCCAAATAGTAGCTTTGAACGAATACTGAATGGTCACTTAGACATCGTAACCAAACGTCACCTTCACCGCGCAAATCCAATTGCACCCCCTTACCAATATGCAAACGAGCACGCTCACTCTGCTCTGTTCGATGTACGTTACTTAGAGCACCCAAACAAAAACGATTGCCACCCGACGGATCCACATACCCATCAATGATCACATTTGGTTTACTCGATGGGACTTTAAATGTTTCACCGACTTGAGTATCAAGCTCAAAATATGCGATAGAACACCAGTATTCGGGCGCCGGTTGCCGTGACAACAATCTCGGGTGGCCACTTACATCTTGCGATTGGCCACCATTATGCGGCCAATAGGGTACATGATGATTCCGTGGATCTGGTGGCTGCATCGATTGGGTATATGTTAGTGTATTCGAACCCGTCCATGTACCACCGTGCGGTGGTGATGTAAATTGGGGCGGTACGATTTGAGGATTAGCTGAGACATAACCATTTTGACCCTGCTGCAAATGTGGCGACAGCGGTGATGCCTGTGATGACACTAGATTGTTTGATAATTGCTGATCATTGGCGGCCAATGTTGGATCAACTTGATTATAGTAACTTGGTTGAGGTGGCTGTTGCTGTGCTGCTGATTGTTGTGATGATTGGGAGTCATTCTGCGATTGTACCACATTACTGGGTTGTGCTTGTTGCGGCTGCTGGGTCGTTGGTGGCCCTAAATAAAAGATATAGGATTTTAGTAACGCATTCTAACTGAAAAATATTATTCACAACAAAATAAAATAAAACTAAATAAGAAAAACTTCAAGTCTCACAATGTGATAAATTTGGTAATCGTGGTGGTAACTGTTGCGGTTGAGGCGATGGCGTCATCCATGCTGCACTTCTCGGTGGTGTTGGTGTTCCCGTATCGCTTGGTTCTATTTTAGGAATTTGTCTACCTTGTGCGGAGCCTTGCTGTTGCTGCACCACAGATTGTGGCGCGGGTGCTTGCGTCTGTTGTGGCGGGGGATACAATGATACAGGATTTGGCCCTAATATTTGGCCGCAACATATAGTCAATGTCAAAATCAAAAATAAAATGAAAATAAACAATACCAAAATAAAAATCCGTCTAAATAACCAAAGGAAATGACAAATTTACCGGTAAACTTACCCGGGGGACAGGCTTGATAACCATATCCTGGATTTGGTATTGCTTGTGGATGGTGTTGAATCGTACCCAATTCATTGCCATCTAGATCCATACCACTTGGTATTGCACCACCAGCCGAATACTCATCTTTAACAATTCGGCTGGGACCAGACTGCAATGTGAGACCGGACAAATCAATACCAGGCGATACGACCCTTTCGTAGTGATAGGGATTAACACAGACAGAATCACATTTTAGATCGAATGCAAATTGGCAATACTTTGCATGTTTCAATTCGTTTTTATGAAGATCAGGCCAACGCCAAATTCGCGCATAAATAACATGTGGAAATCCTTTGCGGCCGGCCACCTGTAAACGGCCATCAAGGGTTCGCTGTATTGTAACACATTTCGACGGGTGTGCCCCATTTGTTGTGATCGCTGTAATCAATGAATCGAGCTCATCCCGTTTCTCTTTTAATTTCTTAACCAAACTTTCGATAGCTCGTTTCGCAAATCCCTCACTCTCGCCCCCCTGGCGATGGCACATCAACGAGTGTACAATACTTAGACATGCATCGGCGGAAGTTGGTGCTGTGGTCGGCGGCGGTGGTGGTAGCGTATTCATATCTTAAACAATTTAAAACGTAAAATAATAAAAAAATTTGAAAATTTAAGGCCGATGTGTTACTCACTTTCTTGTGTCGGAACATTAGCCACATAGATATGAGCTCCGTTTGCCAAACCTACCATCCCTGTAAAATCCTGGGTGATTGGCCCCAGGTTATTTCTTTCGTCCACTTTTATTTGTCTATATTTTCAAACACAAATAAAACTTTTCTTCCTGCTCGTTTTTCCACCTAAAATTGTCTTGTTCTCGGTATTATTTTCCTTATTTCGCTTCTAGGCAATTTTCTTTATTATTTCACAGAAACGAGTAGATCAACTATAGTTTTATTATAATATGTAGAGTTTATCTCTCTTACACGTTAAACAAATATAAAAATAAAAAACAACAAAAACAGCAAAAAAAAATTTTCTTCCAACACAGAAATTCAATTTTCCCAAACTTTAATAAAACATAAAAACTAATGTAAAACCTACTAAACTATATAATCACACTTTAATTACTAAAATTAAGGTAAATAAATTTATATAAAATAATCTGTCTGATCAAAACTTTTTGTATTTTGTAAGAAAATTTTCTTGTAAGAAATAATGGCGAATTATAGCTTCTTTGAATTACACACACACTTCTATAACCTATAATATGAATAGGTTAGAAAGAGACAAACGTATAATTGTTTTTGTTTAAAATCTATCTAAATCAGAGTCATCGGGCTATACTAAATTGAAATGTCAAATTTAAAAATTTTATAGTATAGTCGGATTCCTGTACACCATCGAAAATACCCTTCTAACAAAAAAATGTAAACGCTAAATTCTTTACGAAAACGTAAACTTTACACGTACGCCCCTTTACAACGGAATACCAATACACGGGTCCATAATGAGCCTCGCCACACTTTAATTCTTTGGTCGTGATTCAATGATTTCAAAAAATCAATCGGCGTCCACATTTGATTTCTTTGCACGTTTCTTTTTTTATGTATGTGCGTAAAATTATGTTTTTTGATTTATTCGTATTGTAAAAAATGTGTGTTATTTGCTGCGAAAACTGCTTCCTTGGTTGAAAAAATATATTTTTTGCACTCGAACTGCAAATTAAACTAAAATTAACCCAAAAACGACAAATAAACAACGTGTCCTTGAAAAATTTATTTTTGTTGTGCGAGAATCAAACAAAATGTTTGCTGAAAAAAGAATCAAGAATTTCCACGCCAAAAAATTAGTTTGTTGGTGAAGGGGAAGGGAACGAGGAAAGAATCACGACCAAAGAATCAAAGTGTTAAACCACGGAATTATTATCCCTTTTGCTGCCCACTAACACAATTATGTGGGTACGGCAAAAGTACCATGTAAAAAATTTATTTTTGTATGTAACTTGCATTAAGTTTTCGGAAACAGATTCTCGAATCTTTCCATAATTTGTCACATCTGAATCGAAGCTACTATGAACGTTTGGACTAAAATGTCTTTTACTCAACAATACTGTTAAAAATCAAAAATTTCAGGGCATACTAAGACTCCTCTCGCCAACTTGCAATTACCTTTCGCGAACATTAACCTCAACATCATTGGTCCGTTACCGATCGCTGATAATCAGCGATATTGTGTGTCATTAATAGATTGTTACACGCGTTGGCCTGAAGCCGTTCCTGTACCGTAACGTTTGCTGTTTATTCAACTTGAAAATAACGTTTTGGTGTTTCAGTCTTCATTGTTAAGGATCAGAGAGCCCAATTTGAATCCGAATTATTTCTCGAACTGTTAAAACTTGTTTTCAGCGTAAACGAACTACAGCCTATAACCCAAAGTGCAATGGCATGGTTGAACGATGTTATTGCACGCTTAAAGTCATTATCATGTAAATTATTTTTATTGAACATAGGCTCCAGTAAATATATTTTAATTAAGTAAAAGAGTTCGGTAGTAATTCAAAATTATTTTATTTAAATTCCCCGTTTTACCGGTTTTGGTGAGAACATTATCTTAATAGGTTTACACAAATCAATCTCAGGCCCCAATTTTACCGCCAAACATATTGTTACCTCAACTTGGGCTGCCTCCGTCCAAATTCCGTGCGATAGCAATACCGTGGTTCGTAATTTCCAATTGCAATCCTCTTCACCTTCGGCGGTAATAATACGTTTCATATCCTTAAAACGAGGAACCACAAAATATACATTTTGATCGGGATACTTGAGTCGCAGCCGTAAATCTTTCTTTTGGAATTCCTGTAGATTATCGAGCTGGGCAATCAACGGAACCGATGCAATTAGTCCAGCAGTAACTTTTACAACATTTTCGGATAAGTTAGCTGGAGATGGTTCTATAATTTCGACAGTACACATTTTAATCTGTAACGAAATACAAATAAGATTCTAATTCGTAGTTTATTATTTTCCCAACTTACATTCGTATTAATCTTCGGCAATAGAAGTGGCAAAGGTTTCTGCAAAAACGGTAGAATCTCACGATAAACACGACCCGGTTTTGGATCATTAATCGACGCAAGTTGATTTAAAATCGATACAGTAACCTCATCGGGAACCATAGTCGGATTATCCTGAAGGAAATTACTTAAATCTGAAGCGATGTGAAGAAGCAATTGGCATGGGGCCAATGCACTTTGTGATCGATCTTTTACAATGAGCACGATATGCAGTGCACTTGCTCGAAGACATACTTGTTTCACTAATAGCCAATCGTCTAGAGTAAATCCGGAAAACAGATTTTGAAGTTTGAGACACTTTCTTAGTAGCCGGGACTGGCCTTCCCGCGACGCAATTATCTGGTGATTATTTGAGATACCGGTTTGCAGCAATTCAATCGTTAACTGGGCACCCAAAAATGTAGCTGTAAATTTTGCAGTACCCATTAGTGATGGATCTATAGCGGCCAGTCGATCTAAATTATCTTGAGCCGCGGTCAACAATGCTCTGCGGGCACGAGTTGCTGAATAGGCCGCTTCAATATTTTGCAGTAAAGTTTCCAAAAATTGTAGACTACCAGTAGTTTCGGTTAATTTAAAATCTGTATCCGGCTGTCCTTGTAAAGGCAAATGTGGAACTAAATTCGGCATCGTATCGCGTAAATACCCGTAATGTTTCACAGTAGTTTCTGGAAAAAGAGACAACATTGCTGGCATGTGCTGTGCCGCATTGAACATCAGAATAAGGACACAGACATACGATGGATCCTCTACATCTTTTTCGGCACTATCAAAAAACGGATGATCATGAAGTAGGTGCGGAGTCAAAGAAGCACACAATTCTGAATGTTTTTGTCCCACTTTCTGAAGACATCCATACGCGGATAACTTATCTTCTGGATATTTGGATAGCACATCCAGTACTTTTTGGACAACCATTGTAAGACAATTTTGTGTTGATACTCGACAAGCCCCCAACATGATATGTAGCCCTTCTCTAATTTCAACCGCATAGTCCTCTAGCGCCGATAACATGGTTTCGAGTTGATCTTCCCGCAATATAATATGTTTAGAAATTGCTGTTAAGCTGTAGATGGAACGCAACCGTACACTTTCAATTTCATCATTGAACATGTCGACCAAAAAGTCTAAAGATGCAATCGCAAACTGCGAATTTATTAGTGCTAGGCGACACAGCGAGTCGACTGATGCGGTACGGACCTCTAAAAATTCATCCTCTAATCCATGTACTAAAGCACCGCATGCTCCTGAAGCCATCAAAGATACTGATTCAGTTTCAACCTCACCTTTAGGTGCATCATCAGCCCATTTTTTGCCAGTCGACCATTCCCCACTAGTGAAATTATGCATAGATCGTTCATGTAGACTTTTCTTACGTCTCAAATCACTCATCAGCTTCTTGTCGAGTGTTTGGTGTAAAAACTCTGAACTAACTTTAGTCATGCCACCCAAAAGCTCAGCCGCTTGGGTACGGACTTGCATAGACAGATCACAAAGTGTCGCACAAACTTTACTAAAAGCTGCATCGATTAGCCGTAACTCCGATTCAGAATCAGGGATTTGTATAATTTCATCCGGATGACGAAGCCCAAGTTCGTAGATTAGTTGTAATGCCTCTCGCCGTACACATTCATAATCATCTTGCAGAGCTTTTGTCGCCCGTGGAAATAACGAAGAGGGAAGCGGAACACCCCGTTTTCCTAGTAAAAGAATCGATGAAAATGCCTGAGCTCGAACCCGTGCATCTTGGGAGTCAGTGTACTGGCCAACAAGATCCAAAATTTTCTTTCCTATTTCAGGTGTTTGTGTTAGCGAACCTAACAAAAGAATGACATGCTTTTGTACATTATGGCTAGACGACGTCAATAGCGACTGCCCGTATTGAATAATTTTATTTATAATCGGAATCGCTGTTTGAGTTTTACCCATTTTGAGCATTACCAATATTACTTGAGACAAAACTTTTGCCGATTTTTCATTCTTGATCATTGAAATCAAATCGTCTATTAGACTACCAACTTCAATGTTTGGATCACTCGAAAAATTATCGTAGATCGATATAAGCTTCACTCGCACCGCAGATTCAGGTTCCTTTTTATAGTGTTCGTTAAGTTTCTTAAATAAATCAATCAGTTCGGCTTCGTTGACGGCCAGAAAATCTGAGATCTGGATGAGACACTCGAGCGCATCATTAGAATTCTGACAATTTTCCAGATCAAGTACGGCTTTATTTAGCGCAGTCAACGATTGTGAATCTGTACGTTTGGTAATACGAAGTTTTTTAATTTGCCGGGGCTCCTAAAATACGATTAAAATAAAAGATTATTCGTACCTAGAGTCGATCTAACCTCACAAAACTTACTTGAACAACAGTCGCAGAAATCTCGGAGTGAGATCTTTTGTGTGACAAAGACATTTTATTAATGTCTATTTCCACCAGATTATATATTTATTTTATTTAATATCATTAATCAGCATTTATTATTCTTGTTTATAAATTACAACTATTACTCACATACCATCCACCCAACAAACGAAAATAAAAATGTAAACGTCAAAATAACGTGCCATAAACATTAAATTCACAAACCATAAAAATATCGCATTTCCCCTTCCCATATGACTCATTTTTGACAAATAAAAATGACAAAACAAATCCATTGAATTGAAAACTCCCGTAGCCGTAGCCCGTACACAAATCAGAAGGTAGTTCGAAATAAAATTAAATTCACAAGTGTTTCTACAAATTCCGTCCTAAAATGGAGTGGCTATTCGGTAAGAAAATGTCTCCGGACGAAATGATGCGCAAAAATCAACGGGCCCTAAATAAAGCGATGCGTGATTTGGATCGTGAAAAAATGAAAATGGAACAGCAAGAGAAAAAAGTGATAGCGGATATTAAAAAGCTCGCAAAGGAAGGGCAGATGGATGCGGTTAAAATTATGGCCAAGGATCTTGTTCGAACCAGACGCTACGTTAAAAAATTCATGTTGATGAAGGCGAATATACAAGCCGTTTCTCTTAAAATCCAAACCCTTAAATCTCAGAACACAATGGCCGAGGCGATGAAGGGTAAATATTGGCAACGAACTTATATACACTAGTTATTTACTTGATCGTATTTTACAGGTGTAACCAAGGCCATGCAGAGTATGAACAAGCAAATGAATCTACCCCAAATACAGAAGATTTTACAGGAATTCGAAAAGCAATCCGAAATTATGGATATGAAAGAGGAAATGATCAACGATGCAATGGATGATGCGATGGACGAAGATGATGAAGAGGAAACTGATGCCGTTGTTTCCCAAGTACTAGACGAATTGGGTTTACAATTAAACGATCAACTATCTGGTTTACCACAAGCATCCGGTTCACTTTCGGTGGCTGGCAGTAAAGTTCCAAATCAAGCTGTAGCTATGGGCGGAGCTGCCGGCGCAGGTGGTCGAGGCCCAAGCGGAGGGGGCGGTGGCGGAGCCGCTGCTACAGGGGGTGCTGGTGCCACTACGCCAGTTTCCGACGCGGATGCTGATCTACAGGCACGATTGGATAATTTACGAAGAGAATAAATTTTGGTGAAATCGAATTGATTTGATTTTAATATACAAATTTTTATATTTTGAAATTATTTGCGATATAGTTACTGTTGTTCTACTTTATCCACTACAAACACGCTAATTTTATTTTTGTATATAGAAATATTTTTTGTTAAATAAAAAATAAATTAACTAAATGATGCTGCGAGCGCCTTAAAATTAAATTCAAGACTTTTAATCAAAATTTTGCATTCCAATATTAACGTAAATTTCAATATGCATTTATCAAAAACAGTTTAAACCAAATGTGTATGTATTATAGCATCCATCCAGGGGTTATTTATTGAGCAACAATTTTTAGTACAGGCGTATCATTTCCGGGCACAATGAAAAAACGTAACGTATGATTTGAACCAGAAAACGGGAATAACCTCCAGGTTTTCACATCACCAATTTTGAGTATTTCATGATGTTGAGTAACCTGCCACTGGATAAGCAGGGTTTAAAGGTAAAAATTCACCCCAAGTTTCCGCTGTAAATATGTGTATTATTACCTCTAATACCGGGTTTCCACCAAACGAACAGTTTAAAAAAACAGTTATGTTTTTGGAAAGCAACAGTTCTTTTTGTTCTATTTATCGAATATTAACGATGACGATGAGACCCAAAAAGAAGCAAAACGAGACATTGGGTTAGTTCTCTGTTAAAACGGGAAGTTAATGCCACACGAAAGACAACTTCCAAAGCAAGTATTTCAACGGAACTACAGAATTAATTACTTTATAATATCTCGAATCGAGATTGGAAATATTCCAAGAATTAAAAGTTACACAACTTCTAAGTAAAAATTAATTCCACCCGTGACAATGCATCGATGCGATACATTGCCGTGACCAGGATTCGAACCTGGGTTACTACGGCCACAACGTAGGGTCCTAACCACTAGACGATCACGGCTATTGGAATCTGGAAGTAACGAAGTTTAGACAAAATAAAAATCTGTATACCTATTTCCACTAAAAGTTGGTCAATCGCTTTCACTTTTTATCTTAATCTTATAATTACTTTCGTACATAAACCGTAACATTTTTTTCAATTTATGTGCTCTTTGTTAAACCGTAAACTGAAGAGACGATCACGGTCTCTAACTGCAGTTAGAACAGTTGTGGTCGTAGTAATGCAGGTTCAAATCGTAGTCCATTATTATAAACTGTAAACGAGATTCCTGTAAAAATTGCAAATGTCACTCTGGATAATGATGAATTTTAATAGTACTGCCCAGTTCTCAGTTGACTATAGGATAGAATTTGGTGTATAAGTTGAAAATGGGATTCCAATACGAGATACATTTGGGGCTCTACAAAATTGAATAGAACTAGGCCATTTCAACTGATTTTTTGCCCAATCTCTTTTGTATTATGAAAACTTTAATTGAAGTTAAGAAATCTGGACGTGCTCGAGCTTTTCTCGAGCACTTCCAGATTCTATAATGCTAATGGCTGAATTTTACACACTCGTTTTAAGTCCGTTTATTCTTAAAACAAGTGTGGCTATATATTACCTTGAATAAGATTTTACGGGTGAATAATTCAACCTACCCGAGGTGACTATGGGTAGTAGAATTTAATGGATCATAAGCAGAAAACTTCGATAAAACAATCCTCAATCCAATGTGAGACACACACCCGTGCCACAGCAAGCGGATCTGCTTTATTCATTAAACTTATTGCATATAGATAATAAAACAATAAAAACTATGAGGCGGTGCTGCTCCATACGAACAAGTCGCGAAGGACAATAAACACTTAGGGCATAGAGAAAAGTAATATAAACAGAGGTAAAGCTGCATACAAAATTTTGAAACAACTTTTTTAGATTGTAACCCCAAAATACAAACTCATTTTACGACTTAAATAATAAACTTAGAATATTCAACTCTTCGAATATTCATTTAGCGTTTCCTTCACTTTTCATATTGTTTTTGTTTTAATTTTTTTCGTTCAGATTATAATCGTAATTTTAAATTTAGTAAACATAAAACCGTATCGTGATCCCATATTTTACTATGAAAATATGCGTAAAATTTTTGTGTGCAGCTTTACTTCTGTTTATATTTATTTTTTTCTTTGCTTAGGGCCTACAACGACAGCTATTACGAAACTGTGAATTATAGCTTAAATCGTGTAGTGCATCCCAAGAAGCTAACGGTCTAATATGCAAAGATAACATTTTCACACCTTCTGCAACCTCCATTAAACATTAAGTGACAAGTTTAGACCGGAAGGGTAAGAAGAAATTAAGACTGCAATAAGCAGAGTCATTCTTAAGACTCTGCTTTGACAGAATGCAAAATTAAAATCAAGGAGAGACTTTTTCCAATGAAGGGTAAACGAAGCCGATCAGACTATTCTTCGAAATGATCGAAGTACCAATGATGTAGTTGATGAAACCAATGACCAACAACAGCCTTGTCAGGTTGGCAATCATCGGCTATCAGGTTGGCAATCACCGACTAACATTATCCCGAGGTTTCTCTAGAAACGACTGAAAGGTTCAAGACCACATCATTCGGTTGCAAAGCTCCCCACTTATATCTTAAGTCCAAGTGGGCTGTGGAATGTAAAATACAGTTGACCGTTAACTGCTTCCAACGTTAAGCCATCAGACATTGTAAACTTAAAAATGATCGTGGAGGACAAAATCCCGCGCAACTAGTTTTTCTTCATCTACCTGCCATACTGCAGAAACAAGCGGATCATAAAATAAGCCGGGTCCTGTAACCGTAAATTTTGACGTAGAATATTCTTTCCCGGGGATGAGGATGATCTCCCCCCGGCAGTAATCGTACAGAGCTTTAGCAATTATTATAAAGCTCATCATTAAAAAAATGTTCTTCGGGTGCTATAAAAATTCACACTAACTGAAGAGGCGAGTAACTTTTTGAATAATAACACATATTTTATGGCGAATAAGATCGATAAGCGCGTTGTACATCTGGACAATTTTGTTTAAAACTGGACTTAGGCTTTGTAATCCCATAATTCCCATGCATAGTCGAAATTTAGGAATTTTCGGATTCTCTCCATTCCCACCACATTTACGAGTTATCACCGTTTTGAGGAACGTGCGAAAATTCTTGGCCTGTATACTCGCAATTTCTGTTTATTAGATTATAGAAGACTATATAGTTCACTTTCATTGCTTCCGTCCAACATTAGCGCATATAGGACCAAACACTTGGCCAAACACATAATCAGCCACCTATGTGAACTCGAAAGCTACCAGTTGGGATTTGGTACAATCTAAACCTAATCAAATACTTCAATTATATTTTCGACTATTTCAAAAACAAATTTTTAACATATTACTAACATTTAGCAAGCAGGTTCAGGGTTCTAGCCCTTTGATCTTAAAAGCTATAACTGAATATTAGAAAAATTGAAAACATTGGCTAAGAAAAACAAATCTAATAGGGTGATTGCTAATTTCTTTAAATGTTCGGTTTTTATGAGAGACGCAGCTGCATACGGAAGACTCATGTCCAACAATAAATTTAATTGGTGGTGTTATCTCTCGACGGAGCGTGTAACCACTAGAGAGCGCTTCCTTAAGGTGGCGGGAGAAAATAAAATATTCCCCGCGGATCAAACCCAAAGATCAATGCAATTGAAAACGCACTGAAAGGAAACATTTGCTCTGGTGAAAACCAGGTTTTACTCTGGAACGTTCATTCTTCTCAAAGAACGGTTCTATAGATTCTGTGGAGAGCCAACTGTTGCAAATAGAAGATCAAAAAAATCAAAAACATAGATAATGTATCAGAGGATGATGATTTTGCCACAGGCTTCTTGTATAAAACTCTGCGTCTGGAAAGAATAGAAAGAATGATTCTTATAGAAAGTTTTAAACAATTAGAAGCCAGGACTCAAGATCTGAAAAACTGTCACCATAAACCTAATATGTACATTTCCAAACCGGTACAGCATGAAAGTATTATACGACGGGCTTAGATGAAATAGATAGGGATGTTGGTTGGAAACTGACGAAAACATTGAAGAAGATAAAAAGGTGCAACAAACAAAATCATTACCAGTAATTGTAAATAACATTGAAAACTATCACGACACATCAAAGTGCATGGATTCAAATCAGATTATCAGAAAAAATTGCTGAACAGTGGAGATCTGAAAGTAAATGTTCCCGACGTAAATAACTACAGAAAACCTTACCCTTTCGCTTAATGAGAAGGGTTATACATGGTACTTGTACGAGGACGATTAGTCTCGTTCAATAACTGTTATAGTTAGAAAGGTGCGTCCATCGTGCTTGCCAGATTAAATAAAAGGAAACTCCCACGTTGTTTATATTAACATTCGATAAAGAGGAAGATATAAAAAATATTTATGAAATTAGATATATCTTAAATATGAAGACAGAGATTCGAGCCCTAATAATACCAAGGATCATTCCCGAATGCAAAAGATGCCAGTTATATGGACATATTCATATAAGTATTACAATAGACCCAATATTACAAAGAAATGTAAAAAATCCCAGAGAAAATTCAGCAAAGTTTGTGAGCTATGGCAAACCACACAGCTACAGAGGCTGTATAGTTGCCAAAGAACTTAAGAAGATGCGAGATGAGAAAGAAATATTAAAAGATAAACCTATAGAACTAACAAACCCAAAGGAAACGGAATCAAACCTATACATACCAAAGACATCAAAGTAGAGTCTATATGGCGAAATTGTTAAAAATGGAACAAAAATAAAAAACGGCTATTGGGCCAACTATAGATGCAATAAAAAAAAATAACAGAAATAACGTAAGAAATGAAAACAAAAAATTATTATATGTACCAATTTGACTTTTCGGCTATAGATTAACTTAAAATATTAATTTCATTCAAATATTTCATGTAATATTTTTTAATGTATTTGCTAAAATATTGAGTGAAACTACAATAGTTTTGAGTATAAACGTATTATATCTCAATTATAAAAATTATTTATATGCGGTTTAAATTACCGCAATTCGATAAATTATTTTTTTAGGTTAGCTTTAGAAAAATACAATTCTACAGTGTAGTGAAAATTATTTTTGATTTTATATTCATATTAGTATACGTGTACATGAATATTTTATAAATAGAAAACATAAAATGCACTAATAATCCCAAATTCTCATACATATATAAAATAATAAACATGCATATTACATGCAACGCACAAAAATTTGTTTGAGTTTTGTTGTTGTAATCGTTAAGTTTTTTATTTCCGGACGAAAATTTTCGCTCTGCTATTCTTTTTAAGTGACAGCAAAATAAAACGCAATTTCTGTTATAGTTTTTATTTTTGTTATTCTTAGTATGGGCGAATACATATAAATGCTATCTCTCGCTCTCTTACGTTATATTTTTTATTTATTTTATTCTATCTATAGTTCCCCCTTATGACCGCTATAGTCAAATGTTGAAAAATATTTAGACAGAATGAACGAATAAGAGCAGAAACAAAACAAAGCTATTGGATCAATTATCCAAAAATACAGAAAACGAGAAAACTGCGTCAGGATAGCTCCTGCAATAAAAACATAAAAATGAATTGTATTAGATTATTAGCATCGAATTGCAAATGCTCTTGGAGCAGCAGATAACTTACAAGAAGGATTCGACTCGATCGCTAACCATTTGTTCATAATGCTCACTCTCGGCGACAAAAAAAAAACAATCCTACCCTGATCAATACATGTACAGATTGAGAAGGATTCAAAGAAGAACTAAATAATAGAATAAAGATGAATTTTGAGGAACAAAAAGAAGGAATAATTGGATGAAGAAGTATGGAAAAGTTCATGATAGACATACGATACAACAGCCAGCATGGAATAATACACGCGAAATCTAAAGGATATTAAAAGGTACAAATTACCGAAAATAAATTAGAAACCTAGTTGCAGAAAAACAAAAATTCAGAAAGAAATGGAAGCTTTAGTAGGATGCCTATACGTGCCCAATAAGGAGACAAATAAAGAATATAAAAAAAGAAGCATCAAACTCGTACCTAAGATCATTATCATACAGATTCCACCTATAATAGCAAGCAATGAAAGTTGGACAAGAAGCAATGAATAAAAACCAGAAGCCTTTGCTCTGAAACACAAAAGCGTCAGGATTTGACATCATAGGATTAACACGTGAAAAAAAGAAAGTTTTTTCAGCAGCCTTCTGCTCTAGACATGGCTCATGCTTTTGACATAGTCTGGCATGACGTGTAATTATAATACTTAGGCAAATTTGACCACCACAATTCTGACACCTTCTTGAATCCAAACATCACAGACAGACACTTTCGTGTTAAACAGGAACAAGCATATTCATAAATTAAAGAGATCAAAGCTGGAGTGCCACAAAGGATTGTCTTAGGACCAGTACTATAACTTCTTTACATAAGCGATCACTTCTCGGTCGTTGAAGTGTATAGACGTGTTCTGTTTTGTTTTAAACTAATAAAAAAAAAATATAAGATAAAACAAAAGGGAAAAATCTAAAATACAATAAAATTTTGTTATGGTGTTGTGCGATTTATGGCAGCAAGGTTAATTGCGTATTAACATAATTGTGCTAGTTCAAACTGTCTATAATTACTATAAACCGCGATATTTCTAGGTACAGAATTGTGATATCAAAGTAGAAACTGTGATAAATTTGCATACTCGTATAGCTGCAGTTCAGAATGAACCGTTATTTTACAATAACATCATTTAATTTGTTCGTATTTGTGTTAGTTCAAACATTAATAACTGTAAACTGTGATATTTTTACGTAATTTGTGACAATTCAAACAATCTGTGATAAATTGTTCATAGCTGATTTAATTTCATTCAATTACAATGTCTTGTAACTCGTGCCGCAAAAAAAAATTTCCGCTACATTTACGGACATCGTTTCATGTAATCTCTGTGATTGCCAATTTTGTTTCGATTGTAGTGCAGCATTTGCTTTATCGGCAACTGCTGCATATCCTTGATTACAAACAAAACATGTCCAAGATTTTAAGGAAAATTGATGTGATAGTGGACAAAGGCGCAGACAATTTGGACTTAAAGAAAATTGAATCGTTCAAAACCGTAGATTAATTAACGCATTGACAAATAAACTTGCTGATGATAATTCCAACCCGACAACATCTGCTAAAGTGGTTAAGTCTAGCTCCAATATTCATGATGTATCGACGCCGCCGGAAGCTATTGTAGGGACGGGGCCTCTCAAAGACTGCGTTTTGGGCAGCTCACTAATGTTCGTTTCATTTAAAATTGGTTTGACGGATTCTGATTTTGGCCTGCTTAACAATTCTGATGTCAAGCAGATTCTGGTGCTATAATCCACCCATTTACAAATTATTCACGCACATCAAAAAACCGGATTGTGGCCACGTTTCAACAGCCAAAGTAACTACTGCATTAAACAATCAGTTTAATTTATCAATGACCGTCGCTTCATCGGGCGTGTAACGAAATCTCGGTTTTCAAAATCTCGGTTTGCCAAAATTTCGGTTTTTTTCTAAATCTCGGTTTTCAAAATCTCGGTTTTCAAAATCTCGGTTTTAAAAATCCCGGTTTTCAAAATCGCGGTTTTCAAAATCCCGGGTTTCCTTTCATCTAGTTCTAATTGCACAAAATAATTAATAAAGTTTTTTAATTGCAAGGTTTGGTACTTACAATATCTAGGTTTGAATTTCTAAAATTTGGCATGTGGGAAAATGGGACTCTTGAATAATTTATTGACAAAATTCAAAAATGAGTTTGCGATAAAGTTCTAGCTAATATCGATGAAATTTGGATGGAGGGCTAAGTGCCCGTGAGAGTTATCGAAGCCGTCTCTACAATTATTGCATTTCAAAATGTTGCTTTAACAAAATATTGTTTTTTTTATTAATCTTGCAACTACAAAATGTTGTAAATACCAAATCTTGTACTTAAAAAACTTTATTAATTATTTTGTGAAATTAGAACTAGAAGAACGGAAAACCGGGATTTTGAAAAACGAGATTTTGAAAACCGAGATTTTGAAAACCGAGATTTTGAAAACTGAGATTTCGTAGTACACCACGCTTTATCCAATACCATCAACGCTTTCACTTCTATCTACTATCACAATGCATCCAGTATTCGAGGTAAAACCAGGGATTTCCGCTAAGGCATACTTGCCAATGATTTTGATGTTATAATAATCAGCGAGACCTGGATTACGATCAATATGTTATCCGAAGAGTACTTTCAATCTGACTATGTCGGTCATATAAAGGACAGATATGATTTTGACACCAGAGGCGGTGGTGTTTTAATTGCTGTAAAGAATTCAGCTTTCAATGACGTGATCGCCTGCCAACCTTGCTTTGACGTCATTGCCGTTCGCATCAGACTAGCTTACAATATCTCAAATGTCTACAATACGTTTATCAACTACATCGACTAGGGCGACTTTCACTTACCCGGTATATCTTGGAACGATGTCAACGGTGCGTTCTCTTCATCCTCAACTGATGAGAAAGCATTGACTATTAACGATTGCAACAGTCGAGGGAAATTCCTAGACCTGCTATTTGCCAAAGATGTCTTCGGCATTTATCACACACCAATTCTGATAAATATTTTTTATACTAAATGTAAAACTAATTATTTTCTCAATGATTTGCACTTTAATTTTAGAATGACCGACTATGCATCCTTGAATGAATTTCTCAGTACTGCAGCAATGAGCCGGGAGTGGTATCGAGAGACATGTTCCGCGGGTTATCAATAATAAATCCGGCTTTTGTGAGCTATGATATAACACCGAGTTGATGGTGCTCGAGAAACGACGCAACAAGTTTCATTCTCTGTACAGGCTTTACGGCGTAGATTACTATCCCGATTTTGTCAAAGTCCGCAAGGAATTTAAGACTATCGATTGGTTCCTTTACGTAGTGCAAATCGAGCAAGTTTTGACATCTAGTCACAACAAATCTTGGAACTTCATTAACAGTAGAAGAAAAAGGTATCTGGTTTTCCGCCGAATATGTCTTACCACGCCAGTCAGCCATCTGATATTTGCAACTTGCTTGCTAAACTCTTTGCATCGGTCTACAAGCCGCTTCGGTCGACAGACACCGGGTCTCCTACTATTTTCACCTCTATTGTATTTGATCATTTCAAATTTACCGAACAGGAGGTTCTGGATCAAATGCTCCTTCTCGACGTTAGTAAGGGAGCGGATCACGGCAGTCTTCCACTGATCCTATTCCAACGTTATGCTGTAAGTCTGGCGCCTTCAGTTACCTTCTTGTTTAACGAAAGCCTTCGTCGTGGTTTTTCCCCAGATCTCATTTGTTCATCCAATTTTCAAGGCGAGTAATAGAAGTGAGGTTAGTAATTATCATGGGATAGCCATCCTCTCTGTCTTACCCAAACTGTTTGAGTCCATGGTTCACAGAGTATTGCACTTCCATACCAAGACTTTTATTTATCCTTTTCAGCATGGATTTTATGCCGGTAGGTCTACCGGGTCTCTTTTTGTGGTCATTTATTTGACAGTCTAACCTCCAAGCAACAGCTTGACGTTGTCTATACCGACTTCGCAAAGGCTTTCGATGTGATTGATCACTCTATTCTTATTAGCAAGTTGGAGAGTCTCAATTATCATTTCATTCCCTTCGACTGGTTGCGTTCTTTTCTTACCTCTCAGATCAATCCGTTAGGATTCTGGATTCTTTCTCCCCTTTATTTCGGGTGCCATCCGGCGTGCATCAGAGTAGCCCACTGTTATTTTCATTATTTATCAAAGACATTGTAAAACGTTTTAAGTTTACCAACTGCCTGCGCTTCGCGCACATGAAGATTTTCACCCAGGTTTCTAGCGTGTTAAACTGCAAAATGTTACAAGATGACTTAAACCGATTTTGCAGTTGGTTAATTAACAACATACTTCCTTTAAACGAGAGTGAATGCAAAAGTCTTTCTTTCTTCCGTATCAGCTCCCCTGTTTTTTATCAATATCAACTGTTCAACGAAACCATTGATTGGGTTGAGTTCATTTCGGATCTTGGCGTGATCTTTGAATCTGATGCTACACTTACCAGACATGTTAACGCCATTATTTCAAAGTCGTAAATTAGCTTGGTTTCATTAAACGAAACTGCAAGGACTTTAGTGACATCGTTATATGTCTGCATCTCATGTTTGGTCTATACCACTGTCATTCTGAGAGGATTGAGAGTATCTAGAAACAGTTTATTTTGTTCGCGCTACGACGTTTACCATCCATGCGTTATGTGGATTACATTCTACCGCCTTATCAGAATCGATGTAATCTTTAGAAGCTGCAACGTCTAGATAATCGCCGAGATGTAGCTTCAGCGCTGTTTGTGCGTGATATCATTAATTCCCGTGTCGATTGTATCGAGTTACTAGCACGTATCAACTTGTATGCTCCCGAACGTCGGATGCGTCAACGCGATGGAGCTTTATTCATCGACCGAGCGGTAATGAACTTCGGTCTTTCTGATCTAATTCCGAGGATATCGCGGGCATTTGACAAGGTCTATGAAGCTTTTGATTATCACTTGTCGAGAGATTCATTTAAGAAAGCTTTATATAATCTTTTATAGTCGAGCTTATATGCCGTAATTTTTTACCAATTGTTTTGTTGTGCCGATTGTAGTCACTGTAGGCACCATTTATAAATAAATAAATAAATAATACAACAATGGATATATTTGCTGGGACGCCGCTATTATCTGTACTAAATATTGTCCTATTATCACATGCTAACCATATGAACGTATGATATTAAGCTGGGGCTTGTACTAAACTGAGTAACCTGAATACCATCCAAAGATTGCAAAATAAAGTAGTGCGAACGAGGTAATCAAAGCAGCACGGAAACCGATCGTAGTCAGATGATGAAAAATTCCTTTTGAAAAGGAAAATAAGAACAAAACTAATTGAGTGTGCTTTCCTTGCATAAACATTCTTCATTCAACTTTATTGAAGAAGTACCAGAAGAAATGTTATATTGCTTATGTCGTCAAACACAAATAAGTTGATCTTTGATTTAAAGCCTTTGATACCCAAACAGAGCCCTATAAGGTGAAAATCCTATTGATATATAAGTCGAGGATGTTAACGCCGTATCGATGTCAGTTAAGTGCTCATCCCACATTCGATGGTCAGATGTTATATAGGTCCGAATCGTATTCAACACAGATCGGAGAGTACACCGGCATTCTTTCGTGTTTCATGCCATATACTGAGCATAAATCTTGAAAGTCCTGACTTATGAATTGTGATCCATTATCTAAAAAGATAATATCTGGGCGACGTAATTGGAAAATTAAATTCTCATTAATTTTCAAAAACTAATAAAAAAATTTTATTATCTGGACGGCCTTTTAGTGATTTTCTCAAACTTCGAGGAATACGTAGAATTGCTTGTTATATAGTTGCCGCCAAGCCATTTCTACATGACGCAGATTAAGTATCTCGACTTCGTAGTCGGTGAAACGACATCAGCAACGATCCAGACAAAGTGGATGCTATTGTGAATTTTCCTAAAAACGTCAAACAAGTTCGTCGCTTCCTAGGAATAGCAGGTTGGTAGCGGCGATTCATTCCCCGCTAGGCCGAACTTACCATCCCAATCACGGTCACCGATCTATGTACGGCTCCAGGACTCACCAACCCCGACTATGATAACCGATTCTATATATACGATGCGACGCGAGTATGGAAGGAGTGGGTGAGATTTTATACCAGTTAAATGAAGATAACTCCGAACAACCAATATCTTATTTCTCTTATAAAAATTTAATCCGGTACAAAAAAAATTATACCACAACGGAATTAGAATGTCTGGCGGCAGTAATGTCAATCAAAAAAAATCCCAAGTTTGAGCCTAAGGCTAAAAATTTAAACATCGAAGATGGGGCTTGAAATTTTGCTTAATGCCTAAATAAAAAAGCTTAAGCCTACTGATTTGTTTTAGGCTAGAGTACTTGGATTTATATAGTAAAAATAAAAAATAAAAAAGTTTGAGCCCAAAAATTGATTTTCGGCGCACCAGCGTGTTTTGGTTCTCTTGTATTTACTTTATTTTTTGGTTTTTTATTTTTATTTGTAACTGTTTTTTAAGCCCGATAGAACTTGAAATTGTAAAAAATAACACAAAAAATTAAATTGTAATCAAACGTTTTTATTATTTGAAAGATCAATACATGGCATTAATATAAAAATGACTTCGGGCATATGGGCACCGTACCGTGGCTGTCATGACGAAGCGCATTCTGGGCCACTTTTTCGAGCACTGCTGGCCGTATGTCACGAATAACAAGTACAATGCTGGCCTCCAACACTTCAATTGACAGGTCCATTTCTCGAAATTAACTTATCGCCAGCTTTTGATTTTAATAAATCAATGGTTGCGGTCGCCGTATGGCACGTAGTGCCATCCTGTTGAAACCACATCTCGTTCGGATCAATGTCTTCCATATTTTCAAACAAAAAATCATTGATCATGGTTAGGTAATGATCTCCATTGACGTCTTCTATAAGTTGCGAGTATCGACGATTGATTTTCAAAGTAAATTTTTATAATTTCGTAGCGTTGTTCAAGTATCAGTTTAGTCACGATGATTTGCCAGAGTACACTGACACTGATATCCATATCTGCCAGAGTATATTTTTCATAAAAATTTAATTTTTTGTTTTATTTTTTACAATTTCAAGTTCTATCAGGCTTAAAAAAACACCCGTTATATTACGCTCACTAAATGATATCGTAGATGAGAAATAGGTGCATAGAGAGAGCACAAAACAAAATTGGCGCACCAGCGTGTTTTGGTTCTCTCGTATTTACTTTATTTTTTATTTTTTTTTATTTCGTTGCATATTCTTGGGTCAAAATTTCGTTGGATTTTTGTATATAATGAGACGCCAAAAACATCTTCGATGTTAAAATCGTCATTATATGTGGAGGGCCATCGGTTCACTTTACTTACTGACCATGAAAATCTCAAATGGCTGATGAATGTGAAAGACTTGTTAGCCAGATGGAGATTATTCCTGCAAATAATCAAATATTCGAAGCTTGATCTTTATGTTGAGGTTTCTTTCTTAAAATGTTGAACTCAATAAAACAATGATTTCGGCACTTTGACTTACTAGATTAGATCAATTGTTGGTGTAAAGCAAAAAAAAAATGCAAATTGTAAACCGGCCTTAATAGAAGGGTTCCACACCATTTTATTAATTTTGTGTTTGCTTGTTAATACATATAGCCACCACTATAATCGACGTAATTGATGTGAATAATTAATGTAATGTAATAATTTGATTGTTATACAGTTAGTGTGTCAAGAATTCTATGTTATGTGTGTTCTGTGTATACATAATAGATTACACCTAAACATAATGTATATACTTGTCGATGATGTCTTACTGGTTTGTTAATGGGTATGAACATGTTATACAAATAATTCAATTATTTTAATTAAAATTACATATTGTTCTTACTCGTATGCATATTATATTTGTCATTTTCTATACCAGAACCAGTAGAAGGGAAAGAGGGAAAGTTTAATCGATTTCCCATCTATTTACATCCTCGTCGTAAAGGATTTTTTGCGTGCAGAATCATAATTTTTATGGTGCCTGTGGGACATGAATACTAGCAGCATGTGATTTTAATCAGATCTTTGGTTTGTAAAAATTACCGCTAAATTCCTTTGATGAGAATTTTAGAGACCGTAGAGAATTCTTAATGGCATACTAATAATCGAATACCTCCTATTTCCTAAAGACCTATATATGATTTATATCCTCTCACACCGAAACACCATCCATATAATGTTTCAATTGGGAACGAACCTTAATACATATTTGAATAATTAATTTCCAACAGCTTATATGCTTATATTCATAAAATAGATCAAAATCATCATTATTCGTCATTTAGTTAAAACCGTTCGTTGCAATTAGACCTGTTAATTTTTTGGAGAATTACTGGAAAATTTTCAGAAATGTCTAAAATTGTGCCACTCTCTGGCCGGTCCCCATCCCTGAGTTCAATAACTTACTTATTCTTCTTTTCATGTGTCCTGGGTGTGGTGCCGTACTCGTGGAAAGAATATTCAAAAAGTCGAATTATTAAAATATCAATGTTTAGTAATATTTGGTGTGTTGTGTTAATGCTGCATAATGCTGTACAATACCATTTTGCGCAGGAAAAGTTTTCGTACAACAATGATGAGAAAACATCTGGTAAGTTTGAAAAGAAGCAGCCCTCTTGAATGAGGTTTAAAATTGTTGCATTTGGATTAAGTGTTGATTTTAATTATAGTGACAAAAAAAAAATTTAGTGAATTATGACTTATAAAATCTTTAGTGGAAAATATCAAAATCTAAAGCGAAAATAATTATATACCCGACCCTATGGGTTGGTTTCCAATTGTATTTTAGGACGTTCTACAAATATAAACTATCTTTAATCTAATCCTAAATAAACGTTATAATTTAAAAAATGTACATAAAGTTGTAGAAAAAATTAGCCCAAATCTGAACAGAGTTCAAATAACATCAATAGTCTACTCCGTCGAAATGCCGACAAAAAGTGATTTAAATGAAAAATTTGTTATGCACATTCGATTGAACTGATTTAACTGAATAATCTGAGTTAGCTGAATATATCACATCAGTTTACCTCAGTTAACTCAGATTATTCAGTTAAATCAGTTCAATCGAATGTGCCTGTTATTTCTGTTTGAACAAAATATAGGTTGAGGTTTGAACTAATAAAAGAGCATAGTAGAACTATGCTTTAAAAAATTCTAACTTCCCACCATACTGTACCGACCAACCGAAAAAAATGTCATATGAATCTGATGGTCATGTCATGACGAAAAAAGGTACTGGCAAAAAATCCAAAGTACTGTCTATTTTATTTCAGAAATTTTTCAGTAATAAAATTGTCAAATTGCTAATTAAAGAATTTAAAATGATTTTTATGACAAAATGATATGGAGGAACAAAATTTATTTCTTCTATTATTGGTTTGCATATTTTAAAATTGCATTTCTCAAAACGCCATATTTAAAAACTGCATAAGGTACAAAATTGCATTTTTCAAAACTGCATATTTCAAAACGGCATAAGGGTTAAAAGGTTAAAAGAGCATTTTTCAAAACGGCATTTTTCTAAACGACATATTTTAAAACGACATTTTTCAGAATGGCATTTTTTAAAACTGCATATTTCAAAACGGCATAGGTACAAAACTGCATTTTTCAAAACTGCACAAGACAGAATGAAATATTTTAATCGATTATGAATCTAGAATTATCGTTTCATTAATTTCTGGAATATGACCAACAGGTACGGTTATTTATTACACGATGAAATTTGAAATGAATGAAATTTTTGAACATTTGTGAACGATTCTTGGATTAAATTCTAGGATAAAGTCAAATGAAAAGGAAATTGACTATTTATTAGTCGAGTAAGATTTAATTTCACATGTTTAGGTTTAGTATAGGTATGTTATAAGAAAGGACCTTCATGGAAATTAGAAATTATTTGAAGATTTAGTATGCATATAATATTCTCCTTCACCTAAATTTTTCTACCTATGTCGTTTCGAAAAACAAAATTTTGAAAAATGCCATTTTGAAAAATGTCTTTTTAAAAAATGTTGAAAAACGCCGTTTTGTACCTATGTCGTTTTGAAACATGCAATTTTGAAAACTGCCGTTTTAAAAAATGCCATTTTGTAAAATGTCTTTTTAAAAAATGCAGTTTTGAAAAATGCCGTTTTGTACCTATGTCCTTTCGTACCTTGTGCAGTTTAGAAATATGCAGTTTTGAAAAATGCAATTTTGTACCTTATGCCGTTTTGTACCTTATGCAGTTTTGAAATATGCAGTTTTGAGAAATGTCGTTTTAAAAAATGTCATTTTAAAATATGCAATTTCGACCTGGACCCGTTTGAATCTTTTAAATAGTAGTTTCTCGATTTTTTTTTAGAATATATTGAAATTAATGAAATCGGCCTAAACGAGTTTTAATCTTTTAATGGTTTATTAAGTTTACCATGATTACTTCTTCGGCATTCCGTTGACTTGAAATGTATTTAAGTCTGAAAACTGCAGTAAATTTTTGAGGGAGTGTACCTATAGCTCTTTTTCTGAAAAGGCTTTATGAGTTTTCCCGAATCAAGTCATAGCCATTAAATTTGATTTGTTTTAAATAACTTATTGTAAAGTGACAGGAGTCATATTGTAATTATCCACTTTATTTACTGGTATAGTACGTTTCATCTGCTGCTTGTATAGATGAAGACTGGCACTTGTTCTCGAGGTAAACTGCAAGCAAAGAACCTTTTTGTGTGGCACTTATACGTCGTATTTGATTCCTGTCGCTTGAATGGCATTGTAACAGCTGTATCCGACGACTTTTCCTATCGTGATTAGGTCAGCTTGACAAAGCTGCAGTAGTCCGTGAGACAAAAAGAGACGTTTACATTTAATTGTCTACAATGAGCTTTTTAATTTAATTACATTAAACACTGTAACATATACAAAAACCGTTAGAGCCTCTTCTTACAAAAGTCATGGTTTACCGACAAATTCTATAAACAAACTTATTAAAAGGTATCCAAATAACAGATATTTTTCTGAAACTTTTAAATCGCTCAATGTCAAATTAAAATATCAGATAATTAAATCTAAAAATCATTACTACAGTAGAGAATTCAAATTAGTTATGCCAAATGCTAAACGAATGTATCAGCCGGTTAACGAAATTCTTTCGAAAAATCCTACAATTAGATCGTAGACATTAAATCACATAAAAGTAGACGGTAACACGTGATCAACAAGAAGTTGTATACTGTCTGTGCTATCTGTAGCAGAACAAGAAGAGGTTACCACCACAATCAAAAATTTAAAACACACATTGTCAAAAGAGGTCGATAATATTACGGTAGAAATAATTAAACAACTTTCGTCCTTGTTATGTCCGTTGCTGACTCGTACTCTAAGTTTGTGAAATGAACAACGCATTTTCCCTCAGTTTATGAAATCAGCTCATGTTACATCAATCTTTAAATCTGGAAATCCTCTAAATTTAAGCAATTATCGGCCAATATCGGGTTTCCCAGTTTTTAGTAAAGTTTTTGAGTGTATCATTTATAACCGGCTCCTAGAGCACATTGAATCAAATTATCCATAAAAATCAATTCGGTTTTATGAAATGAAGTAGGACACTCTCAGCAAGTATCAATTAGATTTACAGTTCTCCCGAACAAAAAAAAACAACTTCTTGTTTGTTTCTAGATATAATGAAAGCGTTTGATTGTGTAGAGTATTTCTCTTGACTAACGTAAAATATTATGGATTTTGCGGTAAAGTCATCAAGTTAATTCAAAATTATCAAACAGATCGAACATCAGTTGTTAAAATCGATAGCCACACATCATCAACAAATATTGTGAAGCGCGAAGTACTACAAAGATCGATTCTAGGACCAGTAATGTTTTTACTCTACATAAACGACCTATTTGATATTAGTCTGGAGGGTTAATTGCAATTATTTGCTGATGATGCTGTTTTAATCTACAGCTCTGAATCATTTTCACAACATAAAATTGCGATAGAAAATGACCTTCAAAAAATTCAAAATTGGCTTTAAGTAATAAGTTTAATTACCATATAAATGAACATAATCCATTTTTTATATTGTCCGTGGCTTTTTGTTGAATATAAATTGTAAAAATTGTGTATTATTATATAAAAAAATATAAATATTATAATTCAATATTATAATTTATTTAACAAAACAACATTTCAATTTACTAGTATAAAACTTTCTTTTTACAACAAATAATTAATTTAAAACGTAAAAAATAAAAAAACGTTGTATACAATGATGGAAACAAATATATATACGGGCAATACAATAAGTTGGATTTTAGTAGTAAAACGAACCGACGATGGAAGAACTTCCGAAAACGGTCTTCACAATTTTTATTAAAAATTTTTTAAATTAATTATTTGTTGTAAAAAGAAAGTTTTATACTAGTAAATTGTAATGTTGATTTGTTAAATAAATTATAATATTGAATTATAATATTTATATTTTTTTATATGATAATACACAATTTTTACAAATAAGTTTAAGTTAAATGTCTCAAATACAAGTTTTATAACCTTTTCCTTAAAACATGAACCTGCTGCTGTAATAGATGAAATTAACTTTAATAATAATGTTATACATCGAGTTGAAAGCATTTCCTACCTTGGGTTGATTATTAATTCTCAGCTATCGTGGATTAATCATATAAACAGTATCAAAGTTAGGTAGTACCTGTTATTTGAGACAAGTCGGCCAGATCATTTCACATTTTATGAAAAAAAAATATCTATTTTGGTTATATTAGCTCACGTCTGTCTTATTTGATTCAAATCTGGGGTTTAGCAAACATAACATTCGTCGGTCCAGTATACAGTTTACTACAGTTTTTGTATACGTTAGATTTTATTTTTTTTTGTTAAATGAAAAAGAAATCCAATTTAATAAATTTGATTATTTTTCATTTTTTCATTAAAATTTATAAAAATTCTGGGCTGGGGTAACTTCACACAAGAGCAAATTGGTAATTGCTATGTTAGTGTTGTCTGATTAAAAAAAAAAAATTTTCTGGGATAGAATTCTGGGATAACTTCACATACGTGTCCAGTATACTTAGATGTTACAAACGCGTTTTGGACGTTTTTGAGTTAGTAGTGCCATCTTACTTAAAAAAACGAGACCTTTCGATTGGTAGTTTCAAAATGTTCATATCTCAATCCTATTGAAAGATACCAGTGTGCCAAGTGTAACATATGCTTAATTGGCAACATAAAAAAATATACTTATCTGTTACACTAACTAATCATATGGGGATGACATAATTTACTATCAAATTTTAGTTAAAATTAGAATAATACTTAAGTGTTACATACAAACAATCAATATTAAAAACAAGTTTAAACGAAAAAAGAAAATTAAGTTTTGAATGATACAAACATACAACACCATATGAGATCAAGCCATACATGCATAAAGAAAATTCAGGGCTTGAATGATACAAACATACAATCTATATGCTTATAGCAAGATAGTGGTAAAAAATCTAGTTTTCAATTGGATTGTAAGTGACGAAAAAATAAAGGATATTAATAAAAGTATGTTGAAATATATGGAAACAATTGACGAATTACTACAATTCTGTAATAAGCAAAGCCGTTAAAGAAAGCGGTGGCATAAAAAGTACAAATGCTTCACGAAAAGTGACTACACCAAAATGCACTCCTCGAGCTAAAATGAATCCTAAGTTACGAAAACATAACTAAAAATGATAATTATTTACATAAAAAATGGAATTTACATTGGAATACGGTATTATTATACTTTTCATAAAAAACATTTATGAATTCTTTCAGAAACTTTTAAAAACCTTGTTTAATATTGTAAAATTTTATATTATTTTTACAATGCATAAAATGTACATTCATTTCTGTACTACTTCGGCTGTGTGCCAAACTTAAAATAAAAATCAATTTTAAGAAAATCGGTAAACTGACCGAAAAATCTGTCCTAAAACCGATTTTTACCGTAGTAAATTGTTTTGCTTAAGTTTGGCATACAAGATACCTTAATAAGAAATTATATTTTCTGACATTGGTGTCGATTCCTTGTACATCTTCTATTTATCTTTTCTTCTATTCTTCTATTATTTCAAAAGCCATTCGATATTTATTTCAACATTTTTATTTAAACTAAAAAACTTGCTTGCTTAAATGCATCGAGTTTTCCTAGTAAAAATAGCAGCATAGAAGAAAAGAAAAATAAAAGGTTCACATTGAATCGATACAATTATTGATTCATTAAATTTCCAAAATTACGTTCTTACCATAAATAATAATTCTGTTTTCAAGTAATACGCGAAAAACGAAAATACTGATACAAATAAAAAATATGAAAAACGGTATTGTGTTATACATACGCAATTTTCAAAATTTTAAGTTTCGGTTTAAAATTAAACTGTGGGCTCGATTAACGATTCCTTTTAATTTTAGATGAGACAGTTTGCATATTTTAAGAAAATGTATTTTATGGCTTACGTTCATACCCGGTTAAACTTTAGATTCAATTATCTCAATTTAAAGTTTTTGTCGTTTGTAACACTTAAGTACTCCTGCGACGATATATAAATGATTTACAAATCATTCAAAACAAAGCTATTAAGGCAATCGGATAACTACCCCGTTTAACACCAGCAAAATTCATGTACTACATACTAGGTCCTGTGTTAGGTGTACGACTGACTTTCAAACTAACATTTCAGTGAGTGAGAGGCAAACTCGCACCCATTTAAATTATCGGATTCCTAACTACAAATTTAAAGCCACCCAAAATAGTATTCTCTATCATGGACTACAATTATTCAATCAATTAGATGACAGTGATAAGACCTTGAGAATTTCTACTTTCAAATTTTATCTTAAAAATAATTTTTACTTTGTTTTTTTTTCGATTGTAATGGTGTTTGTGATTGTTCCGTATATTGGTCTATTTTCAGCACTCTGAAATTAAATACACAACTGTAGGAAATTCTTCCATTTAGCGTCAAACGTTTAGCGTCGTTGTCATACAGACTATGATGATCGACACTATACACAATCAATTTCCCAACCACCCCATACGTTTCTTTCCATTAACGCTGGATCGGGGATAAATTTGAATTTTTGACTTATAGATGGAAAATATACGGTACAATGACAAACACCATTACAATCGAAAAAACCAAAGTTAAATACATATAATAAATTTGAAAACACGAAAAGTTAGTTGTGTAAATAGAATATACACAGATGAGAAATGTGAAAGAATCGAATTTCGTACGCTATGCAGTAATTCGCTAGTAGTACAACTACATGGTCTTGTTCTATATATAGACAATATTCGAATGTAAAGTAATACATCATTAGTCGTCGCGACTTGATCAGTAGGCTGGCTTTTTCAAATCAGTAGTCTCATCCGTTCGAAACTGATTGTTGTGATTCTTACACATTTTCCATCTATAAGTCAAAAATTCAAACTTAAAAATAAACATTTTTCAAATTTTTTTACGGAATATGATTTGTTTCATTGACGCTTGCTTGATTATACAATTGAATACTTATTATTATTATTTTGTTTAAACACTTGTGTTAGAACAATAGTCTGATTATTAATTATTTAATACTAATAATATAAGAGATATAATAAGACTAATTATTTGTTTGTGACAATTTAATTTAATTTAGTTTATAATTTGCTTTGGGTTTTCAATTGTAATGGTGTATTGTGATTGTTCCGTATATTGATCTATTTTCAGTTCACAAATAGACCAATATAAGGAACAATCACAATACGGTGAAGAAGAATTTCCTAAAACATTCCTAAAACTAAAACGTTTGATAGTATGTATTAGCATATATTAAATAACTTATATATAGGACGTTCGTGTTCTTTTTGTCTCTTAGCTTATCGCATTTACCGTAATTCGATTTTTTGTCACGGTGTCGCTTTTGTCGTTTTTTCGAACTTTTTTCGAGAAATTGCCGTTGTTTGTTTACTTTTTTGTTTAGACAACTAAGCTAAACAGTTGAAACAGTTAAATTTAGTTTTACTTTTTCACCAGCTATGTTGATTTTCGAGTTTTTTTCGAACTTGTACTAAAACAGCTAACTTCACTCTTGTCTTATAGAAAAAAAAATTTGGAACACGATTTTTCTAGGCAATGTCCTATATTGATACTATTTAATATTTGGTATTAGTAAATCATTCAACAATTGATTATAAATAGGCATTCAATCAAATTATTGAAAAAGAACATCAATATTGATTTGATAATAAGAGAAACAAGACAAAAGATAAATTTAAGTTCCAAACAAGACATAAATAAGAATTTACCAACAAATAATTTTAACATAAAAATTCTATTCGCATCAATTATAAAAATTTAATTTATTAAACAAACGGTATATTTATCGCAATGCAAAATTGCAATTACTATTTATTTATTTATGCGAGATTAATACTTCGGTACCACAAATCTTATTCCAGGACGGGTCATGCTTGTGGCTAATTTTTTTAAGAAGCAGTAAATTCATTTAATCCTTAGCCAAAGTATTAAAATATTCTATTGGGCCTACCGGGGTAAATGTGACGAGGATACCATACATTGAACGTTTATTTATTCACTTGAGCGCGATTGATACTTCGATTCCACAAATCTTATTCCATGACGTAAACAAAACATAAAAAGCATTCCACGGCAGTGGTAATTCGGCTACATTAACTATCAAATTATCAAATCGATCATGTTTGGTCCATTCCAGATGCATACACAGTTTGGGGAAACTCTCTTGGACACAACAGGGTCAAATGTGTCAAAAACCACCCCATGCCATATCTTGAATGGAAAAATTTTAAAGGTCCGTTCCACAAACCACTATAAGGTCTTGGCCACGAATGAGACTAATATGTTTAGATAATGTTTGGTCCATTCGAGATGCACACACAGTTTGAGGAAATTCAACATAAGACATGGGGTGGTTTTTGAATGATTTTTTCAAATCAATAATCTCATCTGTTCGAAACTGATTGTTGGTGAACATTTGTCACCTATATGTCAAATTCAAATTTATAATTTGGTTTGTATGCTTTACATACGCAATTATGTTAATAGTTTCTCTTAGAAATATGTTTTAACTTATTAGAAGAATATTTTCCTATATAAAAAAATGTATTTTTTTACTTGGAAAATAAATAAATAAAAAATAAGAAATATTCACAGAAAACCCCATCCCCAACCTTCCTATCTATTTTGAAATCATCAGTGAAGAAATTAAAACCTTCAGTATTCAGAAATTCTTCTCTCAACCAGTCCTCTCTGGTGGGAATATCAGTCCTAAACCTCTGATCAAAGATGATGACGAGATGGTATATAGTCGGTAGCATTTGGGATCTTCCTATTTTGTTAGAATAGACGATTGCCCTGTATTGTTACAGTTTCAGTTATATCTGAGCATTTGTTTACCTAGTATATGTAGGGCTGTGAGAGGAAAGAGAATCTCTAGTGCTCGAGTGGGTGTGCCGTTAAGAAGCCCAGTAATACGTAAGGCAGCTGTTCGCTGTACCTTTTCCGAGGATTTTAGGTTGGTCAAAATATTTAAAGCAGGCCACCAAACAGTATCCCCGCATATAATAAAATGAGCCTAATAGTAGAAATATAGAGTCAATGTACAATGTTGGGCTATAGAAGAGATACATATTAGAAAGAGTAAGCAGAGCACTATTGTACCTTTTTTTTACTATTTCTCATATGTTAGATTTCCAACTTAGTTTGCTGCCCAAAATAGGACCAAGTACTCTGCTTTATCAGTGCGGGTCAATCCAATACAATTTAAGCTATAGGAGGTCGATCTGAGGAAGTTTGTATTTGCTGGAAAAATAATCAATTTCGTTTTGTGTGGGTCCACATTTAAACCGCAACTATTAGCCCAATTGGAGAGAATGTCAAGCGCACCAATTATGACCAAGTTCCAAAGAAGAGGGGATAATACCCCACTTTTCGCTGTGCTTCTGCTACCAAATTTGCTATTGGAGGGTCTACCCAGCCCCTGAGTGACTCGTCCACACACAGAGGAGAGTGCCTGCGTGATCACCTTTAATCTGACGTTGTTAAAGGCCGCTCTATATATTCAGAAAACCATAAAACCTATTATGGAGCATTCTTTTTGTTCAAGGGAGTGGAGAGAAGTTTTCACAGACTACCCATTGCAATATGCAGGTTGGGGTTTCGATAGCCTATTTGGCTCAATCAAGCTATAATATCTAATATCAACCATCAATTCACCAACAATCAACTTGAACTTAAGAAAAGTCCAAATTGGTTTCAGGTAGGACGAAGTTGCACCGTTTAATTAACGAATGGAATTGAACACTGTAATTCATCACTGTCTACTCTTCATGGACTTCAAGCGTGCATTTGACACAATATGAGTAATCGAGTTCAATACACAGACAAAGTAGGCCATATTGTAACAACCAAGGAGTTCCTAGTCGTATATTAGATATCTCATGAGAAAATTAGACAGGGCGTCTCAAAAGCTGCATCCAGTGGAGATTAACGGAAAAATTCAATGATCTGACATGCAACACAAAGTACAGAAGTTATCAGATCTAGTAGAAAAAGTTGGCCTTAAAATGAATGTCAGGTAAACCAAGAGGATGCTAGGATTATGCTCCAAATAAAATCGATTTGCGCCTAACTTCGTATATGTTGCACGAAGTCTTCACCGCCTCACCGAAAATGGCAAATCATTTGAGTGGAACACGGAACCCTCTCTAAGGCAGAAAAAAACTATTGTGTAGCATGCAGAGAACTGTTGGCTGTGGTGGACACTATTAAACATTTCCAGAAATAACTGTACGGGTGAGAGTTTATTCTTCTTCAGTTCATGCGGCTCTCAAATACTTGATGCAGTTTAAGAAACCCGAGGGGCAAGCAACTAGGTGGATTAAACGACTACTACACCGCGACCCTATACACTTTCAATACTGAGCACTGGAGAGTTATGTTGTATAATAATGCAGATGGCTTATCCAGAATCCCCTGGGTAGTTCAGTGTAAGCAATGCGTAAGACAAGAACTAAAGAGCTGTACCACAGTTATTGCACGAATCCAATTTGAAGCAGAAAATGGCTAGGACTTGAAACATTTGAAAGAGACCAGGAGGCTGATGAGTCTATTCGGCCATTATGAAAATGGCTGGTAGAAAGCATGGACACTGGTTTTATTGGGTTAATTACCAATGTGCAATCCATATCGCCGGCCAATTACCAGAAACAAATGATGGTAATCGATAAGTTATGGCGTGTATTTACTACTTCAACAAGTGGGTGGAAGTCTATCGAATTGTGAATCAAGAAGCTCCGACAGTAGCCGACACATTTGTGAACAATTGAATTGGCATATATTCAGAGTACCGCACGAACTACACTCGGATCAAGAGAGAAACTTTGAAACATCCGTGTACCAAGACCTTTGTAGAGTTCTTAACATAAGGTGGACTCATACTACACCATTATATTTATACAGTCAGATGGAATAGTGGACAGGTTTAATTGGACACGGGAAGAACATCTGGTGAAAGAAGTCAATATCAACCAGGATAACTGCGGGATCGATGTATACCAGATTCCGACAAAATGACAACTTTCCGTGACATTTGCTTATTGGTACAAATTGAAGTCACTGAAAATTTACGATTCGGATAAAATGATATATGACATTTACAGCAGTTTACAGCAGCTGCATTTTAAGTTATATCAGATATATTATGACGTTTTTAAAATTATAAATACTCACACATATTTTGTATTAAAACTTATAAGTTACGATAATAAAAACCAATGACAATATTATTAAAATTGTCCGCTTATTTTTTGCCACATTTCGGGAAAGTCACCGCATGCTAATCGCAATTTAGTGCTCACAAGTATTTGTCACAAAATTGTAGCAGAATTTTTAGAACAATTTCCCAAAAAATTGTCATTTGGAACTTGATCAGAATCTAGGGCCTGGGGTAGATCCCGACAAAATGACAATTTTTCGTGACATTTGCTTATTGGTACAAATTGAAGTCACTACGATTCGGATAAAACGATTAATGACATTTACAGCCGTTTACAGCAACTGCATTTTTAAGTTATAGCGGATATATTAGGCGTTTTCGTAAATATCCCATGGTAACTTTTGGGTAACTTGCTGACAAAAAAATTACCAAATCTATTTCCGAACATGTAGAGTAACTTTAGGGTAATTTACTTTTAGATGTTTTTTAATTTTTATTTTTCTGACAATTTGTATTAAATTAGTATAGTGTCAGAAAAGTTAAAGTACAACCTTTCAAAGTTTAAACTACTGAAAAAAATTCAACAAAAATGTTGTATCTGTTAAAATACGTCATTGAGTTTTGCTGAATATAAATACTGCTACGCGAAATGTAATCTTACTTTTTGTATAGCCAGGGTAACTTGAGTAACTTTTGTTACCAACATTATAAAAATTAAAAATACTCAAAAGTTACCATGGGATCTTTCCGAAAACGCCTATTATAAGGTTTTTAAAATTATAAATACTCACGTATATTTTGTATGAAAACTACTTATAAAAACAATGACAATATTATTAAAATTGTCAGCTTATTTTTTGTGACATTTCCGAAAAGTCACTCCATGCGAATCGCAATTTAGCACTCACAAGTATTTACACAAAATTGTAGCTGAATTTTTAGTACAATGTCACAAAAATTTGTCCCGGATCCGCTAGAAACGCAATATTTCAAAACGCGATATTTCAAAACGAGATATGGTACAAAACGAAAATTTTCAAAATGCGATATTTCAAAACGTGATACAATACAAAACGCGATATGGTACAAAACGCGATATTTCAAAATGCGATATTTCAGAATATGCGTTGCGAAGCGACGGTACCGATACCGATCCTATGTTCTATCGTTCCTATCGAATTTTAAGTTCCTATAAACTGAAACTAAATTTCCCCTTCATCCGCTTGATATAACCCGATCCTAAACTCCCGTTTTGTACCATATCGCGTTTTGAAATATCGCATTTTGAAATATCGTGTTTTGTACCATATCGCGTTTTGAAATATCGCATTTTGAAATATCGCGTTTTGTACCATATCGCGTTTTGTACCGTATCGCGTTTTGAAATATCGCGTTTTGAAATATCGCGTTTTGATATATAAACTAGAAAGCCGTAGAGAGAGCGTACCATTCTACAGATAACCCCGCTATAACACGGACCTCTTGTAACGTGTTTTCATATTACGCGATTTCATGTCCCTCGTGTAACACGTGTTTTCCCCCATATAACGTGGGGATTTCCTACGTTATATTTCTGTACTATGAAATTTATTATTTGTACAGTTCATAATCAATTTCGCGTATATATTTGCCCAAAATTCGATTTAAACCCCCTTTAACGAGAAAAGTTAAACGTGAATCATTTGTGTATAACGCGTTATAGGGGTCCTATAAGCGCGTTCTCCTACAACATGTTTTCCTATAACGCGGAACGAATCTACCGTATTATAGGGCGGATTACTGTATTTTATTCAAATTGAAATTTAATCTCGAGATGTAGATCACCATTTCGAAGAATGTTGCTAATCGTTTGTGATTACATAATGATTTTAGTTGGATTTAAAACTTCGGGAATGGTCTATTGGGGGGTAATATTTTGAACTGATATGTGAAAAGTAACGATTTTATATTAGGTGATAGTTTTTGGTGAGTTTTCTATTTTCCGTAGTGGTTGAATAAGAAAGCATCTCATCTAGCGATTAGGGACACCAGAAGAAAAATTTAATCAAAACATTTTTAATTTTTTTATTAATTAATATTTTATTAAGCTTTAACTAGTTTTATAATATTTTATCTTTTTTTCAGGCACCCTAACGATTGCTATTGGTCTATTTATAATCTACATGGAACCCTTCATGATGGTTGTTGATATAATTGCAGGCCTTATTAATCAACGGACACTAATCGAATGCTTCAAGCGCCTCGATAAAATTGACGAAAAACTTTTGACTGAAAATTCGATCGAAATCAACTACAGCAAAGTGAATAAAGTTGGTGTCATCATGTGTGTCATCATCATTGTATCTGAAATCTTGAACAACATCATGAATCTAGTGCTTTACCTGGAGCACGAATGGTTAAGTTTGTGGTTTTTTGTAACAATTTTACCAATCCTAACAAATTCAATTGCACGCGTCTGGTTTTTCATATTGGTCTATATTGTACGTGAACACTTTATTTCGATCAATAAATTTTTCATCAAAACTAAAGATGAATTCCTAGACAAGAAGCGTAAAGCGTTAAATGATAGTGGCCATTTTGCTGTGAAAAACGATTTGGAAAATCGGCGTAATTTTGAAACCATTGGTTATTTGGGTGAGGAAATTTTTATGACGCGGCAAAGTAATACGTTCCTAAAACGAAATAGAATTTATAACGGTGATAAACTGCAAAAAGATAGAAAAGGTATTATTCAGGTAGCACCATTTAAAGGTAAAATTTATAGTACAATATTGATATAGTAATAAAAATTATTTTGAGTTTATTAATTCCACAGATCAACTAAAATCTAAAAATGCATTCGATTCCGCAGACAATTCTTTTGACTTCAAACAGAACGAGTTCATGGTCGGCGATAAAATGGACAAAAAACTAATCAATTTATGTCAGATGCACGATGCAATTTGTGAAATTGGTAAACTCGTCAACAAAATGTACAGCTTCCAAATGCTTATCACAATGGCATTCGGGTTCATGAATATAACGGCACAATTTTATTTCCTGTATGTCGGCCTGGCCGGCCAAACAGTACCAAAACTTTTTCGATCGGCCGAAAGTGTCCCGTTAACCGTTTGTTATATTTGCTATACGGCATCTAAATGTGTATCAATCATTTATATCAGCTGGAAAACAAAAGTCGAAGCTCAGAAAACGGGTATTCAAATTCATAAAATCGCTAATGTTGTGGATGAAAATCACTTCTACCATATAATCAATCATCTCTCGTTGAAATTGTTAAATCATCAACTTAATTTTACCGCATGCGGATTTTTCGATTTGGATATGACAACAGTTTATGCTATAACCGGTGCGATTACAAGTTACTTGATAATTTTGATACAATTTAATATTGCGGCACAAAGAACCAAGAGCAAGGATACGGGTAACAGCACAATGAGCGGACTGGATAATGTAACGAGCACAGCAACGACGGCCGTCGCGAGAATGTTTACGACATTTTCGATAACTGATGCGCCATTTTTATCAACCACACCATCTGGACGCCGTGTCAATTAAACAATTTTCATTTGTTTAGTTAACATAATTTAAAAGTTATAGTGTTATTTTTTGTGTGTGAAATAAAATTTAACGTTTGATCTGTCAAATATATATGTACATTTACATTTTCATAAAAGTATTGCTGCAGTTCCAGCACATTTGATAATATTTGTTGCCCTATTCTGGTAATTCTTCAAGTTTATTTTTTGTCTATAAATCAGTTTTTTCCGGTCTACTGAGGAAAAAAGTTTGATCTAAATATTTGTAAATTGGGATTAATTTTTCCATAGCGAAATTGGTAGGGAATATTGTTTGTGCCGGGACCTTCATTCGAACCTGAGTTACACTGCCACAACGATCGGTGCTAACTAACTACGAGACCATAACACATTATAACTGATTTAAAATAATGAAGTTGATAGAACAACGAAAGAATTCGGTTAAAATATATGGGTACTTTCACTTTCTTACACATTCTAAATTTTTTATGTCATTACCACAGTTGACTAAGCAAATAGTTCAATAATATATCGATTTATCCAAAAGAGCAACAATGAATGATTAACACTTACAACTTCCAACAGCCGTGATCGTCTAGTGGTTAGGACCCTACGTTGTGGCCGTAGTAACCCAGGTTCGAATCCTGGTCACGGCAATGCTTCAAATTGATGATGCATTGTCACGGATGGAAGTGTTATTTTATAAGCATCAATATATATATTACATGTGTTAACTCCAAATTGTGCAGCAGCATCGAAGCAAAATGAAACACACCGAAAAATAATCTTAGAAACTGCCACATAATAATGCCAATATTCTGCAAGACAGTTATGAACATATTTCAAAAAACGTAGCAACCAACAGTTATTATCAATATCGAAGTACCCAAATATGGGTCCCATTTGAAACGCGATATTTTAAAACGAGAATTATCAAAACGCGATATTTCAAAATGCGATATTTCAAAACGCGATACGGTACAAAACGCGATATTTCAAAATGCGATATTTCAAAACGCGATACAGTACAAAACGCGATATGGTACAAAACGCGATATTTCAAAATGCGATATTTCAAAACGCGATACAGTACAAAACGCGATATGGCACAAAACGCGATATTTCAAAACGCGATATGGTACAAAACGGGATATGGTACAAAACGGGAGTTTAGGTTCGGGTTATATCAGGCGGGTGAAGGGGAAATTTAATTTCAGTTTATAGGAATTTAAAAATCGATAGGAACGATAGTATATAGGATCGGTATCAGGTGGGTCGCTGCGCTTCCACCGTTCGCAACGCATATTCTGTACCATATCGCGTTTTCCAATATCGCGTTTTGAAATATTGCGTTTTGTACCATATCGCGTTTTGTACCATATCGCGTTTTGAAATATCGCATTTTGAAATATCGCGTTTTGTACCATATCACATTTTGTACCATATCGCGTTTTGAAATATCGCATTTTGAAATATTGCGTTTTGTACCATATCTCGTTTTGTCATATCTCGTTTTGAAATATCGCATTTTGAAATATCGCGTTTCGAGCGGATCCGCCCAAATATATGGGTAGGGGGTCAAAAGAATAGAAGAAAAGCCAAATAATGATAGAGCAAACACGAAATTGAAAACTCATCGAACTAAAAATAATTCCCAGCAAACTATTGAGGTATTACAGAGACCAATAGTTTTTGGGAAAGTGAAGGAAGCATGCCACCATAGGTACACTTGCAATGGAAAACCAATAATTTTGGGTAATGTGGAAAAGACGCCAGAAATGGTTGCACTGGATTCAGTTTCTAGTGCAAATCCCAACCAGGCAAGGAGGTAGCAACTCAAACAACGGAATACACGGTAAAAAAACGCAATATACGTAAGAACACAAATAATTTGTACAATAATAAGGCAATAACAAAATTGGTACAAAAATTAAGCAAGTCATACGTTCCGGTGTGATGAGAATACAACATGCAGAATAATCAAATCATAATCAGTCTGAATATTTCCGGGCATCCGACACCAATTCAGTAAATATTAAATTTTCAGTTTTTTTTATTTTTTCTATTTCTTGTAAAAAGCAGAATTTTTTTATATAAGTAAGACCTTTATAGGTAAATATAAACAAGAATAAAGTAAAATTCGAACGCAACTGCTTGCTCACATTAATAGATCTCACCCGTGGTAATCTATTAATAAACAAAAATATAAAAACCTTAAAACATAAAGCAAACTGTGCCAATCTCGACTTAAAGACGAAACAAATAAACCCCGATACCTAGAACAAAGCCAGAAATAATTTTAGGCTAATTTTAAAACTTTCCAAATGCGGCTAAACTGACAAAATTTGTGCTTATCATAGAAACATAATTTTCTTAAATTTTCATTCATAAATTAAGAAAAAACAAAGCAGCCCCTAAAAGATACTATATTAAACAAACAAAATACAGGGATATACCGTTCAAAATATATTTGTGTTAAACAACAAATTAAACAATAGAAATATTATAAATAGTTCTTCTAGATAGTTCAGATAGCATATTCCTGTCAGGCTTATTCATTGCCATCAGCAAAATATCGTTGCTGAATTTGTGGTCCAGAATTGAACCAATTCCATTTAACAGCAACCAACGCCAAATAAATATTTTTCTGAATTAAAGTGTTCTAGAAACTTGGCACTTCTGATTGCATATTCTTATCAGCACCCTCGATTCTGGTTTTTCCTATAGGAAATGGAATTAGGAAAAATATTTTCATAGTATTTTGGTCACAAAATTTTTTTTCTGACGTACTGTAAATAGTTAGAGTAAATTTTTTCAAAAACAAAATTAAATTGGGAATATTTTTCCTATCCAATTTCGATACGGAAAAAATAATTCTTAAATTATAAAATTTTAGATCAAAGATGATTTCTCAGTAGGCCAGAAAATGATACTTTTGACAAAAATACTATGAAAATATTTTTCATATAGGAAAAACCGGAATCGACCTGCAAGTATGTTCATTACCATCTGAACCATAATATGACACAGCCGCTATGTTTTTTGGATGGCAATGAACATACTGGACTGGGATTTTGCACACAGCGAGTCGCCTTTTTTGAGCGACTTGTAGCTAAAAGCGAGTAAAAGCGATTATGCACTATGCGAGTAGACACTCGCTCTCGCTTTTATTTCCGGCCATGTGTATTGCATAGTGAGAAGAAAGGCGAAAAGATTTTTAGATTATATTTTCATACTAAACGTAAAAAAACAAAGTTTGTTTGAATTGGATGTCGATAATATAATACATACTGCCAATATATGTTTTTATTTATCTTTTATTTTGTCATTTTCGTTTTTATATTTTTCATTATTTGCATACATCTTTTCAGTATTGCGGTATGATACATATGGGTTGGAAAATATTCCTCGATACTATTAATTAAATTAATTAATAAACTTGTCAGAAGTCGATATCGTTCCTGGAATCTTTAGGACTAAATATTACGTTAATTAAATACATAAATAAAATTTATACGATTAATTATTAACTACCTTGTACCATCGATGTCAAAAAGGTGTAAATCATCCCTGATGAGACCGGATAATTCTCATATTGTATTGTGTATTGTGTAAACAATAGCAATGGACAAATTGTCTTATTAAATATCACTAAAATCGGAAAAAATTGAACACAACACTAAACCGCAAACTGACACAAATAATTTTAAACACAAAATGATATTTTGACAGCTAAATCCGTAAACTCGCTTCTCGCTTTTTGTGCAAAATCCCACTCCAGGGCCTAGATTCTGACCAAGTGACAAATGACAAGTGCCAGTTTTTTGTGACTTTGTACTAAAATTGTAACCGCAATAAAATGACAATTTAGTTGTGAGTTCTAAAAGGCGATGCTGATGAGATAACTTGCAAGATGTCACAATTTTTTTATTTTTGACAAATAGTACAAAATTGTCACCTATTTAATTTTCAGTGACTTTAAATTTTCTTATAAAGTTAGTGTGAATACAATGTTTAACCCATTTTTGAATTGAATTAAATTGAAATTACAAAATTCAGAACAAATTAAATAAAAAATTAATAATAAAACAATTTATCAAAGGACATTAAATCCACAGAAAAAGTGGTAACACTAACTTACATCAACAATCGATACACCATTCATCATCGATACACCAATTCAAACAACAACTCGGTATGATAGAAAAAAGGTATGATAGAAAAAATCAACCACCTTACTATAATAAAGAAGAACAACAAACATAAGGGGGAGTTGATCTAATGTATTCGTCAAAAAATTAAGATGAAATCCAAAAAATGGTACATGAGAAGTTTTTCCATTCGATTAATATAGCAGTAGTGAACAAAAATTTCGTTCTGAATTAGCACAGTCCCTTTGCGGTTGTGTCTCTTCCGTTCCAGTAAGTTCTTCGCCCAGAAATCGTAAAATTCTCGAACAAAAAAGACAATAGAGTACTGCTACTGTTGTACTTCCTCGGTATGCTAGAACCGACCAAATTCAACACTTTCTGTATTCCTTTGTTTAAATAAAAACAGGAATTCCTTTCTAGAATTCCATGCTTATATGAAAGCTTAACCAAATTATTAAAAAGTCTGATGTTATTTTGCAGCGGACTTATCCACTGAATGATATCCTCTGAATTATAATTTTATTTAATATTCGTATATATTATTATATTTTATAAAGCACTAATAAGACCTGTGCTGGCTTTCGGAAGCGAGAGCTGGACCATGACCACTAATGATTGTAGATTGTTATCAACTTTCGAAAGGAAAGTCATTCGCTCCATCTTTGGTCCAATTAAAGTCGCGAACAATGAATATCGGATTCGCATGAACCACGAGATAAAGCAAATACTTGGAGATTGCGATATTATCGGATTCATCAAATCCAATCGAGTGAGATGGCTTGGCCACGTTGCAAGGTCCCCACAACAACGGATGACCAATAAAGTGTTCCATCAACAACCAGCTGGTGTGCGTCGTAGAGGAAGACCCCGACTGCGCTGGCGTGACGACGTCGAACAAGATCTACAGGCACTAAGATGTCGAAACTGGAGGTCGAGAGCGATGGACCGAGACGGCTGGAGGACCATAGTGCGGGCGGCAAAATCCCTTCATGGGATGTGAAGCTAGAGAGAGAGAGAGATATATTATTTTATATTTATTTAATAATTGTGATATTAACTTAAAGAACTAAATAAAATAAAAACATGATTTTTTATTTTTTGAAGAACTGAAATAACGCACAAGTTTTCCCCTAATTTTTGGAAAACTATTAAAGAAAAACCAAGAATTCTTTGAATAGATTCCAGATTTTTACCTAATCTCAAAAAATTGTTGATATATTTCAATGTATGCTTTTAAGGGTTAAAGCACAGAGTAAGTATTGTTATAAAGAGTAGCGAAACAGAGGAAACATTTTTATCACAAAATGAAAGGGTTGTGCAATTTAAACGGGTTATACAATACACTTACACAACAAATTTCTATTTAACTTGTATCGAATATTGTCATACCCGTGACTATTGAAAGAAAACGATTACAATTAATGTAAATAAAGATGCGTTTACCCGTTTACATGCCACCAAAAATTTTCTTCTGCGAGTTTATGAGAGACAAAAAAAATTATTTTATGTTTATAAATGCTAAGGATTCGTAATAAAAGCTGCCGCCATAGAACACAAAACTGTAGATGTTGATTTTAATTTAATTAAAAATAAATTAATAATAATCCTTTAAAAAAATTATGGCATTGCTATATATGTTTATTTCTTTCTAGCCTATTGAATATTTTTATATAGCCAATGCTTCTTATTTACCAACAAAAATTTGCAAATGAAATTTTCTGCATGTAAATTGGCTTAAATACTGTATTTTGTTTAACCCATTTAAATTGCATAACCCATGCATTTTTTGATGAACATTTTTCCTATGTTTCGTTACTCTTCATAACATTAGATACACTTTGCTCCATTATCCTTGCGAAATGAGATATCCCTTTTCCAGCTCGTTCTTCAATATAAGCCCACCACGCACCAATGTGTATATAAGAAATGACAGGTTGTAATATCTTCCGGAGTTTAACGGATTTTATTTAAATCGGAATTCTATTTGAATAATCATTATAAATTGATAACATATAAATTAATTGTTTTGGATAACATATTAATTATTTTATTAATATTATAGTTATAGTGTTATTTTTCGGACGAAAAAAATTTAAGTGGAATCCAGAAATGTGTATTTTGGCCAAAAAAACAAACAAAAATAATTTTTGACATGATTCTCTTGCCCGACCCACACAATTGTGACAGCAGGCCAAATAGGTAAGACAGATTGTAGTAAACAATTTTGAAATTTCAAAACAAACGACTGCCACAATGCTTCCCAAGTATAACAAAACGAAAGTAAAAATTGAGCATAGTATTTTCCTTCGTTTTCATCCAAAATTAACGAAAGTTAAACTTCACATTATAATGATAGTGTTTGTAGCGTATATGTATACTGTGTTGTTACTACTGTATACTGTGTTACCGCAATTTTTCTTTCGTAGGAATGTGTATAGCGTGTAATGTACATGGTTTGTTTTTATTTTTCATGTTCACGACATGAGTTTGGTAATTTTATAAAATTTTGTTAAAAAAATTTAAAGATGTGCGTTAATTTAAATAAAATTACATCAAAATATATTTTATATCTATTCAAATATTGTTTTCATAAATTAATTAATTTCTAGTTCAGTTTTAAGTTTTTAGGTAGAAAACAAATGCGAAAATAATAAACTTGATGTGCAATAATCATAGTACCTATTTGGAAAATTATTTAAACTTTTAATATTACAATCAAAGAATAATTTCAAATTGTGTAATAATAAAAAATAATTAAAAAATTAACTAAAATATAATTTAGATTCGTATATAATATGTATATATGTAAGTATATTTTTATACCGCAAATTTAATAAAATAAAAATATTCATTTTAAACCTAAATTTTTATTTTGCTCTCACATTTGGATGCCGCCATCTTTTTCTTCTAACATTTTCAAATATAGCATTTTACATTCATGCACAACCTCGCTCCCGCCATTTTGTTTTTTGTCTTTTCTGTTCACACATACATGTATACAATTCTCCTTTATTGAGTTTCGTTCAGTTTCGAATAATCGCGACACGTTTCATACGTTTTATTTTAATAAATTGCAACTCAAACTTAGAAAAATACTAGACTAAGTTTAGTACTTAAGTACGAATATCGCCAGGAAAATTGAAAGTAAAAATACTTGGGTTTTCCGAAAATATTACGTACTAAAACTCGTCTACTTTTAGTACACACATCTGTCAACACCAAAAAACACAATTCAATCCACTGAACTGAAACAATTCAATATGTCGAATCAGTGTAAATTTTGGGTGTGTGTTAAAATGTAGTGAAAGATAGTAAAATAAAATAATAAGAATAAATTCCTTTAAGTGAAATAAAAAGTATTATAATTTATTAATGAAAATACAGTTAACTATAATAATAAATTATTCTTATTTATAATTAATACGCAAGAGCTATATATCTAAACAAAAAAATGTGAGTAAATTCTCGCCTCGAAAAACTAAAAAAAATGATCTCTCAAAATTGATTTGGTGTTAAAACTGTTAAAAAAAAAAGTCTTCAGCAGCAAAAAATTCAGATCAATGACTTTATTTTCATCTCTTGTGAATGAAGAAAAAATTAGGGAGGGTATTTTCCGCAAATAGAAACAAATTAAACTGCGACATACGTCTTGTTTAATGTTTTGATAGTGATTTTTTGTAGTTTTCCAACCCTTTTACAATCGTGACAGTGAGAAATAGATAACGAGCCCTAATGCATTCATTAATAAATTGGTTGAGTTTGTGTAATTGCATTTTATCAAAATTGTGTTAAGCATGAAGTAAGAAGATAACAAATTTGTTGGATTAGTTTGTTATATTATTTTGGAACTTTAAACAAAAATGATTCTAAAGTGATTTGTGTTTGTGATTTAAATAAAAATGAAAAAATAAAATTAACCAAGAAGAATGAAGGTGGTTTGAATTATTTTTCCAAGTTTTTTGTTGGGTTTTACCACTCCATTGAAAAGTAGGTCGAGTTTGGAAACGAGAAAAAATCAATGAAAATCCAGGTCTTAATATTGTTGTTGTTTTTTTGACATATTTTCCGAATTTTCCGAAAATCTAATTTCTTATTTTTGTTGTATGTATTTTTATGCTAATTCTTTACACCTACATCAAAGGTCATTGTGATTACAGGTACGGTAGCTCTGATTATGAGTTTGATGGCCTAAACCAAGGTGACTTAATAAGTTGCGCAATTTTTGGTTTTATAATTTCTTCGAAGATTCAAAACTAATTATGATATTTCGGAGCCTAAGGTATTTCGGAGAATTTCCTTATTGTAAAAATTTTAATAAATTGTTTTAAATTCTTTATTTAAATTAATTTAAAGAATTACTCAATATAGAAAATGTTTGTACCTAGTGGTCAAGTACCTACGCAGTCCGAGAAGTCCTTAAATTAAAAATGATAATGCAATTAAAATTTTGAAGAAAAATTAGACCATAGTCTGTGTTTAGAAACCTATATTAAATTGCAAATGGAATAAGTTTCTAGTAGTGATAAAACTTTGAAAATTTAAATGCATAAAAACGGCATAACGTTTGCTTTAAGAATTGGGTTTGTCGGTCCAGTCCAGAAAATAAGAAGAGAAAGAAGAAAGAATTTTCCAACTGTTCCACGATAGTATAACAACTCAATGAATATAACTCACGATTTCTTTAAATGGATTAGCTGTTGTTTAGCTTTCAGAAATGGGGGGTAAATTTGTTTGCCATCTTTTCATTTAATCTTAATAGTACGACGAAAAGATACTACGCTTATGAAAAAGTAACCTGTCTTCAAGAGGTGAGCTGTTTGAAATGCATTCCAGTACACTTTCTTTAATTTTGAATCTTATGCATTCATGAAGCAATGAAAACTCTGTAAAGTTAAAAGATTATAAAAGTGCCATTTAATTAATTAATCTAATAATTTAATTAATTTATTATTATCTTTTTCATTAATTTCCATAAGTGGTTATTTATTATTCAATTTTACTTACTTTTGAATTTAGCCTTTTAATTAAGGCTTTAAGTAGTAGTTTACCTTCAAAGTTATAAATATGTCAAAATTAATCATAATAATCAATAATCATTTTTTTTATCCTAATTTTGATTTTAATCCACAATGATCCATTCGTTATCTAGAAATTAACCAAATTTTAAATGTCATAAATTGATATAAATAACCAAAAAATGACAGCCAATTTAGATTTTTCGGCTAGAAAAGGACAGAAAATAAGTCATCTCGCTAGCTTATTTATTTGAATTTGGATCCACAAATAAGTATTCGTTTGGAAAACAGCCTTAGTTATTATTACTCCTTAGAATTGCGGCAGCCTTTTGCATCAATAAGCTTGCTTGAACTTGCTCCGGTACATTTTCTTTCACTAGTAAGAATGCCCACTTTTCTAAATTTCACTTTCATTTCCCGATTATCAAAATACCGCTTATATGCTTTTTTATTGAATTCAATGCAGTACAAAGCATAAAATAATTGTTGGAATTGAAAGTATTGAAGTGGAATGAAATTCTAACATGAATTTATTCTGAAGTTTCAGAATTTGGCCAAGCTAAATGGAAACAAGCAAGTTCTGAACAAACCAGAAACAAATTCTGTGTTCAAAATTCCGTCTTAACCCAGTAGATAGCGAATGCATATTATTTAAAAAGACGATCGCTCTTTGATTTTATTTATTTCAATCAAAAAGTGTATTGAATTAAACATAAAAATTCAACAGAGAAACGGCCTAGTTTTATTTAGTATGGCCGAAATCCAGAATATCATCAAAATTCATGTTGGTTACGAATTAACTTATCTAGTCCTTTTATCATTGCCAAATTCATAATTTTCACCCAATATTTTGAAATTCCTCTCCAGTTGATTTTTTTTTGTTCACCTGAAATGCTTAGTTTTAATCAGTCATGATCGAATTGCAGAATTTCATCCAAAATGTTTGTTTAAACTCCCAATGCAGCTCTTATAACCAAGTTTTACATTATTACAGAGCACAATCCATGTTAAAATATTAATTATTTGTGTGTACATGATAAATTGGACCATAATTTTAGATGTACACAATAATTTTGATGTTGATTGGCAAAGTTTCATTCAATATGGTCAAAATTGAGAAAACCATTCAAAATTTATGTTAGAATCAAAATGCAGCTCTACAAATCAAATTTAACCATAATCAGTTAAGAAATACTCAAGTTCCATTCAGTACGGCCGAATACCAGAACTTCGTTCAAAAATTCATGTTACAATCCTAATTCTGCTCTACAAACTAAATTTCAACCATAATTAGCTAAGAAATGAACATGTTTTTCATTCAGCATAGCCGAATTGCAGAACTTTGTTCAAAATTCCTGTTTCAATCCCGAACCCAATTATGCATACCAAATTTGCTTTTAATTGGTTAAGAAATGGCTAGGTTCCATTGATCATCACCAAATACAAAATTGCATCCAAAACTTGTGATGGAATACAAATCACATCCAATACTCCAAATTTGAGCGTGACTAATTTTTTCATGCGTCAGGCCACTTTGAGTTGCGTTGCACTTTCTTGGAACACATTACTTGGAACGCCTTAGTGTAACTAGAAACTTCTATAAAGAGTTGAGGTATTCAATTTTTCTAATGGTTTTACTGTGTTAGTCATTCATAGATTGCAGAAACAAACTGCATCTGACATTTAATTGAAATATGCTAGGTAATAAATAAATCAAATCTTATCAATCTCCAAAACATTTCTAATCGGTGGACCAAACAGCTAAATTAAGTTTACAGCTTAGAACTGAATATCAGACACAATCTTGGGTTATTAACATGTACTATCATCAATTAATCTGTCGAAAATTTAGACATACAATTTTCGTCAGGTACACAGCTTTAGTACCACGCTTTTAATATATATTTATTATTTAAAAGAATTTCGTTTGTTTTAAATTTAAATTAAAGAAAGGAAGGGTATTCCACTTCCTCTAATATTAGAAAAAAATTCTTTAATTCTTTTAAAAAAATATATAAACCGTAATGTATTTTTTTCCATCAAGCTTATGAACATAGGCATGCAAATTATGAACATAGTTTTCAATTTTTTTTATTCACAGTTTCCGAATAGATTATGTTTTCCGAAAGATGTTAAACAAGTAGTTAGACATATTATAATAGATATTTTTTGGTATGCATGGTTAGAAGACGAAGAGATTTGTTCCAATTTGTTGTTTGACTTAGAAAAATAAAAATTTTTAATTACCTAAACTAGAAAAAAACTATCGCGAACTCGAGATATCATCGCTACACTCAACCAGAAGTTTATAATAATAAACCATTATTTCTAAGAAAACGATGCGATTTTTCAACAATCAATAAATCTTGGCTGGGTGAAATCTTTTAAAATCTTCGGGGTTTTCCGGAAATAATAGAAACAGGTGAATAGGCAAACATTGAAGATTTAGATTAAATCGGGCCTAATGTTTCCAATTATAAATGAACTATTTGTTCTTTATTTAAATTTAATTACTGCGTCTTGCATTGTTTTCAGCAATTGATTTAAGTAAATCGTCAAAGGATATGGAATTATGGTCTATAATATGTATATCCGATTTCATAGATAAAAAGGCCAAGGAGCTTTATCGTGTAATATTTTCTGTTTAAAATAATTTTTTATTCGTTTGAGACACGAAAGAGAAGCTGCTTTAAATTGTTGGATGTACTTTTAATTATCCTTAACGCAATCTTGATATTTTGGCGGAATTCGACTTGCTCATCTTTACATAACTATCGTTATCGAAATATTTTCTTCTAAGAGTTACTGATCCTTGAATTGCAGATATTTGTCAGTGCTGGCCTGACAAACATGTTTTCATTGTCAGTTGGCTCTCAAAACTGATTAAAACAAAAAAATATTCTTTAATTTTTTAAATTCAGAATATCGCTTTTATCCAATTAAACTCTTAGAGATAGGTCGGTAGGTTAGAATGGCTGTCCCGAAGGACTGACATAGATACATTGCGGACCTTAGCCGTACTTCCATATTTACACTAAAACTCTATCGAAACTACTGATTCGCCTGATTCCTGGAAGGATTGGAACCCGGCACTCGGTCCTAGTCGGTCCTATTATTTTCAAAATTTACCACTAGTAGTTTCTAAACTAATTAGCCTATATGTAAATTGGTCATCCTATGAATGATTAGTTTACTTAATGTGTCACACTATAATATGCCATTCCATCTTCTTAGTTTTGCAATTCGATTTTAAAAATCCTCTCTGATATTGCACATAAAATTAATCCAGTTCATAAGGGATACAGACTAATACAAAACTTTTCAATACTCCCAGTCGAAAGAGCCAAACATCAAACCCTTTTTTATTACGTAATATAATTTACCAAATAAAATTATTGTTAATGTTTATATTAACATTTTCTTATATTTATTTTTCTTTTAATTTAAAGAATATTATCTTACCATGTACAATGTTTACTTTTTTATACATTTATTTTTGTGTTCCTTTTATTTTACTTTAGAATGGAATTATGATTGCTTTTCTTTTAATTTTATTTGACATTTGTGATCGAAGTTAATAAAGAATAAAATAACAAATTTTGTTTGGATATCTAATTTTAAAAAAGATAAACTAAATACTATTAAATGTGAAACGATATAGTTGAGAGTTTCCTGTATTAGTATATATGTATACGTGTGTTTTAATTTTCATGGAAATTGTTTATTTACAATTATACAATAAATAAATTTTATATATAAAATGTTAAATTTTGTTTTGTTAATAAATATATCTACGTGTGTGTTATTTAATACTGTATACAAGAACGCTACTGGCAGATATCTTTTAGTTTCAACGATGATAATAATGACGACTCTAGGGTTCATTAAAATTCTGTACAGGTATGACGTATATTTTTACAAAAATGTTGTTAGCATTTCCGATAACTTATTACGGATTTCTCTATAAACTGAAAATCAAACAGGTGCTTTTTACCATAAACAAGTATCAACATTCTATCTATAGAAAATATGAATCTACCGCTTTAATATAAAATAATACGATACAAGTTCATGAACTTTATACTATACTGCGGCAGTAATGCCCGCTACCCACAATAATTTGAGAGAAAGGTGCAGTCTATCTGTATTCTACAATCTGTGTGCTTGTAATCGGAAACAAATAGGAAATGTTTTATTTCGCATGAAAATATGTTTATAAATTGATTTAGGTGCTTGAAAATCACGAGAAAATTAAATGGTATTTTTGGCAACATTTTATTTTTGGTTGTTTGCTCCATATTATTTTGTAATAAATACATTAATGTATGTATTAAATTACGAAATGTTCACAAAACATTAAAAGAAAGCGCCTGCACTTATAAATATGTAAGTATTTATTACTTTTACATAATTATATAATTTGGAATACCTTGTAGTAGTAAAGTAAGTTACAATTTGAAATATGAATACTTACTAAGTTGGAATATTGTAGATTTTGCATTAAATTTAGGTCAATCATCTGCACGTGTATCTTTAAATTAGGCAAAATGTCTCTTGTGAATTTGTAAAGGATGACTTTTTAATTGTTTGGTTTATAATTTTCAAAAAAAATAAAACACTGCAAAATTGCAAAAATGTTTAGAATTTTTATTTAAATCGATAAATGAATGTTTGTAATTTACTTTTTAAAGATTATTTCATGTAAATGTTGGTTATCTTCCAATTCTGCAATTGTTGTTGGTTTATTGGCATATACGAGAGACTTCACGTAGCTCCATAAAAAATAGTCAAGAAGCGTCAAATCGATCGATCTATCTACATTGCTCACCAAACTAGTGTCTCAATGATGTCATGGTTACGCTTGCTGTGTGGCGTGTGGCGCCGCCTAGCTGAAATCACATATAGACCAGATTCAGTTTATGCATTTTGGGCCAGAAATCATCGAACAATAGCGAGCGCCACTGACGGCAACGTTGCCATCGTCATCTTTGAAAAAATACCGACCGATGATTCCACTGGCCCATAAACCGCACAACCGTGGCTGCTCAACACCAAATGCGGCGGCAATTTTGCTTAATAACGTACCCATATAACCAAAAATAAGGTTCATCGCTGAACATAATTTTTCGGTAAAAAAAAAGATTTTCCTCAAGTTGTTGTAAGGCTCACTCACCAAAACATTGACGCTGTGGCAAGTCGTTCGGCTTCCGTTGTTGCACGAGCTGTATTTTATACGCCTTCAGACCACGATCCTTGCGTAAAACCTACCTTGACGGATGGACATTTTGTTTTCTTCATCAACACTAGCTGTATATTATTTTAATGGATTGATGTCCAATAACGTGAAATTAATGCAAAATTTTGTCACAATGGCTTAAATTGCTTGCTCAGCAGAAAGATACGGTTGTATCAATTCGTTCCTAGCAAATGAAATAAATTTACATATACAAGGGGCGCAGCCAAAATTATAAATTTTGTATCCACCCAAAATTTTTAATAAATTTTAATAATGCCTATTTTTTTAAAATATGTTTCCATATGAGGGTGGCCTGAAAGATTCTGACCCTATCTTAGAAAGAAGTATGTATACATCAAATTCCGTTTTATTTCTTAATATAAACTCTTCTTAAATCGATACACTTTTTCTAGTGGTAAATGGTCCAAGGTTTTTAACCCGTCCTGGTAAAATTTGGCATGTGGGTGGCACTGTAAAATAAGCGTCTTCGGTTGCGACGACTTTTTGCATCGAAAATATATATTTGTTGAATCTAGGTAATTTTGAACTTAGGAAGCACTGAAGGACCACATACAGTGGTGTGAATAAAAATAGGTGTAATCGTTTATACATCGTACAAACCGGTCTAAGCGTGAAATGCACCAACATTTTTAATATTTTGGTATTTCCTTACCGTTATTCGAGAATGTTTTGCTACATATTATCCATGATCCCGTTACATTTACGAAAACAATTGTTTCATTTGCTTAGTTATTTCTGGACTACCGAAGATTCAATGTGAAAAAATAGGTGTAACTAGCATTGTTTGTATTTTAGTGGAAACTATTTTGTATTTTGAATCTATTATAGTAATAAATTAAACGTTATTCACAATTAATCAATTCGACGCAAAAGGAAAGTGTTAAGAATTTAAGGTGCCTCAAAATGGGACGTGGTGAGCATTGCACACCAGAGAAACGTCAAATAATTGTAAGACTTCGTACAAATGGAAAAACTTATAAGGAAATTGCTGATATAATGAGCTGCTCTCAAAATATGGTAACTAATGCTCTAAAATATCAACCGCGAGTAGAAAAAAGGGGGCGAAAAAGAAAAATTTCCGAAAAAATGGAGCGTACGATTGTAAAACGTACAAAAGAAAATCCATTTATCACTTCAACTGCCTTGAAAAAAGAATTAAATCTAGAAGTTTCAACATCAGCCATCAGGAAACTATTAATAAAAAAACAAATTTTCGGCACATAGTCCCAGAAAGGTTCCACTACTTACCCAGCGACACGTGAAGAATCGTTTAAAATTTGCAACAGAGCATCTAAATTGGCCTATCACAAAATGGAGAAACATTTTATGGACGGATGAATCCAAAATTAATTTATTTGACTCCGACCGAGGAAAACAATATGTTAGAAGACCTCAGAACAAGGAATTTATCCCAAGATTTACAATAAAAACTGTGAAACATTGAGGTGGTGGAATTTTAGTGTGGGCTTGTTTCTCGTATGACGGGGTTGGTCCCATTTTTTGGATTAAGGACATCATGAACGCTCAAAGCTACGCAGAAGAGGAAATGCCGCTTAGATAGCTGCTTCAACAGGACAACGATCCTAAGCACAGATTCAAGTTGGTGAAAAATTGGTTTGAAAAAAATTTGGTTCAGGTTATGGAATGGCCAGCACAACCACCAGATTTCAACCTTATTGAGAATTTGTGGCATGATGTCAAGCTCGCTATTGCAAACAAAAAAATTCAAAATCGTAATGAATTATGGGATGCTGTTGAACAGGCGTGGAAGGCAATTCCCGTTGAACGATGTCACTGCCTAATCGACTCAATGCCCCGTCGATGTGCAGCTGTACTAAAAAGTCGCGGACATAGTACCAAATACTAAGTTCCAGAACACCTTGTTGTTTAATATTACAATAAACAACAAAAATAAAGGTTCCTTCGTGCCAAAAATGTAATACACACCTATTTATTTTCACACCTACTTTACAAATTTATTTGAATAAATCTGAAACTGTTACACGCAAAATAGATACAAATGTTGTTTTACGTTTTTGTAATGACATTTATCACTTCACCCAAAATTTAGAATTTTTTTATAATTTTATTTGCAGTTTTCTACACTTTTTATAAGAGAATTTGAGTACACCTATTTTTAATCACACCACTGTATAGTGAATGTGCTGTGGATGGTGAAGTAAATTGAACTGCAGTTTGTTAACTTTGGCCATAACGAACATTGAAACTGAGTCGGTGCGTTGTCTTGGCAGAAAAACTTCCCTTCCAAATGGGATCGTTTTTCAGCAATATTAGCCTTCAATTGGTCTAATGACGATCCTGCTGGTGTTTTATTTTTTAAGTAATCGAATTCCCCGAATATTCGGGACGGGAAAAAAACTTAGGAAATAAAGATAAAAAATTCACTGAAAACGACAATTTACTGAAAAACAAATCACCGAAATAGCAATTGATTGAAAGCGGCTTTTCACCGAAAATGACAATTCATCGAAAACGACAATTCATCGAAAATGTCAATTGACCAAAAATTATAGTTGACGGAAGATATGTCAAATGACGGATAATCTAATCATTGAGTCTATTCTTTTTGTTAAAAGTTTAGAGAGTACCGAGAGTCCTACTTTAACAAAATAATAGGCAAGGCGTTTGGGGCATTTTCGGTGAATTGCGGTTTGCGATGATTTATTTTTCCGAAAATAACGTTTTCTATTAATTGTTGCCAATAAATTGCCGTAGGATTTTTTGATTTTTAATAAAGTACTGATATTATCTAAAATAGCAAACGACTTTAAAACAACAACCGAGCATCTACGATTGTAGTAGCAGAATGGAATTGACGAATAATGCCATCATCACGTTGGCTATTGCAACTATGTAGTTGCTTGCATACCCTACAACAGAACCTTAACAAAATCAATGAAAACTCATTTAAAAATTTCAATTCAAATGTTTGAGTGTCACCGATAATTCAATTTGAATAAATAACAAGAAAAAAATTTGGTTCGGCTAATGAATTTTTAATTGTTGTTTGCAATTCCCAAGCCCAACTCCCTAAATATGATTTTTGTATTTTGTGGTCGTATCTCATCGGGATTTGTTAGCTAGTTATTTAGTAGATCCGGCGAACCCATTTTTTATGCGTTGAAAATGCGTTAGTTTTGCAAAGATGAACAAACATGGCTCACTCAGATTTTATTAGCGGTTCTGGCAAATATTCGAAAACGACGAATAATAAAAATATTTATCGGTTATTTGTTATTTTTAAATTTTTGTTATTAAAATCTAAATAGTTTTGGCTGCTTGATTTTATTTAAATTGCGAGTAAAAATACCAGAAAAATTGTATTACAATATCCAGCACTATTCTGATAATTCCCTCGAATAGCGAACTGAGGATAGAATTTATATGTAATTTCTGTTCAAATATGTTTTTTCCGGCATACTGAGGTAAAAAGCTAGTAAACATTTTTTGAAAACAAAACTATATTGGGAATAACCCTACCAATTTAGATATGGAAAAATTATTCCCAATTTATGAATATTTATATTAAACTTTTCTCCTCAGTAGGCCGGAAAAAATATTTGAACAGAAATTACATATAATTTCTTTCCCCAGTTCCCTATCCCCGGGGAGTTACCAGAATAATTCCACAGGGGAGGGCATCACTCATTATCAGATGAATGTGGCTCGATACTTTTTTTTATTGATTTACCAATTGTTAAGTTTCCTTTGATGGCTAATTTGCAGCCTGCCCCGGATGTGATTCGAACCCAACTATTCTAATTTCAATATTCGGAACCTACCAATTAAAATTATAAATTTAATATAAACGGTTGAAAAACGAATTTTGTATCTGTGGCACTATTCTGGTAATTCCCCGGGAATAGGGAATTAGGGAAAGAATTTATATGTAATTTCTGTTTAAACATTTTTATCTGGTCTACTAAGGTAAAAAGCTAATGCTAATTTTTTTTGAAAACAAGATTAAAGGATGAAACACACCAAGCAGCAGCAGTGAGCAGCAAGTTTAAATATTGGATAATTCGCTCATGTAATAAAACTAAAAATTATAGTTTGATTATAAATATAGGTATTTCCAATAAAACATCTAATATTTTGTAAATTTAATAGAAAAATTTAAATTTAAAGAAATTATATTGAATGAAGCTGCATCTGCCGCGGCATCAATAGGTTCCACGCCCAGCAGCTTCAATTTACTGCTACTCATAACCTCAATAAAATTGAGACAAGTGCATTTTACTACTAAAACAAAATAAACTGCTGCGCTGCTTGATGTGCACACCCATTCGCCGCCGTTAGGGTGGATTGTTTGGAATATGTTGCGCTGCTCTTGGTGTGTTTCATCCTTAAATTGGGAATACATTTCCCTGAACATTTAGATATGGAAAAATTATTCCCAATTTATAAACATTTACATCAAACTTTAATCCTCAGGCGGCAAAAAAATATTTGAGCAGAAATTACATATAAATTCTCTTTCCCCAGTTCCCTATTCCCGGAGAATTAACAGAATAGTGCCACTGGTAGCGTAAATCAATAAACCGATATGGTTTAAATTTAACGAAATTTAAAAAGCAATCGTAACACAAAATTGTCCGTTCCATCACTGGCCATAATTTTAAATGCTAACGGTAGTAAAATTTGGGATAATTTGAAAACGAACTGTTTGTTTGTACATATATGAATTTTTTCCAATAACCATCTTTAAATATTTATGACATTTTAAGGTTGTAAAATGTATTTGATCGATTATAGGGACAAAATTTACCAAATTCGTGGTGTCACGGTGGTTGGTTCCGTGAAAGTAGGTTATAATACTAACAAATGTCTTTGTTTATCGTTAAGTTTGTTCAAAATAAGCCAATTAAAACTCATTTTATCAAATAACTTTTACAAATTTTTGCTTAGTTGAAGTAATCCTGTAACGTTTTTTCAATCAAGCCTACACATTAAATAAAGAGCTACCCCGTTTTTTTCGATAATGTTATGTAAACATGATAATATGGTGGCACACATCCACCACCTCTGGCGATACTATTTATATATGTATGTGATTAATTTGGGGTGTGTGAATTCTGTTTTGGAAATTGTTTGTGTATGTATTTCGAATGATTTATATCCTTGTTTTTAGGGAATATGTATCGCCCATGCATATACGTATGTTTATTCTTATGGGAGATATGAAGAAAAACATGATTATTTTATAAGAAAGCTATAAAATGCAATGTTGCAAAATACTTAACATAAAAATTGCGTTTTTATGAAATTTGTAAGAAATGAACCATATAAATTAATCTTTATTGTTCAACCATTAAACAAAACAGAAGTTGGCAATGTGCCAAACGGATATTTATTCTCAGAAATTAAACATTAGGAAAATAAAAATTGTACGATGTATTAATGTAACAATTAATAAAGGAAAGTGCACTTAACTGGTGTACAAGAAATCGGATTTATAAAAAGCTGAATATACATATTTGTATAAAATTAATATTTACTCAACCAAATTATTGTTTATGATTTGGTTGGCAGTGACGTAAGATAGGACTTCTACACGTATTGAATGGGCACCTCATCACTGATCTGCAGTTTCTTCTTCGAAATTTAATCTAGAAGCAATGCGTCCACTATAACGCCAACGTTATCGATACTAACCTCGACACCATTTTACCGAGAAATAGCTATTGATATCCCGATTAACGTAAAAAATAATATTTGTAAAACTTTATGAATATTTTGGGGTATTAGAGCATCCGGGAAACAGTTTTTCTAAAATTATGAATATAAACAAGGGCTGTGTGTTAAGTACGTTCCTGTGTTATATATTCTTCATTCAGCTCGATACACTTATTCCAGCGATATTCCACCGTTTTAAGCCATCCAAGAAAAATATGATTTGGCGATCTCTGCAAATGGGCCTCGTGTTTCGACGATGCCTTACTCGTTTGACGTGAAACACTTTCCGCCAAACCATTTTATCATGTTTAAGACTAGTACACAGCTGAAGTGGAATGAAATTTTCGCAGATAGGTTCGTTTTGAATTATTATTTTTTATAACTTCATGTCAAAATATTTTTTACGTGAGTTTGTTTAACGACTTACTTTTCTCGTACCTGCGGATAAAAATGCAGTGACAAATGTGTAGAGTTAAATAGAGACATCTATATTGAACAAAACGGAAATCACACAACTCTCGATGAATAAATTGAATGACGCAGTTGTTTATTCTCAACCGAAATAAAAAGCTTTATTCTTCAAAGATAATATTTTATATTTTTCATTCCGTTCAGTACACGATTTTCTTCTATTCTAAAACAAAAAAAATCTTTCTACTTTTTTTCAATTATCGCTCGCTTGCTTATTGTAAATTATTAACTAAATAATTTACAAGTAATATAAAATTAGGCGCGTTCCGTTGATATTCATTACGGTGGCCGTAACATCCTGGCCAGCTTGTGAACCGCCTTGACCGCTTCTACAACATAGCGCCAACAACCAACTCCTTTGCTCTACAAATACAAATTTTCCCAGGAACATCCAGCATTTGCTCCTTGAAAAAATTATTTTAACAATCGCTTAGGAAAACCAGCATCGAATGTGGCTACCTCCTCATTGTCCATTGGCAACATAATTGGGTGATTGAACTTAATAATTCACTCTTCTCTGCCCTCATCTTGCATGTTCTTAGTTTTTCATCTTGTCCGGGAAATACCCCAATAATTCTAGCCATCATCCATTGACTAGGTGGTGTTATTCCATTTTTAACAAACACCATATTTCCAATTTTTAACGATCCCTCTCCATTCATCCAACTCGCCCAAAATTCCTAATAATTAATAATTTCCCTTCGTCCATCCACGGTCGACTGGATCGAACAATATCCAAAGTCGACTGGATCGTGACAACCTTTTACGTCGAAGCACCGCCTCACCAACCAATCAACCAATAATTCAATGCATTGTCAATTTCAGACTTTTGGAATTAATACCCTCATACCTCCTATCTCAACAATTACCACCGCTCTTTCTTGATTCTGGGAGTCCATGACTGTCCAACAGACTATTCGCGCTCTCCCCACCACTATTAATTCTCGGTTCTCCATCTCCTAACTGACTCAAAGTTTACAAAATCGAATCACATATGCCGTAATACGACACACAGATTCATATGACGATATTTTGTCCATTATATCTATTTCTTGTTTATTTTTGTTACTACGGTCAACAAAACGTTATCAAACCGCACTGGTGGTTCTTTACACTCCGCATTAATTTGGAAAACAATTCCTTTATTGGACAATTTGGGATTCCTCAACACACTCCTTTAACAACTCTGGACCTTCTCGCCACATCTTATTGCTCAGCAGGTCTCCGGCCCTTACTCCACGAGATATCAAATCTGCTGCATTATGGCCAGATTTAATATATTGAAACTGCTCCAAGTCCCCATCCTTGTACTTTTTCTTGGATTTTTTCGATTTTCTGATAAGCACCCGTGGCAATATTTTCTGATTTCGAACGATGATTTTCCATTTTTCGAGGGTTTTCATCTCTTTTCCCTTATCTAAATCTTTCACTAATCCTGTTTGCTGCAATTATCGACAATTTTCCGCCATTGCAGTCTCGAAGTCGGGATCTTTAACCAACCTAGTTTGATTCTGAATCTCCAGGTTCACAGTTACAATTCTTCTTGAATTTCATCACGATCCAGCAAACTGTATCGCCTCTCCTGATTGTCCAATCGTTTAATGATCATCGTTAGCTGCTCAATTTTCGCCCGGATATACCCGACAAGGAAATGATCTGTTGTTATCCTCGGCATTATAATCTGAAATATAAAATTTTCTCCTTACAAAGTTGCTTATACAAAGTTACTCACATATACAAATTTTCATAATACTGAAAGATCATTCAAACCCAATCAACCGTATATCATTAACCTAGCCCGAAGGTTCATCTCAATAATTGTTACATGCAGGCTTTCAACCCCCATGACTTCACAATATTGACAACTTCCCTTGATATTCTAATTTTCCACACAAATTCTTCCTATATCCTTTTTTTTATGTACCTCAATCATCACGGTTCGATCCACCACCAATAAACGGCGTACAACTATATGTACTCAAATAAATCACAATGTATTCACTTGGCATGTACTTTATCCACCATAAAGAAATGATTTTCTTATCTTTTATCTGTTCGCCTTTTGCCTCGTGCAACACGTGCTTTCTGAACAAGTTTTCTGGATACAACTCCGCTTTATATATCTATATTTCATTAGACTGATTTTTTTTTATTATTTTATTATTAAATTTCTTTTATTAGACTGAATTTTTTTATCTAAAGGTCCCAATTCTTGTGGTTTTCCTGCGTGTGTGGTTTTCGTATTTTGTTTATTCTCAAAACCGAAATAAAAAGCATTTTTTAGTACACGATTTTCCTCTATTCTAAAACAAAAACCTCCATTCTTCTTTTTTCAATTATCGCTCACTTGTCTATTGTAAATTATTAACTAAATAATTTACAATGAGTAATATAAAATTAGGCGCGTTCCGTTGATATTCATTACGGTGGCCGTAACAGCAGTAATTTGTAGATTAACTTGACTGCAGTTTTGTTGTGGTGATTGGGAAGGAAGCTGATGCGTTGTCATGGACGAACATCACTTTTTCTCCAATTGGGGACGTTTTCAATTTCAAGAAACGAATTCACCTCCGTTCCACCTAATAAATCAGCATAATATTGCTCCGTGATTGTTCTTCCTTTCTCCAAATAGTTGATAAAGATGATGCCTTGTGAATCCCAAAAAGCAGTGAGTCGTCGGGTGAGTTCTCTGTTTTGAATATTATGTCATTTTGGGTGGAGTTTCATCAACTTCCACGAAACTTTGCAGAAATTTTATTGGATTGCGCTAAAGTATGACCAAACGGTGTTTGTGAAGTTGTTGTCCAATTCTGTTTTCGTCACACTGGGCCAATGCAACATCTATCTCGCCGTTATATTTTGTGAACCGTATCCTCCTTAATCACTTAGTCACTTTGCCCGAGCGCTCTACGAAATCGGATGTTCATTGACAAGAACAGTATACTACTCGAGCGTGAGAATGAAAATGGGAACGGTATTTACAACCGCGTAACTGTAACTTCACACAAGCATTTTCAAAACTCCTTACTTTAAAGGAGCAAGCAGAATCGTCGCATAACTTAGACTACATATTTACGTTCAAAGAAGTTGTCATGTCATAGCGTCTCTCATCAGAGGGCACAAGTTTAACAACCCGAAATTTAAACATTGACAAAGGTGCTATCAAAACGCCCGCAATTTTTAGGAAAATACTCACGTCACTAGAATCTCTTTGTAGATAAAGGCTCAATCAAGAGTTACAATCGTATTTACAATATTATCAAGAGATTCAGATATGTTGAAAAACTAATTGGATGGAAAACCTTAGGGTTGGACAAAATCCCCTAGTTATCGAAATAAGTGCAACTGCTTCTGGTCGAAGATTGTTTCGTTATGGTGAAAATAGGAGAAGAGAAAAATTGTATCAGGACCCTCTGGAAACGTAAAAAGTAATTATTCTACGAGCAAGATTCCAGTTGGGTATCCTAGAAAATGAATAGAAGGAAGTCGCTCGAGTTTTATTTCCGTAGTGAAAACTATTTGGTACGGCTTCGCTGATCATTTCTCCATAAAAGAATATTCAGATCCATGATCGTATAATTTTTGAGTATCGTAGTTTAACAATCGTTTTGTGCAAATAGAATGTTATCCCAATCATCTGCAAATTATTTTTTAATCGTTCTTAAGTATGCTGGCGATTTTTGTACTCTGATAAGATCCGAACTCTAAAACGGTTTATTCCGATTCTTTTAGTTATTGGTAAGTGGACAAGAAAATTCAAAAGAACGGTTAATTGCTTATTACAGGTTTGATTTTATTAGCTGAAAGAGACAGAGAATCAAGCCTTGCTGAGAATATAAGTTATTGTTGAAAGAAATAGATCTGCGAACAGAAAGTATATTTTGCATCAGTGCAAAATATACTTGCCAACGATTAATATGGCGTTGAAATTAATCACAATAACTTTCCGACGAATAGCCGTTGGCTTCGGTACGACTTAAAAGTATTTTTCCGATGTGTCTATACTTCTCCGAGTGATTCGAATCGCAACGATTGAGACGCATTTTATTTCTATTTTTCGCATTTTACTTATATCAGGAAAAAACAGATTTGGGAAAAGTTTCATAATAGGGCCTGATATAAAATTATGTTAATCTTTTTAAAAAATTTGCTCATTTTCTTATGAGTCCATTTGGATGTTACCTTATTTATATTAACTCACATTTAATTTTTTTTTCTCATAATCTTACATTTTATGGTTAGTACATTTTATAGAATTTCGATAAAAATAATTTCATAAAATTTTATGAAGCAGCTTAGAGAATCGAGGATTAAAGAAGATATATACTTTTTTGTGAATCAAGAAAACACAATTTTTTTTATCTTTTATTTATTTATATTTAATTGCAAATATCAAAAGAAATCGTATAAATATTTTTGCAAATCGATTTTTTAATCGTACTTGGTTTTATTTGCATTTAGGTTTTCAACTAAGAAGATATACTGCATCAAACTCATACATATACTGGAAAATAGATTTTATAGAGCCCAACAATTCGGAATTTAAATTTCTATCCAACCGTGAAATTGGATCCTAATAAATTTAATCCATGTGCATAATGATCCGTATGTAAATTTTTTACGAAATACGAGTTTCTGTTTTTTATGTACCAAATTGATTTATTATGTTTATGAATAGCAAAATAAGTATAAGTATGTATATACTTGTGCAATTTTCTATAAATTCTTACTACAAATTTAAGATAAGAGTTGATTTATGATGAATCTGTACACAATCAACCATATTTTTAACATTTTTCTTTTCTACTTTCAGATGACAAATTTTATTGTTGCTGTTATTGTATTTGTTATTGCACATCCTGTTTTATTTAATATTAATCAAAATATAAATAATAAAAAAATTAATATTAAATGAATTTAATTCAAGTGTTATAATTTTAATCGAATATTTTATTATTTTATTTCGTTCGTTTTATTTTTTGTGATTTTATTTTCGTAAATTTATTATAAATGTTAATTTAAAATTCATTTTTTTTGCAAAAGTGAAATAAAAAGAAAGTTTTAAAAAAAAATTATAAGAAAATCTTATCGTGGTGTTGAAAGTGAAAAATTCATAATTAAATCATTATTATTATTATATTATTATTATTAAACAGTAAAACGTGAAATAAATATTAATTAATTATTATATAATACGGAAAAAAATATAAAATAAAATGTCATTGGATTCTATGGGTGGAAGTGGTGGCGGTGGTGGTACGTCGACCCTACAAGGTGGTATGCCAAACAGTGGAATGGGTCGAATGACACATTCGCTAAGCACACCATCTGGGGTTGATGGTACACCATCGACGACTCATCATCGTGGCGGAAAAAAATTGGCTGTTCGTATACAAATGCTAGATGATTCGGTGACAATGTTTCAAGTCCAGGTAAATTATGTTTAATTTTAATTTTAAATCAGTTAAAAATACATTTCTTTGTATGAGTATAAACAATTTTTGTTATCTTATCTTATTCCGTTATCATTTTATTTAGAATGAAAATTAAATTTTTTGAAACTGCATACATATAAGATAAATTGTTATTTTTTTATCAATTCACCACACCTCTTAAGGTAGTGATAACTATGTTTTTGGTTATAATCTATATGCAAACAAGTCGATTTTGTTTGAGATGAAAATGAATTCAAAGAAAACACGGTTGATTTCTTTTAAATTGGTCTAAATAACATAAAAATGGTAAAAGTTAGAACAATTAAGGCTGTTTGATACCACCCGGCATAATTGTGTAATATTAGAGCACACATGTGACCCTTGCGATTATTTCTAGTTTCCGAATTTATAGAGAAGTATAGTGTATCAAAAATTATCCCATGTAAAATATAAATTTAACCAAAATTTATAGTTCATTTCATTAACCACAACGGCCAAATTAATCAGACACGTAACAAAAAATATACGGAATTCATAATAAAGTTACAGATGGCTTTTCAAAAACATTTTACTGTTCTAGTAATTAGATGTGGTCATAATTTTATTTTACATTTACAATGCACGTTTTTAGTAGAACAGCACTACCTTTGTATATAAAATATATCGTAAGTATATATTCGTATTTATAAAATTATTTCCTCAAATTTCGTTGATTATATCTTATCATTCGTACATGGCATACCTAACAACTTTTACTGGAATATAAAGCGAATTCAATGAACTGGTAATAAAGGAAATTTCACTGCTCCATCTCTAGCATTTATCGCATTTTTAATTATTAAAACCTATTATTAAAAAGATTTTTAGTTGTATTCCGCGAAATGATTTAATCAAATCATATGATATAATCCATGACATAATTTTTCTAAAATGGCTTAAACTATTAAATTAACAAATTGATTATTTTATAAATACATATTGTAAAAAATTAATATGCATTGGAGGTTATTGCATGACACGAATTTCTAATCAACTAAATTACTATTGACTCTAATTGTTAGCCATTAATATTATTTCCAAAATGAGTACTTACTCAATTTTAGTTTAAACTGAGCGCACGGTAGTCGGCCTCCAGTTTCGACATCATGTAGTTAAACCTACACTGGCTGATTGTTGTTGGAATACTTAATTTATCATACGCTGCTGTGGGGCGATGTGATCCAGTAATCTAAATTGGTTGGATTTAATGAATTCAATGATATTGCTCTCTCCGAGTAGTTGCCCTACCTTGTGACTCATACGAATCTGATATTCGTTTTGCGCCACTTTAATTGGATCAAAGGGGGAACGAATGATCCTTCTTTCAAATATAGATAACATTCTACTATCATTAGAAATCGTCGAGCTCTCGTTTCCGGAAACCAAACAGCTGGATTGTGCGTAGAAAACTCGGTTCGGTTGCAATTTTGGCTTTTATTTTTGCTTGCATATAATTTGACGATATTTTTACTCACCCGAGGTATTTAAAGTCTTTCGGACGGTCTTTTGTATGTAGATGGCAGTTTATATTTATATATTCATATTCTAGCATATGGTTGCTGTTAATGTCGGCTCCTCTATAAGATCTAACGTATAGAGATCATGACGTGATCGGATTGGTTTTCTGTTCTTCCATCATTCGATCTCCACGTTACCTTTTGTATTCTCTAATGTGGAAAAGACGTACTTGTTACAACTAAATTCCTCATTATGGCCCGTTCGTATGGACGCTTTGGCTGTTTTACTTGTGGGGTGCCAGCTCTTATTGATTTTTCATTAATGTCACCAATGGTTATTTTTCTGTTATGGTTGTGTATGTTATGGATGACCTCTTCCAACTCGACAAAGAATATATCTTTCACGTTATCTGATTTATCTTCGATGGTAGGGGTGCATGCATGTGATATTAAATCGATCGTGATATTAAATTTCCTAGTGCGGACTCTGATTGTGCATAATCGCATACTAATAGGATGGATGTCGATGATATGTTGTTTCACGTTCCTATGAATGAGAAATCAAACTCCAAATTATCTTCCGTTCTGATGGGCACTTTAGTGGAGAGTATAACTATTTGTGTTATCTTGTATCTCACTCCTAGATCATCGAAGTTCCTGCTGTGCCAGTACTTCTAAAGTGTAACTCATTGCTTGGTTCGAAAGATTTTGGAGATATCCAGTCTTAAAAGGATAAAAACATTCCATATTCCTATTTAAGAAGCGTTGTCCGTGTACAATTTCGGAGCCCGTTGTGATGAATCCGAGGCCTTTGCGCATGATTTATTTATTTATATTGAAATAAGTCTACAAATTTGACTTGAAAAATATTAAATTAAGAATACAAAATAAAATAAATCCGCGTTGGATTTGAAAATTTGAAATATAAAAGTAAAGTAACAAGTAAAAAATCAAATAAATAGTTAATTCTATTGAAACTTTTACACATCATCTTTACTGGTTCACTATCGTCAAAGTTGGTTCTGTGTCTGTCTAAGTAGAGGAAGTCATGATCTCTTAGTTGTCTACCAGGAACATTTATTTTAATTGACTGGCACATCGGTGCGTCGATTAGACCTAGTAGGAGATTACCAATAAATTTACTTTTTAGCAATTCGCGATTCGATTTATAACTTACCTGTTTTTGTGAGAGAGTTTTCATGCTTATGAAACACGCTCGTTACGTGTGTAGGGTCACGTACTAGTAAATAATCATAAGACATCCAGTCCTACCTTGAACACCTTTATATTGCGGGCCACTTGATAAAAGCAGGGTTCCCGCTTCAGCCACCTCAAACTTGAAAAGCAGTAGCTGATTTGGTATTAGATTTATGGCGCCAATCCAATTTTGCTACTTGCAAAAGTAGCAATTGTGTTGCGAAGATGATTAGAAGAGACAAGCTGGTTTACGCCAGCTTTACTTTGTTAACTTTGAATTTAGCTATATCGAGAAACCCGCTTGATGATTGACGTTTTTTGTAGGCCAATTGCGCATTACTTCTTCCAGATACCAACCGTGTTGCTATTTAGAAATGCACCAGCAAGATAAATATTGAAATTGTAATATTTAAAGTACCGGGACCTTAAATTAGAAGTTAACTATGACAGTTTATAAATTGCGTATTTATTCATTTGTTTGATTTTGGTTTTATAATCTTGTCTCGATAACAGATTTTCAAATCTCGTTACCAACATTTAATAGCATCACTAACCTCGGTTCGTTTAAAATAAGTAATCAAAAAATCTAACATTAAACATTTTAAAGAAAGATCTAGAAATTAAGGAAAGTTGAGATATTAAGAATTTAATAATGTTTTTAACCCTTGTGTACCCGGGTAAGTTTTCGTCTTTTATTGACCAAAATTTTATGGATTTAGGTGTCTTATCAGCTTGAAATCATTAGTATCTTAAAATTATTTGTTTTAAATTGGATTTTGCCATTTTTTAATTAATTTCGATTAGACCATTTTGATAATTTATTAAAAAATTAACCCTTCTAATTGACAACCAACCTACCCCGGGTAAGTTTAACGTAACATGTAAATCAAAAATTAATAAAACACAACTTTATTATTTATTTCAATCTTTATTTATAAAACTAATAAAATTGAATTATAAAAATAAATTCAAATGCGGCAACGGGAGCAACTTATATTTTAAGAATGCTTTGCACAAACCAGTTTTTTACAATTTGCACAATTTTTGCGTGTTGACCGTTTTTTAGTGCAAATATAGCAGTTTCCTTTATACCTAATTCGACAACTAGCATCTCGTTCTCCTGCGGTAGATGTGTTATCAGCCTTACAAGATTCAAATTCTAGTGGGTGTCCAAAATGACGTGTTATTTGTGGATTCTTGGAGCGCCAGAGGATTTCTGGCATAACTAACTGGTGACATAATTCAAAATGCGCAAAAATTTACGCCGACAGTCGGTTGCTTGTTTTAGGGACGGATTGTTCCCAGAATAAAGTATATAAGCTGCTAATCCTGCCACTTCCAAAATATAGATAAAGGCGAGTGTCCGTCGATTCGTCCTTCCTTTCCATGAATATTCGCCTATAATTTTGTCCATATTGTCGACTCCTCCCTTTGTTCGTTTGGTTTATTGGCTGCTCCCTGGGTTTCCTTATCGTAGTGCATAATCGACAAAAGAACCACAGCTTTGTTTTTTTTTGGAACGTACGAACACATTGTGACGTTATTGCTAAACCCAAAAATGGAGGATTCAACAGGTCGAGGTTTGCCTTTTATAATCAGGAATTCTGCTAGTATGAAAGGGTACCTAGTATTGATAATTTATAATCTAGCATCAAACTAGTAGCTAGATTGTAGTTTGTAAAGAAATTATCACAAGTAATATTGCAACATAAATCTTTCATCACTCGCTCTCCTTGGTTGGTTTCACTTTGTAAATTCTACTACATCACATCAGTAATGGCCACATTCAAGCTTCCTTTTCATCATAATTCGTGTGTTTAACTAAAGCACACCTCGTTCAGACAGTTCCATACGAGTCATTTTTTTCAACTTCTAATGCACGAGGGCAGTCTTCACGGAGTGGAAATGAACAAATTGTTGTCAAAATATGATATAATTTTATTTTTTTTTACAAATTTTCTCTTACACTCAGAAAAAATATATGATAAATACATGATTGCATTTACCATAATATTATAATTGTATGTTAAATACAAGTGCATATTTAAATGATTGGTTTTATCATACTATGATATTCTTGATCATTTTTCATGATTTTCTTCATCATAACAATGATGAGCACTGAAAAAAAAATTTTTTTTTGAGTGATCATCATTGTTATGATGAAGAAGATCAAGAAGAATGATCAAGAATATCATAGTATGATAAAATCAATCATAGTATGATAAAACCAATCATAGTATGATAAAATCGATCATTTAAATAATTGTATTTAATATACAATTATAATATTATGGTAAATGCAATCATGTATTTATCATATTTTTTTTCTGAGTGTAGCACCAACACACTGTCCAGTGAAGTTTAAGTTTCAAAATCCTCTCTTTAAAATGACTTTCCGGAAGGTCTGCAAAATAATTGTTTACAGCTGCTATCATCTCTTCATTTGATGAAAAACGATATTCAACAAAATTTATTTTAAGATTTGCGAACAGATAGAAGTTGGAATGATGACCAACATTCGATGAATAGAGTGGATGTTGAAACAATTCATAATTAAAATCTCACAATTTTATCATTATCAAACCACACTTGTGTGCAATTGCATCAAGTTGTTCCAAAAAGTTTTGAATATCAATTAATAAAATACCTCTTAAATCCCAGAAAACGGAGGCCGCAATTTTTCATGGTGTGCTCCTGCTAAGTTCTATTAATTGTTTTTGATGCTCCTTTAATTCTGAGGTATAGTATGGTATAATTAGTATTATTTTTTAATGTAACATAATCTTTTATAGTGTTTTGTAAAATATACTTAGGCCTACTATTAAATTTGTCGCTATTTTTGATGCGATTTTGATGATTATAGTTTGCCGTCAATAGGCAAAAGACGAAACAACAAAGATACGCAACTTTTACTATTCCTTTTTTTTCACGTAAATTATCTGAAGTAGAGCAATTTGGCACTGATCTTTGACACCTCTAAAACTACACAGTTCTTTTCCTATTTACTAAATTTTATGAAAAATTGCATTACTTAGTAGTGCTATCTGCTATATCTTAATTTCTCTAGTTTGGTGCGGTTTTACACTTGTTACAATCCCATAATCTTGGTTCCATAAGGCTTTAACTTGAAATTTAATATTTACTACCTACAGTGCATAAACACATAAATATATGTATTCTAAATGTATAAGTAATTAAAGAGAATCTCCAACTTCAGCTGTGAATGACATCTTAAATTTTTTTAATACGTTTGTATTATTATTAAAGTGACGATGACTGTAATTTTAGTAATTATACATTTCAAAAGTGAAATATACTGAAAGGAGTAAAATGCGTTAAATCTTATAAATCTCGAACGAATTAATATAAGAAATGTATATCAGAAACCATGATTGTGTAATTTAAAAAATGACCTTATCATTTTATCCAAATAAATTACGATGTAAAATATATAATCTTAAAAAATGTTTTCAGTAGCTCTAATTAATTAATAATCAGTGGGTGTTTTATATTTACAAATTACAATAAATAAAATAATTAACCTCTACACATAAAATAACGCATTAAATCCGAGACTATGTAGGCCAGGTAATCAATTTCCCATGCAAAAATGTTTTTAAGGTAGATAATTTTTTTTGGTATTAACAGATTTTGTATAGGCGGCGAGGCGGCGACTACGTTCATTGAACAAATTAATTTCTTACTAAAGTAGTGTATGTGTTATCAATAAGTAATTGATGTATGTGTGAGTATTATTAGCGGACAATAAAGCAACATCGCATTTTCACTTTTCTATTTCCTGTGTATAAAATATTCCAGTTTCCTTTTTATGTACCTACTGTTTCCACACATTTATAATTCAGTAGAAATTTTGAACGAAAAATTTCTTGAAAATTGCTTTTTTATTACATCAAACGAACGAATTATATATACAATATATATGATGATATTAATGAAAAACTATTAAAATGTTATATACAGTTAAAGAAAAATCTGTTTTCCCCTTGTGTGCGGAATAAAATTTTCAAACTTACTGCGTTCTACGAGTACATTGAAAAATCATTTTAATAATAAATCATTCTATTATTAAATTGAAGATACACTGCTCATGTATGCGGCTTGCTTCCTTTGTTGAGTTGCAACAATAAATTGTTGAAAACTACTTCAAATACATTTAATTCTTTTTTCGTACAGTAATATTTGAGGCAGTTATTCTTAGTCGTAATTCGAAGAATTAGCAACAATCTATTTATAGCGTAATACATTTATCAGCATTGTGTGTTTTGTATGTACAAATAAATCGCGGTGGCTATAAGAAATATTAAACACAAAAAATATTTTTGCTTAAAATTCCAAATAATATGGCGACACAAAATGGTCAAAAATTGCAATTCTTTGAAATTTTCCAGATAGCAACCAAATATAAACTTCTTCAATGACATGCGTATCTTGCACCTATCACTATCTTTTATCGCGCATAAAATTCGCATATATCCGCAAACCTTAATATACTGTTGTCATATAAAACAAGATAAAATTCCTTATTTTATTGTTCTATCTAAATGACTTTCGAGGAAAATGTTTTCTATGTCTTTGTTCGACTATAATATAAAGACGTATATTCTCCCAATAAATTTTCGATATTTTCAATAAACGTTATGTTGTAACTGTGTATAAGATCAACAGGCCTTTTACAAATTTTGTAAAACCAGGAGAACGATACGATTACTACGATCTTTGATTAATGCCGCACAAATAACTGTCAACCACTGTATTATGTATGCCTTAAGAAAATTAAATCAGTAGCTTGAGATCCTTTTTGAGGATGCCACTTTGTATTTTCTTACGTCGTAATATATACTAGACGCAAAATTTACTCCTTAATGTATCTCCTGTTCGTCAAAGAACCATCAATTACCGGTATGAGATTTGTTTGGGCATTTCTGGAAATGCCTCCCTCAACCACAACAGAACTTCTTATAATCCTTATTTATTTATTTATTTATTTATTTATTCACGGACATAGTCCAATTATAAAAAATCACAAACAATTTTGTGAATTACACACCACATTTTGAGCATGATAGTTCATTTGCAATGAGGTGTGCAGCTCAATTAATTTCAAAAATTAAAATACTCGGCGATCAGAGTAAAGCTTTAACCAGCGAAGATGTAAGAGGTTAAGTTGTAATTTGTTTGGTCCCTTTAGGTCATAGCCTCAACAACCAACGTAACATTTTAAGGGCCAGTTGTTTAGTTTTGACGAGAGGTCTATAAAATGTTGGTGGTCTTAGCACTCACCGAAATAGTCCAAATAGCAAACAACTTATAATCAGTTACGTGTTCGCTGCTTCAGGCATAAGTTTATAAGTAAGATGTAAAATTAGATGTAGTCTTTCTTTAAGACTCCAAATAAAAATAATTAAAGTGCAAACTTTTGCTTCACCCGGTATAATTTGAATAATAACGATATCGATGCGATTTTAAAACGACTATGTTTATAAGACAGTCAAACAATTGAGTTTATTTAAGAAGTAGCAGCAGTTTTTGGCATCTCTTACAGGGTGTTTTTTGATTTTACGTAAAAAACATTTTTTTGTAACACCCGGTAAGAAGATAGAACCTCAAATTTAAAAACATCCGTTAATTCGGCAGTATTCTAAAGTATTTGTCAAAACACAAAAAAACATTCAAATTGGATTAACGGCGTAGGAGAGAATTGGTTTCAACTTAATGTAAATTTTGAGTAATGCGTCAAACTGAAGCCGGATTTAGGCCCGTCTTCATAACTATGTAAATATGTTTTCAAATTTCCAAGGAGATTCCAGCATAGTGCCATAATTTTTTGATTCACCTGATTTGACTGGCAATTCTGAGTGGTAATTTAGTAGCTTTTATAGGGTGTCCCAAAAGCCACAACACCATTTTAACATGGAATAACTTTTTTATTTCTTAATAATTCACATTTATTCTTTCATAAACAGAAAACACACTTGGAAATAAATTTTATTTACTTTTGAAAAATCCATCCTTTAAATAACCGCCATTTAGCTCTTCACACTGACGCACTCTTTCTAAGGCGTGAGTCATCACCTGCTTTAATGTTTCTCAGCTTATTCGTTTAATTTCTTCACGAATGTTGGCCTTCAAGTCTTGAGCAGTTAAGTCAGGTGAGCGTGATGTCCAAGAAATTTCAGGATTTCGTGAAATTATCCTTTTGTGTGTCCAAGCACGATATCCTCCAGCATTTCTTGATACCTTTCGCCAGTGTTGGTTAGTGCGTTTTCTGCCTCATCTTCAAAGACCTAAGGTCCAAGAACCCTTCCTACAGTTACACCACAAAAAACCGTTACTTTTACGGGATGCGGACTACGGTGGTGGACTAGTCTTGGATTTTCTGTTCCCCAGAATCGCATGTTTTGTTTGCTAACAAATCCGTTTGAAGGTGGTAGTGGGCCTCTTCGCCCATAGTGAGATTGTGAATGAAATAAGCTTCTTGCCTTGCAAATTCTTGGAACTAGGCAGCATACGCTAATCGATTCCGATAATCTGCTAGCTTCAGTTCCTGTACTCGCCGCCTCTTATATACGGATAGGCATGCAGCATCCTTTGAATCCTCTGGAGCGAGGTTTTCTAAATCTCCATCTGTTGGGACCGACCAGTTGATATTGAAGGCTCTTCTTCAATGCGTCAGCGTACATGCTGAATGTGAAAGAATTTCTCTGAATAAACGAAGTATAGTTTGTTTATATGGTGGTTGCTTGACCCGAAAATGACGAGTGTAGGCTCTTTGCGTTAGCACAATTGGTCGTTTGTTTTCTAGTATAATCCGCTTATTTTAACGCGTTGCTCAGTCATGAATTTCTCCATAATTAATTTTCAAAAATGACACTTGGAATTAGATAAAAAAAATAATTACAGGGTGGCTGAGTCCAAGTGTTACCAAATGAAAACGCTGTAATTTTTTTAATTTTGATTATTTTTTATTGAAATTTCGTGGAGTAGACTGACTTCAATGCATCAACACTTTCGTATTTGTTAGTGGAGGACACCTTACTCTCCAAAATGGACCATATGGAGAAATCCATGGGATTCAAGTCTGGTGAATATGGTGGCCATTCTTTCGACGAAATCAGCCGCGGAACGCAATTTTGTAAAAATTGCTGTGTTGCTCGAGCTTTGTGTGACGGTGCCGAGTCGTGTTGGAATGTCCAACGGTTCGTACCAAAGTGTTTACGTGCCCAAGGTAGCAAAGCATCGTTTAGGATCTTTTGGCGGTACACCTCTTGGTTTACCGTGACTCCATGTTCGATGAAAACCAGAGGAGTGCGTCCATCTGCAGTCACTGCAGCCCAAACCATAACATAAGCTGGTGATTGCTTGCACATGGCAACTCTTGTGTCCAAATTATCGTTGGACTTGTGCTCTAACCAAACACGATCATTTTGTCTATTCACATACTGTTGAATGGTAAAAATTTTATCATCAGAAAAGACAATTTTTGGAATCTCATCACGTTCGGCCAAGGCCTTCAATGCTCGTGTTGTTTCAAGCTTAACTTTTTTTTGTGCCTCCGTAAGATCCTGAACTTTTTGTATCTTGTAGGGCTTCAAGTGTAGTTCATTATTCAATATTTTTTGAATGCTGTATCGTGAAACATGTAGACGTGCGGCTAATTGATTGGCACTTTGACGATTTCGTTGGATTCGTTTCTTCACCTTTCGTATCATTTCTTTTGATGTTGCTGTCTTTTTAGGACCGCGTCTGTTGCGTTTAGCGATACTACCAGTTTCGTTGTATCGAGTTATGGTTCGATACACAAACATTTTATTCACATTCAAATGCTGGAGCTGACGAACTATTGCTGTTTGTGAATTTCCACCCAAATACAGTGCAATTACACTATTACGTTTGAATTCCATTACGATTTTTTTATGAAGATATTAATTTAGAACAATTATTTGTTGACCACATGTAAACAACTAACCAAACTTCAATCTGTCAATCAAAAAATTGACACGCGAAAATGACAACTACACAAATGACAGCAGAGTGAAGTCAGTAACATTTGGTCTCAGCCACCCTGTAGTTGTAGAAAGTTATTTGAATTTTAAATGGTGTTGTGATTTTTGGGTTACCCTGTATTTGATCGAAGTGGTTTCCTAAAATAAGGGAATAAATAACGCTATAAGCCCAACGACGGAACGCAAATATAGACATCCTTATTCGACGAAAAAATAGGAAAATTTTTCCTTGGTTATATTTGGAAGGATATCATCAAAGTTGCAACCAAATAAACAAATAGAGCCGGATTTAAAATTTGCACACTGGTCGCAACTAGAAATTGCTTAAATTTCTTAATTTAATTTGCCCTGTTTGTGATTCATTTTAAATATAATTGTTTGTATTTTTACTATTATTTTGTCATTTCAGTCATTTGTGTGTATACAGTATAAGTATCGGACGATACAAAGGAATTATGATGGCACTGGCCAAATAAACTTAATAAATCATTTCCAATTTGAAAAAATCGTTTGGTATATTTTGTATATTCAAAAGATCAGAATGTTTTATATTCAGAATCGAAATAGCACCCTTAATTGACCGACATTTCAGGCAATATGCCAACTTCAAATTGTTAAATGAAAAAGTTTACCATTTTCCATATAATGATTCCACATTCTCGGTGGTCGCTATCGTTGAACGAGATATCTCTGTGATATGCCGTCAAATGTCATCATTATGACTTTAAGACTTTTTTGATTGTGGTAAATCAACCTATTGATAGCATAACATGTGCCCTGGTTGCGATATCAAGACCCACTCAGTCATTTAAATCTGTTCACCAGTTACAAATGATATATTCCTGGATTCGGTAAATTATCAGCGAGTGTGAATTCTAATATATTTATGAGAAAAGATTCGTCGAAGGATCCAAAACTTCTGATTAAATAAGCTGTCATCTGGAACTTATTACATACTTTCATTGCTGTCCCTTTTATTTTCTATAAGCCTGCGGTAAGCCTGGGAACAAATGTATATAACAAATGATACGTCGTGTAATTAGTTGCTGTCTTTGGATTTAACTTGCTTTCTCGAAGTTGTCTTTTCTTTTATAATTAGCCGGCAGATCAACTTAGCTGGGCGAATTTTCCTACCCAATATAACGGATGGAAAAGAAGAATTTTTTTTGTAAAGTATGACAAATTTTATAAAAACTCAAACTGTAGCCTCTTGGATGAGTGAGCGAGTGTGTTTATCTGGCTGTAGTAAATACTTAATTGATAATTTCTTTCTTGATCGGTTATTTTCGTTTTATCAGAAATGTGGGAACCGAAAGTTACGTGAAGAGAGGGAGAGTAAGGTCTTCAGCAAAGCTCAATGCAATTGAGATGGTTGTGTTAACTATTGAATCTTTTAATTCGTTGTCGTTTTTTGTATATGGTTTGTTTTCTACATTATATTGCAAATGTTTCAAAAGCTACTACGGAAGCTGCTCTTTCCGAGATTATAGACATCCATCAAATTTCGCAAAGATCTTCCAATTTATGAAAAAACCTTAAGTATTAAGTTTCATCTCGATTAACCAATCTGGCTGAGCTGTACAGATCCTATTTTTTTAGAAACAATGTTTGTTGCCAAAAATCGTCATTTCCGCTTAATTTTTTTCAAAATGGATGTGTTCCAATATTGTTGCAAATTAAGTTTAGATTCGTTTAGTCGTTTTTCTTATATAAGATTTACTTTTCATAATATTTGCGAAAAACGAATAGCTCCTATAAAAACTGTCCCTTCCGGTGGACCGATTTCGGCCAAAAATCACGGCAGTCTCCCAATTTTCGAAAAAAAAAAAATTGTATGAGGCTTCGCCCGATCAGACAAATCGTCGATTAAGAGTAGTTTATTCTGTAAGGACAAAAACCCATGTCACTTGCAATTTGTTAGCCGATGCTTGTGGTTTATAATCTCTTACGCAACTACGCGCGCGTGGTTTCATATATTTACGGGGAAAAAATTATGCCGGATCTTGTAGAGCGGGATTATGTAATAGAAGATTTTGTAACGCGTGATTTTGTAAAAAAAATTGAATTATTAAATAAAACATATAAACGTTATACTTGTGCCTCACTTATAAAAATGTATATGAATTTACGATTTTTTTTATACTGAAGGGTTTAGAACAATTACACAAGGCATCGTGTAAAATTGTATACATAATAGCAAGGGTATAAAATAGTTGTATACTCGCTAGTGTTTAATTTATACTAATTATTTATATTTATATTTTATATATTAAATCAAAATAAAATTAAGAAGTATTTAATAATCGTCCGTAATATTAATTTGTTCAAGATTTTTTTTCGGCTTTTCGGACAAAATATTATTTTTAATGGCACCCATACAATATTTACGACTTTTCTAGTAGTAGAAAACAACGAGGTCAGATACTCACAATATTGCCACCATAAAAGTAGAAAAAGGCACTCCCCCCACTTTAACCCCAGGGTACTTATGTACACAAAGATACACAAACCCTTACAAAAATGAGAACTTCATTAGGTCTCTTTTTGGTTGCCTATTTGAAACGAACAAACTACAAAATTTAAACTCTTGCTTTAACCTTTAAGTACAAAGCCAGAACTTATCGATTTGGCGAATTATATCACCAAGAAGTTGACAGTTGAAACCCACATACCTACCAAGTAAAAATATAATAGGCTATACGATGTTCAATATGCCACTTCTATAACTAATTGTATGAAACTCTATAACTTATCCTTATTAAACTATTTCAACATAAAAAATTTATATTTATTCTTATAAAACGTATACTGTTAATAACTCATATTATATTAAATTTATACTTTTTCCGGATACAAATGTATAAGTTTCAGTTTAGCTAGATTTTATATTATGGAAAAATATTATTATTAAATTTAGTATCCTACTAATTCCTAAAACTTGTTTTAAATACACTAGCAAAAAACACTAAGTAATATCTCTCAGAAATGTGTATGATTTAAAAATTCCTTACTTCAAGGAACTAATAGCGCGATGAACACGATAATCCTTTTATAAGACTTGTTATTTCTATTTACTAAAAAATCTGTATGGGGTGTAGAATATGCGGTTTAAAGAGCAGCTTGATCATCGAATGTATGTATCTAACCGATTGTAAACAAATTCTCTTTATCGCATTATCAAATAATATAAGGTTGGTGAAAAAGAAAACTATTATTTTTACGTTTATTTCGGGGCTTATTTAACATGGCAACAATCATTCGTCGATAACTCGTTGCCATTTAGAGTGCAATTTCATTATGCCACTTTTCCAAAACGCCTTGTTAGCCCTATTAGCAAAAAAACTGAAATAGCCAGTTTTTACAAGCCTCTCTCCAGGTTATTTTTACACCACCAAAAGCGTTTGCCATGGACATAAAGAGTTGATAATCGCTCGGTGCCAGGTTCGGACTATAAAGTGAATGCATAATAACCCCCAACCGGAGCTACTGGCAAAGTCATTATTGACGTGTGAGGCCTGGTGTTGGCCTTGTGGAATACGACGCCTCTCCTATTGGCTAATTCTGTCCGGTACTGGTTGATTGCTGCATTCAGTCAGTCGGTCCAATTGCTGGTAGTATCCGAATTGAGTGTTTGGCCGTTGGGCAGTAGCTCATTGTAGTTGATTCCCTCCCAATCTTGTTTGGGCCGCTTCGCCGGTCTTTGCCCATGATCGTTTCCGCTTGTCTTTGTCGTATTTGTCGTATGTCACCCATTGCTCGTCACCCGCTTCAGAAATGGCTCGATTTCGTTCCGTTTGGCCAAGGATTCGTGAATGAAAACACGGTTTTTTTTGCGTCAACTGGTGCGGCACCCAAACATCTAGGTTCTTTTTCAAGCCGTTTAAAACTATTTGGTGGTCGATGTTCAGCTCCTGGGCGATGCTACGACAGATCGCATGCCTTTGTACTTCGATAATTTTCAGGATTTTATCGACATTTTCGCCGATAGGTGCATCCTTTTTTTTTTTGAATGATAGTATTAATGGTCCAATGGATTTAATATCCTTTTAAGGTCAATTAATACCTCCCTTTTCATTCACGCACACATCCATTCACACAATTACAGTATACCACCTGCACATTGCAAGTTTCATGTCAACCTGCACACTGACATGGACTGTGGGTCGGCGCTGAAATCTGTACTCCAACAGATTGTCATAGTTGTGTTTATTAACATCACCGATCGTAATCGATGACGAAAATTCGCTTTGCATCCTGCCTCTGGTGGGATTCGAACCCAGCACCTCCCGGTCCAAGTGCCGAAGCTTAACCAATGTGCCACATGTCCGGTAATCTTCGAAACTACCGGAATGGAATCGACGAAACCAAAATCGCGCGATTGGGTATGACAGTATCAAGGTCATAGGCCATTCACAATTCCAGCCGCCTATCTTGCGTTTTCGTCTTTATTGAAACAATATTGTATAATATAGCGAATTTTCTCGGCGAAAAAATAATGGATTTCTTTTTCCCCAATCCATTATTTCAAAACAATTTAAGGATTACTGTGCTCTAATTCTCTAAAAACCAAGATAAACTGCAATGTGTAAAAGTGATAATTTTACACATGAAAAAAATTATCGTAGAAGTCTAGATTTGTATTGGATATCATGGTGTTTTAGTAAATTCGCATTCACTAAATTTTTTTCAAGATAAAATGTAAAGTGGCATGATAAGTTTATGTCAAATAGTAACACAAGTAATTTATCGCGGAATAATTTTTCTTGAATGTGTAAAACGCTTTCGTTTGAATATTATTATTATTTAATTGCAATTTTTGGTATTTTAGTTTATAGTTTTATTTTAGAATTAAACAAGCCAAGTTCTAACAATTTAAAAAACTGCGATACTTTACATAAAAAAGTTATAAAATTCTTTCCATTTAGAATGTAAAAATGGACTGTTATCGTTGAAATTAAAATATTCTTTCAAGTCAAACATTCGAATATTTTGATCGATCGTCTTCACTTTTACCTTACTTTTGCTTAGTTTTATATCCAGTATTTCCACAAAAACAACAAAAGAAATAAATTTATTGTTTATGTATGATTTCATGTTTAAAGTAGGGAATAAATATTGTACCTATTTATATTAGAAGAAGAAGACTTAAGGGGTAGAACATCCTAGAACAAGATGGTCTGTGGATTACAGCAAAAGCAATTTTAGTTGCTCAATTTTCAAATATAAATGTCAAGTGTCTGATTTGACAACATCAAAAATGGATATGGACAAATTTCGAACAGTAATGAACGAGTACAAAATTTAATTATATTATGTATTAAAACTAGCTTTTAACTATTACTAAGGTCAAACAAGACGTTTATTGCATAAAATCGATTTCTAAAGTACAGGTAATTGATCAAAGTCTCACCTCCTACTCGTTACCGATCCTTAAGATTAACACAAACATTTTACAAAGATTAAAAATTAACTCAAGGTAAAAAAGCAAATCGTAGCACTAAAACGTCCCACCATAACTAGACCTACATCAAATACTAGAAATGGTTTCGATTAACAAATTTTCGGTGTTATTGAGGAGACACACAAAAAAAAATATTGGATGAGGAACTCGTGGAGTTCGGTAAACTCGCAGTGACTAACTAAATTTGATGGTTAAATGAGCTTCGTTGCTTAAAACGCATAGCTTTTTATAGTTTACTCGAAATCCTAAAATTCTAGTAAGACAATCACGAACTTTCCGAGATCCAACTATTATACTTAGGTATTGTCAACTCGCATGTGCGGAAAGAGCTAAATAGGGCATTTCGTCTTCAACAACGAAATACACTGAAATTATGGTCTGCTTAAGACAGATTTGATTGGATTTCTAAAACATATCGCAAATAATAATTACATAATAATGCGATTTTGCACTTAGTATAAAGAATAACCTTTGAACAGATTAAAATACACAAAATTAATCAAAATTCAACGGGTCGATCAATTATAAATACGAATATTGTACACGTCTTTACCATACGAAGTAAAGAAATTTTTTTCGTTGTAATGTTCTTTTCCAACATTTGGTTTGTTTCATAAGTCTAACTAACCGTATCTTGATTTGAATACCAAATAACTCCCGATTTCGGCTATTTTTCAATAAGATTTTTGGGGCTAAATGTGATTCTAGATGGCTGATGTATATGCAACAATTTACGTTTCTAGAATTATATTTTTTGAGTTATTAAGGATATAAAATAATTAAAATTTCGTTTTGACGTTTAATGTTATCTTGCTCGTTTGCTGTCAATAGGTTTATCTTGAGTAAAAAACTGTTTAGAGAATGCGATTTAAAAATGCCAAGATAATATATTGTATAAAATTTTCACATGTAAAATTACCCTTACCACAACCCATAACGACTGAACTATAGTTTGTGAACAGATGCTGATTAGAATATCTTATATCCATAAGATTAATGTGGAAATTTAAATGAGAACGGTAGTTATGGGCCTCCAAAGTCTAAATATAAACCTACATACATCATAAGAGTGTGCTAAGTTTTGACATTTATTTATCGCAACAGTTTTAAATTTTATCTTGGAGTGCAATTAAAGAATGCGAATATTGTAAAAAGGCAAGATAAATTATCGTTTACACGTTTACAAATTATCTTACTGCTTAGAGAATTAGTGCACTGAACTAAAAAATGAATTCAAACAAGTACAATCGATTCGATATGAAGTAGCTTAGGATGAAACCTTGGCAACGTTCATAGTGTAACAAGGGGCGAATCTAAGTGTCCGGAAATTAAATAACGCTACGGAAAATTCACTAGCTGGATTGATTGTCCATAATTAACCGATTTTTTCGGTGTCGTATAATTAGAAAGAAACCAAAAAACTAAATAAAATTGTTTGTATCATTGTTTGAAATTGAACCCGATAATTCGTTTATTTAGCAAAACAGTTTGTTCTTACTTAACCTTTACCTAATTAGCTCGCACCTCTTATTATTGTAGAGTACGTTGTTTTTTTTGAACGTAGGTTGGTCTCATGAAATAATATTTTATCTCTTATTGCTATATAGTATATACAACAATAATTGAAATTTCAATGACCGTGAATTACATAATACCAATTATATTTCATTCATTCACAACCAGACGACGTTTTTGTTGAAAGGGAGTAAAAACGAAATGTTAAATTTACTTAATTCTCTTGTCAATCTTAATTTTTTGGTTATTCTCTGTTAACTATTAAGATTTTGGTAAGGTATACGAATTCATTTCGTTTTGGAATGACCGACTAATAAAATGTGACTGAAATTCAGACGGTGATCCAATGATGGTAAAAAAAATAAGAAAAATACATTCAATATATAAATACAATATGTTTATGTAGGTAGACAAGTTTATAATTATATCGATAAATTTGTTGTTGCCACTCATACCGTCCAATATTAAACGACGACGACAAAACCTATAAAAATTATTTATTCATAGGAAACTCTAATTTAAAGTGCCATAGTTAACACTTCTTTATTATCTTTTGTTATATTATTAGTTAATGCTGCATATTTTCTTCTAGCCATTATCCCATCAATATAAGTATATCTCAAGTGGTTTGAATAAATCGGAGGAAAATCAAAAAGACGAGAAAATTAACTTACATAAATTTAAAAGTTTTATTTATGTAGTTTACGGTGTTAAACTCTGTTCTGATTTAGAAAATTAAATTATAATTTTTTAAATCAATAATATTTGCTCTATTTATTGAATTATAGTTATAATTTAATAGTATTTTGTGATGAATCTATTACTTATATAAAAAACTAGAAAATATAGACGAAAATCTCAACCACATACAATTTATTATTGTGTAAGTTTTTATCGTTGAAAATAATTTAATTGAATTTTTACGATTTTTATCGAAACAATAGTGAACACACAAGTAACATAAATTCTATTTGATTTAATACATTGCTCAAAACTATTTTTATTACGACACTTTAGATTTTAGTGCCTTCTATTCTTCGCTGCTTCTAAACTATGTATTATGTATTATATACGTATGTACATGAGTACCGGTATATAAGAAGCTATTAAGTTTATTTTTGTGTGTGGGGGAACAGAAATTTATTTGCTGAGTCAATAATAGGCAATAATGGTTAAATCTCTCTTACCAGAATATATTAAATTATTTGTATTAGCAATAGTATTCTAGAATTGAAAGGATCATAAGGAAGAGAATCATAATAGGTGTCGGTATAATTTACTTTTTTCTTTTATAAGTATTATTATTCGAAATACAATATATTTTTTAATGTCATAATTCAATGCACCTCATTTAGTTATTGTGGTTTTAATTGATTAGCTTTTAAGGAGTTTTGTATTTGTAGTGGTATAAATATATACAGCGTATAAACGTAAAAACGTAATTAGCTAAATGTTTGTGGTTTTGCTTACAGATTGTGGGTAATGCGAGAATAATTACATTACTCATATTCTTCGGTTTTCGACTAATTGAAAAGTTGTGGGAGAGACATCGTTCCAAAGCAATACCACGCCAAAAATCTTACAATAAGTTCATTACAAGTTACATGAGGATCAAAGACTAAATGAGTTCGCCATAGACCGACCAGCTTTGCGTATGCTAAGTTTGTCGTAGCTCAAATTTTATCATATAGTTTTGTAACTGTGTATATTCCATAAACCAAAAAGCAATTTAAATAATGGGTACAATGAGGTTCTGCTCCATCGCTAAAACTCCATCGCTCCAACGCTGAGGAGGTGATGACGTCCGTTTTTGGAATCATAAATTTTGCGGTATCTTTTTTATTTACAAATTTCGAATAGGTAAAACAATTAGCGACGAGTAAACTACACTAGGCAACAAAAGTAATTCTTTTTCATCATAACAACGCAACGGTTCAGACCTGGGGTGGTATCAATAAATCCGGAAATTATATAGAGCTGTTTTGCGCAAATTTAAGTTCGTATAATTTGTCGGTTTTAATCTTACAAGTGTTCCAGAAATTTTTCAATATTTTGAAAAGAATTTAAAAAAATGCCGTTAATAACCAACATTTTTTTTAACAAATCATATTTATTTGGTACTTCGGTATCTTGCGTGTCCTTTCTAACATCATCAATAAGAACCCCTACATTTTGACTCACATTGCCTATATTGAATATCATCCAACCCTGTAGAAAGAAATATTTATCTCCTCAGTCTTATTTTCGTACAAGTCACAAGTAACTGCGGTGTGCATTCCAATTGAATTGTGGGACTGTGCGAGTGCTCACATTTGCACCATACCGGTTTGAATTTAAATCATTAACGGTAGCTTCTAGTCCAGCAAATCGGGAAATTATCTCTTCGGTCGGAGTAAGTGCTTTGACTTGACATGGCCCGCCACCAGTTTTTTTAATTTTTTTTTGTTAAAATTACGCTTCTGACAACAGTAACTATAATCGAAATAAAAGTTTATTAAATAAGTTATTATGAATACCTTTCTCCATTCAGTCTCGGTTTTAGGCCACCATTGGAATTTAAAAGCATACTAAGGGATTTCTACAACATTGTCCCTGGCGAAATCTGTATAATCTTCCATAAAATTCGGCAACAATCTTTTTTGTGTTGGATTAAGCTGTTTCGATTTTCTAAAAAAGTGATGTTATGGCAATATAAAATCCATTATTTTTATAAGAATGTAAGAAAAATACAATTAAACTCTCTCTCTCTCTCTCTGGCTTTCACATCCCATGAAGGGATTTCGCCGCCCGCACAATGGCCCTCCATCCATCCCGATCCATTGCTCTCGTCCTCCAGTTTCGACATCCTAATGCTAGCAGATCTTGTTCAATGTCGTCACGCCAGCGTAGTCGGGGTCTTCCTCTACGACGTACTCCGGCTGGTTGTTGGTGAAACACTTTATTTATCATCCGTTGTTGTGGGGACCTTGTAACGTGGCCGAGCCATCTCACTCGATTGGATTTAATGAATCCGATGATATCGCTGCCTCCGAGGAGTTGCTTTATTTCGTGATTCATACGAATCCGGTATTCGTTGTTCGCAACTTTAATTGGACCAAAAATTGAACGGATGACCTTCCTTTCGAATGTAGATAACAATCTACAATCGTTAGAGGTCATGGTCCAGCTCTCGCTTCCGCTTTACAATTAAACTGCTTATATTTATATTATTTTCTGCCATCTTTAATATTATTTTATTAATTTAATTTTCCAATTTTTAACATAAATTAGTTGAAACTAATAATAAACAAAGCGAATGACAATACCGGTCACAAATAATTTGTTTGTTCTTCTGGCTTTTGACTTGTTCCGTGAGCTACTTGTACAATAAACGACAATTTTTTGGTGGCAAATTACAGGTAAACGGAATGAATGATACCCCTCTAACGGTAGATGAACGATTTCCGTTAAATTTTGAGCGGTCGCGGATTTCATGATACCGTCCGTGCACAATTGAGACCGCTAAATAGAATGAAATGAAATCTGATTTGCTTTTTCGTCCCGCTCATTCTCCAGATATGGCTCCAAGTGACTACGAGCTATATCCAAATTTAAAATAATATCAGTGCTTGGAAGTCAAAGGAAGCATTTTGAAGGCGAAGTTATGGTGTTTATACAATGTTTTCAAGACTATTGAAACTACAGAAATAACCTAAAAATCATTATTCCTACAACGTAGAGGTTCTTTGAATAATAGTTTTTAGCATCGGTTTATTCAACTGACATCATACACTTATTTGGTGGTGTTTTATATTTAAAATAGTGCAATACATTAGCATTGGTTTTTAATATTTTTACGCGTTTCTTATTCCAGTTGTCAGTTATCGTGAGTTGGTTTTAAATATTAAGTTTAAATTAATCGATTTTACTTCAAAATTGTGTAAAAGGGGTAGATATTCCAACATTAAATAACTTCATAATAAAGATAAAATTTTATTTGAATGCATTGGTTTGCCGCCGTACGTGCAACAAGTGAGGCTCATGATAAACCTACTCTTGGTTAAAAAAAAATTAATATTCAAATTCGGCTGCATAACAAATCCAATTTGATTAATTTGGAAAAGTTTAATGTTAAATGGTATTTAGGACATTTAGATTTTGCAGCATACTATTGTTATAATTCTTTCCTGTATGATTTATTATTGTGATTTATATAGTTTGTTTGAGATGACTCAGTCCTGAAGTTGTGCACGTTTTTTACTGTGGGCCTACTTCAGTGGGCACAATCATCATTTTACTGATTTCGATAGCTGTAATAAAATTAAATTGATAACTAATTACATTATTTTTGATAAAACTGGGCAAAGATAAAACCATCATAGAATGATCGGGATTGTCATTAATTTAAAAAATGATTTGATTGATTGATGTTTGTCATCCAAATAAGGTGTCACTATAAATATTTCGGCGAAATCGGAGATAAAATATTGAAATGCTTAGATTGCTAGTTCTCTTCTTCGAAGGTCTTTGCAGTAATCTTTACAGCACCAACGTAATATGAATTTTAATTTAATTTTCTCAGGAGGAGTTGCCTCCGAATGAAAGATCGAATTTATTTGATTTTGTAACGCCAAGAGTCCGAAGAAATTTTATTACCACAGCTCAGTATAAAGGTTCGTCATTGTATTATACATTTGCATACATAATTTCTCACGAAACACATATCATAAAACTGACTAAAATTGATAAACTAGACCATTGCACCAATCCATACTGCATAGTCTACCGGGGAATTGGGTTTAATACGATTTTAATTTAATCAAATCTCTTTTAATCTATGTTAAGATATTTTGACAGACTAAATTAAAATCGTGGGATGATAACCATAATATACATATTTCTAAGAGATTTATGAAATTTGAATCGGCGTGTGATCAGTGTTTCTCTGAATTAATTTGTTGAATTTTTTTTCGTATTAATTCGATACGATGGCATCGAAAAGATTGATGAAATCGATTTAAATTTTATAGCATAACTAATTTAACCAATCTTTCATTGTAACTTTGGATGGTAAGAATGAAACGGAGTATAAACTCTTGCTCGGAAATTTTGTAGTTGCGCTAAGATTTGTATAAAAATAATTCATTGTTTTCAGATTGGTGTACCGCGACGGTTTAAAGTCCTTTTAGGAATCCAAAAACACTTTCATATAACCAGCATTTTACAGGATAATTTAAACGATATGGTTTTGTCAAGCTAAGCGTAAATTTCGAATCTTTCATCTTCATCTTTCTCTTCATAAAATATGGACAGAGTTTTGCTAACGTAAATATTTATCAAGAAAAAAGACGAGTATCCGAGCTCTTTCCGAAGATTGGAAATAATGCCATACCAGCAAATGCGATAACGTCAACGCGCGAATCGTTCGGGATTAGTTTCATTCAGAAGAGTTCTTTTACCAGTTCCGCCTATTGTTAAGGTAAGTTTTTCAAATCAAATTTTGTCGAGTTAATGAATCCAGTGGGATTACAGATCCCGCCAATATTCTGAATCTTCATCAGGAGTTTTTTCCTGCCACAACTATCAATCATTCAAATGACAGCCAAAATAATTCCTGCTTTATCAATATCAACTTTAGCAACTCTCAACATAGCAGCAACAGTAATGTTAACATTCCATGCATCCTCAGGGCAGTTTCTAAATTAAAAATTATAATTGTAGCCAGGTTGTAATTAATGCCGTTGTTATATCAAACGTTAATTTTATATTGAATCGGCACAACATTCAGGACAAAATGTCAAATGTAATACTATGGGAATACCAAAAAACTTAAACGCTTATCTCTCTTCTACCAGAACGTATGGGGACTAAAAACTAAATTTCCACGTTTTTCAGCAGTTCAAAAACTTCCTTTACTACACTAGAGGGTAAATATGTTGTTATATTTACCCTCTAGTGTAGTACTCTCTCCCGATCTGGAGCTTCATACTAATGCTGTTGATTTTGTCTTTGATTTGATGGACACTCAAGATAACATTTTTCAAACCAACAAGATTAAGAACGATCTAAACCGACAGCTTCATTTAATGTTTTCCTCTGTTATCAACAATAGGGTCGCTTCTAAAAGCAATCTTTAATCACATTTTGACTCGAACGAGAAAGTCTTAATGTCGACTTTGGAACTCCAGCACGAATCAGTTTTTGTATAGCTGACTTTGTGAAACTTAGTGATTTATTGGCAAACATCGACTTAAGTTCATATCGTTTTTAAAATAACAATGATATAGAAACTAATAGTGTTTATTTTACTCTGCAGTTTTTGAATATTTTGAACAGTCCGTATCGTATACTCATGGTGTAAAGGCGATGGCACATTACAATTTCTACGAACGTTTTCTGAAAACGTTTTTCTCATTAAAGAATAAATTATTGCATAAGTATATTTTATTTAAATCAATGCGATATAATGCAAAATAACTTTATTTATTAGCCAAAATAATAAATTTACAATTATTGAAAAGTTTTCCTGAATAAAAAAAAACGTTTCTAGGAACGGCAAAATAGCAAAATGACTATTTTTCAATTAAAATTGTTCAATAATTGTAAATTTATTATTTTGGCTAATAAATAAAATTATTTTACATTATAAGTATCTCATTGATTTAACTAAAATATTTGCAATAATTTATTCGTAAATGAAAAAAACGTTTTCAGAAAACGTTCGTAGAAATTGTAATGTTACATCGCCTTAATAGTGAATTACGAACGGTACGTAACCGTATAAACAAACACTTTTTTACTTTTTACACTATTTGCCGTAGGCACTTGGCGAAACACACTTATACTTAATAAACACATTTTTATTAATCACTTGTTTTTGTTTCGCAGAATATTTTTCAAAAAGTTTAAAAAATCACTCGATCGATTTCGACTTGTTAGGTCATCATCAGGAGTATCTACTGATGATGACCTAACAAGTCGAAATCGATCGAGTGATTTTTTAAACTTTTTGAAAAATATTCTGCGAAACAAAAACAAGTGATTAATAAAAATGTGTTTATTAAGTATAAACAAACGTTGGCAAAAATTCCTAAAAACTAAATCGGACTCTGATTATTCTTGACAGTTATAAACAGTTATAATGATTCCGTTTGTTTGACAAACTTTATCCAATCTTGTCCGACCCTAAGATTTTCTGGCGAATTATTGTTTTCAATATAAAATCTGATAGATACCCTTCTACTCTGAAGTACGAGAGCGGAGTAAGAAGTCTGGTAAACATGAAACAAGGAATAATATTTTTGGCCTAAAAAAAATTATTTTTCAACTATTTTTCAATTATTTTTTTAGTCGCCTTTTAGCTCAATATAGTTAATCCAACCTTTTTCCAATTTTTCGAGCCCTTCCGAATTATACGATTTCGCCAACCCATCAAAATAGGCGTTTGTTGCATCGATGATCTCCTCATTAGAGCCGAATCTCTTTCTGCCGAGCCATTTCTTCAAGTTCGGAATCAGGAAATAGTCGCAAGGGGCTAAGTCTGGAGAATACGGCGGATGTGGAAGCAATTCGAAGCGTAATTCATGGATTTTGGCCATGGCAACTACACACGTGTGCATCCGTTCATTGTCTTGATGGAAGAGAACTTTTTTCTTTGCCAAATGCGGTCGTTTTTCTTTCAAAACGTCGTTGAAACGACCCAATAAGTTGCAGTAATATTCGCCGTTGACTTGTCTCCCCTTTTGAAGGTAATCGAAATGGATTATACCGCGTGCATACCAAAAAACTGTGGCAATGATCTTGTTCGCCGATAAAACCGCCTTAGTTTTGTTCGGCGCAGATTCGCCAGTAGAAATCCACTGTTTAGACTATTTTATGGTCTCCGGTTTATAGTGACATCCACAGTCACGAAACGACGCCAAAACTCCTTTATATTTCGCTTGAACATCGCCAAACCTGCCTCTGGAGGATTACTTCATATACATGAAAATGAAGAATTTGGTCCAAACAACCTTGACTTCCTTGAATCAAATTGAGTATGACTCCGCCGACAAAAGATTTCCAAACTTAAGATGGCTTTTCATCCGGTCTTAAAATGCTTCTCGCATTCTTGTCCAGCCGCTGACGGCGCTTTTCCAAAAGTCACTTTCGCTTGGAATTTTCTCATCCATATGGAAAAGTTCCTATATAGTTCCGATCCATAAGAACGGCTGCAAATCGGACATTTGTAATTACAGGCCGATTGTAAAATTGTCTTGTATTCTTAAGCTTACTTGTATGATTCACCGTATTTTTATTGCAAACTGTTGTTTTCTAAAAATCAGCATGATTTTCTCAAAGTACAATCCACGATCACAAACCTTACTGGATTCACTTCACAAATATTAAATACCATAGAGTCAGGAAATGATGTTGACGTTATTTTAACCGATTTTTGTAAAGGGGTTAACAGGACTTCTCATGGAGTTGTTTGGACGTAGGGCTCTTGGCTTCCCATCCCAAATCTGTTAGGCAAGCTCTTATCTAAAAGACCGTATATATCATGTTCAGGCTATCGGTATCAGCTGTCCCAAATGGCTGCCTTGGGGCAAACGTGCACAGTCCCTTTCTTATGACTTATATTACCAACGATGCCGTTACCAGAGCCAGATCTGTTCGTAATTTGGGTGCCATTTGTTACAGCGAATTGAATTTCAGACATCACATCGATCGTATTATCAATCAAGCAAATTCCGCGTTCGGTTTCATCAAGCGTTGGTTGAAAAAATTCAATGATCCTTATCATCCTGACATAAAGAGGATTGAAGCAGTTCAACGTAGATTTCTTCACTTTGCGTCTCAAATTTTAATTGACTTACAACCACTCACTAAGCACAAGCGCCGAGTTATTGCAGACATAGTTTTCATTCACCAATTACTAACCGGCGGTATCGATTTCTCTGTTCTATGAGAAAAGGTTAATTTCAACTGTCTTAGAACTGCTTACGGTAAGAATGAGCCTGTCACTAGAATGCTGCGCGAGAATAATCAACATTGCCATTTCATCGATATTTTATTTAACTCATTTTAAATTGTTATATTTTATTTTATTTTGTTTTATTTATTTTAATTTTTATGAAATTTTCTCACTTGATTGATAGTTTTTGCAATTTAAATCTGTTTGCACTAAGCAGACCAACTTCCGTTTTTCCAAATTTTATCTAATTTCACTGGTTACGCACATGCAGATGGTGACTTCCCGCGCGCGGTTGAAAGGGAGAATTGTCGTTGGGAATTATTATTTTGATGCAATCAATCCTTTCGTTTCGTTTTCGTTCCAAATAAATGTTGACGGCCCAGAATGTAAAGGCACAATTCACTCAAATATTTCTCAAACCATTGGTATGGTTTGCCTAATGCTATTCTCGGACCTCGGTGTCCAGTGTGTTTTTTAAGGGCTGGTTAAGTTGTAGGGTGGTAAAATCTCGTAGCTTAAGCCATATGTGCTGAATTAGCTACTATTACTGCCTTTTCTCCGAATGAGCTTACATTAATGCGACACTGTTGCCAGTCTCTTGTCATGCTTACCTCAGTTTAAAAACAGCTCAAATTGGAAATTTAAATATTTTTTTTTTATTTATTTTATAGATTTTATTGTTCTTTACAACCGTCATTCACAGTCGGACCTCCATCATATAGATCCATCATGAACTGGAACTGATGAATTTTGATGGAACTTTCGGTCTTCCGTAGAAGTGACAAACACTCTTTCGGTTCGAAGCCGTGTCACCATATTGAAGCTATCATTCACTAGAAATAATTAGAAAACCTTCGCGTTGAACAGATGATAGAATTTAATTTTTTCGTGGGACTCGAAACCATCACCTCCTGGTTCAAGTGCCGAAGCTTTAATCACTGCACTAATCAAAAAGACAGTAAAATCTCAAATATCTTAAATATTTATCAAATCGAGGAAGGAATATTACTAATCTCTTTAATCTATAAATGTCAAAGCATTGGCACACTAGGAGACAATGATTTTTTAATTTTTGTTCCTTCTCACCTTTTCAAATTAATTGGATTATATCAGAGATAAATAAACTGAACGTTATTTATGTGACATTACAGCAACCCGAAAAGAAAGATACTCGTAGGAAACAGATAATATTTCCTAATCGATTTTTCTTCATAAAAAAATGAAATTCGAATTTATATTAGAAATTATTGAGATAAACAACTTACATATCGATTTATTTTTTTCTAGTTTCATTTTAGTTGTACATTCAATTGATTGAATTCTATAAAGTCTATATATAGTATTCATACACTATTTAAAGTACCAACACTGAAGATTAAAGTAAACATTCTATTTGATCTCTACATGTATATGTATATATGGTATATAGTTTTCTTATCAGTTCGAATAAAATATTCATACAAAAATTTCATAAGATTTTGGCAAATGCTTGGAAAGACTTAAATTTAATACATAAAATATGTAAAAAATACCAAATTCGCTTGAATTTAATTTTAACCAAGGAATTACCATATTCTTCATGGATCTAGAATATTGATTTTGTTATATTTTAGTTTTACTTTTATTTATTGATACAATAAATACATAGTAGTGTGGTTTAAAATATAATAAATTAAGGTCGAGAGGTTTATTTTATTTACCTAAAGATCTTCTATAATATTTACTCACACGCTGCTGCAATACTTTTGTGATTATGTACGAACGTTCTTTGTACGGCCATAAAATGTATGTCCAATCCAATTAATTAAACTCTGTTATTATTTTTACCCATTTTGCACAATTTTCAAGTGAAATAATAATGAAGATATATAACATGCAGTACATATATCAATTTATAATGAATAAGGTATTTCAACTTATTTTTTTGTTACCTCTGCTGCAAGAATGCTGGACAAAAAATTTAATGGTAACCAGAATTTATACTTCCATATTTAGATTTATAATTTTTTTTGATGGTTTGTATTCTAATCTCATCTTGTGTGGTTGTACATGACATTGACTTTTACAAAAGATTTAATGTTCTTGTCAGAATTTTACCGAAAAAATATAAATTATACAAAAAGATGTCCAATTTCGGTATATAGAAAACATAAAAAAACTGCAGTGTAACTTTTTATGTGACTATGCAGCAGGTTTTTATTTATGTATTCCATGTCTTTCTTACTTGGTATATAACAACGCAAGTTTTTTGAGAAAAAAAACATGATAATTTTAATTAAATTTCACAAAATATAGTAAAATACAGCTATAGGTAAAATCGCGGTAACCACCTAACCGAGACTATAAAATACTAAAATGGTGATGTAGTTTATCTGAGCCATATACGAGGTGTGTTCGAAATTTCGGTCGTTGTAGTAGTCCGATTCGCACTGAAAAGTATCTGTCACAGTGTTAATCTTATTGGATATTTAGTCTGTTATCAGTTGTCAAAAGGATGTGTTTTGGTAGGATCGGCGATTATTTATTTTGTATAAAAAATGGATCAGATAATTTGTATTCAATTTTGTTGTAAGAATGAAAGTGTGGTAAAGTTTTAGAAGACCTTGAAGATGATGAAGGCACTGGACGACCCAGAACATCAACAACCTATGGAAATTTGTAAAAGTGAAAGAAATGATTATGAACGATCGCCGAATCAGAAGCAATAAAAAAACGCCCGGATTTGTGGCGTAATAATTCATTTCCTTTGCACGGCGATAATGCACTTGCTTACACTTCATTGCTTGTTCGCAAATTTTTGGCCAAAAATGAAACCGTAATGATGCCCCAGTCTCCATATTTGCCAGACATAGTTCCGCGTGACTTCTTTAGACGGAATATTAAAATTCTTTCCAAAAACGAAACTTCTCGTTACTTTTTGAAAACACTCTTAATATTCTTATTGTCGTGAAACAATTTATCGCGACCAGTAACCAAATTGAAGCCTATTTAAAGGCGGCCTACTATATTTAACTATAGCAGCGACTTTTAGTATCACATCATATTAGAAATTGCTTCAATGGCTGCGGACCAATTCTATGGTAACTCTACGGTAAATTGAAATACCTTACTAAAAAGTAGAGTAAACCGAAGGCGCATAAAGTAAATGATAATGTTTTTGTGTTTTTGATAAACAAATCATTAAAATATGACAGCCGTGCTTCTAGACGTAATCGAGAAAATAAAAACGCTCTTGTATTAATTTTTAATGCAATTTATTTTATTTCTACTTTTAATCAATTTCTCAATAATTTTGTTGAGTATATGTATGTATTAGGTGTGAAAGTAGAAACTCTGCTGTTTTTGGTCAAATTCAACTTGAAAATATAATCGTTACAAAGAATAATTATTGAAATATTTGCCATTACCATCTATGGCATTTTGCCATTTATCAGGTATATAATGATACCTTCGTGATAAAAAGTTGGTGGTTTCGAAGCAAAATAGTCATCGAGCCATTTTTCCACATCTTCAACTTTCGTGGACCGCTTGTCTTTCAAATATGATGACATCAATCTGAATAAAAGGTAGTCTGGAGAATAACGCCGCATGCTATAAAACTTCCCAGCATACACGAGCATTGTTATACAGCAATATCACCTTTCGCTTTCCTTGGGATCCGTAAATGGCCTTTTTTCATCCAGAGCACCACTTAATTTGATCAATCGTGTCTCGTATCGTTCAGCTGTAACAGTTTGACCAGGTCCCAGAAGCTCATAATAAATGGCTCCTTTCCAATCCTACCAGACACAATAAATCTTCCTTCAACCTATGGTTTTCGGCATTTAGGATTATCGTACAAAATCCAATTTTCATCAACCGTAATGATTTTGTGCAAAAAATTCTTTCTTTTGTACCGAGAAAGCAAATTCATGCATTACCAAGCCTACCGTTTTTAATTTTTTTTCGGTTAGTTTATGAGGAACTCATTTTCCTTCTTTCTGTATTTTTCTCATTGCATGCAATCGAAGTGATATATTGCTTGTTAAGTAATTCCTAACGGTTCTGCAAGCCTTTTTGAGTTTGGCACGGATTTTCAACCAGTAAAACTTTAAGTTCTTCGTCTTCAAATTGTTTTATTGTACCTGAACGTGGATCGTCCTCAAGATTAAAATCGCCATCACGAAATCTGACAAACCACTTTTTTATTGTTGAATGACTCACAGAATGTTCACTCAAAGTCGAATTATTCAATTCCATAGCTAATTGAACAGCATTTTTAAAACATAATAGAAAGCAGTGACGTACATGTTGCTTATCGACATGTATATCCGAAATGGCGGGCGATGTGGATGCGTTCAAGAATATTTTTAAATGCAACCAACTTCAGTGCAGAGTTTTTTTGCACATCTAATAGTTTTACCGATCGCCATATACATATTTACATATTATGGAATATTAATTTTTACGTAAATTATAAAAATCTATTGGTTACTCATTTTATAATACTTTCTTCTAAAACAAACTGCCCAGCTCTTAGCGGTTTCTGCCTTTGGAGTCTCCTCACGCCGTTAGTGGTGTCCAACATACGACGGATATCTGCATTTTCGTGTAGAGATAAGCGCTGTACGTGTTTCCTTGCATGGTTCTTTATTTCATCGGTGACGTATTCCATCTTCAAGTCTCTATGGATGTTGTCATTCCTAATGTACCATGGGGCGTTCACAATCCCTCGTAGCACTTTATTTTGGAAGCATTGTATCATTTGTACATTGGTTTTCTTGGCACAACCCCAAAGCTGGATACCATAGGTCCATACTGGTTTTAGCATTTGCCTGTATAGAAGCAATTTGTTGTGTATTGAGAGCTCAGAGTTTCTACCCATGAGCCAGTACATTTTTCTATATTTGATGTTTAACTCTTCTTTTTTCTTCTTGTTGTGTTCTTTCCATCTTAGCTTAGCATCGAGGGTCATGCCAAGGTATTTAGCTGTATTTGCATATGGAATTTGGTTTGAGTTCAGAACCACGGGAATACAGTTTACATTTTGATTTGTAAAGTTGACGTGTACTGATTTGGCTTCATTTAATGAGATGCGCCATTTTTTAGTCCAGTTGCTCACCGTGTTAACTGCACTTTGAAGTTTGCTTGTTGCTTCCGAAATATCTTTTCCAACTGCTAGAATAGCTGTATCGTCTGCAAATGTTGCTACTGTGGTAACTTTAATATTCGGTAAGTCTCTCGTATAAATAATAAACAGAATAGGTCCAAGTACGCTATCTTGTGGTATACCTGCTGATATTCTTTTTATTTCGGAGTACTCATTTTCAAATTTGACTCTAAAGTGTCGATCAGCTATGTACGATTTAAGAATTTGATAAAATTGCTTAGGCAGGTCTCGATGCAGTTTAAATTCAAGCCCTTGGTGCCAAACTTTGTCGAAAGCTTGAGCTACATCTAAGAAAATACTGGAGCATATTTTCTTATTCTCGAGTGCATCCTCAATGACATCCGTTATTCTGTGAACTTGTTCAACTGTAGAGTGATTTTCTCTAAACCCAAATTTGTGTGGTGGAATTAGGCATCTTTCTTCTATTATAGGTTTGAGTCTTTTCAGCAACAGTTTTTCAAATATTTTTGATATGATTGGAAGTAGTGATATCCGTCTATATGATTTTTTATCGTTTCCTGGTTTGCCTGGTTTAGGAAACATTATTACTTCGGCCACCTTCCGTTGTCGTGGAACATATTTCAATCTGAAAGCTGCATTAATTATTTGATTTAATTTACGCAAACCTTTCTCGGGAATGGCTTTCACAATTTGCTCAGTTATTAAATTATAACCTGGAGCTTTTCTGATACTTAAGTTACTATTGATTTCAGTTTTAAGCTCCAATAAAGTCACATGCCTTATGTCAAGATCATCTGCTTTGTTTACGACTGTTGTATTTTCATTTGCTGTTTGTCTCGGCAACGGTTGAAAAGTCTCTTCTAAATAAGAAGCAAATAGAGAGACTTTCTGTTTATCACTTTTAGCCCATGATCCGTCATCGCATTTGATAGGCGGCACATGCATTTTGGATCTTTTTAGTCCCTTCGTTGCTTTCCAAAGCGAGTAATCGTCATTCTTTAATTCAGAAAGACCTCCTAGTCGCTTAGTTATGCTTTCATTCTTTATTTCTTTTAATAGTTGTTTTAATTTGTTGCACAAAAAATTTAGAATAGTTTTGTGTTGCGGTGGCACGAGAATGCTGCCAGATTTTGCGAGCTTTCCGTTTCTCCCTAAGTAGCTCTCTGACTTCAAGAGGATAGTTATGTTTCATTATAGCGTTGGTATGTGAAATCGGTGAACTTTCCCAAGCCGCTTGTTGGATATTGTTATTAAATATTTCTAGTTCATCTTCCAGCTGCACCTTCGTTCTAATTTGTTCGCCGAGATTTGTTCGATCTTCTACTAATTTCTTGAATAGATCCCGATTGGTTTTATTGTTTGTTAACTTAGGTGAATTATCTTTTTTTATTATCATTGTACTCAGTGTCATGATCACAGGTGAGTGGTCAGATGTCACTATTTTCAATGCATGTGTAGTCCTCTAAAACTCCTTTTGTTACAAAGAAGTCAAGAAGGTCTGGAATTTTATGTATGTCAGCAGGCCAATATGTAAATCACTGCCTATGATAAAATTTAATCCTAGTGATTTAAAAAGTCGACTGTAGTCTTCTTTTTTTAATTGATGGCGTGGGGGACAGTAAATAGAGGAGATACTGAGTTCCATATTATTTATTGATTCAACTATTATGGTTTTAACCTGCATAATTTCTTCCTCAATGCCGGGCACTTCATAATGTTTAATATTATTTTTAACAATTACGGTAGACCCGCCTCTAGCGTTTCCTCCTGGATGAATAGCATGGTAGCATTGATAGTAACGTATTTTAATAAATGAAGTTTCTGTTAAATGAGTTTCCGAGACAAGACATATATCTATTTTTTCTAAGTTTAGAAAAATTTCTAGTTCTGGAACATGCTGTGGTAATCCATTCGCGTTCCAAATAACAATTCTAAATGATCTATTCATTTGATTAGTATAGCATTGATGTAAGCTCATTCGTAGCTTCTTGTCTATCCAGCCGCTTATATATATCTTCTAGATCACGTTCTTCCTTTCTTCCTTTCGTTCATCCTTTCTAGTGGATTTTCTTCAACAGTATTCTGTAGCGTTATCTGAGAGTAGGATCTCCTCTCTGGCCCTATGGGCTCTGGTTGTGTCGGCGCTCTAGTTGTAGTTGGAATCCTTTCTCTTCTAGCATTACTGTTTTGAGTCGATTGGCGTGTTTTATTTCTTAACCTTTGCAGTTGTACCGCTACTTCGCATCCTCTATAGTTGGCTGGGTGCTAAGCATGAAATAATAAAATTTCTTGTTAAGTTCATTGTCAATTTAAATTAACGGATTTTTTCCAGAATTGTCTACTTTTGAATTTTGCTCACCCAGCAATTAGTGTTAAATTGGTTTTTAGAGGTGCCAAATTTCATTTATTGGTGAGTGCTGGTTCAAATTGTACTTATTATTTTAGCTCGTTTGGTGGTGAGCAAAATATGGGCAAAACTATGACATATACTTCAGTTCTTTAAATCCTCATTTAGGAGTGCTAGCTTCACACACCTCAACCAAATAAAATTGAGATGACTTATTATTCAGTTTTTTTGTAATTCGGCAGTTGATTCGCTATCGATTTGCTGTACATGAAACATTAAATTGTTACTATGTGCATTTCATTCGACAGGCTTCAATAATTAAATATTCCACAGTTAACCTTGATTAAAAATGAATGAAAATGACAATTCAAATGAATTTCAAATGAACTTTACTCAAAAGTTTATTTATTTCAGCTGAAACTTTCAAGACGACTATTCGAGTGCGAATTTTTGTGCGAATCTTTAGAATCACACTTTTCCATTAATCAATTTTCACCCGTAAAAGATAAAATAATTTTAACTTTAAGCAAAATATTCGCAGACAACCAATCTAATCATAAAAAAATATAATTATGAGCTACATAGTGCCTAATAAATCGATGGAAAAGTGTGATTCTAAATATTCGCACTTGAACAGTGCCCTCATTGAGCTAAATGTAAAGGATATCTGCGTCTATAATCTGTAAAAAAAAACTCTTGTTCTGAATGGAAACGTCAATATCCAGCAATTGTTCAGAAAATATTTGTTCTGACCGACCATTTCGCAATTGTACTCGCATGTTGATGGTCAATCGAACTGCCTATACGCTTCGCCATAGAAATGATTGTTTTAAACATGTGGTAATCTCATCGGCATAAGTATAGAGCGTGGAATGACTAACAATGTCTGTCGGAAATCACCGAATAGTTTGTTATTACTGTTTAAATCTTGCGATAGTTCTATGGAATGCTTCGAGTGAATGTTTATGAGCCATAGTACATTCATCCCAGATAATGATCGAACTCTTTTACAACATTGTAGCCATTCTGATTTTTTTAATGCTACACATTGTGCTCGGTTTGTTATGAACGTCTAATGTTACTTTGGGTCCACCATCTAACAAAGTGACAACAATACCGACTATGCAATTGCGAAAGCAATTTGCTGCTACAAATGTATTTTTGCAAGGATAAGTGATATTAAAAATGTCTTGCCGGCTCTGCCTGATGCGGAAGTTAACGTTGTTATACTGTTCTTCTCGCTGCACGTCACTGTTGATAACTAAGTCGGCCGGCGTGCGATCCGGCGATGGCATACCATAATGATTAATTGGCCAACTTGAAATTATAATACATAAATCCTCGATCAACACTAAAGCTTCATTGTATACATTTCTGGCGTGTAATCAATGTTTGTATCTTGATTTGTGTATCTAAATCGGTGCAGTATGTCTTCAGTCATGTAGTTCTTGTATTTTTTCCACAAAACCGAAGATTGTGTTGTGTTGGATAACATATCATCAATAAAATTGCGATCAACTGTTCGACCTTAACAAAATAAAAAAAAAAAATGTCGACATAAGTAAAATAATTTTTTTTAATCTCGACAAAAGCGCCGTCTATCGGATCCAAAACTATCCTATCGTTTAAGCTTGAATTAACCATATAAAGGGTGTGAAATACAACATCAGGCAAATGGCCACCACGAAACCTTTGGCACAGGGTTATTCTTTTGTTGAAATTTTCAATAACGTTTTCGCATAAATGTGGCTGTATTTCACCTATAACGCGCCGTATTTCCTCTTTAAGATGTTCAACTGTTTCAGGCTTATTCGCATACACCTTTTCCTTCACATAGCCCGAAAGAAAAAAGTCCATCGGTGTTAGATCGCACGATCTTGGTGGCCTATGTTGATCGCCAAATCGAGAAATGACACGGCCTGGAAGTCTGCAGTTATACCATTGTTTCAGGTGCTGTGTGGCAGGTCGCACCGTCTTGTTGGAAAAACATGTCTTCCGCATCAATTACATCCAATTTGGGCCACAAAAACTCCATTAACAGTTAGCCCATTTCCAGCCGCATTTTCAAAGAAATACGGCCCAATTACTCCGCCAGTCCAAAATGCACACCAAACAGTTACTCGCTATGGATGCATTGGTTGTTTGAGTATCACACGAGGATTTTCAGCACCCCAAATCTAACAGTTCTGCTTATTTTACGTATCCGTCGAGTTGAAAATGTGCCTCATCTGAAAAAATGAGTTTCTTCGAAAAATCCGCATTAATTTGATGATGTTCCAACACCCAATCAGCAAATTCGGGGCGCTGCGCATGGTCCCTTGGCTTGATTTCTTGCACCAATTGAACCTTGTGCGCGTGCAAATGCAGATCTTTTACCAAAATTGGTTGCATAGTGCTTCTGGAAATGTTTAATTCTTGACCACGATGCCGAATGGAAGTTCCTGGATTCTCGGCCATAGATTCCCTTACTGAGGCTATATTTTCGAGTGACCGACAAGAATGAGGACGAACAATGATCTTCTGATCCATCAGCGTAAATTTGGTCTCAAATGTTGTAATTAAATGCCTCACTGTCGTTTCATTTGGCGCATTATTGCGTCCGAAAACTTAATTTGCGACGTAATTTGCGAACTGTTTTCGCAAAACTTTCACCATTTTTGTAATGTGTTTTTACAATATTTAAACGTTGTTGGTTTGAATACATCTCCATATTCTTAAATTGCGTGGTCGTGTACATAGGTTAGGTTAGGTTTCAGTGGTTTACACTTAGGCCATTTTTTGGCCCATTGTGATACCACGCATTCATGCTACATCATTAACCCATTCACCTATTCACCTACTCACACAACTACAGTATACCACCTGCACATTGCAAGCTCCATGTCAACCTGTACATTGACATGGACGGTGGGTCGGCGCTGAATTCTGCACTCCATCAGAGGGTCTTAGTTGTGTTTATTAACATCACCGATTGTAATCGATGATGAAAATTCGATTTGCATCTAGCCTCTGATGGGATTCGAACCCAGTACCTCCCGGTCCAAGTGCCGAAGCTTTAACCACTGCACCACTTGTCCGGTGGTCGTGTACATAACAAATGTCAAAAAAAAATACCGTACAAGTCGTATTAACAAAATGGCAGCAAATTTAAATCCTAGAGTCGTAGAGACACCCTTTATATTCACAAATTTCTTTCAAATCAGTTTCAGAGATTAGCGTATACGAACATCGTGACACATGATTTTTATATATTAAGATTTTTGCTGCCTTCAGAACAACGTGTAATACCCACTTGTATTTATCGTTTTTCCTCGGATGTATTCGTTGTTGAACCTGGCTTTGCCCTGTCTTGCCCATTTTCCATCAATTTGTTAATAAATTTATTTATCGTTGTATTTTTTAAATCAAATTTAGACTTGATTGTATTGATGATTCTGTTTGAGATAAGCTTGCTTTATTTACATATAAAGGCAGTAATGTATGAACCCAAAGTTGCCGGAAAATTTTCATTTTGCTTTTATCTGAAATGATCTCAAATAAACCAGTCTTAATACTCGAATAGCGAAGGTATTTAGTAATTACCCATACCAACAGTTTATTTAATTTTGTAATAAAGTCTGTAGAATTACAAAAATTAATAAATGTTTAAATAAATTATTATTAATTTGTTTCACTCGTCCGTTTATCGGGAACGAAAACAAAATATTAGATTTGCATTTCTCCCATTCAATTTTGCGAAGAAACAACCTATGAATTGTTTGGCGATGAATTCCTTACGATAAATTGACCGACATCCATTAAACACATAAAGTTTATTGATTTCTCAAGTATAAACAATTCTTTAATTTCTAGTTAAGACTTATAATATTTTTTTTTTTTTGCTAACAAACAGAAAATATGTGGATTACTTGTCAATCAACTTTTTGATTGAAAGTAATAAATAAATAAACGATGATATTTTTTAATTACACATCATCATATCATCTATGTCATGTACATAATATAACTTTAGCGTAATATTATTTCTATACCCAGTATAGAGATGTATAGAGATTTAAATAGTTTTCAGTTGAAGATTATCCAAAAACTATAAATTTATACGATTAATTTTATGTTGTTTATGTATGTACGTACATACATATAAATAAAATAAACATCCGGCCAATAACTAAAATAATAATAATATAATCTTTAAGATTCTTGTGTTTGCTTGAAAACTATATAATTTATTTGACATTATATACTTAAATTGGCAATGGGAATTATTGCAAGTAATAAAAATATAGCGATTATTGAACAATAAAGTCTATGGCAAATCGTAAAATATTCGGGTCCGCACAATAATTATCCAGTCAATTACCTTACTGATTGGCGGTCAATCGTGAATATTTAATTTGTTCGTGTCCCGAATTTGTAATGATTCACGCATTATTTAGCTAAAATGTTGGTATTAAAAAATATTCTTGCGTAATTTATTTATATGTAGTGAGCGCTTAAATAACCAATGATCGTGTAATCTTTATAGTGACTTAAATTAAATGTGCTAATACTCTTTCAAAGTAACCTTTACCTAGTAATCTGTAGTGATGCGATGCTAATCTTATAGTTAATATTTTTTTTAAAAATTATTGTTATCAGGTTAAGAGAGATTGCGCAAATATGTTTTATCAGTTACACATTCCATTTACACGTATTTGCGTTACGATCTACATTTATTACAAAAATATTATTTTAAAAACGTCTTTCGATATAGCATTTCGTGAGGGATCAATATATAGGCTAATTAATAGGTTGGACCACCATAATTGGACATAATGAAAATATTCCTTTTTATATATAATTATCTTAGCACCCTAGATTGTCTTAACAAGTTGACCAGAAAATGTTTAAAATTTATTTAAAAAAACAGCAGTCGACAGTTTTTTCCTTACTCTGTTTTAGTTGGCATAATATACGTATTGCTTTTTTTATTCTTTTAATAAAAATGACTCAAAAAATGAGTAAGATGGATAAACAAGACATTTCAGGTTAGATTATTTTAAAAAATCGTTACTCTGAGAAGTATTGTCAAAGTTCCAACTGATGTAGAAGCAATCACAATTACGGTTCGAGCATTTTTATCGGTCGTTCGAAATGGTACAAATGCCTTTTTGGGCAACTAATATTCTTACTAATATTCTACATTTTCCTTCATTTTATCACGAAAATTCATTTAAAATTCTATAAAATTTGGAATAATAACAGAATGATAATTCCAAATTTTACAGACTTTTAAATATTTTTTTCGTGATAAGTTTAGGAAAATATAAAATACGAGTTTGTACTTAAGTCGACTTTACCACTTTTGACTTGTGACCCCAGCTATATATTTAATAGTGATATAACGAAATTTGGATAAATGTCATCCTGCAAAGTTGACCACCTCCTTTCATTTCCAAGAACAAACCATATTTTGTAATCTGATGACCATCTCTTGTAAGTTGACAAATAAAAAGGTAGACACACATTTTATTAAGAACATTTAAATCCGTCAAATTTGATCAGACAGATTTAAATTCAGCCGATTTGAACATAACATCATTTTTAAACAAATTCTTTCTAAATTGTTTCAAAAAATAAATAAATTTTAGAATATAAAAGACACTATCGCTCATGTTTATTCACGTGAGCGATAGTGTTGGCATTGCTTTGAAACCCCGTTTGATTTACATAATTCTCAAAACCTTCCTATTTCTAATGTTATATTTTCGTTCCCAAATATTGCATTGTTACGGAGCAAGAAATGTAGCATTCAACTATACATATATAATAGAGTAGTCTGAATTCCATTGGGGACTTGATTTCCATCGGTATTAAAGTTGCGACCATCTTGAACTAACAAAATCTAAAGAATATGTTCATTATAATAGAACTAGCACTCCATGCCAGCGCTTTGAGACATATACAGTTAGAGAGAACAACTGTTCAAGATATTTCATCCAAGATAATATCTTGGATTGATATTAATTTTACTTTGACTAGAACTATGGACAATATTCTGGGTGGTCAGTTAAGCAGGTTGAAACTCGAATGCAGATTACGATTTAGGTCAGTCCACACAGTTTTTTCACGATGTAAACTACCACAGAGACACCTGTTCTGGTAATTTCCTGCAAATTGGGGGAAGAATTTGCATTACTTTTTCCTTATAAAAAGTTGCAGGGAAAATTATTGCTAAGCAAGTTTTTATTCCAAAAACGTACCACTAACTTTTTACCTTCGTAAGACTTGAAAAAATTATACAGAAATTATATGTATATTTTTCCGAATTCCGTAACAATTAACAAGTATGATAGCCACTCGCGTAGGGAATTTAAAATGTAATTACACAAAAATGTCGTAAATGGCAGTAACAATCTTAAACAATTGAATAATAACCAATCAAAATTAAAATTTTTATTTATCTCAGTTCAACAAATGTCTACTACGTGGAATCCGTGTTGCAATACTTGAAGCATCGGTTAAACTTCTTGCCAGCCGCTAATGTTCACACTGTGGCCAAATTCTAAGCAAATTTAGTAAAATTGGCCCTAATTTAGTTAATAACCACCGATGGTGCTGGGAACATCTTAGCACAGACACATCTTTGACAAAACGGAATTTGAAACATGGGTGAAGGAATCCCAAAAAGTCTAACTATGTTCTGTCTTCTCAAATGTATGTGACCTGGCGACCACTATGAAATAGTAAACATGATGAATCATGGATGCTTCCAAAAATCTGTAAATCTCTTCATTGCTTACCGTTCTGATCAAACTGAACGGCGGTAGCCTTGATTAACGGACACGAGACTGCAATAATATAGCGAATATAACAACTGTATTTGCGGTCCTTGACGCAGTCCACTAGAATATCACTATTATCGCAGTTCACAGCCGACGGCTCAAGTATGTGACAAGATATAGCATGGAACCAAAGACCATATCTTCTCTAAAAACGTTAGAATCATTCGGAACGAAAACCCGGCGAACTCTAGAATACGGCCACAGGGGTTGAAGTATTCCGAAACGAAAGTTGTTTTACTAGAATTTGAAATTCTAAACGGGATCCCGGCACCTCCGGGTGACCGATGTTTTGCAAAACTGATTGAATTGACCGGTATTGTTGCAAAATTAATTTACAATCTTTTAGTTCATAATCATTTTTCTCATATTTGAATGATATACTATTCTTCATTAGAATCATTAGAATCTACACATTGACTGGTCGGGATCAAACTTAAGCTTTTTCCATATTGGGAGATCCCAGTGGTTTTTAGTCAACATCCAGCCGGTAGTACCAGCTTCCAAAGGAACTTTTTCTTTTTTGCAATTAATTTGAAAAGTAAATACCATTTACGAAAAAAGGTTAAAAACAAAGATTGTAAATTAAATTCCAAACAAAATTAATTCAGATAATTTTTAAAACTTTACTGGAAATGGTGGGTTTTGTTCAATTACTTTATTTTGCCAAAATTCGACATCTCTATACACTGACGGATTGATTGACTATGCGGAAAAAACTTCATACTTAAACTTTTTCAATTAATTGGGAGATCCTTGCGAAATTTGGTGGAAATCGGTGTACCGGAACTGGCAGTGAAGCTCTTTAAATCCTTGTCTTGATGTTAAAAAATTAAGCATTTACAAAAAACGAAAAAGAATCTTGAAGATTTAAATAAAATTAAATTTCAATCTATCTATAGATTCGTGGTAAAAGAATGTGGGGTGTTGGTTAGAATATATTCACCCCTTCATTTTTTTACTTTGTAAAAGAAAAGTAAAAGGTTAAAATCTTCTTCGAGTAACTGCACAATCAATCCAATGAATAAATATTAGTAATATTTATTATAAGTCATTTTTGCATCATGATGTGGTACAGCCACTCGTTGTAAGAATTACAGAGTGTAAATAAAGCATAGCAGCATAGTACAAAGTATCGAGAGGTACCGGGTACGAATCGCGATAGGGATAGGATGCGACTATACGGTCGGCGATTAAATTGGACACAACTATGTCCCCCTGTCGCAGAATTCATGGGCCGACAGTACCATAGGCTGGCATAGAGTTGTGTAATGCGCAGATGGTTCAAGGATGTGAAAAACGGACTGCGAAAGAGTTGGCAGTGTTTCGGCCCCGCAGAACAGATTGCAATGATTAAAAACAAACATTGTTTGTTTGTAAAATTCTTAATTTTTTACTTTTACAGACGCTCTATATACGATATGCATATAGAGATGCTCCATATGATGAGCGTACCTTTCAATCATACTAAAGACGAAGCCTTTAGGTATGCTTGCGTGAATAAAACCGGAAAAATCCCATTGACCATCTCACCAAAATATAGTACAAAAATGAGTGCAAAGGTCTCGACATTGCGAAAATGAACGGTCTAAGAAAATATTCACTTACTCCCAAGTGATTTATTTATCCCAATTCTGCTCTTTAAAATCAATAACAAACTTACGTTGTGCCGACCGTGTATACTGAAAAGGAAAACATCGACATGATATGTTCCCATTCCGAATTGGAGAGAACCTTGATCGGAGAGAACCCAAGTGCCGGGTGCTCGATGAGGTTCAACTTGCCATTCGCTATAAAATAACTGGTTAGAAAAAATATTTGCTCTTTCTTATAAATTAGCAATCTGAAAATGAAAGGTCAGAACGGAATATTTCATATCGTGTGTGTCATATTCACCACACCATCGAGGCCTTAGAATATCAAAAGGTTGAACGGTTTAACAGTTGTTTCCATAAAATATGTCAAAAACAAATCAATTTCAAACGTACTCTTATAACACATAATTTAAGAAAATTAGGTTTGTCGGGAAAAACATATTTTTATTAATTGTTGGTTCATTTTAAATTTTCTATTGAAAGAGTCGCAAACATATTTATTTGCACTGACAATTGATCCAAACGTACCACTTTACACGAGAATTGAGCGCAACACATCATTTGTAGCTAATGTGCCTATCACATGCAAGAATAGAGCCATTCTTACGTCAGAGACGCACTTAATACTGTCGCTTGGCACATCTAATGTACTTTTTCATGCATCCTTTGTGATATTGAAGGCAAGAATGTAATTAAAGAAAAAATTACCAAGTAGAACAAGTGAAACAATTGATCTGAAAAATCAACAATGAGGATTTCCGAATTCTGGATTTGAATCCGTGGCTCTAATTTCACAATTTCCATAGCAAAGTGTCCGTAATTCTCCAGGAAGAATCTTAACAAAAAAAATTAATAAAAAAATAAAACCAGAAATTGGGTCTAGCATGAAATATTTCTGGTCTGTTTGTGTGTGCTTCAGTAACCTCTCTATAGTTTAGTTTGTTAAATCACGAGCTGAAGTACCTAACAATCCCATTGTTATTGATATAAGAAAGTAAGGGTAAGTTGTGCAAGTTCGATAAGCATCTTTGGGAACATTTTCTTTTAAAGTGTTTTGATATTCAATAGCTATTATGGAAAACTCGCGCTTAGTTTTTTCCTTTTCTCTTAAAATTTCTAAATTTTCTTGTATATAATAATTTGTTATTAGGTCTCAAACTTGGAGAAGTTGTACAAGCTCGATCGGATTATACAACAACAATAGGCTCAAATTTTTTTCGCAATAAATCCATAATCTCCTGCTTAGTTTGTTTCTTTTTAAATATTTTACTTTTAAACTATATAGAAAATTTATATAAAAACATCCCACAATTATAGAACGCGAAGGGACCAGTAAAGCTTGAAGACGCTGAGTTGGAGTGGATTTTGGCGTCATTGGACCAAGATTCATACCAAATTCAAGAGGAGCTCACTGAAACTTTGGGAGTCACTCAACAAGCGATTCAAACCCGTCTCAAGACAAGATAAGAACTCAAGCCAAGAGACGTCGAAGGCCGTTTTTTCACGTGCGAACAACTGCTCCAAAGACAAAATCGGAAGGTTTTTTTGCATCGAATCGTGACTTCAACCGTTAAAGCGAATGGCAAGAAGCAATTGCTGTGCATTTGGTGGGATCACTTCGGAGTGATCTACTATGAGCTACTCCATTCTAACGAAAAGGAGAACGTTATCAATAACAATTGATGCAATTAAACTGAGCATGCTCAAACGCTCACAATATGCCAGAAGGCATGACAAAATGATATTTCAACACGACAGGGCTCATGGAAATTTTGGAGGCGTTTCAATGAGTTGTCTAACCCCACCGGCCGTATTCACCAAATATTGCTGCTTCCGACTACCACTTGTTCCGGTCGATGACTCATGGCTTGGCCGAGCAGTACTTCACTGCTTCACTTGCTTTTTGGATCACCTCAAAATGAGAGGAATTTTTTCGACGCGGAATCCGTATGTTGCCTGAAAGATGAGGAAGAGTCGTAGCTAACGATGGACAATACTTTGAATGAAATACATATTATGTAGTGTCAATTTCTTTGAATAAAGCTTCGAAGTTATAAAAAAAACTCAAAATATTAGTTTCGATTAGTATTAGTACCCCCAATAGAATGAAGAAAATATTTCTAAAATGAATAAACCCCCCTAAAATATCACTCATCAACCAGTTGATGTTGATGATCTGAAGAACACCTGACCGCTTCGACCCCTCAGAAACAAGCTCATCCACAGTAGAGGTTACGACATTCTTCATTAAAACCAAATGAAGGCACTTTGACTTTTTACTCTACTTGGGTTCGTAAGAACACTTCATGGGATTTGGTCCAAAGTTGGTTCACAATCTTTAAGTGGAACCATAACAGAGTGCGCGAGATATGTATTACGTTCTTCTATATCGCGTTTTTGAGTGCCTGATAGATGTACCCGGAGTAGTGAATTTTCGTTAACAGAATATAAATGCAACCTATAGGTGCAATCAGTATAGGGTTTTCGAATAGGAATGATATGATTTTTAAGTGACGTTTCGGCCATTTGTAATATGTCATGATCTGTCATGACAATTTCATCATGGTGAGATATACGCAAGAACAACGTTTACAAATTATTCAGTTTTATTATCAAAATAATCGTTCTCCAATTGCAACTTTTCGTGCGCTTTTGCCATTTTATAGTCGTAATAATCGTCCAAGTGTGCTCGGTATTCGTCGAATTATTGAAAATTTTGAGCGTACATTTTCTTTACATAATGTTCAAGTGGCAATAAGACAAAGAAACGCTGGAAGTAATGGCAAATATTGCTGCCGTTCAGGCAAGTGTTGCTGAAGACCGCAATTTGTCGATTCCAAGACGTTCTCAAGAATTGGGACTGTCTCCAACCACAACCTGGCGTATTTTGAGGAAGAATTTAGGTTTGCATTCGTATAAAATTGTCCTCACTCAAGAACTGAAGCCATTGGACCACCGTAAACGTCGTGAATTTGCTGATTTTGCCTTGGAACAACTTGAAAATGATAACGATTTTTTTAAGAAAATCATCTTCTCCGATGAGGCTCACTATCATTTGAGTGGTGCGGTAAATAAACAAAACTGTCGATTCTGGTACGAAGAAAATCCACAAATTATTCATGAAAAACCATTACATTCACCTAAATTGACAGTTTGATGTGCTTTTGGTCTGGTGGAATTATCGGTCCGTATTTTTTTCGAAATGAAGCTGGTAACACCGTTACTGTCAATGGAGATCGGTATAGATCGATGATAATCATTTTTTATGGCCGAAATTGGAAGAAGTTAATCTTGACAACATTTGGTTCCAACAAGACGGGGCTACGTGCCACACAGCAAGTGCAACAATTGAATTATTGCGAGAAAAGTTTGGAGATTCGATTATTTCAAGAAATTGTGATATTGAATGGCCTCTAAGAAGTTGTGATTTAACACCATTAGACTATTTCTTGTGGAGTTATTTGAAGTCATTGGTCTTTAGCAATAAACCAAACTCTCTTCAAGCTTTACAAGTCAATATTGAACGTGCTGTTCATGACATACGAGTTGATTTAGTGGAAAAAGTGCTCGAAAATTGGGAAATCATCGAATTCGTTCCTGCAGAAGAAGTCGTGGAGGCCATTTGAATGACGTTTTATTCAGAACTTAATTGTATCGATTGTACTTCACATTAAATAAAAAACATTTCAATTTCCTTAACAATTAATGTGTTTATTTTATTAAAGAAATCATATCACTTATCATTGGAAAACCCTATATTTTTAATCCAAAAACTGCATTTTTTAATTCAACTGAGTCTCAAAAACATAGAAAAGAAATGGTTGAAAATTATTTAGCTCCACTTACTTATACGGAGCCGCTATCGGGCGGGCGCTTGGTTCGATTGACAAGGAGAAATGTCTAGTGGACAAATCGAGGCATCACAAAATCGAGTAAACCTGGATGCATTTGCATTGAAATTCAATTGTAAAGCGATAATATAGGTAATAGAGATAGTTCCAATAGATAGTTGCACAGTCGGATCTTAATATCGCGCTCCAGATAGTGAAAAAACGCGGAATTAATAAATATAAATTCTTCTCCAAATTAAAAATATTCTTATTTAAAATAAACTATAACGCCACTTTATAATCATTATGAAGCTTGATTTACTTTTGAATTCATTCAGATGACCTTTTATACCCTCCCAAGCAAATAAAACTATATGCATACTTATATATCAGAAATTTATTCAAGTCAAACGGAAATGATAAATTGAAAATATATTTTTTATAATATCGCCACACCGCTAATCTAATAACGTCGCAAAATATAATTGATAATTTAATTGTTTGACAGCGGTGTAATTAACCTAAACACCCTTATATAAATGCTATATATTCCGATATAAATGTTTGTAGTTATTTAATTTGATTTGTATAGTATACAGTAGGTCAATGTAAAATACGATTGCATAACACAGTTCTTTCTTGTATTGTTTTGTATTAGCATCTCGCTGATTACTTACCTCTCACTATCTTTGACAGGCAACACATATACAACTTTTGTTTTGTAGTATTGAACTAATTTGCCAATTAATTTATACGGATAATTAACCACGGGCATTTTGTTTGCTTATGAAATAAATATTTTTTGTAGATGGTACTTCTATGATGAGACGACGGTCAAGTAATTTGAATTAAAAACAGCAGAATATGGTTTCAATTATTTAATACAGAAAAAATTTAAATTATTAATTTAAATATACGACAAAAAACAATCAACCTATTATATTTTAGTTTATGTCAATAAGCTAAACCTAATGTTGGCGGAATCGGAAATAATCAATTTATTTAATAAAACTATCGATATTAGTCGCAATTACAATAAAGCTAAAATAATTTATTTTAGTTTAAAATAGTTTGTATAAATAGTTTTGTGTGTTAGGTTTACAGAAGAGTTTAGCAATTATTTATATGTATATGTTACACGTTACAATAATTGAATATTTTTTTTTGATTTGAATGAATAAAAAATGTTTCACTTTCTTCTTAATAATTCTTATCTTCAAATAACATAAATACCTTGGTAAAAAATGTTGGCAAAATTCGACCTTAATAAATAAAAAAATTTCAGCTTTACAATATTTTTTAACAAATGTGCTGAAAGGACGATTTATAAATCAAAACAAAACATTCTTGCCAATCTCGATTTATGTCGTTAGTTCGTGCCTTAATAATAAAATCTGATGAAATTTTTGATGAAGGACGCCATATAATTATATTCGAACTGCACGGATTACAATTTTCGAGATAGATTATTTCACTTGTAATTTGTTACTGTGGTGCTTTATCAACATTGTGCTTTTATCTTAGTGTGATCTATCTCTTCTCTTTTAACATTTTTAATGATTATAATAACTGATTTACACATCATGCCGAATTTATCAATTACAGAGTTATAATTCTTTAATGCGATTAATGTGTTATTAGTCATTTCTCACGTATCGTGGTGCATTAATTATGTGACGTATGATTTTATTTTCCAATTTTACCTGAGCTGCTGAATACCGTAATATTAGACAAGTTTCAGAGTTCACCAAATCGCTACTTAATAGTTTTTATTTGCTAATTGGCTTATTAGTCGCTACCCTAAATACATAAGAAAGCCAATTGTCAAAATAACAAAAATTATTAATTTTTTGCTTCTTTTCTTTCTTTTATTCTGGAGCGATGGCTAAATATTTGACCATACATATTTGTATATATGATTTGTTGAAAGTTAGTCCTTGTATTGCAAATATTTCTGGTTTTTTGTTTTTTACTTGTGACTTCTACGTCGTCAACAACTGCTAGCATGGCCAAGCCATCCGCATATCTGCCTGCTTTCCCTGTGATTGGCAGGTCTGACATATACCATTGTATTATTATTAATTAGTCGTGTTTCTGAAAAAAAAGACGTAATAGAATATGCCGTTTTCGCTGCAAAGCTTAAATTTTGACCAAAGCGGTACCTGAAAACCATTTCACCCTTCATAAAAATATTTGAAAGTAAAGTGTAAATCAAAGTTTGTTATCTGCAACGTGTATATTCGACGATATTTGAAACTCTATAAATAGCACGCAACAGTTTATAATTTGTACTGTAAATTACACTACAACAAAGGATTAAATCCGATTAAATGAATTATCCCGTGGTAATATCGACATTGGATCTTAACAATGTTTTGAATAAAGTTCTTTATTAGCCCAAAATATTTTTGAAAAATTTATGTGATCCTCGTGAATTGTACAGTATTTCCAGCCTTTTCTTTATGCCTGCAACTTATTTAAGCTACCTATTTTTTGAATAAAGTTCTTTATTAGCCCAAAATATTTTTGAAAAATTTATATGATCCTCGTGAATTGTACAGTATTTCCAGCCTTTTCTTTATGCCTGCAACTTATTTAAGCTACCTATTAGTCATTTTCTATCAAGTAAGATGGATTACAAGAAAATATCCGTATCCAACTGAAGTTCTAGTATACAGTTTTGGGTCGACTATTTGTTATTATGTTATCTCATTGAGGTTGGTTATTTAACCTTTAAGAGACGTTGTTTTTATTTTGGAAGCAAGCAATTTTTTACAATTTTGATTAAAAGTCAATATTACATTTAAACCCTTGAGCTGTCAAACATCTTCCAAAAATTATTACTTTATTATTTTATTACTCAAATATCAAGCAAGTTTTGCCTCAGCTGTTAACGACTGACTCAATATTCAGGGCACGAAACTCCTCACTTTCCTTTACTGTACTTTTGAACAGGTGCTCGAACCGCTCTTTCGAATACAAGCACATACAAAACTATACTTATTTTTTAGGTTGTGTTGTGATATGCAAATTTCTTTCTCGATTTTAAACCAAAAAACCAATCATAAAAATAGTCCTTTTATGCAAGAAACTTATATAATCGAAATTTGTCAAGCTCTACACAACATGGGTTACCCTATTATGTACTAAAAAACATACTTTTTCTAAACTGAATTTTATCAATCAAAAATAACTGAGTTTTACAACTTGAGAGGAGTACAGCTAAATTGTTAATAAAAAATTGCTTGTATTATTTTTGAGAAACAGCCTTAATAATTTTCGTCGGCGAGTCGGAAATTTCAGTTGGAGAGTGAAGACACGGGATCGTTTGTTTTTGTATGGATCCCTGTATTAATAAATTTTAATATGGACCGAAACATTATTGGTGTGTCGCTCAACCCGCTAATACATGAGAGAGTTACGCGCTGTTGATATATGTTAAGGCACGTTACCATGTTAACATCACGAGCCGCTTGCTTCAAGAAAGACGCCTGCTCATTAACAAGTTTCGTCCCAGTTTAAATTACCCAGTTCTGTCCCAGGTGGCCATATTCTAGAAATTCTTCCAAAAATCATTTAAGAATCTCATTTCCATCTACCATATCCAATTTCAGCATAATCGGTTAATAAATTATCGAATTTCGTCCCAGCTGGTCATATTGCAGAACTTTTCCATAAATCATTTAAGAATACCATTTTCATCCAACATCCAAAATCCCATCATAATCGGTTAAGAAACTACCGAGTTCTGTCCCAGGTGGCCATATCCCAGAACCTCTTTCAAATTTATTTTAGATTTACATTTCCATCCAACATGAAATTCCATCAATATCGGTTAAGAAATGACTAAGTTCCGTCCCAGGCGGCTATATTCCAGAAATTTTTCCAAAAAACATTTAAGAATCCAATTTCCATACAACATACCCATTCCCAACATTATCAGTTAAGAAATTAACGAGTTCCATCTCAGGTGGCCATATTCTTGAACTTCTTCCAAATATCATTTAAGAATTCCATTTCCATCCAACATATCCAACCCCCTCATAATTGGTTAAAAAATTACCGAGTTCCGTCCCAAGTGGCCATATTCCAGAACTTCTTTGATAAATAATTTGAGAATACCATTTCTATCCAACATACAAAATCCCATCAATGTCGGTTAAGAAATGGCCGAGTTCCGCCCTCGTGGCACTATTCTGGCAATTCCCCGGGAATCGAGAATTGGGGAAAGATTTTATGTGTAATTTCAGTTCAAATATTTTTTTTTCTTACATACTGAGGTAATTTTTACCTAGTGTTAATTTTTTCAAAACAAAATTAAATTGGGAATAATTTTCCCTACCAATTTAGGTATGGAAAAATTATTCCCAATTTATAAATATTTAAATGGAACTTTTTTCGTCTGTAGGCCGGAAAAAATATATTAGAACAGAAATTACATATAAAATCTTTTTCCAATTCCCTACTCCCGGGGAATTACCAGAATAGTGCCTCATTTCCATCCAGCACACCCAACCCCATCGTAATCGGTTAAGAATTGGGAGCACTGAATTTGTGTTGCAAAAAGTTGATTACTTATTGTAAAAATTTACGAACTTGAAATATTAAAACTTGAATTTGTTTTGTTTTGCAAAAAATTTAGGTGGATTTAGAAAAAATTGACAATGATACTTCATTCAAAAAATTGTAGTTGACTTGTAAAAATTTGTGACTGAACTAAAAAATATCAATATCATTGCAAAATTTTGAATTTGAAGTGCAAAACCTATATCGTCGGTTTTTCTTGTTTTAATAATACCGGTTTCAATTAATCGTAACGTTTTTTTTATCCTTTTGGCAAAAACTCCAAAGTGGATTCGTATGGGAGGATTCTTAAAGCTGATCATTTACAATTTGCCTCGAAAACTCTCTAATGCTTAATAGTAGGTTAGTTAGGTTAGGCTATAAATACTTGTTGGGCAAAATATGTTACCCTATAGTTTTTAAAGTCTTAAACTGTCGATTGTAACAATATTTGCATATCGAGACATTGAATCCCGTACACGATATATGTCTGGTAGAGTAAAAAATGGCACTGGTTTCGATATCCCTCGAATTTTTCTACCGACAAAGTTAAATCTAGATTTGTTCAGTGATCTAACTTAAATCAATTTAAATGAGGCTACTTGTTAATTATCCTTTACGCTTTTCAGAAGGACTAAACAATTTCAACAGAATTTTGCCATATAGAATTAAAATTAACTTATGTATCCGTTAAAGGTCGAATCGACTAATTAATTTTATTAAACCAATTTACACTTAAGCTTTCCAACTATGTAGTGGGAGGATGTCTTTACCAAATAATATGTGACATTTTTTTCCAATGTCATCAGAAATTAAGTGACTATTGATTGTCATTTTCTCACTAAACAATTCCAAAAAAAAAATAAAATAATAATTCTTTTTCTAGTTTATCTATATATGATAAAGAGGAAAGAATACGGTCAGGCCGATTTAAATACATAAAGATACATTCAGTAGATAAATTATGATAATTTCCCATCAACATAGAATTCTGTTCAATAGACTTTTTGATTTATTCTCTATTATTGATACAATCTTTTGTATATTTATTTAGCCTTTCTTTTTATTTAATAAGAAAAAACAAAAATTGATTATAAGCTTACAGTTACTTTATTTAGTTTTTTTTTTATTTATTTGTATTTATATTTAATTTTTTTTTTATTTCTTTTCAATCAAATAGGCAAAAGCACTTGGAAAAGTATTATTTGAACAAGTGTGTCGACAATTAAATTTACTTGAGGCTGATTATTTTGGGCTGGAATATCAAGAGACTGGATCAACCACAAAAGTATGTATTATTTGCACATTACGGTAACATGATTTACATTTTTATTATTATGTTTTCTTCTAGTATTGGCTTGATCTTGAGAAAGCATTAAATCGACAAGTAGGTTTGTCATTAATCGAACCAGTATTACGTTTTTGTGTTAAATTTTATACACCCGATCCGGCACAATTAGAAGAAGAATTTACACGATATTTATTTTGTTTGCAAATTAAACGGGATTTAGCAACCGGCGTTTTACAATGCAATGATAATACAGCAGCACTAATGGCAAGCTATATAGTTCAGGCATCGTGTGGTGATTATGTGCCCGAAGATTATCCCGATCATACATATTTATCATCGTATCGATTTGTACCGCATCAGGATTCCGCATTCCAGCGACGTATTATGGAAAATCATAAAAAGCATTTTGGACAATCACCGGCCGAGGCTGATTTAAATTTATTAGAGACAGCACGACGTTGTGAACTGTTTGGAATGAAAATGCATGCAGCTCGCGATGTAGAGGGGGTGCCGCTTAATTTGGCCGTTGCACATATGGGTATAGCTGTCTTCCAAAATTTAACTCGAATAAATACATTTTCATGGGCTAAAATAAGGAAAATTTCATTTAAACGAAAACGATTTTTAATTAAATTACATCAAGAAGGATGTGTAAGAAATAATATACATATTTTATCTACGTTAAGTAAGACAATTTAAATTTTCTTTTTTCTTCTATAAACGAATTTGTTTATATAGGGGTACTACAAAGATACTGTCGAATTTTTTTTCGATGGTCGGAATGAGTGTAAAAATTTTTGGAAAAAATGTGTTGAAAATCATGGATTTTTCCGGTGTACCGCAGTTTTAAATTATCCAAGACGAAAAACGCGAGTATTATCAAGAGGCAGCTCATTTAGGTAAGTTATAATGCATGTTTAAACTGATAAATCTGTTAAAATAATAGTAACGCAAAATTAGCATTTGGTGCGTGGCATATTTGCTTTAGTAAAAATGACGCGACCTTCATCTTTTTTTGATTTTTGTTTGACTGATAATTTTAGATATTTACATAATAATTACAAATAGAGATTTCAGAGTTATCTAGTTTCCTTTTTATATTACACCCAAAACTTAATAATAAAAATACAATATTTACTTATTAAGGACAATAATTAAAATTTTATTGGGTTTTATTTCTATAATGTACATACCGTTCAAATTACAATACATACAATTCAGTCTTAGTTATTTATAAGGCTTAGTTTCTAAAAATTACGTGTCTTGGAAGAATGAGTATGAGAAATTTATTAGAAATTACGAAACTCTTGATTTTTGTTATATAAAAAAACAAGATAACAGAACGTTTTAATTATTGATTTGAATGTTAGCTGACAACTGTGAATTACACAAAATTGCAATATGTTACTCAAGAACTCACAAGTTCTTTAATAAGAGAGAGAAATTAATTACGAGTCGAAAATCAAAACTCAACGATTAGCTTCCTTTGCAAATGCGCTCCACTTCACATTTACTACGCTAAAGGTGCTGGACCTAGAATGTAAACCATAGCGAAACACCTTATTAATTTAAATCTTATGTTTATAGAGTTTAGAAAATTTTTAATTTTTTTGTAGCAGAATTATGTATTTTGTAAGAGAATGGGCCGAATTTAAATCCCAATTGATTGATTGATTGATTGATTGATTGATTGGACTGTAGAACCAAGTGCTAGCCAAGAGTCCCGGATAACGCCGGGCCTATTCCTACAGCCTGTTTACACATAACAATAGGAAGGATAGGAAAGGTATTTTTTTTTTTTTTTTTTTTTTGGGACGGAACGATCCGGTTTCAGACACCTAGCGATCGTACAACACAATTCTAATCTACTTCTAATCTAATAGAGGAAGGATAAAGGCTTAATAGGTTAAATGGATATCGATGGTATTGGTCTTCAACAATTGCTTCTCTAAATCAGCAACCTGAGGAAATAAATTTATTATTTCACGTGCATCTGGAAATTTCCTGTAATATAATTCTACATTAATACTTTTCAGCTACCTAAACAAAATTGATTAATTAGATCAGCCCGGTTACAAATACCTACGTAAAGCCAATAGTTCATGAACTAATGACAACACAATTCTAATCTACACAACCGGCAATTAATATTTCAAAGAAATATTATTTCATAACATCTAAAGATTCCTGAAATAAATTCTTAATTAATGTACCGGTTTCCTAAATAATATAAATATTTATTAATTTAATCCTCTACAACTCCACAACTTACAATATAATTTCCTGAAACCATAGTTATTTGAATTATATTAATAATAAATTGAATTATATTAATAATTAATTATTTAATTAATATTAAATTATTAATAATTTCACTCATATAACAATAGGAAGGATAGGAAAGGTTTTTTTTTTTTTTTTTTGAGACGAAACGACCCGGTTTGAGACACCCAGCGATCGTACGGCACAACACAATTCTAATCTATTTCTATTCTACTAGAGGAAGGATAAAGGCTTAATAGGTGCAGCAACCTGAGAAAAAAATATTATTATTTCAAGTGCATGTGGAATTTCCTGAAATATTATTCTACATTAATATTTTTCGGCTTCCGAAACAAAAATTGATTGATTGAATCGGCCTGTTGTTTATAGACGCCTACAATCACAACACAATTCTAGTCTACAAAATCAGCAATTAATATTTCAAAAAAATATTATTATTTCACAAGCATCTGTAGATTTCCTGAAATTTAATTCCAAATTAAAATTTTCCGGCTTCCTAAATAATATAAACATTTATTAATTTAACTCCTCAACTTACAATAGAATTTTTGTAAACCATATATGTAGTTATTTGAACTACAATATATGTATTTACAATTACTCTAAAAACCCTTGAATTGAGCAACCACAAAATAGTAAAAAAAACAAAAAAAAAAAAACTCAAAAAGTTGCATCGAATAAGTGAGGCATCCCGAAGGTAATGCTTCCTAGAAAACTACTAATGTTTATATTTCAAATCAATTTAGCTGATTTCGTAAAAATTTCAAATGCGTTACTAATTTGGTTACCAAAGAATATTCGATTAATTACCAAGTCTACATAGGACATATTTATCCCATACTCAAAGGAACTTCAACATTCCTCAACCAATCACCATGAAACATGGTATGCAGAATTGGATTGCCACTCCAGCATAATGCTCAATTAAACTAGGCCATCTATCAACAAATGATGGTCAAATTCGGTGTGCGAAGCTGTATTTTAACGAAATTTTGGGATTCGGAAATAATGAATGGAATCATGCCGTTATCGGTTAGGAATCATGCCGTTATCTCAAATTTAGTTTGTAGAGCTGGGCTAGGGTTCTAGTAAACTAAGAACCCATCAACCTGCATCGGTACCCCAACGCGTCCCTCCGATGAAGCCCCACAGCCCGACAACTCCGAACCGAACCCGGTCACACCCCCACCCCAGCCACCGCCAAATCACGCACGCAGAACTTAGTTAACTCTCCACCAAGTTCCGCATACATGACCCGGCAATAGCCGTAACAGGGAAACGGCCAAGGTCCAATCAGAATGGTCAAACTGCAGAATCCCGCCAAAAAGACACGTCAAAATCCCGAAACAGATTTAAAAGAAGTTCTAGAGTTCGATTTTAATTACATAAATTATAAACCAATTATAAACATTATAATAATAAATAATAATAACGCCTATAAATATATGTACACAGTCTCTATCTCACACATGAACTTAAATTACATTGGGTGAAGAAAATGAATACAATTATGAGCCCCTGTCGAAGTGCAGAACTGATGGGCCGAACCATATTACATGCCAGTACTATAGGGTGGCATGGAGCTATGCAATGTGCACATGGTTACGAAAACCTATTAGCAGTACGTTCCCGTGACCTGAAAACCGAACTGCGAGAGAGTTTCGGTCCCAGAACGGATTGCAAAGATTAAATAATAATAAAAAATAAAAATAATAATAATTAAGGGAAACGACGCGTTTATTACTTTTACCTCGGTCCCGGTTTATAAATTTTGAAAAGGGTGAAACCTTAATTAGGTTGAATTATTGAAATCAAATGAGATAACCGCAGTGGACATAATTCAATTCTGAGAAAAATGGGTGATCTAAAGAAAATTTGGTGAATTTGTTGAGAACCATGTCAGCTAGAAAAACTAATCAGCGCTTCCCACCAAGAGGTGGGGACAATTTATAGAATTCTGTATTCTGACCAAATATATTAAAAATTCTAAGGCCAATTGAAATATCCGGAGTGTTAGCTGGATTTTCAACCAATTCCATTTCATTTCAACTGATTGATTAACTGATTGGAATATGTGACCAAACCTAAGTAAGATTCCCGCTTGACGCCGGACACAACTTCACGCTCTTGTACATAAAACAAGATAATGTAACAGGAAAGGTGAATTAATTATTATGTAAATTGACCCGGTTTCAGACACCTAAGTAGTCAATAGTTAGTAAATTGTTAGTTGAAATGTAATGTAAGACGGTTAGTACAAGACAACACAATTATTTAATATATTATGGAAAAATACCCAGCAATCAGAATCATAAAAATATATTAAATTATCGAAAATATAACTTATACTATTTCCAGTGATCGTTTTTACTATTAGGAATACTAATAAAAAGTGATAAAATATTGAAGTTTGAATAATAAAATTAAAGCAGTTAAATGTAATGATTAGTATTAATTAATCCAACTCAATTATCCTGATAAATATTAAATAAAATTAATTGAATGCAAACTACCAAACAATTAGTACAATATAATAGTACTCGTCACTGCCGTCATCTGAAAATCCAACTAAAATCTAAATATAAAGACTAAAACCACATTTACACCATAGCTCCTTTAATAGTATAATAGTATTTTACTAATAAAGTATTTCTCTCGTTCAGTTTACACCATAGTGGTGTGAACACATTATAATAGTTTATTACTCATATATTTCATTAAAATTTAAAAAAAGAAAGTTATCTTTTATCACAATAAACAAGAAAAATCAGAAGAATGACTAAAATGACATTTCGTATCTAAAAAATATTATATAGTATCGTTCTCACCGCAAACATTATACCAATACTTATTAGATACGTAGAACACTTTAATTGCAAAAAAGTATGTAATAAAGTAGCGAAGTATTTTACTTTGAGTTTACATCGTCATACTTTTATGATACATACTCTTATACTACTGGTATAAACGTGGTATAATTAGAATCAAAATTATAATTTCAGGAACTTCAACTCTTTCTAAATACTAAACAAAGTAAAACATTAAATCATATACATATTTACAATTATTAATAAGTAACAAAAAATTTTCACTTTTTCCGAATAAAACCTGTCAATATATAATATAATATAATTCAGTGATAATTAGTTCAACTTTTAAATAAATGGTGATAAATATAAATAAACTTAGATCACGGCATAATTAAGACTTAAACCAGAATTATTTTCCCCAGCAAAACAAATTTTGAATCAAACCATAATTAAAACCACTAAGCAGGCCTGCACACAAAATCTTGATTAGTTAATTTAAAATAATGTTAAAGTAGACATGACATGAAATTTACCCTAAACCGAAAAGAAAATAAATTGGTAAAGTTAAATAATTAGTTAGTAAACAAATTTATTTATTTACAATACTAAAGTTATGTCTTAATGATTAATCAATTACCCAAAGCCGTGACAATTCGCGATGAAATCTCAAGTTCTTTTTTTTTTAATAAAACCTGAAAATACTATCGATTATCATTTCGCTGTCTATGTCAAAATATATAAATATAATATAAAATAATAATAATAATAATAGCAACAAGACACAATATACTTTACAAGGATAACAATTACGGACTTGTTACTGTAAAGTAAAGGTTCTACAAATTTTATTTTATTTTATTTCCATACTTAACGCATGCCTATCATGCTTAGTTTCGTTTTTTTACGAACATACTCTCTTCATTTACACACAATACTATGATAAAGTCGAACGAGAATTGTGTGTGGGTGTGTGTTCCACAATATAACCTGCAGAATGCATCCGTGCCAGTCACACACACACACACGACACAAACAAAACAACAAAACTTTTAAGAAGGATATCAAATATACGTACAAACAAAAACACAAAATTAAGAAATCCTCCCCCGCTCAAACCATATGCGACTAACACACTATGAACATGAAAATGTTGGCTAATTACGAGTAGTAAGTATACTGGTGCATACAATATCTTAAATTTTGTGGAATAAAAATTATGTAATACAAAAATATGTATTAAAACAATGAAAAAAATGATAAAACACTTAGCTTGAGCATCCTTTGTAATCCAAAAAGTCCTATACATATTGAAAAATTACACACAATGTGTACGATGCACTTAAACAACAGTATTAAAATACATATAAACGAAATTGTTATATACATATTCTACGCCATTGCAAGCGCATCACACACAAATTACTATAACTATTCAATATGTATTTTTCATATACTATGCTTTTCATTATACTTAAAACACAAATTATTATTAATATCATTATTATTTGTTTATGTGTGCACATATATTAATAATTAATTAATTAATTTAAACACATTTTAAATTATTTACCTATTTATATAGAGGAGAGACAAAAAACACGTCTTTCCTCTACGACGTTCAATCGTCGACCGGGCCGAATTTAAATCCCAATTGGTCACAAATTATTAGTATTACTTTGAGGCAACATAGTTTATAGCAAAGAAGTTTGGATGCTGAAAATTGATTTACTCTCTGAAAAATTTCGTAAAACATCGTGTAATTAGCGCTCTAAAATACCTATATAGATTATAATTCGTAGTATGTGCACGGTGTAAACTGCTTCCATTTAATTGTAAAAATCTTAGTTGAAAGTAGTTTAATTGAGCGTTGAATTGATAAATCACCCCATCACTACTTCCAAAAAAAATGTATTTAATTTTTAAATTTTAATATATTTTGTATTATTTAAGCTTAAATTATTAAAATTTTATTTTTTTGTCGTTTCCATTCATCCTTGATTTTTCTATAATTTTTCCACAATTTTGCGTAAAAAATGTATTTTTTGTTCATTACTGCGAACTCCTCGAAACATGCGCCTTGGGGCCGAAGGGGTCACCAATGTCCGAGGTATGATGATCATCATTTTGATTCATCCAGACTCGAAATATTGATTCTAACAGAAATACAACAATCTTCAAACATCTATAACCCAAAGCAGGGTTTTGCAGTTTTGTTAAATAAAGACCACATGTCGAAATATCAGAAGTTCAAAGTATTCTGCTTAAAATTATTGTTCACAAGACGCTCCAGCCAGATAAAAGCAGAAAAATTGGGCTTCTTTTTGTTAGACAAAAGTGAGGATACTCGCAACCAACATTCCTACTGCGAGTTAAATGAGGTTGGTAAATTTAATGCTCACAAAAAAGAATGGTGGAATCATCGATATACAAATGTTGCAAGGCATCAAGTGGAATATGCACCGTTTAGTATGATCTCACAACAAATTGTTTGACTCAAAATTCAAGTTCATATTTCGGATCATTATGCTACAATTTTCCCTCAGTCCAGGTAAGCAAATGGCTAAGCTAAAGCTGGAATTATAGCTTCTGATCAAAACATGTAAGTCTAAAAAAAGCGTTGCTTTGTTCTAAAACAACAAAACAATCGTTTTGTGATTGAAACGTGCATATGAGCTTTTAGAGATGGACCCACATTTACAAGTAAACTTACTGGCGAATCTTCTCTCCACCTCCTCAATTCCGTATGGCGGGTAAAAAATGGATTCCATTAACAACGCGTAGGGATTTGTTTTCAATTAGGGTAAAAGTGCAATTGCGCAACCAGTTCTAGAGCATAGTAGTTTTAGAACGGACGTCTCAAACTACGACGGACCACTATGTTAGTCAGCTCATAAATCTAAGAGCATTACATTAAGCAGCAATTAAGGAAGTATCTTATAATTTCAGATAGACAATATAGTTTTAGTAAAGGTCGTAATAGGAGATCGTTATTTCCTCCATTTGGTTCGAGGCAGAGAGCCCAAAAATACGCATATTCTCACGGAAAAGAAGTTACATCGAATACGCATTTGTGGTAAAAAACTATAATCGTATGTTACCGTTGATTGTGACTAAATTAGATTAGTTGCTGTCCAAAAGAAGTAACAAAATTCCGCGCTAATCGTTACAATTCAACCGGTCTTTTATGTAGTGGAAACATTAGAATTGTTACTCGTCTGAGACATTCTCAACAAACCGAATCGTTGAAGTCAGCCGAAAGATGTGGTAGAAGTGGAAATTGTCGCTATTCTTGGGCATTTCATTACTGTTGGCATCCTCTTCAGGTTGAACCATATAATTTTTCATATTTGATATGACGCTTCGCACTTCATCGTAAGATGGAGTGGGGGTGATATCATTTCTATATTGATATCGTATTATTGCAATGATGCTGGTTACTTGCTGGAAGATAAAGTCTGTCTGTCTGTAACTCTCCAAATTCGTTGCGAATAACGCTAGTATTTCACTACGCGGACGGTATATTTCAAAACTAAAAAGTTCTCAGAATCTAAGTTGAAGCTGCATATGGTCCTAATATTTTTGATGCTAAAAAAATTGGATACGGGGATGTGGTCGATTTGATTGACCGTAACTTCTCGTTTGATTTCCATCTACCTTTATGGATTCACTTAAGTATGTGCTGGATACCAAAAAGGTTATATAGCACTGCAAGCTTGCTGGTGCGTATTTCGTTCTTTCATGCAAAGGTAGTGAGTCTAGGCCGATGGTGCCTCGATGAATATTATTTGCATTTCCGATTTATGCGATGAAATCATCCAAAACAATCTTTTACATAGAGTGTTGAGATATTCTGTTTGAAACACTTTCGAGGTGGTTATACAGTGTCGTGGTTGGTGTGGTCTTAATATTTTAAAAGCGGGAAATGTTGGGTATCCGGATGTGGTCGATTTGATTGATGGTAACTTCTCGTTGATTTTCACGTGTCGCCTTTAGGGGCTGTTTTTTCATTAGATAATTAAAAAAGTCTTGTGTTTTTCATTTTACTTTCTTCTACGTAGCCAAATATAACGTAGCGAAATAATCAAAAAACTAGTTTTTAAAAAAGGTAAGCCGAGACGGATTGATTAATTGTGGTAAAGCTTCATATTTAATCTTTTTCCATAATTTAGGAGATCCCAATGACTTTTGGGTTTTCGGTCCCTGTACAGCCCATATGAATTGATTGATTGGGATGAAACTTCACACTTAAGCGTTTTCCATAAATTGGGAGATAGGGATTTTTTGAAAAGTTTATAGCATTTACGATAAAACGCTTGTAAATTAAATTCCAAACAAAATAAATTCAGATCATTTTTCAAAACTTCATACTTGAAAGTTTTCCATTAATTGGGAAATCCTTGCGAAATATAAGGTTCCTATTCAATTTTAAATAAGAATCGTACGAATCTGATTCAATTCAAATATGAATTTTGCATTTTCGTTTTCATATCGTATTCAGGAATAGGGGGCTGAGCTTTTTCAATTTTTACAGTGATGTTGAAAAGTTTTGCATTTACAAAACACGAGAAAGGATTAAAAGATTTAAATAAATTTCAAGATTAAATTTTCAACCAACGGTTTTCAGAAAGTGGCTTTGACTTGTTCTTATTTCACAAATGAGATATTGAAGTGAAGGTATATGCAATCTGAGTACGCATATCCTGTTGTTTATGAAGAGAGTAAATCCATATACTGTAATTGTGGATATTGTTGCCGATAAATCTTGCTTCTTTTAGTTCAATTAGATCGAACTTTTATTGAAGGCCCGTTTTATAATTTAACCCGAGCTGGCAGTGCGCTGTCAAAAAATACTGCATACTGCGTTTTTTCTGTGCGGTGTGCACTCGGTTCGTCAAATTTTACTTTGAAGTGAACGTCAGTGTACAACGAGTGTGCCAAGTAAAAACGATTTAATACTTTAACAATAATTCGACTCAGCAAAACCTTCGCTCGGTGTACAATACACTGGCTAACTCTGCTCGCTCGTGTTGAATTATAAAACAGACCCTGGGATGCCTGATCGTTGTTGCACTTCAACGTGACCAACAACTGTCACTACCTCCCAATTATTTGATAGTCACTACGCTTCCGCGGAGATTTTGCACAGCTTTGTGTGTTTACCAGCTGAATTTTTCACTGTTGTCGATCAAGTACGAATGATGTTGAGTGCATGGTACTTCGAATGAAAGAACAAAATGTTAATAAACTTGAGATAAACCAAGGTGGAAATCAGCTCAAATGAACATTTAATAAAGAAGCTGTTTTTAACATTGGTGCCTCAACCGATTTTTTTTGTTGTCTAAATTCCCGATTTACTAAATTGATGGTTAGTCATACCAGTTGATAGATGTTTCTAATGTTTATGTACCATTATGTGCCGGATATTTAATTCTAAACTGCAAACGTAGTTTAGACTTATCAATTCTTGATTACAAATATTGTTGACATTAATAATTGTTAATTCATTTAGTAAGTTTTAATTAAACATCAGATGCGACTTGTTTTGTGCCATTTAAGAACGACTGGTGGAAATTAACAATCAATTTAGTAAGTCGGAAACAAAAAATTCGGGGCGAGGTACACAGTATAAGAGTTAGAATCTGCACTCACATCATATTACAATTTATAGCTATGCAACTTACATTGGCCAACCTCTAAACGCATATTTCTAAGAATACTGAACGAAATGTAGTTTTTGAGTGTTACTTTTATTTAACGGCTAAAAATCCAGGTAATTAAATATTTATTACCAGGGTAACATTATTACATCCAACCCAAGAAGCACATATTTAACCAACAATGTTCCCGTTTCTAAGGCAAGTTTCGGTAATTTTAAACCTAGTAGACTGTTTCAATCAAAGCGGAGTTCAATATACTGTACATTCTATACCACGGTATTTGGATTCTAATTGATCTTGGATATTTGACCACGTTTATAATCGTAATTGAAGTAATAAAAGTTGACGTTCGTATCAAGGAGTACATAAAACGCCTCAAATAATTTTATATACAAATAATCTGGGCCTACAATATTTCAAATATAAATTTCAATGTGGCAGATTTCTAGTGGTACGCTGTTAATATCCATAAAAATGTTGTTGATTTACGAGGAAATATTTACGTAATACAGTTAGAGATTTAAGTTATTTGGATGTGTTCCAAACATTATTTCTCATTCCTTTTCCCACAATTCAATTCGAAACCAAATCCATCCATAACATTGACTTCTTGACTTAAATTATTATTTATACCACAAAATACTCATTAAAATTTTATCACGAGAAAACACTACAAATTGATTATACAAGTTAATTATTTAATTGAGTATATCAATCAGATTTTTCATTAAATTTATGTTTTATCCATATTATGTATTTACAGATATAGTGGCAAGACACAGAAACAAATCATAGAATTTGTACGTGATAATTATGTGAAACGGCAAACATCTCAAAGGTAAGTTCATTGTTTTATGTTATTGTTTGTTCCGGGAAAAACAAAACTAAAAATTTCCCAAGCAAATTTTATGAAAGCTCATGTAAAATTTTCATTATTAATTTATTTTGTAATAATTTTTTTATTATGTTGCTTAATGTGCAAAACATGGCCCCCAAATTATCCAGAAAATAATTTTGTTGTTTATTTTTTTAAGTTTTTCATTAATTGATTTTTATTTTATTTTGCGTGTTGAGTTAGATATGAAAGATTTTAATTTGGGTACTTTCCTAACCTTATAACGAACTCAACGCGCGCTTAGAAGCGTTTTTAGAAGATATTGTTTTGTGGCTTTAATAAATTTAATTGTTTTATGTGTTTTTATTAGTTGAATCATTTTACTTTAGGTTATGTTTTGTATTATTTGGTTTGTATTAAGTTTTGGACTTAGAAAGATACACAAACAAAACATTATATGTATACCAAAACGTTAATTAGAAAAGAGAAGAGGATTTTTATATACAGTTTAATGAAACTTGGGCTATCATTTTTTTTATAAACTAGGACTAGTACTACTAGCTTTACGTAAAAAATAAACCTTTTACAAAGCAAAATGCTTTGTAACGATAAATTTTATTCGATTTTTTTTTTTCTAAATCATTTTAATTTAACTTGCTTTTCTAACTTTAGAAAATTATATGCGAAGAAATTAAGTCAAATTTCGTCGTACGTACACGCAAATTAAAACACACACACCCACCTCAAAAAAGAAATTAATGAAGAAAATCTAATTTTATTATGGAAATATGTGTAATTTGATTTTTGAGGTATTTCCGTTTTAATCGTTTTTTTTTTTCTTGTACCCAAAAATAAATCAAAATATTCGGATGAAAAATTTATTTTTGTAATCCTTTTGTGTTATTTAGGGTGGTTTTTATATTTTATAAACATAAGAGTAAGCATGTTTTAATTCATACAAGTCAAAGTATATTCATTACATAAGTATGTTTATATAAGCACATTCTGTTAAATATTTTTTTATATCTAAATTATATATATATATATATTCCGCCATTCACTCTGTGCTTTTTGGTTTTCACATTAATAAATAGTTCTTCATTTTGAAAACTATAATTCATATTAGATTTATTCTATAACCACAATGAAAATATATTTAATATTAATGCAAATTTTTGAACAATTTGCTTTTAAATAGTAGATTTAAGCAACATATAGCTTTGTATTAATTAACTTTTACAGATTTATATAAAAAAAAATATTTCTGTTTGCGTTTTAATAAGAATGACATCCATGATTTATTTTAAAGTTTTGATAAATTACATGAAATGTAACACGGTTTTATGAACGACCTAGAAATATCCACTCCGCAAAAGCACGAACGTATTCGAACTATCTAATTCATAATACACAGGTTCAGATCAAAACAAGTCACAAATGCCTATTTGTGTTGTAGATGCACTTGTAGTTGATAATTAATTTGAAAGTTACAATAATTAAATTTCTATTATTATCTAAAATTAATTTAGGGAATTTCAACTTTTAACTTTTAATAATATAGATTAAGCTGAATCCACAACCATTCCATAGAAAAATAAATTGCAGAAAATAATGTCGAGGATGTAGAAAGAAGTAAATTACAAATAAAAAACAATTCACAGACAAGCGATTCCCTGAAACCATATTCATAAAAATTGAGTGTAAATTACAAGTGATTTTTGAATATTTTTTTTATTCAAAAATTTAAAAATTTTACGGATTTCTATGAATAGTTTTCCGAATTTCAAATCCGCGAATTGTTTTTCTGCTATTTGGCTATTTGAAATTTGTGTTTCGCCATTACAAATTACAACGTAATGTAGGAGTAGCAGCTTTACTAGTTAGTTAGTCTGGGTTTTCAAAAGATTTCGGTTCCACTAACTCTTGTACTTAAGAATTTAAGTGATACCTCATAATAATCTGTTATCTCTGTTAAGATAAAATAAGATATGCAGTTTTAAAGTTTTAGGAAAATTGTGCCAAATTTATTGTTTTAAAGTACTTATTTAATTAAACCGCCAGTGGATGGAATCAAATTGTGCTTTAAGCCGTTTGGTATATTTGGGGATATTAGTTTAAATTACTGAATACAAGGTCAAACATGTGTTGTACACCTTAACCTTTCTATGTAGTTGAAAGTGATGTAAAGTGTCACTATTTACTCTCTAAAACTCTAAATGTCTCGTTAAATTTTCCGTTTCTGGTAAATCACAGTAAATTCCATTAAACACATAAACACTTACTTGATTTTAGAGGTAATATTTTTATTTCCAGAGAAAAGTTTCTCGGGAAATATGAAATTCTGTAAAATTTAATTACAACCATCAAAATAGAGACACATACAACAAGAAACCAATAAAATCCTCTTTGTCAATAACCCTCTGTGACACATTACTTTTCGATCTCATTGTTACAGAGATTTTGAAAGAATTACAATTTTGAAGCATTAGCGTCGTAAAATCAATGTTTTAAATGAAATTTGTACCATGTCCGATAATCTTAGTTTCCAATTTAATTTTAATTTTCAATTTGCAGTATACGTAAGATAAATCATTACGTATCCTGATCGGAATGAAACCAAGGTACAATACAACAATCTTTTAGGTCCTAAATCTATTACTCTTTCTTGTGATTAAGTAAACAATAATATCAATTAAAACCGTTATCTGTTAACTTTACATAATCGAAAAATAATCAAAATCATGTACATAATTTTGTAGCATCACGGATTCGACCTACCGGAACATTTTTAAACTGAGCATCGTTGTTCTATTTGACGTTTAAGATTTTTCCAAGTTAATAATCAACAAATTATCTAAAAAGTGGTCATTTCTAGTAACTCTTTCACACGTATAATACGTCGTTTAATGCACTCATGACATTAATTTACAATATCTTTAAACAATACATGACGTTTTTCGCTGAGGAACATAAACATATGTAGTTTGTTATGTCATTTAATAGGAAACGTCGCATTTTTATTTTTTTCAACAAAGGCGCCTATCGCAGATGTACAATCGCCATTAGAAAGATTTTGGGAAGCTGTCGGCTTCTATTGTGGCCTTCTAAAAATTGTTTTTAAATTATCTATAAATAAGAAAAAGTGGTTTAAGAAAGTAGTATTTTTTTCGAAGGTAGGCTGATATCAGTCGAAATCGTTGAGATTTTCATCCAATCCGATCGTTACATCCAAACCTCTCTATCTTTCCCGTTACCAATATTGTTTTAAAAGCTACTGGTTATATATACTACTCTGTTATGCATCGGCAACTGTAATCTACCAAATATCTGCAGACTACCCTTGATAATAAATATTTTTTGTTTTTGTACAGATATTGCGTATAAAAAATATGTAGTAGTGTCCTTGCAATTCTGACCATTTTTCCGGAAGATGGCAGTTTAATTGACAGAATATTAAACTATTATTACATAATTTGAAATACTAAAATAACGCCAAAAACATGTTTTACAAATTTGATTGCAACTACCTACATCAATCTTTACAATAATAGAGACATCTATAAATAATAAATAAATTTTAAAGATTACTTTCAAATCTATGGTGGTGCTGTAGTTTTACGAGATGGAATCTATGATGCTCCAATCGTCAATTGACGAATGCTAAAGGTCGGTTTGAGACATATCGGGAAATAAAATACGTTATAAATTTAGTTCAAAATAGAAAATTCTTGTAACATTAATATTTTAATTAATAATTAATTTTATTTAGAATTTCTTAACAAATTCATATTTCCCATAAAATAAATACATATTCTAAGCTTCCAAATAATAGCGTAAATTAATTTTATTAGCACATTCGTCATTTGAAGTGCACCTCTAGCGGAAAAATGTAAAACTGATGTAATTCGTAAATAAGACAACCTAATCACGATTTGTTTATTACTGCTATATTTTCCAGGTTTAAACAAGATATCTTGCTTATAAAACACAATTGTTTGAGAAGTGAGAGTATAGTTTTCCAAGTGTCTTTTTAATTGATTGTACAGTAATATTTATAAGTTAAGGCACGATTTATTTTTATAATCTATATTAATTTAAGATATCGTTATTAATTCATCGAAATTTTAAATCACAATACCAGATTAAAATCGTTACAAGCAATTAAATATGAATTTGTACGTTTATCAAAGTTACAAATTTTTATATATTAGACGTGCCATCGCGATTGGAGATAATCACAAAATTTGTACACTTCAACATGTCGCTACACTCTTGTCATATGCGATGGAAATTTTAGCATCTGTTAACCAATTTTTGTTTTACACACTTATTTTATGTTCTGAATATTGTATAATTAATACCTAATTGATAATCGTATTAGTCTTATTAAGTTTTAACTCAGTGATAACAAATATCAAAGCATCAAAAATTTTATTGTGAATTAAATGTTCAAGGATGTGTATACTTTTTAGCAAACACAATCGTTATTAAGGCAGCTCATTTTAAAAAATTTCCATAAGGTGGAATCCATGATGGTATGGTCCAATTGCCAATATATTTATTCCTTTCCTGACAGGCCTACACAATTGTGTAAGTAAATTGTTATTACTCTAGTGAGTAACATTAAAAAATATTTTATAGATAAGTTTAGGACCAACATACACAATTTTGTATTTCTCTTAAAATATAATACTCAAAATGATGAAAATTGGTTTTCGTAATATACGTATTTACTCACACATTTGTGTGGGTTAGACTAAAATTATGGTGCAAATAAAGATATTTCTGAACCGGTTATCTCGTACAAAAATATTGTGCATGCAATGCTAATTCCCAATTACTACATAAATTTCGAGCTAGGCTTATATTTTCGGGTTTATACTGTGTGCCTCACGCCTATTTTTTTGTCTACATTTCCAAGAATTAAATTCATAACTAGTTGATATCAGTGTCTGATACAGGTAGCACTATTACTATTACTATAAAATTGATGTGCCTATCAATTCTAATTTCTAAACTAAACCAAATTAAGACGTTATAATGTTTACGTAAAGTAATAAAATTTATTTGACTAATAAAATTTTTTATTTCGTGGAATCCCTAACGTTTGTCGGAACCTTGTATGATGGGCCTTTGACATGACCGTACTTTAACATGATTCGTGAGCACGCACGATAGTCGTATTTGGATGAGCAACTTTTCGGCAAACTGAGAATTCCAACCATATCGTCCACTTAATCAAATACAGCTTAATAATTAATGACAATTGTAGTTTGTTATTTGAGAAATTTCGTTATTTGAATTTTCTATTTTAATTAAGATTAAAATGGTGTTAAATAATAATTACAATGAAGCTTCCTCATCATTATGTAGTTTGCTGGTGAAAATGAAAAATTTTCAACTGATAAATCAGGCTCCAATGTGCAAATTTGTTAATAACAGGCACACGCTACAACAGTTTTTCAATGTTTAATTCTAGCGATTGTAGGAATACCGTTCTCAATCTAGTTTTCTTTCTCCAAAACGTACTATTCTTTTGGCAAAATAAATAAAAAAATAAAACATCTCGAGATGCTATTAAAACCTAAAAGTTTGTTTCGAGGTCGAAAAAATTCCACATACGCACGGGGAATATGTTAGTGTAATTCTAGTTACGATAGGCGAAGGTGGTTGCATTTTTGCGAAAAGTACAGAATTTTTCTGGTTTTCCGTTAATAAGCAGAACTGCAGGTTCTGGTGTTCTAAAAATCCAAGAGCTATTCATCAACGCAAATTGCACCCCGTTAGGTGTACAGTATGGTGTGGCATTACATCTGAAAATATCAGGCCGTCTTTAAAAATGTAGATGGAAGTGCTGTAACCGTAAATGGAGAGCGGTATCGGTTTATGATAGAACATTTTTTACGTTCTGCTCCTGAAAACAGACCTGAGATGTGGTTTCAGCAGGATGGGTCCATTGCCCGAGACACAATGGCACTTTTAAGGCAAGTTTTTGGAGAGCGAATAATTTCCAGTAATTCAGAAATTAATTGGCTAGCGCGTTCGCCAGATTTGTCAGCACCCGACTATTTTCTTTGGGGTTGTGAACAAGCCCGAGGCAATCCTTGAACAAAGGCCAACATTGTTGCAGAAATTCGAACGCTACAGTCACAAATTTTGAAAGATGATATGGAAAATGCTCTAAAACGAGCCCATCATTACGAAGCTGAAAACGAGGATCATTTAAGTGACATTATTTTCCATACTTCGGGTAAAAAAATTTTCATTTTGTATATTTTACAATCTGGAAAAAAAATATATAAACGAAAAAGTTATTAAATTTTTAAATACCCATGGTGACTTTTGGTCCACCCTATACTTATAGGCCCTGCTCAAATATTGATAGAGCGATACCTCTAATTGATATTTTCCGATGTAATAAATTTACATATTTGTTCTCACTCTCTAAATCGTCTCTGGTGGCAGTGGATTTGTTATCGAAATCTTTAGGATTTTGGGCATTGGTATTTGATTCTCTCTTAATTATATTTAATAGTTTTAATCACAATACAGTTAATTAGTCAAAAATGGAAAAGGTACATTTTTCTTATATTCAATATATGACAAATCTAGTAAAGAGCCGTAAATGGAAACTAAAATTGTTAGAAATCAAAATTTCATTTATTTTGCCATATAACACATTATAAGTTTTCAACTTCAAATTACGTTTTTTCAATTTTTGTCCTAATCAGAATAAATTCAACTTTGGGGATTTATATTATGACCGTTGATCAACCAGATTTTTTAGATCTTTGAATTATACAAGATGGACTAGTTAAACAGGGCTCCTATTTCGGAATTTGAATTCGAGTAAACGAAAGACGTTTTCGAGCGATCGGTATTTGTGAATTCGAAAACGAATGAAAATTGTCCTTATCAACCCGTTTTCGAACAAGAATTGTCCGTTGATGGACGAATTTCTCCGTTGGTAATTTTATCGGCGAATCCAAAGAATAATTGCGATCCTCAATAATAAATTAATACATAAAGTTATTAATTGGGGTGAAAATTATTTTGGTAGGTAAGGATAAGTTTCAAATAATTTTTTCTATTATTTTGGTTTATTTGGTTATTATTTATTATATAATTTAGTTATTACTCGTATTTATTTAGTTTATTTTATTATTAATTATTTATTTTTTATTTCTATTACTTTTATTAAAACACTCTTAAATAATTTTTGAAAGTAGTTCAAGGGGCTGGCCATCATTAACGTTAAAATTTTTAATCCACTTTAAACTAAATATGCCTTAAAGCATTTAGGCATACGCACCGTTTTTTGTTTACTAACATTATAAGATGTCATAAGAAAAGAAAATTATCCCCGCTATACTCTTGGGAGGAGGCGTTCTAGTAACTGATACAAATTTCAAACAGTATTATATTTCCACAAAAAACAAAAAAATATTTTTTAATTATATTTAAAAATCCAAAATATCGTTTTAATAGTCATCAATTAATGAAATGCGGAAAATTATGTGCCGTGATAATAAATTGGATTCAGCTTCGTCTTCTCGTTACACTATACATTCCTCCCTGTAAAAGTTGTCTAAGAAATACAATAACACAGTACCAAAAATGATTGTCATTGATTTTGCATTCATTTAAATAATTGATATTTTATGGATCAAAATTTAAGGTGAGAAAGAAAAATTTAGATTAGACTGTGCGGTTGTGTCATGAATTTCAACTATAAACTTTATATAAAGGTTATTGCCAAGGATCAAATTTGTATTTAGTGTGTGTCTGTAAGTTAAATTTTTTCATTTATTGCTTTTTTACAAGATACACTTTCCATTGTAAATGAAATCCCTAGGCAATCCTAGTTGATTATTGTTATTTTACGTGAACATAGTGTAAATCTATGTGGAAATATATGTGTGTTTTAATGTTATGTTCGTACATACCCATATTGAACGAATCTCAATTTTCATTTTTCGTCACAAAACACAAACATGTGTAACACGAAAAAATGGTAAGATGTTTTAACCTGGGGATATAAAACCTATATTTATATATACGAAATGTTCAACATTTTAAGTTTAAGTATGATAAATCTGTCTTAAAAAACAATATTAAACAAAAAATTTGAGGGAAAATTTTCAATCGATTCTAAAATATTATTGAAAATATGTCTCAGGAATTTATAAATGTTCATATTTTACAAGTGTAATGGTTTATCGTAAAAAGAACGTTTTAAAGTTAAAATAAAAAATCACAGTAATTTAATATAAGTTGGGTATTAAAAGAGACACACGAGTCACCTAAATTTGAAAGACAACAAAAATTACATTTATGTTACGTACATATCTCTTATAACATAAAGGATGTTTACCTTGTTAAATATGTTAATATTATAAGGAAAATTAACAACAATGTTAAAGCCACGGAAAATTGAATAACAAAAATGTTATATGTACTATATACATATAATGTAATGTGAAATTAATGATTAATGATATGAAGAATAAATTGAAATTTATTATGTAAATCAATTATTTAACGCTGAGGTGGTGAGATGAATCTGCGGCCGGTGGAATTTGATTTATTTAACAATTATTTGATTGTCGTCGAGTGTAAAATGCAGCATTATTAGTAATTGACACATTAATGGTTTCACGTATTAGCTGAAAAAAAATCCTGTTTTGAAACGTGCAATGAAACTATTCAACCAAGAGGATTTTGCCTTAACTAGAATAATATACAGTTGGATTTTTTTAGTAAATTTCTTCTCGGGGAAATTGTTACTTGACTGTGCTAATGAATTGAAAGAGTTGGTTGATGGTTCTCAGTAGAAAACATAATGTCATCTTACTTTGTATTTATGTTTTTTTTATTGCAACAAACTAATTTGATTATGCTTGAAAACTACTATTCTTGTTAATTGTTAATAGTTTTATTACAATGTTCAACATGGAAGTCATCTTTGGTAATATTTTGCTTTACTTTAAAGCATAGTACCTCTCAAAGCATGTAGATAATATTTAACCTTGAATCTGTTCAACGTCCTGTATCTCAAGGAATTACAATGTAAATTAGTTACCCTCGCCATTTGTAACCGTTTCTCTAGATTTTGTCATTAAAGACCAATTATTTTATGTGGTGGTCAAGACGATACTTGATGAAAACAATTAATAAAAATATGAATGAAGAATAAGAGCAGTTAACATTATTAATGGATTTGAAATCCAATTGCAGAAAAGCGATATTTTATTTTTTCACTTGTTTTAATTTTCACCTAACTAAGTTTAAGATTTTTATTTTTCCAGTCGTGGCGAGCGTAGGAAAATTAATCGTAAGACTAATATTTTAGTTTGTTCTTAAAAACGAATGAAGAAAAAATGGATTTTGGTTGGAAACAGTAGAAAGTCGACAAATAAAAATGTCGAGCCTCGAGCGCTAGGGAAACCCCGAAAATTATTTACTTCGAATTCTCCGTGAATTTTCATATTCAGGTTATTAAGGGACTAAAATTAAGGACAGAACTGAGGTAAAAACCAACACTTCAGCAGCATGACGCATATAAATAAAGCTCCACATCTAAAACGATGAATTGTAATAAAAACTTGTGTTGAATGATAAAGAAAATATAGAAACAGTTGGAATTTACAAAGTGTCATATAACACACAGGATTGTTTTTTTTAAAAAAAATTGTTTGACCCGATACCATGGCCTAGAAAGTTATGTAATAATTTGAGGCTATTGTGTTTTACGACACGTTTGATTTGGTAGTTTGGTTGGTTGAATAGAGAGGTTCATGAAACAAAAAAGCTTTGATACAAACTTTGAACATTTTAGGATCATTATTTTTTGTCCAGTTTTACCATTATGTGGTACATATATCTCAATAATTGTCAGCATATCAGCTATATCAATGCATTTCCTACGCTTTCTCGAGAGCGAAATGTGCCTGTTACGTTTAGTTGAACCTGTTCGTGCTGTACCTCTAAGTGGTTGTATGAGAAGGTTTTAGTATGGTTTCCTCAAAAAGCAAGAAGAATACGTTGGTTTTAGTGGAAAAAATGTTAAATCGTTACCACGTAATATCTTGGTTAATTTTTTCCAAATTACTTCAAATCTCACGTTAAGATAGTTTCCAAAATTTCGTGAAACTAGTGAGTAATTTAGCCGTTATGTGAGAATTAATATCGAAAAGTTTATGATTTACCAGTTGCTATATCTCACCGCAGTTAAAAAAACGTGGCTGTCGGTACTTTCTGCAACCCATCACGGATTGACTGTTTAATATGAAACTTCAAGCTGTTTTCATAATTCGGAACGTCACTTTAGCGGAATTTGGCCTACCGAAAATGGCAGCTTCATGGATTCGAAATTAAATTTGTATCTTTATTGGTTTAGACCAATTCCAGAAACGATTTTTAAAAACAACTTTTTTTTAAATATTTTGCGTTTCTACAGCCCAAATAGGTGTGACTGATCAGAGTGAAACTTTATTTTTTCCGTAAATTGTGAGATTGTAATGAAATTTGGTGGAAATTCGTGTACCAGTGGCCCTATTCTGGTTTTCCCCGGGAATAGGGAATTGGGAATTAGTGACGTATTTCTAGCAGTTGGGAATTATTTATTCCCCAAAGTGTGTTCTGGCATTTGGGAATTTTTTTTATTGGGAAAAAATAATTCCATTTTATAGCAGTTTTGACGTTAATTTTTCCCAATTATTTTTTTAGGGAATTGTAATTCGTACTTTTTCGAATTTTTAAACATTATTTTTTGTAATAAATATAGCTATATTTAAAAATAAATTAAACTTGTAATAAGGTCGCAACATGCGTTTTAGTTTATAAAAAACAAAATAAAAAATTTTTCCCCCAAAAATTATTCCCAGTCTACCAGAATATACATTTGGGAACGGGGAATAAATATTTGGGAATTATTGCAATTTGTAATTACAGCAAAATATTTTCCCAATTCCCTATTCCCTGGGAAAGCCAGAATAGGGCCACAGAAGTGGCAGTTTCTCTCGTCGTTTTTTTTACAAATATTTTAAAACATAGTTATAATCATCATTTTTCTATATTTAAGCGGAAATGACGATTTATAACAAAAAACGGCATTTTTTTCTTAAAATTCGGCCATCTCCTCCCTAGCATGTTGACTGATCGTGATGACACTTCGTACTTAAGATTTTCCATAAATTAAGAAAATCCCAAATTTAGTGGAAATCTGTGTACCATAGTGTCAGCTCAAGTGCTTTACCAAATATTTAAAAAGTCAAGCATTTACGAAAAAATCAATTCAGGAGAAAAGGTTGCTAAATTAAATTGCCACCAAAATTAATTTACTTATTTTTCTAAAATTTAAGCAGAATTGACGATTTTAGAGAAAATCTGAGAACAACAGCTTGAGTTTAACAAAGAATATGTTTGTTGTAAAGAGTAACGAAATTAGCATAGAAAAGAAACCACGTAGTCCCATAAAAAATAGTCAATTGCACGATCAAGTCGACCAATTCACCGGACCGAAACGTGAGAGATATATTCTCTCATTTATCAATAAGCCCGTGGTTTCGCGTGCTGTGTGGCATGTTGCGCCGTCTTGCTGAAACTATATATCGACCAGATTCAGTTCATGCATTTTGGGCAAAATAGTCCAAAATGATCGATCGATAGCGAGCGTCATTGACGGTAACGTTATCGTCATTTTTGAAAAAATACGGACCGATGATTCCATCGGCTCATAAACCGCACCAAACAGTGTTCTTTTCTGGGTGCATTGGGGTTCTTGCATTGAACCAAAAAATGAGCTTCGTCGTTCAACACAATTTTCACTGAAACACATTTTTCACTGAACACGAATTTTGACAATAAAATTCAATAATTTGTAAATGTTATTCGGGTATAATCAAATATTAAGTAGTATCAATATATACGGCACTGCCTCATAAAATCGTGTTCCAATTTTTTTTTTCTATAGGACAAGAACGAAGTTAGCTGTTTTAGTACAAGTTCGAAAAAAATTCGAAAATCAACATAGCTAGTGAAAAAGTAAAACTAAATTTAACTGTGTAGCTTAGTTGTCAAAATGAAAAAATAAATATGTCAAGCCATAAAAATTTCAGTCATAAAAAATTATAAATTTATATTTTTTTGTACTATTTAATATTTATTAAAATTTAATATAAACGACGATTTGATCTCAACCGTTTTGTACTGAAAAGCGGGGTACTGTATGATGTGATTTTGTGATATTAAGGAACAGCACTCGATATAGCTCGAATATGTGGTCAATTCTCATGTAAAATTGTTAGTCATATGATAATAAAAATTTAACGTATGCTGATCTGCAGACAATGTTTAACGTATGCTGACAATTTGAAACGGAATTTTCTCGTTTTGAAAATTATCGTGTTCGTGCTGTGCTGTTCATAATAGATTTGCTTTTAACGAACTGTATATGTTAAGAGAGGCACGTAATGTCCAGGAACCATTATCTAATTTAATTGATTCATTAACATTTAACCAATTCTCAATAAATTTTGGTTTGTTATATTTTAGTACAGACAATCAAAAGAGATTTTTCATTTGAACAAAAAAATTAAAACAAAATTTATTTCTGATAATTCCAATGTCATCGCTGAATCTGTGATTTTTCGATAAACTGTTTTCGATAAAATATTTTTGATTGTATGCGGCTATCTACAGAAAATGAATACTTTGTTTAAATTTTTACGTTTACATAGGATGAAATATCTCTTTTAGGTTGTCTCTGATTTTAGTATTGTTTGCCGCACAAGAGGAATGTCAGAAACCTAACCGACGTAATAGTTCGAAAATAATCAATTCTTATGTAAAATTATCAGTCATTCTTCTGATAATATTGAAAATTGAACGTATGCTGATCTGCAGACAATGATGTTGAGAAACCAATGACGTATTCCCAAATTTTTATATTGACTGGACAATTTGAGACGGAATTTTTATCTCACCATTTCGCAAAACAAAATTTGGTTTGCGGCGCAACACCAAAACCAGTCCAGCTTGATTATAAAATCACAATCGCCATTGATGAGTCGAAATCTATGGGATCACAACTAGTCCAAAAATTTCACACTAGAATCAATATCGTTGGTATCGCTAACTGCTCGAGAGCGGAAAAATAATGTGATTTCGTTTTTTGAGAAACCGCAAATTATTCTTAACTATTATGAACAATTTAATGGTTTGTAGTTAGTGAATACGTTGAATTTAGCACAGAATCAGAGTCGGATAGCGATTAATTATTAAATTTTGTACGTGTATCGAATTTGAACGACGGCGGCTCGTCTGGAAACGGATTATTCTAAAATCTGTTGTTTATCACGAGTGATGGTCGAAATATATTTAGTGAGGACGAGGAAAAAGTCAAAAATGCTGCTAAATTAGAGCGGCTTCAGCATATTTTTATTGTGTACGTTATTATCGCCAGAGAATAAACACTCGATACTTGATATTCGAATACCGAAATTTGGTACGGATAAGAAAACCATAACGATTGTTCGTATTTGTATTCATTCCCATTCCCTTACTATGTTATTGTAAGGGATTTCAATCAACTTCCTATGGTGCTAAGCGACGCAATGCGCCAATAGTTTGAATTGATTAATGGTGAACAGTAAGATCTTTTGTTATTGAAGTTGAATAAAGATATTTTTGATAATTTTATTTCATTTATATTCGTTTTTTAATGCAAGAAAAAATCATTTCCAGAATTTTCGAAATTCTTTTGGAGAGAAGACTGTTTATTGCCTGAAATACTAATGCTATATTATATCCCTTTTCCGGTCCGCGATCACCATTGTGTACGTAAACATCGTGTACGAAAGAGAATCATAAAAAAAAAAGAAAACGCCACAATTCCAGCCTGTGATGACTGTGGTTGCTGCTACGGCGGTTGTTGAGATGCAACCATTTTTTGCGTTATTTGTTGAACTTGAAGTTTTGCTGCAATTTGTTTGTTGCGCGTGTGTTTTAGGTGTTGGAACATTTGCTATGGACACATCATTTGATCCTCATCAATTACGTCGATGTTTAATTGCGTAATAAATGTCAACCATCTTTGTAAAGCCGTTCTTAGCCGCCAAAATCCTTTCAAATCCGGTTTCATGCTATATCCCGACTTACATGTATTTGATATGATAAATCAGATCACATATTTGATCCAAGTACAACCATTGGGTTGGGATGATAAAAGGTTTTTATTCACCACCATTTATTTCATGCAACATATTTGTAATTGTCATAACCATACTCGACCGTTCGTTTTCGAAGTGCTGCAAGAATGGCTTAACCAAGTACACAAATAAATCAATTGGTATTCGGTGTGTATTATTGGTTTGGTTTTAATTTATCTTTAACGTAATCCGGCATGATACTCAATTGTCCTGCGCCAAAGTGATGACGTATCGGTTGGGTCATGGCCAATCACATGACATAACATCGTCTCGTTAATCAATTTTAAATTAAATATTCGAACGGGGAATATCGATAGGTTCCTTTCAACATTTTTGGTAATGATATTATTTCTTGGAGACGATCATACATAACGTTCCAATAAGATTCGAGCAAAACAGCCATAATAAAATCGATTGCATTAATCTAGCTATGTATCTGTTGCATTGGTATTATTGTGTAACCCTTAATCATAACGTCTAAAATACTGCGGATTCGGAAATTCATCGAAACGCCAATCAGTTGATGGGAACATATTTTCCCCCTGGGATAGTAAGTCAATTCGAGAATCCATTCAACGGTGTGTCTGCATCTTTTTTCTGTATATAAATGATATATGATCAGGATAAAGCCCAATTTGGTTCGTTTGTTCACACTTTGACAACCAAACCAAAAACCGTGGACTTTTTAACAGTATTTGATTTACGTTCAAAATTTTTCGAAGTTCGAAAAACACGACAAAAGTGTCACCTTGGCAAAAAATCTAATTACGAAAAATGCGATAGGATAAGAGAAAAAATATATTTAAAAAAAACTTTTTAAAAAACCATGCTTATATTTAAAGGCTCTAAACTTAGATAATATAATAAAAGGCTTTGAAAAGTAGAAAATACAATTTTTCTTCCTTACTCCTCAAGGTATATTTATAACAAGTAGAAATTTAAAATTAATATGACTTAAAATATAAGCGTGTGGCGCTCCTTTACGGCATTAGTAATTTTAGACTACTAGACACATGAAGTAAAGTCTTAGTAAAGTCTTTTAGTAACACTAATGAAACAGTCTATTCTGATGTATCGTAAGAATAAATTTTTTGTTGGAGCATTTCAGTATTAACGTAAAAATGATATATTGAGAGATAGTATATACATTCAGAAGGAGCGCTCCACGCTTATATTTTTAGTCATATTAATTTTAAATTTCTACTTGTTATAAATATACCTTGATAGGAGTAAGGAAGAAAAATTGTATTTTCTACTTTTCAAAGCCTTTTATTATATTATCTACTTTTTAGAGCCTTTAAATATAAGCGTGGTTTTTTAAAAAGTTTTTTTTAAATATATTTTATTTTCTACTTTTTAGTCATCGACATTTTTTAATGTCCAAAAATGTTAGAATCTTGTATTGTCATCGGAGTTAAGCCTGCATACAAAATTTCAGCTCAATTGGACTATCGCAAGTGGTTGAAAAATTGATTACAAAATTTGACGATACAAACAGACACACAGAGTGAGCTAATATAAGCGAGGTAAAAAAGAACGCGTCCGTCCTATATATAAGCTATTTAATATTTGGTATAAGCCTCCATGATGAAATGGCAATTCTAATGGCAAATGCTAATTGAGAACAATAGGCTTTGACATATGTCGCTAATCACGTGTGATGTGTCAAAAACATATACACGAAAAACCAAAAAGTATTAAAAACCACCCGTTATAATAGTTTTGTTATATGAAGTTGTGCTTTGTTTATTCTAGTCTTCCTACCTTTCATCGTTCTCAGTTTAAAATAGAACGTATAGGTCCGTATTAATAATTAGTTTTTTAAAATTTGCTCCAAATGTCATTAGAACATGATGATAGCTCCCAATTCAAACGCCCTAGAACCTTACTAATCTGCGTTCTATTTAGTGCATAGTTAAACTAACAAACTAGTGGTCCACAAATTTAGGCGTAATAAACCCGTAATAAACAAATATATAATTGGAAAGTTATTAGTTGTTGTCATACTCGTATACCAATGTATCTATTGAACGCTGTACAGAAAATAATTGTCCCATGAATTAATAATTGTCAAACATGAGGAAAAACGACATTAAAAAAAAAAAACAGTGGACATAATCAGTGAGAAGGAGCGTATGTGTATTTCCAGTACTACTTAGCTTTTTTGTTCAAGCAGGTGTGAGAATATCATCAATGCAACCCTTTTTTACGCTAAAGCACTCAACCAGTTAAATTTCGGAGTAAATTCCATAGTATGATAAATAAAAACATGAACACGTAATGCAAAACTATTTCGATCTTTTTTCCAGCCATCTATGTTACATAAACGCCCTAATACAAGTATTCGCCCTGAAATTTAAAATACGATTTTGCCTATTAACGCGTGTTTATTAGTATTTTAAAAATACGCACAGCGAAAGGTGATCAAACTCTGGAAAAATTAATTTTTATGGTATATAAACTTTAAATTTGATTCTAACTATTACGTATTGATATAATCAGAATTAATATGAAAAATTGCAAAACTATCCGATTTTTCCAAAAAGTTTTTCACGTATAAATATATTTCTCACTTTTTGCTCTCATAGTGATCTTTAAGGCAACCAAAAATATGCTCTTAAAAATAGGTTTTAGGGGTATATTCTCCATCCAGTCGCAAAATATTTAATTGCGAGGCGAAATATGGTTACTAGATTTATTTTGACCTGCCAATTGACACATTTTTTTAAAATTTAAATTTGTTTGCGATTGTAAAGTAGAAATACATGACCTTGGAAGATGCGTAACAGTTTTTTCATGTATTTCTACTTTACAATCGCAAAACAAATTTAAATTTTAAAAAAATGTGTCAATTGACAGGTCAAAATAAATCTAGTAACCATATTTCGCCTCTCAATTAAATAATTCGCGACCGGATAGAGGATACACCCATAAAACCTATTTTAAGAGCATATTTTTGGTTGCCCTAGTGATCTTTTAAAAGACAAATATCAAAATTTTAGAATGCAATGATGTATGTTCCTTGTTATTCTGAATACTTAGTTTCAATTGTTTTTCAATGAAAATGAACATAGTTTGAACAAAACGACATAGAAAACGTCTAATTAAGCCTTAAGCCGTGTTAAGTAATAACTGCTTACATTCTAAAATTGAAATGGCGTTTTGAATAATAATCAAGCGATGTATGGCACAGCTTCTTTCGAACCCAAAGAGTAGTTTTATGTTCTGATTCCTTCCATATCTTCCAATACACGAAAAGATTGATTACACAAAAAAAATCTTTTTCCGGGGGAACTTTTTTGTCCATATCTCAGAAATTTTGTTGTAGGCTTTAGGAATGAACGGTTTTTTTGACCAACCCATTTTTTTATTGCAATTTTGCACAAGAAACCAATGAGAATTCCACAATGCGTCAAAATGTAATATGCGAAGGTATAATATGTAATAAAATTGAATTTTCGCTAAAATGTTAACGGGGTGATTTTGATGGGGTCTGTTAGGGTTAAGGCTACAGCTTTTATGTGTGTCAAATATTGGGCTGTTTTGCAATTTTCTGGAACCTTTGAATAGAATGAAAATCATTTTGATCATCTCAGAAACATAAACGACATTGTCTAAGCTGGGTTCGAGAGAAGAGGAATATAAAATATGTATAATCAGTACTTTTTTGGTCTAACTAACCAAACTTAGTTAGCCTGCTACGGTTCAGATAACCTAAAAATGATGTAACTTCACTCTCGATAGTATCTAGACGAATTTTAATACATTCACGAGGTAGATTCTGATCTAGTAGCAATGACAAAAAACAATTTACAATATCTGGTAATTGATCAAAATCTAGCCCCAGGAAGAGTATGGCGCCAAACAGTTTAGAAGCGACTAATTCCGGGTGAATAATTTTTCAATTTATTTATTTTTTTTTTGCTTTCTAATGAAATTATCTTTCCACTTCAATTAACTGTAAATGAATTATAAGCTAGAATTCTTATATTTATTTTTTTGCGATTAGACCAATTGACAGTAAACATTTCTGGATTCGGTTTTCGCACTTTTACAGAGTTTTTGTGAGTTTACATAAGATGATATTGTTTTTTTCTAAAGTAAAGGTTCTGACATTAATCTAAAGCATTTAAGCACTAATGCTGATCCAATTAAATGTTGAATATCAAATGAACGTATTATTTAAAGTAGACTAATGAAATATACACAAATTGTCCAAAATTAGCAGCAAAACAAATTAACAAAAGACCAAACTATTTTGACCAAACTTGTTTTTTTTTTTTTGTTAATTTATATAATTTATAAACTAACAAATTCTCGTTTATTAGCAATTTTCATTAACATTAATTAACTTATATTTTAATTTAAGTATATTCATTTAAAATAAGAATATCGCGATAATTGATGTTACTACATGCATAATAGTCATTTTAGAAAAACAAATTGTTTATAGTTAAATCACGCAGAAAACATTCGGTTTATTTAAGAAAGGAAAAAAAACAAAAAACTATCCTCTTTTCTTTTCTTTTTTGTCGCAGGTCTCAGTCATTCCGTCAGGGACCACTACATTTCGGTAGTCGAAGTCAATCGCACAGTTCATGCAATGTGAATTCAAGCATCTCAGCACATCCTTTACTACCAATTGAAACGGGTTTGTATTTTTTATTTTATTTTTATGTTTTTGTTTTATTCTTTATTTATTGTTTAAGTTTATATTTTATTTATTACCTAGTTTTATTTAATTTTTGATTTTTTTTTGCAATAAGAATAATGAGACTGATAAGAAAATTAGAGAAAATATCCTTTGATATCCGTAATTTTAGTATTTTTGTATATTGATTGGAAATATTTCCGATTTATTTTCAGCGGATTGGGATTACCGCAAGCGGGGAGTAACGGCGGGCCAACAAACGTCCGATACGACGATGTCGCTTTCTCTGACGAGGAAGGTGGGAGCGGATATGGCGGTTCATCGCCTCAACGACAATCATACAGACCCCATTCGTTCCCAATCTCAAATCACGGCAGCAGCCCAGGTGGAGATCTATCCGATGAGGAAATATTCCCAGGACAATCAAACCTCCCAATTGGATTCGAGTCGCTCTGTCTCTCCTCAGACCGGTACATGGAGTTCCCCCCACCAAGTCAACCACAATGCACGAGGAGTCGATCGGGGTCGTGCACGTCAAGACGGTCACAATACAGGTAGGCAAATTTTTCTATTTAACTTTTTGAAATTGTTTATCAAAAATAAATCAACTTTCTGGTGATGGTAACTTAAAATAAATATATAACTGTAAAACATAAAAAGGTCTGAACCATTACCACAACCACAACACACAACGGTATGTCCCTTTATCACCCATCAACAGTTATCCACGTCCCATCAGCAACTTTATCATGCATCAATCGGACAACATTACGGTGGAGAAGGGAATCTCCATCAGCAACCAGGAGACGGTTGCTTTGGTCCGGGATCGGGAGGACCAGGACATCCGCATTCGTACAGCACCCCAGCATTGTACCCCAGTCCTTTATAGCAATACGTGTTTGATGTCTAAACAAATACCACCAACCAAATCAGATGATGACGAAATTATCGACGAAGTCGATGACGACGATGATGATGATATGGTTGATGTTATTTATTCAGACATCAATGATTTATATAATAAGAAGAATAAGAAAAATTTTGACGAAATAGTTATCAATAATAAAATGTTTAACTCAGATGATTTATATGCAACCGTTAATCGTAAAAATAAACAGAAAAAGAATCTTTCGACTGCGACCACATCAACGACCATGACCACGACTATAATAAAAACAAATTTGAATGATAAACATTTTAGTGACGAATTTATTGATGAAAACATCCGAAACTACAATAATTCGAGTAATCCAAAAATTACGACTGAAGAATACTATCCGAATCGATATTCCGATACTTCAGACTATTTTAGCCAAAATAATCGAGAGTCAAAATCTCATTCGGAACATTTGTTAACAATTTCTATTAATGACCCACCATCGATTCATCCCAGAAGTACCTATTCCTTACCAAGAAATTCAGATTTATCCGGTGTCGAATCAATCGATTCAAACGATACGCAAAATTATCATTCACTAGGCAATTTAAGTAATAACTATCTTCACTACTCCGACCTAAAGCATGAATCACCATTAAAAACGAAAAAAATTTCGTCCGAAAAATTGGAGTATGAACTAAGCCATTCGAATATCTATTCCACTAATTACAAAAGCTATGAAAATATTGATGAAATATGGCAACGAAGTACCTCTTGCAAAGAACTGTATGACTATGACGAAAAGGCAAAATTCAAAACCGAAGTATTATATCGTGACTTGTTATCCCATGATCGCATTGATTCGCCTGTTACTCGATATGATGATTCACGTCGATCGATGTTCTTAACCAAAAATAATTCGATAGATGTTAGTCAAGAGTTTATATTGCCGGACACAAAAGTGTATTCGTCTAGTTATCCAGGCACCACTTATAATACGATTAAACGAGAACATCTTCAGAATCAGCATCATTTCGAATTTACCGGATCCCAGGATGATGTGTCGCACGATAGTTATGAACTTATTGAAAAATCAGACGACGATAGCATCTACAAATCATTAAAAAATCATCATCATACTCGATCTTGTTCGTTAGATTCAGGGAATTACATTCCATCGGACGATGAGAGTGATGATCAAGATTATCTAAAATATCATCATCGATCACCTATGGATTTAAAATGTAAAAGTGCTGACGACATTATGGATGATATTTTCTTGATGGAAGATCCTCGTGATCTGCCAAGAGAAAAGTTGTGTGTTAAATCTGATGGAAGCTTTTATAAACACATTCGCAAAGCGATGGGTTCTCGAACCTCGAGTCAAGAGTCAAAATCGGATTTTTACGAGCCGACCAAAAGTACTGATTCCAGTAAAAAATCTCGTGACAGTTTGTATCACACAGACAGTAAAAAATCGCGTGAAACCCTATCAAATACCAAAAGTAAAAATGAATCGGAAGAGGAATCGATTGTCGATTGCCTTAATTTAACAAAAAATTATGAAATGCCGAAGACTACCGGTAAACGTTTGAAAAATTTCGGAAATTACGATAGTCGAACCTCGAGTCAAGAATCAAAATCGGACTATTTTGACGCTAAAATGAGTCTACAGTCTCTTGATCACTCGTTCGACAATGAAGATGTGGATAGTGACACTAAATACAATCGATTAAAAGTTAAATCACACGACAGCTTATTATCTGAACTGAAATCGAACAAATCGAAACTTTTCGAATCTGAAGGAAATTATTCAACATTTCCGAGTAACAAGGCCCATCATAAAACTCACGTACATTCGATTAGTTTGCAAAATGTTGAAATTGAGCGCTCGGGTCGATGTTATTCAACTTTCTTCAAGTCACAAGAAAGTGAGGAGATGGAAAAAAATAATGCTTCAGATGAGGTACGCACTTCTAGTACTGAAATGAGTGATAATCAGGCGGAAAAAATCCGGGCGTTTAAACGACGCGACTCTGAAAATATTTTTAGTTTTGACAAAGAGAAAATTGAATCGTTGACTGGCAGTACACCGATTAGCGATACCTCGAGTAACGAGAAAAGTAAACCAAGCCCAGATTATCCTTTAACCCCTGAGCTCATCTCAGAATTTGATAAACAAAAACTCAAGAATAAGACGACCTCGTCACGAAAAGAGGAACTAATCGCCAAAACTCATTTCGAGGAATACAATCCTAAAATTATGATTGATCCGAATTCCCAATTACCGGGTGCATTAGCACCTCTAACATATACGCATGCAACGGTTGAACGGACTAAAAGCGATCCTAACAGTTTGGCTAATCGTTCTCGATTAGGGTCGACTTCACGACGACATGTTTTAATGCATCAAAAGTCTATCGACTTGACTCCAGCCGATACCAGCGATGAAGAATATTTCTATAAGCAAATTCCAAGTGCACCACCCTTATGTCGTACCCATGGCAGCCACTTTGAAATGCCAAAAAAGAGTTATGATGTTCCAGTCGCTGTTGCAGATTTACCTAAAACAGGATTTGAACTTCCAAAAAGTTTCTTTGAGAAACGTCCGTCTAAAGGTGGCCTAAAAGAGGACATTCCTTATGTCCTTCACAAACGGCACATAATGAATGGCACTGCACCTTGTCTAAGCCTTGATGCCAAGAAACATACAAAACCGAAATCTCCAAAATCACCGAAAAGCCCCAAATCGCCAAAATCACCAAAAGCACCTGATAAAAAAATGGACTTGTCACAAGACGCTGGCATGAAATCTGATGTGCTACCCGATATTCTTGACAATATTACAATTGACAGTAACGGATTTTTATTCACTCAGAATATTGATCTCTCGAAGATAAATCCAGTTACACTCGAAATCGAGAAAACGATAACACCCGCTATACAATTATCAAGCCCTAAGCGGGACATTACTAAAAAAATGGATCCGAAAATGTTGGAACAACTGAACAGTAAACTATCACAAATCGAAAGTGATTCGACAAGTTCTAGAACTGAAAGTTTACTGGCCAAAATGAAAGCCGAAATAAAAATAGTTGAACTACCATATCAAGTGGAGCCGAAAGTTATTAAGAAGGAAAATACCGGTAAACGTATCATAAAATCACGAAGCACTCCGAGTAAAACAAAATCGAGCAAGAAAGGTGGAAAAACTAAAATTCGTATAACATCGTTTTCCTCCGACGACGAAAGTCTTGATTCTGACGATGTGTTTGGGTCGGCGGAAGCGATGCCCACAAAGTTAGAATTTTCTCCACCACAATCTCGTCGGGAAATCGAACCGATTTTAAAGCATGAACATGATCGTATAATATCAGGTGCATGGGGGCGCGGCCAGACTATGAGTTCGACTGAAATTGAGGGATCTCCGCCTCAGTGCCGTCGATTAGCTGAATTTGAAAATCGTTACCATTCAACACTTCCGCTAGATCCACCATTTTTGACTGCGTCGGAATTAAGGCGAATTTCGGAACGTTCAATTTCCATCCCGAGCTCTGAAGATGAGAATGCACACAAAGGAGAAGAGAAAAGCACTCAGTTGTATCACTTGACAGAACACATTCCCTCTCCCATATTCGAAAACAACGAGTTCATTCGGACAGACGATGAGCGTAATAAAGGGTCGGAAGGAGATATTGCTTATACTTTAAAGAAAAAATCTAGTGATATGTTGGCGCCAATGAGTGGATCCAAAATGGAAAGTAAATTATCACCGTCGCGAACTAAATTGATTGAAGAGCTTATTGATTCGTCAATTATTAAGCGCTCGAAGGGACATGCTCCTATCTTATTTGCACATGCAAGGTTAAATTTGTCAGAAGGTTCAGCGTTTGCATCGCTTCAACGGCAGAAAGCTACCCAAGAATCTCCAACTAACGGTCGCCGAGCAAAAAGTTTAGATAATCCTGTTATTTCATTGCATCGCCTACCTCCAATGAACGCATTTTCATCGAAGGATGATACGGTTGGATTTGAAGAGGAGGCTGAAATATTGGAAGAGAAACCATTAAGCCGCGGCGAGACTATCGAAGACGAAAAAGCAGAAAGTGTTCAATCATGTGTTGACGCAATCGGATCAATAGAAAGTATGGTTTCAACTAAATCTGATGACCGTCAATTTACTAACGTAGTCTTAGAGATTGATGAGATCAATCTGCTCAACGAGTTAATATATGTCGATAAAGTTAAGCTTAAGGGTGTAAGAATTAAGGAGAAAAAGAAGTCTAAAATTAAGCTCAAAGGAGGTGATCATCTCATACTTGACATCCCTAAATACAGATTTGACTGCTCCCCAATGAGTTCTGGCAATAGTTCTCGCAAAACGTCCCCTGGTGTAAGTAGAGCGGAATCTGTTGAAAATACTGTAAAACGGAAATCTTGCTCGACTAAGGGTTCTTCAAAATCGGTCGATAAACCGGATCATGTTTCAAAAGAAGGGGAAAAAGTTTTACATACACAAACGTCTCTGCCATCCGATTCGAGGCAATCCAGTCCCAAAGATAAGCTTTCGATCCCGGAAGAAATGAAACGAGCCCGAAGCCAAGAAAATAATGCCCCGCGGCGCTTAAATTCTAAAGAAAAACCGAAATCACTTGAGAAGATCGATCGAAAATTATTGAGAGATAAAAGTAGGTCACAAGATGAAAGTGAACAGGATATCGCAAAACGCAAGGAAAGACAACAAAAATTATACGAGTCAGCTATGAAACAGACCATTAACCTGCTCAGTCCGGTAAAGGACGCACTTCCTCCGTTCCCAGCGCCCGAAGATAAAATCTCCGTTAAAACTGATGGTGACAAAATAATAATCGAGACTGATATACGAAGTCGCGCTGAAGATCACGTGTTAATCGCTAAAGCACCAAAGAAACTGGATTCCTCGCTTGTAAAATTTAGTCGAAGTTTTGACGAAACTCGAGGCCAAGAAAAATTAGAGAAAGCAAGTCGCAGTTTTGAAGATCAAAACGATAAAAATTCATCGGTGTGCACACCCAACGAGAATATGATAATCAAATCTCCGACCAAAATTATGCGTAGCCAAGAACTAAAACAGAAAATTGAAGGACCAGTTGTGCACAAGAAATTTGAAGGCAAATCGAAAAGTTTGGATAAGAAACCTGACCATCAGCATCTGGAGTTGGATAACAAAACAAAAAGTCTCGATAAAGCATTTGATTTCCGCTATGTTGAGATGTCATTACCAGTTTCCGAACCTAATTTGAATGAGGAAATAGTTCATGTTGATATTCATCCTCGACCGGGTCCAATAGAATCTTCCAGCTCTGAACATAAATCCACGACTGACAGCGAAAAATCTGACGAACCAAATATATTCCGTGGTCAAAGTTTAGATCGATGGGCCTTTAAAAGTAATCGCAAATTACCTGAATATAAATCTCCATTAAAAGAACGTCGTGCTATTTCGACGCCCGACGAAATGCCAGAAGAGCTTGATATGCAGGCTGTTATAGCTGAACGACGAAAATTGGATTTATTAAAAAGACGATCATTGCCATCTGAAGAAGCCAAGGAATATCAATCAGAACCAAGGGAAGATCGTTCGAGGATAATTCATAAGGTACCGACAATCGAATGTGAGGAACCTTCGGAATCTGATGACATCGGAACTAAGACAAGTAACGCCAGCTCTTGGACCACAGTAGAATGTGAAGAATTAGTGGGTGATCATTCCGGAAGACACCCTAATATTACTGCTCAAAATACGTTAGAAGATGCCCGAGAACATTCTTTTGATGAAATTCCGATTATGGGGCCTGAAATGAATATTATTGTAACTCCGCCAGATTCGAGTCCTTCTATAGAAAGATTTAAACTGCCGGAAATTAAAAAAGATCTTGATGATGATGACGATGACTCGACGTTAAAAAATGAAGTGGAAGAAATAAAAGAAACCGCAATAGCTAAAAAGAGGGCAGATCTATATAAATTGTCGATTGAACGATCGCGGTCTTCAGACACTGGATCATCTTGGGCTAGTTCGGAAAAGGATGTAAGTCCAATTCGTCCGGGTGAATCAACCAGCACAACAACCACTACGAAAGGTTCCATGGACGAGGAATCCAGTGTTAGTTGTTCAATTGCACGGCCTCTTGGCATTTCACAAGATCTCGATCGGTTTGAACCGATCGAGCAAAAGAAATGTATGGAACTTCGCGACCATATGATGCTAAAGCTAGTCACTCAGAATGATGAATTACCAGAGATAATTAAAAGCCCCACCCGTAAATCACCAACACTTGAAAAACAATGTCCAATCGATCTCGGCTCAGGTTCGGAATTGGATAATGAAGTTGATCCAATCGAAGATAAAATATCAAAGTTGCTAGCTCGAGATGACAGTGAATCATCATCGGGTGGCTCTTTGAATACAACTCATAAACGGAATCCTCGAGTTATTAAACCAATGCGTGATCCAAATCATAAAAAGTTATGCAGAATTTCTGGCGAGGCCATAAATAAATCACCCGAAAAAGGGAGTAATAATAACGTTAAAGTGAAAGTAGTAGAACATCTATTAAAGTCGTCGACTGGTAGTTCACTTGAATCAAAATCTAGTATAGAGTCCAAAGGATCGTTAAGCGTTGAATCACGAGGATCTTTTGAAACCGAGAGTAGTTCTGGTTCATTAGGAGCGGCACAAAGACGTGGTGATCTGCTTCAAAAAGAGCAACAATCGACTTTTCGAGCATTCCCAATTGAGAGTTCGGAAAATTCTAGTCTTGAAGAAACGTGGATGCCCGTGTGCGAGGAAACATATGAAAGTTTTGATGTTACCGATGGTGAGAAAAATTTGGATATGGGAGGAATCGAAAAGATTGAAAAATCATCACCCTCAGAAGATCAGAAAGAAAGTTCAGATTCAAGCTGGCAGGATGATTTAAATGATTTTCCAGCCAATTTTGGTTATCCAACAATAACAAGCGGAATTGTATTAAATCCATCCGATGTATTAGGTTACAGTTCTAGTTTCACTTTGGGACGAACTCTATCAAGAATATCAGAACGAAGTACAAATTCTGAACGATCTAGTCTCGAGGAAGAAGAGGTTAGCAAAGCATCAACCCAGTCATCAGTTCGAGATGAATCTGCGATTTCAACCGATCACCAAGCAAGTTTATCATCTGATCCGCCAAGCAATACAAATCCCGCGTATATATCCGATGCTGATCGACGCACTTCAGCCGAAATGCCTGATATCCCGTGTGATTCTGCCGTTGCAAAACGACTATCTGATATCTATACGGGTAATTCAGCATCGGTAACGCAGACGGGTCGATTTGTCATAACTCATGTTAACGAACAAAATGCTAAAAATGATGAGCGGCCAACATTGCAGTGTTTTTCCAATACTGGCAGCCAAGATTCTGAAGATTGGCCGCTTCCTGATATTCCATATGATCATTGTCCTGTCGAAAAATACGATGCAATCGAAAGTAGGTTTAGAGAAGAAATTGAACGTTCACTACCTAAAGGATTTTACTGGAATACACCGGTTAAATCTCAGGATCAAGAAAATTGGCCATCTCCACCTTCGAGCGCCATTGACACGCCAGTCATTGAGAACGTTGAAACCTTTTACTTAAGTGAGGTGCAAAATGCTATGCAGGTAATGATAGATTCAATTACAGAACACACTCCTGAGGACGAGGAAGATGAAAATAAAACATACAACGAGGATGATAAAATGGAAGAGATATCACATAAATCGGGCGAAGATAAGGCGGAGATAACAATGACATCTAGTTTCGCAGGAATTCCCTACGAGGACACTGCTTATCTTATGTCAGCTTCAAATATAATGTCCGAAAATCAAATTGAAACAACAACTTGCATGGCCAACACTTTTGGAACTGCAAGTTGTTTAAGAACTCCATTCGATTCTTCATGTTGTCCGATGAAAAATGGCCAAAAAAATAATCTTATGTTAAAAGAAACTGTCCCATTTGACAAAGTTATTATTGCACAGCCTACTCGGTCACCTCAAAATTATAGTCCCAATTCGGAAGATGATATATTTCTCAATGACGATGTATTCTGTCCGGGAACTGTTAAAATTGAAATTTCTCCAGACGACGGTGGTCGGCCATGTTCTGGGGATTATCAAACTTCCCAAAAGTATTCTCGTGGCTCGAACAATTCAGATACATCAATCGATGATATGCTGTCTGGTTCAGGAGGAACATATGTTGAGGATACTGTGAGACGGAATTTGGAACCGCGTTTAAGCACAGGTTCTTGTAAAAAATGTAGCCATAGCAGTCATTCCGAAGAAGAAACGAGCTCATTCGGCACAGATTTAGATGGTACGGTTCGAATGGGCCTGCAGCAGAAAAAATGCACTCACAGTTCACATTCTGAAGATACTTCAATCGGTTTGAGTATTTCAGAATGGTCGACTGGCACAAATACGGTTCGCCAATATGCTAATCTTTCGGGATCGGACAGCCTGTCAGCTGTTTCGAATCATTCGGGTGCGAAAAGTGAAAAATCAAATCATACTAAATCAAGCATAAGCTCAATAAATAAATCAACCGAGAGCCTCAACGAAAAAAGTACAAGCCTTTCGGCGGGCGGTAATAAACACAAGTATACCTGTGATAACGGTTCCGATGGTCCTAAATATGAACAATTATCGAATTCTGACACAACGACTGATAAAGTTACGAGTGGTACGAAGAGTGATGACACCACTCTAACTCTAACGGAAATGGCTCAAACCATCACCGAATGGACAACGAGTAGTAGTCGAACATTTGTTCCACAAGCCAATGAATCAGTTCCGCCAAGTGATTTCCGCAATGAACGTAAAATAACGTCAATTGAATATGTCCCACTCAAGCATCCCAAAATTATTAAAAAGTCTTCACCCACCGAGGAGAAAAATATTCTTCCCGGTGTACACAAACGAATTAATTCAAACGGCGATAATCTCAAAAAAATGGAGCTACCTCCAAAATCTACGGAACGGCCTATAAAAGTTCCTCCGCCACGAATCGTTGATATGGAGGAAAAAATGTATCCAGGCGTACCAATGGATGATTCTGGTTATATTAATAAACGTAAGGCTCTTGAACTTATGTCACAACGATATCACAGCCAGGATATATCAGAGAATTCCGATAGTGCCACGTTCACTGAAAAATTATATTCGCAAAATGATAAACTATCGAGTCGATATCAAAGTCAAGAGTTTTCTCCGTATAATCCCCAAGGGAAAATTATATCGCGAGAGCCCAGTCCTTTTGATAAACCGCTAATTAAACATCACAGTTATGACGATAAAACATTGTCGAAAAGTCAAATTCGTGAATATAAATCCCAAAAACTACGACAAAGCCAATCATTTCACGAACATTTAATATCCGCGGACTTCCCTAAAATTGACGAAGAAAAATTAGATGGGTCGTCGACTGCGACGCAAAATAGCGAAACCACTAGTACCGGTACTGATAATTCGTCGCCAATGTTTCCGCGTCCCGAAAAATTGGTAAAATGTTCGCCCTACTATTCGAGTAGTTTAAGTTCAGATTCACCGCCAATACAAAAACCACCCCGCAAATCATTCCCCTCGCGAACGATCACGCCAAAATCTCCACCGAGCGAAAATGATACAGACAGTTCGATTGATATTATTCAGCACGACGGTAAATTGCGATCGCGAGGCTATCGACGTAAAAAACTACCAATGAAACGAACTCGTCTCGATCGATCGCTCGAGCAGCAAGAAAGTAGTGAATGTAGTGAAGGTTATTTTCCACACGAAGTGGATTCAGGTAATTCAGACTTGTCTGTTAAAATATCTGGGGCACGTTATCCCGATTTTGTCGAAGAGGAGCAAGAGACATTACCCGACGATTACGACGATAAGTATAATTATCCTTCGTCGTCATTCTCAAAATTCGAGGGGCTTGACATGTCCGATAATGTCGACGAGATGGGTTTCCCTAAATACGATCGATTAAGTCATATTACAAATCCTATGTATAAACCGGGCCCCAGTAGTTCACATTCTTCGGCTCCCGTTAAACCTCAACGCCAACGGAAACGACAATTGAAACGTGACGATTCGATTGCGTACAATGAATACCAAGGTGTGCAGTATACACCGGATGAAAGTGGTACAGAAACTAAGGCCGGTCTTTCAGACGATGTGTGCTATTCTAGTGAAGATAGTTTTGCTGCAGGTTTTACCGGGTACATGACGTATCAAAAGAATTTAGAATTACCCTATCCAGATTTCTTGTCCGATAATGAAATGGATCAAATGCCTAATGACGACATGGAAAATAGTTATGATGGTTCCGAATTTGATTTAAAAGCTGTACCACCGCCCTTATTTTTAGGTGATTCCGAGGAAATGAGTGATAGTTAGACTGAAATTTTTGTAAATTATTATTAAATGTTTTTTATTATTTTTCCTGAGTTAATCCTTATTTAAAAATTAACAATAAATAGTTTATGAAAAAATAACGAAATAATAAGAGTAATAAACTAACGCACGTTTAAAGCTAATTTTTACTTCTTTCTTCACATGACGTCACTTAAATTACTGAAAAGTAATATTTTTAATGAAATAATTATATGTTGAAATAATTTAACAAAAATTTCAAAAATTATAAGAAATTTATTTATTAATAAACTTTATAACTAAGACTGAAATGTGCGGTAAATTATAAAAGAAATCAGAATAATTTAAAAATGAATGTCGACAAAATTAATTGAACAGTATTATTTACAAAATATAAATTATATCAAGCATAATTTATTTATTAATCATATTAATTGTTATTATTGATAATTATTATCAAATAATTTAAAATATATATATAAACAATCTAAATGTTGTTTTAAAAACTAATTAAATTTATTATTTAAGTTTTGAAATTTTGTTGTTATTTTTAAATTATGAATAGATATATAAATTTATTAAACGTCAGGTAAGTTTGTGCCAAATTAAAGCAAAAAAAACAAAACGTCTCAATTTTAAATGTATTTTAATATATATTTTTTTTTTGTAATGCTTATTTATAAAGCAAAAAAACACATTAAATGATAATGCATTTTATTTTATGTAATTAATTTTAATTGATTTTTGATGACTTTACATTTCATTTTTAGGTTAGGTTAGGCTTCTTTGTTGTGATAAATTAGATTGTTCTGGTTTTAGACAATCAAAATGAAATCTTGATTAGGGAAGGGAAAATACGAGGAATCGATTGAATTTCAGGTTGTTTTTTGTATTTACCGTATGTTAAATGATGAAATTTTCCGCCACAATAAATAGGTTCTGTATTTTTCATTATCAAATTACTATTTTCATAACGCTAGAGTTAATGAAACTTTTGTGATGAGATCAGCTCAGTCTTTGTTATTTACTTGGTCAGTTGGTATGGTAGTTCCATGCTAGCGCCAGTTTTCTCTTGGCCATCCATTTATAAGTGCAAGAATAACATTTCTTGGATTGAGGAATATTTTATCAAGGAAGGTTTTCTTCTCTAGATCGATTAAAATATACTAGACAGACCCACCTCGAGTATGTGTGTTATTCGCCCGCCTAAACGGTCAAAAATATTCAACTAAATACCTGTATAATTTGGCAATTGATCTTGCACAGTGTTTAATTAAAATGTTGCTCCAATAAAAGAAAAAATTATATTTTATTAAATTTATTTTTTTTAACTTGTTCACTCGCAGATGGCCAAACTTCTACACAACAATATAAATTTAAATTGTTACAATGAATTGCCGGAGTTGACTCGTTAGAGTCAAAACTTGGGAGAAGTGTGATTTTGGTGATCGGTCGAGTTTGATGGTTACTACTCTAATTAGATTGTCAGTTCCCGTGTGTACCTCAGAAACTGGCAAATGACCATTTAGACGGTGCCAGATTTTGTTCTCGGAGGAGGACTAAGCTTCCCACCTTAATTTGTTGATTAGGGGTACGCCATTTATAGAATTTGTTGAGTGGGGTTAGATACTCCAATGTCCAGCGCTTTCAAAATCCTTGTAGCATCGATTGTAGTAACTGCCATCTGCTTAGGAGATTAATTTTGATATAATGCTGGCTAGGTTCGGGTAATATGTTCAATGGTTGGCCAATCATAAAATGTTAATTTTTAGTAATTAGATTATAATCCCCTTATTATAATCTAATTACTAAAAATTATCTAATAAATCTTAATACAAAACCCATTATTCTTGTCAATTTTCGGAAATTTGATACACGCTAAGCCAATACATCGACAATTGAGTGTTGCCTCGGGACCGCAGACAGATGAAATTCGGCAATTGTTTTATGGTCGCAAAAAACGAATCCGACGCTTGACTCGGGAAGTTGTGGTTGTGTTTCAGAAGGAAACCGGAACATCAAACCTATTTTGCAATAAATCTGCTTTCGCACAATCGGCAGGATTCTGGTTTTTTCATTGTCTACGAGATGTGCAAGTGAGCATTTTGGACGTTCCATTAGCTATATATGTTTTCCAAACGTTGGGTGATTTACATAGTCAATCTAAGGTGATTGATAAATCGGTGCACAAGAACACTTTCGGATCAGATGATAAATATAAAGACCTTTGGATTAACTCTAATAAACTAAACGTTTGGGCAATGTAGCCGCGTTTATCTCTAACCGTGTACTAGATATCGTTTTTATCGGAGCTACCTTTGTTTTCGCTGCTATCAGGTTGGTTCTGACTATGGTCCGTCCACTACACGTGCGTATATTATGGCGTCGTACGCATCCTTCGATGTATCGGCAAATCCATGAAGTTCTAAATGGGTTGTCGCGTAAATCCATTGGGGAAATTTAACCTTGGTTAACTCATTTCAATGGTTTCTAACTAGAACCCACTGCTGTTCGATATCTGGAGGGAGTTCATCATCCCAACCTATACCCTTTAGCCAAAGTGATTCTAATAATATTTTCAGGCGAATTGTTATTGGTGCAAGTAGACCTAGCGGATCAAATCTTCTGGAAGACTCCGAAAGGAATGATCTTTTAGTGAACTTATTTGTCTTGGGAAGTAGTTGTCTTTAACAGAGTCATATTTTATACCTAAAACGAAAATTACCTTGGATTTGACACCTATCTCCAAGAGGAAAGTTCTATGTTTTCTGTTGGAATGGCTGATGCCACACGAGATTTTTGGTTTTTTGATTATTTTTTCAAGGCGTAATAGAGCAGAACAAAACAAAATAAAAGACACATACATATAATGTATATTGTGTTAGTGTGGTTGCACCGAAAATTTATTTAAGTCGCAATTAAAACCCGTATCAGATTTAAACGGAGAAAGAAACGAAGAAGAATACGGTTTCTGTGATACCTTGTGTGACATTATTGAATGGGTTCTAACAATGCAGGGTGGTTCGCTGACCACTTTCGTAGATTAAACCCACTTAATTGGAGCAAGAATATGAGTTCCCTTTGTAGTTGCAATACTGCTTCTAGTGTTCCCTCTGACATCAGGTCATCCATGTAAAAACCGCGTTTTAGGATTTCGGAACTAATTGGGAACTTGTCAGAAAATCGATCCGCGAGATAACGGGTACTAGTGCGGTACCGTATATGGATATTTGACGTTGGACTTTCACGCCAGATAATTCTTTGGTAATCTCTGTCCTTGGGATGGATGAGAATTTGCCTAAACATCTTCTCGATGTCGGCGGAAATTATAAATCGGTGCTGTCCGAATCTGATAAGTCTTATTAAATTCTGTTGGTGCTATTCGGACCGATAAGGAGATTATTATTTAAAGATTCTCCGGATGTCGTCTTCGCGGAAGCATCAAACACAACACGGACCTTACTTGTCGTACTGGAGCTTTTAACAACTGGATGATGCGGCATATAGTAAGCTTTATTTGGAAGTGCATGAATCTCTAGTTAGGGTACAGGTTCCATATGTCCTAGGAATAAGTATTCTAGCAGAAAACTTAAGTAGGCTTCCTTAAGTGGAAAATCTGAATCAAGTCTTTTTTCAAGAGACAAATATCGTCGTAATGCTTGATATGGTAGCTATCACCAAGATACAAAACTTTATCATGGAAATGTTTGGCGCAGGTACTTTCGTCATCGGTGAGACTACTGCGGTTAAGCATCTCTTCAGTTTCCCAAAATCGTTAAAATTTTCTCGAACGACTCAACCAAAATGGGTGTTGCGAGCTATGGGGCTATCTTCAATATGTTCTATTTTACCACCAGTTATCGTATGGAATAAATGTTCACATCCAAGTAGAACATCGATTTGCTTTGGTTGATAAAACTCGGGATTGGCCAGTGGATTGATGGATCTAAAGTGTGAATTGCTCACTTCAATCAACTGTGTTAGAAGTTTAGAAGATAATATAAGCCTGGTTCGAAATTTTATAATCATGATCAACACAAGACCATACTTTGAGATCAGATACTCCCTAAGCCAGTCCAGCCCGTGACCCATTCAAAGTATCAATTGAAATGCTAGCCGAATGAGTCGAACCAGAGTCAAGTAGGGCACAACGTTTTGTCCATCTACCGGAAATATCCTCATATTTGGTCTCCGCTGTCAGAAGTATTGATATTGTTGGCGGATTCGGACTATGATAATTTTCGATGATTTCAGCTTTGGGTAGATCATTGTGGATCGCAGGTATCAAATAAGTTTTTGCTTGTTGTGAGGTTGATGCGCTCGGTTCTATGGTAGACATGGTTTTCTTATTGTTAGACATTGGCGGATTAGTGACTTCTTCAAGGTGTAGCAAGGTATTATGTTTTTTGTTGCATTTAAAACAGCTTTTCGAGTTCTTACATTGGCTTACAACATGCTCATCTAATAAACAATTTTAGCAATGATTTAGAGTTGTCATTAGTTCTCGTCGACTATGGACCCACACATTACGAAATTTGTTACACGTAAACAGTTTGTGATGTTCATCGGTGCATAACGGGCAAGCAGGTTCTTGTGTTACGTAAAACGACTTACTCGACGAAGATAATTTTGGGTGCGATATAAACGATAATTTATATACGGATTTCCTAAAGCATCACATTATTTTAGATACAAATGCTAAAATCTGGTCTATGATATGAAATTCCGTTTGTGAGGTTTCGTATTTCCACAGTTTTTTAGACTCCAACTTCTCCGTGGCTAAATAAATAATCCAAGGATCTCGCTCGGAAGCCCCTATACCTAAGGACGTCAAACCTCGTATTGTCCAATCAACACTATCATAAATCTTCATCAACTCACAGGAAGGGGTTGAAATAAGTTTGGGTTGAGATAAAAAGTCGCAAATGTATGTTTCAACAATCGTTTTCTTTTTATCATATTTTTTGATAAGTTGTTTTAGAGCTTCAACATAATTTGCATCATCAACGCGAAAATAACATACAGTAGTATACGGTGGGCCACGCAATTGGCCTAATAATAAATTTCTGGGCGGGTGACAATGTGGTATTCTCATGAATAGTTGAAGTAAACATGACATAGAAGGCCTGCCATTGCCTGTGGTTTCCATCGATAACAGGCAATGACAGTCTCGGTAGCTTAAAATCCGATCTGAAATTTTTCGTAAAGGATAGCTCGCCGCAGGATCTTCGTTTTTGGAACCTGGTTGGCCGGTAATGGGAACTGATTGGAGGTTAATTGCACATATCAACACTTGAATTTCCGCGATTAGAGAAAAATACTAAACTGACCCTTAATGGTTGACTTGTGTTTAACGAGAGCTCCGAGGTGATCTATTGCACCTTCTTGAGCCACATAAATAGCCCTTGGCTTACACGAGTATATAGATGGAATAAAAAGGTATGGAGTCACTTAAACAGATATGGAAAATGGTTACCTGCCCCCCTATTCCTGAAAACAAATCGAAAATTTACGAATTCGTATAATTGGTATTCCTGAATACGAATACGTACGATTTTAATACGAATTGCACGATACGTTCAAAAATTTCCCCTATTCCGCAATACGAATTGCACGATACGTTCAAAAATTTTCCCTATTCCGCAATACGAATTCGAGCAATTTTTGTACGATCATGAACGAATTTTTGTACGATGAATATTTAGTTAACGGCTCCATAGAAAAACCAAAAATATATTTGAGTTCTAAATAAAAGAGGCATTATTTTATAATTAAAAAAAATATATTTTATTTTACAACTTAAATATGGCCGTATAATTTGTTTACGTCAATTTATATGTACAAATATGAATTACTCGTAGTCAATAATATATACGTACTACAGTAAATAACCGAATGTAGGACGAGGTTAAGAACACTGTTAAAAACACCGGGAACCATAATTAAAAAATTATATTTAAATATTTACAAAACACAATTAATTTATATTTAATTATAAAATCAATAAATTTTGATTGAATTTTGAGGTTGGAGTTGCAAGACGCCTGGGGCACTATCACACCACAAGAAATCATTCGCTGGTTGAATCATATTTTCGATCCTAAGAATTTTGTCGGCCACACTAAAATACAAAATATTTTATTTACACAAAACTAATTTTATTTCACTATTTATTATTTATATTACAACTTATAATAAGCCCCAAATTATGTGAAGCTTATTAGAAAACCTAGGAGAAAAATAATACTCGTATTATTGCATCCATTTCAATTATAAACCAAAACGCCAAAACTCAAAAAAGTGTCCAAGTTGTACAATTTTATTGCAGGTAAAACCATTTAAAATAAATTTCCCTTATAGCTAGGACACACACCAAACAATTACGTACGTTCGTATTCAGGAATACCAAAGTATTTGCGTAACGGATATCATTTTCGTATCGAATACAATTTCGTATCGTATTCAGGAATAGGGCCCCTGAGGTTTTGATATCGAAACCGGAGTCGGCTATTCGGCTTCCACTGGTTTGTTACTGGAATTGGTGTCGTCCAAAACATTACAATTGTACTTGGTTGTACAATTCGGATCCGGTTAGTTATTGGAACTCGGTGGTGTCCATAACACTATAATTGTACTTGGGTCCCACGTGTTGGTTACTGGAACTGGGTGGCGTTAAAATACTTTAATTGCATCCGGCTCGTAGGATCAAAAACCACTATTTACAATTCTTGCACAGTGTTTTATTAAAACGTTAATCCAATGAGAAAAATGTATATTTTATTAATTTTTTTTTTCAACTTGATCACTCGTTGATGGCGATAATAATTATAACATGAGTATGCGTATATTACTTTAAATGGTTAAAATGAATTATAATTTTCATAGTTATCCGCAACCCCTATTTTTTGTTAACGTGCAAGCTTTTCGTGGGTTAAAGATTGACAGTCAGCGTGTTCACTGATGGTTTTCTGACATAAAAAATCGGTATATTTTTGACATATTTTACCCCGGCTAACTTCGCTTCAGTAAAATATATCAATTTTTTTTATTACACGAGTGAACGCGTTTATTTTTAGCTTGGCATATAAATTTGACAGTTCATTATTTTAAACGTTAATTTCCTTTACTAGTGAATTTAATATAGTGATATATTTCCTAAAGTGTTGTTTAAATTTTAATAAAATATTAACGAAAATGTTTATGATTGAATCCAGTTTAGCCGGCTATTAAAAATCGAGTTTTTTCAAAACAAAAGTCAGATGTCAAAAAAACCCCGAAAAAATCCAAAACAAAGTGGAGTTAAAAATATACCGATTTATAGGGTGCGCTCGGTTTGTAGCTCAAAAAAACCCGAATATTTTTTATCCTCTTGTACATGGGTGAACACTAGGAGTAAGAACAAATTATATCCCTTTTGTGTTTTACTAACACAATTGTGCGGTTACGGCAAAAGTACCATGTCAAAAATTTATTTTTGTATGTGTTTTGAACCAACTTACTCATTTACGCATTCCTTTCAAATTTATTTCATTCGAACAAAAACACTATAACTATACATACAATTGTGTTGGTTGTACTTCAAATCAAGCGAAAGTTTTTATCAAAAACGCCATTACATACTATGATTTTTGACTCACACATTTGTGCGGTTTGGACTTTAATTTAGCCATTTTTTTATTTTTTTTGGTTCAAAAAGGGATATATCCAACTATAATGAACTTGACTTCAAGTTACACCTTAAACTAATTTCGATGTATCACCGCAAATTAACAAACGATTGTAGTAACGTGTTAAATGCAAATGCTCGCAATCTTTAAAGATCGTGTATGGAAGGTAATTCAAGGTTATGTCGGATTAATTAAACAAATAATTTTCGTGTTTAGAGAACTTTACAACCGCAATTACCAAAGTACCGTTTGATGAAGGATATATGGTACAAATCTCTCCGCGCAGGGACGCCCCTCGCCCCTTCTCTAAAACCCCTTGGATTTCATAATAAGCACAACATAGATTTAAAATTAAAATAAGTTATATTATGTTTTAGTTCCTTATTTAATTAAAAAGAAACTTAAATCAAAGCGTTATCAAAAATTAGTTAAGTAAATTTTATTTTATTGGGCTTAGCTCAACTTTCGGCTGTTATACCTTTACACTTCTTATACGTACTTTATGTCCAAAATTGGAGCATGAGAATTTAAGAACCAAATTTAAAATAAAATGCATTACTCACAGTGGGAATATATTTTTTGGCCTAGTTAAACTCTTTTAAATTTTATTTTTTCAAAAAGAATTAATAATAATTAATTTAAACGACGACGAGAAACAAAATAAAAAACAAAATTAAGTAAACAAAATTAATTTGCTTCCAATACTATTTCTAAATTTTTAAATTACAAATAAAATATTATGAAATAGTATCAAAACAACACTAAATATTAGGAATGTAATTCAAAAATGAAATTCAACAAAAAAATTCGCTTAATATAATTAAATTAAAAACTATTTGAAACCAAATTATTTACTATTATCAATATAAATTCTGAGAATTCTCTCGATGGAACGAAATTAAAAATAATTTTTAAAAACAGTTAATAAATAAATTTTTAGTGCCAATATATAATTATTTTTATTATATTATCATTATTATATATTATATATTCTTTAAACAAAAAAAATATATTTATTAATATACTCATATAATACTGTTAATATAAATAAAATAATAAATAAACGTATTTTAAATGTTTTCAATCAAAAAAGTATAATTATTAAAGTCTAATTATTAAAAAATGGATTAATAGTTAATGTTGTTGTAATCGGATTTAGTACAAATTTTTTTTAATTTATAAATTTATTTTTAATTCTTAAGTTTCTATATATAATATTTTTTGATTGTTGGAATAATTTATTTTTTTAGTAAGAATATAAAAGTTATATTTAATATATATACATATAAACATTGTTTAGGTCAATTTCAATAATTTATAGTGTCTGGTCAAAGTTTTTTTTTATTGTGGTGGTTAGAAATGGCGCAGAAAATTATAAATAAATTATATAACCAAACTGTTAATCTCTTACTTTAAATAAACTTAATCAGCCACTTTTAAAATGAAATAACAAAATCATTCCAATAAAAGCAAATATCAAAATTAAATATAATAAATTTATTAAACAAATAAAATATAAATATGTATAAAATATAAGAAATAATAATAAACCAAAATATATTACGAACAAAAACGACGAACAATTACGATACAATTTAGTAAACTCGAAAATATTATGCCACATTCGAAATATTAATAACATGAATCTTTTAAAACACTAAAAACTAGTCAACAATAAAAATTAAAATAATAATATTAAATAATCGGTAGAAATATTAAATTTTACGTTTTTAAGTTTATAAATATTTTTAAAAATTAACAAGCCAACCAAATCAAATTAAATATAATTATTCTAAACCATTTGTTAAATTTTTATTAAAAAAAAAAAATCATTATAGGTCTGCTATTGGCAGACATACATAATTTAATTTAACAGTAAGCCAACAAATTGCCAAACATTATACATACATAACATAGCGAGATTATTGAATACATTACGTTTATTACATTACAACTACACATAGTTCATCGGTAAATTATAATTCTTTATAAACTATATAAATTTATATAAGATTAAAACCTCTAAAGTATTAAATGGACTCAGTGAATAGAAACCGATTCGGCGGCTTTGTTAAATTATTGTTAAGGAGTTAGGGCGATGTAAAAGATCGTCCCTCACTCAAATTAATAAATCTGTCCTATATCAGGCATAGTTTGGTTTATCAACATTAAAGACATTTACTCGTTTGATACGCCAGCAAACCCCTGTTTAAATTCGGACTAAACCAGCTTAGTAGTAGTGTAAAAAAAATTCTAGATTAGTTTATTTATACCTCAACTATCAATTTGACGGTGGTTCTTTTTAGCTTGTTAATCGGTGATTGCAAAGGGTGCGCATTGTTTATAAAAAAAAATCAAGCAGACTGTAAAATGAAATGATTGTTGAAGTACAACCAAAATACCATTTAAACCCGCGGGGTTTAGTAGAACGATTGTGTCTTTGGTTGAGAATAATTCTTTATTGAAGTTAATTATAAAATTTTATAATTAACTTTAATAAAGACAGCCAAATTGATAATGGTTTTATTGTTTTAAATACTTATTTTGCTTTAATTCAAATTATGTTAGTTTCTGAATGGAACGTCAATTTATTTAATGATAATTTCATATGGCCGACCAAACTAAAATTCTTAGAAACATTTCTCTTCGCTGGACTATGCCACAAATATAATTAAATAGTAAATTTTTAATTATAAAAAATTTTGAAATATTTTGTGTTACTGAAAATATGTTTTTACGTAATTTTTCATTTATTTCTCTTGCGTACATTTATTTTTATAAATATACATATTTTCAATAACGCGATAATTAATAATTTTAAAACTAAATATTTAATTATAAATCACACAAAACCAAAAATAAAAACAGTATTAATTATTTATATTATTTTAGATTTACAATTTTATATTATATTTAATTATATACATACATATTAACTAAATAAATAATGTAATTTAATTATTAATTAATTATAAAAAGAAAATTAATTTAATTTTACTTTTGTCATATAAAAAAATGAAAAAAAATATGTTTATTGGTGAAATATTAACAAAAAAAAATCAAATTATTAAAATTAAAACAAAAAATATATAAGTTTAATTAATGTCAATGAGTTTAATTTAATTTATTTTAATTAATTTATAATTTAAATAAACTAAGTAAGTAAGTAGTATTTTTTAAAAATAACAGAAATTTTACATTAAGTTTATAATTTTTTATAATTCATTATTTCATTATGGTTTTATATATATGTATATGTATTTTTAGTTTTCAGAACTTGGTTACTTAATTTACGTAAACATTTATAATTTTGCATGGTTTTTATTTTAGGTTCAGTTTTGTGTTCACATAATTTAATAATACAATTTAATAATCCGTTGTTTTATATATTTCTTTTCAGGCGATTATCATGGTATAAATGGAACATCGCTCTCGTTGGATCGGCACGGTGAAGTAGGCCAAACACCAAATCGTTATGATTTAACGCTAGGTTCGGATAAGTCATCGTCTTTGTCACGTTCCGATCGGGAAGGTGGTACTTATGATGTAACAATAGCGGAACATCATGCTCGGTCTAATGGCAAAGATAATAATGCAAATTCGGTTTCAATGATAAATGGTAATTCGTCGACGATAGAATCGATGGATGGGGCTGAGGCAAAAAAACGGAAATTAACTGGAGATATTGGTTATCAATTGGCAAAAGAGTTTTTAATGACGGAGCAGACGTACAAGAAGGATTTGGATGTTTTAAATACGGTAAGTTCAATTATGTAATATTTTAACAGTTTTGTTAGATGCCAGTACCATTTCGTTTAGTTCTGAAAGGAAAAATTAATACTGGAAATTAAAACTTATCTCGATGTAGTGTAGTGTGAAGGAGTTACTAGTAATTTTCTATTCTATTCAAAGTGATTGTTCACTCACATTCTGGTATTAAGGCACTGGTACTTTCTGCAAACGACTAAATTTTCTTTAATAATTTCACACTATTTTTGGCTATCTATATACATAGTTGTATTGTAAATGTAAAAATAGGTTTTCGAGTATATTCATTGGGAGCATTTCTAGCGTCATTTACTTAAAAGATAACCAGTGCTAGAATATAACTATTTTGTGGCTCTGTTCTGTCGTGATTGAATTTTTTTGGTGTTATCGAACCCTGAATATCGAACTAAAACTGCCCTCAACGAATGAAATTAGTGTTTTTGAAATTTCACCATAGGCGGCATGACTCATTGAATCATTCACACCAAGTTCGTAATTGGATCCAAGGAAGACGTTTAAACTCATATTGAAATATGTATATGTACTCTTACGTAAATATAATTAATTGTTATTTTTCATAAACTTATAAATTACCTTATCCTATGCACAAGAGTATATATTAAATTAATTTGCTTAGCTCGACAACAATAGTGCACATCTTTTGTTAGAAAATGTATTGTTCGAAAAGTAAACTAATTACAATCAAATCAAATATTCACCTATTATTGTTTTTAAAATGTATTTCTAGTGGTACCGCAATGAACTCACCCATGAAGACATTGAGAACCTTCAACCATTATTCCAAATGATTGAATCAATGGTTCAACATCATAATGTATTTTTAAGAGACTTAGAGCATCGCATCATACTGTGGGAAGGGCGAGGTGATACTGAAACTCATCGGATCGGGGATGTGATGCTTAAAAATATGGTTGTCCTACCCATTTACGAAGAGTATTTAGAAAATGTTTACGACATTTTGATTAATTTAAATAATTTATATGAGAAAGATGAAAATTTCCAAGCAACATATCGTGATTTTGAACAACAGAAAGTTTGTTATATTCCAATTATGTATTTAATATTAAAACCACTTCATCGTTTGCTGCATTATAAATTATTGTTACAAAGTAAGTTTATCGTGAAGGGGCTCGTTCGACAAAACCATATTTAATGTTGATTTTTTTTCTTTTATGTAGAATTCTTGGAATATTATCCAGAAGATCATTTCGATCGTACCGATTGTCATGGTACCCTCGTTATGATATCACGAACAACCGAACAAATAAAAGATTCCCTTGAGGAATTAGAAAACTATAGTCTGCTATGTGAATTGCAACGTGATATAAGCGGTTTTGACAATTTAATTCAAGGTGATCGTAAATTAATAAGACAAGGGTGTCTATTAAAACATTCCAAACGTGGATTACAACAAAGAATGTTCTTTTTATTTTCGGACATTTTGCTTTACGCGAGTAAGAATCCTGTGAATCAAACATTCAAAATATTAGGACATGTGCCCGTGCGCTCTTTACTAACCGAAAACGCTGAACATAACGCTTTTGTTATATTTGGTGGGCCACGTGCAATTACGGTGAGCGCCGGGACAACAGCCGAGAAAGTATTATGGTTGGCTGAGATGAGTAAGGCGACGGCGGATATTAAATCGAAACCTCATGTGCAATTATCAATGGGTGCGCTAAAGAATTGTAGTTCATCGGAAGAAGGTCTTGAGATGTGTGGCTTAAATTTGGCAGAGGGTAATAAAGCTCCTGTGACAAGGAGTAATACAGCATTGCATGTGTGCTGGCACAGAAGTGCAACGGTTGGTTTAAGAGATCACTTATTTGCGGCTGAGGTAAAATCATTAAATAACTATAAATGAAATTGGCAATAAATGCAATTATTTTTAAATTTCAGAATCAACTATCCGGATATTTATTGCGAAAATTCAAAAACACAACTGGATGGCAAAAATTATGGGTCGTATTCACAACATTCTGTTTATATTTCTATAAAAATTGTTGTGATGATTTTGCACTCGCTAGCCTTCCTCTACTCGGCTATACAGTGGGTCCACCCGGTGTTCAGGATTCGATACAGAAGGAGTTCGTATTTAAACTATCGTTTAAAAATCATGTTTACTTCTTCCGAGCCGAAAGCGAATACAGCTACAATCGATGGTTACAAGTGCTTCGAAGTACAACACAAACTCAAGACTTCCGCCATAATCAGCAAGCTAACACAAACGGCATTAGTAACTCGTCGCTCTAAGCATTTCATTAATTTATTATAAAAAAAAATTCCATTCAGCAAATATTTTAATCATTCAAATTATACATTTTTTATTTTATTACAGCATCTATTTTTATTGTAGTATTTTATTGTTGTAAATTAATATTTTTTTTATTTAATAAAATGTTATATATTTAATCAAAAAAATTTATATTTCAATTAATTATTTTATTATAATATAAATTTATTTTTTATTAATTTTAATCATGTGTATAAAATTAATTGAAGAATTTTTTGTAACTGCAAAAAAATTAAAAATAACAATTAGTCATTTAAATCACATAGTGTTTTTTTTTGTATACATAATAAATATATCTAATAAATAATTGATATTAATAATAGATAAAATATGATATTGAAATGAAAATTTGTGACATTTATTAATTGCATTTTAACTGTACAACATTATTCCAATATTAACTAGGACTCATCAACTAGGACTATTTTGTGTTGTAGAATTTTGGTGAGATAATAATTCAATGGTTGAACGCAACTTAACAATTATAATGCTGTTGAACTTAAATCGGATAACAGGTTAATCAACTATTTCCGCTCGGAGAATAACAGCGAGGAGCGTTTTACTAGGTACGTGTGTTAGGGTATTATGTGGGTATTATTATTTTTTTTCAAAATTTTATCATTTTCAGTCCTTTCCACAAACAAAACAAGAAAAAAATTTGAAAATGAAAGAAGATTCTTATCCATTAAGAATTGAATTCCGGATTCGCTGTTTTAATCAACTGTCCAACTGCAATAATAAATTGTGTTTACAAGCCGGTATCGAATATTTGATTCCGTGAAAAATGTATAATAATAATCCACTACTCGGTTAAACGCACTGCAGAGATAAATGAAATTAGGTTACCTACATGAAAATATGGCTCAAGGACAGAGTCTCTATTACCATTAATCAGAGTTGACGGAGAAGCATCTTTACATGTCGTGTTGTAATCAATTAGAAGGCTTACTATTTGAAGCCATATCAGCTTAGACATTTTAATTACGAAACTTGGGAAAATACACCACGGTGAAAATGTAGTCGTCAGTAGATAGATGGTGCTGGCTAATCCACAACATGTCGACAACACACTACCTATGGCCTTCTAAATGCACTTTTGCCAGATTACCGAGGGAAGTTATGTGAAACAAAAGTACTACGGCACCAAACAAAAATAATATTTTTTACCGCTTATTATCCTAACTCCCGAGTAAGGGGAGAGTAGAGATATCTGGATAAAGGTATTTTCTTGAACGAATGGTAAAGTAATAACATATACATAAAAATATGAGTAGTGAAACCGCGAGGATTAATGTGTAAACATGTTACATAGTTTATATCAGGTAGGGAAGTGGAGGAAAGAAAAATGTCTTAACTGACAACCAGAGTTTTTATCCATATTAGTTTCCGCTTTCCCCACTCAAACAAATTTTCATCATGATCGCGCCATTAATTTTATTTGTTTGTCAATCCCTTCACCATTTAGTTTGAGTTTAGTTTGCATAACTACACACAGAACTTATACCCACGTAGTGTACAGCGACGCATACAAGATGTGACATGAGGCAGTCCGTGGTACCCTCCTTTTAAATTTTTTACGACATCTACCAAACCGAAGTTGAAAAAACTTGACCCGAGCGGCAACGGAGAGTCATCTAAACGGTGTTTAAGAGTCTCGTTGTAAGTCAGAATCACACTTACTCTCTACAATATCTTGGTGACACTAAGTGAGAATTTAGGCCTTTCTTTTCTTTCTTTATAAATCCATGACTTCAAAAATATTTAAATTCTCAGTGTCGTCAAGAAATTTTAGTTGAGGATATTATGTGAGATTCATAACACCAAAATTGAATTATGCAGACATCGGATCACCCCGTAACGTATAAGTGAGATTCATAACAGGGGTAGAAATCAGGACACATCACTCGAAAGCCCTTTACCAAACTTTAACAAAATCATTCGAAACTAGTATAATTAAAACAATTATTCTGGCCCTGAAGTGAACCCCTCACCAATTTTTATCAAAATAAAACGAATTATTCCAAAAGCCGAACTTGTCGAAATTCACCAATTTTATTTATTTATTTTATTTTATGGTACAAGAATTTTGAGGACAAAACTTATTTCGAGCATGAAAGCTCATTTTTAATAAGTTGTACCTTCCTTAAGATTTGCAAACAGTCCTTAACATTTCTCTTCATCGCCTTCAAAAGTTATGCGAGCCTTTTTGTGAAATTCGTAAACACTAAGGCATTAATGACTATTTTATTTATAGTAACAGAATATTTAAGAACATTTAAACACGTCCTATGACACAAAAATTAGAGGCAATTTAACACACTGGAAAACATCCTGTCAATGGGCCTATTTTTTAATTCAACCCGAGCAGGCAGTGCGCTGTCAAAAAATACTTTGTATTTTTTTTATTCAACCTGGGTAATTTTACTCAGTATACTGCGTTTTTATTTGTGAACTGTGCTTACACAGTGTATACTCGGTTCTTCAAATTTTACTCTGAAATTAATGTCAGTGTACGAAGAGTGTGCAAAATAAAAAACAATTTATTACTCTATGCACACCGGATAATTTTACCCAGTACAGCCTTTGCTCGGTGTACACTACCCGGGGAAAGCCTGCTTGCTCGGGGTGAATTAAAAAATAGACCCAATATAACAGCTGGAGCCCAAAAAATACTAGACAAGTGACCCGGCTCCTTCGGCGAAAATTTTAATCGACTCAGCAGTACGTTTATGACTAGGATAGAAATCATGTAATGCGGGGAACGTTTCTGGAACGGAGCGCTGATTTCGATAATAAAATTCTATGATTTGAGCACGTTGTTCAACGCTGTAACCTTCCATGGAGATTTGATATACTAGATTGCTGAGACTGACGAACAACTGAACAATCCACCCGTTCCACACGGGATGGCAATGGTCATATTTAAACCCAAAAGTTTTTTGAATTGTTTTATTCTGTTCTCAAAAATAAAATCTACATTTCAAAAATGGCCTTAAATTTTTTTTATTTCATTTCTATTTGTGTTAGAGCTGCTTGAACATTTTTGTTGAAAAATGATTCGCAATCAAAACCGGTTTCATAGCTAAGGGCGGAAAGAGACGAAAAAGAAGCTGCTTCTTTGACATCCCGTATGAATCGCTAAATGACAGCTGTAGCATTGTAGAGTTTACGAACATACCACAAATTTCAAGCGTTTGTATTGAAAGACACTTCTGCCATCTGTTGGTGGTGTTTTGCATCAAACACATTTAAATGTTTTTGTGCAATGGTGGTTGTTTGTTAAGTGGTTAAGTGAAAATGCAATTTAAGATATTCAAATATTAGATATTATTATTAAACAACATATAAATCAACAATCAAAGTTTTGAGTAATATTATTTCTTTTTCGGCGCTTTCTTAGTAGTACTAGTAGTCCTAGTCACTCCCTTCGAGGTACTCGCTTTGGACGTAGATGCGGTAGCCGGTTTTTTCATTTTAATAAGAACATCGTTGCTTAAGTCCTGTTCTTCTTTCTCTTCATCAGAATCCGGATAAGTTTCCTCGTCCTCATCGAGGTCGAGATTATCATCAAGTTTATCTAGTTTCTTTTTCTTTATAGCGGCTGTAGCGGAATAGCTGTAAGGGCAAATTTCCTTATTGTAAGTTCGGGTAAGTGCTGCTTTAACTTTACTATCGACCTCGTCGAATGGACTCTTGCGTCCTGGCCATGCAGTTAATTCAATAAGGGAATCAATATCTTCTCGCAATAAACGATACTCTTTAATTATTTCCATGGCCTCCGGAATACCATCAACTCCTTTTGAAATAAGCGGACGACAAATTGCCTTTAGCATGACGGGTGCATATTCTAGACGGAACGATAGCACTGATGCACTAGTTTTAGTTCGGGTGTGATCATGTACTTCTTGTGCTAAACGTTTTCGTTTTGTGGTTTTTGAGTTTTTACCCAACCATGCGGGGAAATTGATTTGGCCAGTGAAATGCCCAGCCATATATTCACCCGGTAATACGGAACTAAACATCGCTTGAACAGGTAACAATGACCAAGCATTATTTGACCGGATTCGACGATCCACCATATCACTCATCGATAGAATATCAGCCGTTTTTGCAACACGATCGAGCACTTCTGATTTTGCACATTTAGGCGACACCTGTAAGTAGTTTTGTTGCACAAAGAGCGGTCCAATACTGTAGTCGTGGAAGAACAAATCGCTTTTATCATATATTGACATTGTTTTATGTTGCTCGGCTGAGAAAACTTTCCGTACCACATCCCAGGGCCCTAATTTCAAATCCTTTTTGGTTGATTCTGCATTCGGTTTGATTTCATCCAAATTCTTTTTGGAACTTAACAGTGAAAGGTAATTTAAGGTTTGCCGAATATCGTTATTCGTAGACTCGATTATTTCGCATAAAATGCTGGCAGGAATTTTAAAATTTTCCTTATATAAAATCGACATAATTGGGGCTTTGATTTGTTCGACACGAGGTTTATGGAAGCGCAGATCAAAACAATAGTTTACAAGTGATCTCATTTTTTGGTGATTTCGATCATTACACATGCAAATAATTGGCGTTGACGAATCTTTGATCAATGCAATTAATTCTTGAATTCCGCCCCGATCTTCATTGCCCGCCATACCATCAACCTCATCCATAACGAGAACATGGTTTTTACTCGATGCTTTTTGATCACCATGACAGTATCCATAAAGTGATTGGTTGTTTAGTAATTCGGATACTTCTTCTTTTAGCAGTTTCTTGCTACGAGTGTCCGAAGCATTAAACTCAACCATATCGAATCCGAGCTCCTTGCAAACCAAATTTACCGTTGTTGTTTTACCAATACCCGGAGCTCCAGATAAAAGTGCCGCTTTGTAATAACTTCCATCGTCGTTTTTCTTCCATGGATTTGGTTTTTGGAGTTTTTTGGTGCCGTCATGGTTTGAATGCCATTTTTGCAACCAGTTTTTGAGCCTAGAATATACAATAAAATAAATTACGGCTGTCAATCATATGTTTCGTTTATTGACAGATTTACTTACAAATGCACGTTGCTGTTTGCACCTTGTTGACCTATAATTTGAGCGCACGAAGTGGGTTTGTACTTTTCGACCCAAGTAAGATCGGCATTATCTTTAATGGGTGATGTAGTTGCGATTTTAGGAGCAGTTTCCTCTATTTCCTTTTTAATCTTCTTGGGTGTAGCTTTTTTATTGATCGACTTATTCTCGGCGGCGGGTTTAACTACCGTAAAGCTTGGTATATCATCATCTTCATTACGAGATTCTTTCTTTTTTGTTGGTGTCACATCAACTTTTGCCGTTTTTGGTGCTTCCACTTTCACCTTCTTAGGGCTCGATTCATCTTTCGATCGCATGCTTTTATTAATTAGCTCGAAAAGCTCATCTTCAGTAATCTGTGGTACTCCTAGTTCTTCGGCTTTTCCAATTTTAGACGGACCCGCTTCTTCACCAACCACAATGTAGCTGGTTTTCTTCGAGACACTTTTGGTAATTTTTCCGCCGTATTCCTGTATCAGCTTTTCCGCTTCCTCGCGTTGTAGCGACTCTAAAATTCCAGTTATTATAAATGTTTTGCCAACAAGACAGTTTGGCTTCCCTTTTGGAAGTTGCTTACTGCCTGGATTTATAACACTTTCGCGATTTTTATACTTCTGATACAGAATTGCAACCAATCGTTTTTTCTCATGCCGGTCTTCGTCATCCTGTGCCGTAGATTCGTTTATGTTTTGAGTTGCAGAAGTGGTTCTAGAACGCTTTTTCGACGGCTGAGAATGGGAAGAAGTAGTATGAGGTTTAATCACCTCCGGTTTAGGTAATTTACTCTCTATCTTTTCATCTTTAGTTGGAGTTTTCTTTGGTGACGTAATTGTTTCATTAGTTTTTGTACTCTTTTCAGATTCTACTAGTTTTTTAGATTCACCATTATTATTTGTATGAGTTTCCATTTCACAATCTATCATGGACAATTCCAAATCTTCATCAGAATCTAGTAAAACACTGACATCGTCTGTCTTTGCTTCCGCTTTTACTTGCTTCTTTTTTGGGATCCGAGCAATTGTTGAGGTACCAAACAGATCATTAACATCCACTGCCTTTTTAACCGGTTCCTTTAATTTTCCCAAATTTGTCTTCTTTTGGGGATTTTTATTTTTCACAGGCTCCTCATCGTCAGACTCAATACGCCTTTTCGATGATTGACGTTTTTTCTTTTTTTCGTTTGAACTGGTAGATTTTTTAACGGTCGCATTACTGTGTTTACGGCTATCCTCTTCATCACTACTATCTAATATAATATTTTTAACAGGCTTCTTCTTACCAACCACATTTTCAGAACTAGGTTTTGATGCGGTTTTAGAAGAACCACCCAAAAAATATGATCGAATGTCCTAAAAAATCGTAATTTGGTTTATTTTATTAGTAAACACATTACACAACAAAGATTTTAATTGATTACCCGAGTCGTCATATTTTCTGATTATTTTCAACGCGATAACTTGGAAATAAACAACACAAACAATAAATTTATTGCAGTTTTGCCGCGCAAGTCAACAACGTCAGTTGTTGAAAATGAAATGAATGTCAAAAAATGGTCAAAAATGGTTAAGAAATGTCAATTTTTAAATGGTATAAATAAATACATACTAGAAAACATTTTTAATTCGGTTGTAGTCTTGGATAAGTTTTTTGTTCCGTTACATTTACTGTAGATGTCAGTGACGAAATTTTCATATTTTGAATTTTTCTGTTGCTTGATCTGTCCGCTTTTAGTTTAATTCATTTGTTTTAGCAGTAAAACCCTTTTGTGATCAGCAGCTCGATTCTGGTTTTTCCTATAGGAAAAGGAATTAGGAAAAATATTTTCATAGTATTTTTGTCATAAAAATGTTTTTCTGGCATACTATGGTAAACAGTTAGTGTACATTTTTTCAAAAATAAAATTAGATTGGAAATATTTTTCCTATCCATTTTCGATACGGAAAAAATATTTCCTAAATTATAAAATTTTAGATCAAACATGATTTCTCAGTAGGCCAGAAAAGGATATTTTTGACAAAAATACTATGAAAATATTTTTCCTAATTACTTTTCCTATAGGAAAAACCAGAATCGAGCTGCAGGGAGGAAATCTCGTTTCACGAATTCATCTATCAGCTTGATTACTTGAACCGTAATTCGAAAATCTACTGTAAGGAATCAAAATTGTAAATAGTAAATACTCGATTGCTAATAAAAACACGCTTTAGTAATCATCAGTAGGTGAGTTTATAGATACGAAGTGCAAGTTTATACAGTTTTTTTGCCTTAAAATTTTCAGTAGAATTCTATATTGATTTATTTCAGAGGGGGAAATTTGTTTAAATGAAAGATCCGCTTCGATTGGGCAATTAGATGTCGTGTTGCAGATTTTGTGGAAAAATCGTATAAACTCTCACTGAAGTTGTTTAACCATTAGAAATTGTGGTAGAACAACCGAGATCAACGCCATTGTGTTCATCAATCATACTCCTATCATACGTACACGTGCTGTTGTCTAATTGTCCTAGCCCCATTTTTTTTCCGATGGTAGAATTACCCTTGAATGTTAGCGCTTTATTGATTTTATTAACTTTAGCTCAACCCTTCATCATGAATCTAGCAAGTACAACATTAGCCAACAGGCAGTGTTTAACAGCGCTATACTATGGTAATGTTCACATTTGTGACGGTCGTGATCTTATGCAGTGGACATATGAGCGTCCTATGACTTAAGCCGCATCTAATCCGGAGAACAGATGACGATTTGGTATTGGTTTTGAGGCTCCAATAACACGTTATGACAAGACAAAACATTGCATGGGTTGTATATCATTTGATCTCCAAACCAAGTAAGTCATGTAATGTAGGTTGATAGTTGATCTAGCCGCAGGAATTATTTGTTTGAGAAAGCACTATAGTTCAAATTTCCGGCACGTTTGATTTTGATATACCGTGGCAGTAAATAGTTCAAATTATCTACTTCGCTGCATTTTACTTTTGTCACGTATCCTAGTAAATGTCTTCTTTAACCTGGTATTCATCTTTTTAAATTGGGAATCTTCCTTATAACATAAAAAGTGTTCAGAGTGCCCGAAACTTAATGTATAATTTGTCTTCTACAATTTAGAATTTAGATCAGCTTGACAACCCGGGATTTTGGGACAACCAAACGCTTTGAAGCCTCTCATCTCATCTGACAAATCTAGTCATTATCTTATGTTTGTTGAGATTGATTGCAAAACATTTGCTTGCTTGATGAAATTTCTGTTAAGTTTATCGTTTTCTTCTGTCCGTCTGCAGTTGTTGTTTTTTAAAGGGAGCTGCCTTTCTTCTATAACTATAAAACACTGAAAATTTCGAAGTAATTAGAGTCTCAGTGAATGACATGTAGGTATTTTAGAAAATTGAACGCGTCATATTCTTCTGGTGGACTTAGTGGAACACTTTTATTGATGTAAAATTCGATCTTTCGTGAATGATGTCTACTAAAAGGTCGTAAACCGATTTCTATTCGGCGTAGTTGTGGGAGAAAGGAAAAATATTAATCTTATATTAATCTAATCCTATTCAAGGAGTTGCTATCGACGATTTTTGATTCATCTCTGGATGTACGTAGTCTTATGAGTAGATCCGGTCGGGATCGATCTCAAAAATCGAATTTGCGATGTTCGTGACCCATGTTGCCAATTCACTTTATCGTAATTCAGTCATATTGTTTTGGTAGAATGTCACAGATATCCACTAATAAATTTGTGTTTCTATCCGGCCGAAAATCTGAAGTATGTATGTAGTTTTACCAAAATTCACAATATTGTTAGTAAAAATGTCTTTACTTGAAAGATTTAAGTTAAGGTTTAAATCAATACTTTAAAAATCTAATTATAAGGTTTCCTATCAATAAAATTAGTGGTAAGTATTTTAAATTACATTACAAAGAATACGTCGGAATAAAATAACTTTATTTTTACTTTCAGAATAAATATGTGATACTAAGACAATTGGTAAGTTTATTTAAAATTGTAATGTTTATGTTATAGGCCGTGATAATAATTTTATATTTAAAAAAGGTTCCTTATTTAGAAAAGGTTATGATCATTGATGAGTGTCAGTAATTTGGGGATATATTGATTTGTTCAATATGTAGTACCTAAAAATATATATTACGTTCTGCCCTTCACTTAAATATTGTTTGGGGCGAAACGTACGAATACGGATATCATTTTTTCCTCCGTTTTATGCAATATTTTTTTAGCGGTTCCCATGCGGTCACCCAAATTTGTACTAAATCCAGGCAACGGTTGCTTGCAGTAGTGTGCCCTCACATTTACTAGTAATCTGTTCCAAATGTTTCCGCAAAAGGAAGATTAATTGGGGAGAAAAGGATGCTGTATAAGATAGCGGAATTTTGACAGCGGAAAATAAGAGATTACGCTGCTCGCCGGAAGTGGCAGCACTATCACTAAAGAGAATTTTTTTGTAATGTAATTACCAGCGGAAATTTTTTATTCATTATGTATATATTTTTTCACGAAATAAAACATCTCAGCGGAATAAAATATTAGAAGTGATCCTTAAAATGGCAAATAGATTGATCTCCGAAATAAAGAAATTAGGTATATGAAATGTTGAAATTTAACAATAATCCTCATTTTTTCCACTAGTAACCAATAGTTTCGGTTGTTTTTCTTAAAGCTTAAGTTATACTGAGACTATATGGAAAATTTGGGAAAAATTCATGGACTAGAATTTTCACTAGAATTTTTTGATTTTCTGCGGCCATAAAAGTTATTTTCAGTTTTTGGCCAATATCTCAAAAACTTTCACTAGTAACCAATACTTTCGGTTGTTTTTCTAGTAGCTTAGGTCATACTGAGACTATATGGGAAATTTGGGGAAAATTCATGGACTAGAATTTTCACTAGAGTTTTTTGATTTTCTGCGGCCATATAAATTATGTTCAGTTTTTGACGAATATCTCAAAAACTTCCACTAGTAACCAACAGTTTCGGTTGTTTTTCTTAAAGCTTAGGTCATACTGAGACTATATGGAAAATTTGGGGAAAATTCATGGACTAGAATTTTCACTAGAATTTTTTGATTTTCTGCGGCCAAATAAGTTATTTTCAGTTTCTGGCCAATATCTCAAAAACTTCTACTAGTAACCAATACTTTCGGTTGGTTTTCTAGTAGCTTAGGTCATACTGAGACTATATGAAAAATTTGGGGAAAATTCATGGACTAGAATTTTCACTAGAGTTTTTTGATATTCTGCGGCCATATAAGTTATTTTCAGTTTTTGGCCAATATCTCAAAAATTTCCACTAGTAACCAACAGTTTCGGTTGTTTTTCTTAAAGCTTAAGTTATACTGAGACTATATGGAAAATTTGGGAAAAATTCATGGACTAGAATTTTCACTAGAGTTTTTTGATTTTCTGCGGCCATATAAATTATGTTCAGTTTTTGGCGAATATCTCAAAAACTTCCACTAGTAACCAATACTTTCGGTTGTTTTCTAGTAGCTTAGGTCATACTGAGACTATATGGAAAATTTGGGGAAAATTCGTGGTCTTGAATTTTCACTAGAATTTTTTGATTTTCTGCGGCCAAATAAGTTATTTTCAGTTTCTGGCCAATATCTCAAAAACTTCTACTAGTAACCAATACTTTCGTTTAGTTTTCTAGTAGCGTAGATTATACTGAGACTATATGGTAAATTTGGTGAAAATTCGTGGACTAGAATTTTCACTAAAATTTTTTGATTTTCTGCGGCCATATAAATTATTTTCAGTTTTTGGCCAATATCTCAGAAACTTCTACTAGTAACCAATACTTTCGGTTAATTTTCTAGTAGGATAGGTTATACTGAGACTAAATGGTAAATTTGGTGAAAATTCGTGGACTAGAATTTTCACTAGAATTTTTTGATTTTCTGCGGCCATAAAAGTTATTTTCAGTTTTTGGCCAATATCTCAAAAACTTTCACTAGTAACCAACAGTTTTGGTTGTTTTTCTTAAAGCTTAAGTTATACTGAGACTATATGAAAAATTTGGTGAAAATTCGTGGACTAGAATTTTCACTAGAATTTTTTGATTTTCTGCGGCCATAAAAGTTATTTTCAGTTTTTGGCCAATATCTCAAAAACTTTCACTAGTAACCAACAGTTTTGGTTGTTTTTCTTAAAGCTTAAGTTATACTGAGACTATATGAAAAATTTGGGGAAAATTCATGGACTAGAATTTTCACTAGAGTTTTTTGATTTTCTGCGGCCATATAAGTTATTTTCAGTTTTTGGCCAATATCTCAAAAACTTCCACTAGTAACCAATAGTTTCGTTTGGTTTTCTAGTAGCTTAGGTCATACTGAGACTATATGGAAAATTTGGAGAAAATTCGTTGACTAGAATTTTCACTAGAATTTTTTGATTTTCTTCGGCCATATAAATTATTTTCAGTTTTTGGCGAATATCTCAAAAACTTCCACTAGTTACCAATAGGTTTTCTAGTAGCTTAGGTCATATTGAGACTATATGAAAAATTTGGGGAAAATTCATGGACTAGAATTTTCACTAGAATTTTTTGATTTTCTGCGGCCATATAAGTTATTTTCAGTTTTTGGCCAATATCTCAAAAACTTCCACTAGTAACCAATAGTTTCGTTTGGTTTTCTAGTAGCTTAGGTCATACTGAGACTATATGGAAAATTTGGAGAAAATTCGTTGACTAGAATTTTCACCACTTTTCCGCAAATTTCTTTAAAACGGTATGATTTATCAAAATTTTTAAATTAGTTTCAAATAAAGAAATGATTAAACTAACGAAAAAAATTATCGTTGACTTGAAATTGTATCTTTAAACCAAGTTAATTTTCTTTTAAAGTTTAAAGTTACTAGTGAAAGTTTTTGAGATATTGGCCAAAAACTGAAAATAACTTTTATGGCCGCAGAAAATCAAAAAATTCTAGTGAAAATTCTAGTCCACGAATTTTCACCAAATTTTTCATATATTCTCAGTATAACTTAAGCTTTAAGAAAAACAACCGAAACTGTTGGTTACTAGTGGAAGTTTTTGAGATATTGGCCAGAAACTGAAAATAACTTATATGGCCGCAGAAAATCAAAAAATTCTAGTGAAAATTCTAGTTCATGAATTTTCCCCAAACTTTTCATATAGTCTCAGTATGACCTAAGCTACTAGAAAACCAACCGAAAGTATTGGATACTAGTGAAAGTTTTTGAGATATTCGCCAAAAACTGAAAATAATTTATATGGCCGAAGAAAATCAAAAAGCACTAGTGAAAATTCTAGTCCATGAATTTTCCCCAAATTTTTCATATAGTCTCAGTATGACCTGAGCTACTAGAAAAACAACCGAAAGTATTGGTTACTAGTGGAAGTTTTTGAGATATTGGCCAAAAACTGAAAATAACTTATATGGCCGCAGAAAATCAAAAAATTCTAGTGAAAATTCTAGTCAACGAATTTTCCCCAAATTTTCCATGTAGTCTCAGTATAACTTAAGCTTAAAGAAAAACAACCGAAACTGTTGGTTACTAGTGGAAGTTTTTGAGATATTGCCCAAAAACTGAAAATAACTTATATGGCCGCAGAAAATCAAAAAACTCTAGTGAAAATTCTAGTCCATGAATTTTCCCCAAATTTCCCATATAGTCTCAGTATGACCTAAGCTACTAGAAAATTAACCGAAAGTATTGGTTACTAGTGAAGGTTTTTGAGTTATTCGCCAAAAACTGAAAATAATTTATATGGCCGCAGAAAATCAAAAAACTCTAGTGAAAATTCTAGTCCATGAATTTTCCCCAAATTTTCCATATAGCCTCAGTATAACCTAAGCTACTAGAAAAACAACCGAAAGTTTTGGTTACTAGTGGAAAAAATGAGGATTATTGTTAAATTTCAACATTTCATATACCTAATTTCTTTATTTCGGAGATCAATCTATTTGCCATTTTAAGGATCACTTCTAATATTTTATTCCGCTGAGATGTTTTATTTCGTGAAAAAATATATACATAATGAATAAAAAATTTCCGCTGGTAATTACATTACAAAAAATTTCTCTTTAGTGATAGTGCTGCCACTTGCGGCGAGTAGCGTAATCTCTTATTTTCCGCTGTCAAAATTCCGCTATTTTATACAGCATGAGAAAAGGCTTTTAATAAATGTTACTTGTGGGGGGGGGGGAGTACCTAAAGTTGAAAACTAGTCCAGGTTGTGTTTAAAAGTTTTAATTTTAACTACCGGCTCACAATTCTTCATATAATTAGCCTACCGAGTCGCGCTAGAAGTTAGAACCAAATCGCCTTCAGCTTTTCTTTTTTTTTTTCTTTTGATATTCATCGGCATAACTCTAAGAAACAGAGATGAAGTCTCAAGCTTTCTATAAAGTGATAATTCATCTCAAGTTTTTCAGGGATGAAAAATACTTATACTTTTCAGAAATTTAGCAGGTAGGGTTTCAATTTTCTTCTTAAATTAGACGCAGAGAACTACTAAAATTTATGAATATGTTTTTACTTTGCAAAATGGGCCAGAATTTTTTGGTCAATATAATATTTATAGCGATAGTAGTATGACCGTGAGTAAGGTAATTGCTTTGTTCGCTTAATGCTACACTGGGACTAAGGTGCAAAAATAGATGTATTTATCCTTGAGCAGATGAATTTTTAGATTTTAGTTTCAATTTAACGGATTTTGCACGGTAGTCCTCCAACTATCCCGGTTTATCGCACGCTCGGCATTTCATATCTTTCGTTCTGATAGAGATGTTTCAACGTAACCCAGCCGTCTAACTCGGCTGGATTTTTTATTTTTACGATCCGTTTCGTATGAGCTTATTATGACATATCATTTTTGCATATCGTATTTCCCTTATTTGGGAAATTTATTTTCTGTCAAATTGTTGTAATAAGTGAGGTTAATTGTACGAGTATTTCAATAAAAATTATTTATGAGTAAACAAAAACGTAAATTTCGAAATATGGATAGTTGAATGCGGCTTTATATATTTTCTGTAATAAAAAAAAATAAAAATATTCATTGTCATTTAATTACATTTTATCGTCGCACAAAATATTGTTTCACTACTCAAATGCGCATTTGTCAATTTTATTTTCGAAAAAATCCGCAGGTTGATCTTATAATATGGCGCATCATGCGATTAAGAGCGCTTAATATACGAAAAGGGTGTTTCATAGTACCAAAATGCGATATCGCATGATGCGACGTTCATAATAAGCCCCCAGATCTTAGTGCTTTTTATTGTAAGAGTTTTCAGGACTGGGTAAGATACTTTGTTCTTGATTGTGCGTATAAGACTCGATGTCCGGTTAAATTGACCCAAGATATTTAAAGTCCTCCAAGTTGTCAAAGTGGTGGTAATTTGTTCCGAGATTTGCCGTAACGATGCTCCTTGGTGTTGAAACAATTTTGTTTTACTGTTGTTTGACAAGAATTTGCCTTAAAAATATTGAATATGCAGATGTTATTTCGAAGGGGTCACATACTGCTCGTTCTACTACGATTCTACACATATAGCCAGATGTTGTTACTTTATGCAGAGAGACAAGCTTTTCTGGAATCCCTAAGAGCGCCATCAAAAACTTCTCGCGATTGATGTCATTTTATGCTAAGTCTATGTAGAGTTGATGAATGGTAATTGGTAACATTGTACTCCCAATATTTCTTTAAGATGTTGTTGTAAATTCGTCAATATTTCCGTATGTGTTTTTATAGTTAGTCTGGTATTAGGGCATCATAAAGTATGTATTCGTAATTTCTAGTTGTCTCTCCCCATAATTTTATTTGGTTTTCAAAAACTGCCGATCCAGTTCAGTTCCTGTTACAGAATATATGTTTTTCACAATGTTGGATAGTCGTTTATCGTTCTGTGATAAATTATATGTGATTACATTATTCGCAAGTTTTTCATAAATATTGCCTGCAATGTCCAAAAACCGATTGAGTTTTTTATCAATTGGTCCGTTTTTTCTTGGTAGCTCTACCATATTCTGGAATAGGCAATGTAATATTTGAAACTGGTTCATTTTTTAATATTTGAGCGTGTCGTAGTTCGGTTACTATAAGAATGCACGTTAGGCGATGGTTCTTTTTCCAATTTATTATTTTTGGTTGATACTGTACCTTTGATTTGTTGTTTTAAAAATTGGCGTTGGTTTGATTTTGAAATATTGTACCTAGTTTCGTTGATGTCAGTATTTCCTACTATCCAAGAATTGTTAATAATGATTTTCTAGATCTCCTGTTATTTAGCCCATGATTTGCTCCCAATGACAAATTTAATCTAGTGGTGAATTTTATTTTCGTCGTTCAAAATCGACGAGGCTCATTACAACATTGAACTTAGTTTTTTGATAGCGTGGTTAGGAACATGTGAAAGAGTGAAAGATACAGTTTTCGCCACCCGGTCCTGTCTACAGCGCCAATGTTGTGCGGAGCGGTTTTGGTGTTGAGCATTTTAAATCTATTCTTCATTCGTTAGTGTCATACAAGCAATACGGAAAACCAATGTACATTTTGCGAAGTTGCAATATTGCATTTTCATATTTTCAACGCAATTTTGTTAATTTGTTTTAGTAAACTTTTAAAACCATATTTATTGTGGGAAACAAATTAATAGATCGAGTTTTTCTGGTACATTATAGATTAAAAAATGCCCAGTCTCGACGGAATCCCCACAGCTTAATTAAAGCACGGAGAGCTATACTCTTGCATCTTATGTTTATGATCTCATCGTGATGATCTTTTACCAGGAGGAGCTACTTAGGGAATGGTATAGTGGTATAGAACTGTTACACACCTCATCAAAGGGCTTGCTAATGTTGTACTTACCAGAATTATTCCCCTCGCAGAAAGTATCATCGGTGACTATCAGTGTGGTTTTCACCCTAACCTATCACCCACTCTAGATCAGATCCAGTGCTTAATCACCGATAAGGATTAAATTTATTTTACTTTATGGTTTAACGTTGAGCCCACGAATCTCAACAAAACAATTCGGATCAAACAGTTCTAGAAATTCAACAAAACACTATGATACCAGAACCTCTAATTGACTATTAACGATTATTAAGAACTCTTGCATCTCAAAAAATGTCATCTTGCATCTCAAAAAATCTTTACAACAAAATTATCTTCCTCATATATTCGAGCTTCTTTTGTCGGAGGAATTTGGTTGAGGCATGTCTGGCGCACAGATATTTTGTCTGAGAGCTCCTAGTGTTACGAGCCAATCATTTTGGTCTCGCTCGAGAAGACGGAGTCTTAATTTTTTAATGCACCGATATCACAGGGGATGTTCTTCTTTGCTGCTTTATAATTGTGGATGACACTTTTTACTTATATTTGAAAATAAAAGGCATATGATCACCGTCAATATATCAACGCAAAATCTCTCCGAGGTCATGACGTGATGTTATTCCATCATTCGATTGCCACATAACCATGTGGATGCAAGCTGTGCGGACCGATGCGTGTGTAGCCCACGTGCCCTCGATGATTTTGACGTCATGGTGCGAGATGTTGCCGATGATGTCTTCCAGCTTAACAAAGATTATAAATCGTTCGCATCATTCGATTTATATTTTCATTTGGCGCATGCGCATTGACAACAATGATACTAATTTTTTTAGTGTGTAATCTAGCAGTGCATATCCGCAAGAAGGCAGGGCGGAAATCTATATTAGCTGCTGCACTCGCCGGTGAATGAGAAAGTCAACTCAAAATTCCACTTTCTTCTTCTATTCTGATGGTTAGTGTAGTAGAGAGTGTAACGGTGGCAGTCTGGATCCCATCTAAGCTCTTGTAGTGTAAGCACGTCTATAGTGTGTAAAATTTTGTTAGCTGCTCAAGCCACAATTCGCGTGTATGGGTTACGTACTAATGATTGATCTTAAGATATACCCAGTCATACGATAAACACGGTTATTTAATGAACCGCTACCTATAACACAGTTTCCGATTTCAGCGGCTCCTAACCTCGAGAACAGACCTTGATGTTATATTGGTTTTGCGACGCGAAATATATGAAAAGAAAAAATATTCTACTTACAAGGATACGGATGCCACCAATTTTATTTATATCAATTTAGATCAATAATTCATAAATGCGGTTCTTAATGTCCTATAAAGTCGCAATTATTTCTACGTTGTAATGTTGTGTGTAAAATAAATTAAAATCATTTTAAATCAAACAACAATGTAAAATTTTTAAACCCTGTAAATGAATACAAATCGATAAATTTTTAGATTAAGGCTGTATGGTACTCATTTTATCAAAATAAAGGTTACGCGCAAATCATCTAGTGGCTACAAAAATTTAGCTAATGGCATAATTTTTGTTTTAACGCAAAGCTAAAGGTATTTTTGAGAGATTAATACATGATTATTTTAAAATTCTGTATATTTAATCCGCAATTATTATTTAAAGTTGACGAATTTTTAAAAAATGTTGCCATCTTACGAATCGTTTTATTCTATTTTTTTCCACCAAATTATGTTTGTTTTTTATATTGGTATGTACAGAATGATATTTTCGAGGGATTAATTCATGATTATAAAGATTAACATAAAAATAACAAAGATATAATTAAAAAACGATCAACATCACTATATTTATCGATTGATAACGATAGGATATTTTTGTCATGTACAATGTCTCAGCTGAAAATTAATTGCTAAATTATAATATAGATGGCTTACTCAAAAATTCTTAATATTACAACAAAAAATTAGCGGAGACACAATTTGAAACTTATCGTTTGGTGTTTTTATAATAAGAAAACAGATGTTGAATTTTTGTTTTATTTGAGGTACATAACACATTCAAATTTAAAATATTATTGTGATAATTCTATAATTAATCATAAATAATGTTATATAATTTAAGAAAAAGTACGTTCTGTAAAACATTTCCGTTTAGTGCCTTATTGTATATAGATATATATTATATATTATATGTGTATATAATTATATATATAATAAATATATATAATAAATCCTTGAATCGTCTTTTTCTATTTTTGTATATCGTTTTTTTCAAAATGTGTGTAGTCGGGCAGATATGGTAGTAGTATTTGTGTTGCGCGAATTGCTTTACTGCACATGCAAGTCACGTGTCATTGTTTTTGTTTATTCATAACACGAAATTTTCGGAAAATTAGACGGTGTTACTTTTCAAATAATTTATGTATTTTCGATTTTTTTATACTTAGTAATTAACATTTTATTTTTAAAATTTAAAGTAAATTTATTTATAAAATTTTACTAATAAGTATAAAATTAATTTATGAGTTTAGCCGGTATATTATTTCAAATTGGATACCTGATTATTGAAATACTTTCAATATAGAAACAGCTGTACCGACCAAACTAGGTCTTACACAAATTCAAAGTTAATATCTAGAAAGGTATAACCTTCACCTTACGAACAGTGGGTCACACTCCTTTATAGAATTCAGTTATGCCCCCCACACTTCAAAATATTTCTCTACATTCTTTTCACAAAACCTCTTAAAATAATTGTACTATCATGAAATTGTTTATTGAATTATTTAACACCATCTATGGCCTTTCTAAAGTTATACTAATTTTAACCATTTCTTCAGTAGAACCGGAAATATACCAGTTCAATGTAATCGGTAAATAAAATTATTAAAAATTGGAAAAACCGACGAATTTCCTAACCGTATAACAGGATAACTGAAGGTCACAAAACTTAATAAGAATATACGTGTCTGTTTTTCTTGTCAAAATAACACTCGATAATGTACGAAATAAATTTCTTACGTGGTGCAAGCAAAGCTTCGACAATTGGAGTGGGAGGTACTGGGTTCGAATCCCATCTAGATGCAAATCGGCTAGATGCAAATCGAATTTTCATCATCGATTACAATCGGTGATGTTAATAAACACAATTAAGACCCTCTGATGGAGTGCAGAGTTCAGCGCTGACCCACCGTCCACGTCAATGTACAGGTTGACATGGAGCTTGCAATGTGCAGGTGGATATACTGTAGTTGTGTGAGAGTGGGTGAATAGGTGAATGGATTAATGCTGTGGCGTGAATGCATGGTATCACAGTGTGCCAAAATTGCCGAAGTGTCAAACCAGTGAAGCCTAACCTTAAAGAAAGGCCAATTATCTACCAATATCTATATCAACAGCCCAAATTTAGAATTTCTTTCTCTTTTTACTTTGGTTGTATAATAAAATCGAAGATAAAAGGAATAGATTTTCAATTTAAAACGTGATGTAGTAGGTCTTGTATGTAAGTCTATGAGTAAGCTGCAAAATGTTTTATTGATAAGGCAAGGTAACCACCTTGAATGCCATTTATGTATAAAAAACAATATTGGTTATACGCCCACCACGGTTTCGTCTACAGCCCTGTCTACAGCCCCAAACATCATATTTTCGATGACCTTTTCCAATAAAAGCGGATTAACGAACTTAATTTCAGCTCAAATGTTATTTTTAAGTTGTTGAATTGTTTGTGGATGATTAGCATACATCTTACTGTTTAAATAACCCCACAAAAAATAGTCAAGTGGTGTTAAATCCGGAAGAGACAATTTCTTGAAATTATGCGATCAGCAAATTTTGTTAACAATAAATGGATTGTTACACCACTTGCGTGACATGTAGCTCCGTCTTGTTGAAACCAAAGGTCGTTGACACGCAATTTATTCAATTTGGGCTACAAAAGCCCAAAAACCACACCAAACAGTGGCTCTTGGAGGATTAACTTCTGCTTCGTGAATTACATGGAATTTTTTCGCTCCCCAAATTCGACAACTTTGCTTATTGACATATACCCATTAAGATGAAGCTCATTTGCTTCATCGCTAAAGGGATTCTTGAATCTTGATGAAAAACCTTCATTTCGTTCAATCATCCAATTAACAAAACGACTACGATTTAAATGGTCTAATGGCTTCAATTTTTGAATTAGTTGAATTTTGTATGGATGAAGATCAACACGCAAAATGCGTCGTAACGTGATTCGTGAAATGTTTAGTTCTTGTGAACAATGCCTGGCTGATGGGCTTGGATTACAAACACTTTCAGTAACAGCTGACACTGCATCAAGAGTAGGGACTAGATGAACAAGCTGAAACGGTCTACAACCTTCCACTGATCCAGTTTTTTCAAAACGATCCATAATTTTGCCAATTACACGCTCAGTAAGACGTTCATATCGACCAAAACTCTCACGTAATTTACGAAATGTTGTTGATTTTTAACGAAATAAATTTGGGCAATCAAAACGCGTTGTTGTGTTGTTAGCGACTCTAGGATGATATGTGACATTTTTTTGACTTTTCATATGTCAATGAATTTTGTAGAACAGATAACATTAAGTACTAATTTTTTTTTTATATTTTTCGAAACAAATTAAAACTAAGGTTACTTCATTCACCTAGGTCCTTGACTCTAGACTAGGCAAATTCACTGATATTTTCTATCAGCGTAAATGTTTATATAAAATACCCAAGCATACATCGATACCCTGATAGAAAATATCAGTGAATTTGCATACTGTAGACTCTGTCAATGATAACTCCATACAACCTTATATTTATTTTGTTATATACTGATGGTACAATCAGAGCCTGTACAATTGTGTGTAATAAGAGTAAGTGAAATAACAGTCGTAACATTTCAAAATAATATTTTTTTATGTAATAAAATGTTGATATACAATTGAGACTAGGGAAAGTATAGAAAACGCCACCAGTGGCAAAAAATGAAGCTTGCTTCAGATACACCCGAGACACTTTTTCCATTTTTAAATTGATAATTTTAATATCAATTGTAATTAAACTTATAGCTTTTATATTTTAATGCAATATACAAATAATATTAAACTTTCCAAGATCACTTTTCATAGATAATTCATAGAAAAGCCCGGCTAAACTCTTTTTCGTAGTTATAAATTTTTCCGCGAGAGCACAGGGGTACAAGTCTCAATACAAATACAATTTTTATAGAGAAAAAACAAAAATTAAATTGTTCGGTTTTTATATCGCTAGAAATAAAAAACCGCTGTCGCACCACTATGCCACTATCTAAAGGGTGTCTCTACAAGAGCGCCGGATTTAAATTTGCTGTCATTTTGTTAATACGAGTCGTACGGTGACTATTTTTTTGACATTTGTCACGTATACAGACCACGCGATTTAAGAATATGGAGAAGTATTCAAACCAACAACGTTTAATTATTGTAAAAACGTATTACAAAAATCCTGAAAGTTTTGCAAAAACAGTTCACCAATGACGTCAAGTTTTCGGTCGCACTAATGCGCCAAATGAATCGGCAGTGAGGCGTTTAATAAAATTTGAGACAAAAATTAAGGTGCTGGATCAGAAGATCATTGTTCGTCGTCGTCCTTGTCGGTAGCTTTATTAAGTACCTTCTCCATTTCTGAAGATAGTTTTGGAGCGCTTGATTTTGGATTTTCTCTCACCAAATCCAAAATCTTTCACTCGCCCTGGTTGGAAAATATTGCTTTTCGCCCGTTGGATTTTCCATGTTCGCTGCCCGTTTTCAGCCGATTGTGTGACGTTGAATCTGGATATTATTTGGGCCCCTTAGAATGATTTCGGCTAACTAATTTTCCAATTTCGCACATAGATTTTCCAATACGTTTCATATTAATTACTATTTGACGATCTTCGTTGGTAGTGTGATTTCTGACACCGGCCAAACAACTCGCAACCATTACATTTTCATTCATAATTTATGTAAATGATTTTAAAAAAATTCAAGGATCATACTATAAGTGTATGATAATTTTCGTTCCAAAAAATTCGTGATTTTTTTTTGTGTTTTTATTATAAACGGTAAATGACATTTGATTTTGTATTTTTGGATTTAATTTGTAAAATCTAATTAATAAAAGCTGCAAAATAAGTTCCATAATCCTTATATTTTGTAAATTTTTCTCAAAAATCAGTTTGTGATTGAAAACGATCATTTTCGTTACTAACTGTATGTTACTAATACTTAAATTTTGGTTCGATGGGCACTTTTTTAAGCCGAACTTCTAGGAGGCCCTAGATGGTGGACCGGTCGACTCGTTTCCGTTACATTGAATTGGTTGCTGTGTTTAATTAAACAAATACAGCACCATAGAGTAAATAGAATCAAAATAAATCCAGGTTTGTTAAAAAATTATATTTTAAGGACTTTTAACCATGCACTTTCCCTCGTTTTAAATTACATTTGAAGTTCACAATGAGTGTTGCTTTAACAAAAATATTGCTTTAATAAACATATATACAATGATTCACGAATTATTTTTCAAGTAAATATTTAAAAAGCCAACTGACCAAGTGGAAAATGTAGTAAGTGCAGTAACTCTTATTTCATCACTAATGACGGAACTCGTTGTACTTTGAAAAACTTACTGAGCAATACAATAATGGGCAAAGCGATCTTCGACAATCTCTGTAGCAAGCATATTCTGTCAACACAGTTGGCTTTTGAATAATTATTTTATTATAACTGCGAGTTCATACGACGGATAAAAATCTCGGAATTTTCTATCCCAGATTTTTTTTTCAATATTTTCAACTTTTTTATATGAAAAGAGGCGTACCCGTTGTATAATTTACGTGATGTAATTGGTTAAAACGATGGGATAGTAAAATCCGAGATTTTTATCCGTCGTATGAACTCGCAGTAAAACCTTCTGAAGTTAAATTGGTTGTTATGTCAAATTCAATTAATCGGGCACTAATTTATTTTTCATATTTCAATTATATTGTGTAAATTCATCGAGAGAGTTTATGATACGATTTGAAATAAGAATAAACTACCGTGAATTTTTGCTGTCTATTCTAGCGTAATTTTCTAGTGTAATTCGGCCAAATATGAGTTCCAAATCTATCATCATGTTTTGAGGAGTAGTCGATAGTATTAGAGACGTGCTTAGAACAAATGTGTATTATTTATTATTATTAGTCCAGCTTATTAATAACTTATAGGTGTCTAGTTTAATTTCCTGTCATAGATAAAAGCCAGACACTTCGGTCTATTTGTACTGATCAAGCTGATTCTATTCCACTGCATCCCATTCAAACTTGCCTTGTTGCATTTCACAGCTATGACAAATATAGCTCCCATATAACCGCTACTTCATCAGAGTTATATTATGGGGTATATCCTCTATCCGGTCGCAAGTTAATTATTTGCGACCAGAAATATGGTTACTAGATTTATTTTGCCATGCCAATTGATACATTTTTTTTAAAATTAAATTTGTTTTGCGATTGTAAAGTAGAAATCTACGAAAAGACTGCTACGCATTTTCTGAGGTCGCAATCTTTTTATGTATTTCTACTTTACAATCGCAAAAAATAATTTAAATTTAAAAAAGATGTAAGAATTGGCATGGCAAAATAAATCTAGTAACCATATTTCTGGTCGCAAATAATTAACTTGCGACCGGATAGAGGATATACCCCTATATTACTATTATAAACGAAAACTTTAATTTGCGACTGTTTGACAAAATTGAAAATAAATTTAAAATTTCATATCGAGATTTAAAATATCAAAAATTCATAATGGTGTTTGCCTTTTATATAATATGTATACATATGTATTTATACATATTTTACTACTAAACGAAATTTGAATTATTTTCTTGCAATTGCTTCGCGTTTAGTTTCTCGTTCATAAAATTTCATCCCGTTTATGTACGCAAAACTAATACTATCAGAGCTTCATAGCAATCAATACAATACACAAAGAGCACAATACAAACTAAAACAAAAACAAGTATGTATATAATAATATATCGTTCAGATGAAAAGAACAAAAAAAAAATGTTTAGCTTGGACACATTTTTGGGCATTTAAATATCGACATCAAAACAGATTTTTTTTCTGAGTACCATACAGCCTTAAGATACGCAAGCAAGCAAAGTTAAATACCAAAAATCGGATAAAAATGTCCTATAATTTATACTTGTTGATTGAGCCTTTACAAAATACACACACGTTACCGTTTCATACTTGTGTATTATGTAAATTCCCCAAAAAATTTAACTAAATCCGTTTGTCATTTATTTCGAAAACATTTTTCCATTTTTCATTTAATTTTCCCCAAAATAAAAAATTAATTCTGTTTGTTTTTTTTCTCGTTAATCTGACTTTGATTAAAAATCGCTAGAAAGAGGGAAGAACAAAAAATAAATCGTTTCGATGGCAAATCCGTAATTTTCTATTCATAGCATACGTGAATTAAATAACACGAGCGATTTATTTATAAAATAAATACGCAAAAATCAAATTTATAATTATTTTAGTAATGAGCTTGTTTGGTGTTAAACAATTTTCAGTTCAAATGAAAATGGGAGAATTTGTTACCGAATTGAAATATTTAGAAATGTATAAAATGTTATTGACGTTTGATTTAATTTCATTTGGTGTGCACTTTGGCTTAGGATTTGTATCTTGTTGTCGTGGTAACTAAATGGTATTGGGTAAAGGGTTACCAGATATCGAAACATCCAAATCACGATAATAAAATCCAAACTATGTACTTAATTGTTGATCAATATCCTCCTATGGAGATGGTTCTTGTTGCTGGTTTTGGATTTGGTTGGTTTTAGCTTTCACATCCCATGATGGGATTTTGTCCCCTTTATTTGGACCAAAGATTGAACGAATGGCCTTCCTTTCGAAATTAGATCTACAATCGTTCAAGGTCATGGTCCAACTCTCGCATCAGAGCGCCAGCCAAGGTCTTATGAGAGCTTTATAAAGTGCCAGCTTGCACGAGTGTGATAGATGTTTAGATCACAATAATTTTGATTGGGCGTAGAAAAATCTTTGTCCGGCAGCGATTCGGGTTTTTATTTCTAGTACCGTTTCGTGGCTTTTTTGCTAATTTTATAATTTATATTTGTCTATTTTTTGATATTTTTTAAAAAATTTTGATTATACTTATTTATTTATTATTTTAAGTTATAATTATTTTTAACTTTTAATTATTTTAAAAATATTTTAAAAACATCATCGAATTTAAAAAAAAGGAGCTGAGGATGGAAGAAATTTCCGAAACTAGTCTTCCTGATTTATACATTTTTTTATAAATTTTTAAAATTTGTTAAAAATTTTTTTTTTCTAGTTACTGTTTTTTAAATGTTTTTTTAAATTGAATATTGTTTTTAAAATATTTTTTAAAATAATTATAAGTTAAAAATAATTATAACTTAAAATAATAACTAAATAAATATTAAAAGTTGTTTAAAAAAATATAGACACTTTTATTTCTGCCTGCATCATTCAACGATGTGATAGCTGACCCGAGTTATTTACAGTTTTCGACGCTATCAAAATTATGTTCACCAATTCCGAGATTTGCCATGGAGATGTTCCTGGGTGTTGCTAAAACATTTTGTTTTACTGCTGTTCACCTCCAAACCAACTCTTCTTGCGCAGTGATCGAAGAAGCACGACATCATCTGCATATCCAAGAATTTGGCCTGATTTATTAAATATACAGCGCGCAGTTTCAATTAAAATCGTGTGACTGTTTTCAATATTTACAGAAAACCGACGTTGTGGACAAACAATGTTCACCATGCGTACGGCTTTTACTAAGTAGCCCTATAAATTATCGTAGTTTAATTCACTTATTGCGCATATTACGCACGCAGACAAACTTTCGCAAACTTCCCACTGGTTGTGCACCTTTTCTTCCTGTGAATTATTCCAAACATATAGCATCGTCTTCTCAATTTTGATCAATTGCCCGGATTACGTGGCATGTCTATACTTCAAGACATGTATGAGAAGCCATATGAAGGGCAGGAGTGCTCGAGGTATGGGTAGCGGTATCAATTTGTATATTTGATGTTGGGTTGGATTTGTATCTTTACTTCCAATATAAAATATTTTCAATGAAATGTTTTGGTTGTTATAAGCTTGTATAGTGTCAAAATTTCATCAGTATCTTCAATTTTCGGCAGTATAAGTTTGGCTGATAGACTCCTGATTATGAAATCTATTACACCTGAATTGTTAATAGCCTTGTGGTTATGACTCGGTTGTGAGTGTCCAACGCCGCTTCAATGAGAGTATCTTGATTTCCTTTAAATTAGATCATCAGCAATTTTGTATGTACATATTGCTAGGCCTAAATCTTTTTTGTCTACTTTACTGTTTTTAACGTTTCCTGTAATTGTTTCTCCGGCATCAGTGCCAATGTTGATCAATATCTCCTTGTTCTTTATGAAGACGTTTGCTGCCACATCTATATGATTGAAGTTTGCTTCTTCATCAATGCCCAGGAACGCATTATCTTCTATTGGCAGACCCGCGTCGAGAGGAGTACACAAACGACGAGAACGCGAAAAAGTAACACCGAGCGGCTAGCCTAATAAATCCTGCTAAATGTTATCCGGGAATGACAGTGCAGGAAGTGTCAGCTCTGGCTGAATACAGTTAGCCAGAAGTTTCATTTTAGTTAAAATAAGCCGTCGCAACATAGAGACAAACGAATCCATATAACAAAAGTTTTATTCCTGTGGCCCTATTCACTTAATTCCCAGCGAATTGGGAACTGGGGAAAGAATTTACATATAATTTCTGTTTAAAATATGTTTTTCTGGCATACTAAGGTAAAAGTTATTGGTAATTTTTTTGAAAACAAATTAAAATTGGGAAAGAATTCCCTGCCAGTTTCGCAGTGGAAATACTATTCCCAATTTATAAAAATTTACATTAAACCTTTTTCCTCCCGAAAAAATAATTTAAACAGAAATTATATGTAAATTCTTTCTCCAGTTCCCTTTTCCCAGAGAATTACAAGAAAAGGATCTCTGGTGGAACACGCATCAGATAACCCGGTCGTGCGCATTCTAGATCGCCAGAAGCTAGGAGAAGTCGCCATTTTTGAAAGCGCAAACACGAATAGGATTCAGGGCGCTCAGACCGCCCGATTCAGTATTTACAGTATTGGTAGCTAAAAAGACTATTCTAATTAATGCCCCTATTATGGTACTCACCTCACCTCACCTCACCGAGCTAATCACCTCACCAATCCAAGTCGTGTGAGTTAGTTTTTTGTATTATGGTGCTCGCTTTTATTTTGGTGAGTTGTGCGCGCAGACCCTACGCGTCCTTGTTTCAGCAATCGATCTAAAAGTAAATTAATCATATAAATAACGTTAAATATAAAATGAAAATTTGATTTCGTAATTAATTTACAATAATATCGTTTAAATTAAATCATTAAATTTCGTCGAACCCAGGAAAGTAAATAAAATTGTTTATTCCTATTTAATTAAATAACTACGAGTTTCTGTCTATATGAAGAACAAATAAAAAAAATTAAATTTTTCCAGATCCCTTTTTCCAAAAAACACACAAAAAAAAATATAATAATAAATTAATTTTAAACCATCTTAGGAAAAAAGGATTACAAATTGATTTACAGTTAATAAATTAAGTTAGGCGAATAATAATAATCGTAGACCTATCACTTTCATCATGATCTGATACCATCGTCATCATTGTTCACCCTCCGTAATGCATATTTTAAAATCATTTCTATTTTGTTGGCTGCTTTTCACCCTAAATTTTCGATTCTAGTTACAATGTATTTTCCACGGTAATTTTTAAGTAAATAATAAATAAACAAATAAAAATCAAATTTTCCTTTCGTTTAAAAAGGGGGTGGCTTTTCCGATTTAAATTCAATTTTCTTATCTTATGATGTACACAAAATAGATTTACTACCAATTTTAGGATGATTTAGTATACGATCGATTATTTCTTGAGATGAGTCCGTATACTGTAATCATTTCTATCCTTTTCGTATGAAAATCAGTAATACTTAAACTTTATTAAAATGAGGACCACATAAAATTGGTATTGTTTACTGCGACCGTTCGATAATAATATACAAAGTACTTTATATTAATTTGATATTGAAATATGTCAGCAATCTATGCTCTAGTGTGTGTGTGGTTGGTTTGGTCTTCCGACTGACATTCATCAAACACTGAAATACCTTCTTTTTAAGTTGATTTTCGAAATAACTTGTATAAAAGGTCGTAAACTAATTGGTATTGATTGAAAAAGAAATGTCTTAAATTTGGAATTACCAACCAGCTGATTTATGCAAGAATTTCATCTCTATTTTTTTGATAGTTCATCTAATTCGCCTGGCCAGAAATCGTTCAGACACTTCCCCGCCTGGCGGAGTAATACTTGAAATAAACGTCAATTCGTCGACTGTCATCACATCAGCCACTATTTCAACTTGATATTTCCGATTTTTGTTGGTTGTGGATCTTGGATTTGATGGAGAAAATAATTGTTACTGGTTTTAACGTTAGGAAAGATTATTTTCATTTTACATTTAACGGTGGTTGCTGTTCGCTAAACCCCATTTCGCAAACAACTATTATTTTATGATATTTTTATTTTATTTTTTTAATTTCTATTTTTGCACTTTTTACGCTATTTGCCGTAGGCACTTGGCGAAACACACTTATACTTAATAAACACATTTTTATTAATCACTTGTTTTTGTTTCGCAGAATATTTTGAATATTTTTCAAAAAGTTTAAAAAATCACTCGATCGATTTCGACTTGTTAAGTCATCATCAGGAGTATCTACTGATTTGTATTAGTAAAAATTTTGTTATATAGTAGAAAAAAGCAAAATATTATATTATGACGAAAATAAGGATTGTTATTTGATATGATCATTTGTTCGAAGAAATTCATGAAAATTTCAGCCAACAAAGGTGACAGAGGGGAGCCCATTCCTTAACGAACAGAGAGAAATCCGGTTCTCACCAATTACAGACCCCGCCCTTTTCTATTCTCACGTACGCAATAATATACCTTGAATTTTGTTACTCAACCTATGACTCATCGCTTACCTGCGCGATCCGTAGATTAATTTTTATTGCTTATTTTTTTCCCCCTCCTTCTTTTATTTTTATTTATATTTTGCTTTTTTCTACTAAATAACAAAATTTTTACTAATACAAATCAGTAGATACTCCTGATGATGACCTAACAAGTCGAAATCGATCGAGTGATTTTTTAAACTTTTTAAAAAATATTCAAAATATTCTGCGAAACAAAAAACAAGTGATTAATAAAAATGTGTTTATTAAGTTCTATTTTTGCATTGTTTACATTTGCATGAAAAAACAAAAACTAACTTTTTCTTTTTTCACAATTTGTTATAAGTTTTCCTAATCAAAACCTGACGCGTATACTACAAAATTTTACCAAGAGTTAGTTTATACGCATTCAGGTGTTAGTCAATTTTAATTAATTTATATGATGAATTTCGAAAGAAGGTGTGAAGACGCCACAGATTCATGTATCCATTCATATCATTAAAGTTTTTGTTGTGACTGTTTGTACATATAGGGTTTTCCAATAGGAATGATATGTTTTTAAGTGACGTTCCGGCCATTTGTAATATGTCATGATCTGTCATTTTTTGTTTCATTGTATTCAGTATTGTTTACAATTTCATCATGATGAGATATACGCAAGAACAACGTTTACAATTCAGCTTTATTATCAAAATAATCGTTCTCCAATTGCAACTTTTCGTGCACTTTTGCCATTTTATAGTCGTAATAATCGTCCAAGTGTGCTCGCTATTTGTCGAATTGTTGAAAATTTTGAGCGTACATTTTCTTTACATAATGTTCAAGTGCCAACAAGACAAAGAAACGCTCGAGTAATGCAAATATTGCTGCCGTTCAGGCAAGTGTTGCTGAAGACCGCAATTTGTCGATTCAAAGACATTCTCAAGAATTGGGACTGTCTCAAACCACAACCTGGCGGATTTTGAGAAAGGATTAGTTTTTGCATCCATATAAAATTGTTCTCACTCAAGAACTGAAGCCATTGGACCACCGTAAATGTCGTGAATTTGCTGATTTTGCCTTGGAACAACTTGAAAACGATAACGATTTTTTTAAGAAAATCATCTTTTCCGATGAGGGTCACTTTCATGTGAGTGGTGCGGTAAATAAATAAAACTGTCGATTCCTTTGCGAAGAAAATCCACAAATTATTCATGAAAAACCATTACATTCACCTGAATTGACACTTTGGTGTGGTTTTTGGTCTGGTTAAATGATCGGTCCGTATTTTTTTCGAAATGAAGCTGGTAACACCATTACTATCAATGGAGATCGGTACAGATCGATGATAACCATTTTTTATGGCCAAAATTGGAAGAAGTAGATCTTGTCAACATTTGGTTCCAACAAGATGGGGCTACGTGCCACACAGCAAGTGCAACAATTGAATTATTGCGAGAAAAGTTTGGAGATTCGATTATTTCAATAAATTGTGATATTGAATGGCCTCCAAGAAGTTGTGATTTATCACCATTAGACTATTTCTGGTGGGGTTATTTGAAGTCATTGGTCTTTAACAATAAACCAAACTCTCTTCAAGCTTTATAAGTCAATAGTGAACGTGCTATTCATGACATACGACTTGATTTAGTGGAAAAAGTGCTCGAAAATTGGGAAATCATCGAATTCGTTCCTGCAGAAGAAGTCGTGGAGGCCATTTGAATGACGTTTTATTCAGAACTTAATTGTTTATTTTGTACTTCATATTAAATAAAAAACATAACGTAAAAAACATGAAGTGTGTTTTTTTTAAAGAAATCATATCACTCTTATTGGAAAACCCTGTATATTCGCACCATTTCTGAAAGGTTTTCTGTTGTTTGACTTTCTCCAGGTGTTAATAAGCTTAACACGCTACGCTGCACGTCCCAAATTAAATTGCGTCAATTTTTTATAATTTCTGATGGTTCGTGATCTTAAGTAAACCAGTCCTACTTTAAATACTTTCATAAAACCCGTTTACCGCAAGATATACGCTATTGAAGGTGGATCCATTGATTTATATGTAGTTATTTTCATTCACTACATCCCAAGCAGTTATGATTTTGGTTCTGCCTTCCAGTAGTGAATTGAGATATTATTTTGTTATTCAAAATATTATCGATGATGATTTGATTGCATGTTGCGCTATTCGGTGATTGTAAAGTGTATATTTGAGTTCATATAATGAGCTTAACATCACCTCTAAGGGACAAGGGTACCGGTAGGTTTTAAACTGTAAAATCCTTAATTTCATCAACTCATTTCGCAGAAAACATGTACAAGTTTGAAAGTACCACAATCTTGGTACGATAGCCTGTGTTTTCTGCAAACTAAAACATTTTTCAACATGGAAAATTAAAATTAAATAAACAGTGAAATCATTTGTCTCGATATTGGTGTATAGTTAGAGAACTGGGAAGTACCGTCAGTATTATTCTGAAAATCATCAATTTTAGTTGTACCATTGGAACCTCAGGAAACGGCCCAAGTATAAACCAAAGTGCACAATCTTCTGCAAGATAATATATTCCATTAAGAAAATTAAAAAAGCCTCTTGATTATAGAGATGGGTGTGGGTGTCCGGCAAAAAATATAAAAAATACCCTTGTCTCGAGATTCCCTCTGCACGTGGTTATCGAAACTTCGAATGCCTTCCGTCCATGGGAAAGAGCTAAACTGGCATGTATTCTATTTACCGATCTACTAATTCCTGATACGAGTACATTGTTTGTTTTGTTCAGTCCAAATTTAGAGCCTTTAGAGATTCTGAAGGAACTGGAAAATAAAAATTCGGTACTAAAAACTGACTGTTGGATGACCAACGGGTCTAAAGAGGGTCCCAAAAGCTGTAGTTCATCATATATTTCCAACTCAGCAGTTCAAAAAGACCGGGTATGGCCTATTTGGACTACTTATCTAGTTCTAAACCTTCCTGATGTCCTCAAGCCAGAAAGTTATTGATATTACTCTGATGGCAGGTAGCCTAAGTAAGAAGATCCTATGCACAGGCAGGTTTAGATCAGGCAGCTCTATTTGACTATTGTTGTTATAGAGAATGTGCAATCGTTGCGTCTGGTTGCAGGGTGTTGAAGAAATTTTGTTTAGCAACCGAACAACATGCAGATTGCAGACGTAAACAATACATTTTAACGTAATCAATACATTTACAAAAATACCGCAATTTATACAGAAAGTGAAGTTTTCCAAATAAATTTAATTTTTGTTTGAGTTTAAAGCATCATAACTCTCAAACAGTATCTGATTTTCCTGAAATTCGCACAAGCCAAAACTAAAAAAAATTAGATACTCCAGAAATACAAACTGGATTCAACCCATTGAGTAGACCAAGCCATGGAACAAACAAGAAAACAATGCGGAGGCTCGTAGATCGCAGTTGTGGGATTTATACAGATCTTACAGAGCATGCCGTATAACCGCTAACTTTGATATAGCACTGAAGCTATCTTCACTACTCGCAAGCGATCTCCACAGGTAGGAGTTCTGTCTCCTCAATTGTGGTGCGTTCTCGCCAATTCATTTTTGATATAGTTAAACGACAACCGATTCTACTGTCAAGGATTTGCAAATGACATCGCCTTATAACTTGTTGGTATATCAACATATAGTTATAACCTAGTGCTGTGAAAATCATTTCTCCCGCTGATCACACATCTCTGAAATTCTTGGAAACAATCGTTACATATTTCGATAACTATTTGAAATTTTGTAAAATTTGGGAACTTGTGGAGGTAATCAAAATTTTTCTCTTTTGATAGCCCAATTTGTATGTATAACGTGCGGCTCTTAGATCGGTAACAGAGTACAGCTCTCTTTCGATAAAAGTTAATTTCGGTCACCCAATGAATGCCGTACCTAATTTTGTTTGTTATGCAAATGGTTTTTCAATCAATAAATGTCAAGGTTCCCATCAAATCAACAGATTTTTTTTAGGGTGATCCCACTTTTAATCGTCGATCGTATAGCGTTGGTTAAGGGAGTTGATACCACGCGGCGGTCTCTAGTTCGATCCTCGCTACTAACGAAAAATGTATCTAGTTAAAACAAATACACCGACAGCATTACAAACCATTGTGTATTAAATCATTCGAGCTAATCAATTTAAGACGATCCAATTAATTATAAATTGGTTTTAACGGTCTCAGTTGAGAAGAGGCGGCCTCTAACGCTGTTTAAACCATAATTGTATTTTAATGAAAATCAGCGGTCATATCAATTGTCTGTTCAATTTTCGTGTTAGAATGTTTGATATTTCAGGGCTTGCAACCATCCCAATTCTGTGTAGTTTATGCGACCTGTTGAAATCTTTTGCCACGGCTTTACTTCAAGGTAATCCTTAATAAGAAAACCTATTTTTTTTGTTTATTTTGTATTAATTCTATATGTCATTTTTCTTAGGAATGTTGGAGGTTTTCTTAATTATCCGATATTTAAATTTTATTAATAATATTGTGAGGTTCATGGTCTAAGATTTGATCTTATTGGTCGATGGTCAAATCTTCTGAATCGATTTCATATTCCTCGGTTAATTGGTTCAACAGGGTTCACAAAAAAAGTGTTAGGGGCTGAAATCTGACAATGTAATCTGAACTGCGGTCCGAAAAATGCCTTGAAAAATCATGGGAAGTTTGGAAACATCGCAGGAATATCAGTTGTGAAATCTTCTATTTTATTTAAAAACAAATTTCAGCAGAATACACCTGTTTTAATGTTCATATGTCATCATATTTTCTTTAGATACGTGGCTTTATGATTTAAAACCAATTTAAGGATAACGGACGTGTGATAAGTTTTTGCGAGATTTTTCAAGACATTAACAATGATATGACACGTATATATTCTGAACTGAAGTGCTAATAACAAAATTATTGTTTGGCTCAAGACCTTTCAAACGATAAGTTACTTGATCATATCCGCATGGGAAGCAACGTATCTCTCTTCAGCTTTATAGCGGTTGTTAATCTGTGACATTCTTTAAAAAATTTTCAATGATCAGAACCGTGAAAATTAAGGTATTGCGATAACAAAATTGTGATTTGGTCCAAAACCATTTGAACGATATCCCACTTGATTGTATCCAAATGAGAAAAATGCCTCTCCCACCAGCGCCGTGAGGTAGTTTTGAGTACTAAAACGATTAAACGATTAAAAACAGGATGTACATAAGTCCGGTGAATGCAATTAGCTTCCACGAGCCCACGAGACTTAGTAACACCGCGAGTCCCTACTATTTCAAATGACTTTGCACTAAGGCCAGAAAAGTAGTCCTCGCAATTTTGGGAATATAGGACTCCCATTTCATAGGCTTCAGAGCAATAAAATAGTTTTTCCAATTTTTATCCGAACATTTATCGATTTCGGACTTTCACCGTCATATATATTCTTTAATAAACTAATAATTTTCCACAAGTGCCAAACGGTGGATTTGTGAATTAATGAATGAATAAAATTGTTACTTGGCCCAACCCCTTTCAAACGATATTCACAGAAATAAGAAAAATGGAACTACTTCCAGCACTACAACGATATACAAATTGTTGTCTGATTCAAAAACTTTCAACTAAATACAATTTCATTAAATGGGGATAAGACTTTCAGCCTTATCTTGGTGTTGGATGGTTACTTACAAGAGACCCTACCCCGTTAACGTAGAGTTCCCAAAAGCTCTTCAATTCTCCAAATTAAAAATAGAATGAGATTGGCGGGATTAGATAAATAGATTTAAATTGCTTATGTCGCATTCTCGAGTTATCGTCGGTTCAAGCGGATATTAAAACGTCCCGGCGGATGAACCTGTTTTTTTTACTTTTACGGTTTCAGTTACCTTCACAACGTCGAGAAAGGCTGTTTTAAATGTAACTAGCTACTTTAAATTTTTTAGAAATTTAAAATCTGTTATCTAAATCTGATATCTCTATCAACCTAACTAAATAAGTTAATTGCTATGATTATTCCGATAAGGAATATTAGTTTGAAGAACAGACCGAAGTAACGTCTACATTGAGAGATGTTCGCACGTTAGAAGCCGCATTTACAGGTCTGTTAAACTGAAACACAATTGGTGTTCAAACAAACACGAATACATTTTATCAGAAGGTAAAAGTTTACAGAAATCTCTAGCAGATTGAACTATAATGACACCGAAAAAGTGTTCAGGCCAAAAGATCCTCCGAAAAATCTTATTATGGGACGTATGTGAAGCTGGCCCGAAAACCATCCCGAAAAACGCCTTTTCAATTTAGGTGTGTTTCTCCACTAAATTCATTAGAAGACTCTTCAGCCCGAAAAATTAAAAAATATACGAAGAAAATCAAATTCCATTCCGAAAAACTAAAAACAGTCTCACGTACACAAAACAAAATTTAAGTTGAAAATCTATTACAAGAAGAGATTTACCACACTTAAAATTTTCAACCTATTTTATTTGAAGGATCAGATAAAATAGGTTGAACATTTTTCAACGACCTTAATGTTTCGGTTCACAGAGGTTGGCAGATATAGCGGTATATGACTAATTATTGCACTAACCATCATCATTAAGCACACAACTGCTCATTACGTTACAGCAGGGATGAGAGGCCTCCCCAGCTGATTTAATATTCGCATCTCATAGTTATCGGAATTATACTCATATATCACCAAAAATTTCTCCGTTCACAGAGTTTGGCAGATATAACGGTATGTTCCTAATTAATGCACTGACCATCAGCATTAAGCACACTAATGCTCAATACGTTACAGCGGGATTGAAGGGTCTCCCCAGCTGATTTAATATTCGCTTCTCAAAATTGGAATTATGCTCATATATTGTAACGACCGCCATCAACAAATAAAAAAAAATTAAAGTGTCCAAAGTGTTCAAAGTGTTTCAATTAAAGTGTTCACTCATCCCCGCTGAAACGTATTGAGCATTTGTGTGCTTAATGCTGATGGCCAGTGCAATAATTAGTCATATACCGCAACATCTGCCAACCTCTGTGAACCGAAACATTAAGGTCGTTGAAAAGTGTTCAACCTATTTTATCTGATCCTTCAAATAAAATAGGTTGAAAATTTTAAGTGTGGTAAATCTCTTCTTGTAATAGATTTTCAACTTAAATTTTGTTTTATGTACGTGAGACTGTTTTTATTTTTTTCGGGATGGAATTTGATTTTCTTCGTATATTTTTAAATTTTTCGGGCTGAAGAGTCTTTTAATGAATTTAATGGAGAAACACACCTACATTGAAAAGGTGTTTTCGGGATGGTTTTCGGGCCAGCTTCACATACGTTATTATGGGAGAGTTTATTTTTGGGATTATTAGATTTTATGGACCACGACTAACCTCTACAAAATGTATATGTCTTTGATTGATTGATTGATTGATTGATTGGACTGTAGAACCAAGTACTTGACAGGTAGTCCCGGATAACGCCGGGCCTATTCCTACAGCCTGTTTACACATAACAATAGGAGGGATAGGAAAGGTAATTTTTTTTTTTTTTTTTTTTTTTTGGGACGGAACGACCCGGTTTCAGACACCAAGCGATCGTACGGCACAACACAATTCTAATCTACTTCTAACTACTAGAGGGAGGATAAAGGCTTAATAGGTTTGATGGATAACGATGGTATTGGTCTTCAACAATTGCTTCGTTAAATCAGCAAGCTGAGGGAATATTTTTATTATTTCACGTACATCTGGAAATTTCCTGAAATTTAATTCTAAATTAATGCTTTCCGGCTTCCTAAACAAGTTGATTGATTGAATCAGCCCGGTTACAGACACCTAGATAAAGTCGATAGTTAGTAACACATTAACAATAGGCAATTCTAATCTACACAATCTACAATTGGATGCTTCATTTGCCAAAACGATTAACTCCGTAAAACAAAAAGTTGATAAAAACTGAGAAAATACAAAAATGGTTTTAAAATTCGTTAGAAATTGCAACTTTAGTTACTTTTAGTTTTGTCATTTAATGGTGTTAACACTTATTATTACTGTAATTTATTTTCAATGTATAGAGCCAATCAAGTACGTTGATATTAAAATTTACAAATATTCAAAAAATGGAGTTAATCGGTTTGGCTTGTGAACCATCCAATTAATATTTCAAAGGAATATTATTTCACCTACATCGGTAGATTTCCTGAAATTTAATTCTAAATTAATATTTTCCGGCTTCCTAAATAATATAAACATTTATTAATTTAATCCTAATGCAATTCCACAACTTAAAGTAGAATTTCCTGAAACCATAATTGTTTAAATTATATTAAAAATTACTCTAAAATCCATAAGTATTTAATAAAAAATATGTGAGGCATCCCTAATGCAATGTTACATATTCGATTAATTACCAAGTAATTTATACTGCACAGGACATATTATGCCGAGCATGGCAATGGAGCTTCATCGTTCCTCAACCAATTTCTGTCAAATATGGTACGTAGAATTGGATTGGCACTATAACATGATGCTCAATGGAACTAGGCCATTTCTCAACAAATGATGGTCAAATTCAATGTACAAAGCTGAATTTGACTAAATTTTGGGATTCGGATATAACGAATTAAACCAGGCCACCTCCTAACCTACAACTTTAACCTTCATTTTGCAGTGCTGGGCTAGGATTCTAATAAGAAAGGTCAGCTTAAATTGGGATTTTAACTTGTCTTTTTGATGAAGTTCTACAATTCGACCATTCTGAATGGACCTTGGGAATCATATTAAAAAATATATATATTGTCAAATCAGGTATTCAGAATTGGGTGGGGATTTAAAAATGGTATTTAGCGAAGTTTTGGAATTCGACCGTCCTAGGCAATTTATTAATCAATCATGTTCGAATCTGGTATGTTGAGCTAAATTGCGACTCCAACATAAATCCCGGATGAAGTTCTGGATCTTTCCACAAAACAAATCCGAAAGCAATCGGCCAATTAACTATCCAGTTCGTTTATTCACCATAGCTGAAACAAACTTCGCTTAACCCGCTAAGAGATGAACCAGTCAAATCCAGCTTCCAAAAACCAAAATTTGCTAGAATTCCAATCCAGCCCAATTCATACCCAAAAATTAATTTATGCATCTTCTGCAGTATACTGTCTAGAAACAGATTACTGAGACAATTTCGCACATCTCAGTCATTCAACAACGATCAAGGTTTACGTGAGGTGATGGCACGAACGGAAAATAAAACCACGCGGAATGCTTCTTACATAATTGGTGCATCAGCAAGTCATTGAATAGGATTTAGAACTCATCAATACTTGTTTCTGACGTTCCCATGCAATTGTGAAATGTTTCGAGTCAGATAAATTCTTTCATAGAAAAGAGTGCCAGCAGTAAGCAATCTAAAAAAATAACCAACATTAATAGCCCGAGGCACATCAAAGATTTACTTGTCGTTACAACGAAAATAAAAATTAAAAACCATTTTGCCTTTGCCATGCCGTAACACATATCGCTCATGACATGAAAAAGAGACACAACTCAAAAATTAAAGTTTTGCAGGAGAGCAAAAACAAAAAATGCTAATTACGTTATTAGATTCCAAAATCATAAAACGAAGAATGGCACTTTGTGCTCTATCATTTTCGATGAAGGAAAAATAAAACTGTTTTTATTGAGGGATATGGATACTAATATTGCGCATCCTTCTAGTGAATTAACGGAAAAAGTTCATTTTTTTGAGTTGTGTCACCCGCGCATTATTAATAATTATAGAGTAAAATAATTTAATTAAATAAATTATAAACCAGTTAAATAGACTGTAAAAAATAAATAAATAATAATAACACCTATCAATGTATGTACATATTATTATTACAATACATATGTACATGCATTTAAATTACATTGGGGAAATCACACGAGGACACATTTGAGTTGAGACCGGTTTCTAACCTCAAAAAAAAAACCATTCACGCGCACACACGTCACATCTCATCGATAAATTTCTATGTATGTGTAAAAAAAATGTCGGAAAAAATCACTTTAAAAAGTCTTCGCATAGTTCACCCAATATAACATCGTGTACCTCCACACCGCGGCAACCCCTGCCCGTCTCGATCACCCCACCCATAAAACTTATAGTATAGGTAAAGTACAAAGAAACGAAGAAGCTACCGGATTCAAGCAACCGCAATATGGATATGCACATCGAAAATATTTTACACAATAACATAAATGATAAATGGATTTTACACATATATAATAATATATTAAACTAATTATTAAAAAAATTATAAATAAAAAAAGTCAATTATATATACATATACACATTATCCACATCCCCTTTCCTGCCTGCCATCACAATTGTGTGGGTAAGGCAAAAGAATCATGTCAAAAACTTATTTTTGGAATGAATTCTGGACCAACACACACACTTGTGCATTCCACTGAAATCGTTCGAAAAATAACACTAAAACCATAATAGTAAAATAATTAATATGTTATCAAAAACAAACAATTAGTATGTTATATAATTTATATATGTATTATCAAATTATAATGTTTTTTCAAAAATAATTCCGATTTAACTAAGATCCGTTAAAATCCGAAAGACAATACAACCTGTAATTTTTTACACACACATTTGTGTAGGCTCGACTCAAATTAAAACAAAACAAAAAAAAATTTATTTGGCAAGAAAAGGGATATATCAGAATCCACTTCAATATAAGTCCTGCTTACTCTTCTCATTGACAGATACCTATTTAAAAAAAACTAACAAAGAGTGTGTTGGTTACACCAATGCCTTCTAAACCACCGGCCGCTTACACCAAATGATGACGACACGCTAAGTCGACGTTGTTGTTGCTTTCTCTAGTTGCTTTGTTAGTGTAAATATCCTAAAATTATTATTGCGCAGTCTCGGTATAGACTTAAATTGACGTCATGTGCGAAAAATGAGAGTAGTATAAGGCCAGTAGTATAGAAGGCATTGGTTACACCAACAATGCAACGTAAATTTGAGTTTTTTTTTTGTTCATTTTTTTTTTGTTTCTGCATCAACACACTTATACTTAGTTATTTAAAAAAAAAAAATTACTATGGAAAAAAAATTTCCAATACATCTTTACTTAGTTATTATTTATTTCATATGTGTGGAGTTATATTGCACGACTTATATCCAAGAAGATTCTGGATATATATATATATATACACATATATATACATACATATATATACACATATATATACACATATGTATTCATATATATATATATATATATATATATATATATATATATATATATATATATATATATATATATATATATATATATATATATATATATATATATATATATATATATATATAAATATATATATATATACATATATATACATATATACACACATATATACACACACACATATATATATATATATTTTACATACATACGTAATACACACACTCACTTATATGTATATACCATATTATCACATACAAATTTGCTCATTCATTTCAAAACAAAAAATATTCGGAAATACAATTCCCATAGTAACAAAAACACACACGCGCGAATACGCCTCGTAATTTCAATGATCCTTTTTATTTTTGATCATCACGATAAAACACACCGCATTCTTTTTATACATACAACAGTATGTACAAAAAAAATCTATGTACATAAAAACAAGAATATTTTCTCTTTTACATTTTAAATATGTATTCTTCTTGTATATACTAACGCAAAGGACACAACTCCCACTCACACACACGCAAACCGTACCATATCACTACTACGACGATATATTATAAATGCGTTTTTCTTATTACAACAATTAATAAAACACATTTAAATAAATAAAACTAAAATTTAAAATTTAAATTAAAAATTCAATAAAACATGAAAAAAAAAATAATAAAAACACTTCCCTTAAAAATCCTTTGGAATCGCACAGCAAACACTACGTACACAAAAATGAGTGTAATACACCCACTTTGCCGCGCACCACACAATCTTTTTTATCTTTTTATCAATATTAATGTCACTAAAAATAAAATTAAACAAATTTTTATTATAATTTATATTATATAACTACATAACTATAACCGCAATGACTTTAAAATAAAAAATTAAATCACTTAAATCACTTTAAAAGAAATTTTAACTTCCACTACACAGAGAAAGACAAAAACGCGTCTTTCTTGTACGACGATCAAATCGAACTCCCTCTACAAAATGTATATGTCTTTGTATAAATAATACTCTGTAATTTGTGCATTCTGGGCTCAACTCCTGTTGTTGAAACAAACTAATACACGGTTATTCGGCTTTCATCCTTACCCGTTTGAGTCCCAAGCAGCGTGATCGCGCTGCTGAGATTTTATTTCGAGAAAACCCCATACATTTCGAACATTGTCGACAACTGACAGTGTGTTACCGTTTGTCGAAGTCGCAGCGCTCAGATTTACTGAAGCAAGTATATCACACAACTCCTTTTAATGTAAATAGTACATTTTCACATCATATAGTACATTTTACAATAGGTTTGTCTCAATAGATTTTCTTTTTGTACTCATTTAGAGAAAGCGCGGTTGCGTTGTTTGGGATTCTTCGACAGTGTCTTTTCAGTATGATATCAAAGGGCCGAATGTCGAAGGGCCGAATGTCGAAGGGCCGGATGTCGAAGGGCCGAATTTCAAAGGGCCGAATGTTTCGAAGGGCTGAATGTCGAAGGGCCGAATGTGTCGAAGGGCTGAATGTGTCGACGGACCGAATGTCGAAGGGTCCAATGTCGAAGGGCCGAATGTGTTGAAGGGCCGAATGTGTCGAAGGGCCGAATTTTTATTTTTTTTTTGTTTTTAGAAATATATTTTTTTTATTTTTTTATTTAATTTAAATATCTTTTTATTTTTTGTATATATCAATTTTTCAACCAAGATAAAAAAAAAGTTGGCACTATTTAAGTCCAAACCACACAAATGTGTGGGTACAAAATCAAAGTATGTAATGGCGTTTTTCATTTAAATTTTGGCTAATGTGTAGATGACGTATACATCGCGGAAATTGGGTAAGATGAAAATTTTTTAAAAAAATTTCTTTGTAGGATTGTGCTATCGTTTTTAGGAAGTGCAAGCCAAAAATTTCGAGAAAATGATCACATTTTCCGGCAAAATTTTGACTTTTTCATTTTTTTTGGTGACAAATTATTTTATTCAACATAGTACAAATTTGTAATTTTTTTTTAAATTTTGATATAAGCATTGTAACAGTTTTTCGACAGTACAAGTAATTTTTCCGGGAAAATTTTGCAATTTTTCTAGGAAAATTTTATTATTTTTTTTACTTAATTTAAAATTATAAATAAAATTTGCCACTTGAAGAATTGTATAAATTCTGGAAAAGCGGGGGTTTGAGGCAGCCCCCATCCTCTAAGGTGTACAACGGATTAAAATTACATTAAAGAAAAAATTTATATTTACTAAAGTTGATTTTTTTAACATTTGTGGCACTATCAGAAGAAGCGATAAGAACGATAAATCTCTTTGATCTGTGTCTGCAAGGTTGACAAAGTAATTATTATTAATAAAAACAAATAAAACTAAAAAAATATTGAAAAAATAAAAAAAGGGAAAACATTTCCGGAAAATCAAAAAGTTCTATTAAAATAACGCAAAAATGTAATTTGTTACCCGTTTCATGACAGTGTAGTTCGAATTTTTATCATTAAAATTAAGATTTGATAAATAAAAACGGCAGATTTTTAATTTTTGGATGAAAAAAATCAAAAAAATATTTTTGGAAAAACTGAAAATTTTCCAGGAAAATGTGGTGATTTGTCCGAAATTTTTGGCTTGCACCTCCTAAAAATGATAGGTATACAATCCTATAAAAATTTTTTTTTAAAAAAAAATTTTTTTTTTTCTTACCCGATTTCGGCGATGTATGATGACGTACACTTACGCCAAAAATTTCGCTTGTTTTGAAGTACAACCAACACAGTTGTGTATATAGTTGTAGTGTTTTTTTTCGAACGAAAATAATTTTAAAAGGAATGCACAAATGCGTAAGTTGGGTCAAAACACATACAAAAATAAATGTTTGACATGGTACTTTTACAGTACCCACTCAATTGTGTTAACGGGCAGGAAAAGGGATATACCTATTGGTTGCGCATGACAAAATTTTCCTTCACCAAAATGTATCGCTGACTGGATACGCGATGAAAAATAGTAAAATACATAAATTCATAAGAAATTCATTTATATTTAATAAAAAAAAATTTACAAAATATTCAATAAAACAACAAATTTAAAAAATTATATTTCTAAAAACAAAACAAAAAAAATTCGGCTCTTTGACACATTCGGCCCTTCGACACTCGGCCCTTTGAAATTCGGCCCTTCGACACATTCGGCCCTTCGACATTCGGCCCTTCGACATTCGGCCCTTTGTACTCAATCAGTTTTTTCAATACCCCCTGGAACTCAAACGGTTAAATTGTGGCACGGCATGATTCGTGATATATGTACTTTTAAGTCGAACGTAACAAAATAAATTAAGCCACTTAGTTTCGCAGACGATTTTAAAAATAACTTGATTTACAGAACTGACAGATGAAATATTAACACGTTCACGACCACACGACGCATATGCGCGTCGCGCGGTTTATACAAGGAAATTTTGTTCTAAAAAACAGGTGGCTCGTTTATGCGTCATACTATTAGTAACGGCACAAAGCTCACAAAACATATAAATAAACCATTTATTCTATCATTAGTCTTCAATTAGCTCATTTCGTGTAAATTTATCATCTGATTTGTGGCCACTTCAGGCTAGGGTAGCAGCTCGGTCGTGAACGTGTTAAAGAAATATACAACGAGAGGAAAGCAACAACGAGAACATCTTACGTCTTATCGATCAAGCGCAATTGGTTCTAAGGTAATTATTGAAAGACGGTGAAGGATAGTTCAACGAAACCGACAGCTCACCGATAACGACTGTTCACCGAACACGAAAATTACCGTAAAAATTAATTCACTTAAAATGAAATTTAAAAAAAATGAAAATTCTTAAAATGAAAATGGAAATTAACCGAAAACGACAATTCATCCAAAATTTTATACAAACTGTTTGTTAGGGCTATGAATCTAGGAAACCGACCAAATTGAGTCGAATCAAGTCATTTACCGATTTCATGAAACACGGATTGTAGAATGAAAATAGATGACCTTACGGATGTATTTGTAAAATATTTTTAGAAAACTAAATTTTTTTTGAACCATTTGAGATGAAATTTGGTTTGCATGATAAGATTGGATTACTATACGAGTTCCGATTCATATTTGAATTCCTATTTCATCTATCAAAACAACACGGTTGTCCCGTCAATTGATCGCGGCTTGCGAAAAACAAAAGCCAGTAACGTAATCAGTACCTCGGAAACCACGAAAATGATACATTATAGGCGTATGTATTAGTAGGTACAAAAATGACAATGCCCCATCTCGCCTTGCATAAAACAAAATTTCGCGATTTTGGATCTATAAACGGATGATATATTCCTAATTAGCACTCCCGAAAACCGCGAAAAGGAGAAAACCAAAATCTAAAAAGTTCCCATGGAAGTTGCCACTTACAGAATCCAAAAATCCAAAATTACAGAATCACTCCTCACGACCCGCATAGAACATCGGTGCAGTAGTTTTTGTGTTTATCGATCGAAAATGCTCCTATGGAAGCTGGAACTTCCGGTGGACCATTTTCAGCTATAAACTATTCTCATCACTCATAGAACATATACACTAATTTTTATCAAAATCGGTACAGCAGTTCTTCAGTTTTAATGTTACAAACACACATGTCATTAACAATAATTTAAATACCTAGGCCACAGCAATTGAACTCTTAAATGAACGATCTCTTTCTGACTCAGAGAATCTCGCATTGCAAATTTCTGTCCAAATTGTTTGAGTCAAGAAAATATAACCTAAAAATTTCTCGGAAATTATAACTTAGCAAGTCTACGCAGTAGCAAATCGGTTGGATATGTTGTGGCCAACAAAAATCAATATTCTTACCTTAATTTCAGCAATCAATTTTTAATCTTTAATATGCTAAACTTTTCAACATCATTGCAAAATTTTAAAAAGCTCCCATGGAAACTGCTACTTCCGTTTAGCACCGGATAACTGCTAAATCCTGTTTCATTTTCGGCGAATTGCCGTTTTCGGTGAACTGTCACCTTCACTGAGTTTCGTGTCGTTGTTTATTATTTTCGATGCATGGTTTTCGTTGAAATCACAAAAATAGATGTTAAGTGTATTAAAATTTCCTCTATATGAGCAGAAGCAATACCATGAACCGTTGCCTTAAAGGCTTGGTTTTAATATTTATTTATAAATTGAAATATTCTAAATAAGTTAACATTTAAATATGTAGTTTAGTGCTACAAAGTCTCACAACACAGTAAGAAACAGTTGACCGCCAAATAATAATGAAAATAGCCAAACTATCGAGATAGAGATGGTAGCGGCCCCACCATCATCATCCTCATCAATGTATTCTAGTATAGTACTCAAAGTACTTTGAAATTCTTTTACATGGTTGTCACACCGTTCCACATTTCTTTCGACTTGGCTTAATTCCGTCTCAAAAGTTATTCGAGTTGTTTTGTAGAGGTCAACCACTTCACGGAATTTCTGCAGCCTGGCTTGGGTCTTAGTTGATTCGGCAAGAGCTGCCACTAGCGTTATATAATAGTCTCCTACTCTGAAATTTAATTTAAATTATTAAACAGTTTTTTATAATTCGTTTAGATATGTTACACTTACAATCCTTTTACTATCGTTGGTTTGTTGATCATAACGTCAAAGGTCAGGTCCAATGCTGGTAAATTTGAAATAATTAAATGTATGAATATGTTTGCTCTTTGGGCCGCTGTGAAATTTATTTCTAGTCCATTAATTGTTTTGCCATTTTCTGTTGTTAATATTGCAAATAAATCATCAAGCAATTTCATATCATGCACGCGTGCTAGGGCCACTTCGTAAGCTCTTTCATCAAATTGACTTAGTAATTCGACCATTTTCCAAAATAAATTTTCATCTGCCATCACCATGCCGTAACTTAATATTAAACGTTTTAGGTCATCAGTATCCAGTGATATAATTCCGTCGTTATGATTTATCGCATCTTTAAGTAATTCATTCATATCTTTCAAGCAGATTTCGTAGCCGCTAAAACATGCCATGTCTATAATCTTTTCACGCAGTTTTTCATCGTTGAAAGTTAAATGTGTTAGTTTCATGTTAAGCTGTTCTGGCCGGACTCGATCGTAAGCACCACCAATTCGTTGTGCAACGAATTTGGTAATGTTTCCGTACGGAGCACTACCGTACACTTGAGTAACAACATCAAAAAATTGTGTGGTGAATGTGTTAATCGGGGTGTATGTCTCTTCCCGATGAATATAATTGCAAAGTTCAAATAATAGACTGAATGAATTGCGTTGGTAACGAACTGTTACAAAACCCACGTGCAGGAGTTGGCTTCTAGTTAGTGCAGGTATTATTTTATGATTATTAAACATTTGACGGGCTAATAATCTATAATTTTGTGGATCGTAGTCCATATAATATAATCCAGTTTGCTGCTTGTTGCATACCATCCAGCTATAAACGTCCAGTTGCATACCAAATCTATGATCAACCGCTTCTAGGTATATATTTTCGAGCCATCTAGCCGTCGAGGTACTAGTCCACAAATAACCCGGAGAGCCTTGCCAGAGACATGTGTACGGTATCCACCAATTTGTTTCACGATAATTTTCCCCAGACAAATTACTTATATCGGCTTGTTGTATCCGCATACTAGTATCGGCAGGGGGATAATATGCTCGTGACGCAGTCACTACCGGAAAACGTAATTGTGTGAGCCATGTATTCATAATAACATTCAAATCGTAATTATCTGGTATCTTGCTATTCAAATATGCCTTATTATTAAAAACATCGAAAACTATTTTGGAATTAATGATATGTATGTCAGATGATAAAATAGAGCCCAATCCACTTGTGAAAACGTTGTCATCTACAATATTCATGAGCATGTATAAAATTCCGGCTGCCTTATATTCGATTCCATTGTAAAACATTGATTCAGGAGTTAGTGCGGTAGTATCAGTCGGCTTAATAGCCTTTTCTATAAAACCAAATTCATATAACGCTGACAAAAATTGATTCATTTCATCAAATTCGGGATGTAAAATATCCGCAACCATGTACTCTAATAACACGGATAGTCCTTGGGAAAACCAAATATCATCCCACCATTCTGGTGTCATCATTGCCCCTAAATATGAACTGGCCACTTGGCGAATTGTATGCCGAATTATTTTTTCTTTATGCACTTGTCTCGAATTTGCCTCATTGAAATAAAAATACTGTTGATTATTCAATAAAATCCCGTAGCTTCCACTCTTGTAATACGTGTAGTACTCGTAAACAGGAAAAATATCGAGTTTCGATAGATCTAAGGAAACGCCAAGATATTTTTTGAGCTCAACTAGTGTGTTTATGGTTGTCTGTAACACCAACTCGACATCCGACGCAGTATGATGCGCATCATGGTAAACACAAATTATGAGATCCGTTTCGGCACAACTCGATGCAAAATTAGACACAGCAAACGCAAGTGAATGAATCGATATTTCAGGAGTTGTTTCAAATTTTGTGATTATCATTCCAGTTACGTCGTCAGTGTTGACTTGTAAAACTTTCATATTTGCAATAGCATGATAACCAACCGGATGTTGAATTGATAATGTAAATTTGGCTGTAAATGTTGGTTCATCGTAGCATGGAAATACGTAACTGGCAAATTGTGGCGCAAAATTGGTTGCCATTGCCGTAGTTTCACCATCATCTGAAAAATCAGATTTGAACAGTCCACGGCGAGGTGTTCCGGTATCACTTTGAAATGCACTAATGAAACTAATTTTTATTAAATATTTCCGTTCAGGCCATAAAGTTCGATCTAACCGCAACACTAAAAATTTATTTATGATTTCCTCCTCCACCACTATTGCGATATCTCCAGCTTCATTAAATTCAATCACTTGGATTGAGTTGTATTTGAGTAGAAATGCATTTAAAATTATTTCGTTTGTAATTCTTTTTACACCTATGGTAATTTCAACATCTCCATCAAATACAGCAATTGAATTTACCGGCGTATTCAATCGGATTGTATATTCGATTGGATATGTTTCATCGGATAATCGATTGCCATCGTTTTGACAAAGTACAACCAAAACTAAACTTAACACTATTAGAGCCACACATTTACAGTTTTTTATTTGGCTTGTCATTTTCACACATGTCTTGATTAAAGGCCGTTTGGCAACTGATTGCCATTCATAGTACTAATAATCAATATAGAGACAAATTCCGGTATCGTAATTTTGGTAAATTTTTGTTTGATAAGATAAGTGCACGTATTGAAATAAATTGAAGATAATATTTTTTTTTAAGGTAGTTAATTAATTAATCAATATATTGTGATGATAACCACTAAGTGCAATGCGAAACGAAATCACCTTGATTATAGACGGATGTGAAGTTTTTAACAAAACGACAAAATTAACAAAAAACAAATGTGGTAAATTAACAAAAAGAAACAGTCGGTAAAAGCAATGTTAACAATAGAAACCTGACAACAGACGAATTTCATTTAACTGAAAACTATTGATATAGTATAATAAACTTAATTTTTATTGAAAAAAAAAATTAAAATTACAATTTTAAAATATATTCATAAGTAAGACAAAACATTTTATGTAATTTAATAATGTTAATAAATTTAAGTATGTATTAAAGATTCAGTTATTTGTATATTGCAGCATCAATGCAAAGAATTGCACATACGTATATATGTTAAAATGATGGCATAAGAGGTGCTCTTTGAAATAAAATTGGCCCCATCAAAAAACTACAAGATTTTCCCATTTGTTAATGCATTGGAAAATCGAATCGCATACAACATTTTGTCGATTTTTGGGTTTCAGTGTATAAATTATTGGCCAGATCACAGAGACGCTACCGAGTAGTGGCTAGTATCAAATGATGGCATAAGAGGTGCTCTTTGAAATAAAATTGGTCTCATCAAAAAACTACGAGATTTTCCCATTTGTTAATGCGTTGGAAAATCGAATCGCATACAACATTTTGTCGACTTTTGGGTTTCAGTGTATAAATTATTGGCCAGATCACAGAGACGATACCGAGTAGTGGCTAGTATCAAATGATGGCATAAGAGATGCTCTTTGAAATAAAATTGGTCTCATCAAAAAACTACGAGATTTTCCCATTTGTTAATGCGTTGGAAAATCGAATCGTATACAACATTTTGTCGACTTTTGGGTTTCAGTGTATAAATTCTTGGCCAGATCACAGAGACGCTACCGAGTAGTGGCTAGTATCAAATGATGGCATAAGAGGTGCTCTTTGAAATAAAATTGGTCTCATCAAAAAACTACGAGATTTTCCCATTTGTTAATGCGTTGGAAAATCGAATCGCATACAACATTTTGCCGACTTTTGGGTTTCAGTGTATAAATTATTGGCCAGATCACAGAGACGCTACCCAGTAGTGGCTAGTATCAAATGATGGCATAAGAGGTGCTCTTTGAAATAAAATTGGCCCCATCAAAAAACTACGAGATTTTCCCATTTGTTAATGCGTTGGAAACTCGAATCGCATACAACATTTTGTCGATTTTTGGGTTTCAGTGTATAAATTATTGGCCAGATCACAGAGACGATACCGAGTAGTGGCTAGTATCAAATGATGGCATAAGAGGTGCTCTTTGAAATAAAATTGGTCTCATCAAAAACCTACGAGATTTTCCCATTTGTTAATGCGTTGGAAAATCGAATCGCATACAACATTTTGCCGATTTTTGGGTTTCAGTGTATAAATTATTGGCCAGATCACAGAGACGCTACCCAGTAGTGGCTAGTATCAAATGATGGCATAAGAGGTGCTTTTTGATATAAAATTGGCCCCATCAAAAAATTACGAGATTTTCCCATTTGTTAATGCGTTGGAAACTCGAATCGCATACAACATTTTCTCGATTTTTGGGTTTCAGTGTATAAATTATTGGCCAGATCACAGAGACGATACCGAGTAGTGGCTAGTATCAAATGATGGCATAAGAGGTGCTCTTTGAAATAAAATTGGTCTCATCAAAAAACTACGAGATTTTCCCATTTGTAAATGCGTTGGAAAATCGAACCGTATACAACATTTTGTCGACTTTTGGGTTTCAGTGTATAAATTCTTGGCCAGATCACAGAGACGCTACCGAGTAGTGGCTAGTATCAAATGATGGCATAAGAGGTGCTCTTTGAAATAAAATTGGTCTCATCAAAAAACTACGAGATTTTCCCATTTGTTAATGCATTGGAAAATCGAATCGCATACAACATTTTGTCGATTTTTGGGTTTCAGTGTATAAATTATTGGCCAGATCACAGAGACACTACCGAGTAGAGTGGCTAGTATCAAATGATGGCATAAGAGGTGCTCTTTGAAATAAAATTGGTCTCATCAAAAAACTACGAGATTTTCCCATTTGTTAATGCGTTGGAAAATCGAATCGTATACAACATTTTGTCGACTTTTGGGTTTCAGTGTATAAATTCTTGGCCAGATCACAGAGACGCTACCGAGTAGTGGCTAGTATCAAATGATGGCATTAGAGGTGCTCTTTGAAATAAAATTGGTCGCATCAAAAAACTACGAGATTTTCCCATTTGTAAATGCGTTGGAAAATCGAACCGTATACAACATTTTGTCGACTTTTGGGTTTCAGTGTATAAATTCTTGGCCAGATCACAGAGACGCTACCGAGTAGTGGCTAGTATCAAATGATGGCATACGAGGTGCTCTTTGAAATAAAATTGGTCTCATCAAAAAACTACGAGATTTTCCCATTTGTTAATGCGTTGGAAAATCGAATCGTATACAACATTTTGTCGACTTTTGGGTTTCAGTGTATAAATTCTTGGCCAGATCACAGAGACGCTACCGAGTAGTGGCTAGTATCAAATGATGGCATTAGAGGTGCTCTTTGAAATAAAATTGGCCTCATCAAAAAACTACGAGATTTTCCCATTTGTTAATGCGTTGGAAAATCGAATCGCATACAACATTTTGTCGACTTTTGGGTTTCAGTGTATTAATTATTGGCCAGATCACAGAGACGCTACCGAGTAGTGGCTAGTATCAAATGATGGCATAAGAGGTGCTCTTCGAAATAAAATTGGTTTTAATGAAAATTTCTGGAAGGTTTTCGAGTGATGGATTCTGATTTCGAGAAAAATCGTGGAAGGGGTTTTCTGGTGAGCCCCGGGTTTATTATTAATTTTTTGCTCAACTCAAACGATTTTAATGAAAATTTCTGGAAGGAGGCTTTCGATTATTAGGAACCAATGGCGTGGGATCCTAATTTCGAGAAAAACGTGCAAGGGTTTTTCTGGTGAGCCCCGGGCTTATTTTTAATATTTTTGTTCAACTCAAACGATTTTAATGAAAAATTCTGGAAGGTTTTCGATTATTATGAACCGATGGCGATGGATCCTGATTTCGAGAAAAACGTGCAAGGGGTTTCTGGTGATCCCCACAAAATATTGTGTGCGATTCGATTTTCCAACGCATTAACAAATGGGAAAATCTTGTAGTTTTTTGATGGGGCCAATTTTATTTCAAAGAGCACCTCTTATGCCATCATTTTAACATATATACGTATGTGCAATTCTTTGCATTGATGCTGCAATATACATATAACTGAATCTTTAATACATACTTAAATTTATTAACATTATTAAATTACATAAAATGTTTTGTCTTACTTATGAATATATTTTAAAATTGTAATTTTAATTTTTTTTTTCAATAAAAATTAAGTTTATTATACTATATCAATAGTTTTCAGTTAAATGAAATTCGTCTGTTGTCAGGTTTCTATTGTTAACATTGCTTTTACCGACTGTTTCTTTTTGTTAATTTACCACATTTGTTTTTTGTTAATTTTGTCGTTTTGTTAAAAACTTCACATCCGTGATTATAGAGTGGTTAAGGTGTACAAAATTCATTGGAACAATCAGTTCACCGAAAAACAAAAAACCGAAAGACAATTCAACGAAAAATGAATCATATGAAAAGCAATTAATCGAAAACGACAATTCACCAAAAACAACCATTCACTTCAACTATCAGTTTACCGAAAACCACAATTCATCGAAAACGAGAATTGACCGGGAACAAGAATCACCGAAACTTTTAGTTTAACAAAAACGACAACATGCAGACAGTAATTCACCGAAAATATGTCAAACTAGTGGTTAATCAGTGATTATATTTTTATTCGATAGAGTATATTGGAACGCTAGCGATGAATCCTAATTTCGGAAAAAGTGATTTACACTGGTGAATCAAAGGCTTTTAGATTTGGTTATTAGCATCTTTTTTTGGTTATTACCTAGCAATAGGTGATTCTTATGGAATTCCAAAATTTGTTTCGGATACGACTCTGATCCTGGAAAATGCTGCATAATGGAGGGAAATTCTACAACCAAAATAGTTGCCACCAACTTCTCGAACATGAAGACAGCGGACGTAAATAAAGCCACCGAACCCAACGTAATCCCAGTTTGATTAGTGAAAGAATTTGTCAGCGACTTGGCTCCAATATTAACTAAAATGTTCTTCTTTCCTATAAGGAAATAAATACCCGAACGCCTGGAAGGGAGCGATGGTACGACCGGTACTGAAACGTCTAGTGAGTATCTTGAAATTAATAAAATAATTTCAGATAAACAGTATGGCTTTCGTGACAACCGCTGTTCCGCCTCCGACCTTTGGCAAACTTGTAGCATATGGCCTGGATTCGATGACAATTGGCTTTCTCAAAGACCGAGAGATCAATTTTGTGTTAAACGGGAGATCACTATACCGACACACGCTCTAAATTTGGTGCGTGTGTCGTTAATGATCTCCCGATGTTTATCACATTGTTTTTCTGATACATCAATGCTTTGCTGCATAGCACCGTTAACCCTATCCAAAGCTTTGCTGATGACCCTACAATGCATTTTTCTATATTGCAATCGAGGTTGTGCCTATTCCTTCAGAATTAAACGGCAAACGGCTAAGAGTTGTCACTTCGCTTATATCCGATTTCAGTATAATATTCGAGTGGGGAGGAAGAAATCAGGCCAAGTTTAAATAAAAAATGTACAAATATGCACATTTTCGCGTAAAAGAAGTCACATCGAATACTCTTTTGTGGTAAAAGGCCGCATGTACTCGTAGGTTGGGACGCAATTCGTCTGCTTGGTATTCAAATTAGTAACAATTTAAAATAGAGTGACCACATTATTGCATTGGCCAAGTTAGGTTCACGAAAACTTGGGCTCCTTAATAGATGCAGAAGGTTCTTTAAATCGCATCAGGTTCACCAAAAAATTAAAATTTTCATTAGACTTTGCATAGAGTATTGTTGACAAGTTTGGGATGAATCATATGGTATTGTCCCTAGGCTTACAAAAGATCTCAAGAGGCTACAAGCTACAACACCGCAGTACTGTAGCAGAACTCTGTGTGTTCTATAGATTAATGCATGATAAATGTTCTGCAGAACTAAAGGAGAAACTACCACAATCCATTATTCCAGGAAGAGTAACAAGAGGAACGGTCAATACACATAGGTTTACAGTGAAGCTGATGAAACCTCGAGCTTATAGGAAGCCTAGCGCGAATTTATTTATAGAACATTCAAGAAGTGGAATTCGCTAAATGGTATTGAATTTCCGTTGCATTATAAAATGCACAAATTTAAGGTTGCTATCATCCTTTGATGAAAAGTAAAGTAATCCTTCAAGTAAAGAAGGATCACGTGTTGGGCGCAGCAGCTCTGCAGTTACAAGAAGCTAGAGGCGTGTTTTAATATTTGAGCACTATCCGGCGCCGAATAGAAAATTTCTACTGAAATTGCAGCTATTATTCACTTGTGTCGCTACTAATCAGCGCAAGCAGATATGATTTCGGTTCTACCGTCCATTTGCGAATTGAGATATTACTTGTTAGTCAGAATATAATCTATGATGATTTGATTGCGTGTTGCACTATCCGGTGATTATGAAGTGTATTTGTGTTCATCATTAGCTTAACATCACCCTAAGAGCACCGACTAGGTTCATTTTACACTGCAAAATCCTTAATTTCATCAATTTTTGGTTCGATTTGGACCTAGTATTGAATGATAATAATTTGCTACACCGAGTCTTAGATCGCTGAGTGGATCTTGAAATTGTCTTGCTGTCCATTTTTCACTGAATTTCAGTATTTGTAGGCTATTGCTGCTCATTTCGTTGAAAACATGTACAAGTTTGAGCAAATGTACGACAATCCTGGTACGAAAGACAGAAGCTGAAAATATGTTGTGAGCAGTCGATTTCCGAGGCAGATTTTTGATTCATAAATGTTAGGATACGTATAGACAACCTCCGAGGAAGAAAAATTAAATAAATAATGAAACCATTTGTCTCGATATATCGACAGCTTCCCAACTTTTTCTTTCCATTAATGCTGGATAGCGGATAAATTTGAATTTTTGACTTAGAGATGGAAAACTTGTAAGAATCGCAACACTAATCTCATCTGTTCGAAAAATATTATTATTTCCATCTTTAGGATTTTACCAATTTCCGCAATTGGATATTAAATTTTTTTTGAGATTGAGCTGGAACACTATAGATAAATGTTGTAGGTAATCCGACCACTATTATGGAATAGTTATTGTGATGTAAGTGGTAAGAATCGACAAAACTCTGAATGGTTTTGTTACTTTTACAGAATTCAGAAAATTTTTAGAAAATTCTATGTATTCTGATGTATTTTACAAATGACTACGAAAACTTCTGGAGATGTCCTTGCGTACTGGGCTACGCCATCGTGAAATACAAGTCATATTAGCTATACACTAGCTTTGCGACAGAAAAAGGTTTACCTCACAAAAATATCCCGTCACGTTGACGGACCTTAACAAGTTATTCTAAAAATGACTATCACAAATTGGTAAATTTATTGATTGGTCTTATACTGTTTTGTTCGATAATTCAAAGACATTCTACACGAAAAAAACGATTTGAAGTCTAATGACAGATAAGTGTAGAAATGACTGTAGGCGGTTATAAAGTCCAAGTTTTAGACATCATACCGCAGCAGATCAGCATATTTTTGAAGATTTTTCAATAATTTATATGGGCCTGTAGAAAAAGGAAAGGTGTAGGTGATTATGACGACCAATCGGAAGAAGTAAGTAAGGACGTCTGACTAGTCCATCATCACAGAGTACAACCCTTAGCCAATATGTCGAACCAATCGGTTGTTCAAAATAACCTACATTTTTTGTGTATCATATTCGAAAACTGAATGTTTGACGAGTCAAAAACATATACCAATTAGTTCGGCATAAGTATTCTTGTTCACGATGGTTAGTCAGATTTGCTTACTCATTATAAAAACTACCAATACTTTTTCAGAGGTAGTTTTTTTTATAGGACAGATTTGAATTATCGGGAAATCAGGTCAGCCGTGCAAACACAGTTTCTGTGGTGTACCGAATTAAAAAAGTCTGAATTAAAAAAGTTCTTTAAAAATGAATTAAAAAAGTTGATTTTTGTATGAACATCTGCGACTTATTTTAATTCATATTTTTAACATAAAATTATGAATTAAAAAAAGCGATTTAGAAAAATGAGAAAACTCAAAAATGAATTAACAAAGGCTTACACTATTTCATTTTTAAAACACCTACGTTAATTCATTTTCAAAATGAATTAAAAAAGGCACATTTTATTTCATTTTATAAATTAAAAAATCTTAATTCGACTTTTAACAAATATTCAGATATGTGGGCTACATGAATTAAAAAAGTTTGAATTAAAAAAGTTTTTTTTTCTGAATTAAAATAAGTGTTTTTAATTCATTTTAAAAATGAATTAAAATCAGAGTTGAAAAAGAAATAAAAAAGTTCGATAAAATGAATTTTAAAAGGCATTTCTTGATTCAGTTTTGAAATGAATTAATATAATGTTTATAAAATGAAATAATATAAGCCTCTTTATAAAATGAGAAAAATGTTATTTTCATTAATGAAAATTTTTTGGAATTTGAATTTGAATTTGGCACGTAAAAATTTGGCAATGTAAAATAAGGCGTAATTTTACTTTACGTATACATCGGAAAAATCAGGTAAGGAATATAAATTTTGGAAATTTTTAAATGCAGGATTGTTTACTAATTTTTGATTTTCCGGAAAAAATTTTACTTTTTTTATTTTTTCAATACTATTTTATATTTTTATTAATAATAATTGCTTCGTCAACCTTGCAGACACAGATCAAAGAGTTTCTCTCGCTCTTATCGCTTCTTCTGATAGTGCAACAAATGTTAAAAGAATCAACTTTCGTATATATAAATTTGTTTTTAATGTAATGTTAATTCGTTTATACCTCAGAGGATGGGGCTGGCCCCCAAACCCCCGCTTTTCCACAATTTATTTGCACAATTCTTTAAGTGTCAAACTAAATAAAAAAAAAAAATTGAAAAAATTTCAAAATTCTCCTTTAAAAACTGAAAAATTTTCCCGGAAAAATTATTTGTACTGTTGAAAAACTGTTAAGATACAATTATAAGATCCACATTTTTATAAAGATTACACATTTCTTCGTATTTTGAATAGAATAATACACAATTTTTTTTAAGTGAAAATTTTCCGGAAAAATTTAGCTTCCCCCTCCTAAAAACTGTTGATGAACAATCCTGCATTTAATAATTTTAAAAATGTATATTCCTTACCTGATTTTCCCGATGTATACGTAAAGTAAACTTTAGCCCAAAATAATGCACATTTCTGAATATTTGTTAAAAGTCAAATTAAGATTTTTTAATTTATAAAATAAAATAAAATGTGCCTTTTTTAATTCATTTTGAAAATGAATTAACGTAGGTGTTTTAAAAATGAAATAGTGTAAGCCTTTGTTAATTCATTTTTGAGTTTTCTCATTTTTCTAAATCGCTTCTTTTAATTCATAATTTTAAGTTAAAAATATGAATTAAAATAAGTAGCAGATGTTCATACAAAAATCAGCTTTTTTAATTCATTTTTAAAGAACTTTTTTAATTCAGACTTTTTTAATTCGGTACCCCAGCCAGATATGTGCATTATTTTGGGCTAAAGTTTAATTCAGTAAGAAGTATACATTTTTAAAATTTTTAAATGCAGGATTGTTTATCAACAGTTTTTAGGAGGGGGAAGCTAAATCTTTCCGGAAAATTGTCCCATTTTCCGGGAAAATGTTCTCTTAAAAAAAAAAATGCGTATTATTCTTTACAAAATACGTACAAATGTGTAATCTTTATAAAAATTTGGATATTAGGATTGTATCTTAATAGTTTTTCAACAGTACAAATAATTTTTCCGGGAAAATATTTCAATTTTTAAAAGAGAATTTTAAAATTTTTTCAATTTTTTTTGCTTAGTTTGACATTTAAAGAATTGTACAAATTGTGGAAAAGCGGGGGTTTGGGCAGCCCCCATCCTCTAAGGTATAAACGAATTAAAATTACATTAAAAAAAAATTTATATGAAAGTTGATTCTTTTAACATTTGTGGCACTATCAGAAGAAGCGATAAGAGCGATAGAAACTCTTTGATCTGTGTCTGCAAGGTTGACGAAGCAATTCAAATTTAAATTCCAAAAAATTTTCATTAATGAAAATAACATTTTTTTCATTTTTTAAAGAGGCTTATATTATTTCATTTTATAAACACTTATATTAATTCATTTTAAAGCTGAATTAAGAAATGCCTTTTTAAATTCATTTTATCAAACTTTTTTATTTCTTTTTCAACTCTGATTTTAATTCATTTTTAAAATGAATTAAAAACACTTATTTTAATTCAAAAAAAAAAACTTTTTTAATTCAAACTTTTTTAATTCATGTAGCCAGTTTCTGTTTTGCCAAACTTCTCTAGAATTTGTACTTTATTAGTATTTTCAAAAGTTTCCTTATTATTGTTATTTGTCGTTTTTGTTTCGTCACATGCTCGCCACTTTTTACCGAATTGTGCTAAAGCCCAGCAAACAAACGCTGATAGCAGAATGAAATAAATGGAAACGTTTGCACACTTCGAAGCGAGAAAACAAATAAATTTACTTCGGTTTTTGTTCTATGCACTGCATTTTTACCCCCACCTAATCTCTTGTTTATCAATTTCATTTCAAAAATTATTATTTCATTTTTATCAGTCTCCAGATTGCAGCTGAAGGTAATAGATCTGCGTTGATTTGAAACATATTCAATGCATACGTATGACGATGTTTGTAAATGTTTTTCAGATGGAAATGGAAATACATGAATAACATATAAAGTAAGTATACAAAACTAAAAAAATGTGTAGTTGTATCTGAATGACAATATACATTTTGTATGTGCCAAAATCAAACACAAACAATAATATATGATTGTGTTTGGTTTTGATACAAATACAGAAAAAAACAGTTTTTTCTGGTAAACCAACAGTTAACAGTTACATATTATACTCAAATCGAAATGAAAGAGAGATAAATTAATTTTTAGGGGAAACAAAGCCGAGTTTTCGGTCGACAACAATACGAATAGTATGGAATTAGGTGCATCAATTTGAAGTAAAAATTGAGCGCTCTAATTATATGCTGTTTATGCGTTCTTTGTGCGCTGATTTGTACTACTGCGAGGTTTGTTTTACACTTTTTGACTGTTGACCGATCTTTTGTCATCTATCCATCTATTTTTCATAATATTTTAGGCTACCAGCGATCAGAACAAATCTAAGTGTTGATTCAATAAAGTTGCGCATGAGCTTGACTGAAAGATGGTAACGCATATAAACGTACGAATTAGAAAGGAGGTAAGAAGGTGACCAGGACCACTCAGCTGACTGAAACATTTTTCATACATTAGTGAAATTTGTCCTGAATCTGTCCTAAAAAGCAACAATAACAAAATATGTGTATAGATATGTTTGTAGAATGTCTCGGCATAACGTTTTTTGTTAAATGCATACATAATGAATTTAAGGACGGGCAATTTTGTATCGATCTTCTATAAACCACATGTACGGTTTTCCTAATTTTTCCAATTTGTGATTGTATAGAGATACTTTTAGGTCCTATATAATACAAAACCACGTTTATTCTAACCAAATTGGGAATTCAGTACCTGTGATTTATAGAAGATCAATGCAAATTTGGCTATCCAAAACACCCTGAATTCCCAATTTTGCAAAAATAAACTTGTTTTTCTATTATATAGGACCTATCAGTATCTCTATAAACGCCAATTAAAGACGCGGATTATAGTATGTTCCCTTGGAATTTACGAAACTGTACATGTGATTTATGGAAAATACAAAATTTGATCAAAATATTTGAGGTCTTCTATAAAAAGAGACCTTGTAGCGTATACGTCACTTAGCTTGCTGATTTATAGGAGTTTCACGGAAAAGTTCAGAAAATTGTTCATTATAATTATAGCACACCAAGTCATATTTTGTTGACCTGTGGTCCTATTCTGGTTTTCCCAAGGAATTGGGAAAATATTTTGCTGTAATTACACTTATTGCGACCTTAATTTATTTTTAAATATATATTTATTCGAAAAAATAATGTTTCAAAATTCGAAAATGTACGAATTACAATTCCCCAAAAAAAATCATGGGGAAAAATTAACGTCAAACTGCTATAAAATGGAATTATTTTTTCCCAATAAAAAAAATTCACAAACGCCAGAATACACTTTGGGGAATAAAAAATTCCCAACTGCTAGAAATACGTCCCTAGTTCCCAATTTCCTATTCCCGGGGAAAACCAGAATAGGGCCACTGTGGCCCTATTTTTTTGTAGCAGCTATTCCTCAAACATTTTCCCTAATTCACCTTTTCGAAAAGTTAATTCTGGCAATTGGGGAATAAATTTGCGGGAAAATAATTTAATTATTCGTGGCCGACACACGACCGCAATAAAATAAGGAAACAAATGTCTAAAAATAGTTTACTATACGTTTAATTGGTTTTTGTTGATATTTTAATCAAAATAAAAAGAGGTTACGAAAATAAGAGATTACGCTACTCGCCGCAAGTGGCAGCACTATCACTAAAGAGAATTTATTTTGTAATGTAATTACCAGCGGAAATTTTTTATTCATTATATACATATTTTTTCACTAAATAAAACATCTCAGCGGAATAAAATATTAGAAGTGACCCTTAAAATGGCAAATTGATTGATCTCCGAAGTAAAGGAACTCGGTATATGAAATGTTGAAATTTAACAATATTCCGTCTTTCCGGCATTTTTTCCACTAGTAACCAATGATTTCGGTTGTTTTTCTAATAGCTTAGGCTATACTAAGACTATATGGAAAATTCGGTGAAAATTCATGGACTAGAATTTTCACAAGAATTTTTTGATTTTCTGCGGCCAAATAAGTTATTTTCAGTTTTTGGCCAATATCTCAGAAACTTCCACTAGTATCCAATATTTTCGGTGGGTTTTCTAATAGCTTAGGTCATACTGAGACTATATCGAATTTTGTGGAAAATCGATGCACTGGAATTTTCACTAGAATTTTTTGATTTTCTACGGCCATATAAGTTTTTTTCAGTTTCTGGCCAATAACTCAAAAACTTCTACTAGTGATCAATGTTTTCGGTAGGTTGTCTAATAGTTTAGGTCATACTAAGAGTATATCGAAAATTTGTGGAAAATTCCTGGACTGGAATTTTCACTAGAACTTTTTGATTTTCTGCGGCCATATAAGTTATTTTCAGTTTCTGGCCAATATCTCAAAAACTTCCACTAGTAACCAATATTTTCGGTTGGTTTTCTAATAGCTTAGATCATACTGAGACTATATCGAAAATTTGTGAAAAATTCATGCACTGGAATTTTCACTAGAACTTTTTGATTTTCTGCGGCCATATAAGTTATTTTCAGTTTCTGGCCAATATCTCAAAAACTTCCACTATAGTAACCAATATTTTCGGTTGGTTTTCTAATAGCTTAGGTCATACAGAGAAGTGTATGGAAAATATGGGGAAAATTCATGGACTAGAATTTTTTGATATTCTGCGGCCATATAAGTTATTTTCAGTCTTTGGCCAATATCTCAAAAATTTCCACTAGTAACCAATTATTTCGGTGGTTTTTCTAATAGCTTAGGGTCACACAGAGAGTATATAGAAAATTTGGAGAAAATTCATGGACTAGAATTTTCACTAGAATGTTTTGATTTTCTGCAGCCATATAAGTTATTTTCAGTCTTTGGCCAATATCTCAAAAACTTCCACTAGTAACCAATACTGTCGGTGGTTTTTCTAATAGCTTAGGTCATACAGAGACTATATGGAAAATTTGACATATTGGCCAAAGACTGAAAATAACTTATATATGCGCAGAATATCAAAAAATTCTTGTGAAAATTCTAGTGCATGAATTTTCTCCAAATTTTCCACATAGTCTCTGTATGACCTAAGCTTTTAGAAAAACAACCGACAGTATTGGTTACTAGTGCAAGTTTTTGAGGTATTGGTCAAAGACTGAAAATAACTTATATGGCCGAAGAAAATCAAAAAATTCTTGTGAAAATTCTAGTCCATGAATTTTCCCAATATTTTCCATATAGTTTCTGTATGACCTAAGCTATTAGAAAAACTACCGAAAGTATTGGTTACTAGTGGAAGTTTTTGAGTTATTGGCCAGAAACGGAAAATAACTTATTTGGCCGCAGAGAATCAAAAAATTCTTGTGAAAATTCTATTCCATGAATTTTCCCCAAATTATATATAGTCTTAGTATAGCCTAAGCTATTAGAAAAACAACCGAAATCATTGGTTACTAGTGGAAGAAATGCCGGAAAGACGGAATATTGTTAAATTTCAACATTTCATATACCGAGTTCCTTTACTTCGGAGATCAATCAATTTGCCATTTTAAGGATCACTTCTAATATTTTATTCTGCTGAGATGTTTTATTTAGTGAAAAAATATATACATAATGAATAAAAATTTTCCGCTGGTAATTACATTACAAAATAAATTCTTTTTAGTGATAGTGCTGCCACTTGTGGCGAGTAGCGTACTCTCTTATTTTCGGCTGTCAAAATTCCGCTATCTTATACAGCATCTATAATGGGGAATAATTTTTTTCAAAATTTTTTTTCCCCAAAAGCCAGAATACACTTTGAGGGAAAAAGGAATAAAACTGCTAAAAAATTTAAAATTTCCATTACCCGGGTATTTCCAGAATAGGGCCACTGATGGCGCAAAAGCTCGAATTTTGTATTAATTGAATTATTATTAAATACTTTTGAACATAAAAATTTATTCAAGTTTTGTGGTTGTTTCCTATGTGTTACCCAGAATATTAGGTATATAGTACGTAAAAACGATCAAATCCATGGTTTAATCGGCTTATCCGAATTTAGTACGAGAATTCGTTGGTGCATTTCTATCTGAAGAATCCAGTACAAATGATGACAGTGTTTTGGATGCACCAAGCCATATGCAGATGCGTAGTTTATGTGTCCTTACATTTTTAATCGAGAAGCTCTATTAGGACCATTTCAAAATTTTGGCAAAATGCTAATGGGACTATAGAAAACATGCCTCTCTTATTTTTTTAGTATTATATGCCCATGATGGTAAAAGGAACAGTCACTTGCTATTCGCTTATAGTAATAAAATGAGTGTAAATCGTATATATAGCGCAACTATTTAGGATATGAAAACATCAAGAATATGAAAAAAATCTTTTCACCCAGCGACATCGTTAAAAATATGTTCTCTGTATATATGAACCATTTCTCATCTCAAAGAGGGTTGGTTTTAGGTTTATGATAACGACACACATATTCAACTCGAGTTATTGTGTTTTATGTTGAAATGTGGAATTGCTATGCAACACAATACACATACATACATATTCGTCGTATATACATGGCTACATAAAAATATAAATTTTATTTTTATTTATGTAACATCGTTTCGTTTCTCTAGAAATGACTTTATTCCGGTTCCGGTATAAAGTGCCCTTTAAAAAGTGCTATACATTATTTCCGTTTACTATTGTTCATTTTTCGCGTATTCCTAAAATATTCTTGTATTTTGTATTTTATATATTTAAAAACAACAACAAAATTGTGTGTGTACAATTTTTTTGGCTTTTATGAGGAGAAAAATCGTTTTCATTTCCATGAAAATGGATTTTTTGTGTTGGCCGCGGTAGAAAATACAACCAAAATGTATTCAGCAGCACTATGTTGATACACTTATTTGGTTATTTTACGTTTGTTTTATGTAGATTTTCCAGAAGAGGGAGAGGATTATCAGTGGCCCCCCCAAAAAAATGGTTTTTAATGGTTCCACCGGTATTTCGAGTAGAAAATGATTATCATAATTTGAAAATATTTTTGAATAATACACTTATTTTATGTTTATTTCGCACAGGGAAAGCACACTGTCAAAACGATGAATATAAAGTTTTATGATAAAGTACTGTATATAATATGTACTCGGTTGATGTGTTCTACTTATTCTTCACATAAAATTTAATTTTATGTTAAAACCATAAACAAATAGAAACATAAATTTTTATTTCACATGCGAATGAGGCAGCAGAAAAGAAGCTTGATGATGATGATGGTCTCGTATTGTATACACACAACGCGCCACACCGCACTAAAATTAGACAAACAAAAATAAAATTCTTAAATAAATAAATATCATCAACATACCAGCAAACAAACAAATAAACAAACATAAAATACATAATGTTGAATGGAATGGAAAAAACATGAAAACATTAATAATCGTTTCATAAATCCGCAACATAATTTCAATGACTTATTTCCTATTTTTTGTTTGTTTGTGTATTATAACCAGCAACGAATACGTAAAATATTTGAGGCATTCAATATAATGAATGAGTTCGGCACGTGTCATAATTTTGATTTTTATTGTTTTTCATTTTCACAAAACAATTTTGTTGGTGCCAAACCAATAAAAAAAATATTTTCCCGTTCGCCTTCGTACTTACCAGATACATACCACTCATCACGTTTCAGGCAGTCGTTTAAAACGTAAGTTACACGAAACTAAATTAACCGCAAAGATGATTTTAAATTATCTCCAATTTAATTTGCGCTGTGATCAAATTGAAATTTGTTTTTGATATTTTAACTTCTCACTCTTAGTGGCATGCACGAATTCCTATTGATAAAAAAGAATATTAGACATCTAAGCAACAAGGTCAACCTTTTGTTTGAAATTTAATCTTTAAATATATTTTTTAATTTTATTTTCAATTCAATTTTGATTTTTTTCGATTTTAATAATAATAAACTATAACCATTTTAATTCGAGCGTACTTTTTAATGTGCAGTGGTTTGTGTAAATTAGTTGCCCATTAGAAATGTGCTGGTGTTGTTTGGAAGAATGAGGGCAAGAATGCATTTGAATTGATTTGCAATTCCAGAAACATTTTCTGGTTTTGTGATAATTGTAAAGACATTTACAATGTCCATTTGAATAGTTTGAGTGAACTGGTTGGTAAAATTAAACATATTGACTTGACAATTACGTTTAAAAAAGTTGCTCAAATGATAACTTCTAAACTAGTCGAACCAGTTACTCAACAAGTTACCTCCCAGTGCATTAATGTTGTTCCTGATCACAACTTCGCTGTTGATTTTCCAGATTCTATGAAATCGGATTTGCTAGTTGCCGCTCAAGCACAAATTTATAGTACTAAGAGTGTTATTGAAGAGCCGTGTGCGAAATGTTTCGTGCCTGTGATAAAAAAATTATTAGTGTCTGGGAGCACATTTGCTGAAGTGGTATGCCTGCAAATACGGACATCAATGGTATACTATGCTGCCCAACTGTAAATAAAAAATCGGTACCAGCATTATGAACTAGCCAACAGAATATAATTTTAATATTTGTGGTTGCACCGAAATTGTGGCTTCATTTATCCAAATTTGATACTCAAACAACTGAAGATGATATTTTGGCTCTGGCTAACAGATGTTTAAGTACGAGTTTGTACAAACTGGTTAAAGTGATTACAAAAAACAAAAGATATCCACGAGTTGGAATACGTTTGTTTTAAAGTGAGGATTAATGTTGAGCTTCATACCGGATACCGGCTGCAGCAGTGAACTCTTCCGAAATTTAAGTAATGCAGATTCTATAGGAATGTTTCAGCTCAAAAACTCCGTATTCGAGGCAAATCTATATTATTCTTGCTTCGCGTTCTTGACAATGACTACGATCTGATTATTATTTCTGAAACATGGCGTACTAAAAGTTTTAATTCAGCGGAATCTTTCCCATCCAACTACGTGGTTCACAGAAAAGATTTTTCGGATTAATGTTGCCGTCGGGTCATCTATCCTTATGGTTGCGGTATATGTTCCCTGCGGATACTTTGGAATATTATAATGGAATCATTAATTTCAACAGTTCTGTTGTTACGCCGTTCGTTCGTGTTAATGAACAACTAGTGATTATTGGGGATTATTTTGCTACCTTAGCAATGGTGCAGTTGAACCGGATAAGCAATTTCTCGATTTAGTTTTTTCAACTGATATAACGTATTCGGAACTTTCATCTTGTGGAGATTTTACTGGATGTTCGTGCGTTTATCATACTCCGATCACGATTTATATCTATTAAGAAAATTGCACCACGAATTTTTTGTCGATTCTAATTGAGACTTGTACCCCTGTGCTCTCTCGAAAAAATTTATTACTACGAAAAAGAATTTAGTCAGGTTTTTCTATAAATTATCTATGAAAAGTGATCTTGGAAAGTTTAATATTACTTGTATATAGCATTAAAATATAAAAACTATAAATTTATTTACAATTAATATTAAAATTATCAATTTAAAAATCTAAAAAGTGTCTCTGGTGTATTTGAAGCAAGCTTCATTTTTTTTCCACTGGTACCGTTTTCTATACTTTCCCTATTCTCAATTGTGTCTTTCTGGAACGTGATGATAATACTAACGATAATATTTTATTGTTCAACGAGCTGCTCAAGTCTGAGATTGAAAGGTATGTTCCTTCAAATAAAAACAAGCCTCGGTTTCGTAGACCGTGGTACAATAAGCAACTGCTTCGTTTTAAAAAAAACCGGAATAAGTTCCATTCTTTATTTCAGACACATGGCGTCAAGTTTTATTCTAGTTTTAACATAGCTCGCAAGGAGCTCAAAACTTTAAATTGGTTCCTTTATAAGAACTACATTTTGCAAATAGAAGATGATCTGACTTCTTGTCCAAAGAATTTCTGGAACTTCCTAAATCGTAAAAACAAGGTTTCTGGTTTCCTACTCCAATGACTTTGCAGAATTCTTGCGCAAGTCAACCCTCTGATATTTCTTAGGTTAGGTTAGCGTGGCTGCTGTCGCACACTTAGGCCAATAATGGCCCATTGTGATACCACAGGGTCCAATCTCTCTTTACTCCCGCTGAAACCATCCGGAGCTACTTATCTAGCGTAAAATTTCTCGCACTCCACAATCCGCTAGTTCAGAAAGGCTGTCCATATTGTACACACCCAAGTACTTATGTCTTTTATAAGCCAGTGCCGGACACGAGCATAGGAAGTGATCTAAAGTCTCTTCCTCCTCGTCGTCCATACAACTTCTACAAAAATCAGTCGTCTGTAGACCCAACCTTCTTGCATGTTCCCCCAAAAAGGCAGTGTCCTGTTAGTATCCCTACGACCAATCCTAACTCTCGTTTTCTCAGGGATACTAGTGCTTTGGAGCGCTGCAGGTCCAGTTTTGGCCAAACCTGTTTTGCTAGTGTTGGTTCACCACTCATCTGTCAAGGCGATTGCCTTTTTACTGAGCGCCAATTTGAGCGCTGCTATAGGCCTCCCCAGACCTGCCCTTTCCAGCTGCATCTGGAGAGTCGTACCGTACCTAGCTAGTTCGTCCGCCCTGCAGTTTCCCGTCACGTCCGAGTGCCCAGGGACTCAGATTATCTGGATACTGAAATACTCGCTCATCTCATTAAGAGATGATCGGCAATCCAGTGCCACCCGTGAATTCAGAGAAACCGCCTCTAGTGACCTTAGTGCCGCTTGACTGTCCACATAAATCGCGATATCCCTCACGGATACCACGTTATGCTCCAACCATGTCACGACTTCCTCTATAGGCACCACTTCAGCCTGGTACACGCTGCAGTAGTCAGGGAGACGAACAGAAATATTAACATTGAGCTTCTCACAGAAGACTCCAGCTCCTACTTTGCCGTCTAGCTTAGAGCCGTCCGTGAAAAATTTCAGTGCCTCGTTTTCCAGTATTGATCCGTTCCTCCAGGAGTCCCTCGAAGGACATATGATCTGGAAAAGTTTATCGAAGCACAACGTTGGTTTAATATAATCTAGATTCACCAGTTCTTCCCTTAGTGATCTAACTATCGTCGAGTGTCCCATCTGAGAACACTTCCACTGAGAGGCAGCCGAGAGCCTCGTAGCCACATTGGCTGCCATATGCTTACCGAAAAATTCGATTGGAATAAGGTGGAACATAACCTCTAAAGCGCGTGTAGGTGTTGTCCTAAGCGCCCCGCTTATAAGCATACAGGCCGTTCTTTGCACCTTCTCCAACATCCTTGTGTAAGTTACCTTTTCCAGAGCCGGCCACCATACGCTCACCCCGTACATCAGCACAGGTCTTACCACTGCACGCATCGTTAAATGAAAGATTGCATGCTTTCGTGACAATATCAACCATGCAATCTAATTCCTCTACTGTCGCTGGAAGTCCAGGAACGTCCAGCGGCAATAGTTCCTCCAACAACTCCCCGTATTTGTTCCAGTTTGTCCTTTTAGGATTCCTGAAGGCTTTCTGGGCAACCGGGTTGATGTTGAGGTTATACGTTACATATCGGTGATCAGAGAATGAGTGCTCATTCGCCACTCTCTACCCGCTGATCATATGAAAAATTGTTTTTGACTCAAAATTTACATCTAGAACCTCCTGTCAATTTTTGACAATGAATGTTGGTTCACACCCAATATTGCAAACTATAAGGTTAGTATTTATTAGGTAATCAAAAAATAACTCACCCCTTTCGTTAATGTCTGTGCTTCCACAGATTGTATGATGCGCGTTTGCATCACATCCAAGTATAACACCTACCTTTCTCTGGCCTGCTTCCCGGATCAGTTCCCCCAGATTAGCCTTTCATTCTGAGGCCACAGATCCTGCTATTGTTAATCCAAGGTTCTTGGATTAACACCAAGTCCTCATCTGACTTAGTCAGTCTGAGCACGAGGCAGCCTTCGTGTGATGTAGGTTTATTGAAGCAATCCTTTACCTTTTGATGTCGTAAGTCTAAATCCCCAATAGGGCCTTTTCGCATTAAATTCACCTCCTATAATAAAATTACGTCCAAGTGATTTAAATAGTTTACGGCAGTCCTCCCTTTTCAAGTTATGCCGGGGAGGACAACACATTGCAGAGACAGTAAACTGACTGTGTTTAATTTGGATCCTTTCAATAGTGACTTGCATTGTTTCTTTTACCTGTTTCTGTAGTTGTTTAGCAACCTCAGAGCCTCGATAATTAGCTGGATGCTGGCCCTTACTATTGTATATGCCTGGGTAATATGTTTAGCTGAGCATTTTACACATCTTGGATCCCGGCAGCAATATATTTGGGTGTGATCAAATGCCTGACATTTCTTGCATTGAAGTATGCGTGTTGTGGTTCTCCTGATTGGTTCGATTTACACCTTCATGTGAAGGATTCCTTTTAATCCATAAATGTTTTGAACATTCTCTTTGTTGTCAAATACCAACATAAAAAGAGGGAGTTCCCTTTCACTGATAGTTTTGTTTCCTTCCAGGATTTCTGTTCTCTCTTTTTTAAAAATATTCACAGCATCTAGTATTTTAAGATCTTTATTTTGTAAGTCTTCCATTATTTCTTTGCTTGGGCTATTGTGATGCAAACCTCTTGCCATCACTTTTATAGGTCGGGCCTGTTTGTTCGCGTAGGTGAACCACTGATACTTCCAGCATTCAATTTCATAGATAAGGTTCTATAAGTATCTGAGTCCAAAATATTAATTTTCCAGATGTCATTGTTTAGCGCTGCGACCTTATAATCTTTCGATCGATATCAGTATTAACACAACCCACCTCGAGTAATATCGTTTCACCCTAAGATAATGAACTTCGACATAAATTATGCCCAACTGTAACGCTTTGGAAGAATTTACTAAATCTTACTAAATTTTTCTTGTTGATTGATTGTGTGGTAAATTGAATGATAATGATCAATTGATCAAAAACATATCAACACAAATATTATAAAGCTATTTTACACATTCACGTAATTTAAAATGCAACAATTATATTTTAATTAATATGAGAAGCAATAAAATAATGATAAATAAAAATAAAATAAAATATTAAAATTAAACTTCGAGTATCATGACAGTACGTTAACTTTCAGTATTTTTAACTCGAAAGATTAGCCTTGCTTTTAACTATTCTCAAATTTTGCCCATTCACAAACTAATATGTTTTGATGAGAGGGATGGTCACCTCAACTAATAGGCAAGTTTGAGCACTTTTTCATACTTCTGGCCTGCGATATAGAGGGGTGGTTTTGACGTCACTTAGTAAAAGTTAGTAAAAACTTCACTACCATCAACTGTACGCATTCCATACATTCAATTTTCATTTTAAAATCAATCTTTGATCTAAACGAAGCTGCTCAACACACAAACGATAAATTTATATGCGAGCACACCTGTTTTGTCCACACTCGGATGATAAATGATAATTATTTTAATAAACAATAAACTGTATTTCCAATCAATTTTCTATGTACTCGCTGTAGTTGTACCTATAGACGAATGAAAAACACAAAAATCCGTAAAAACTTCAAGAAAAAAATATTTATTTGCGCCTTTCAATAGAATTTCTTGAAAACGAGCGAGCGATGGAAAAAAAATCGAAATGAAAAATTGCATTTGAAACGGTTTTCAACAGAAATTAAATCAGTGTTCTTTAGAACGAACGAACGATTTGTGTGTTGTATCGTTCGTATGTAGTATATTATCGACTTGGTCAGTACATAGATCATAAATTTATGTTTTTTCTTATGTTTTATGATTTTAATTTTGTATGTATGAATAGCTTTGTTGAAATAGAGTCGAGAATATGTATAAATTTATTATTTTATTGTTGTAATTGTTGTCGAAGCCGTTTTGTATAATGATTTGTTGTTCAACACATTCAATTGTGCCTACATAATGATGGTTTTCTTATTAATGATCTTTCGATTGATTATTAACACGTTTTTTAATGAATTAATGTTATTTTTAAAGAATAATGTGACGAATGGTTTATCTTAAAATATTGGTATCAATATAACACTGGGAATATTGAAATCGTCTTGTTGTGTTCATATAATTTATTGAATATACATATTTATCAGGTATTTAAAATGAATTAGTTAAAAGTTTTCTTTTGGTCCTTTTCATTGATTAGTCAAGGTTGAGGCGTTACCTTTTAGAAATATATCTAAACACAATTAAGTATTTGTTCTTTAAGAGCCAAATTTCGAAAGGAAGGAATTTTAGTCAATGTTGCAATAGATGTGAAGTGTTTCTTAAGTGAAATTTTGTAGCGCCTCGGAATATTGCAGCGGGTTATGTCGCCTTAAAAACTACCAGTGCAGAATACGTGTTTGAAATATGCCCAAAAAAAATATCCCAAGTTTGCTGCATGCAACAAATGTTGCTCGTGTGAAATGGATTCCTGGCATCGTTGATATAAATAACGGATCTTTTACAAAGGGGTTTTTGCAACAAATCTCAATTAACAAATTTGTTCAACAAATTTCAAAAGATTGGCATGTGGGTTGGTATTCCGGAATGCTTATGCTATGGTCTTTTACTGAGATAAACGAATCGAGCGAATCCTGGAAGAAATCTCGGAAGTCTTGCTACGTTTGGACAGATCCCGTTTTATTAAAATTTTGCACAGAATGTCATGTTTTACTAAACTAAATATTAGAGTTCGCAATTTTATTTAAAAATATTTGGATTAATAATCCAAACTTGCAATTATAATAAAATAAAAACTATTATAAAACTAATGTTACGGTTCAGTGATTAGTGATTTCATTAATAAAATGTGGGATTTGCATACAAAATTTTTCAAAAAAGTTTTCTTTGAAATTAAGGTTGAAGGAAGGGTTTTGTAAGTACGATTCTGGCTCATGGAGGGAGAGTAGGCACAATCAAGAAATTTGATCTGATTGTTCATTTCAACTAGTCTAAGTGATTTCATTAATAAAAGATTGGACCCCTTTGTAAAAGACCCGTTATTTATTTCGCCGACCCAAGAAATCATTCGATTCATTTATCCCGTTAAGATAACGTATCACGAGCGTTCTAGAAAACTTACCCACATGTAAACCGTTTGAAATTTGTTGCAATAATGCCTTTGTAAAAGACCCGTTATTTATATCGCCAACCTCAGGAATTGCTCGATTCGTTTGGTCCGTTAAGAGAACGTATCATGAGCGTTCTAGAAAACCTGTTTACATGTCAATCGTTTGAAATTTGTTGAACATATTTGTTAATTGAAACTTGTTGCAAAAACCTATTGATTTTGAAACGTTTATTGCATGCAACAAATTTGGGATTTTTACGCTACAACTACAAAACGCACGTCATGGTGTAGTGTCTTAGTGGGAAAATCGGTGTAAGTCACTATGACAAAATATCTTTGGAGTTTTGGGTTAGAATCTTGTCGGTTCTTAGCTCTCTTGAGAACACTCGTTTGATCAATGCCTTATGCCTCTAAATGGCCTCTGGGAGGATGGGCCATCATTTGCTGGCATACTCGTGGGACTAAAAGTAAGTTCTTTCCATCTCTTGATGACGACTTTGCTGAAAAACTGACAATGGAATGCTAAAAGAAACTGCCATGGAACGGAAGAGATCGTTGGAAATGATGAAAGAGAGGTATAAAGAGAAACGAATCAATAAGATTCAGGAAGAGACCAGATTGCAGAAGCACAGAGTCAGTTGAAAGATGAGTTGTTAAAACGACGTGCATCAAATTAGAAAAAAATGCGGGATCGATCTGCATGTGCAAAAGTATTGGAATCACCGTCTAATGTATGGTAGATGGTATCTACGGTCAGTATTTATTCAATGGCCAACAGGTGCTGTTCATTCAGGATATATCGAGATCAGTAAGAAGCTGCCGAATATACTACCAAGATCAACTCAAGACGCTTGAGTCGTAGTCCTCACTGAGAATCTGAAAAATCTTAACATCACTCGTAAGTTCTTATTCTCCAGGGCGCGTATTCTTGAAATCGGTGGAAATTTCCGTATGCGGAATATAATTTGCTTTACATTCTTTATATTATTCGAATTTTTCGCCGGCTACTTTAATAGTTTGTTCAAAGGTTTCTATTATTTATTCACCTTCTAAGGGGATGAGGTATTTCGGGTTTTGTGTGAGAATTTGGGATTTGGTGAATGAGGGTTTGTGTAAGTGGTGTGTGGGTGTGGAAGTGGGTATGGAGATGTTAAAACGTGATGATATGGCTGGTGCAGTATAGGGTGGTGTGGGAGAGATGAGTTTTGGGGGTTTGAATTAGATGGGGGTGGTAATAATGTTTAGGTGTAGTGAGTTGCGGTTGATTGGGGTCGGTTGGGCTGGGTGTAGATGGGGTTAGGTGGATGTGGGTGGGTGTGATATTTGAAATACGCAAATCACACTGCATAGAAGTTCTTTATAGGCAGCCAAAATGCTTATAGAGTTCGGCTCCGAACCTTTCCCGTCTTTTTTAAATAAATTTTTGTAAATAAAAACCGAAATGATTAATTTGATTTTGCAATTTTAATTTAATAACATATTGGGGCCGATTCCGGGATCTAAAATTTTATAATAATTTATGTTACGTTATTTTTGTTTTTTCAATACAAATTCCAATTAAACGGGGAAATAAAATAACATAACAGCAATTTTATGCCATGAGAATCGGGCCCATTAATTGGTTCCATAAATAACACATAATTACGAAATCAACATATTTGGATTCATGTAAAAATTTTCATTAGAAATTTTAATTTGATTGATGAATTTAATTGCCGCTTCTGCTAGTCGCGTGTAGTTTGTTATTTTAATTGGCTCGTTTACTATAAAACTGCAGTATTCACTTCAAATCCCAATCGGCGTTTATATGTTTTTGTTAGGCATCTTATTGGTGTACAAACTGGTTAACTTTTCATAACACTATACCATTTACTAACCCACATACCTAAACAGAAAGTTCAATTCTATATAGAAAAACATTAAAATTATGCCTCTCTTTAATTCTTTCCATTAATTTAATACTAAATACAAATGGCTGATTTTCAAATATGTATTTTTTGAGTATGTTATAAAATAAAAATTTTAATTACTCAATTCAATTTTCATTTACAAATATTATTTCAAAAAAAAATTAGTTATTTTACATTTTCTTACAGAAACTTAAAAAAATTTCCCCCTAAAACAAAAAAGATTATTTAATATTACGGCTCTTTAAAATCGTATCGATGAATAATATAAATAATTTTAAAACAAATTATATTCCACATGCAGAGATTTCCACCGATTTCAAGAATACGCGCCCAACGCGTGACGAGCCTATGAAGCACTTCGATGGTTATGGTGGCCAATAAACAATCCAGATGGACAGAAATTCAGCACAGAAATGAAGTTCAAGAAGCACCAAAAAGTCCATACATCTCGATTGGAGAAGCCTCCCGAATCGTACGGGTAATGTAAGGGAAGGTATCCAGACCGGATTACTCAACATGAACATGCTATATAGAAAGTGATCTATGTTATCAGACAATTAGAGATTTCTCGGACGAAATCAGATCACCCACCCAATTGAAGATGATGTACCCTGCTAGACGCATTAACTCGGCTATTTTCAGAGCATAATCAAGGAGTGTTGATAGCAACATGAAAATCGTTAATTAAATATACGATGACAAATATTACTACACAGACTCACACTTTTGGGAACCTAAAAGTACTTCAGTGACAAATAGAAGAGCCATACCACGAACTAAATACATCCTCGGTTACGTAAACGTACATCCAAAAGATGATATTGTTTATCGAGAACAGCCGCCACTAGTGCAAATGAAGACAATCATCGCAGCACAGGTCAACACCATTCCTGTTCAAACTGCAGAGATGAGCTTGAGGTTGCGGATTGTATGGAAGAAAAGCAACAACATCGTCAACGAACCACGTGAGTTGAAGGCTAAGGATTCGCATGGTGGTATCTCTTCCCGCACGGAGTCAACTGATTGAAGTAAGATCGATCGCAAAGAATCATACCATTCGATTACTTCCAATATAGAATACTCCACAGCGACACAATATGAGGACGTGCATCTCTACATACAGAACTTGAAAGGATACATTGCGTATTGGGGAATCTACTTTGTGAGCCTCGGCTGCAACGATCTCCATTGGCTGGACATGGGAAGAGCCCTCTAAATAGCCCATGGGAGAGTTTATGAAAACCCAATTGAATTTGACATACATGCCACATAACGTCTCACAGAGAAATATCCGGTCAACGTAAGCCGACACTCCAATGTATATGAACTTGGCCCAAATTCTAACCCAAAAGAAATCGATGGCAATACTAAAATATACAGACTTTGACTATAGGCAAGTGTCAGCCCAAAAATGTTTAAAAAGACTCTATTTTGTATATACCAACCCAAAAATTATTCTGTCAGCGAAAGAAAATCCGCCATGTTTTAATGTCAGCCCAAAATAAATCTGTCGTGATACTATCATTAAAGAAAAATATTACTGTCAACCCAAAAAACTAAAATAAAACGAAACATGCAATTTAATTTTAATTCAGTATCTGATTAATTTGTGTATGACCGACCCCAAATTATGTGTCTAATTCCAGTATATAGTGGTACCAACATACTTGTGTCTAATAAAGAAACTCACTAAAATGAATTTTAATTTTATAGGTAATATAATATAGCAAATGTGACACACAGGTTTTATGAAAGATAAGAATCTGAACTATGCTTTCATCAAAAAGTGTTTAGTGACGTTGAGTAATTGTTAATAGTTAAATACCATTTAACTGGTACAGAAACAAAAATTTTCTTAACAAAAAGGAAAAAAAAACTTAAAGAAGGAATCCGACGGTATCATTCCTGTTAGAAACTTTAGAGACACCCTGTAGATGTGCGTCGAGTAACATATACTACCAGAAAGAAACGTGTACTTGCTGAATGTGCCGTTCTTCCATCATCTAACACAGTGGCTGCAATTCCAGAGGATGCATTGGCCAATGCAACAAAGTTGTCTTTTCGTGTAGCTAAAATTAACGAAATTAAAAAGGTTTTGCCCGTACCTCCGGGAGCATTCAGAAAATATAATCCAGCATTGTCTGCAATAACTGATTGCATAATAGTTTTGTAAGAGTAGTTTAGCTGTTGATTCATGATTGGTATATGTTTTGCTGATCAAAAGTATTTATTGCTTCAGTCCTGTAGTTCTTTTCACGTTGTATTTTGCGATCAAACAAGTCAGTAATTGCTCGATTTGGTGATGGCATGGCTAACTGACTCAACACTTTATTTACAATCACTAAACAAATGTGCTCTATGTAAATTAGTGTTTGGTTGGGGCCATAATCAAATTAATCCGATACAAAATTAAAATCAATTACATATCTCGTTGAATGGTACTATCATCGTAATAATTACTATGGGGAGCTCTTAAACCTCCGATTCCCCAATAACTGTTTATGTCGTTTTAATGCTCTGATGTATCCATTGACTTAAAAGCTATTCATATTCAGGGGCCATATTCAAATTAATTCAATACAGAATTAAAATAAATTACATATTTCGTTGAATGGTACTATCATCGGAATAATGACAAGAGGCCCCTTAAACCTTCGATTCCCAAAAAACTGTTTATGTCGTTTAATGCTCTGATGTATACTATATAACATAAACTCAAATTTTAGTCAAAAGTTAATTCTCAAAATAAACTGCTACGAAACTAAAATGTATTATTTATTTCCATAAAATTTTTCATTTTTGATTTGATAGAATTGATATAGCTATAGTTTTACGACATATATTTTTTTTTTTGCTGACATTAAAATATGGCGGGTTTGCTGTGGTAACAGAATAAGTTGTGATTTAACATTTCGGAAATACAAAATATCTGGCAGATACTTGATGCAGTAAATGTTCGGATATTTTACAGTACCTTAATAGTTTTGGGGTTAACATTTTTGGGCTTCAACTTCAAATACATAAGGAACCACAATAATTTTTTTAAAGATTTTTCATTTTTGTATCTTAATTTTTTCTATCACGATAGTTTCATTTTTTCACGACACTTGCATTAGTGCTGCCAACTTTTAAATCCGCCATTTTTTGGGCTAGAATTTTAAGCCAACTTCATATAGATGACACTCCACTTGATTAGAGTTCGTGCTCTAATAATGTTCATGATGAATAACAGTGAAGTGTTTGGAGGCCGTATACTGGTGACAATTAGAACACCAGAATCGAGCAAGCGCACAAATTCAAATGATGGTGTGAATTGGGAATCATTCATGATTCGTTACAGATTCAGCAGATATATAGAGATTGGCATTCAGCAGATATATAGAGTTTGTTCTTGCAATGAAAGCCTGAAGAGAGTTCGGAACTCTTTAAATTCGTGAAGAGATGTCAAGTTCATCACCATACCACAAGAGGAAAGAAGCATGACACCCCAGGCAAGCGATTGCGAATACGGGGACGGTAGCCCACTCATCGGACGACTTCATAAAAAATGGTGGTAGAATATGAGCCTAAATGAAGATAAATAAGTCAATAACTAATATAAAGAGATTCTCCTAAGTTTATGGAAAGGAAATATGGGGACTATGGGGATCGACAAAGCAATAGCATTCTTTATATATAATATCCAAGCCTATAGCCAAGCACAAAGTCATAACCAAAACAACTTGACACCAGAATCACACAGACGTGTCCAACTTCATATACACGTAAACTTACGAAGGAGCTCAAAAAAGTATCACTAGTGTCGACGATCGCAGACTATAAGTTTGAATGTTAGTACACTTCTATCATGCTATTCCCTGTGGAAAGCCACCAAAGGTTTAAAAAGGCCTAAAATGCAAGTGCCACCCATTAGAATGGTTGATGGAACCTGGGCTCGCAGCGAAAAGCAAAAAGCTGATCTGTTTGCCGAACACCTAGAAAATACCTTCAAACCACCAACTGGACAAGCGGATAATGAATATCTAACACCTATAAGCAAAGTAGACGAGGCATCTGTGCTACCAGTTACTCGGAAAGAAATCAAACAAGAAGTAAAAAACCTCAAAGATAAAAAAGCCCCTGGATACGACTTGATAACGGGGCGAATAATCAAAGCTTTACCAGAGAAAGCCCTAAGGAAACTACAGCACATAATCAATGCTATCTTTAGACTATGTTATGTTCCGAGACAGTGGAAAGTAGCGGAAATCATAATGATTCCAAAGCCCAATAAATCACTAAACGACAAAACGTCGTATAGGCCTATTTCTTTGTTAACAACAACATCAAAAATTTTCGAGAGACTGTTTCTCAAGAGATTAAAGCCAATTATAGAGAGCAGAAATCTTATACCAGAACATCAATTTGGGTTTCGAGAAAGGCACTCAACGATAGAACAGGTACATAGGATTACTGATACTATTGAGGAGGCGCTGGAAAAAAAGGAAGTATGTTCAGCAATATTCTTAGACGTAGCCCAAGCATTTGATAAGGTTTGGCACCGCGGTCTAGAATTTAAGCTCCAACGAGATCTGCCAAAACAACATTTTGAATTGCTAAAGTCTTACATCAACGACCGTTACTTCCGGGTGAGACAGGACGGAGAATACTCTAAACTGAAGAAAATATTGGCAGGGGTTCCACAAGGCAGTGTTCTAGGCCCCGTATTATACCTCCTGTATACGAATGATCTACCAGACATAGAAGAAGCTAGAATAGGAACGTTTGCTGATGACACAGCTGTTATGACCACCGATGCTAGTATCGTTGAGTCCACCAGGAAACTACAAAATGCTATTAATATAGTGGATAGCTGGACAAAACGATGGAGGATAACACTTAACGAATCGAAATCAACACATATCATCTTTACAAATAGGAAAATAGAATATATTCCGATTAGTCTGAATTCACAACCAATTCCATATTCTGATAATGCTAAGTATCTCGGCATGACGCTAGACTCTAAACTCAGGTGGAAAGCGCATGTTAAAAAGAAAAGGCAAGAACTGAATTTAAAATTCAGAAAAATGCACTGGCTTATTGGAAGAAACTCCGAACTTACAACGCACAACAAACTGCTGCTATATAAACAAATCCTAAAACCTATCTGGACGTATGGTATTCAGCTTTGGGGCTGCGCAAGAAAAACTACAGTAAAGATCATTCAAACATTTCAAAACAAAGTACTACGTAGCATTGTGAATGCTCCTTGGTACATTAGAAATGACAATCTCCATCGAGACCTAAACATGGAATACGTCAGCGATGAAATAAAAAAATTTGCAAGGAGTCATGTACTGCGACTGCAGCAGCATGACAACGAGGAGCTGCGGAACCTACTGGATCGCGCCAATAGACCAAAGCGCCTAAAAAGAACAAAGCCTTTAGAATTAGTGGTTCCTTGAGCCGCTTAAATCAAAGGACTAGCTGAGCTGGGATGAAGCAATAGGTCTCATTCCATAAGAATAGACTACAAAAATAATAAAACAGTTACTAGATAATCTATATGATTAGTTGTAATATTATACAGAAATAAAGATTTAAAAAAAAAAAAAAAAAAACTTCTATCATGCCAATTTCTTAAAATAAACATCTAAGATGTGTTTTCAATGTTTCTCATTTTATCAGAATATTTATAAAGCGGTGTGTGTAACCAATTTATAAAAAAACAAAAAAAAATGCCGATGAATGCCGGCTGCACATTAAGTGACGAAAATCTTCAAATTATTGCCATCGGCACAGCACGTAACAATATCAACAATTAATTTCACAAGTCATCTAAACGTATACACGGAGCCATCAATCTAAAGGAATTCGGTTCACAAATAAAAACCAGAACAATAGTGAACGATAATCCGAAATCAATAACGCCATTGGACACAACAAATTTGGAGAAGGAGCTGGCAATAATAAAAGGAAATCAACAACTGTCGACAAGGATAAATCATCATGATGTTCATCACTATACGGTTTCCTACTCAATCATAGGAATTTTGATCATGTGCATCATCATTTGTTACTGCAAATTTAAACCTCAGTCAGTGCCACCACTTCCTCGACCAAATTCACCGTAAAGAACTCCCACAGAATCCAACTGTAGCACAACAAATAAGTTCATTGCTGCCTGGGAGTATGTTCAACTCATGGTTGAACAGTATAAAGTTATTTCCGGTATTTTCTTACATCGCGCTAAAAATTAAATTTATAACTCAAAACTAATCGACACTAATTTTGCTAACAATGCATTTGTGCATTTTAGATGAATATACATAATTTTATTTTATCTATGTCGCGCTATGTCGCGTTAATTAAGTAAATTTTTATTATTAGTGTAATCAATGTAAATTGTTGTTAGTACAATCTACGACAAAAATTTGTGTAAAATCAGGAAATTTTTCTAAATAAAATCATTCTGTTCAGTTGACTTAAACAGTTCAGTTTCATTCTTCAAATACTCTGCAATAATTAAATCCAAATAATAACTGGATTTAACATATTTTTATATTTAAAAATTACATATTTTTTTTTCTATTGGACAAAGTTCCGTCATTTGCAGCACCAACAGTGTGACGCACGGAAACTAAATTTGTATTATTTTTAATAAATGTCCATATATTTGCACGTAAATTTATCTAAGACATGTATAGGGTTTTCTAATTTAAGCGGGTCGATTTCCGAAGATCGTTCGATTTGACCCCGTTAGACTTTTTCTTGTGGGGTTTTCTCAAGACGCAGGCCTATGCCAATAACCCGCAATCCAACGATGACCTTAAAGCCAACATAAACAATACCAACTCTCAAATTCAGCCGGATTTATGAGGCAGAAAACTGAAAATTGGACCACTCGAATCCGTGCCACCGTGAGAAGCCACGGCCGTCATTTGAACGATGTTATATTCCATAAATAATGGCATGCATGGGCCTTGCAAATTAAAAAAGAATTTCGTTAATACCTCACACACAGCTTGTTTTATTCCATTTCTACATCGACCCGCCCTAGGTAGTAAAACCCTATATGTATATACTTATATGGATTGTCATAGCATTGACAAACATTGCTTATCACAAACGGCTCATCTCAGACATATCACACACGATTCATCTCAGACATGTCATATTCGATTCATATTCATGACATACTGTAAAATTAGGCACATTTGCTGATAAATGTCGTTAAACGTGTCACACTTGACTGTCGCTGATGAAATAATAGTGTGTCGTCAATGAGTTTACTGCTGGAAATGTTATACTGATACATTTTGCTTTTACAATAAAATAATACCGTGTTTTATGACGCTCTTATTTGCTCTCTTTTGATTATACTTTGCTACATGTCGGATATGGTAGGAAGTTTAGTCCGCAATGTCCGAATCATGATTAAAGAATATTTGCCAATCTACTCGATTAAAACTGTTAAAGTATTCCATTGTGGATGAGGCGTGATAGTTATAGTGGATAATAAAATATAATTTATCTATTAGGTGAATTTTCAAATTCAATTTTTTGCCTACTTATGTTTTCTTATGGTGAATTCTTTGTCGAATAATTTAATCCCAGATCAAAAAAAATCAGCTGCGAAAATTTGTATGAAGCTTTATGTAAATTTATTAGATTAGCAGTAATTTTTTTGATCTGGGATCAAAATTTTGTTTGAAAAGAATTCGGCATTATAAAATATTTTAGCCAACTTTGATCATTTTTCAAAATATTTTTTATTTGTACATAGGGCGTTTTCAGGGCACACAACAGTTGGGAACATGTTGAGTAAAATCGAAGCCAACGTTATGAAAATGTTTAACACTATGAAATTTCCAAATCAAATTGGCGATGATTTCACTGATCATGACACGGGATCTGAAAGCGCCCATTGAAATATTTTGGCAAAACTCTACATTTTCTATGTAGAACCATGAAATTCGAACGGCTTTGCCGGTCGGATTTCATGGTTCTGCCCATATTTTCTTTTCTATTTGAAAATTTTCCTAATTTAGATCGGTAAAATCTTCTTATTTTCTGAACTCCATGTTGTTCTATTCTTCATTCCCGGAACCTTTCTCATGGTTGTTTATCAATTTCTTATTCAAGAACTGTTTTGATCGCTTGACGACTGGGCATCGACAGGTTCATTTTGGGATAGTTTGTTTTCTTTACCATTGGGTTGTAGAAATTAAATTTTTTTGATTTTTTCCACTTGGGATTGGATTGCCAGAGGCTGATTACTGGTCAGTTTTTGAAATTATGCTTATGCTTGTTTGCGTATCCCAGCATTAAAATACAGCTTGTCAGTAAAGTTTATAATGCAGTTTCTCACAAAATTATATTTTACCACTGACAATGTAAATCTAAAAACCAAAAAAAATTAATTTTGACGCAGATTATTGTAGTTGGTTGTACTTGTATTAGAACGCATGTGGTGTTGTTTTATTTTAACGCCGCTAGTAGTTTCGTCTCTGTCTTTTAGGGGTTACTCTCAGTGTAAGAATGCTAAAATTATGCAAAGAAAAACTAAATTTTTTACGTTATACAGCTATGGAATTGTCTAGGTACCCTTCTATCTGGTGATGAGCGTGTCGAGTTTCTTCCCTATTGTCATGGAGGCAGGTTTTAGCATCGGTGTGCGGATGATTTTCGAAGCTGCGATTTTCAAATTTTTTGGCGGTTTATATTCTTGAGCCAGAGATGTTATGGGACACAAAAAACTTCAGAAGTTTATTTAGCGTCTGTAGCGGAATTCACTAGGAAATATTTTTAATTTGGCAAATCTTAGAACGGGTTTTCACTTCGATACTGCGCCAATACGAGTCTTTATATTGTATACATACCTGTGGAAATTATTGCGGCGCTAATACGTCGCACTCGCTCCGCAGCTATGAATATATACCTGTGGGAGCGAGTGAAATTAGGAATGTGAAGGATTATTTATCAGTTTATGGTAAAATCAGTTTATGGTAAAATATGTTTTTGTTACAAGTACAGTCTTGGCCAAAAGTATTGAGCACCCATGATATCTTACAATTTTTTTTGGAGTATAAATTTGAAATAAATTGAAACAATTTTTATAGGTTCACATTACTATTTATTTATATAAAATTAATATTTTGTGGGTCCACCTTTTGCCTTAGTTACAGCAAAAATTCTTTTGGGTAGAGAGCTTTAAAATTTTTTACATTCTGCAAGACGTATGGCGCTCAATTCTTGGTGCAGACAGCGTTTTAGGTTTTCTTTGTTATTTATTGTGTAGCGCCTGACTTTGCGTTTTAATAAACTCCAAAAATGTTCTATGGGGGGGTACAGGTCCGGGGACTGGGCAGGCCACTCCAGAACCTCAATGCCATTTTCCGGAAAACCATGCCATTGTGCGGGCAGATTTATGACATGGCGCTGGAATTTTTAGCTATCCATGTTTGTATCACCAAAAAGTGTTAAAAATTGGGGCAGCAACGCAGATTCTAGGATGTTTATGTATTTTGAAGAGCTCATATGGCTCTCATACACGAACATTTCGCCAACTCCAGAATTAGTCATGCAGCCCCAGACCATTATGCTGCCCCCGCCGTGTTTTATGGTTGGTATCACACACTCTGGACTAAATGCTTCGTCTACCCGGCGACGCACAAAAAGCACACCTGGTGTATCAAAAATCTGAAATAAAGAAAATGTAGAGACTTCGGAAAACTAAAATATTTGTATGGATGAATTTTACTTTAAAATCATATTATTTAATATTATTAGGACATAGAATTGTCAACTTACTTTAAAGTTTGATTCGTCTGATCACACGATATTTGTCCAACCTTCTTCGGTGAAACTTTGGTATTTTAAGGCCCATTAAGGCCCGAGCTTTCTTGTTTTTTTTCGGCGAGCCAGGGTTTCTTCTTGGCTTTACAGCTATACAGCTATTCAATTCAGCTTCCTGGAGCCTTCTGCGAATAGTGCGAGCAGAGATTGGTTTCTTAATTTCTACTGACAACTCAGCAGCGAGGTTTGAAGAAGTTTTTTTTTCCTATTTTTTAAAGCTTCTCTCACTAATTTTCGGTCGTCAAGGTATGGGGTGATGCGTTTGCGCCCGGTTCTGTACCTATTACTGTGTGATCCACTAGCGGTGAATCGCTCAATAGTATATTGCAGAGATTGGCGTGAACATTTCACAATTTTATAAATCTCTACTTGTGATTTCCCTTGCTCATGCAGAAGCTGTATCTGCACACGTTGTTTTAAATTTAACTCTTTTTGTTTCGGCATATTGCAATAATATCACTAAATTTAACAAATCAAAACACCAAAAGCGGACTAGATCACTGGATGTGTACACAATGAGCGAAAGTAGCGAACTGACGAATAAATACAAAATGGAAAAATAACAAATTTTATTGCACCAGATGGTTTATTGCCACACCTGCGGTGTGAGTCACAGTTTTTGGTCCTTTTTAGATATCGGAAAAATAATAAACAAACAAAAGGGGTTGTTTTCTGTTATACTTATCGTGTATGCCCCAAATTTATAGGGTGCTCAATACTTTTGGCCAAGGCTGTATGATGTTTCTCTTCGGTGTTCTCCCTTCTGACAATATATTCCAAGCAAAGCTGGAAATACGGCATAAAAATATGAGGACAAACAAAGCGATGTCCGATTACTTGTTTTACAACATGCTTGATTTCAGCTTATAATGGATTCGTGCTTTGGTGTCAAATTAATCCAGATTCACAAAACGGAAAACTTTCAAAAGGTCGTATATTCTTAGAGGACTGGGAAATAGAGCCATTGATTAAAACCCGCCACGGATGCCTTATTGTTAAAACACTTCTAATAACATATTATATTTATGCAAGTTGGATGTACGTCAGTTTTGTCCAATTTATTAGGATTTTTATTTTATATTTTTGTTTTAATACATTTTTATTTCCTGAATTTATGATTTAATAAAATAAAATTTTTATTTAATTTAATGATTTTTTCATTTTGCAAAATGGCTAAATTGGTTCAACGACATTAATAAAAGTTCCCCAAAGATAAAACGCGTACAAACTGATTTTGAGGAACATAGGAAGGTTAAAGGCATTGTGATTTTTTGTTGCTGCCAAAATGACACAACTGTCTCCTATCTTGACGTGAAGTTTGAACACAAAATGTGTTTTAGTTTGTTTGCACAGTGCTCTATTTTGTTAGTTCATCTCAAGTGTGTTTTACGATTTTTATAATGATTAAAAATATACTCAAAGCTGGGGTCGATTTTGTTCAAAACTCGACAAGTTGACTACTACCGAAATAACCGCAAGTGGTATGTGTGTTTGTGTTAGTGCGAATGTGCGCCATTTAATTTTTTTGGAAATGACATTTCTAGATATCATTTCCATTTATAATTTAAAATTTGTAAATGCAATGCAAATATGCTTTAAATAAACTTAAATTTAGTTAATTATTTAATTTTAGTTTTAAAATAATTTCTAATTCTGTATTTCTGCAAAAACAAAACTTTCATTCGACATCGCTATGAAAAAAAAAATAAATTTTTTTTTGCTTAACACATTGACGCACACTTTCTAAATGTGAGTGCTACTCAGGAACACATTTGATAACTTTTCTAATTGCAATGATAATTCGTCGCGGAAAGGAATGTATTCAGTATTGTGAGAATTGAAAAATATGCCTGCTTTAAGTTGTATGACAAATAAAATGTTGTATGACTGCTATAGCAGTCATTTGCGCGAACGTGTTAACTTGGCACTCAAATACTTGAGATGTGAAAAAAGTGAGACGACGAAAGGACATAAGCACCAAAAAACTGAACCGATTTGTACCGATTCATAATTTTTGATGCTTAAATTCGCAGAAAACAAACAAACATAACCACAGAAAAACTACACACACTAATATAAAATTGTATACTACACTCCTTATACGTATACGAAAACGTCATGTTTCGTCTGTCGAATTTTGAACAAAACCGACCCCCTGGTTTTGTGCGGTCTTTTTTTGCGCAATTTTTTTATGCAGTATTTGGAAAAAAAATATTAGTACAATCTGCTTGACCTTTCAAAATTTCAATCAAATTAGAACATAATTGTAGGTGATAAATATAATTAGTTAATTTAAGTTGGCCATTCAGTTTTTTCGTAATTTGATATTCCATCACATTGCGTACGTATTGCGTCAGGTTGCGTAATGCTTTGAGTTGTTGGTCCTTATTCACCGCATAAAAAAACTTTTTAACTGTGTTACGAAAAATATTTTTTATAGCTTTTTTTTAACGTTTTTTATGCGGTTTCTATCCAGAAAAAAGAAAAATGTTAGCCGCAGCCATGTCATGTGAATACGGTGGTGGTTCGATGAAATTTGCTGATTCTTTGGCCAGAAATTCGTTCACAATGATAGCCTTGTGAGATTGTTCGTTGCTGTGGTGCAACATTCATGAGTTTTCTTTCCACAAGCCTTTCAACGAATTTGCTCTGAAACACCGCGTAACGTCTAGAAAATATTCTTTATTTACCGTCTGACAAGAATTGCAAGTGCACTTTAACGTTGTTTTTTCGGTTTTGGCACAGTTGGAAGGCGCCTTCCGAAGCTTGTTGATTATAGTTTGCATGTTAAACTGTTATAATGCGTCTTATGAATGTGGAGTCGGAATTGATTCGTTCTAAGCATGTCTTTAGCAACCTTTACGCGATTGAGATTTTGTCGTTTCTTGCCCAACAATCGTGTACAATAATACGAATTGATTCATGAGACACAGAAAGTTCAGTGGCTATCTCTCTCAAACCTAGATTACGATTTACCGTTACCATTTCTTTCATTTTATTGATGTTAACTTCAGTTGAAGACTAGAGCGAGGTAAATTTTCAACTAAATCTCGACCGCTAAGGAATGCATTATACCATACAAAATTTAAGACAAATTCTTTATATTTTACTATTTTGGTTTTTTCGATAGTAATGGTGTTTATGATTGTTCCGTATATTGGTCTATTTTCAGTATTCTCGAACTGATTGTTGGGATTCTTACACATTTTCCATCTATAAATCAAAATTCAAACAAATTCTTTGTTTGATATTTTTATTTATTATAAAAATCACACAACACAATTGAGATGAACAGACAGATCGCGCTCAAACTTCACGTCGGAATAGAGGACAGTTGTGTCAACTTAGCGCGAAATAGATTTTACAATCCCTATCCGGGCTTTTTAAATGACCAATTTCGGTTACATTTTTGACAGAGTGTATATATCATTTAATGTGATTACGTTATACTTTATTTTGTCAGATTTATGTATGACTCGGGTTTCCAACTTATTTTGCCTTGTTTCTAATACTGACGGGTGAACTAAAATGTGAAATTGTAAATGTAGAAATGTGATCACTCATAACATGCTGTTACTTGTAATCACATTCCAACTAGAAAAAAAAATAACGGGAATATAGCCCAAAATCAATAATGAAAGTTGATATAGGCGGCAATTTATTTAAAGGAGGCAATTTATTCACCAGAGTGATGGATACCTTTCCAGGCGAAATGGTATCATGAGAGTTGCAAACTGAAGTATCCAAGAAAGTAAGGGGGAAAAAAATTACACTTATCAATAAAATTTCGTGTTACCCTAAAAATGAAGAGAAATTGCTAAACATAGCTATGGGAAATGGTACGAAAACACCTTAATATCAACTCCCAAAATGTCTGATTAACTGCGATGTAAACAATCGCGAATGTTACGTCTTAACAATACTGCATGGAACTAAAAAACGTCTGACTTACATCATTTCACACACCGTTGAATTTGTATATATAGCTCACCATTTTAATTTACTATTTTCATTATTAAGTAAATATACAATTAATTTGATTCATGTCTCCCACAGACACAGTATCATTTTAAAATAATTTTCCATTTTATATTGTGTTATTCAAGGTAAAAATAATGATCATAATTCTTTTAAAAAAAAATAAAATTTATTAAATAATAACAAAATTAAACCAAACCAACCAGCAGCAACAAGAAAAATTATTATAATTCAATATAAAATACAACTACCCTTTATTAAATCAGCCGAGTACAAAAAAATTGAATAACTTCCCTTAAAAAGTTTCAAAATCATAACCAACCGAAAAAAATTACTGCTCGAGAAGCAATATAGCACTCGTCGTATTCGTATACATAGCAAAAATAATTCTTTCCCTTCCTTATACGGAATCCTTGTGCGGAATAAAATCTTTTTTTTTTTAAATGAATAAAATATTAAATAAAATAAAATCCTATAAAAACTAATATATCATTGACAAAACACCCACAAATCTCAATACAAACAAAAATAACAGTAATCATTTACATTTAATTAAACTTTTTGGTTTGTACTTTATTTAAACTTCTCACAATCCCACCCCATTACGCCGGCTGCCGAATTTCCCTATTTTCCCATTTTGATAAAATATGCGGAAGAAAGGCGAGATTTTGTTGTTGTACGTATGTATAGACGTATTTTTCTTATGTGGGATTTCTTATACGTTGTTGCTGTACGAACGTAGGGCACCCGAGAAAAGGGGAAAATTTGATTTTCCATTTCGGTTATGTATTCAATATTAACACCCGAAACCGAATGACAACAAACAAAGGGTAGCAAAATTATATTTGTATATGAAAATCGTTCCATCTTTAACCCTCTGCTCTTTAATTTTATTTATTGACATAAACTTTATAATTTTATTCATTTGGTATGTTTAATGTTCGAATTATATGGGGAGCTTTTCGGGCGACTTAATGTTTTAGCAGTTTTTGTAACTTGGTTGGTCTAAAAGAACGGTATCTCAGAAAAATTCTACTACACATATCGATCCAACTCATGTTTAATTTAAATTTTATAAATTTTTTAATTTCAATATTTTTTTGTGGAATTCTAAAGTCAAACACATCAATTATGTGTGTAATGTATGGATGTCACACGTGTGCATGCAGTAAGTAAGTGACAATAAAACGTGTAGTAATGTGATTAACCACCAAATTAAAGTGTAATATAATGATAAATAACTATTGTATTTGGGGTGGCATATATATGGACTAAAAAAGGGTGGAATAAATTTAACAAATGAACATTTTTTTTAACGATAATTATAAAATATTTGATCAAGCGAGGGGTAAAATTTTTTTAATGAATTAATTATTCATGATGGGAATATGATTAGAGTTGTACTATTTCTTAGGACACGAATTCAGTCAACGGTATTTACTTTATCTTTATCGGAGCAAAATACTAGCATCCACATCGATCAGATTTAAAATGTGAAATCTATGGGTGCTAAACAGCACAAACGAGCGCAATCCCATCGTATCAAAAACTGATCGATTTCTGTCGCACGCTCGTTCACTTTGCAGACCTGACACAAATCAGCTCGTTCCTCCGTCGTACACTGAAAAAAATCTTGAGCATTATATTTATGAATCTCGTTCATTAAATCAAATTCATACTATTAATGTCAAATTCATCACATTAATGCACAAAACCAAACAAATGAAATTTTTCGTAAAGACCATATGAATTTGTTATTAATAATTATGAACAAGTTCATAGTTTAAAGATTTAATATTAAATTTTTTAATATTACGATGGTTCAGTAGGTCACAAGAACTAAGTTCTAATATTTGTGAACAAATGAATAGTCTTTACAATTTTTACATTTTATTGAAGTTTCTGATTTTAAAATTCTTTAAAATCAAACAAAAAAAGACGCCTACTCCATTTTGCATTTTTTCAATCATTGTAGCATCGACATCATGTCTAAACAGGTTGAAAAATCTTATTTGTTAATTTCAGTTTTAAAAGTGAATTTTTTAAATATAATTTTTATTTTGATGATAAATATAATTAAACATATTTTTTTTTGAAGTGAAATCGTGTGCTGCTTTTTCGTGTGAATAAAGTGGTTCTTGGTTACCTATACCAAATAAATCAAAATTCTCAAAATCAAATTCTATTTTACATATTATTATTAGATGACGCCGACAACTCGACGTGATATAAAATTTCAACCTGGACGATGCGAAGTATCTGGCTCACTGAATTAAGTGAATATTGTAACATGGGAGCAGGACCAAATTTACCTATAATTACTCATTCCAAAGGAGCAAGTTTTTGTTTACAGGCATAATGTATATATAATTTGATGAAATTTTTAAATAAAATTGATGATAAAACTAATTAAAAATATAAATTCGAGTTTTTATTTCACATTTCAATTTCGGAATAAGTTTTTTTGTGTTGGTAATAAAATATTTTTTTTCGATCCAAAAATACAAGAAGAAATTACTTAATATTATAAATTCCGGCGTTAATTGTAACCAATATTTCTGGCGTTAATATTACGAAACACGTTGAATTGCATTCTCGTATTAAACGACTTTTTACTAACCTTTATGAATGAAATCATAAATATCACATTTTACTGGAGCAATATATTTTTTAAGAAATTTAAATTTTACGTAATATTTATGAACCATACTTTGTACTGTTAATGAAAGCCTGCATCGGCGCAGTTTTTACGCATTTTTCATACTATTAATGCTGGTTTTCACTCTGTACGGGTATATATTTTTTTTCAGTGTACATTACTCGATCTCTGAATAAATCATTCAAAAACACACGATAATCTTCAAAACCTGCCTAGTGTCATTTGTATAACCGTCATACCGGAATCCAAGACAAAGGTTGCACCACTGAACACTATCACCTTGCTACATTCAGAGCGTAGCGCAAGCGTAATTCTCGCCAAGCTTGTGCCGACCATCATTCTAAAACTGAAAGTGGCCCTTGTTTGGGTAGCCAGATCTTATATAATAATTGCTACTAGTCATAACCCTGAAGACAGCGTGCCTCATGGCGTCGAACAACTGCCATTACACATCAGTCTGTCATTTTGGTGGACAGGTTGTCTTTGGTTAAGAGAGGATTGCAGTCAATGGTAACGTCAGACGAATCGAGAGGCTTACACCAACATTGAACGGAGCAAGCCAAAATAAAAGGTCACAACCGTAACCTGGTGTTTAATTGGTTTATCGAGGTTAGGTCAAGACAGAATTACTTCGCAGACGAATTATTTTGATGTCAATTCGAAAATAGTAAAAATCGATTTTTTTCGACTTTTTGAAAAATAACTGAATTTACCGAAAATATTCCTAAAATTGATTTTTTCCCGACTATTGTGCCTAAGTTAGAAATGAATCAACATGATGTGAATATCGCTTCGTATTCTATCATAAACGACTTGGTCCGTCTAGTTTTGTCAGAGACCAATAATGATTTTTTTTTCATATGAGATTTATTTTAAAGTCAATATTAAATCAATTACAGTGGTTTACAGCCAAATGCACCATTTTGACAATTTTTATTTTTCTTAACTAAATATCCTAAAAACAAAAATAAATATCTATTTTTAATTTACATTTATTATAAGCTTCAGTGTTAATTGTTAATTTCATAAAACAGAACAATTAAAAAATTTCAATTTGATACAAAATAGGAACAAAACAATTTCTACGTAAAACATGCCACATCTAAAATGATGCAGTTTTAACCCTAATGTGAGTGACGTGGGTACCCGGGTACCTTTCGCACTTTTGGACGACTATTTTTGTATGTTTTACTCCCAATAAAAACTTAAAATTTTATGAGAACTTCTAGTTCAATCGTTATAGATTACGATCATAATTATATGAGAAATGTTACAACTTGGACGGACGTGGAAAAAATAAATTGATCACTCAAATTAAGATATTTGTTCTTCACTCACATGAGGGTTAAAAATTCTATAAACAATTAGTTCATATGTACTTTTCTAACAATGCCTTTTTAAGCCCGCTACTTTATTAATCTCATGTTTTCTGATTTCGCTTTCAACTTTTGACCATAATTTTTCAATAACATTGACGTTCGGTGATTGAGCAGGTGCTTTCATGACATGAGGAGTATTTCAAATGAGTCAACTTTGAACAACTCGAGATTTGTGTTTCGGATCATTGTCCTGGTAGAACCGAAAATGATCCTTAATATTTAACTTTTCAGCACTTTCCTCCAAATTTCTTTTTAGTATGTCTAAATATACATATATATTTTTATTCAAATCGCCTTCGAAAAACTCTAAATTTCCAACTCAGGAAGACGCCGTACAAGCCCATAACATAACATGACCTCCACCGTGTTTAACAGTGCTTCGTAAATTTTTAGCTGCTAGCTCCGTCTTAGTTTTTCTCCATACGTATTGTAGTTTCTTCCATCTGATCCAAAAAGGATAAATTTGCTCGCATCAGCAAATAGAATCGTGTTTCAGAATGTTTTTTTTGTTTTTATGGTCGTGGGCAAATTTAATTCTAGCCTTACGATTAACTTCACTGATGTATGGATTCTACCATGAAAATTTGGTTCTCTTACTATTCTGCGTATTGTTTCTAGATGACATTTTTTATTTAAATATTTTTCAGCTTCCTCGGCCCGCTTTTTTAGGCTTATTTTCAACACGGTATTGATAAATGAAGCGTTCAGGAATATGCTGAACAGTAGAATGAATAACTTGTTTTCGAAATTTCTGCAATTTTCCTTTGAGTTTTGCCACCTTTAAAGTGTTTAATAACTGATTCACGCGCTTCAATACCAGGGGCGGTATGTTGTACCATCACTTGTACCGGTGCATACTTTTAAATGTTTTATTTATTTATTTATTTCTCAATAATGAAATTTTTTTAATCTTATTATTATCTTGAATTAATGGGTAATCGATAGTGAGTGTTTCTGGTATTATAGTTATGAACTTATATTAGAGCATAACATTTAGTCCAAGTATTTTGGTAGATCTCCGTTTTCAAGGCGAAACATCAGTTTCAAAACATTGTACATACTGTATTCTTTGGTTAATAAACTTCCACCCTAGTACTTCCTAATGTGTTTTAATTTCTGCTCCTAAAATACCTCGCATAAATCTGTTCTGAATTTTTGGAGATGATATATTTTTGATTGATTCATAATTTTTGTCTCACGTGGCATTTTATCCTTAATTCTATTAAATAAACCCAACTTTTTATTCATTTTCTTGGCAATATAATTCAAATGATCATTACATTTTAAGTTTTCATCTATGATAACACCAAGGTATTTATATTGTTTCACACGTTCAGTGTCTTCAGTATCTACTAATATGTTTTGATTACATTCTAGTATTGTTTTTATTGACATCACCATGTGCTTTGTTTTAGAGATGTTAAATGCCAACTTATGGAACATCAGCAATTTTCTCAGGTTCTCCAAATCTTCGTTTATTTTCTGAACAGCTTCACTTCAAGGTAGGGTGAAAGTGACCAACAGAGCGGACTATCAAATGACCATAGTGGCCTATCAAATGACCATCAATGACACTGCATGTTAACCTAGAGCAACAAGCCATTCAATGCATTTTCGACATATTGAGTTATCGAAATTTTGCTAAATTACACACCTGTATCCCCTTCAGAATGTCTCCACAATTAAGCCGAAGTTGACCAACAGGATGGCCTATCAAATGACCATAGTGGCATCAATAACACGGCATATTACCCTTGAACGACAGTCATTCAATGCATTTTCAATATATGGAATAAGCGAAATTTTGCTACATTGCACCCCTGTATCTCCTTCATAATTTCTCCACAATTAGGCCGAAGTTGACCAACAGGCCGAAGTTGACACGGCATGCTAACCTAGAACAACAGGCCATTCAATGCATTTTCGATATATTGAATTAGCTAAACTAATTACACCCCTGTATCCCCTTCAGATTTGTTCCATAATTAGGCCGAAGTTGACCAGCAGGGTGGCCTATCAAATGACCATTGTGGCATCAATGACACGGCATGTTAACCTAGCACGACAACCCATTCAATGCATTTTCGATATATTGAATTAGCGAAATTTTGCTAAATTACACCCCTGTATCCCCTTCAGAATTTCTCCACAATTAAATCGAAGTTGACCAACAAGGTGGTCTATCAAATGACTAAAGTGGCATCAATGACACGGCATGTTAACCTAGAACAACAGGCCGAAGTTGACCAACATTATGGCATATGAAATGACCGTAGTGGCATTCCCACCATACTTTATGTTCATTTGAAGCAAGGTTAAATATATTGCTTTTCAAATTATGATTGATTGATTTAAACATTTAGACAATTTTTAACATAGAATTATTTTTTACATTCAAATTTGTTTCAGTTGATGTGACGTTTAAATAAATTTTTCGGTTGATAACTTTTGGCTCACGAATGTTGATCAACGATGACGTATTTATACACTTTCAGCTGAGAAAGCCAAGACACTATCTGCATTATCGATTTTTTTTAATCTTTCGGCTGGAAACTTTCGGCTAACTTTAATAGTATACTTCAGACTACTAATAGTTTTAGTTATCTTTTGACATGTAATATTTTGGAAACAGAATTGAACTATGTAAGGATACGCATTCGATTCATTAAAATTCTTTACGTTTGGAATATTGTTATGGAATGGATGTCAATCACAATGGATACAAATGTATTATTAAGAGATTCGGCCAATTCTAGTTTATCGGTTACTACTTTATTGTTAACCTTCGTCCGGCGGCATAATTTTACAACGTTAAAAGTGTTTTACAACGCTAGAATCTACTCGATCCCCAATATCTGAAGAGGCTGGGGATATTTTTCTAAAATAAGGTCTGAATGGTTTAGCGTAAATGTAGAGATCTCACAAAACTTTACCCCTCTCCGGCTTCTACAAGAAGATTTATTAGTATTTAAAAATGAAAAAGGTACAATTGTACCTATTGCGCCTGACGAGAGTTAAACTGAATATTCCATTGTGTTGTGGTTTTAGTTTTATACATCGATGCTAACGCTCTCCATAGTTCTTTTGGATTATTTTCATTTTGTATGAATTTGTTTTTGAAGTAAATGGACTGCTCCTTTCTTAAAGATTGTTTATATATATTTCTGGATCTTTTATAACTATCCCAGCCCTCATTTGAGTTTATAATTTTCATAATCCCATAAGATCGTAGTTTATCAAGCTTCAGTAATTTCAAATTTTCCGAGAATTATGGTAGTTTACTAGTTTTATGAATTAATTTTGTACAAGTCAACTCATTCATACAAGTTTTTAACTTTAACACTAACTTTTCAGCTACTTCATTTAATGCTTGGTCTATTTCGTCTAAGTTAGCATCGTGGCATAATGGTCACTAATTTGTTGCTCTTTAACTGCTTCGCATTGCACATTTTTTGAATTAGTTAACAATAAATCTATTAAGCTCTCGCTGGTTGCTGTAACTCTACTATATTCTTTAACCACCTGTATTAGTCTATGATCACTTATCAATTGATAAAATTTTACACTGTAATATTCATTGGAATTGACACCGATATTAAAATCACCGAATATGAAATTATTTTTGTTATGGTTGGTTGATATTTTATATCTATTCGTCAAATTTATCTAAGAAAACTGCTCTTGTTGTTTGAAATGACCTGTATACTACTACAAATATATCCCAGTCGTATGATATCCTTTTATAATTTGTATTGCTAAAAACCAAGTGCCATACTTCTCACAGTTGAAAATTATTTTGAAATTTATGTTTTCATGAATGTACATAGCAACTCCTCCTGTATGCCGACTATCCGAGTCGCAGTGTATAAATTTATTGTTATCAATATGAAACTCCGAGTCGTACATTTCTTCAGGTGTTCTAGTTTCACTGAGTAATAGGGATGGTTTATAATTGGACACAATTTCCGGTAACTTCATGAAATTCGACGATATGACTTCGGATGTTGGTGTATAGGGTTTCTTAGTATTTTCAACTTGCGCTGATATAGTGTGCAATTATTATCCCACGTAGTTACATCAATATTTAGATTTAGCTTGTTATTTGTTTCAAAGCAGTTGCTAAATTTGGTTTCTGTGCTGTTGTGACATGTGACATGTTTTTACGTGGACATTTTGTTTTTTGTTACTATTTTGTTATAAATTGATATTTTTTATTTGCTTTGTTTTATGAAATTAACAATTAATACTGAAGCTTATAAATGTAAATTAAAAATAGATATTAATTTTTGAATTTTGGATATTTGCTTAAAAAAAATAAAAATTCCTTGCATCATTTTGGCTGTGACCCACTGTAGGGTATTTAAAAATTCATTTATTTGTCCATAACATAATTATTGCAGAAGCTGTCTACGGTTTCGAACTATAAAAGCTTCGTTTACACGTCTTAAATCGTTTGGATATTAGCACCATGGTTATTCACTTTATTCACTTCACACCCAGTGTCAAATAGCATTCAATCAAGTAGTGTTCTCTGTTATTGTTTTTCTCTGAGTTTCATTCACTTTTGAACTTTGTAATTTTACAGTTGTAAACATTCCGAAAAATCAAAGCCTCGTTGTTGAAAATTAATCAAAAATCCCAACATATTAATTTAGAGCCTTCAGAGAGTTTAGTACTGATGTAGACCTTCCAGAAAAATCATGCTGTTGTTCTATCTAAATATGCAAAAAATGAAAATAGTGCTTACTCCACATAAAGGCTTTGAAATAAGTTTTTCTTTTGTCAATTCTGGTAAATGTATGCACAGTCATGAAACTTGTTCTGTTTGAGTAGTGCATCCAGTTTAAGTAATTTCACAAGATGAGACTTTCATACAAACTTTTCTTTGAAAATTAGATCCTTTATGAAATAAGAATTTCCCATTTAGCGGTACTGGCTTTATTTTTTTTTACTGGCTCTACATCCCCCTATGTTTAGGTTTTGGTGCATTCAATCTTAGAGGGCTGCTGGATGAGGTACAACCTAACCATAAAGTATTATAATGTTCTATCTTTAAGGAAATTTATGGGATATTCGGTGTGATAATCAAAAAAATCATATTTCAGTTCTTATTTATTCCACAGCCAAAAACATTACACGAATGAAAAACATCAATGTGGATGAAATTTTTATATAGTTTACTCAGATATTTTGAAAACTACTTATAAAATGAATTATTCCACAATTTAAACAATCAAAACTATTAATGCAAACATTTTAACCTTGCTCAACTGCCATGTCAAATATTCATAAATCTTTAGTGAGATTCTTGTAATCATTTTAGTACATAATTTTGAATGGGTACTAAAATTTACTGCAATTTGACACTTCAGTTTTTTATTTTCAGTGAAGTATGTTTGTTTGTGTTTTTGTGATAAAAATATTTTTATTATTAGTTGATTTAAAATAATTAGTGAATCGTGAATTTCAATAAAAGAGATAATAAATAATTCAACTTTAAAATGGAAAGTGTTGATACTATTTTAGATTTCCAATTAGAATCAAAATTTGTTTGTGCATCGCAATAAAGCCCGTACTACACTACCAATATTTTTTGAAGCCTACTCGATGTTGGTAAGTACTTAAATCTTATGATGTTTTAGATTTAATGCAAATCTTATGTCGATTTTCATTGATTTTTCTTACTCCCAAAATGTTACCCTCATTTTTTACCCCCATTTTGTTTCAATGGAACAAACATGTATTACTCTAGTACTCTATCTTTAACTGTCTAAAAAGTTTAAATTTGTTTCGTTTATGTGCTACTGTTTTATGGTGTGAATTTTGACAAATGACAGAAAAAATGGCGAACAACAACAAAATTGTATACTCCACCAAAAAACCTAGAGTATAGAAAATTACCCCGGGAGTAACAAAATATCCCAACCCTCGGGGTAATATTTTTTTTCAATGAAACATTTTGACAGCAGTTGGAGTACCATAGGGTACTATGTTTTCTTCAATGAAAATTGACATTAATTATATATTTTGTCGAACTCTTAAATGGAGACCGGTTTCGATCTTTTTCTTGGCTGAGTAAAGTAAAAGCACACGTGCCTTGCGCAAAAAATTTGTTGCAGGCCTAAATAATGTAAAACATTTTCATATAAATGCTATGGAAGTTATTTTTTGTTAAAATTTTTTTTGACTTCATTTATTTATTTCTCGTACATATGGCGGAAAAATAAATTTTCAGTTACTTGAGCATAAATTTGTAAAATAAATTGTTTTTCATTTTCAAGTTAGTTTTCATTTAGAATTTTCTCATTTTCCGATATGATATCTTTAATTTCCTGATCGCCGTATAAAATATAGAGCAACATTTAGTTATATATAGTTCAAGTACACCTTGAACACTACAGGCCACACTGGGGGTCTATTATGAAATTTTTTCATTGTCGTAAAATACGAATTCGTAAAATCCGATGAGTCGCGAATATTCCAATTATGAATTTTTTTTTGGTTATAAAATTTAAGAGTTTGCTGTTTTGTATTGTTTTAGCTAAAGTTTCGACCATCAACAGGTTTTTTCAGGTGGAGCGACAATTTAATTGGTTTTTATTTTACTCCACAAATGTTTGGTACTGTATATAAATTGAGACGCATTTAAAAAATGTTTACTATGCCAACATTTTTTTCCAAAAAATGAAATTAAAGCGTCAAATTAACGGTTATTGGTAAATGTCCTACAAATACAAAATAAAAGTAAAAAAAAAATTAAAAAGTAATTGAAGTAAGTATGCTATTTTAATAAAAAAATAATACGTATTACTCTTGTTTTCATAAACGATATTCGCCAACTATAGAGCAGTCGAATTATGACATTTGATTTTCGTCAAATTCGATTTCGTATTGTTTTTTGGTTCATAATAGGGCGGATTATACGATTTTCGAATTTTACGAAAGGAAAAAAAAATCATAATACAAATTTTCTTTGCGGATCGAATTTTACGAAGTTGAAAATTTCATAATAGGCCCCCGCTTAAAAAAATTGCTAAATGACGTCATTTTATGTCGTCGGTTTCTTCCTTGACTATCACAGGCAGCACTCAAATTAAAAAGATTGTTTTGATTTTTTTTGTGTTTATCTGTTATATTGATAAAAAAAATTGTAAACAAACAAGAAAAATTTTTTAATAATATTATATTTTAAAATTTAATGAATAGCTATTGATAAGTATTAATTCATAATATTATTATAAAATTATGCATTCTAAATAGTGTTTACATTTCGTGTATTTTACGGGAATACATTACCTTACTTTTAGCACTTGTTTAAATATTTTTTTACGCTATTTTTTTTTTTACATCACTGCCGTCTATAGTTCAATGAATGAACTGCCGCTATAAATTTGATGACATAGCAAGCAGTGTGTTGCCTGAAGGATGTTCGTAAACTCTACGTTGTTACGATATTGTTAACAATGATAGCTCTAAATCGTTCTGAAACTATCATTGTAACACGAACACGTGCTTTTTGTCGTTCGTAAACTCGTATTTAACATTGTTACAAATGTGATTCTCAACCCTACTCGAGAGTGCCTTTCCAGCTGTCAAAGTACTAAATATGCTACAATCAAGCGAAAAAAATATTAGAATTTTAATTTGAATTATAGATGGAAGATTTGCAAGAATCGCAACAATCAGTTTCGAACTTAATGAGATTATTGATTTGAAAAAATCAGTCATCTCATCAGGCCGCGGCGACTGACGTTGATATTTTTACATAGGAACTATTGTCTATATATAGAACAATACCATGTATATGTATATTTGGGTGATATCCTCTTCAGTTCCGCCTGTTTTCACTATAGTATAACCAAGGTATACGAACTTGCAACATCCTCAATGTTTTTATGGGTGATAGTAATGTTTGTATGTATGTTCGTGTTTAGTCTCATAGCCTTGGTCTTTCTGATGTTAATTTTGACACCGAATTCCTGTGTATTGGTCCCCACTGATTGCCTGTTTGAGATGTATTGTTGCATAATTTTCGCATTACGTTATTTAGTATTGGAGAGAAAACACATCCTTGTCTGATTCCTACGTATAAAACTCGCTTTCCATTGTATTGAACTCTATTTGCTGTACATTTTCTTAATGAGTACAATTATCGTTCTCAGAATGCCTATTTCGCAGAGTACTTTCCAGATCGCGCATCTACTGATGGAATCGAACGCGCATTCAAAGTCCACGAAGAGTAGATATAGCGGTTACCTCTATTCCTTTGCTTGTTTAACGATTATACGGGTTGAGTTGATGTGGCCCGTACAGCTTCTAGCAGGTCTAAAGCCAGCTAGTTAATTATATGCTGGTTAATTGTTGGTGATATCCTCATAAGAATAATCATTGCTTGTACTTTCATTGTATTGTAAGGTCTCCTTTATTCGGAATTGTTATAGTCAAGCCCTCTTTCCATTTCTGTGGAATTCTACCAGTAATGCGTCGCGATTTAGTAATTCTGTAGTTCTGTATTATTCATGCCGACTGCTTTGTTGTCAGTTTGCTTCCCGTTCCATTGGTTGATGGGTGTTTATTGTTTACCAAACAGTTGCCATCAGGGAGCTCATCATTTTCTTCGCTATCAGTTCCCTTGTCCTCGAAGAACTCTTTCCATCCATTTAGCTGTTAGTTTTGTGTGGGTAAGATTTGCCCAGAAAAACCCTTTATTGGTGGTAAGTTTGTGAATTTTCCGGACCCTTTTTACAGACTGTGTAGTGTGCGTATAGTACGTCCCAAAAGCTAGCAGAACCCAAACAGCAGAACATTACTAGATAGTATGGATAATTATGGGCTAATAATAGGCTAATTAAATGCTCTATTAAATAATTTTGGGCTCCATCCCTTCCAACTAAAACGTGGGTTCTACTAGCTTTAGAAAAAGCTAGCAGAACCCATATCAAAAAACGATTTAAAAACAATTGGAAAATTAAAGGTGAATTTTAGGCTAATTAAATGCCATATTTAAATTTTATTATTCTTCTCGTTCTAGAAAAAAGCGTAAGGCTTTATCACTTCAAGCTAGCATAATCCGAACCCAACCCGAAATTAGAAATAGAAACTTGAACTATTGGCAAACAAATAATAATTTTAGACTCATTAGGGCCTAATTAAATGCTCTATTGAAACATTTTGGGCTCCACTCGTTCTTGACCAAACTTCAGGTCATTTAACCTAAAGTCAGCAGAACCCAAATAGAAAATCGAACCAAAAACGAAATTAGAACGCAAAACAAGCTCTATTCACAAACAGATAATTTTAGACTCTTTAGGGCCTAATGAAATTACGTCGCGGGGGCACTGTTTGCAGTGGCTAAGTTCTGCCAGGGACCTAGTGTTGGGAGGTATAACCTGACCAATTAAAGCAATGAATGGAACGGAAAAAGGAGAAAATACCCCAGGTGGTACACCAACTACCCAGTTGGCTAATCCACCCTCTAACGAGGCAGGCTCAATGGATTCTGGGGTGAACCAATCATTGCTATACCCATTCATAAGAAGTTCAAAGTTGTCAAGATCACCAACTAGACAAACTAACTCAGAAAATCAGCAGACAAATGAAAAAGCTGAACTCTGTCGGAAACTAAGTGAATTAGAAACACTCATAACTCAACTAAGAAGCGAAGTTGATAAACTCAAAAAGGAAAATGAAGAATTAAAGAAGCCCAATGAAATGGAAGTGAAGATTTATGATAACCCTCTAACCAGTTATAACGAAGCAAGTGCCTACACCAGTTATAACACCAAGTTTCATACTGATGAGGAACAGGAAAAAAGATCTACCAAAAAACGAAGAGCGGAATGCTCACCTGAAGTTGGAGAACAATCGCAAGCTATTGTAACTGGTACTACTAAAACTAATCCAGCACATCACCAACAAAAACAACAGCAAGAAAATAAACAACAAAAGGTTACACCGAAAGAAAATGCTCCTCCGCCAATTAATGTACTCGGCATAACAGAATTTGCTAGTATACCAAATATAATGAAATCAGTGACCACTAAAGAGTACAGAGTAGTGTCACTAAACAATAACGTGTGGAAAATCAATACACCAGATTCCAATACATATAGAGGTCTAGCCACAAAGCTCAACGAGGAAGGTAAAGAATGGTTCACATATGAAGATAAAAACAAACGTGCAATTAAGGTTATGGCCAGATGCCTTCATCCAACGTGTAAGAAGGAGGATATAATGGAGGACCTAAATGCAAAAGATCTGCAAATAGAAAATTCAGTAAATATCCTTAAACGAGAGAGAGGTGAGAACAATGAAGTAATAAAAAGAGGGCTCTTTATGCTTACTTTTAATAAAAAGGAGAAAGTTGAAAAAATTTTCAACATCAAAGCAATACTAAATATGAGGGTTAAAATAGAACCCCTAAAGAAAAATACGAGGTTAATACCTCAATGCAAAAAATGCTGAAACCTTGGCACCACACGCAAAAATATTGCGGTCGTTAGCCTAGATGCGTAAAATGTGCTGGAAAACACAACGCGAAAGAGTGTAAGGAAAGTAGAAACAACCCTGCAAAATGCATAAACTGTAAAGGTCATCATCCTGCGAATTACAGAGGATGTGAAGTAACCAGGGACCTTCAAAGGCTAAGAAATAAAATAAACCAGTTTCCTCAAAGCTCTAAGGTTACCAGAGAGAAAGTAAGCAAAAACCAAGCGGAGCCAAAGCCACTGGTTATAGGTTTAGAGCGGAAAACCTACTCGCAAATTGTACAACAATCATCTAATGCTATTACTGATGACCCTCTCGAAAGGATATGCAGATGCATAGAAGCCATAAATGCTAGACTAGCAAAGCAAGAACGTGGTCTAGAAGCTTTATATAAGCGTCTAGAAAAGCAAGAAACCACTAACGGGGCAACAGTCTTATTTTGAAATGAGCAGAACATTAAGAATTGTCACCTGAAACGCGAACGGACTAGCGCAGCATGTTCCAGAGTAAGAAATTTTTCTAAAGTTAGAGAAAATACATATATGCCTTATATAGGAAGGTCATTTGACAGAAACATCATTTATTAAAACACGTGATTATGAATGTTACCATGCAATTCACCCAGGAGGAAACACGAGGGGAGGATCATCAGTAATAGTGAAAAAGAATATCAAACACTATGAAGAACCTGGTGTCGAAGAAGAAAGTATACAAGTTAAAACGGTTAAAGTCAAAACTATTTCAAAAGTATTTCCTCTATCTACTACCCTCTACGCTATAATCTAAACAAAGAAGATTATAACAGAGACTCTTTAGATCACTAGGATCCAATTTTATTATCGGAGGTGACTTTAATGCAAAACACACCCATTGGGGATCAAGACTTACAACCCGTAAAGGAAAGAGCTTTTTGAAGCAGGTCGAGTAAACAAGTGCGAGTTCCTTTCTGGAGGTAAACCAACATATTGGCCTGCTGATATAAATAAAATACCAGATCTCATTGATTTCTATGTAACGAAAGGGATTACCGAGGACTACATGTGCCTCGAAAACAGCGAGGGGATATATTCTGACCATTCACCAGTTATCATGACACTCAGCACAATGATAATTAACAAGGATAACTTGCCTAAGCTAACAAATAATAAAACTGACTGGGACCTATTCCAAGAACTAATTGAAGAGCAAATAGACCTTCAAATGCCAATTAAAACAACGGTACAATTGAAAGACGAACTGGGGGTACTTAACAAAACTATTCAACAAGCAGCATGGCAAAGTTCCCCTACTAATTATACCGAATCCCGTAGTAATCAAAATTACTCTCTTGAAGTCAGGGAATTAGTTAGAGAGAAACGAAAGGCATTAAAGACCTAGCAAAGGACACGTGCTCCGGAAAACAAAAGAATCGTCAATTATCTGTGCAATAAACTGAAACAACTTATAAAAGAAATTAAGATCGACACTATTAACAAGTACTTACGTGGTCACCTCACCGAACATAAAGACACTGATTACTCTCTTTGGAAAGCAACAAAGGGATTAAAAAGGACCAAAATGCATGTGTCGTCTTTTAAATATGAGGAAGGAACCTGGGCCAAAAGTGACAAGCAAAAAGCTACTTTATTTGCGGCTCACAGAAACCTTTCAACAGTTACCTAGGCAAACTGCAGATGAAAACATAACAACAATTAGCAAAATTGATGATCATAATGTACGATCTGTAACATTACAGGAATTGAAAGAGGAGATCAAGTATAATTTAAATGCGAAAAAAGCTCCAGGTTACGATCTAATTACTGGCCAAGTCGTAAAAGCCATTCCCGAGAATGGATTACGAAAATTGGTTCAAATAATCAATGCTGCCTTCAGACTAAAATATGTCCCACAGCAATGTAAGGTTGCTAAAGTAATTATGATTCCTAAACCAGGCAAACCAGCAAACGACAAAAAATCGTACAGACCGGTTTCACTACTTCCTGTCATTTAAAAATTATTTGAAAAATTACTGCTCAAGAGGCTCAAGCCAATAATAGAAGAACGCAATTTAATTCTGCCCACCAATTTGGATTTAGGGAAAATTACTCTACGATAGAACAAGTTCACAGAATAACAGACATCATAGAAGACGCACTTGACAAAAAGAAAATATGTTCCAGTATCTTCTTAGATGTAGCGCATGCTTTCGACAAAGTTTGGCACCAAGGACTTGAATTTAAATTGCATCGAGATCTACCTAAACAGTTCTACCAAATTCTTAAATCGTACATCGCACATCGGTATTTCCGTGTAAAATGTAACGGAGAGTACTCTGAACTAAAGAGAATAACAGCAGGCATACCACAAGGTAGCGTACTGGGTCCTATACTGTATATCTTGTACACCAGAGATATGCCAAATACAGAAGGTGCTACCATAGCAACATTTGCAGACGATACAGCTATTCTGACAACTGGAAAATGTATATCAGAAGCAACGACAAAACTTCAACAAGCAACCGACTCAGTGAGTAGCTGGACAAAGAAATGGCGCATTAGCCTAAACGAAGCAAAATCGGTTCACGTAAACTTCACAAACCAGAAAGTTAACTGGATTCCAGTGGAACTCAATTCAAGGCAGGTTCCAAACGCAAATACAGTCAAATGCCTCGGCATGACTCTCGATTGCAAGCTTAGATGGAAAGAGCATGTTAAAAAGAAAAAAGAAAAATTAAACATCAAATATAGGAAAATGTATTGGCTAATAGGAAGAAATTCTGAGCTTACAATACACAATAAATTGCTATTATATCGGCAAATACTTAAACCAGTATGGACCTATGGTATTCAACTTTGGGGTTGTACCAAGAAAACAAACACAAATGATACAATGCTTTCAAAACAAAGTGCTGACTGAGCTGTAACTTTAGATGGCGCCGCTCTTCATTTTTCCTCCATGTATCATCTCTAATCTATGGTTTTCTGGTGTAGGTTTTGTAGCCAAGTATCATTACATCAAGTACATTATCAGTCTTAACGTAAGCTTCTGCTGTTTGGTTCTGATCGATACCGCTGGTTTCGTTACTTTGAAGATTGATTTGGAACGTTTCTTCATTCTCAAAGTTGAATTTCCTCCGATTAATTTTTGGTTGCTTCACTACTGCTGCTGGTTTCATTTTTACTATTACCAGTTAATATCGCTGTGTACGTCGTCGACTCCTCTCATTGCTCTGACATCTTGTAAGGACGATAGGAATAATATGCATATGTTCACTTATAATAACTTAGAATTACAGATTATTTAACAATCAATGTCTTGCTCGGTGGTAATATGCTCAAACCGAATATTATTTATCTTCGGAATAAAAAATTAATATACAGAACCAAAGTACGGCAAAATATTAATCCAATTAAAATTATTTAACATGCATCAGGCTTCTTAAAAATAATTTAAATTAATATTCATATATTTATTGTGTGTTATATTTAAAAAAATTTATGTTTGTAATGTGTTGCGGTTAAGACCGAAAAAAAAAATAAAAAAAAAAACATTTATAAATTGTTTTGTCTTATTTCAAACTTAAACATATTGCTTTATATTACCATTTTGTTGTTGTACCGTACGCTTTTCTTAAGCTACGTGTTTTTTTATTATTCGTTAAACATGATTAGGCTTATAAATTTTTATTACATAATAAATTAATCTAATTTAGCATGGATATTTATATTTTGTATATAATAAGAAGAATGTATGTTAGGTAAACATTTTTATTATATGCATGTATGTTACGATAGTCTTCTTGTTGTTGTTGTTATTGTACCTTATAACATGTTTTGATTAATAAACAGAAACAAATTTTTAATTAATTGGAATTAAAGTTTATTTTCTTAAGGTATTTGCCTTTATGTATTGTGTATCGTCTTAAACATTAAATTTTAATTTTATTACTCATTTTGTATGTTAAATGGGGCTAAGTCAGTCAGTCGCAGGTAGTATTATTTAAAAGAATGTTTCTATTAAACATATTTTGGATCCGTTTGATGAGATTTTACAATTTCAGATTTATAAGATTTTCGAAGAAATGCCACTACACACGGTAAATGTATTCAGTGGCATATTCCGATTATAAATAAATTTGTAGAAGAATAATTATATTTTTGTAATTTCATTTAGCGTGAAGTTTCAAAAACTGTGTTGTAGGGAAATTTTAATCCTTATTAAATATGATAGATGCTACTGGTTAACGGTTTGCGTCTATATAGCCGACCAATTGCACAAATGATTTACTAGACCAGCATAAATAAAGTCCAATAAATTATAATCTATTACGTTAAGAATTTGAAATTAGTATTTTGATTTTTAACCATTGAGCAATATACAAGAGTGTCTCTATAATAAAATTGGTATGCTAAATTTTAAATTACATGGTTTGGTATTTGGGCGCTTTCAGATCCGCCAACTTTTGGCATCATGATTAGTGAAATCATTGCCAATTTTATTTCAACATTTCATAGTGTTAAACGTGTTCGTGGCCTGAAAGCGCCCATTGGCTGAGATTTTACTCCACATGTTCCCTAAAAGTGCCCTAAATAGCAAAGTTCTTTTCATAAAAAAGACAAAAACGCTGGGGGGGGGGGGGCGGTTGAAATGAATTATAATTTTGATAATTATTATTATTTATTTTTTATCGACTCAACTCGAAGTTGAGTCTTTTTATTTTATTTAAAAAATTAGAAGTTTGTTCAACCTTCGTCATATATTTTTAATGGATGGTAGTCCTAGTGTTATTCTAAGTTTTTCTCCACATAGTGTTTGTCTTCCTATTAAAGGATGACTGACTTCATCAGAAACGTATAAAACAAACTGTTTATTAAATGTATTGATACAATTTTGTATTTCAGGGATTATTTTGTCTGGGGTTGACAAAATATTAGCAGTGTCTTCAGTGGAAGAAGATGTGTCAGATTGATGAATTTTAATTCGAGAAAGTGCATCAGCGTTTGCGTTTAAGGTTCCCTTTTTATAAATAATCTCGTAGTAGAATTCCTCGAGTTTTACCCTCCATCAGACGAGTTTAGAATTAGGTTCGTTCAACGAGAATAACCACGTAAAAGGTTTATGATCAGTGATAATCGTAAATTTTCGTCCAAAACGATAGGAAATATTTCGATCATTGAATAATTCTGCTCAGTTACCATTAAGGTTCTACTAGCATATCATATTGGCAAATCTTCCTGGTAATACTGCTGCAATTGCAGTACTAGAAGCATCAGTGGTTAGAACAAACTTTTGTGGAAAGTCGGGATAATCTAGAAGGGGTTCGTTAGACTATATTTCTTTTGCTTTTTCAAAGGACTGAACGTATTCAGGGTCACTCATATTTATTGTTTCGGTCTTACGTAGAGATTTGGACAAAGGTTTAGTTAAAGCCGTGAAATTCTTGATGAATTTCCTATAGTATTCCAGTAATCCTAAGAAACTTTTAATCTATTTCTCTGTCTTAAGTGGTAAATAGATTTTGCATAAACTTGCGATACAAATCTATTCCATTTAAGAAAATAAAAAATAACACTCGAAGATTTAATTTTATTTATAAATTTATATTTTATATTATTTATCTTTAATATATTAAGTTTATAATGGCGAAGAACTTTATTGATCAAATGGTACAATAATAATAATTTTAAAATTAAATTTTAACCAGGTATCACAGAATTGTATATAATGCAAATACATAATTATAATTTAGTACATAGCAATACCTGTATATACATACTAACATATTGTACATATTTATTTATGGGTCCCATTTGAAACGCGATATTTTAAAACGCGAATTATCAAAACGCGATATTTCAAAATGCGATTTTTCAAAACGCGATACGGTACAAAACGGGATATGGTACAAAACGCGATATTTCAAAACGCGATATTTCAAAACGCGATATAGTACAAAACGGGAGTTTAGGATCGGGTTATACCAGGCGGGTGAAGGGGAAATTTAATTTCAGTTTATAGGAATTTAAAAATCGATAGGAACGATAGTATATAGGATCGGTATCAGGTGAGTCGCTGCGCTCCTGCCGCTTCGCAACGCATATTCTGCACCATATTGCGTTTTGAAATATCGCGTTTTGTACCTATCGCGTTTTGTAACATTTCGCGTTTTGAAATATCGCATTTTGAAATATTGCATTTTGTACCATATCTCGTTTTGTCATATCTCGTTTTGAAATATCGAATTTTGAAATATCGCGTTTCGAGCGGATCCGTTTATTTATAATTTATTATGTTATATATTTGGGTACATATTGCTTTTTTCGTTATATATATAATACAAGTACATAATTAGATATTTTCATTTTATATAAACTAAATAAAATAAAAGAGCAGAGCACCGGTTTTATATTTTTATTATAATGCGTGAACATATCCGCACCCTTGAACTAACTAATTCAAAATATAAATGGAATATAGTCTTAAATAAGTTTATTTATTTGATTAATAGTTAATTATATGTACAATTATTAAATACTGTTCTCAAATTAAATTTCAATATATGACAGAAATTGAGCTTAGATTTTTAACTTACGATGTTTGACTCAAATGGTAATACGCTTATTTTTGTAATCGATCGCTTAACAATAGATTTAACGGTTTTAATCGTTACTACACGAACGCGACCGTTGGAACCGGGATGTGTGTCAATAATTCTGCCAAAAACCCAATTTATCGGAGGAACGTGGTCTTCGTGCAAAAGGACTAACATGCCAACTTTGTAAGTGAAATTTGAAACCTTTTGCCATTTGTATCTAGCTTGAAGTTCATTCAAGTACTCGGTGTACCATCGTTTCCAAAACTTCTGAAACATCATCTGAAGCAATTGGTATCTAGATAAACGATTTATGTTCAAATTTAATAGCGATGGTTCTGGTAACGCCAACAAGGGTGTACCAATTAGAAAATATCCTGGAGAAAGAGCCGCGTAATCGTTTGGATTATTAGACATAGCAGTTAAAGGTCTTGAATTTAGGCAGGCTTCAATTTGACAAGTTAAGGTGTGATATTCCTCTATAACGTTAAAGAACGTACACCAACAACGCGTTTCATATGCCATTTAGCATTTTTTATGGTGTTAGCCACTCGATCTTGTTACTAGCACAAAATTTCTTAGTGTCATTTTGAAATTTTTCTGACAAAAACAGATTTCGAAGTTCTTTCAATTCGGATCGACAACCTACAAAATTCGTATCGTTGTCTGAATAAATTTTAGTGCAAAATCCTCGTCGGGATATAAACCTGCGAAGACAAGCTAAAAACGATTCTGATGAGAGAGACATGACAATTTCCATGCGTGTATGGCCTTAACGGCAAAGCATATAAACAGACAAACATAGATTTTACTTTTAGTTTTGGATTTTATACTGGGCTTAGCGAAGAATGGTCCGCAAAAATCTATACCAACAACGGAAAACGGTCTAGACTGATTTACGCGGTCAACAGGTAAGTCGCCCATTAGTTGGTGTGAAAGTTTTGGTTTATTTCGAAAGCAAAGGATGCATTCCTTCACAATTTGTCTACACAAATTTCGACCTCTGATAATTCAGTACTGTGTTCTCAAATTATACAGTAATGTTTGCGGCCCGCAGTGCAAAAAACGTTGATGTTCAAATCGAACAAGAAGCTTGGTAAACTCATGTTTGGCAGGCAATACAATTGGATATTTAGTATTATAGTGTAGGTTAGAATTGGAAAGTCGACCACCGACGCGAAGAATTTTCATGTCGTCTAAACACGCTGATAATATTTTTAACTTACTATAGTTTGGCAGACCAGCGTGTTTTTCCATGTACTGAATATCATTAGAGTATTCAGATAGCTGAACTATTTTTATTAAACAATTTAATGAAGCTTGTAATTCATCAGATGTTAGTTCACCTGTTATTTTTACACCATGTTTAGCTCTGAGATTATTAATAAATCGAATAATGTAAGCTGTTATTCGATTAGCTTAGTAAACGACGAGTAGCGACCAAATATATCCCATGATGAAGATGAGTTACATATAGATGTTAAAACTGTTTGACGAATATCTAAATTTAATAACTCGGAGCTTATGTTTGACTTGTGATTTTTTGGCCAACTGTCCGAATTTTCTTTAAGAAATGCAGGTCCTAACCACCATGAATTGGACGCAACAACCGTATTTGGCATTAATCCTCGCGATACATAATCAGCAGGATTTTGAGCTGTTGGCACATAACACCAACGTTTAATTGACGAGTACTCTTGAATTTGACTTAATCGGTTAGCTACGAATGTAGCATACTTTGAAGGATCCGATTTGATTCGAAATAAGGTTATTTCTGAGTCGGACCATAAATATATTGCATTGTATTGCAAATTAATCGTACTGACTACTTTATTTAAGGTTTGCGCTAGTAGTAATGCTCCACAAAGCTCAAGACGTGGAATCGTTTGTTTTTTAAGCGGAGCCACTCTAGATTTTGAACAAATCAATTTTACAACATGTTTGTTATTGTTGTCAGTGATTCGCCCATAAATCACACATCCATAACCCTTCTCAGAGGCGTCTGAGAAACCGTGAATTTGTGTTACATTATCGTTTGGAACTACAATGCATCGAGGAACTTTTATCTTCTTTTAAAGTAACTAATTGCGTTTTAAAATCATTCCATTCTGATTTAATTTGTTGTGGGACTTGATCATCCCAATCTAGATTACCAATAGTCCAAATCTTTTGCATTATTATTTTGGCTATTAATATCATTGGTGCGCAGAGACCTAGTGGATCGAATAGCTGACAGATCACTGATAAAATGTTGCGCTTAGTACAAAGAGAATTCTCTGTGAATTTTGAGAAGTTCATTTCAAATTCATCACTTGAAGTATTCCATGAAAGGCCAAGTACTAGGGACACGTTTGACGGAGATTCCGATTGAGACGAAAGGTCAGGTATATTTGAGGAAAATTTACGCAGTTGCAATCCACCTGTTTCTAAAAATCTGACATTAATACTTTTGATGTCAACGGAAACGAGATATTTTCGTCAGACGCCAATTGATGCAAAGTACGTGTTGCGAGGAAAGGAGCGCTTTTCATTCCGTATGTAACAGTGCACAATTTATAACATTTGACACTTTCTGAGGGATCATTTCTCCATCAAATCTGTTGTAAATCTTGGTTATTCTGATCAATTAGGATTTGCCGGTACATTTTGGCAATATCGGCGGTGAAAGCTATCATGTGTGTCCTAAACCTTAGAATGATGGACATTAAATCTTGTTGTATAGTAGGACCCTTATACAAACAATCATTTAATGATAATTTTGACGATGATTTGGAAGACCCGTTAAAAACTACCCTTAACTGAGTAGTAGTGCTAGAATCTTTGATGACGAAATGATGAGGAAAATAAAAAACCTTGTTATATGTATTATTAATTTTAGTTTGATTTTCAACTACCTCCATATGCCCTAATGACAAATACTCAGCCATGAAATCTTTGTATTGCTGATAAATAGGAGTTTGACGAATTATTTTTTTCTCAATAGCATAGAACTGCATAAGTTTTTGAATAAATATCCATTTAAATTGGGGAAACAACGACCAGTTTTCGTGTAATCGTCGATTGAAATCGTTTGATTTTTTACCCGGACAAATCCACTTTTGTTTGAAACGAAAAATTTTTTTGTTTCAAATCATAGAATATTTTACCAATTATGAAAGGTTATTTAATTTTGAATAATAATCCGTTTAAATTGGGCCGAAACAACGACCAGTTTTCGTGTAATCGTCGATTGAAATCGTTTGATTTTTTACCCGGACAAATCCACTTTTGTTTGAAACGAAAAATTTTTTTGTTTCAAATCATAGAATATTTTACCAATTATGAAAGGTTATTTAATTTTGAATAATAATCCGTTTAAATTGGGCCGAGACAACGACCAGTTTTCGTGTAATCGTCGATTGAAATCGTTTGATTTTTTACCCGGACAAATCCACTTTTGTTTGAAACGAAAAATTTTTTTGTTTCAAATCATAGAATATTTTACCAATTATGAAAGGTTATTTAATTTTGAATAATAATCCGTTTAAATTGGGCCGAAACAACGACCAGTTTTCGTGTAATCGTCGATTGAAATCGTTTGATTTTTTACCCGGACAAATACACTTTTGTTTGAAACGAAAAATTTTTTTGTTTCAAATCATAGAATATTTTACCAATTATGAAAGGTTATTTAATTTTGAATAATAATCCGTTTAAATTGGGCCGAGACAACGACCAGTTTTCGTGTAATCGTCGATTGAAATCGTTTGATTTTTTACCCGGACAAATACACTTTTGTTTGAAACGAAAAATTTTTTTGTTTCAAATCATAGAATATTTTACCAATTATGAAAGGTTATTTAATTTTGAATAATAATCCGTTTAAATTGGGCCGAAACAACGACCAGTTTTCGTGTAATCGTCGATTGAAATCGTTTAATTTTTTACCCGGACAAATGCACTTTTGTTTGAAACGAAAAATTTTTTTGTTTCAAATCATAGAATATTTTACCAATTATGAAAGGTTATTTAGGCTGCGGGCCATTTCTCAGGTAAATCGATTAGTACAGTAAATTGAAATTTTAGTACAAATTACTTTTCAAATCGTACCAATTCTCTAGTAAATAAAATTAGGTAAATGCGGCTTAAAGGGACACATGGTTTGTAGGAATATACAAAAATTGGTATGTAGGTACACGAACTAATGTCAAATTTTATTGTTGTTGTTCCATTTATTCGTATTGTTTATACCAATAAATTTAAATTGTATATATTTGCTCATATTGGTTGCGTAATTTATACAATAAACTTAATAAAATTTATAAAAAATAAAACTGTGTTCATAAATATACAAGCGCATTTTTATTTCGTGGCAAATGCTCGTGAATATAAAAAAAATTATGTCTAGAAACATGGCCGCCATATTTTAATGATGTGTATAGCAAAACCAGAAACCACTACTATTTACCTTTTGTGTCTTCGCTTTACCCTACTTTTTAGTACAGTATTTCAATTTACCGCATACACTGCTAAAAACGGCATTTACCCTAGATTTACCTTAGAATTGGCCCGCAGCCTTAATTTTGAATAATAATCCGTTTAAGTTGGGCCGAAACAACGACCAGTTTTCGTGTAATCGTCGATTGAAATCGTTTGATTTTTTACCCGGACAAATGCACTTTTGTTTGAAACAAAAAATTTTTTTGTTTCAAATCATAGAATATTTTACCAATTATGAAAGGTTATTTAATTTTGAATAATAATCCGTTTAAATTGGGCCGAAACAACGACCAGTTTTCGTGTAATCGTCGATTGAAATCGTTTGATTTTTTACCCGGACAAATCCACTTTTGTTTGAAACGAAAAATTTTTTTGTTTCAAATCATAGAATATTTTACCAATTATGAAAGGTTATTTAATTTTGAATAATAATCCGTTTACATTGGGCCGAAACAACGACCAGTTTTCGTGTAATCGTCGATTGAAATCGTTTGATTTTTTACCCGGACAAATACTCGTACACTTTTGTTTGAAACGAAAATTTTTTTTGTTTCAAATCATAGAATATTTTACCAATTATGAAAGGTTATTTAATTTTGAATAGTAATCCGTTTAAATTGGGCCGAAACAACGACCAGTTTTCATGTAATCGTCGATTGAAATCGTTTGATTTTTTACCCGGACAAATACACTTTTGTTTGAAACGAAAATTTTTTTTGTTTCAAATCATAGAATATTTTACCAATTATGAAAGGTAATTTAATTTTGAATAATAATCCGTTTAAATTGGGCCGAAACAACGACCAGTTTTCGTGTAATCGTTGATTGAAAACGTGTGATTTTTTACCCGGACAAATGCACTTTTGTTTGAAACGAAAATTTTTTTTGCTTCAAATCATAGAATATTTTCCCAATTATGAAAGGTTATTTAATTTTGAATAATAATCCGTTTAAATTGGGTCGAAACAACGACCAGTTTTCGTGTAATCGTCGATTGAAATCGTTTGATTTTTCACCCGTGCAAATGCACTTTTGTTTGAAACGTAAATTTCTTTTGTTTCAAATCATAGAATATTGTACCAATTATGAAAGGTTATTTAATTTTGAATAATAATCCGTTTAAATTGGACCGAAACAACGACCAGTTTTCGTGTAATCGTTGATTGAAATCGTTTGATTTTTTACCCGGACAAATGCACTTTTGTTTGAAACGAAAATTTTTTTTGCTTCAAATCATAGAATATTGTACCAATTATGAAAGGTTATTTAATTTTGAATAATAATCCGTTTAAATTGGGCCGAAACAACGACCAGTTTTCGTGTAATCGTTGATTGAAAACGTGTGATTTTTTACCCGGACAAATGCACTTTTGTTTGAAACGAAAATTTTTTTTGCTTCAAATCATAGAATATTTTCCCAATTATGAAAGGTTATTTAATTTTGAATAATAATCCGTTTAAATTGGGTCGAAACAACGACCAGTTTTCGTGTAATCGTCGATTGAAATCGTTTGATTTTTCACCCGTGCAAATGCACTTTTGTTTGAAACGTTAAATTTCTTTTGTTTCAAATCATAGAATATTGTACCAATTATGAAAGGTTATTTAATTTTGAATAATAATCCGTTTAAATTGGACCGAAACAACGACCAGTTTTCGTGTAATCGTTGATTGAAATCGTTTGATTTTTTTACCCGGACAAATGCACTTTTGTTCGAAACGAAAATTTTTTTTGCTTCAAATCATAGAATATTGTACCCAATTATGAAAGGTTATTTAATTTTGAATAATAATCCGTTTAAATTGGGCCGAAACAACGACCAGTTTTCGTGTAATCGTTGATTGAAATCGTTTGATTTTTTACCCGGACAAATGCACTTTTGTTTGAAACGAAAAATTTTTTTGTTTCAAATCATAGAATATTTTACCAATTATGAAAGGTTATTTAATTTTGAATAATAATCCGTTTAAATTGGGCCGAAACAACGACCAGTTTTCGTGTAATCGTTGATTGAAATCGTGTGATTTTTTACCCGGACAAATGCACTTTTGTTTGAAACGAAAATTTTTTTTGCTTCAAATCATAGAATATTTTCCCAATTATGAAAGGTTATTTAATTTTGAATAATAATCCGTTTAAATTGGGCCGAAACAACGACCAGTTTTCGTGTAATCGTCGTTTGATTTTTTACCCGGACAAATGCACTTTTGTTTGAAACGAAAATTTTTTTTGTTTCAAATCATAGAATATTGTACCAATTATGAAAGGTTATTTAATTTTGAATAATAATCCGTTTAAATTGGGTCGAAACAACGACCAGTTTTCGTGTAATCGTCGATTGAAATCGTTTGATTTTTCACCCGTGCAAATGCACTTTTGTTTGAAACGAAAAATTTTTTTGTTTCAAATCATAGAATATTGTACCAATTATGAAAGGTTATTTAATTTTGAATAATAATCCGTTTAAATTGGGCCGAAACAACGACCAGTTTTCGTGTAATCGTCGATTGAAATCGTTTGATTTTTTACCCGGACAAATGCACTTTTGTTTGAAACGAAAAATTTTTTTGTTTCAAATCATAGAATATTTTACCAATTATGAAAGGTTATTTAATTTTGAATAATAATCCGTTTAAATTGGGCCGAAACAACGACCAGTTTTCGTGTAATCGTCGATTGAAATCGTTTGATTTTTTACCCGGACAAATGCACTTTTGTTTGAAACGAAAAATTTTTTTGTTTCAAATCATAGAATATTTTACCAATTATGAAAGGTTATTTAATTTTGAATAATAATCCGTTTAAATTGGGCCGAAACAACGACCAGTTTTCGTGTAATCGTTGATTGAAATCGTTTGATTTTTTACCCGGACAAATGCACTTTTGTTTGAAACGAAAATTTTTTTTGCTTCAAATCATAGAATATTTTCCCAATTATGAAAGGTTATTTAATTTTGAATAATAATCCGTTTAAATTGGGCCGAAACAACGACCAGTTTTCGTGTAATCGTCGATTGAAATCGTTTGATTTTTTACCCGGACAAATGCACTTTTGTTTGAAACGAAAAATTTTTTTGTTTCAAATCATAGAATATTGTACCAATTATGAAAGGTTATTTAATTTTGAATAATAATCCGTTTAAATTGGGCCGAAACAACGACCAGTTTTCGTGTAATCGTTGATTGAAATCGTTTGATTTTTTACCCGGACAAATGCACTTTTGTTTGAAACGAAAATTTTTTTTGCTTCAAATCATAGAATATTGTACCAATTATGAAAGGTTATTTAATTTTGAATAGTAATCCGTTTAAATTGGGCCGAAACAACGACCAGTTTTCGTGTAATCGTTGATTGAAATCGTTTGATTTTTTACCCGGACAAATGCACTTTTGTTTGAAACGAAAATTTTTTTTGCTTCAAATCATAGAATATTTTCCCAATTATGAAAGGTTATTTAATTTTGAATAATAATCCGTTTAAATTGGGCCGAAACAACGACCAGTTTTCGTGTAATCGTCGATTGAAATCGTTTGATTTTTTACCCGGACAAATGCACTTTTGTTTGAAACGAAAAATTTTTTTGTTTCAAATCATAGAATATTGTACCAATTATGAAAGGTTATTTAATTCTGAATAATAATCCGTTTAAATTGGGTCGAAACAACGACCAGTTTTCGTGTAATCGTCGATTGAAATCGTTTGATTTTTCACCCGGACAAATGCACTTTTGTTTGAAACGTAAATTTCTTTTGTTTCAAATCATAGAATATTGTACCAATTATGAAAGGTTATTTAATTTTGAATAATAATCCGTTTAAATTGGACCGAAACAACGACCAGTTTTCGTGTAATCGTTGATTGAAATCGTTTGATTTTTTACCCGGACAAATGCACTTTTGTTTGAAACGAAAATTTTTTTTGCTTCAAATCATAGAATATTGTACCAATTATGAAAGGTTATTTAATTTTGAATAATAATCCGTTTAAATTGGGCCGAAACAACGACCAGTTTTCGTGTAATCGTTGATTGAAATCGTTTGATTTTTTACCCGGACAAATGCACTTTTGTTTGAAACGAAAATTTTTTTTGCTTCAAATCATAGAATATTTTCCCAATTATGAAAGGTTATTTAATTTTGAATAATAATCCGTTTAAATTGGGCCGAAACAACGACCAGTTTTCGTGTAATCGTCGATTGAAATCGTTTGATTTTTTACCCGGACAAATGCACTTTTGTTTGAAACGAAAAATTTTTTTGTTTCAAATCATAGAATATTGTACCAATTATGAAAGGTTATTTAATTTTGAATAATCATCCGTTTAAATTGGGCCGAAACAACGACCAGTTTTCGTGTAATCGTCGATTGAAATCGTTTGATTTTTTACCCGGACAAATGCACTTTTGTTTGAAACGAAAAATTTTTTTGTTTCAAATCATAGAATATTTTACCAATTATGAAAGGTTATTTAATTTTGAATAATAATCCGTTTAAATTGGGCCGAAACAACGACCAGTTTTCGTGTAATCGTTGATTGAAAACGTGTGATTTTTTACCCGGACAAATGCACTTTTGTTTGAAACGAAAATTTTTTTTGCTTCAAATCATAGAATATTTTCCCAATTATGAAAGGTTATTTAATTTTGAATAATAATCCGTTTAAATTGGGCCGAAACAACGACCAGTTTTCGTGTAATCGTCGATTGAAATCGTTTGATTTTTTACCCGGACAAATGCACTTTTGTTTGAAACGAAAAATTTTTTTGTTTCAAATCATAGAATATTGTACCAATTATGAAAGGTTATTTAATTTTGAATAATAATCCGTTTAAATTGGGCCGAAACAACGACCAGTTTTCGTGTAATCGTCGATTGAAATCGTTTGATTTTTTACCCGGACAAATGCACTTTTGTTTGAAACGAAAAATTTTTTTGTTTCAAATCATAGAATATTGTACCAATTATGAAAGGTTATTTAATTTTGAATAATCATCCGTTTAAATTGGGCCGAAACAACGACCAGTTTTCGTGTAATCGTCGATTGAAATCGTTTGATTTTTTACCCGGATAAATGCACTTTTGTTTGAAACGAAAAATTTTTTTGTTTCAAATCATAGAATATTTTACCAATTATGAAAGGTTATTTAATTTTGAATAATAATCCGTTTAAATTGGGCCGAAACAACGACCAGTTTTCGTGTAATCGTCGATTGAAATCGTTTGATTTTTTACCCGGACAAATGCACTTTTGTTTGAAACGAAAAATTTTTTTGTTTCAAATCATAGAATATTGTACCGATTATGAAAGGTTATTTAATTTTGAATAATCATCCGTTTAAATTGGGCCGAAACAACGACCAGTTTTCGTGTAATCGTCGATTGAAATCGTTTGATTTTTTACCCGGATAAATGCACTTTTGTTTGAAACGAAAAATTTTTTTGTTTCAAATCATAGAATATTTTACCAATTATGAAAGGTTATTTAATTTTGAATAATAATCCGTTTAAATTGGGCCGAAACAACGACCAGTTTTCGTGTAATCGTTGATTGAAATCGTTTGATTTTTTACCCGGACAAATGCACTTTTGTTTGAAACGAAAAATTTTTTTGTTTCAAATCATAGAATATTGTACCAATTATGAAAGGTTATTTAATTTTGAATAATCATCCGTTTAAATTGGGCCGAAACAACGACCAGTTTTCGTGTAATCGTCGATTGAAATCGTTTGATTTTTTACCCGGACAAATGCACTTTTGTTTGAAACGAAAAATTTTTTTGTTTCAAATCATAGAATATTTTACCAATTATGAAAGGTTATTTAATTTTGAATAATAATCCGTTTAAATTGGGCCGAAACAACGACCAGTTTTCGTGTAATCGTTGATTGAAAACGTGTGATTTTTTACCCGGACAAATGCACTTTTGTTTGAAACGAAAATTTTTTTTGCTTCAAATCATAGAATATTTTCCCAATTATGAAAGGTTATTTAATTTTGAATAATAATCCGTTTAAATTGGGCCGAAACAACGACCAGTTTTCGTGTAATCGTCGATTGAAATCGTTTGATTTTTTACCCGGACAAATGCACTTTTGTTTGAAACGAAAAATTTTTTTGTTTCAAATCATAGAATATTGTACCAATTATGAAAGGTTATTTAATTTTGAATAATAATCCGTTTAAATTGGGCCGAAACAACGACCAGTTTTCGTGTAATCGTCGATTGAAATCGTTTGATTTTTTACCCGGACAAATGCACTTTTGTTTGAAACGAAAAATTTTTTTGTTTCAAATCATAGAATATTGTACCAATTATGAAAGGTTATTTAATTTTGAATAATCATCCGTTTAAATTGGGCCAAACAACGACCAGTTTTCGTGTAATCGTCGATTGAAATCGTTTGATTTTTTACCCGGATAAATGCACTTTTGTTTGAAACGAAAAATTTTTTTGTTTCAAATCATAGAATATTTTACCAATTATGAAAGGTTATTTAATTTTGAATAATAATCCGTTTAAATTGGGCCGAAACAACGACCAGTTTTCGTGTAATCGTTGATTGAAATCGTGTGATTTTTTACCCGGACAAATGCACTTTTGTTTGAAACGAAAATTTTTTTTGCTTCAAATCATAGAATATTTTCCCAATTATGAAAGGTTATTTAATTTTGAATAATAATCCGTTTAAATTGGGCCGAAACAACGACCAGTTTTCGTGTAATCGTCAATTGAAATCGTTTGATTTTTTACCCGGACAAATGCACTTTTGTTTGAAACGAAAAATTTTTTTGTTTCAAATCATAGAATATTGTACCAATTATGAAAGGTTATTTAATTTTGAATAATAATCCGTTTAAATTGGGTCGAAACAACGACCAGTTTTCGTGTAATCGTCGATTGAAATCGTTTGATTTTTCACCCGTGCAAATGCACTTTTGTTTGAAACGTAAATTTCTTTTGTTTCAAATCATAGAATATTGTACCAATTATGAAAGGTTATTTAATTTTGAATAATAATCCGTTTAAATTGGGCCGAAACAACGACCAGTTTTCGTGTAATCGTCGATTGAAATCGTTTGATTTTTTACCCGGACAAATGCACTTTTGTTTGAAACGAAAAATTTTTTTGTTTCAAATCATAGAATATTTTACCAATTATGAAAGGTTCTTTAATTTTGAATAATAATCCGTTTAAATTGGGCCGAAACAACGACCAGTTTTCGTGTAATCGTCGATTGAAATCGTTTGATTTTTTACCCGGACAAATGCACTTTTGTTTGAAACGAAAAATTTTTTTGTTTCAAATCATAGAATATTTTACCAATTATGAAAGGTTATTTAATTTTGAATAATAATCCGTTTAAATTGGGCCGAAACAACGACCAGTTTTCGTGTAATCGTTGATTGAAATCGTTTGATTTTTTACCCGGACAAATGCACTTTTGTTTGAAACGAAAATTTTTTTTGCTTCAAATCATAGAATATTTTCCCAATTATGAAAGGTTATTTAATTTTGAATAATAATCCGTTTAAATTGGACCGAAACAACGACCAGTTTTCGTGTAATCGTTGATTGAAATCGTTTGATTTTTTACCCGGACAAATGCACTTTTGTTTGAAACGAAAATTTTTTTTGCTTCAAATCATAGAATATTGTACCAATTATGAAAGGTTATTTAATTTTGAATAATAGTCCGTTTAAATTGGGCCGAAACAACGACCAGTTTTCGTGTAATCGTCGATTGAAATCGTTTGATTTTTTACCCGGACAAATGCACTTTTGTTTGAAACGAAAATTTTTTTTGTTTCAAATCATAGAATATTTTACCAATTATGAAAGGTTATTTAATTTTGAATAATAATCCGTTTAAATTGGGCCGAAACAACGACCAGTTTTCGTGTAATCGTCGATTGAAATCGGCTGTTTTTTTACCCGGACAAATGCACTTTTGTTTGAAACGAAAAATTTTTTTGTTTCAAATCATAGAATATTGTACCAATTATAAAAGGTTATTTAATTTTGAATAATAATCCGTTTAAATTGGGCCGAAACAACGACCAGTTTTCGTGTAATCGTCGATTGAAATCGTTTGATTTTTTACCCGGACAAATGCAATTTTGTTTGAAACGAAAATTTTTTTTGCTTCAAATCATAGAATATTTTACCAATTATGAAAGGTTATTTAATTTTGAATAATAGTCCGTTTAAATTGGGCCGAAACAACGGCCAGTTTTCGTGTAATCGTTGATTGAAATCGTTTGATTTTTTACCCGGACAAATGCACTTTTGTTTGAAACGAAAAATTTTTTTGTTTCAAATCATAGAATATTTTACCAATTATGAAAGGTTATTTAATTTTGAATAATAATCCGTTTAAATTGGGCCGAAACAACGACCAGTTTTCGTGTAATCGTCGATTGAAATCGGCTGTTTTTTTACCCGGACAAATGCACTTTTGTTTGAAACGAAAATTTTTTTTGTTTCAAATCATAGAATATTTTACCAATTATGAAAGGTTATTTAATTTTGAATAATGATCCGTTTAAATTGGGCCGAAACAACGACCAGTTTTCGTGTAATCGTCGATTGAAATCGTTTGATTTTTTACCCGGACAAATGCAATTTTGTTTGAAACGAAAATTTTTTTTGCTTCAAATCATAGAATATTTTACCAATTATGAAAGGTTATTTAATTTTGAATAATAGTCCGTTTAAATTGGGCCGAAACAACGGCCAGTTTTCGTGTAATCGTCGATTGAAATCGTTTGATTTTTTACCCGGACAAATGCACTTTTGTTTGAAACGAAAATTTTTTTTGTTTCAAATCATAGAATATTGTACCAATTATGAAAGGTTATTTAATTTTGAATAATAATCCGTTTAAATTGGGCCGAAACAACGACCACTTTTCGTGTAATCGTCGATTGAAATCGTTTGAGCGCACAATGTTTGTGTTTTGTGTATAATTACTAATACAGACACGTAAATTTTAAAACTGAAAACATATGACATCAAAATGACTTGAAAAATGTGTGGAAGGCTACTGAGCCAGGTGTGAATCTTATGTTACTCATAGATTATGATCAGAGCTACCATAAAAACATACACCCAGGGTAGTTACAGGGGGGTTTTTCTAACAATTTTGTTAAAAAACTGAAAACATTTTACGTTAAAATGACTTCAAAAATGTATGGAAGACTACTGACATCAGGTGTGAATCTTATGTTGCTCATGTATATAGATTTTCGATCTCAGCTACCATAAAAACATACACCCAGGGTAGTCACAGGGGGGTTTTTCTAACACTTTTGTTAAAAAACTGAAAACATTCACATTAAAATGACATCAGAATTGTATGGACTGCTTTGAACTATGACAATTTGTTTGATGTTGCCCTGTATTTGCATAATGATGATTACGCTAATTTTAGTATATTTTGAGAGTCCTTACACACATACGCAAATCGGTTTTTAAACAAAATTAACTTTCATCGCTTTAAAACCTTTAAACATATATTTTCTCTTCATTTTCATAAATTCTTTGATTTTTCATAAAACTTTCTGCTGAGAATTTATAATTTGTATAAAAATTTCAAAAATTTTCTGCTGATGTCAAACAATATCAGCAGAAAAAATTTCATTTTTGTGATAGTGATGCCTCTAACGGTGAATAGCAAAACACATTTTATCTGCTGGAAATTTTTTGCTGTCTTATACAGCATATATTCAGCCGCTTTAAGAACAACCATAATATCTTGGTGGAAATTGGGATTTGTTTCGGAGAGTTCTGGTTCTAGCCTTTACGAGTAGAAAGTTTCAGGAGGTTGTAATAAGATCTTTATACCGAAGATGGCCAATATTCCGCGACTTTAAAACAGCCATAATATTTGGTGAAAATTGAGATTTTGGGATTGAGATTAGTCCTCGGTCTCATTATGATTATCGAATCGTGTCTAAGTTTAGTGAAACTGCCATATGAACATAAGATTCTAAATTAAATTCGTATCGTTTATCTACAGCTCAGATTGATTCAAGAATGTTATTCCGCGACTGTCGATATACTAGTATATCTTTTGTTTCCCAGTATGTGTCTTGACATATATCCAAACAGATGAACAAATAATCTTTCAAGAGGTTCAGAAACTTTTTCTTCATAAGCCATTCTACTAGAAATTCACCCATTTCTTAAAATTTTTGTTTGATGGCGATACAACAAATTAGTATATTAATTTGTAATTTTTGTATATTTCAGAAAAATTGTGATCAACTTCAACAAATGTAAGTACAACAATTTGTTTTATGCAATTTTATAGTTATTAGAGATAAAGAACAGTAGAAAGATGGTCTTTTGAAAGAAATATAAATAATTATAAAATTCAATTGTCTATAAATGAGACACTTTTAGTAAGTCGGCGATACTAAACTCCGCTGAGCACCTGTTTTTTAAGTCATACAAGAGAGCATACAAGAGAAGATATTTCTTAACTAATTTTTGTCAAAATGACAGTATAATAAAAATAAATCTTTATTGAAGTTTTGGGATAATCCTATTTTTTGTTATGTTCGACAGAATTCAGATATTGATCAACAAATTTTGATCACATTAAGTTAAGGTATTGAAATTCAGTCATGAAAAAAACTTCTCCGCCGGCGATGAAGGCAGGCCCCATATTTGGTAACGGTTGTTGTACATTTTGGCAAAATACTTATTTGCTTTAAATAGCCCTAAAAATACGTCATTTTTAAATAAGCAGGTTCTCTGAGAGTAAAGACAGACCGATCCTCAATAACAGTTGATCAAACGATCGTTGGATTTAAAAAATTGTTAGTATTAGTCAACATTCTACACTCGAACACTTCGAATTGTGTAAAAAGATGAGTTTCTTACGAATGTATTAAAATTTCTCAAACAATTTTTATTAAAAACATTTATGGAAACGATTTAAAATGAATAATTGAAAGTAACTAACTACAAAGTAATACCGAAACCTCAAACAATTTTAGAATTTTGAGTAAAAATAACATTTTTATATCTACAAAATTTTGGAAACTCCTTGGACGTTTAATTAATTTCGAGATGTATTTTGAATTTTCTTTATATAAATACTTTCCAAAATTTGCTGTTTGGTTAGATTTTGTCCCTTAACAATATTTACAATATTTACATAATATATATAGACATTGAGTAGGGACTTCCTCGAAGATGATTGGGTAGCTTCAAGATTATGCTGGCAAACCTCATTTTTCTTTGGTTGAATATTTTAATTTATTAGGTAGCTCTGTCTATCTCAAAGTTCCAAGGGACCGAAAAAAAAATCGATAGAAATATTTTCGAGATGGAAAGAGGATATTTTAATAACCAAAAAATTCGAAGAGGAAGTGTTTTGACATATAAAGTGGATATTTCACAAAATGAAGTTTAGTACATAATTTTTAAGTTTATGCAGCCAGTTAAACATATCTTCAAGGGTACCATTTCATGTTAAAAGTTTTTTGTTTGCATTTGTATGCATTTGTTACTTCCTGATGCGAAGGCGGACAGATTATTTCTGAAGAAGTTATTTCATCGTTTTCAATGTCTATATTGTTTTCGTAATCGGTGCTGCGGTTGCTAAAACAATTTCATCATCCTTAAGCATAATATGGTCTTGTGCCAAATCACTGTCAAACATCACAAAACTCTCAAAACTACCAATATTCTCCGAAACACATACAGTTTTAAATTTTTCCCAAGTATCCTCTACATTTTCCAAACCAGACTCATAATTATTTTTGTTGAGCAAATTTGTAAGTGGGATATAATCTTCACTATCCCATAGATCTACAATGTTTACATGTCGAAAGCAGTTTTTAATTGTTCCAGGAGTAATCATCATCCAACTTTTTGAAAGAATTTCAATGGCATCTACCAACGTAAAATTTGACGAGCGATTGTTTTCGATATCATCAATTTGTTACATCACTATTTGCTCCCGGTAAAATGTTTTCAAATTTTTTATTACACCTGCGTCCAGTGGCGAAAATGCGTAGTTAAATTGGGTGGAAAGAATATGAGCTTGATGGAGGTTCCCCGAAAATTCAGCGACAAACAATTATGCCACAAACAATTGTGCCACAAACAATTATGCAACAAACAATTCATCGAAAAACAAATATGAAAACTACAACTTTACAATAACCAAGTGTGCGTGAAAACAATTGTGCAAACAACAATTCATCGAAACAAAATTTTTCACTGTAATGCACCGGATTATTGTAATGAGGTGCATAATTTATTTTTCAGCTAATTTTTTTCCATTTTTTTTTTATTTTTATTAATAATAATTGCTTCGACAACCTTGCAGACACAGATCAAAGAGTTTTTATCGCTCTTATCGCTTTTTCTGATAGTGCCACAAACGTTAAAAAAATCAACTTTTGTAAATATAAACTATTTTTTAATGTAATTTTAATTCGTTGTATACCTTAGAGAATGGGGGCCCCCAAACCCCCGCTCTTACAGAATTTATACAATTAATCATGTGTCATTAATTATGATGTCCTACTTTGCTTTCCGTACCACACAATTGAACAATTAAAAGAAAATTGATCAATATTTTTTAATTACGAGTCTTTTCGATGAATTGTTCAGTGTAGAATTGTTTCCGTGTAAAATTGTTTGTATTACAATTATCCTTCTCTGAATTCATTTCTAACAATTGTTTGTCGCACTTTTGTGGTTGTGTTAAATTGTGTTGCGCATAATTTTCGAGTTGCCGTTAGCATACACGGACTTGACTGGTTCCGCAATTAATAGTATAATTTTAGTAATTTGACTAGTTTTGTCTAGGTGTTTTTGCACCTTGGTAAAGTTAGCCGATAGTTTCCAGCCGAAAGATAATGCAGATAGAGTCTTGACTATTTTTAAACTCTCTTTATACTCTCGCTCCTATTGATTTTTAAATTCCTATAAACTGAAATAATTTCTCCTTCACCTGAATGATGTAACCCGATCCTAAATTCTCCTAAATTCGAGTTCATGACTGATTTTTGCTATATTCAAGACACTATCTGCATTATCTTTCGGCTGCAAACTTTCGGCTAACTTTAACAGTATTGTTTTTGCGCCATTTTTGACAAATGTTTATCTTTTCGGTAAATTTTTTTGTTAAGGTTTAACCATCTTAGATTAGTTAGTTTTTAATTATTTTGGGGATTTTAAGAATGGGAATCACTTTTTAGAAGAGGAATATCAGTATATAAAATTACCAAATTATTGCACTGATGTAGAAGTGATAAACCATCGTTCTTTTACAAATAAATGCCCAATTTTTGATAAAAACGGTGGAGCCTTATTAAGCCTTATTTTGTAATTGGCGGCTTCACTTACAAATCTGCAGATAATTCAGTGCGTAAAAGTAGGGTGCCAAACAATATAACCAAGTGTGTGATGGCTGGTCTCCAGTCAAATATTTTTCTCTTGACGAAAAAAAAAAATCTAGTCCATTTTTTTTCTCATGTCATTTTTTAGTACATTTTCCAAAATACATACGCAAAAATGGTTTTGAGCATGCGCATTAAAATGTTGTCGAGAGAGGGAAAGATCAGAATATTCAATATTTTTGCCATGACGTTGTGCCAATTGAGCATAAATTATATTTTTACGCTCAATTTGAGCGCACATTTATTTGGTTTGGACATTTTAAACTTCAAAATAAAAAATTGTGTGGTACATTTTGTTCGTTAAAATAATCGTGCTTCTACATAATAATAAAAGTGAAATTTAACTAGCTAATTAAACATAATAAAATTGATTCAAAATAATAAATAATTTTTAAAGTTTAAATTGAATCTTTATTTAAATAATTTTGTGGTTAATTTTGTGGGTGGCGTGGATATGAAATGTAAATATACATAAATATTTTTATTGTTACATATGGGCATCACATACCAATTTAAAATAGCTATGTTATATATTTTTAGGCAGAGTTTTAATTTTAGTTATTTTAATGTTAGGTAGTCGGAGTAGCTGTATCACTGATGGCCTGATCAGACCACTAGTTCACTTGGGTTTGGAGTTTCATACTTTATTAATTTTATTTCAGGCAGAAAGGGTAATAATTTTCTTCATCTCCTAACACTTTAATATTTTTCAGCAATTGAAGAAAAGTTAATAAATATTTTGAAAACCCCAAAATTTTTGTTATTGGTGGATACTACCCATCCCCAATTTAAAAATATGTCAAAGCGGAGTTCGTTATGGCAAACTATTCAAATTGAAGTAGGACATCCGGACGTCCAAAAAATGTATCGTAATTTAAAACGGCGATACACAAATCTAAAAAGCAGCCGGTCTGGGAAAAGTGGAGATGCAAAGAAACAGCTTACAGCCGAAAATATACAATTTTTAAAAGAAATGGAATATTTTGAAAAATACTTTATTAGTGCAGAGTTAGTACCATTTTATAAATTATAAGTATTTATTTTAGAATGAATCTTATTTTATTTTAATTGCAGAACTGTTATTTCTAATTATGAACCTCCGGTGGTCGAGAAATCTGAATCCCAATCATTTCTGGACGATTTCAGCAAGGAAATAATAGAGGAAGAAGCATATGCCGATGAAATTTTCCCATTTCCTGAACTGCCGTATTTCGACGATAGAGATACTGATGAATGTCAAGCGATGGATTCGAGTGAAATTTTGGTTACTTCGGTCATTGAACCTGCATTGTCGATCCAGCCTATTGCTCAATCAACGGAGCCGCCTAACTCTACAGGAGTCCAACCACAATTGGATACACTTTCTGGTCCGTCAAGCAGCAATATAGGGCCAATTCGAACCAAGAGAAAAAATCGAGCCAACAGAACTTCTCGAACCCCAATATCGACAACTGGTTACACCTCATGACATTCGAAATATCGTCGACGATATTGGAAAGCAACAGAAAGTTGCATGGGAGATGTTTCGTGCGAAGTGTGTTCCTCCCTACTGCTGCACCAACATCTTCGCCGGACTATATTAGCCAATACGTTTCTTATTTGGAAAGTAGGTTGCGATGTTTATCGGAAGATGAAATAAAAAATAAAATTTGAGAAATTAACCAAGTGTTGGATTCATAATAATTTATTTTTTATTTAATTTATTTTTATTTGTACCTGTAAAATAAATATTATAATTATATAATAATTATATATAATTATAAAATAAATATTCCTTTTTTTAATTTTAATTAATTGGTTGTCCTGAAAAGGACAGTTTTAATTACAAATGAATGTAATTGTTTAAATGATGTGTTCACTCTCCTCACTCTATATACATTTGTTGCCATGATAGTGGATTGTCGTTCATAAAATATTTTGTAAACTCTTTTCTTATGTTAGAAGCGTAGCGTGTTGAATTATTTGCATCCAGTCTTCCAATTGGTTGCATGTTGAACTCAGAACGCCATGGTCCCTCAGCGGTTCCTCCATTGATAAGATCTCGGTCTACCAGTTCACGATCAATATACCTGCTGCTTTCGTCAATCATCCAATTATGAAGGCAGATTGTTGCTTGTATGATTTTTAACACGGTTGGACGGCTTGCATTGATAGGTCGTCTGAAAATTCTAAACTTTGAAGCTAGAATTCCAAACGCATTTTCAATTGTCCGTCGACATCTTGATAACCGATAATTAAAGATCTTTTGATCAAGCGGCAATCGACCTGTATTACGTCCTGGATAAGGACGCATTAAGTTTGGAAGCAGAGGAAATGCTTCATCACCTACAAAGTAGAAAGGGACAGCTGTTTCCGTACCTGGCAGATTCGTATCTGCGGGGAAATTCATAAACGACGATCTATTTAGGATTCCAGATCCAAAAATCGACTTGCGGAAAATTCCTCCATCACTATTTCGGCCAGCACTACCAAATGCCTGAAATAAAAACAATTAAATTTGGTAATAATAATTTTATATATATGCAATTAATAATACCTGAATATTAACGTGTTTCCCATCTATAGCTCCTAAACAATTTGGAAAATTCCAGATCGCTTCAAAATCTGAGCTAATTGTTCGCCACTCTGCTTCTGTTTTTGGCGCCAATACAACTGGTAAAAGACAGTCTCATATAACGGAACATGCCTCCCTAACTACTTTAGAAGTAGTGGATTTCCCGATGCGATATCCATATTTGCAGATAGACACCATGAAATCCCCACTAGCTAAGTATCTGCAATTATAGAAATGCATATTTAAAATGTGGCTAAAATTATAAAATAATAAACTTACCTCAAAGTTAAGGACAATCTCTCGGCCGGCGTAATAATTTCACGTCATGTTGCGTCTCGTTGTAGGCGCGGCCCAATTATATTTAATAATTTGTCAAATTCGAATGGATACATCCGATGGGAATTTCGGAATGTATCATGATCTCGCAAGCGCATTTCTTTCACAAGATTATAGAAAAATCCTTGACGTTTTTTCCTTATTCCCAATGGTTGTACCCAATACCGTCTTGCAGGTCTTTCGACACAATCATCTGTTAAATCAGCTAACAGTGACAAGAAAAATATATGCTGCGAACATATAATGTCTTATTCCAACATACTATTGATATCATATTCGTCCATATTAAATAAATACAATTTTTATTTATTTAAATTATTACACAATGACAATTAGAAATTAAATTAATATTAACAATAATATTATTAATAATACAATAGATTATTATAGCTCAAATGACAATATTTGTTTATGTAGGTTGTCGCAAAATTATCGCACTGTCTAAAATGACAAATCAAATAATTTTTTCCGCGTCATCAAAACAGAGAAAATATTATTATTTTTGTTAGTGTAGTAGTAAGTATACTATACTAAAAATGTCATGAGCCGAATTCATTTTTTCCCGTCAAGAGAAAAATATTTGACTGGAGACCAGCCTTGAAGGTCCTGTTCAATGTCGTGCTTCCACCGAGAAGAAGACTTTCTCGATACCTTCTTCGCAAAGACTCCTGGTTTTGTTTTATCTCGATTTTGGAACACAAGAACTATCCTACCAAGTCTTGATGAAAATAAGCTAATAGTTTAGCTTCATTTTACGTATTGAAATAAGATATAGTAACCTTGAAAATTTTCGACCTCGAGATATTTGCATATTTACCATTCGCTGGAAATTTCGCCGAAGTCCGGAAAAATGGTTTTCAAAAAATTCTCTCTGTTGTGAGAAAAATGGCTATGAACTAAACGATTCTAAATTTGCAGCAATATCAATTTTCCAAAATTTAGGCGAAAGTAACGGGTTTTAACAAAATTTCAGCACTGCACTACTCAGACGGTTTGAGTGATCGGAATGAAACTTTTTCATTTTGAAGCTTAAGCTTTATCTATTAATTAGGAGATCGCAGTGTTTTTTGTCCGAAATCAGTTCACTGGAAGTAGTAATAAAAATATTTAGAAAATGACCATAAACTGAAAAATTATAAATTTATTTTGATTTGTGATTGATTTTGTTTCCGAAATTGGCCGAAATCGCTCCCCCGAAAGTGGCAGCTTGCAATCGAGTTTTTCGTTTTTTTTGCAAATATTTTGAAAATCAAAATATTCTCATCATTTATGAGGGAAACGACTGTAAGCTGAAAGATTCTAAATTAGTTTTGAAACCATACCGGTCAGTTTTTTAAAATTTAAGCGACAATTACATATATACCACTCAGATGGATTAAATGGTCGGGATGAAACTTCATACTTACCTAAGCTTTTTTCACACATTGGGACGTTCCAGCTAATTTTGGCCAAAATCGATCCACCGGAAGTGACAGCTTCTATTGTAGCTTTTTTGTGTTTCGCAAATATTTTGAAAAAAAATATTATTTACGAGAAAAACGAAATAAATTAAAAAATTCTAAAATAATTTTGTAATAATCCAGATTAGTTTTCCAAAATTTGAGCGGAAATGACAATTTTTGGTAAAAATACTGTTTTACAACAAAAATTCATTCTGCCCAGCGGAAGTGGCTGCTTCTATAGGAGCTATTCCGTTTTTTGGGCATATTTTGAAAAATATAATAACATTTACGAAGAATTATTCCGATAATTTTTTTTTAATTTTACCGGAAATGACGATTGTTACAATTTGACAAAAAAAATGCTTTATTTCAACAAAATTCGGTATCTCCGCAGTCTAGGCGAATTGACTATTTGGAATTAAACTTCATACTTAAGTTTTTTGCATAAATTGGGTGATACTTTTAAGATTTTGAGGAAATCTGTGTATACCGGAAGTGACAATTTTTTACCAAAAGTTAGGTATGTTAAATTTTTGACTTTGTATTCGAGATCTACGATTGTATACCTTCATGGTAAAATAAAGTTGGGTGTTGGTCACAACATATTCATCCTTCATTTTTTAACTAAATGAAAATTAAACCGTTCTGAAAATGATACAGTATCCGTTTAAGGGTTAACACACAATAAATCCATATACTATTTTTGTTATTCAAATTGTGCTAGTATCAAACTAAATCAGCATATAACACTTAAAATTAATAACCATAATATTAGAGACAAGTAGAGTATCATGTTGAAAAAAAAAAAGTTTTCGAAAAAAGTTTTTCTTTTATATTATTATTTTAATACCACCAGAAGCAAAACTTAAAAAAAAAACGAAAGCTTTTTTCAAGTAAAAATTTTCTTTTATTTTATTCAAAAAGTTTTCACAAAAATTTTGTAATTTAAATGCTTTCTGTGTATTATACCCGCATAGTAAAGTGAACAACAACAAAAATGAAAAATGATATCGAGTAAATATAAGGAGAAACATGCGCAGATCCTGTAAATGACTTTTAAGGCCACAGACGTATCTTTCGTGCGCTAAGAAAGCTTTAGCACACAAACAATTTCAATATAAAATGGAAAGCGAAAGTAAACAAAAAAAAAAAAAACAAAAATCGTTCACAATAAAAGCTGTTTGTTAAAAACAAAAAACTTTAAAGTTTGAAATTTATGTGTGCGAGGCTAAGAAGTAAAAGAAGTAGTGAATTTGTAACTTTACAAACTTAATTTTTTTTTATAAACCATTTTTGTGTGAAATATGAGGGTGTTGGGGCGATAAAACTTTTTTTTGCCATTATAGAATACTTTTTTTTTAAGTTTTAACAAAAAGAATAAAAAATATTATAAATTGATATTTTGTATAAGAATAAAATTTTTTATTTCTTTTAACGATATACATAAGAATATTTTGTTAACAAATAATTTTGTAGTTTCTTAAATTATTCAAGGACGGAATTTTTTATCAATAAATTTTCTTTCATATTTCTGTTTTTTTTTATACAAGAATATAAAAAGAGAAATATAAATATAATAAAATTATCATAAAGGAAAGCATAAATAAAAAAAATAATTTTATTTTATTATAAATTAAGAAGAAATAATTTTTTTTTAAAGATGATATTCAGTCCGCGTCAAAGATGAAAAATGAAATATGATACAAGTGGTCGATATATACGAGAATATATATTTTTTTATTATTTTCGTCTAAATAAAATTAATTTATTGTTAATTAATTTTAATTTTTGTTTTTAAACGTGTGCAGATGTTAGTTATTCTCGTAATACTATACTTGGAAATTTTTTGGTGATTTTGAACCAAGTGAATGATTTTTGAATTTTAGTTGCGTAAAATTTTACAGACTTTGAGATAGTGGTATGATACTAATATTATAGTGCAAATGGACTATCAATTTTTGTGTCCCGAAAGCTCCTCTAACTGTAGTGTAACGTACGTGAGAAGTGAATGAAATTCCTAGCCCAGAGTTCATTTTCGGGATATGTCAAGGAACAATTTTTTTCTAACTTGTTTTTTTTCTGTGATAGAATGTTAAGTTGACTTCATATAAGTAAAATATATAAATCTTTGCTTTGGCACTTCAAAATAGGCTGTTATTGCCCCTTACAATTGCGTGAGCGATTCTACGATCGGTATAACTTGCTAGCGCTCGGCCTAAAAGTGGAATATGAACTTTGTTTCTTTTTACGTTAGATTAAACATATTCAGATGACAGAGTAGTCGAATCATAAATTTGAGCTCTTTTCAATTTTAGCAGTTTTGCAACAATCTCTTGGCTAGCAAAATTTATATAAACCTTTGTGGGGTTCCCCCAATTTTTTTGATTAACATTTTGTCAATATGAAAATAAATTTTTTGTACAGTTTTTTCTTATCGTGTATCGCGATTATAAACATACGAGTATTTTTTAATATATAGTGTTAAAAATTTAATGTGTACTATTGTACCAACGTAAAATAATACAATAAATAAAAATCAATTTTTAAATAGCAAAATAAAATAAAGTGATTCTAAAATTGAATTTAATTGTGGTTCCTCGTATAAATAAAAATAAATAATTGGTAAAACACACACAAAATGTTCCCAAAATTGGTGACCTTATAACGTGATAAGAATTGCAAAATCATCGGCCGTTTTAAAATCTAAGGCCACATCAAAATCAGTGGCCGCTAACTGTTAATAGTCGCTGTCGGCCTAGTAAGCGATCGGCCACTAAAAAGTAACGTCGGCCTAATATCACAAAATATATCAACGACAGTTAGAAAGCATTTTTTTGGACAATACTCCTAAAATAGTTTCCACGTTCGCCAATAGATGGCTCCAAATTTGAAAAAAAAATCATGTTGTAAACATTAAAAGTTTTTAGTAGTGTAAAAATAAATTCCCTCTCTTCGACTTCTTTCAAATTGTTCGCGATCATTTGTCAAGCAATGAGCATTATTATAAATGAACATGATTCGGTTAAGGCTAAAAATTTAGCACGGGAACAGAATATACTATGTATATTCTTTGGCACGGGTATCAAATATTTTTGATCGAATATGTCCAGATCGAGTAAAAATATTGTTTCCACGGATTACGTGATCAGAATCTACCACACCGACAGTCCATCGTGGTTCAATTCAGCCGAGGCAACTAATTAGGAATTCGTCATCAAGCTATATCAGAATGAATTTAATTCATTCGACATCGGCATAATTGCCTCTTGCAGTCAACAGTGTCGCATTCGAAGAGTCTGACATAGGAGCCTCAAAAGTAGCGTCTCGAAGAATTCTAGGGATGAGACACATCATTAATTTCAACCGTATACGCTTAACGAAACAATGTCGATTAAAGACTGGCAAAACGCTATTGGAATTGCCGATGATGTAAAGCGAATTAATGTAGCGATTTCACGTACTCGAGCATTACTTGTAATCTTCGGTAGTTCCTACTTATTGTGCATCGATCATAGTTATTGTGGTCAGAGCAACACTTATGCCGAATGTAGTTTACCTGAAATTTTTAAAAATAAAACAACTTTATTAATGGAAATTTCCGGTTTTTTATTATAAATTTAATTTTCTTAAATTCGGATTATTCTGATCCGCCGTATAATCCGCCATACCCGTTTTATTCACGGTTTCCAAAATATTCTCGTATAATTCTATTTTCACGAAAAAAGTAATTCAATGCATAATTATGATACATACATACATCCATTCTTTTGTTATGAATATGATACATACATACAAATCCGGAAAAAAATAAATCCAGATATTGGAAAGTTTTATCCGTTAAATCGAGTTTTACCATTTCAGTTTAATTCTTTACACGCCTAATAGTTTAGATCTTTAGTTAGTTTAGATATGGTTTAGATTTTACGAATAACATCAAGACGGTTGGTGTTGGTGCAGCCAAAATCTAAGTGACATTAAATTGAGAGAGCCACTGCTGTAACGAGGAATTTTATAAATTACTAAGTCTATTCTCAAATTTTGTAAGTACCAAAAATTCGCCCAAATTTTCCTTTTCTCTTCAAATCATTTTTTGTTTAAGAGTAAGTTTTAGCAATGCTTGAAATTTTTTTTTCTATTATCAAAAATTTTCAGTTAATTACTTTAATTTACATATGGCACATTAATATTGGCCTTAGTCGAATTTTAGGTCATATATGAATAAAACTTACCCAATAATACGAGTAAAAGTTAATTTCAACAACATTTGTTTGTAGATTTCTTTTCTTACGCGTGCTTGGATATTTGGTTTCTTTCCCTGGGGATAGGGAATTGGGAAAAATATTTTCATAACATTTTTGTCTAAATTGAATTTGTCTGGCCTATACTGAAGGCATAAGTTTAGTTCAAATTTTTTTAAAACATAGTTAATTGGAAAACTGTTGTCCCACAAAATTTTTATAGTGAAAAATATTTTCCGATTTATCTTTATTTTCAAAATATTTACACCGCAAACTTATTCCCTCAGTAGGCCAGAAAAGTACAATTTAGACAAAAATACCAGGAAAATATTTTTTCCAATTTCGTATTCTCAAGGAAAGCCCGAATAGGGCCACTGATTACCCAATATTTTCTAACCAACATTTTGGCACTTTGAAAATAAAATTTTGGTGCAGTTTTTTCTTATCATGGTATGCTTTGTAAAACAAAAAGTTTTTTTAAATCGCCCAGCCAGTAAACGATCATCAACATTCGGCGACAAGTATAGATGATCAAGTATCAAGCCACTTATTAATTTTTGAAATTAATTCAGGAGTCAAATTTTTGATTAATACAGGAGCTGACGTATCAGTTTTTCCTGTCAGTCTTACCAAATTAAGAAACACCGACACTGGGAGGGGACAAAATCCCTATATTTATAATCCCGAAGGTTTATAAAGATCCCGAAGTAATAAATTTCCGAGGGTACAAAATCCCGAGGATACCAAAACCCGAGGGTTCAAAATCCCGTAATATCGAAATCCCGAGGTCCAAAATCCCCCGGGATCAAAATCCTGGTACAATCCCATCCGGGCCAGCTGACTTAAAGGACTTAAACCCTTTAATAGCCCATTTTATCTTCCGTGTATTCAGAAGATCCTCTATACGTAACAGTTGGACTGTGCAGTCATAGATTCGCAGTCATCCAAAGGCAGTTGACACATCCTCACTTCCAGGGAAGTGAGTTTCCATGAAAAGATCAAGAGTCTCTTCACTAGACACCGTCCATTCGCAAACCGGTTTTATCAGATAGCCTGGAACAGGTGGACTAGTGGAGAGAATTTTTCTTAAGTGCGAGGTTTCCGAGACCCCTTCCATTCTATCACAGAAGTGCCTCCACGACTTCCTTTGCGCTTTCCTTGTTTCCCTTTTCTAAACTCTGAGGCATTCCTTGTAGAAGTCCCAGTCTTGAATTTCTCTAGATCTTTTCGCTCTGTTGAAGTCAGACCCGCAAGCTTTTCGGCATTCCGCAAGTGCCGAGGTCCACCAGACAGGTTTTCGCTTTCCCCTCAGCTTTGTTAATGGGCAAGCTTCTCTCATGGAGATATTGCAGGCCCTAGTAAGAGTATCCACCATTGAGTCCAGTTTACTACCCGTGTCGGGGAGTCCTGGAACTCTAGATGGAATGATGCCCTCTAATACATCTCTATATACACGCCATACTGTCCTCCTGGGATTTCTAAACACGTATTGATTTGTAATTTGGAGATTGAGGTTAAACGTTAAATAACGATGGTCGGAGAAGTAATGCTCCTTCGCCACCCTCCATTCCCTGATCATCTGTGAAATAGATTCAGAGACCAGAGTAATATCCAGGACATCCTGCCTATTACTAATAATAAACGTGGGCTCCTGACCTATATTGCTAATAGTGAGGTTAGTTCTTAAAATAAATTCGAAAAGTAACTCACTCCTATCATTGATGTCTGAGCTGCCCCAGATGGTATGATGTGCATTCGCGTCACACCCCAAGATAGCTCCCACATTCCTCCTTTCCGTGTCGCAAACAAGTGCCCCCAATATGTCTGGTCCCCATTGCAATACTTTGGAAGTAAATAAGCATTTATATTATTATCCACCAGTATACATGATCTGCCCTTTTCCGTCCCACAAGCGTAAAAAAGGGTGTACCCCTTCGGTCGCAGACCACAGATCTTGTTATGATCCAAGCTTCTTGGATCAAAACTATTTCCTCCCCTGACTTAGCAAGTCTAAGAAGTAGCGCCGCCGAAGCAGCCTTGGTATGATGTAAGTTTATTTGCACAAACCCGATCATTGTTAACAATCACTTACCTGATTACGACAGCCGTGCTACGTCGATTAATTGGATCCGACGGTATCCTCCGTTTCACTCCCCCGCAGTCTCTAAACTTAAACAGGTTCACCCCTTCAGAGTCTGATGTGTTCCCCAGCCCCCTGCCAACGAATAGTCGGTCATGAAGTTCGCTAGTAAGTTCCTCATTAAGGCTCCTCCTGCTTGACAATCTTCCAGTTCCCTGTCGGAAGACCCGGATTACAAATCTGAATTATCCTGAGGGATTCATCCAACTTTGCCGGCTCCGTAGGAATCCAGACCATTGCCCTAGGTCTGGTTGGTATTTCCTTCTTGGGAACTGCCCTGAGCTTTGCTCCTGGCCATACCTCGCCATGGCTCTCGACCATGACGGCTAGCACCACCTCCCCCTCCTTCACAACGTCGCTGAAAAGCTTAAGGCCCTTTTGCGACTGTTGTCCTTCCTGAAGCCTGGCCCGTTTCCTATCGGCATCCAAAACTTCATGCTTCTCTTCACTAGACCTCTGTCTCTTAGACCCAGGATCCTCTTTTTTTCTTTAGTTACATCGGCAATACGATTCTTCTCCCGCACTTAACTAATTGCCTCTGTTCCTCCGGCCATTGCTCCTCCGGGACTGTAGCCAGTCTGTCCAATACACGGAAGGCCGAACGCTAGTTCCTGGCTTGCAAGCCTCGGAACCAGTTTTAGCCACACCGACGGCTGGAGTCCTAGACCCCCCGTCTCCCCCAGAATTTTGGAAGTGCTGACTACTTCTTTTTTGTTTTTAGTTTTGGATTCCATTTGATTCCCACGATTAACGGAGAAATGATGGTCCGCCCGTGCAGATATCCGTGTACACGGGTAAAGGTACATACAACTGGAGGTCGCCAGGTATCCAGAGGGCTCCGTTCAGGACTGGGCAATTATTTTTAGATGCGTCCCCAGCCTGGCTGATAATCGGTACGGTTCGCATAACACCTTGATCCAACACATCCTCCACAATTTAGCGTGACCCGCCCCACACCTAGGTTACTTGTTTCACCCATTTCTGTTACCAAGATTTAGAACCTGGAGGCGGTGGCGATTTGTGAGGCATGTTAGTCCTAATTAATACAAAAATAAATTTTTGACATTATTCGTACACGATTTTTTTACCCACACAATTGTGATGACAGGCTGGAAAGGGGATAAACTTTTAATGCTTCGTTATAAATTATTTGACATTTGAATTTAGTATATTATATTACTTTATTATAGAACACAAGAAACAGTAAATAATAACATAAAACATTTAAGTTTAATTATGATTTTTGCAAAACTATAATTTTAAATTTTCAAATTAACAATAAATATAAAACATAATTATAAAAAATTATTAATATATTAATTTCTTTAAAAATTAAAACAAAATAATTAATATTGACTAAGAATTATTTGAATTAAAATTTTATAAAAGAATATTTATTTACATTTAGACGGTTCATTTTATATAATCATCATTAACTAAATGAAACAAACCTTCGGAAACCTTTTGATTTGTGTTAATCCCGACAAAATCCCGAATAAAATTGAATCCCGCGCGAAATTCAATTTTATTCGGGATTTTCTCGGGATTGCGAGATTTTGTCCTTTCGGGATTTTGTCCCTCAGGATATTGTACTGTCGGGATTTATTCCCTCGGGATTATGTAACTACGGGAATTTGTACCCTCGGAATTTTGCACCATCGGGATTTTGTATCCTCGGGAATATGTATCTCGGGATTTTGGTCCGCGGGATTTTGTCTTTCGGGAATATGTCACCAACCCAACACTGACACTACATTTAGTTTATTCGCTGCCAGTTAGTCTTCGTCGGGAATTCACATGGAGATTTATTTTCGCGGATGTCACATTGCACATTATCGGCGCAGATTTTCTCAAAAATACAGGTCTTCTGGTAGATATTTCATGGACACGACAACTCTGCATCCTGCAATACAGCAATTGATTATAAATTTTCCCGAAGTCATCACAGTCGCTCATTAGGATCAAGCAAGGTCAAGCATAATGTCACACATAGATTGGAGACTAACGGTCATCCAGTATCATGTAGGGCACGCAGACTGGCACCAGATAAATTGAAAATTGGTTTGAGCAATTGAACGCACAAGGTATTTGATGACCTAGCGACAGTCCATGGTCCAGCCCTTTACATTTGGTACAAAAAAAAAATTGAATGGAAACGATGCGGTGACTACCACGCTCTTAATAGAATTACTATTCCTGATCGATACCCAGAACTTTAACAAGGCATCGCCTAGACAATTCCAACACCTGGATTTGCCAGTGCCGGATATCTCTGCTTCGACTGTTGTATTCGATATTTACTCAACGTGGATCGCTAGATTTGGCATACTAGAGTCAATAACCACAGACCAGGGTACTCAATTCGTATCACATATGTTCGCGGAATTGTCAGATTTGCTTGCCATTATGTGTCATCATCGCCCAGACTGGACGCATATCTTACCCTCAGTTTTATTAGGCTTGAGAACAGTTTTCAGTGAGGTGCTGCGAGATTCATCAGCTGAACTGGGTTTTGACACCATAGTGCGTATTCCAAGTGCTTTCATCGATCAGAATTACAACAATAAAATTCCACAATCAAAATTCTTTCAGAATCTGAGGGTCATTTGTGTCGGTATCGCGTCACAGTGAAGGTAACATCTTCGTAAGTAAAAACCTACTGACTTGTTCGCATGTATTCTTGAGAACAGAGCTTGTACACCGAGCGAATGTTCCGAGAAAGAGGCAGCGACAAACCTAGTACATCTTCACGAGATACCTCGAGTAGTTCCAGGTTTCGTAAAAACCATGTTTTTACTGGTGGAAGAGTATTGTAGCGGTATTTCGACAGGTTTTATTTTTGTCTTGAGATTTACTTATGAAATGTTTTGATCAAATTTAGGCCAGGTTGACATCCCTTACAAATATCTAAATATTGGGTACGTTCTTTTTTTAGTTTTTAGTTCTTGAGTTACTCACATGTTTTTGTGACATGAACTGAACGAAGCTTTTGCTTTATTGCATTGTATAAAAATATTAATTACATGTTAATGAATAAATAATAATTAATGTTTTAATTACAAAAAATAAAATAAACCAAATTGATAAATTTCATTGAAATTGAAATTGAAAGTGAAGGCTACAAAGGATATGACATCATATACGAATTTTTATATATAGGTGGTCAGCATGCTTGCTTCAACGACTGGAGGTCACGTCCCTTAAGCTAGCAGAACCCATACAGCAGAACATTACAAAATAGTATGGATAATTATAGGCTAATTATGGGCTATTTAAATGCCCCATTAAAACATTTTGGGCTCCATCCCTACCAACTAAAGCGTGGGTTCTGCTATCTTTGGAAAAAGTTAGCAGAACCCATATCAAAAAATGATTTAAAAACAATTGGAAAAATAAAGGCTAATTTTAGGCTTATTAAATGCCCTATTTAAATTTTTTTATTCGGGTCGATCTAGAAAATGCATAATTTCAAAGCTAGCAGAACCCAAATCGAAAATCGGATCAAAACCGAAATTAGAACTCAAAACAAGATCTATTGACAATCAAATAATTTTAGGCTCGGTATGGGCTAATCAAATGCCCCATTAAAACATTTTGGGCTCCATCCGTTTTTGACCAAACTTCGGGTCATTTAATCTAAAGCTAGCAGAACCCAAATCGAAAATCGGACCAAAACCGAAATTAGAACTCAAAACAAGATCTATTGACAATCGAATAATTTTAGGCTCGGTATGGGCTAATCAAATGCTCCATTAAAAATTTTTGGGCTCCATCCGTTTTTGACCTAACTTCAGAACCCAAATCGAAAATCGGACCAAAACCGAAATAAGAACTCAAAACAAGATATATTGACAATCGAATAATTTTAGGCTCGGTATGGGCTAATCAAATGCCCCATTAAAAAATTTTGTGCTCCATCCGTTTTTGACAAAACTTCAGGTTATTTAATCTAAAGCTAGCAGAACCCAAATCGAAAATCGGATCAAAACCGAAATTAGAACTTAAAACAAGATCTATTGACAATCGAATAATTTTAGGCTCGGTATGGGCTGAACCGTCTACATGTTCAAGTTGTTAAAAAGTTTTACACCTTTATAAAAGATTATTTTGGGTCGTTTTAAATATAAAATTCGGAAGGCGATAATATTCGGGAGCCTAAAAGTATTTGATTGTCAATAGATCTTGTTTTGAGTTCTAATTTCGGTTTTGGTCCGATTTTCGATTTGTTAGGTCAAAAACGGATGGAGCCTAAAAATTTTTAATGGAGCATTTGATTAGCCCATACCGAGCCTAAAATTATTCGATTTTCAATAGATCTTGTTTTGAGTTCTAATTTCGGTTTTGGTCCGATTTTCGATTTGGGTTCTGCTAGCTTTAGATTAAATGACCTGAAGTTAGGTCAAAAACGGATGGAGCCCAAAATTTTTTAATGGGGCATTGGATTAACCCATACCGAGCCTAAAATTATTTGATTGTCAATAGATCTTGTTTTGAGTTCTAATTTCGGTTTTGGTCCGATTTTCGATTTGGGTTCTGCTAGCTTTAGATTAAATGACCTGAAGTTAGGTTAAAAACGGATGGAGCACAAAATTTTTTAATGGAGCATTTGATTAGCCCATACCGAGCCTAAAATTATTCGATTGTCAATAGATCTTGTTTTCGGTTCTAATTTCGGTTTTGGTCCGATTTTCGATTTGGGTTCTGCTAGCTTTAGATTAAATGACCAGAAGTTAGGTCAAAAACGGATGGAGCCCAAAATTTTATAATGGAGCGTTTGATTAGCCCATACCGAGCCTAAAATTATTCGATTGTCAATAGATCTTGTTTTGAGTTCTAATTTCGGTTTTGGTCCGATTTTCGATTTGGGTTCTGCTAGCTTTGAAATGATAAAATCTTTTGCATTTTCTAGATCGACCCGAATAAAAAAATTTAAATAGGGCATTTAATTAGCCTAAAATTAACTTTTATTTTCTCAATTGTTTTTAAATCATTTTTGATATGGGTTCTGCTAACTTTTTCTAAAGCTAGCAGAACCCACGCTTTAGTTGGTAGGGATGGAGCCCAAAATTTTTTAATGGGGCATTTAATTAGCCCATAATACGCCTATAATTATCAATACTATTTTGTAATGTTTTGCTGTATGGGTTCTGCTAGCTTAAGGGACGTTGGAGGTCCCGGGTTTGATTCCCGGTGGTGACAAGAAAAAAAAATCACGGCTGGTTTAGGATCAATGAATTATTAACTCATTATCCGAAATGAATATATGATTATAGCACCTCATTTAAGGCGGCAAAATCCCTTGGTGGGATATAGTGCCAGAGAGAGAGAGAGAGAGAGAGAGAGAGACAGAGAGAGAGAGAGAGAGAGAGAGAGAGAGAGAGAGAGAGAGAGAGAGAGAGAGAGCGGGAGGTTGCTGCTTAAGCACGTCTGGACAAAAAATCGGCAGTGTACACCAATCCATAAATTATGTGTCTCATTATTATTATTTACAGGTGTGTCGGAGTAGGTAAGAGGTCTAAAATAATTGCAAGTGTAAACTGGATTTCCACGACAGCAAGCCGAATTCTTTTCGTGATGCAGGCAAATCACTGTACTATTTTGCTATTTTAATTAGCCAGATGATCCAGTGCCTACGACGTTATTTTAATACGACGTTAAGCTTAATCTCTACGATAGCTTTTAATTTACTCGTTCACAATATTCTCGTGTAACCATTTCCTGTATAATTCAAATTTCGTACACTACATAATTTTCACAGTATAGATGATAAATTTCTTCGCGATAAATCAAATCTTCCACCCAACAATTTTCTAGTGATTTTAATTCTATTTTCTTAGCTAGAAACTAACACGCCGTATACACAACACAATACACATGAGCACAATGAAAATTTATTAACAAGGGTTACTTACAATTCATTAAAAACTAACAACTGCATAAGGCGAGAGAAAGACGATAAATCGTTTGTGTATATAAAATATATAGAGGGAAAAACCATCGAGGGAATTTTTTTATTTTGTGTATATGTGTGTGTGTGTGTGTAATCACAAGAAAGCATACGTTTTATTATGTGCTCGATGTGTTAAACAACAATCTCGACAATCCTCAACAACAATAATATTTTACTTGACTTTTCGAGAAAATGTGTACGGTGGTGTTGAATTTTCCGTTTTAATTTTTACCGTACATACGTACAATCGTGTATATATTGTACGACATTAGGGGTGGTTATAGATAACTTAGTTTTCATGGTTCTTCTTCATTTATTCTCGAGTAGTTTTCACAAATAGTTTTGGTTGAATAGATTATAATGATAATGTTTGAGTTCAAGATGATGGTGATGATGGTGATGCTGATGATAATTACGACTTTAGTTTTGTAATTTAAATGGTAAACTAGAACAACAAAAAGGTAGGAGTTTCGGTTTTTGCGGTAAACAGCAAAATGTTTAAAAGTTTAATTGGGTGGAAGAGCAAATATTAAGAAAAATGAAAATTCATACATGTGTATACCAATATTATATATGTTCATGGCAGTTTTAGAAATACAAAATATTTGGGGTTGTTGATTTCTATATATTAAGCCAAATACGAACGTGTTTATATTTAAATAAAATAACAACAAAAATACACCATGAACATATAGACAATTAGTGTCATATAAAGATTGTTTATTAGTCATTTAAACAAACCAATCAAATTTTTTATTATGCATATCGTTTCTTTCCAATTTCGTTGAACATATATTCAAAACGATTTAATTTGCATACAAAATCAATTTTGTCACATTTGATTATACAATTTATTCGTGTATTCATCCATTCATTCATTCATTTATTTATATAAACATTTTAAAATTCATTCATAATTTAAAACAAATTTGTTAACAATAATAATAATAAAAAATTTATATAAAATCACAAAGACCACTAAAAAAAATAAAACAAATATAATTTATGCCCATATGATGGAAAGATTAGGCTGATTTTGTCGAAACGAAGACATACAGTGCTAATGATTGGTGAATTTATAACTCATAAATTTATTTTCTACACGTTTTGCTTATAATTCTCATTTTAAATATAAGAAGAATTCTACGCCTCTATAACTGCTAGTATCATAATAAAAATTTCGCGTATAGAGCTCTGTAAGCTGTAAACGCAACATTGGCAGGCAGGCTTTGTACGTACTTGGAACACTATGGAATATCTATGAGAGGAAGATGAGCTTGTATTAGACACCGACTCGATCTAGAGAATTATCGTTTGCTAACCCGGTTTCGAAGTCGAGGCAGCCAAATTAATGACATGACCAGCAAATACTTTTTTTAATGAGTACTACTAGTATTGGACTTCGAAAATATATTTGTTTAGACATACTGATTATGGCGACTAATCGAGATACCATTTCCAAAAATGGAATATTCTTTGGTCGAGTTTTGAGGTCCAATCCGAACTCGGAAATGTTAGGAAATTCAGGTATTTCGTATAATTAGGTTGCACACTATTTTTAGGCATCTTATGTTCCAATGAATGTTTGTATATAGAATGAGTGGTTACACCTACCGGCTATTGCGATTGGGACCCAAGAGTAAAGAATGATGCACTTCAGCATTTTTCTACTTGTACTAGGATGAGGAAAATATATTAATAACACTGTGTGACTACAACCCACTTAAACGTCCTCTTTTGCAAATAGGAATCCTACACTACATCACAAATCACGACCAATGGTGTCTTGAATATACAATACTGGTTTTGTCAATATCCCTTGCCATTTCTCGTTTCTGACATTCGGAAAAAGTTAGTCGCATATCGTTGTGGACTGCGTTATCATAGATGTACATTTTTACAGAAATACAAGTGACCCAAATTATTGAAATTCTGCGGTATAATTCTGCTGGCTGCCTATACCAACGATATCTCGAGAATGGTTTGCACCTCAATAGCAATTTTTACACTAGTACCGTAATACACAATGGTATATAGCCTGATGGTGAGTTTTAATTTCATTATTAGTACAATGGCTATTTCTCGAGGAGCAGATGCGCATAATAAGGAATAAACGCATGAATTGAAATGACGGTTATTGCTGGCATGAACAAATTATGGGGCTGTGTTTCAATTTCATTGGCTTGTTGTAATTGTGCTAAAGTGGACCCAGGATCTTTCTCCGGTTGTTCAGGAAAAGTTCGTGGTCTTTCATCGGAGTTACTCGAAAAATAGAGCAAAATTTTCCTTACCTCCATATTTTTTTTTATCTTTATCTTTTATTATTTGAGCACCTTTCATAAAGAATCGGAAAGCTGTGTTGGAGCGCTCTTATTTACAATTTGACATTTTTTATGCAAAATACAATTCAGTTTATTTAGAATTCATTGGCGCGTACAGACGTATTTTTTATTATCTCGTTGTGCGATTTATTTATTTCTGTGTGTACCAATAAAACGGTGATTTAAACTGCATTAAAATTTTATTTTACTAATGTGGCAAAATGTGTAACAATTTAACAAGCGCCACGCACAATGTGCAATATACTCAAAAAATAAAAATGTGAACGTGAAAAAAATTGCCGTGCAAGCAAATTTGATCCAAACGGAATTAAAAATAAACGTTATTAAACCTAGTGAATTAATTGAAAAACACAAAAGTGCAACGTCGTCAAATGACGATAATATAAACTCGCAAAGTGTATCGACAAAACATGATAATAAAATAAACAGTGATGGAGGTCAGTATTTAGTGCAAACGGGTTTAGACAGGTATATTACTGTGCATCCCAAACGAAAGAGGAGCCCTAGGTCAGCGGCCAATACGAGCGTGAATAAATTCACTAAGCTAGCCATGGTTGAATTGGCTCATGGCAACTGGTTTTCTAGTTTAATAAACGCCGATGAAGCTGCTGAAGATGCTGTACCAAAAAACAACGCACCAAAAACTGAGAAATCGTCACCAATCTGTTTGAGGGAAGAATTAAATAAAGATTTAGCAAGAACCATCGACACCTTAACGGTAACTTGTATATTTCTAGGTTTAAACGAGGAATTATAAAAGAAACCAAAATTCAGCCGTCAAATATTGAGGCATACAAGGCCTTTATATATCATTTTGACGAAGTGGGAAAACACTACTATAGTTATCAACTAAAGAGCAAAAAAAACTTTCGTGTTAAATCTATAACTAATATTATAAATCGGGAAAAGGTGCCACAGCCAATATTCCATCTGATACTAGAACCAGATAATAATTAAACAAAGGGAAGCATGAAATATTAGATCTAAAATATCTTCTACATAGAAGAATTATTGTCGAAGAACCCAGAAAAAAATACTGGACCGGTACAGTGTGCTAAGTGCCAAGAATACCGCGACGCTAATGTTTATTGTACTTTGAGCGATGTTTGTGTAATTTGTGGTGATCTCCATAATCCAACGAAATGCGATAAAAATAAAACACAAGCTTCTGTCAGAAAATGCAGTAACTGCGATAGAAACCACACAGCGAATTATAGAGGTTGTCCAGTTTATATTGAATTGAAAAAGAGTATTAATCCTAGACAGCGAGCTGAACAACGATTGCTTAAATTACATTCAGAAGCTAAAGTTCAAAAGGGAAACCAGAAAATTAATGGGTACTCTCAAAATTAATGGATACTCTATTTATGACACTAAGCATCCGGATGGCATAAGCACACGGTGGCACTGCTGTATTGATTAAGAGAAGACTAGAACATTATGAACTTATGAAATATGATAAAGATCATATCCAATCAACTAGCATCTGTCTGCAGGAATGGTCTGGAAATTGTGTGAATTCAAGATTTCAACAGCGTACTGCCCTCTAAAGCACGATACAAAAAAATTGCAGTTTATTGATTATTTTGGTCAGCTGGGTAATAAATTTCTCTCGGAGGGTGATTACAACGCCAAACATACTCAATACACATATAGAGAAAAGTCCCTAGATTTTTATCTACCGGTCATCCTGCTTACTGGCTCAAGGATAAAAAATAGTACCTGACCTACTAGGTCACCGATTGCTATGATCTATCATCTGATCATTCACCGATAATAGTAGCAATGAGTACCGTTGTCTTAAAATCAGAAACACCGAAACGTCTGACAAACAAACGAACTGATTGGAATCAATATAGGGACTAGTCGAACAAAATTGCCATCTTGATATCCCGCTAAAACACCAGATATTGATGTGGCTGCATAAAAGCAAACAGAGGCACTGGAAATATAATATCCAGTCACTAATCCAGGGAGACCGGAAAATTCGACGATGGAAAATAAACAAAATCACAACAAAATCAATCAAGTTGCCCGAAAGTTGCCGAATGCCACCCCAAAAAAAACCTTTTAATATAAATGTTTGCGTCCTCGCTTAATTAAAAAAACCTTTCAGCCCGAAAAATAATACAAAATAACAGAAAATTAGAATCCATCCCGAAAAAATATATATATAAAGTTTTGGTCCGGATCTCAAAAATTTGATTTTCTAATTTTCAACTAAATATGTGGTAGATTAATAAAAATTCTATAATTGCAATAAATTCCAAAATAAAAAAAAATCGTTCTTGTTTCGATAAATGTATCTCAGTTACATAGGTCTATAGATATCACAAAAGTGGCATTTGCTTAATAAGACTAGCAATAAAACGCACCCGCATGGTCATGACCATACGATTGGGATAAAGATCTTGAAGAAAAAGCATCCATAAGGCCATTAACATACGGTGAGCTATTTATGAAAATGACCATGGTTGACCATGTATGTCTCTGTTCACAGAGGTTTACAGATTTAACGGCAGTTACAAAACGTTACTGGAATCTGGTTTCCCTAAAACCCAAGAGCTTTTTATACCACTTTGATGGATTCTCCAACACAAGCCAAAATGACCAGCTGTTGGCAACCATATTCGCCGGACTTAAACATAGTAGAAAATGTTTGGGGCTGGCTCACACGTAAAGTATATGAAAAGGGGGAAAAGTATGATTCTAACGAAGAGTTGATTCTAGGGATTCAAGCACCTTGAGGCCTTATTCTGGTAATTCAATGAGGATAGGCAACTGAGGAAAGATTTTATATAGCTTTTATCTATAAATCAATTTTGTCAGGCCTACTGAGAAAAAAAGTTTGATGTAAATTTTAATAAATTGGGTATAATTTTTCCATTGTGAAATTACCAGGGAAAGTTATTCCCAATTTTATTTTGTTTTCAAACAAATTACTACTCATACCTTAGTATGCCAGGAAAAAATTATTTAAATATAATTTATATGTAAATTCTTTCCACAATTCCCTATTCCCGAGTAATTACCAGAATATAGTCACTGGGCAGAAATTTCACTCAATAGTTTGAGGTCATTGTACGACTCACTTAAGGATCGTATTTTTGAAATTATTCAGAAAAATGGAAGTTTCACTTAATATTAAAAATTATATTTTAAGATTGTATTTAAAAAAAAAATTAAAATTTTAGTAAGAAATCATTCATAATGCTATTATTTCATGTAATTTTTCAAGTGGCGGTAATCAAATGAACTGGAACAAAATAATGAATTTCTGGCTCATATTTCAAAACGAAACAAAAAACAGAGTTATTTTGATGTGTGTTGATTTTGCTTTTTTGCTGAATACACCATTTGATTTTCTGTGCCGAAATAAGTTATTTTCAGATTCTGGACAATATCTCAAAAACTTCTACTAGTAAACAATACTTTCGGTTGTTTGGCTAACAGCTTAGGTTATACTGAGACTACATGGAAAATTTGGGGAAAATTCATGGACTAGTTTTTTGATTTTCTGAGGCCATATAAGTTATTTTCAGTTTCTGGCCCATATCTCAAAAACTTCCACTAGTAACCAATACTTTCGGTTGTTTTTCTAATAGCTTAGGTCATACAGAGACTATATGGAAAATTTGGGGAAAATTGATGGACCAGAATTTTCACTAGAATTTTTTGATTTTTTGCGGATTTTCAGAAAATCAAAAAATTCTAGTGAAAATTCTAGTCCATGAATTTTCCCCAAATTTTCTATAGATAGTCTCGGTATGGCATAAGCTATTAGAAAAACAACCGAAAGTATTGGTTACTAGTGGAACTTTTTGAGATATTAGCCAGAATCTGAAAATAACTTATATGGCCGCAGAAAATCAAAAAATTATAGTGAAAATTCTAGTCCATGAATTTTCCCCAAATTTCCCATGTAGTCTCAATATGACCTAGGCTGTTAGAAAAAAATCCGAAAGTATTGGTTACTAGTGGAAGTTTTTGAAATACGTAATGGCCAAAAACTGAAAATAACTTATATAGCCGCAGAAAATCAAAAAATTCTAGTAAAAATTCTAGTCCATAAATTTTCTCCAAATTTTCCATATAGTCTTAGTATAGTCTAACCTATTAGAAAGACAACCGAAAATATTGGTTACTAGTGGAAGAAATGCGGGAAAGACGGAATATTGTTAAATTTCAACATTTCATATACCGAGTTCCTTTACTTCGGAGATCAATCAATTTGCCATTTTAAGGATCACTTTTAATATTTTAATCCGAGATGTTTTATTTAGTGAAAAGATATATAGATAATGTTAAATTTCCGCTGGCAATTACTTAACAAAATTATTTTTCTTTAGTGATAGTATTGTCACTTGCGGCGAGTAGCGTAATCTCTTATTTTTCGCTCTCAAAATTCCGCTATCTTATGCAGCATTTATTATTACACCCTTTATATAATGACCCGCAAGACACCCAGTCGCAATTTTTTTACTGGTCCCCACCATGAATCGAAGTTGAGACTCCCGAATAACAGAGATGGCACTATACTTACTAAGCTAACGAGGGCGACAGAATACATACCGTATACATATATATCGTTCAAGCAAAGTAATCGCTTGATAAGTGTTATAGCGATTCTGCTTCATCGAAAGCAGCCGCCGTACGTTGGAATGCGGAGTTTAATCCTGGCCGTGCAAACACCGATGATGCTGTGAACTTAGAAACTCAAATTCGTCTTGGAACTGAAAATGGCCATTAACACTTCTTAAAAGAGATTTTGACTTTAGTGTTGATAGTGCTTTAGATAGCTAATTAGATTTTTCATTCAGCGAGCCCAAATAACATCCTCTAACCCAGGTCACAAAGTGTTCACGAATTTCAAGAAAGTCAAATTTATCTTGGAACTGGATTTTAAATGGAAAATGGTCATTAACATTCCTTACCAGACGTTTTGACTCAGCTTCCGATAATATGTTGAATAGCTAATTAAATCCCTCATTCAACATTTGTGGGAAGCTTGTCCTAAAGCAACAACAAATTTGTATTTTCCAGAAAATCTGTAGGGGAACACTGGGTGTAATATTCAAAAGTTGTATATCACAATATAGCATTAAAAGTGCTTTGTCCTAAGATATTTCTAAGAGTTTACTACGGCTAGGATTGGTGTTTTCACCTTGTACTAGATCCAAGTTCAAGTTTCTTAATTTTAGGACAAAGCACTTTTAATGCTATATTGTGGTATACAACTTTTGAATATTACACTCAGTGTTCCCCTACAGTTTCCGGAAAATTCGAATTTTTTAATTGGACTGGGTCTAGTACAAAGTGAAAATACCCATTCCAGGCGTAGTAAGCTCTTAGAAATATTTTAGGACAAATCACTTTTAATGCTATATCGTGGTATACAACTTTTAAATATTACACCCAGTTTTCTCCTAGATTATCCGGAAAATTCAAGTTTTTTAATTGGGCTGGGTTTAGTACACCGTGAAAGCACCGATACAAGCCTTAGGAACCGTTTAGAAATATCTTAGTACAAAACACTTTTAATACGGTTTTGAGTTATTCAAAATACACTGTCAAATCTAACTATAAACGTTGTTGTTGGTTTTAGCACAAGTTAAGAAAAACTTTACATTCGTTACAACTCGAGTTTTTTTCTAAGACCCTTAAATTTGTTCTGGGACTGAAAATGGCAATTACCCTTAGTCCTTACCAGAGATGTTGTCTCAAGTTTTGATAGCGCTTTAAATAGCTAACTAAATCTCCTCATCTGGCGCGCTCAAATAACATCCCCTAATCCGGGTCCCAAAGTAAAAAATTTACGAATTTTGTTCGAAGAAACTTTAATGTGACTTGGAACTGAAAATGCCCATTACCACTCCTTACCAGATATTTATTTAGACTCAGGTTCCGATAGTTCGTCAAATAGGTAACACTTAACCCGGGCCAACAACTAAGTAAAATGGCTTACCATTTTAATATAAAACACTTTTAATTAAATTTCTATATTCATAATTTAATGGCAAATTCTAAATCTAGTTAGAATTGTTTTAGTACTAGTCCCAGTTCTGCGCCATTTAATGTTTGCACTTTCTGTTTATTTTGCTAATACACAAAGAAAGTGAAAGTGTGAAAAATTTCACACGCATCCGACATCCACCGTTTTTCGAGACTTGAAGATTTTGATATTACGTGTTTCCACTATAGTGCTCATACAAGTTTGGTATACAAAAAATGATTCTAGCGGCCCACCGATTTAGATAGAAATTCTCATTACATCCATTCGTGCAAAACATAGAGAGAATGTGTCATAGAAATTATGATACCGTTTTAAGACAACCGATATGCTTCACTTGAAGAAACACGAAAAGCATAGCAGTATTCAAATGAAAAAAATCTGAAGACTCCCATATTCCATATTTTTTGTCTATTCCATTTATCATCTCATTAATTTAAGCTTCACATCATCAACAGAAATTCCCATTTTCTAAATTATTATTATTTTTTTTTTCAAAAGGAAAATGCGTTTGTATTTTTCATTTTCTAATTTCAATTTCATTTTTTTTACATTATAATATTATTTCTTAAATACATATTATTTTCTTATCATTTTTTTTTTTTGGTATATAATACATAAAATAACAATAGTAATGACGTCACAAAAACAACTGTCATTTCCACACATAAAAAAAATTCTATCTGTTATTATATTACATAAAAAGGAAAATTTTCTACTAAATATAGACGTAGAAGAATAGAAAATATTGTATATAAAATTCGTTGTGTACACACAACAAACAAACACACATACACACAAAAAAGTTCTACCCCCACACAACTCAAAACAAAATAATGTTGTTGAAAAACAATTTTCTACCATACCACCAAAATCACCACCATGATGAACATCATATCGAAGTTTCATTTCATTTTCATATCAAACCTATCCGCAACAACTCAATTTATACGTGTACTTTTTGGTATACACGGTTAGGCCACATGTTATAAATACAGTGCGGCAAGTAGAACACAACAACAAAAATTACACGCAAGAAAAATTTTTACATACAAATAAATAATAAAATTCTATATACGGTTTGTAATTTTCTTGATATTTTCTATCTCGTTTTAACACGATTTTCCTCACACATTCGTATATAATCGTAACGCACACACCAACTCAGAACCAAATTTTCCTATTTTTTGAGATTGCTTTTACGTACAGAAACTATATGTGTATATATATGTAGGTAGGTAGATTTGAATGCGAAATGAAAAGCAGAAAATGTGGAAAAATAAACATAATAAAGCATACGTGTGTACATAACATACAGTACAACAACAAAAATGTACATATTTAGATTTAATTGTATGGGCGGGGCGGGCGTCATACAAAACATACAACAACAATATGTCTTTAAGTTTAAACAAAAAAGCTAACTAACGATGGATGGGGGATGATGAGGATGAAAATGATGTACGGTATAAAAGTGAATTTAAACATTTTCTATATTTTGTTTTGTAGTTAGTTATACGATGATTAGTGAAATAGTAGTGATATAGTCTGATAGTGTTGAAAGTGGAATGTTGTGACAGTGATTTTTTGTTTACAAACTTGTTATAAGGGTGATTCACCCCGAGAATAAAGTTATGTCACATGAATTTTTAGGTTCAAGATCAAAGTCATTTTTTTTCAGTGAAAGTTGAAGGAGTATTTCGGAATTCTATTCCTTTGTATAGGCGCACGCCAAGGCTTAGTAACCTGAGTTATCAAAAGCTGTATTTTATTTTGTTGAGAATTAAAATATTAGTTGGTTTCGGAATTTATCATAGCAGAAGAAAATTTTTCATCATAGAAGCCAACTATCAGTAGTAATTAAATCAAATTCGATTATCGAATTCGATCAAATTCGAAAACCTTCAATTTTTTGAATTATATAAAGCAAACTCGAATTTAATTACTACTGATAAATCCTTGAATCTTCTTTTGTTAACTCAGAAACAACCAGTGCTAAATTGTATGTTTCAAAAAAGTATATTTTGCAATCGGCCATGCAGGAGCGAAAGAAGAACCTTTAACAAAGTGTAGAAGGCAGGAGGATTTGGATGCGTCAGATATTTATATGTCAGTTAAACAGGTGGTGCATAAAATATCTACTTTATTGAGTAGATAAAATTGAAAGCTCAGATAATCGGCTTAATATCCTGCTTTTTAGAGTCTTTAAAGTAGGAATTTCACACGACTCGTTTTGAACAGCATTACTATCCTGATCATGTGAGAGAAAACGTTTATTTGTAGGCAGAGTCCGTCCAAACAAAGGATTGCAGAAAATTTTGTATTAAGTGTCGAAACTTTCGATCGAGAACTGCCCAAAGTTGACATTAATACAACTAAGTAGACGAACTTACCTAAAAATTTTATTACTAACATATCCGCTTTTTGAATATTTTCATCCAATCGATTTAACTTAATCGAGCTAGCCAAGAGCGGGCATGAACAAAGAAGGCTAGCAATAAAAGATCCAATCAGCTAAGAAAAACCAAGGTAGATCGTAAATCGATGAACAAGCACAGTTTTTGAGGATGTTTCATTCTGGCATCTTTACCATGATTTTATGCAGAAATACTTGGTTTAAGCCCAAGTATTTGAAAGTTAATTCACGAAAAAGGCTATGACACCCCAGTTGAGAAACGCTATTATATCTCTTATCGTGTCCTAACCAATCAAAGGACCGAAAATTGGAAAATGGTTTAGCTATCACCATACTCCCATGGTGCTAGCATTCATATACACATATTAAGATAGCGTATACCTAAAATTATTTAGGGTAGTGCTTCTCTCAATTGCAACAAAAAACCTTGCCCAATAAACATGAACGTCGCGGATTCGATTTAATGCGAGCCGTACAACGTCTAATTTAAAGAAATTCCGGTGCTACCGGAAACTAAGCAAAAAGTCAAAGCCGTTGTTTCAATATTTCACGTGCTCTTTGGACTTGTGAACAATATGAAAATAATCAACACTGGAATACCCATATCTAAACAATGTGAGATAAGAAGTAGAAAAACAAATTTGCAACCTCCTAGCGGATGGAATAATAAGACCTTCCAAAAGTCCATACAACTCGCCGATTTGGATTGTTGGAAAGAAAAAGGATGCTTCACAAACAAAAAAGTATAAAATTGTAATAGACTTCAAGAGATTAAAAGCAGTACATCAAACACATATTCGATTCCTGGCATAAGCAACAAAATCGCAAATCTTGAGCATTCAAAATTTTTTACCACCATCGATCTTACTTCAGCACTTCAGCAAATAAAGATGAAAGAAGCTGATATACCCAAGACTTCATTTTCGACAATGAATGGAAAGTACGAGTTCTTAAGGCTTCCATTTGGTTTAAAAAAACGCTCCAGCCATCGTTTAAGGAATGATCATAGATGACTTTTTAAAAGAATTTATCGAAAACTGAAGAAGAACTTTTAATAATTACGGGTTAATCTACAGATAAAACGAAGTTCTAAAAAATACAAACAGAATTTCTCGGATACCTTATCACGAACAAAGGTATCAAGCCAGATCCCAAAAAAATCTCAGCTATTCAAAACATCAAAAAACCCGAAAACTTGAAAAATTTAAAATCGTTTCTAGGATTACCGTTTTATTATAGGCATTTTATTCGAGACTTTGTCAAAATAGTGAAACCATTAACTAATCTAACGAGAGGAGAAAACCCGCAAACCAGAGCAAAGCAGTTATGAAGAAAATTATATAATCAACATGAACGAGAAAGAATATCAAGCATTTCGGCATATCAAAGAGCTACTATCATTCTCAGACATACTTATTTTCCCGAACTTCAACAAAACCATTCATATGAACCACGGTTGCATCATCATTTGGAATGGGAAAGGCCTACAACTCCAGATCCGTAAATAGAACTAAGAAAAATTATGCGACGGCCAATGGAAAAGAAATGTTGGCCATCATCAGGAGTTTATATATTCTTCGAAATTATTTATACGGGTAAATAAAATAAAATTCTGATCACGAACCTTTAACATATACACTGGGCAACAGAAATAAGCTCGGCTAGAAGAATACAATTACGAGCTCATAAGGACGCTAATGCTTTATCGATACTGGAATTTGAGGCTAATATACTCACAACCGGAATGATGCATATCGCGGAAGAATATTCCACAGAATTAATTAAGTATCCATGCCATTCAATAAGAACCTATCACCACTTGGAAGGTGTCGCTCCGTGTCTCGTAATTCGCACCATCATTCAGCTAGCACGGGACGAACAGAAGAAAAACTCAATTGCAGTTAAAGTCGCATCGAGCGCCTTCTACTTCAACGATCTGATGACTGGCTCAGACAACATCGTCGATTAAATGGAGGTCCAGAGGAAAATAGTGGTATTACTCAGATGTAGCGGCTTTGAGCTGCCGACGTGGTCCTCGAACAGTCAGCAGCTCCTCAATGAGATACCAATCGAATTCCGCGAACATCAGGAACAACTTGGGCTAAACTGAGACGATTCAGTCAAACACTCGGGCTACATTGGTCTCATAGTCGCGTTATTAGATGTTCGTCCACCAACCAAACAAATGGACATCAAAGATATATTTGACAAAAATTATCGCGAAAATCATACTACAAGAATTGTGGGTAGTCAGCACATCATAGGATGAAGCGGTCCCAATGATCCACCAAAACCACAACGCTGCTGCTTTAAAGATCAAGGTTACACCACTGAAAAGGATCAGCCCCCCATGGACCAACTTGCAAGTGGTACTTTAATGGCTACGCGGCCCGCCTTGCTGCTGGAAGGCGTTCCGATTCCAGATTCCGCGCCACGTGGTGCTGATTCTTCATTACTACACAGCCATCTGTTGTGGTGGACAGGTCCTGCTTGGCTACGAGAAGATCCAAATCAAAGGCTACGCCAAAGAACGAGCGAGACGACGAACGAAAAATAAAATCAATGATCGCAACGAATGCAGAAAACATGACATCTCGTAATGAGTTATACTTCCTTCCTAATCGTTCGAAATTGATCGCTGGAAAAATTACTTCGTATCACGGCCTGCAGAAAGAAAATTTAAAATCTTATAATATTCGTACTCAGCACCAATCTCAACATACGGATCGACTTGGGATTTTTATTGTGAATCGTAGGCATGATTACGAGTCGATACGGCTTGCTTCAGTTTCCGGAACTCGTGGTTCCTGAGAACCATAAATTAAACTCTGTTACACTTGGGCCATACAGATATGAGCCAATAGCGCCAATCTCAACATGCAAATCAACTTGGGATTTTTAGGGTGAACAACAGTCATTATGGTCATTATGGCCAAAAATCCCAAGTCGATCCGTATGTTGAGATTGGTACTATAAGAGACCATATTAAAGTTAGCCGACTCCAGCCGAAAAATGTCGATAATGTAGATTCAAACTAATCAAACGAAAATGACAGACGATTTTTGTCGGTAACATGCCAGCCGAAAAATGTCGAAAATGCAGATACGAATTTAATGCCGGAATGAATTAATTTATATTACAAATGTTTATTTTGTTATTCATAAAAACCAACTAAAAAATGTAAAATAAATTTACATCCGAAACAATTAAAACTAACATACCAATCCAAAATATTCTAAGTGCCGAACTAGATGTTTGGGGAGGTAAGGCGTGAAATGCCTCTATAGTTACAAGTTTAGACAATATTTTAAACGGCACTTCAGCTAATAAATATCATTTAAAAACGACAGGTCAATTTTCATGTGGAGAGTTCGGGAAAACTTGGTTGAATATATCGCACACACAAAATTTGAAAAAGTTTAAAAATTGACCGTTTAAAGTGTCATGGCTAGAGATAGTTTCAAATAAAAGGTCTTATTGATGATCATACCTGGAAAAAATTTCAGGTCAATTTCTATGTTGGAAGTCCGGGAAAACTCGGTTGAGTATATCGCACACACAAAATTTGAAAATTTCTCAAAATTGACCGTTTAAAGAGTCATGACTAAAAATAGATTCAAATAAAAGGTCTTATTGATGATCATACCTGGAAAAAATTTCAGGTCGATTTCTATGTTGGAAGTCCGGGAAAACTTGGTTGAATATATCGCACACACAACATTTGAAAATTTCTAAAAATTGACCGTTTAAAGTGTCATGGCTGGAAATAGATTCAAATGAAAGGTCTTATTGATGATCATACCTGGAAATTTCAGGTCGTTTTCTATGTTGGAAGTCCGAGAAAACTTGGTTGAATATATCGCACACACAAAATTTGAAAATTTCTAAAAATTGACCGTTTAAAGTGTCATGGCTGGAAATAGATTCAAATGAAAGGTCTTATTGATGATCATACATGGAAAAAATTTCAGGTCAATTTCTATGTTGGAAGTTCGGGAAAACTTGGTTGAATATATCGCACACACAAAATTTGAAAATTTCTAAAAATTGACCGTTTAAAGTGTCATGACGGTCAATTTTTAGAAATTTTCAAATTTCGCGTGTGCGATATATTCAACCGAGTTTTTACAGACTTCCAACATAGAAATCGACCTTAAATTCTTTCCAGGTGTGATCATCAATAAGACCTTTCATTTGAATCTATTTCCAGCCATAACACATTAAACGGTAAATTTTTAGAAATTTTCAAATTTTGTGTGTGCGATATATTCAATTGAGTTTTCCCGGACTCTTCACATGGAAATCGACCTGAAATTCTTTCCATGTATGATCATCAATAAGACCTTTCATTTGAAACTATTTCCAGTCATGACACTTTAAACGGTCAATTTTTAGAAATTTTCAAATTTTGTGTGTGCGATATATTCAACCGAGTCTTCCCGAACTTCCAACATAGAAATCGATCTGAAATTTTTTCCAGGTATGATCATCAATAAGACCTTTCATTTGAATCTATTTCCAGCCATGACACTTTAAACGGTCAATTTTTAGCAATTTTCAAATTTTGTGTGTGCGATATATTCAATTGAGTTTTCCTGGACTCTTCACATGGAAATCGACCTGAAATTTTTGAAGTTAGTTTTGCTTGATATGTGCCATCTAGTTTTGACAGTAACAAAATAGTTTTTTATTATAGTTTTAATGCATTAAATAAAAAAAATTAATTTTGAGTAATATACGTTAATAAATCGAAATAAATATTTTTGACTTTAAATGAAATTACTGTTTAACACCTAAATTATTTATCTGCTTTATCGACAATTTTCGGCTTAGTATCGGCGTATTTTGTTCAGACAATTACAACAACACCACCATGGCTAAAGCAAAAACTAAAGCATTTTAGAATTTTGCTTTGGCTGAATGATAATGCAGATTTGCATTAGTTGAAATAGCTAAATAGCGCTGATTCAGCTAAAGCAAAAAAGTTTTATTTCTCAACAAAATACAGCGTATGTATATGAATCTGCCTTACCGACTTTGGCAGACAAGTTGTTTTGTATCTGCCTTACCGACATTTGCGGCTGATACAATTCTGTTATTATAGCTAAATCTGCATTATCGTCATTTTTCGGCTGATGTATTTTAATCGTTACAGTCGAATCTGCTTTATCGACATTATTCGGCTGGAGCGATTTGGTTAACTTTAACAGTATTTATGAGAGTACGAATATTATAAGATTTTAAATTTTCTTTTAGTTAGTTACTACATATACTTATTAAAGCTTTTATTATTTTTTAATGTACAATTTTCTGCAGTTTTTTTTTTGTTTTCTGGGATAAGTATTCACGTTGTATTATTATTTTTTGCGATGATGTACATATTTAATCATATTTAATAGAAATTATAAACAAATCCTGGGCTGGGATGATAATGCAGTTTTAGTGTTGCCTGATGATATTTTTTTTATTTTTCTGGGATGAAATCCTGGGCTAACTTCACAGACATGTTTCTGGGTGTGTCGCTGAATATTGATTGAAATTTCTTTCTCAATTCCATACTGAACGCATCATGTTCTGTTTTTATCGTACGATTGACATTGCAAATTGTATTGATTGCATGGTCCCAAATGCCAAAACGCTCGATCCAATCTATGAATAAAACATCAAGCTCTGTAATATTTATGGCTATAAATTTACTAGAATATACTAGCCCGATGGAGTTAATTCTCATTTCACAGATAAATTCTGAGATAATGAGGACGCTGACTTTTGAAGCAGTTTTTATTTAAGTGGGGCTGGCGTTTTGGTTGTTGTTATTGATCATTTCGTTAACATAGCGGCAGCTCATAGAACGTGTGCTCGTGGATGCCTACTTGGCTTGTTGGATGTCCAAATATAGCCTGTGAGATGACGAAGCACGTGCGGCTTATTCAGCTGACAATATCTGTCCTTATGGCTAACATTGTGACCGTGGTTGCACTTGTGTGTTAAAAATTGGCAATCACGAACGAAGTGAAAACCATTACAGAGCCAACTCGGTTTGGGTGGCACAGATGATTGTTCAACGAAATTGAAGAGCCTGGTTGCGTAAGCTTCATGGCGTTGATTACTAGTTGAGAATTGGACCTTTCACCATTAATCGCTATGTTCTGCTTGAGATTTATGATGCGTTCAGTTTTGGCGATTAGGTTCTCCAGTTACAGTTCGGTTGTATTCTCCCCGTCGAATTTTGCCAGAAGACGCGTTCGTATTTCAGCATCTTGAAAAGATCGTAAACCACGTATGAAGTTGAGCGCATCCGCGAACATCGATTCTTGTCGTCCAAAAGCATCTTTTCTGGAAAATCATGTCGTTGAATTGTGGCCTCTCCCTGGAATATTTCCTCTTATCGTAGATGCTATGCCTCGAATGTGTATTTCTCATTTGGATTGTAATGAAAACCATGCATGCTATATTGGCAAGGCTTTTCATTCGTTGTTCTCAATTTGGTAGGGTTACAGAGGCACCAATAACCGTTATCCTCATCGGCAATTGTTACCTGTTTCGATTATAGGTTAACAAGTTATTTAAAACATTAAACTGATTTAGAAGTTTTCGAATTATATTTTATTAATTACCGCGACTGTGTTCGGTCTGACAGCCAATATAACTTTTTTATAATAGTGTCCTCTTTGCCCACTAGACAAGTTTGACATTTTAGAATACTGCGTTTACATAGTACATAAGTTGAATTACGATCACTGTACAAGATAAAAATACATATTTTTTTATCTTTCCGAAATTTGGTGGAAATTTGTGTACCGCGCTAGTGGCAAGTTTCGCATTTACAAAAAACAACAAAGAATTAAAATATTTAAATAAATTTAAAGATTAAATTTTCAACCAACAAGGCTTGTAGGTTTTTTGAAATTTACGCACGGATGATATTTTTTGATTACACAATTTTTCGCTTTATTGATCAAGAGTGGTGTATTCGTGATCTATGTAAACATTCATGGTAAAACAAAGTCAGATAACATACTCACCCCTCCCTTTTTGTGTACTGTATCAGGCTACTAAATAAATGCATATAATATTGCATTCCACTAGCTAGGTAATCCAACACTACACCAATGAGACCGTTTTTTTTAAATTTCATAGTGTTGGGATGTAAAACGCTTAGGGGCAAAGCCCCTAGCTATAAATATTAACATAATTTCTAAACTAATTTGTCTCATATTTTCAAATTAATTATGAGCATTTTATAAAAATTTAAAAAATTCACACAATTCGTAAATACATAATACATAAGGCTGTGTGTATATACGAGTATAAACAGCTTTGACCGAAAAAGCATACCCGCAGTGTTCCGGACAATGAAATTTATTTTGAATGTTTTTCTTTTTTGTAACAAAAATGTGTTTCTTACAATTTGTTTATTTTTTATGATAACAATAAAAACAGGTGACAAGTTAAAAGACAACCAAATGTGTCATCTTATTTATGTAAATAAATTCTTAATTTTTATTATTTATAAATATTTGTTTTTTTTTATTATTAATAATCTACATAATATTGATTTCAATTATGTTAATTTATGATGTGATTTGGTTCAAGTGTATGGCTCTTCATTCGATAAAGATTTTCGCAAATGGTTTCTTCTTTTCGAACTTCATCATCATCATAAAAAAATTCTTTATGTTTCATCTTCCAATAATTATCACTTCTCGCGTTACACTTGAAAAATAACCGCGAATGAATGTACATACATAATAAGATGTACAGAACATAAAAAGAATCGAAATGAAACACTCAGACTATAAAAATGACGGAAAATGACCGCAACAAGCATGAAATTTCTAACAGAATGAATTGAACGATAAAAAAAAATTGAAAGAAAAATGGCGTGAACTCATGAATATTTATACGTTGGAATTATGAGTATTTTAAAACAACATTTTTTTTTTATATTTGCGTCGTATTCCGTTTTGTATTAACGCCAGATGGTGACAATGGGTTTGTTGGTTGGAAGAAGAACAATCCTAACACACAACACAAAACAGAACAAACGAATATAAAATAAACAAATGGACGTGGACGCGCTTTTTATAATTCACGAAATTTTCGGTCGTTCGATGTACGCCAATATAAAGTTCTTCCATATCGCGCATTTTTATGAAATCATAAATTTAAGCAGACAATAAAATTTAATAAAATTTCGATCACATTTTTCACACGAAAAAAAAAAAATTGGTGAACACAATATCGCAAAATTCTTGCATAACATTATATGGTGTGTGCATATAGGAATTGAGGTATTGTGTGTTATTATATACAGTCATGATTCAAGGGAGAACTTTATGTACATATTACATACCACACAACATACTTTTCCAAAATTCAGTTAACTTTGAGTTTTTGTTTCCCCACTAACGCGGTTCGATGGGATAAGTATGATGATCATGGAATAAGTTACAATTCTCGGTAAATTAAGTCCCAATGTGCATATCCACACTAGGGTAACTTTTATCTGGTAACTTTTTCGTTTCTTTCCCCTTTACAAATAAAATCGGTTTTATCTGCGGCGCAATTTTTTGATTTTATTTGTAAAGGGAAAACAAACGGAGAAGTTACCGAATTCCAGTTACCCTATTGTGGCAACAGCCAATCATCCCAAAATATACTGGCGTACAACTCGCCGGATTTACGCGGCGGGAGTTTCATTCGATTTTGACGTTTTTATTTTTATTGAAAACTCCGCATCAAAAGGGAACGAATGACGGTAATGCAGTTCGAAAAATACATATTATAGAATCCGCGAGTGAAATGCACTCTGCAATAAATGTCATTCTAAATCCGGTGGACTAAATTTTTTCTTAATGGAGAACAACAAAATGTATGAATTTGAAAAAAGATTGTTTTTCATTTCATTTAGAATTAAATAAATTATTTTAAATAATTAAATTTCGATTTTTTAAAGAAAACGTACGACTAACCGAGTATAATTTGGTAAGTGATAATGATGAAAGCACACCCAAATACCATATAGCAAAAAACTTAACCAAAGAAGGTTCGGAAGTTGTGTTTAGAGTTCTGGCAAAAATTAAGAGACGATCTAAATTCACTGTTTCATACAGGAAGTTGTATGACCGAATAAAATAAAAATTGTAATTGTAGTTTTATGTTTGGAGCGACCATAAATCCGTCTTAAAAAAATGGCTCACAAAAACGTGAACTTAAAAGCACTGGAGTGGTGCGAATATGCAGGATGCTGTAGACGGGACAAATGCCAATAAGTTCGGAGTTCCACGATACCGAGGAATCCATGAAGCTACTAATATTAGTTTGGAAACACAAAATTTACCATTTATCTCTCCATCGTCAATGGTTGAAAATGAGTTGGAATTTGAAATACCAACCATTGGACACAACCAAAGAATGGAGCAGTGGGCTCTAAAAAAGAATAAAACTAAACAAAAGATTCTAGAAATAGAATTAGAAAAATTACAACATTCACTTACATTTGCATAAGTACATTAGAGGGATTTGTGATAATCGTCATGAAGACATTTTGTTCGAAAGCTATATAAATGTATTTTGTGATAATTGCCAGGAAAGGTAATAAGTTAAGCAGTTTTAGATTTTATTTTAAATAAAGAAATTAGCCATGAAAGATTAAAGTTGTTATATGTATTTCGAATTCAAAAATTTTGCAATATTTGAATACAGAAATCATTCGCATCTGACAAATACTGTCCATCTTGTTGAGAATGTTTTATATTGCCAAAATTGTCATGCTCCTCAACTTCTTGCAGCATTGGGATATCATTACAATCGTCAACTTAAAAATGTGACCGTATATTATGAAGAGCAGCTGCGGCGTTTATATGTTAATCTTTATTGATTTTTCAAGCGATTACTGAATTTTTCATTTCTTGTTCTTCCTACGGCTACTCCAAGAAGACAACGAGAGGAAGAAACCAATTTTTCCACATGCCTATTGTACGTTCTACAGTATATCTCTCATCATTACATCGCAATATTCCAGACGACGATCAAAGTCTTCTGGGGTGAGCTCCTGCACTAAGCGGATTTTATAGGGATGCACCCCAAAAGTTTGGGGCAACCTTCTTTGGCTCACATGAGGATCATCGATGACACTGACAAGAACCTCCAAGGCTTTCTCCTCATTAGTTGCAGTTTTACCCCGGCCCGATCTCGGCAAGTCTGCTACAGATCCGGTCGCCGCAAGCCGGTCAACGGTTTTTTTCACCGTTGATTTTGAAATCGGTGGCACTTCAGGATGGGTGTCGTTAAACAAATTCGCAGCACTCACATATGACCTCTGTTTGTCACTGTATCCACGCATTATCAAGATATCTATTCTCTGACGGGTAGTTAAGAGCATATTTAGCTCGAAGAAAAAACTTATGAAGCAATTGTCGCACGCATACGTGCGTCGCGTGGGTGCTAGGCGTGAGTGTTGAGTTTTTTCGCTGGTTGTATTGGGCGGTTTGGTGTTTTGGGTCTGGTATATAGGTGAAGCCGCTGCAATTCTCATAATTTTTTTTTTTCATTTTTTGATCGGGGTTTGGCCCCAGGTGGTGGCTGTGATTTTCGGGCACGGGGTGGTTTGTCCAAGGGTGGACGAGGGGTTTTTGGATTTAGCCAATTCGTATGTAGGGTTTCCCGCTGAGTCCGGGTCTGCAGTGGGAGGGATGGGTTTGCATTTGGGATTTCAGGGTTGGGCCTCGTATCCCGTGTGGGGCCCCATCGGGCCCAGAGTCTGGTGGGCCCGTTCGATTCCTCGGGTGAGGTTGCTGGGAACCACGGTGTCGGAGTTCCGATTTTCCACCCGTGCGCGAGGTGGATTCACCGTTTCCGGACTTTTGGACCACCCTGTATAATTGATTGTTTTTTTTTTTGGATTATTTTAATAATCAGTTTAATATTATTATATTGGTATTGGAGGCTTTCGATTGACCTGAATTGATTGAATTGTGATTGAGTTATTATTCAGATAATTGAGTTGCTGTTCACTTAATTCAGCTGCCAAAGTGGGTTGGGTGTTCGTTTCGCACCTCTTCACTTCATACAAATGTCAAAATAAACCATTTTAAATTAGGCTTTTGTTGATTATTAGAAAATCCTGGTCGTTGTCAAAACGTACACAACTGTAACATTACTTAAATTAATTTAAATCATACAGTAGATAGTAATTTAATTCTATTTTATTAAAATATGTAAAATTTTAATTAGAAAAACACAACATACTTTTCTAAAAAAAACGCCAATGAAATGAACGTACAACATATATGTAAATGTCAAAAATACAACAAAAACAACCTATCTGAATTAAGTACATGAGCAAATTATCTCTTCAGCTAATTTAGTAGCTCAATTTTTTGACTGAACTGGGGGTGCGGGTCGAGCGCTCAATTGGATTTGTAGACAACATCCTTACCGAGTATTCGTTGGTTCCTGTCCCCGTTAGCGTATATACGATTCATGGCCGACCCCCAGATAGGTAGCATCCACATACCGAATCCATAGTTTATGGTCGTATACCTTAATAATAAATGCATTTTTAAATACAATAAATTTTAAATCTTGCAATTAACAATTAACTTACTACCATGGCATTTACCGTAGACTTATAGTAGTACCCTTTACGGTTGTAATATAGATGAGGATTATCAACTGGCTTAGCAATTTTTATGTGCGACACCTTCTACGCAATGAATTTTTACTTTTTGAATAATTTTTTTCACTTTATATAACCTATAGCCTCATTTTTTCGGCATCACTCATTTGTAAAGATTGATTGATTGATCGATTGAAGTGTATAACCAAGCCTAAGCCTGAGTTCCGGATGACACCGGTCCCGTTATACACCCTTTTTACACATAACATTAGGAACAGATTTGGATAGGTTGTTTATTAGTAGCAAAGAATCAACCCGGTTACAGACACCTAGATGGTCGATGAATAAGTAACGTGTTAGAAAAATTAAATATAATAAGACGGTTAACACAAGACAATCACAATTTCTAATCTACTTGAGGAAGGATAAAGGTTATATAGGTTCAACGGATAATGATGGTATTTGTCATCAATAATTGCATCTTTAAATCAGCAACCTAGGTAAAATGATAATTAGTAACATGGTAACAATACTATTCTACTACATATTCGACAATTAAATTACAAAAAATATTGTTCGTACACATCTGCAAATAAAAAAGCTGCAAATAATAAAAATGTATAGTATAACTAAAATGGTACATCTAGAACTACAGATATAAAATTATAGTTAAATCGGCTGATGATAAGTAACTACCCTATTAACAAATTACAATTAAACCATACAGAAATGTAGCAACATGTGATTAATGGTCACAAAATAATATAACTCCATCCAAATTTGGCGACAACTTAATCATACATCAGAAATGCTAACACTTTTAAATGTATTATTATTATCAGTCAGTACAATTGCAATAGCATTGATTAACTCTTTTATATAATTAGAAGGTAGTACGGCTTCAAAATCCTCTGAAATCAAAAACCCGATTTCAGAAAATAGAATAGCCTAACTCGGAACTACAATGAATAATAGCATTAATAATGCACATCTGACAAACCTCGACAATTCCAAACTGCTAAGCAAAAATACAATAAATATAATAATTTATTACACAGAAGTAATTTCCGCAATCAAAATACGGCCAAGTAGAAGGCAGACAAAATACACGGCTTGCACATATGCAGTCACAAATATCCACCCATCCACATCTCGCACATGCGATGAAAAAACAAACTCCTCAGTCACCCAAGCACAAATTCGATCCCTCCACCCCCACCGGACTTCGCCATTCTCATCTACGACGTCCCTAATTCTATAACCACCGTACAATAGAGAAGAAAAACGAACGAAACTACCACTCTTCATGCATACGATATACACTCCAACCAGACTGCACACAACTTACACGACGTTCATCAAATCAAAGGCACCACCACGGAAAATGGCAGATCTCCAAACGAAAACCATACCCCAAAAACAATTTACCAAAACCAAAGATAAAGAAACAAAGTCAATGCTCAAGAAAATGAAAGTTCGTTTATCTGCCGCACCTGCTACAAGATACAAACTAATAAAGAAAAAAACTCTCCAGTGAACTCCATAGCATTTGCACGAAAGCTTCTCCCCGTGTTTACGTTCGACATGAAACCATCACTCATTTGTATAAAGATTGGGCAAAAATCACTTTCCAAAATGTCTAATACGTTGGCTGAGCCATCACTACGAAACAATCCTGCCAAATACTATTTTGGTAGCCTCCTTAATCCAAAAACCGAAGAGTAGCCGCCAATTTAAATTCCGGGGTTAATGAGGATGATTTGAACCCCTGTGGTAACTTTGTTTTAAGTTCTTCTAATACGTACGTAAACGCTGTCTTGTTTAATGATGGTGAAATGTCATCATAAATTCAGAAAATTTTTACTTACTGTGCATTTGACAGCTGGAATATATCTTTACAGCAATTTCGTACCCGCTTCTCTATGCTCTTTTTTATTAATTTATGATACCTCATTATTGTCATACAAATATATACAAACAGAGTCCATTTATTTTACTATTGAATCAAATTATTTTAATTAGCAAAAAATTTATATGGAAACCAACCAACAGATATGAAAAACGTCAAATTAAATGTCAAAATTTTCAAAATACTGGTGAAAATGCTGATTTATTGCGGATCGATAATGTAATTTTCCGGCGGGTTGTAAAATGCAAATAGTTTCAACTGCGGATCGAATGCGGGGTAAAGAAACTCCCTCGCAATAAATCCGTCGAGTTGTATAATCGACGTGATTTAGATTTTCGTGTCGCTCAATCCTTCTGTCTTTCCCGATAATTATGATCTATCAATTCTTGGTACATTTTGAAAATTTATTGGTATCCAAATCAGTCGGGCGAACTAATAACAACTCAACGTAATTAATGTAAACGCTATCCAGCAAGAAATTTCAAAAAGTTACAAATAAATGAGCTACCTATTGAATGTTGCTTTTTCGGACAAATTTTCGGCCCCGGGATACGATTTAGAAAATATCATGTTTTAATTACGTTTTATTCGATAAAAAAAATAAAATTTCAAGAAATAACAAAAATTAACGAAGTACTCGAGTACTTCTCGTACATAAATAAAATTAATTCAATTTAATTTTTAAAAATATTGCATCGTTCACTTCTACATATTCATGTTAAAATTATAAATCTCAATTTTGCAAGAAATGGCTTTTAAGGAAGCATAGCGCATTTAGTGATTTGCTATTAATCCAGATCTTCTCTTCGTACATTAGATGAATTCGAAAAAAACTCTTTCGCACTCGGTGGAAGCAATCCACCTAGCAGTTTTGATAAATTTAATGTTAAATTACATCCATTATCATACAAGGACATTTCTTTATTGATGGTTTTGCAATTAATAGCTCCTCGAAGTAAATCAGGTTTGCTTTTAAGCGAACCACTTATAGCGTCTTTCAATTTTTCATGTAGGCTCGACCTTACAATGGTTCATCGTTGCTCGACTAAAAAGAAATACAATACGATGTAAAACAGTACATATTCTTATTTAATTGATAGCCATTCACTTTTCGGTGATACGAATTTGAATAGCATTATAAAAGGTTTTCCAATAGGAATGATACAATTAAAAAATTTAAAAAAAAAACGCATAAATTATTCAGTGAGACCAAATTGTTTTTTATTCGAAAGGTTACATTATGCCATTATGATTATGTATGGAAAATAACATCATTCAAATGACCAGCACGAATTCTTCGTACGTACTGCATTCTGTCAGCCCAATTTATCATCTCCCTTTCACATAAATTTGGCTGAATTTCATCAATAGCACGTTCATTGTTATGATTGATAATTTCTCAATTGTTGTTGGATTATCAGCATAAACTTGTGAAACTTGTGCATACTTGAGCATAAACTTGTGAAACTTGTGGTTTTGCATGGTTAGATTATTGTTTATGGTGATCCTTCAGCTAGTAGATTAAAAAAGTTTGGATTTATAGGACCGATATTACCGGTAACAACACAAAAATTTTCAGGTCACATGGGAATCCAAGTGCGAATTAATTACGTTTCTTGGGATCACCAACTGAAAGTTGACAATTTTCCTAGTTATCTATGATCTTATCAATTTGCTCACCAAACCAAGTGAACGTTTCCTCATTACTGATCTACAAATTGTGACTCCATTATTTATGTGATTGAACCACAACACCTGATGGCTACATAATCGAGAACGCATCGGCTAAATTCCACTTGGAAATGCCGCAGTTTTTCGTTATCGAGTATAAAATCGGAATTGTTGTCACGAACGCAGGACTTCTTCACGTCTGATGCCTGCGTAAGCAACGCTGTTTTTTTGTAGCAGCTTCGATAGCGGTAGCCAAGATAACACTAACTATATTAGGAGTATTTTGTGAGCCGTTGTTAAGCCGAGCCTAGCAAGCCTTTTATTTTGAAATCACACAGATAATCGCCGATAATACCTTCGGCGAGAGAACAACATTTTCAAAAAAATTCTACGCCATGTTTTTGGTATTTTCCTTAAATATCCTAACACTTAGCAGGAGCTCATGCAAAGCACGATCAGCACTATTTGGTTGAAGGCATTAGATAGTTTCAATACGCAAGGAAAAATAAATCCATGTGGGGTCAAATCACCAGCAGATGAAATCTTGTCTAAGGCGGTGCTTTAGAAACTTACATCGATCTAGAAAATCCTTTCAATACCTATAAAAATTTTGATGGTTTTTTGTTCTGTTAATCTCAATGTTAGGCATGAAGACACTTCATTCCGGCACCTCATATTTCTCTCCCAGAGATATGAATAAAAATATCACAGGTACAGTATTATCACACATAAAAGTATCACAAGTACAGTATTAGGGAAAAGTATCGTCTGAGGAGTCGAATAGGTTTAATTTTATTTTGCAACGCGATGCAATGGAATTTAATTCCATACAGTTCCAGTGAAATGAAGTTGTAGAAAATAAATCGTGACGATTTTTTTTTTATTTATTTTCTTTTTTGGACATGGTTACATGTGCATGTTTATGAAATACAACTTAAAAATAAACTAAATCCATTCAACACTTTTGGGGAATATTAAAATGTAAATTTTTGTATATCGATTGCAACATCATCTTCCAAGCAACACACTAGCGTAATGTGTAGAAATTATAAAAAAAGTTCAATCTCATCCATCAACAAATATTTTTTTTTCTTTAAAAGTTGGTAAAGATGAACCACCGGACAAATGTGATTGTGGAATTATTAATTATATTGTATTTTAAGACAAAAAATATGAGATGACTGACGTGCTATCACACCAAAAATTCAATAATCCCCTTAAAAATTTCAATATCTGTTTTAATTTAGTTAGGTTGTTCGAAATTTTGCATGCCAATATTAACTTGGCCCTCCTCTAGAATTGCAGACAGTACGCACTCTGTGCGTGTATGCGTTGTTTTTGCAAATACATATTTTGAAAAGTAAATCATTTACAAAAGACTGTAAATTAATTTCGCAACAATAGAGTCTCCAGATCAGCTTTCCAAAATTTAAGCAGAAATGACGATTTTTAACAACAAAAAAACTGTTTTCAACAAAAATTCGACCCTATACCGTACAAAAATGCCGCTCTACATTAGTTTTCCGAAATTTAAGTTTAAAATTCGATTTTTGACAAAAAATGTTTAACATGAAAGTTCATACGTAAGTTTTCTCCACAAATTGGGAGATCCAGTTAATTTTGGCCGAAATCGGTCTACCGGATGTGACAGCTGCCATATAGGAGCATTTTCGTTTTTTGCACGTATTTTAAAAGGCATCGAGGAAAATGGTTAGATTCTAGATAAATCATGCAACAATACCGCACCAAAAAAGTTTTCCAAAATTTAAACGGAAATGACGATTTTTGTGAAGAACTATTTTCCAGTAAAAATTTGTTTCCTGTACAGCCATACGGATTGAGTGATCGAAATACAACTTCATAATTAAGTTTTTTTCATAAATTGGGAAATCTTAATGATTTTTGGCCGAGATCGGCCCATCGAAAGTGGCAGCTTCCTTAGGAGCTTTTGCGTTTTATGCAAATATTTCGAAAAATATATCAATTATGAGAAAATATGAGCTACAATAATCTAAACGAAATCTGCAATTATAGCGGTTCAGATCAATTTTCCAAACTAAGTGGAAAGGTCGATTTATGACCAAAACTGTGTCTCCTTCCTTTTACATGCATCTCTACCAGTCCAGTTGTTCCATGCTATTGGATTAAAGGCTATCGGTTTATAGCGAAGAAACTCTAATCTTCTGATGGAAACTCACTTCCCGGGAAGTGAGGATGCGCCGTTTGTGGATTTGGATAAGTGCGGCTCTATGGATGACTGCGGGGTCGAGCTGTTGTGTATACAGAGGATATTCTGAATACTCGGAAGATAAAACGGACTAATAAAAGTTTTAAGCCGTTTAAGTCAGCTGGTCCGGATGGGATTGTGCCAGCAGAATTTCAGAAAAATTCGAAGGTCTTGCTTCCCCTGGCTGGAGGTTATCTTCAAAGGGTGTCTGAAGCTGGGGTACTTCTCAATGAAATGGAGGGAGACTATGGTGATTTTCATCCCGAAAGCAGGTAGAAGCTCGCACAGCAACTTTAAAGACTTAAGACCAATGACAGTACCCAGAAACTGGGCACAGTCTCAACATGCGTATAAGGGTAAGTCCGTGAACACGGCACTACATGCCTTAATTCGGGAAGTTGAGAAGTAACTGGATTTTCAGGAATTCTCGTTGGTGACATTTCTCGATATCAAGAGTTCTTTCAGCAACGTGAAGGTGGAGGCAATTAGGGAAAGTTTGCTGCCACTCAAGATGAACACCCAGTAACCAGGCTAATTAAACACTTGCTGGGAAACAGAAGGGTTATGGCGTGGATGGAGGAAGCCTCCGTCAGAAGACGGGGTTTTCGGTGAGCATAACAGGGAGCTGTTCCCTCTCTCCTTCTTTGGAATGTAGTAATAAACCGAGTATTACTGAAGGGGAAAGAATAGGTGTCGTTGCTTATACCAATGACGTAGCGATATATGTCTCGGGAAAGCACCTTTGTACAATTAGGGATGTGATGCAGAATGCGCTATCAATCACTGCAGGTTTGCCCAGCAGATGTGGGGATCAAACCATCTAAAACAGAGCTGGTTCTTTTCACTAGGAGGTATAATATTCCGCAAGTGTTTCCACCAAGTTTGAATGGTACCATGCTGGCCTTTACTGATAAGGCGAGATTCCTAGGGATCCTTCTGAACAGTAAGCTCACTTGGAAACCAAATACGATAAACAGAGTGAAGAAGGCCACTGTGGCACTCTACTCTTGCAAAAATGTCATCGGGAGGATATGGGTCTGAAACCGTAGATGGTGCAATATGGCTTTGCACGGCAGTAGTAAGGCCTTGGTGGCCAGTTTTGGGGAAACTATCATACAGGAAGATGATGGGGAAGGTGCAGAGGGCAATCATGCTGTATCTTCTCTCGTTTAATATTATTGGTAAGCAAATGGCGGTCAATATGGCCGCCCGGTTATCAGCGGTTTCGGGGTGGAAGTGCTTGCAAAAAGGGCACTCAACTATAGTCAATTCTGTGAGGCTTCACCTGGTGTATTCCGATTATATAACACCCCTGGTGTGCTTTTGCATGCTTTTTAAGGTGATTCTCCCCTCCAGGGAGGATCGGAAGAGTGGTCTTTTAGTGGAGACCGGGACGAGTTTAGCTGGTGTGTTTTGTGGGAAATTAAATATGAGTCTATCCTTTCGTCTTCCTGATTACTGCAGCGTGTACCAGGCTTAAGTTATAGCGATTGAAGAGGTCATGAACTGGTTGAAGCATAATGTAATATTGTTGACTGATATCACCATTTATGTGGACAGTCGGGCGCCATCATGGCGTTGAATTGCCACATATCTCTTAGCGAGATTAGTGAACTTTTCAATATCCAGTTGTTCTGGTTTCCGGGCCATTTTGATGTTTGAGGGAAATTGCAAGGTACGGTACGACCCTCCACGATAGGCCTATGTCTGGGAAATGCTCGGTAGCTCGCTAGTCCGACTGGCAGAGTAGCGAAACAAGTATGGTCTGAGCTGAACTTAAATCGCTCCAAGATCTTAATCACACGAAGGAAGAATGATTTAGGTAGAATTGTAAGGTTGCTTATCGGATACGGCCTTTTCGGAGATCATACTAGTAGAAGACCCTTGTTTACTTTCTATACTCATGCCCTGCGCTTATTGGGTGCAGACATGATTACTTGGCCAAATATACTATGACAGCCTCTCTGAGTTCTGAAGCGTAATGTGCGAGATATTTTACGCTATATGAATAGCACTAGATGGTTTTAAAGGGAGTTTAATGATGTCGGATCCTGTAGTATCACAATGGGCCAAAATTGGCCTGAGTGTGCGATAGCAACCACTGAAACCTAACCTAACCTAGCTAGAGATGTCTGCAGATTCAACATTCGCTAACCGAATTCAAAATAAGTACCCTTTAAAAATTTTGTGCGTGCGTGTGCATGCAGACTAAACGTCTGTGTCCTCTCTACACCCCAGACGGGTTTTCTGATCGGGGTAAAACTTCATACATAAGCGTTTTTCATAAATTGGAAGATACAAGTGATGGCCGAAATCGGTCCACCCGAAGTGTTAACTTCCATATGAGCTCTTTCGTTATCTGCAATTATTTTGAAAACCATATCATTACAAGAAAAGCTTTTTTGTTTTTTGCAAGTATTTTGTAATTGTTCACAATTATGAGAAAATCGACTATACACTAAAACATTATAAGCTAAGATTAGAAATTAAATTTGCAAATTTTTCCAAAATTTTACTGGAAAGGTCGATTTTTGACAAAAAAAAACGTTTTTACTCTCTTTTTAATAGTAAAATAAAGTACAGAAATCATGAAAATTTTTGGCAGATTTACCATTCGCCTAAGTGAAAAAAGTGTTTTTTTTTTTCAAAAAAACTCTGTGTGTGGGTGCGAGATTTGGGAGATCTCTGTTCATTTTGAGCGAAATCGGTCCACCGGAAGTGGCAGGTACCATAGGAGCTTTTTCAATTTTTGTAGGTATTTCTAAAAGTACAGTGGAAACTTGGTTATCCGGGACGCTCGGGACCAGAGGCTTCCTAGATAATCAAAAATCCTGGTTGATCGAATTTTTGCGTTTTATAAAGAAAAACACACTATTATAACATTATATACAACCGGTAATACACAACCGGTAATAAACCGGTTTACATTTGGTATGTTTCTGAAGCATTCGAACACAAAATACCATTTGCGCGTACTTTAGTTTCTTAAACACATTCTACAGGGAATTTATTTCTGGAGAATAAGGTATTTCGGGGTAAGGCTTTCAAAATTTTTCCATCTCATCCGCATTATAAATTTGGTCGTGCAATAAACGGACCCTTTGCTTTTAGGCTCTGTATTCCATATAGACATGCAACACTATAAAAAAAAACCCGGTTAATCAATTAAAATTCCGGATAAACAAAAAAATTGTCTGCAAACAAAAATCACGGATAATACCGGTTTACGGATAATAGGATCTCGGATAATCGAGTTTCGACTATCGTTTACGATAAAAACGATTATCAACTAGCATATTCTAAATTAATTTTGCAACTATACCGTTCCAGGGGCAGTTACTCGATTGCTAATACAAAAAACTTTTCATTTTCATTATTTTACGGAAGTAAAAAAAAGGAATTGGGAAAAACATTTTTATAGCATTTTTGTCTAAATTGTATTTTTTGGCCTATTGAGGGAACAAATTTAGTGTAAATATTTTAGAACCAAAGTTATTTTAGAACCAAAATTTTGTGGAACAAAAGTTTCCCAATTATGCGTGGATTCCACAGGGAAACAATTTTTTTCAGTAAAAAATACTGAGAAACCGAGAAGAGGAGAGTATACATATTAAAATTACGTTACAGTGATAAAGTCAAACAAATGTTGCCATAAAAAGTTTTGAGTTTCATACTTTTTATGGCAATATTTTCCCCGCTTACTACCAGTAAATTTTACTGACATTTTTTTTGTTTCTCTCTAACAAGTAAAGGATTTGTATTTTTATCTCGTGTTAATTGTACTGAAAAAAATTAAAAAATTGTTTCACTGTGGAAATCAGGCATTAACTATGTTTTGAAAATTTATGCACCAAACTTATTCCTTCAGTAGGCCAGAAAAATACGATTTTGGTCAGCTTTCCAAAATTTAAGCGGAAATGCTGATTTTGGGCAAAAAATTGTGTTTCAGTAAAACTTTGGTTCATGTACAGCAATTGGAAGATTTCAGTGATTGTTGACCGAAATCAGTTCACCAGAAGAGGCCTCTCTTTTCCTGTTCCATTTTTCGTGTTTAGCAAATATTTTGAAAATTATATAAGCATTTACGGAAAATGATTAAAATAAAAAGATTGTTAATTAAATTTCAAACAAAATTAGTTCAGATCATATATTTTAAATTTTATCAGAAGTGACGAGTTTTGATGCAAAGCCTTTATTTTACCAAAACTTGGTATCTCTACAGTTCAGACGGTTTGACTATTCAGAATAAAACTTCATACTAAAGCTTTTTCCATAATGTGGGAGAGCTATGCGAAGTGTGGTTAACATCTGCGCGAATAATTATTTTTGTTTATATCTACATTACATCTACTCTCGGTATATAAAGTAATTTATCTCATTCTATGTATGATTGACAATGTTCCTACGTGAAATATGGCTTGAGTACTTCAAATGGAGCTCCTCACTAGTGCCAGGTAACATGGTAAATAGTGAATTAAATCTGAAAAAAAAATCAAATAATCGAGCTGGACAAAATGGACTCAAAAACGGTTTAACTGATATGTGGCCAACAAGCTCTAGGATTAAATTACAGAAATCAAGAGTCATAATGTTAGACCGAAAATATACCTTAAAACATCAGTATTGAGCTAGTAGACATCTTTCGTTCACAAAAATCGTTCTCATTCTTATTAATTGACCGTGTAGAATTAATTAAATAAACTATTAGTTTTATGGCATACCTCGTCCTTATATTTTTTTTTTTTTTGTTAAAACTATCCGATTAATACTAACAATAATTCCAAATGATACATCGAGTAATGATATTAAAAAAAAAAAAATAAAAATTGTATAATCCATAAAATATCCAAATAAATAACCGTAAAAATTATCCTTTTTCTTCTCCTTATACGGTATTCGATCGTTTATAAGGAACCATAAAAGAAGAAGGTCTGTGTTTATCCTTCAAATAGATTTGGATATTATAAATTATAATTTTATAGTGTATTTGTGTATTCCTTTAACTCGATTCCACATTGGTTCTATTGTGTAAGAATTTTGACTTTAATTTATCGTCCTTTAAGTCCTTTTAACAAAGAAAAACTTTAATTTTTATAAATAACTATAATAAACTATATATGATAATAATAATAGTAATAGTCCTAATAAACAAGGTTAAGGATTTCTATTTTTCTTGCCCAATCCAAAATATCTACAAAGATTTGATAATAAAAGGACTCTATAAAAAATTTATCTTTTAGAGTTTTTGAGAAAAAATTTTAGGCGGGCAGTCCTCTTTTAAGGGACCATTCGGTGGTTATTTTATTAATAAATCAATTACATAAATCGCTTAATATCGGTTTTATAAAATGTCAAGTGGATGGCTTTGGTGAAATTTGACCTGTGTCGTTGTTTTATCTGTTTGTAAAGTTAACAATTATGACGTGAGAGAGCCTAATGTAACGGTGTGTTTAACCCCAGATGTGAATTATTTTATGATTCCAATATAAGTACCAACCCTTTCTTTCTCGTATATATTCGAATACTTCCAATTGGTTCGACACGACATAAAAATTTGAATAATGAAACCCGAAAATTTGAATTTCAATCAATTTTTAAACTCATCGTATAAAAAAGGTTTGGCCGAAGCAATAACAATAAAATAAAATAAAATAAAATGTCAGGTTATGTTACATATGTTTTGTTATCATAACATTTTTATTGATGTTTATGTTCCAAAAACACAAAAACTACCGCACATTTGTTAATCACACGGTCAAGTAATATGAATACAATTCGATTACAGTCGTTATAACTGCAGAGAGTTTTTGTGATTGAGGATTGTGATAATCATCTATTTTTATAAATATGGAATCGTCGATATAGTTTCTGGGATGAACCATGATAATGATTAGGATAAATTTGTATGTAGCCGTACATTCAGTTCTAAATGGCAAACTTAATTGAGATTTGGCTATCATCATTTAAGTTAAAAGAGGTCGATTTGAAATCCATAAATGCAGTGACGAAAGCTTACAGTATCGAGAATGAATTTGCTAAAGTAATTAGTGAACAATGAAATACAAATGCATTTACCTATAGTCTGCGCATTAGAATAAATATCCAGAAGCTTGCAGCAACGCATAGGGGAATACTTCACAATTACTTTGGGCTGTAATTGTCATATAAGCTTGAATGAAAGCACGTTAAATTTTATTACAAACTGAATATCCCGTTTAATACGTTCTGAAACGGGAATTTTTCATTTACCGGGCGGAGCTTTTACCGCTTAAAGGGATTGTAAAGTTTTTTTTGTCGCCAACTTGGCACAATGAATAAAAATATTGAACGAAGAATTTGTCTCAAATTTTTTATTGCAAATAGGATTTCGTGTGCCACTGAAAATGCTACTTACGGTGAATCGACTTTATCGAAAACACGTGCATATGAGTGGTACAGTGCATTCAAAATCAGGTCGGCCACCATCGTCTTCAACTAAATTTAACATCAATAAAGTGGAGGAAATGGTGACGGTAAAATCATCTGTTAGGTTTGAGAGCGATAGTCGTTAAACTTCTTGTGTCTCACGTATCAATTCGTACCATTATACACGAGTATATAGACATGAAACGCGTTGCCGCTCGACTAGTTCCGAAAGACCTGAATTTTCTGAAATTCGAATAGTTTCGAAAGACCTGTTCGAAAGAAAATTTGCTTTGAAATTCTCTATAGCTGCGTTTTTTTAAAAATGCTGCACTAGACCGCGATAAATTATATTTTGATTTTTTAAACAATTTCTATAATTTTAAAATATTTGTGCTTCATATTCACTGTATCGAATCCTAAAGAACTTATATTAAGTCCATATCATGCATTATATTGTTGAATAAAGTTTATATTTGCTTGTACTTAACAATTCTCATCTACTCTTGATTTTATATAAAGTACAACCGAGTTCATCAAAAAACTTAATAATTCCTGAATTGACGAAACTAGGGAAATTTTTTAGTACACAATTTTTTGATTGTTTCTTACTTCATTTTAGAGACAGAACTGTCATTTTATTTTCATATTTTCTGTTGTATAATGTATTTGCGGATATGCCGAGTCGGATGAAATATTAATAAGAAATGGACAAATTTTATGGACAATATGGATATGTCCCGTTTAAATCGTGATTTCACTCCTGAATTGTTTGGCGTTTCTCATTGGGCAATTCGAATTGAAGCTATGTCCGGTTTATATCGTTGATTTCATTCCTATAATTTTTGGCGTTTCTCATGGGGCACTTCAATTTATAACTTACGAAGAAATGAAAAACCCAATATACTGCACATCGAGTAAAATTGGCGGTACATCATCAATTATTGTGTTCAGAACAGCACGTCATGTAGTTTACTGAAATTTAAAAAAATAAAACACTACTGTTGATCAATGGAAATTACCGGCTTTTTAGTCACCCGACAAAGTTGAGAATCCAGAAATTATTTTTAATTTTATTCTGTTCCACGGTGTAGGCCAGGAGCATACAAGCCTCAACTTCCCCACAACCCAAAACCCTCAGATCTAGACGGCAAAATCACCATGAGAGAAACCTTGTTTAGATATAATCTGTGGGTTGGCTTCGTGCTATTTTGGTACTGTTCTACTGTTACAGTGACCAGGGCCAATTTTCATCATTGTCATAATTTAGTACGCAACTGTATTTTTGGTTACCCGAAAATTTTACTTTCGCTGTTACCCCATATTATGTCCTCACCCGCGCCTATCAAACTAAACAGTACACAAAAGAAACATCGACAAAAGCAGCATAAAATACTTCTTTAAGATCTGTAAATTGTTTTTGTCTTAACTTTCTTATCATAACATAAAATCTTTAGAAGTTTTCTTTACTTCGTCGCTATATACTCGTCGAATATGAAAACATTTATTTCAATTTTATTTTCTCATATATGAATAGATTTTCAGTTTTTGTTTTTGGTACATACTCATATCTTGAACATGATATCAGGTATTTGGAGAAGAAAAATTATTTTTTCCATATATACGAGTAAAATAGACATAAATATACAGGAATCAAAAGTAAAATATGGCAAAAAATTTGCATCTTGATAACAAACTCTAATACTGTGATGATACTTTACTGTATTTTATTCTCAAGGGGATCATTAAGTTAAATTTATAAAGTATTTTTATAGAATTTAGTTTTGATTTTCCACCCTCTGTAACGAGTATGTATATACGAATGACATTCCTCAGCGAAATTATCTGCCAGGCCCAGAATAAACACTGTGATATAGAAAAATACAAATACTGGTTGTCCACTAACTAATTAATTTATCATAAACAATAATAGAAAAAAAATTTAAAACGCTAACATTATTAATTTGCCGTAAATAAATCGATATCAAAATATGTAAATTTCATATTGCAAAAAAAAAAAGAATCGTGTTTGTTAATTATAGAAAACACATAAATTTTCAATTTTACATGTCAAGTGTTAAAATAAAAATAAAATGCAAAAATTATTAATATTTATTAATTTATATTTTTTGCATTTCAATTATTGAGAATAAATAAATATAACGATTTTATTAATTCTGATACACAAGTACGCGAGTACACACTAAGTGGGACGCATTTATCTAACTAAATCACATCTCTAACGTAATAATATTAATAACGTATCATGGTACTTCATATTGTGGTAGAATGAGGCAATATTTTGCGAAAGTCACTGAAACAATTCGTTGAATTTTATTGGCACACTCAAGTAACGTATACATAATTCCGGTACTATATAAAAAAAATATACAAAATCAATTTATAATACATAAAGGAAAAAATTTATAAATTTTAATTTAATTTAAAATTTCATATAAGGAAATGCAATTAAATTTAATTATAACCATTTAAAATTTAATATTGCATGTAATAATTAATGTACGTAAATAATAATAAGATTCTATATCCAACATGTTATGTAAAGATGGTTCTTCGAGATAAATTTGTTTGGGCTTTTTCCGTTTTAAGTTTTAACGCAATAGCCATACTGATTCATTGCTGGGCATAATAAAGTTAATAAGATGTTAACATACAGAAAATAAAATCTATAGAGGTGTGTCATGTTTCGTTAAAGTCTAGAAGCGGTGCTCTATAATTTTCAAACGGAATTTTACACTATGCTATTTGAAATTTGCATGTTTACGCTCTTCACACGTTACCTCGGGCGTAAAAGACAGGTCACAATTGGCTTTTGGATTATTTGCGTCTTCCAAATTAATTAACACGCAATTAAGATATCTCAAAAAATAGTGATTTGGTATATCTAACCACAAAATACCATAATTTGGAAACGAACAGGTTCTGGGAGTTATAACAGGCCACATTTGAATATAGAATCAAACAATTCGGTGAGTCAAATCGCACACACAAAATTTGAAAATTTCTAAAAATTTAACGTTTAAAGTGTCATGACTGAAAGTAGATTCAAATGAAAGGTCTTATTGATGCTCACACCTGAAATTTCAGGTAGATTTCCATGTTGGAAGTCCGGGAAAATCCAAATGAATATATCGCACACACACAAAATAAGAAAATTTCTAAAAATTCGCCGTTCGAATTTTTAGAAATTTTCAAATTTTGTGTGAGCGATATATTCAATCGAGTTTTCCCAACATGGAAATTAGCAGTCCCAGTCATGACACTTTAAACGGTCAATTTTCAGAAATTTTCAAATTCACATGGAAATTGACCTGGAATTTTTGAAGTTTTGCTTGATATGTGCGATTGAGTTTTCTCAGTATTAAAATATTTTTTTTATTATAGTTTTAATGCATTTAATCATAAAGTTTAATTTTGAATAATATACGTTGATCAACCGTGATAAACATTTTTGATATAAAAAGAAATTACTGTTTAACACCAAAAATTATTTGTCTGCTTTATCGATATTTTTCGGCTGGCTATTTATACGAATCTCTCTCTCTCTCTCTCTCTCTCTCTAGCACTTACATCCCATGTAAATGGGACCCGAGGTATTTAAAGTTTTCGACGCTATCAAAGTTATGGCTATACGAATCTCCCTCTCCGAATTTTACAGGCGAATAATATATGTTGTTTTCGAAGCTGCATTATCGACATTTTTGACAGATACTATTTTGCCATTCCAGCCAAATCTGCATTAGCGACATTTTTCGGCTGGAGAGAGTCGGCTAACTTTAACAGTATCTAGAATTTTATAATTGCAATAATACCTGGACAGAAATAAGAGACAATCTCACGAGCCAATATGCTGACAAACGAGATCGAATCAGCCTGAACATAACCCAAAACAGCGACTCAATCGGAAGGTACTTTTCACGAATTTTCGATATCCTAAATTCCTTAAATAATTGGGCAAAATTGAATACACCGATCGATGATCACAGAGATGTACTACTGTCTGCATACAAAATTGGTACCATTCGATATGTCTAATAGATTTTCTATGAAATCCCAGACAAAACAACTATCAACCATTCTAAAGTAATCCCTATACTCAACATCAATACTATAATAATCGTCCTTTCACCAAGCAAAACCCAATACTACCTAACAGTCACGTCTTAACATCTAAATCTCGTCAATCCACGAAACCTTAAGCTATGGATACTAGACTCAAGGCTCGAATAAACAATTCTCCTATAACCAGATTTAGATCGCATAAACTCTTCAGCGTTGAATATAATCCTTACTTTAACTGTTCAACATATCCGGGATACCAAGAATATTATGAAGAATCTCAACCTCAATCAACTTCTCACACTGATATACAACTCACATTCCACTCGGAACTAAATGAACAATGTCCAGTTCAACATATTGTACAAACCAATTCCTATCTATCGTTAGACACAGAAATTGAAGACGAGGATTTTCACCTAGAAGCCTTAGTCAACCAGTTCGATACTTAACCGTAAATAATCATTCAGGATATAAATTGCTATTTATTGAAATTTAAACTCAGAATAAAAACTTAAAATTATTGATAGACAGACATTGGCTCCACCAAATCATTTTTATGGTACAACAATTTAAATAACCATCCATACAACCGACTATAATTAAAACCTTGTTCAATACACATTTCATTGATAAAGTTTTGCGTTTTATAAAACATTTTTATCAATTTTCTTTGATAGTTTAATATGCATGTTTTATAAAACTATCACTTTTATAAAATGTTTTTATCAAATTTAGTCTCATGCAGTTAAATTTGGTAAATTATTTTTGACATTTGCTTATTCAAAATCGCGACAAAATACAATTGGACAGCAAAAACCACAAAAATATTACTTCAAGAATACGAGGCGAATGAATTTTACTAGAAAACGAAATGTGACCATTAGTCTGTCCTCCACACTTATTGAATTTCGTAAGTGTGTTTCCTGTCGTTTAATTAACGGCGAAATTTTGTGAACAATAAAATTAAATGAATTGTCATCCATCCTTAAATATTTTATGGTCCATGTCATGTCCTGGTCTGCAGCTCCTTTAGTTTTAAAATTTGATAGATATCTTTTAAATCCCGCCTCGATACCCAGGATTTCACCCAGCTTCTTTTTTTTTGCACACGCTGCTCGTTGTTGTTCCATTTTTACTGAACTTTGAGGAAAATCTTTTACGTAGTGTAATTTTCAAAAATTATTTGATCAAAATTGTTTTTAAAAAAACTAATACAAATATTTTATAAAACACCTTTGTCAAAGATCTTTTGTAGTGTAAATCCGGCCCAATTATAGATGATTCGAGCAGTTAAAAACCAAGCAGCCATTGAAATTTGTGTTATTTAAATTCCATGACCTCATCGGATTAGAACTGATGCAACAATTGAAAATGCAAATCGATCTTGCGAAATCTCATTTAATATTGTCCAAAGTAACAATTCCCCTTTTAATCAAATTAAGTAATAGGTCCCAACAGTATAAAATTTTATTCCGACGCAAACGCATCGCCAGCGTACCCGTTAATATAGAAAATGGAGAAATATAACTCAAACCAATAATTCTCCACGGACATTTAATAATACATGAAAGCATCTACCAAAGTATCAACCTTTACGCCCAGGTAGAGGTTGTTAATTATAGCAATCAAGAACAAACATTCATAATAGAACATACGATCGAAGGTGCAAGATTCGAAAGCTATCATACGGAAACCCATGATGAGAAAATCTACGAATATCCAACCACAAACGAATCAATCATCAATCTCTTTAGGGCAAGTCACCTTAACAGCGAAGAGAGGAAAGACATAGAAAAACTTTGCTTGCAGTACGAAGATATATATCCAAAGAACGCACAACAGCTCTCCTTCACTAATCAGGTCAAACATGAAATTAACTTAGAACACGAAAAGCCGACATTCACAAAGAGGTACCACTATCCACACGTGCATAAAACTGAGGTAAAAAACAGATCATAGAGAAATGCTAAAGGAGGGAATTTTTAGACCAAGCTGTTTTCCCTCGGGCTCATTGATATGGATAGTTCCAAAAAAATTGCATGCTAGCGGTATAAGGTTAAATGGCGTGTACAAATATATTACTGCAAGCTTAAAGAGAAAACCATATCTGATCGATACCCCTACCTAATATAACCGATATAACTATTTGATAAACTTGGTAAGTGTATGTTTTTCCACTACTTCAGACTTAGCATCTGGATTTCAACAGATCGAAATGGACATATGGAAAACAGCCTTTACCGCTGATTTTTACCACTACGAATACGTTCGTATATGCCATTCGGACTGAACAATGCACCTAGTACGTTCCGGAGAGAATTATGCTTGGGGAATTACAAGAGAAAATCTATCTGTGTCGTCCATGTACGACATCATTGTGTTCTCCAAGTCGCTCCAGGAACACATTAAAAACCTAAATAAAATATGCCACAAACTACAAATAGCCAATTTTAAAATTCAAATGAACAATTCATAAATTCTGCATTTAGAAATAGCATTTTTGGGCCATATTATCAGACCTCAGGAAGTCAAACCAAACGCCGCTAAAATAGAAGCAATAAAAACTTTCCCTTGCCGAAGACGGAGAAACATAAAAAAATTTCTTGGCCGTATGAGTTACTATAGGACATTCATTCCTAATTTTTCACATATAATCAAAACCTTAACTAATTGCCTCAGGAAAGATAAGAAGATCACCATAGACGAAGAACATATGAAGTGCTTTGAACAATGCCAAACATTACTATACAATGAACAAATCTTCATGTATCCCGATTTTAATAAACCGTTCTTTGTGACAACGGACGCCAGCAACGTGGCTCTGCCTGCTGTGCTATCACAAGGGAACTTCGGAAAAGCTTTACCGATATGCTACGCATCTCGGGCACTCTCCAAAAATGACAAAATTACTCCACTATAGAGGAGTTGTTGGCAATAGTTTGGGCCACTAAATATTTTAGACCGTATTTATTTCGGATCAAGTTTACTATAATAACGGACCATAAACCATTTACCTGGTCGTTCTCATTAAAGGAACCAAACAGCAAATTAGTTAGGTGGATGCTAAACTAAGATCAATTCTAGTATCAACACCAGAAGCTCTAATTCCCATGGAACTTGTACCATTCACACGTCCGATCAACAATTAATTCTATATTTGCCAAATTTGAGAGTATTGAGAAGCTAATTTAAAAAAAGAAATATTGGTCCCTATTCCGAAAAAAAAAATTATTTTATTTTTTATGTTAAATTTTTTTAAAATCAGATAACATATTTTTTTTTCTTTTTCGTATTCTGGACACACCCTGTTATATTTAATTTTGTCATAACATGATCTTGTACAATTTTACAAACAAAATCTATTACATTTTGGATCTAATTTTAACAGATATAGGCTGTTTTCGAAACGAATACTTATTTGTGGAACCTAACTTATTCAAATAAGTAAGCTGGCGAGGTGACTTATTTTCTGTCTCTTTCTTCCATAAAAATCTAATTTAATTGTCATTTTTGTTGATATTTTCATGTCAATATTTTATTATTTTAGATTTAGGATGATATATCTAGAAAACAAATGGGTCTTTGTGGATAGCAAAATATATACAACGATTAAAATAAAGATGTACAAGAACCCAATTATATATTTCGTAAATTAAAATGTTTTAATTTACACACACAATTCTCGGGTAGAGGCTAGATTTCTAAGGTAGATAATATAAACAGACGGTACGGAGTTTAAAAACTGATTACAAATAAAATTATTATTTATTCCGCTATTAATTAAGAACCCAACTAGATCTTTCTTGGTCGCTTTGTACAATTTTAAATATGTAATAAAAATCTGAGATCAACCAAAATTCACATCAAAATAAATATTTAAAGAATATTTCTTTTTTATGATTCTAAATTGCCGTTAAGCATTTTAATTGGTAAAAATATTATTTATATCCGTTATTTTATTTAATTGTATACATTAAATTAATAAAAATATCGAATAAAATATTGGTTGAGATTTTTTCATTGAAAACAGTAATGCGTTTTCATGTTGCTGTCAAAATAAGTAAGCAAACTCATTTCGAACGGCTTTTCTTATTTATTTAAGATGGCGGCAAATAAGTAAATAAGTTTGAAATAAGTACTCGTTTCGAAAACAGCCATAGTTTTATTTTTATAAAACCAACATGGCAACAGCAATTACAAAACCAGGTCTGTGTTAATCGGATTTGTTTTAAAATTATTTAAATTTTATTCAACTGTTAATTATTTTCATCAATAAATAAATAAAAATATTTATTCTTATTTTGTGTATCTATAGTTAAAAAATCAAGGCAATGAAAAACATTACGCGAGCAATATGAAATTTATGCAAAGTTCATGGAAAATAATCGAACAATGACGCTGAAAAAGGACAATGATAATGCCGTTCAATCAATTTGGGATGAACTAACAAACCTATTGGGTTCCGGGTTAGGAGCTTCCAGAAACAAAAAAGAATGGAAAAAGGCGGGTCAAATTAAATGTTTAATTTATTGAGACACATAACCTTTTATTTTTAAATTTTTGAAAACTGGCGAAATGCATTAAGGCATATAAAATCACATGTTGATTCAACAGGTGGTGGACCATCTTTCCCGGTACAATTGACGGAGTTTGAACAGCGAGCGCTTAGCGTTTGGGGTGAATTAGCTTTCGAAGGAATAAATGAAAATGAAGCGGGATTTCTCGCTGAAATTTTTTCTTCAGCCTCCAAAGAAGATGATATTCATCCATCTATATCAACCACAAATGAAATGTCAAAAAACACTACCCGAAAAAATAATAGGAAAATACCACATTCGAATGTAAACCTAGATAAATTTCAAGAAAACGTTTCAAGGCTAGAGGAACAACGGATCGAAATGGAGAAGGAAGGGTATGACAGACTGGCTAGTGCAATGATCCGTATTGCAGATAGCCTCGAAAATGTGGCAGAGGCGATTGTCTTTAAATATCAAAATAAGATGGACCTGTTGCAATGGCTCACTTAATTTTTATTTTATAAGGCAATCGCTTTTAAAGGTTATTAAATGTGATGAAATGAGAAGAAGACATGAAATTTTTACATTATATAAAATATTTATTGTTAAAAAGAATGTGATATTTTTAATTTAATTAAAATAAACTGTACGACCATTTTAGTTGAAAATTACTGGTCTTTTTCAATTTATTTTTGGGCTAAGCTCAAATAAAATATTGGTTAACATATGACTCTTGTAATGCACATCTCAAATTGTGCCAGGTTGTATCCGGAAGATATGATCCATAATTTCAATCACATCATCATCAATGTCATGTTCAATTGAATCATCTTCAGGCACAGAATCATCTTGAGACGCAGAATCATCTGAATTTTCATTTGATGCATTTGGAGATTTGTCGGTGTCCAAATTGGAATGATCCAAACATAAGTTGTGTAAAACAAACATGGCATAAATTATTTGGAACGCTGTAGTTGGATGATAATGGGTTGTTCTGGGGCGGAGCAGACGCGTGAATCTAGATTCCACAACACCGAAACATTTCTCGATTATATTCCTAGCTCTAATAAAACTTTCGTTATAGCGAAATTTATTATTTACACTTTCCGGATTATTATAAGGAAAAAGCAGCCACGGTTCTAAAGGAAAACCAGAATCGCCAAGCAAAACATTAGTTTGATTCGCAGTAGTAGAAAATTGCTCTAAAAAATATTTTCTTAATTGTGACGTAGTCCAAATGGCCGAGTCATGGACATAACCAGGGAAACGTGCATTAGCATAATTAATACGCATATTTGCATCACAACATACTAGTGCATCAAGGAAAAGGTTACCTTGAAAATATTCATCGTCCTCGGGAGGTGCTATAATGACAATATGGCATACATCTATAGCACAGGCATATTGAATTTTCTTAAAAAATCCGCTTTAATTTCTGCTTGCCTTAGTGTTTCTTGTGGAAATTTAATGACGCGTTTAATAAGTGTGTAACAATTAAATGAATTATTTGTCTTACACACCGAGACACACTAGGCTGTGATAGTGATATCATATGACAACTTCCAGTTGAAACCTGATAAGAACCGTGGCCGTAGTGCGCATAATAATTTAATTCGAAAAGGAATAGGCGTCTCAGTCGATTTTGATTCTAATTTTGAGATCAAAAATTCAGCGGTGTGCTTGTTTACATGAAATAAGTTTTTAAAAAGAAATGATGGTAGAGCGGAAGGATTACTTCTATCACGAAGGGATCGCAAATTGGCTCGGTGTTCGATTCTGAAAAAAATATAAATATGTGTATTTATGTATAACTTAATATTTTAAGGTATTTTCAAACCTCGCTCGCCTTTTGTGTTCTTCTCTGATGTCCCAAAGAACGAAATAATTTGACGTCATATTTAAAATTAATTATATTAAATTATATTATTAATCGACACTACTTTATCCAATAAAATTTCATAAAAGTACCAAATTTGATTATTTTAATTTCTGTCAAAATAACATAGAAAATTAAATAACATAAAAAAATTGACCGGAATACCAAAATATCTACTTATATGTTATATAAAATAATAAAATAATAACGTGACAAAATGTAAATTGAGCGGAATACGAAAGAAACATTTTGCAGGTTATGGGAGGGCCATTATTTGATAAAAAGAAAATGGTAATACTTTACATACCTACTAAAAGGTCGCCAAAAACACTTATCACCAAAATACTCAAAAAACTTTCAGGACTAAATAAAAACACAGTATATGTTCACGTAGCACGAATGCTTTGAGTATGTGCTTCAGGCATATCAATCAATGATAGCAAACAAAACCTCGGAAAACCAACCCAAAAGCTACCCTATTTAGATAGATCTATGACATTCTAACTGGTTTAACTTCTTCTGTAATATAAAATCAACTAAATCATAGAGGTATCCTCGAAAACTACGAACATCTTAAAAGGAAATTCTTTTTCCTAACATGAAACACTCAGTTCAAAAATACAACAATAAATGCGATGTATGCCAAAAAACCAAAAACGAAAGGCAATCCCACAATTAGACCTAACAGAAACACCATAGGTTCCATATGCCTATGGTGTTTCTGTCTCCATATGGATATACATATTCCAAATACCAGATCACCAATATTCTTAACTAGAATAGAAAAATTTTCTAAATTTGCCGGAGCTGGTACATTCTGAATAACAAAACAGATAAAACTTATTAGGCAAAATAATTTACTTTTGTAGCGTAAACAGAATACCAAAAAAATTAATTTTCTTTCTTAATTTCAAAAACATTACCATAGAAAAATAAGTCTACCATAGATTTCTCATTTGTATAAAACGAGAGATAAAAATGAAATTCCAATGTCATGATTGTATTTGTGATTTTACATTGTGCGCAATCAGTGCACCTAGAATACTACCGGCCACACTGCTTGCTATGTCATTAATTTTATGTCTACAGTTTTTTCTTTGAACGGTAGATGGCAGTCATGTTCATAAAATAACGAAAACAAACAGAAAAAAAAATATTTTATACGTGTGCTAAAAGTAAGGTTATGTCTTCTCGTAAATGTACACGTTTTATACGTGTTTACATATTTAACACAATTTAAAATGCATTATCTTATAATAATATTATGAATTGATACTTTTACCAATAGATTTCTATTAAATTTTAAAATATATTATTAAAATATTTTTTTTGTTGTTTGTTTACAATTTTTTTCTTATCAATATGACAGCAAACACAAAAAAAATCAAAACAATTTTTTTAATTTTAGTGCTGCTTATATAGGCAAAGAGAAAACTGACGACATAAATTGACGTCATATAGCAACATTTTTAAAGCAGTGTGGCCTGTAGTATTTAGGTGCACTGGCGCAATGTAAAGTCACAAATACATTCAAGACATTGGAATTTAATTCGTTTTATACAAATGAGAAATCCATGTTAAACTTATTTTTCTATGACATTACATTTCAAACTCATGTCACCAACCACACCATACAACTCTACAAGAAACTCCCCTCTAGAACGTATTACCATATATTAAATAACTTATATATAGGACGTACGTGTTTTTTTTTCTCTTAGCTTATCGCCTTAATTAGATTTTTTGTCACGGTGTCGCTTTTGTCGTTTTTACGAATTTCGAAAAAATATTTGAAGTAAATTCAAATGTCAAAAAGCTTACGAGTAATAAATAAAATAATGTTGGGGTAAAAAAAGTGTTTTAATTATCATTTATTCATGAAATTACTTAATGGTGTTCCTTATCATGTGGAGGTTAATCTCATCACATGTAATTTGGATCAAAATTTTTCAAATCCACTGCGTTTAACGGCAACGTACTGGCTAATGGTTTTTTTTAACGAAACTTGATTTTTTTGCAATCGTAGAGTTGTTACCAGCTAAAGGGGTGGTTTACAGATCTATCTCATCCGAAGATTTAATTTCGTTACAAATATTCAACTGGCAGTCATCGTCATCAACTTTTATTAGCACATTCCTGTTCATCATATATTGATGCCATTTCAGCTGAGTAATCCAAATTTAAAAGTTCGGTGGTTGACTTTTGTACATCTTTACTCGTTAAATGTTCGTTTCGTTTTAATATTTCTTAAGATTTTTTCGCTAATCTGCAGTTTGGATTTCAGGTGTAAACGAGTCTCTTTTAATTTTTAGAATGTCTCAACTTGAAAACCTTTCAACTTTCTTAATAAACGTAACATAATTATGTCGGTTAGGTTTCTCACATTTCTCTTGTAGTGCGGCAAGCAATACTAAAATATAACAAAACAAAATTTATTGAGAATTGTTTAAAACATAACGGATCAATTACATTACATAATGGTTCCTGGACATTACGTGCCCCTCCTAATATATACAATTCGTTAAAACCACATGTAATATGAACAGCACAGCACGGACACGATGGTTTTCGAAACGAGAAAATTACGTCTCTAATTGTCCAGTCAGTCGACCGTAAACAGAAAACTACTTGCCAAACCTTCCATAATGTATTGCCCGTCATTTTCGTCTGTATAGATGATTCACCACTTGAGGGTTCAATATATACATCGCAAATAATTCCTATGGATTAGAATCGAACATAATGGCATGGTCTATACACTTGAACGGGGCGGCATGTACTTACCACCGGTAATCAAAAAATACAACAGTAACATGTAAATATTTTCATTGTGGATGGCTGATGAAACCATGATGGAATTAGGAACTTCCAATATCGAGAACCGTCGTTGTATCATCGGATCGATACATCGTTTCTCGCATTTTCACAGACTACACTAAAAATTAATTGAGACAATGTTTTTGACAAGACAATGCCACTAGTTATTTGCTATTTTATTTTGACAACCTACACACAGTATTTTTCCCTAGCTGTGTTGATTTTCGAATTTTTTTCGACTTATACTCAGCGTGTTCACTGATGGTTTTCTGACATAAAAAATCGGTATATTATGTCAAAAATTTTACCACGGCTAACTTCACATCAGTAAAATATACCAATTTTTTTTTATTACACGAGTGAACGCGTTTATTTTTAGCTTGACATATAAATTTGGCAGTTCAGTATTTTAAACGTCAATTTCCTTTACCAGTGAGTTTAATATAGTGATATATATTTCCTAAAGTGATGTTTAAATTTTAATAAAATATTAACGAAAATGTTTATGATTGAATCAAGTTTAGCCGGCTATTAAAAATTGAGTTTTTTAAAACAAAACTCAGATGTCAAAAAACCCCGAAAAAATCCAAAATAAAGTGGAGTTAAAAATATACCGATTTATAGGGTGCGCTCGGTTTGCAGCTAAAAAAAAACCCGGATATTTTTTACCCTCTTGTACACGAGTGAACACTAGGAATAAAACACCTAACTTCACTCTTAGCTTATAGACAAATATTTTGGAACACGATTTTACAAGGCAGTGTCCTATATTGATACTATTTAATATTTGGTATTACCATCTTGTTTTATAATAATTGAATTTATGTGGGAAAACTAAATCATTTGAATCCTATTTTAAAAATTTGTATATTTACATATAAATACTATATAAATATTCTACAACTCATTGATGCACTTTAAAATTACCAACAACTCATAATTACACTTATACCTATTAAATATTATTAAATTGCAAACATTTTAACTTTTCGTAACTGACATACCAAATTATTTATAAATGTTTAGTGAGATTCTAATAATCATTTTAGTACATAATTTTGTATTAGTACTAAACTGTTTATACAATTGACAAGTACCCACTACCCAGTGCGTGCTTTTATGTTTTGTGTTACATACATTTTTTTATTATTGTAAGTTAATTAATAATAATTAACAGTTGAAAAGTGTTATTTAATAGAAGTGATAATAAATAAGATAATAATAAATAAATCAAATTACATTAAATCAGAAAATGTTGATTAGTTTGAGAATGAGACTATTTTAGATTTCTAATTAGAATATTATTTGGTGTCACATTAAAGCCCATACTACCCTATCAATATTTTTTGATTAATACTTGATATTGGTAAGTGCTCAATTTAGTGTTCTATGAATAAATTTTGAGGTCGATAGTTTAATGCCAGTAAGCTAGCAACGAACGACAATTTTAATGCGGATTTTTTTGTAATTCATTTATTTGGTTGGCATTAATTTACCATTAATCTAGTAAAATATTAGATTTTTATGTAATAAAGCTTTTTTTAAATTAAAAGTGACTGACTAATGGTAATTGAACCTTTTATGAAAAATATGTTTTAGTTTTTTATTAGGGCCAGCAATTTTAAGCAGGAATTCAATTCTTAATATTTTATCGAGCTCTTGAGTATTCTTCTCATTTCTTACTTTAGGCCATGTCCGATTTCTATTAACATTATTTTTGTTGTAATAATTTTGGCAGAATACTGTATGCAACCAAATTATTACAATGACTGTGTGTAATAATTTTGACGTTTCCGTAATAACTTTTCATAATCAAAGGTTAGGTTAAAAATTCAATTTTTGTTTTCGTTTGTCAAATTTGTCGGTAAAATTATCACCCGGGGCATTATATTGTCCAGGCATTATATTGTTGTGAATAATATCACAAATAGTAGATCTTGATATATCTGTTGCTACCCGTACTATTCGGTAACTAGTGCTACTTGCCAACCACAATAAAAATATAAGGATGTAAAATTTTTAATTATAAGGATGTAATTCCATTTCTGGTCTTCAACCATGATTTTTATTGGGCAAAAGTTTTTGATGTAATTCTAAGATGCATCCTTGTTACAGTATCGTCACAAAATATATATTCTGTGGTATCGTCGTATGTGAGGATTGATTGAATAATATTGTTGGTGGACGAGATGGTATACAGTCGAATTAATTACCTGTGTTGTAACGAGATTCATTAATAAAGGTCGTGCCTGGCACCAACTTCTTCTCATTAATTCCGTATGCCTAGTTATTAGAATAAACAACATAATATTTGGTTCAAATTCCACTTCAATCATATTTGCTTATAAGAATTTTTTCGAATTAATTTTCTCTCGTCTTGTGTTTTGATCTGTCAAAATTATTTCAGTATTCGGAAAGCAATCGAACTCTAACAAAATATGGAAGAGCAAATTATTTCACTTACGTCAAAATTATTTCATTATTATGGAAATCGAACACGGCCTTAGTGGAAAACGCTGTCGGTAATTTCCGTGGTTGATTAAAAACTTCGATGTTTTGCTGCTCAATCAATTTGAACGTCTAGCATTTAAAACATAATAAAGAGAGAGAGAGAGAGAGAGAGAGAGAGAAGCTGTACGATATTCAATAGGTAGGTTGCTACTGAGAGATGTTTCAAAAAACTAAACAAAATATCCATTTGGGTCAAAATTTGAGTGAAGTCTGAAAAGTAATTCGTCATTTTGTGGTTTCTTTCATCTAGTTGGTAGACATGTTTACCTTTGCTAGGGTTGATTTAATTATGGTTCCAGTAAAAATTTTATGAGTTTTGATGAGAATATGTCATCACGGATTTAGTCGTTATGCTTTATCACTATCTATATGTTCTTGTTGAACTGAAAAATCCTATTATTGTTCTTCAAATGAATATAATCCACCTATCACGTGCATCTCTTAATGTTTTTTGTTGTTGTTCATATACACAATGTTTCTAGTCGTTCCTATTTATGTATTCATTGTCGGTTTGTTGAATATCCCTTCAGTTATTGGAAAGGTTATTGGCAGTTTCAATTCAAAAATGATTAGCCGTTACTTTCCGCTGTAGATGTGATCTGGTGTATGGTTAGCAATTCATTATTATCATTTTGTCCGAAAAGAGAAACATCTGGAGAATTTTTTAAGTTGATATGTTGGTATGATGTTTTTATAGCATTGTTATGTGTATTTAGGAAGGGCCGATAGTTTTCGTGATATATCTCTAAAATCTAGCATAAGTAGAAGTAGGCGTAATGATAATGTCATCAGATTTAATATTAATATAACGTCTGTTATCTACTTAGTTCTTTATAAAACATTTAGCGTAATTCAGAAATAGATATTTTTTTCTAGAGCATTCCTCGTAATTTCCTTCAGTGTGACAACCATATTGCTATGATGATCAATGTTTTAGCCAAACTTCTTCTATCGTACGTTTAAATCTGAATAATATGTTTTTAGATTGGAGCAAATTATTATTTTCCATTTTTAGTTTATGAATTGACTCCTTGTATGGTCTAGAGATATAAGCTAAGCTGAAGTATAACTTTGAAACTTTTGGTTGGTTCGATTGTTGCGGGGCACATTTTCAGTATCGAGAGGTAGAATACTTATATTTGTTATAGTTCTTTTGGACACAGTACCATCACCTCCTTTCAATGAGATTACTCTAAATAAATTATCCATTCAGAGTGCAGTTTGCCAAACTTTCTCAGGAGCCAGTTTCTAGGTAGCATATTATTGTTCTCTGTTAAGCCAATACTATTCATCTTAATTAATGGTTGAATACTTGTCAATGTGCTTCTTTGTGGTAAGTCTATAATGTAGTCACATGACCAACGTTTCTGGAAGTCTAGTACCATCGTTTGAATAAGTTTTACTGTTAACGTACGAGGTGTGTCTCCAATTACAGGCCATTCAAATGCAGGCGGTTGTAAAACTTATACCAATAATTCAGATATTAACCAACATTTACTTTAGTACAGCAACTGCCTATTGAAAGGCGGCATGTCTTTCTTTTCCAACTGTGATTAAACGTGATTAAATAAGTCATTCCATTATCGCTCTAAATATATTGATAGAGTGCTCTTTGGGCTATAAATCACTAAGCGAAGCACATTATAATGTCACGTATACCTTGTATGATTTTTACCAAAAGTGGAGTAACGGCGTTACTCATTCTTTGGGTAATCTTGCCATTATAGATGCTGCTTTGTTGAGATGTTGAATCGGTAACATCTTATATATTTGTTTATCTCATCATTAGCTGTTAATTCAGTTGAAAATTCGTAATCCCGTTTCTAGAGAGATGCTTGAGATGAGAATTATTGCACCTTAACAAGGCCTATGCTAAGTTGAGAATTAAAGAAATGTATCCCAGTCTACCATAAGCTGATGTTTTTTAATTCGGTTTTCTTAGTCCATCTTTAGAAGCTACATCTGCTGCGTTATGAATTTCTGATATACGATTTACTCCGATGTTTTTATATTTATGGCGACATATACGAGGTCGACGTAGTGTAACGATGGTGTCAGTACTGAAAAACGATTTTGTGCTCGGCATTAATAGATGAGATATTGTTGCAAATTGGATGCAACGTATAATTTTTTCAGTATGGCCATCCAAGTTATAAAGTCTTGCGATTTAGCTGCTAGGCACAGTGGAAGAATTTCCTTTCAGGACAGACGGGTTAATCAAGACCGCAAGCCAGCCAGACCGATCAAACGATTTTACACTATCAGGAATTAAGGTTTTCTTAGTAGGTTTGTTTATATTCGACGCAGAATTTGAAATATTAAAGCTAAATGTATTTGAGGCCAATGAACTCTAAGACTTTTTACGGTATCGGCCAGTTTAAATTCGAAATCGGCTCTGATTCGTTAGGTGTGCCCAGCTATATGTGCTTCTTCCGACGTAATGTTTTCCGAAATCAGATCAGCTTATAAACCATTTAGAACTATGTTCGATGCCTTGGAATAGTTTTTAGTATTTTCACTGGTTAACTGCTGTTGCGCCATATGTGTCCATTGCCTACCTCCATAATATACGCTGCTAACTCTAGTGGCCTATATCAATAATTAACTGAATATTAAATGTTAGCTATGTATAAACATGGTTGTGGTTATTCCTAACTTGACGTCGTTTAATGAAATTCCGATATAGTGGTTTTAGCGGACCTATTGAAAACCACCCTCAATTTAGCAGTTGTGTTTGATTTCTTTCGTACTGTGCGTTCACGTTCAGTAAGACCCGCAGGTAGTGCTATATGTGCTCATCCATAAAGGCTTTGAACTGAGCTGCTAACTGAGGATTTCTACCAAGCCGTTTTATTTATTTGAAGTAGGTGTGCCAATGCGACTCTTCGCGAACACCCTAATGGATTGACGGAGTAAAATTATCTGCTAAAGAGAAATTTGCCTATTTCCGTTACGCTTATATCCTGTTGACTATATTAAAAGTGCTGGGTCCAGAAGTACTCGAAAGATCAGGATGGTGGCAGTTACCAATAGGGTCAAATTTCGTTGTGATTGTTATTGTATTTTTGTATTTACTACTACTTTACTCTCTTGAAAAAAAAAAATACCACAAGAGTAATATTTTGCTACACCTAGGGTATACTTTTCTGTACTCAAGGTTTTTTTGATCGAGTAACCCATTTTTTGTTGTTGTCATTTTTTACCATTTTTTCTATACTTGTCAAAATAAAATATTTTCAAGCAATGCTAATTCATCGTAAAAATGAAACAAATATATTGTTTTGACATTTAAAAGCGGTGCAGTTCATTTTTGTTCCATTGATTCAAAATGTGGATATAAAATGAGAATTTTTAGAATAGGAAAATATCAATAGGAATCCACATAATACTCAACTTTCTGGCTTTTTGAGATTGTTGCTGATTGACTTCTGAAGTAAGTTGCTGATTGACTTCATTTTTCAGTTTACTTTGTCTCCAGCTCATAAATACGCTCATACAGACGTCTTGTAGAGGCGATGTCTCTCGCTATCTTCCAAATTAGAATGTTATTAATTATTTATTTATTCAAAAAATATAACGAATTTTGTGCCGAAAAAACGACAGAAGCAAATTCGCGTAATACATAAAAATACAACATAATGTTAATATTTACAAAATTAAAAGATTTTTATCTCATCTTTTATCACATTTTATATGACATCGGTATAAAATGTGATAAAAGCTTACAATAAAATGACTAAGATACTACTACTATTACTACTACTATTACTACCATTACCACTACAACTACTTTTACTACTAAATTTCAACTTCATACCATGTGACTAAATACATCAAGTTTTATGTAATAACCCTGAATAAAAAGGAGATATCAACAGTTTCAAATTGCCATTGTTTAACTTTAGGTAAAAAGGACTTCAAATGAATGTCCTTCCTAATGTAAATTGGTAACGCATTAAAAAAGGTTGGTGCAGTGACCTGAATAGAGCGTCGGAAGTGGTCATTGAAGAATCTTGGGATGTTACAAAGAAATTGATGGTTACCGCGAAAATTGTAACGAAAATCGCTTCTCATTATTTGTTGACCACTTCGATTAAAAAAAACTCTCAATACCTTATAAACATACAAATGTTTCAACGGCAAAATATTCGTCGTAAAGAATAAATTCCATGATGGTTCAGTTCTTGGTTTCTTTAGATATATTCTCAAAATCATTTTCTGTAGAACATATAAAGGATACAAAGTAGCAGCATAACAACCACCCCAGCACGACAATCCATATTCCAATTTAGCCATAACTAGTGCATGGTAAGCTATTTTTAGAACCGACGGAGGGCAATAGTCACGAAGAAGGTAGAAAATTCTAGCAGTTGATGACAGATACTGGTTGACAGAATTAACATGCGTTTTCCAATTAAGGCAAGTGTCCAAGTGAACACCAAGATATTTAAACGAGTCAACTTGTTCGATATCAAAACACTCAGAGTGGCAACCACTAGACGCACATTCATACCTGCTGTGATTAGTCACCCGCGGCAAAATAGACATATTAAAGCTACCAGACAATTTAAACAACATGAATTTAGTTTTCCGGCTTAAGATCAGGCGATGCTTGTCGAACTATGAGAGTAACACTTTTAGATCAGAATTGATCATCGAAATAACGTTGCTGGGAGAATTCCCACAGTAAGCCAAAGCTATGTCATCAGCAAATCCGGTTGAATAATCATGAAGATTCAATTTAAATACGGAGTTTGTATAAATGAGAAACAGCAGAGGGCCTAATACTGAACCCTGGGGAACACCAACGTCAAATTTCGGATCGCTTAAATTATCATTAATCTTAACTCTCACCGATCTACCATTTAAATACAATGCAAACCACGTATTTGCCACTCCCCTAAACCCTATATCATACATAATAGATAGCAGAAGCTTGTGATCAACCATATCAAAGGCTTTAGCTGTATCAATAAATAAAGCACCGCAACTATTACCTTTATTTAAACCAACGTTGATTGTATTTAGAAAATCTAACAAGGCTGATTCGGTACTCATACCATGACGAAAACCATGTTGATGGATACTCAGCACACCCGTTTTATCTAAAAAACTGGAAACCCTATTTTTAACTACCTTTTCAAGAACCTTCAGGATTACTGGCTGCAAGGCAATAGGTCTATAATTACCTTTATCAAGGCGATTACCCTTCTTGAAAAGGGGAATTATAGTTGCTGTTTTCAGTCGATCGGGTAAAACTCCCATCTCAAAGGAAAGGTTGAAAATGTGTGCAAGAACGGGACTAATATGCCCAGCAATGGCTTTTAATATATAATTACTCAGGCCAACGTTATCAATTGAGTATTTAGGTTCTAAAGCACAAATAATTGAAAAAACTTCATTACTAGATACTGGGGTCATAAAAAACGTTGTCGGACCGAAATCAAAAGGCAAATCGAAACTAGATGACGTGTTGATAGAGTTAAATTTAGCACCTAAATCTTTGGCAACACTAGAAAAATAACAATTAAACTCATTAGCAATTTCTAGATCACTCGTAAGAAGTTCTCCGTTCTGTGCTAAAATAGATTTGACTAGTGAAGTTTTATGTTTGCGAGTCAGAATCTCGTTCACTAAAATCCAGTTTTTTTTTATATCACCGCGGTTAGCAGAAAAACGCTTAGAATAATAGGTTTCCTTTTCTTTTTTGATATCTGCGTTAATTATGGTGCACATTCTGTTATAGCTATCACGAAGTACTGCATTATCAGGACGCCTATTTAACTTAGACCGCAGTTTATTCCTTTTATTAACACGTCGCGCAAGGTCAAAGGAGATCCAAGGCTGCAGGCGTTTAATTTTAGACGAGCAATATGTATAGCAGCTTTCCAAGATAGTTAAAATATTATCCAAAAATACCTCAAGAGCTAGCGATGGATTGTCGATGTTAAAAATGAACCCCCAGTCCATATGATCCAACCTTTCATATAACAACAACAGATTGAGTTTCTTTCTACTTCTCGTGGAATTTTGGTTCAAATTAGACCTTGGTAACAGTATCTGAGAAGCCTTAAACCGTATCTCAATCAAGTGGTGGTCAGAAATTTTTAAGGCCACAGCCGATGTTCTTATACCTGAAAGATCATTAGACCTAAGTCTAGCAAAAAAGTGGTCAATACACGTTGAAGAAGAAGCAGTAACCCGCGTGGGAGTACCAATCAATGACTCAAGCCCAAAACATGACATAAGGTTTAGATAATCAATACTGTTGCTTGGAAACCCGAGAATATCAATGTTAATGTCTCCAAAAACAAAAAGGTTTTTTGACCTAATACTGCCCAAAACCTCGGCCACTTCCCGAACATAGACACTCACAGCTGTAGATTGAAGTCGATAGATGCATAAAAAGACATATAAATCATTTGAAAATCTCCACTCAACCTTTATGACATCGGCTGATGGTAAGTTATGGGCACTAACTGAGCAATCTAAATTAGAATCAAAAAAGACGGCAACACCACCAGCCCTATACGAATCATTGCACGCACCGAACAACGTATAACCATTTAAATTATATGAAGACATTTCATCTGAAAATTTGGATTCATAAAATTTCACTCAAAAATATAAACGAGGGCCTTGTGTTATATGCATTAATATTGGCAACCAGTACGTCAAAATTCCTTCGAAGACTACGAACATTTTGATGTACAATTAAAAAATCCGCAAAATCACAATTATCCATAAAAACTAAATCCATAATGTTCTTCAGTATAGCATCCTAAGAGGCTGTATTTGCTGTAATGCTGCTCTTGTATTTTTGAATGTCTTTTGTGTTTTATGTGAAATGTCGGAAATGTGCTATAATCAAGATAGAATTCGAAATTATTGTCGAGTTCAAAAAATTAATGATTTAAAATTTTTTCACCTTTGCGAAATTTTTAGATTTGTGGTTAAAGTGTCTGCTAATCTCGTTTCATTCGATCATGTAAGTGCTTGTACCTTAATGGTAATAAACTATCATATATACTTGGAAATTCGTGTAACCTGCAAAATTTTCGTACACGTAAGATGGTTTCAATAAATGTGTCTTTTTTTAAGTTAACTATGCAATCTGTTTTGATCCTCAAGGCTAACCCTGCTCTTCCGCGGTTATGCTTTTTATGTCCTCACTTGACGCATCCAGGCCAAATCGAGGACATACGGCTATAGGACTGATTTAAAACCATGCAAGCTCCATGCCAGCCTATACTGGCATGGACGATTTGTCGGCCCATGGGTTTTGATCTGTGACAGGGGGTCATATATATATATGTTATATTTCACCACAGAACGTAATCTGTTGAGGAAATTTCACTTTGCATCCTGCCCCTATTGGGATTCGAACCCGGTACCTCCTGAATGATGTCTGATAAGTATAAATGGTTAACCATCACTTTATAGAACACTTTAAATCTTCTACTCCAATTTTCTTGTTGTATAACTACTAGAACATTCTAACATTCCACTTCCCCGATATTCTCTTTATATAAATTCGGGCTTAAACTTCTTAGTTGGTGCTAAATAATCTTATTCAAGTCTTACAATTCTAGATAATTTGCTGCAAAACCATATACACCATAAATTGTCCTAATTTTGGTTGGACTATTAATTTTATAAATGCCTCTACCTAAAACAAACGGGATTGAAGAAATTTTCCTAAACCCAAGGCCAAACACTAAATCAAAATAAAATATCCCGTATAATCACTGGCAGTACAATAATTTATATTTTTCATTCTTACCTTACGCATATTTATGTAAATTATTATGCTCATTCCACCAGTGCTATACAGCGTGTCCTATACGTCAACGGCTAAGGCACACGTATAATTCGCTTTGTGTTTTAATTTAATTCACCACGTTTAGTGGTGATCTGGATTTTTTTTTTTTTTTTTTTTTTTATTATTTAATAAATTTATTTATACAATATTACAACTGATTCAGAGATCATCTAGTAATTTATTTTTCTTAAATTAAATTCTCGGATTAAGATGAGTAACCTATTGGTTACTCATTTTATAATACTTTCTTCTAAAACAAACTGCCCAGCTCCAGCGGTTTCTGCCTTCTGCTCCAGCGGTTTCTGCCTTCTGCTCCAGCGGTTTCTGCGTGAGTCTCCTCACGCCGTTAGTGGTGTCCAACGTACGACGGATATCTGCATTTTCGTGTAGAGATAAGCACTGTACATGTTTCCTTGCATGGTTCTTTATTTCATTGATTGACGTATTCCATCTTCAAGTCTCTATGGATGTTGTCATTCCTAATGTACCATGGGGCGTTCACAATCCCTCGTAGCACTTTATTTTGGAAGCATTGTATCATTTGTACATTGGTTTTCTTGGCACAACCCCAAAGCTGGATACCATAGGTCCATACTGGTTTTAGCATTTGCCTGTATAGAAGCAATTTGTTGTGTATTGAGAGCTCAGAGTTTCTACCCATGAGCCAGTACATTTCTCTATATATTTGATGTTTAACTCTTCTTTTTTCTTCTTGATGTATTCTTTACATCTTAGCTTAGCATCGAGGGTCATGCCAAGGTATTTAGCTGTATTTGCATATGGAATTTGGTTTGAGTTCAGAACCACTGGAATACAGTTAACATTTTGATTTGTAAAGTTGACGTGTACTGATTTGGCTTCATTTAATGAGATGCGCCATTTTTTAGTCCAGTTGCTCACCGTGTTAACTGCACTTTGAAGTTTGCTTGTTGCTTCCGAAATATCTTTTCCAACTGCTAGAATAGCTGTATCGTCTGCAAATGTTGCTACTGTGGTACCTTCAATATTCGGTAAGTCTCTCGTTTAAAGAATAAACAGAATAGGTCCAAGTACGCTACCTTGTGGTATACCTGCTGATATTCTTTTTATTTCAGAGTACTCATTTTCAAATTTGACTCTAAAGTGTCGATCAGCTATGTACGATTTAAGAATTTGATAAAATTGCTTAGGCAGGTCTCGATGCAGTTTAAATTCAAGCCCTTGGTGCCAAACTTTGTCGAAAGCTTGAGCTACATCTAAGAAAATACTGGAGCATATTTTCTTATTCTCGAGTGCATCCTCAATGACATCCGTTATTCTGTGAACTTGTTCAACTGTAGAGTGATTTTCTCTAAACCCAAATTGCTGTGGTGGAATTAGGCATCTCTCTTCTATTATAGGTTTGAGTCTTTTCAGCAACAGTTTTTCAAATATTTTTGATATGATTGGAAGTAGTGATATCGGTCTATATGATTTTTTACCGTTTCCTGGTTTGCCTGGTTTAGGAATCATTATTACTTTGGCCACCTTCCATTGTCGTGGAACATATTTCAATCTGAAAGCTGCATTAATTATTTGATTTAATTTACGCAAACCTTTATCGGGAATGGCTATCACAATTTGCCCAGTTATTAAATCATAACCTGGAGCTTTTCTGATACTTAAGCTACTATTGATTTCAGTTTTAAGCTCCAATAAAGTCACATGCCTTATGTCAAGATCGTCTGCTTTGTTTACGACTATTGTATTTTCATTTGCTGTTTGTCACGGCAACGGTTGAAAAGTCTCTTCTAAATAAGCAGCAAATAGAGGGTCTTTCTGTTTGTCACTTTTAGCCCATGGCCCGTGACCTTGAATGACATGGAAAATCATATTAGTTTGTGAGATATCGTCGAAAGTTATTTTTTAAAATTGAAACCTATCCCTTGTATGGTTTCAGAGATGAAAGCGAAACCATATAACAAAAACAGACAAAGGGAATATTCTAGTACTAATTCAAAAAAATATCAACCAGTAATTTTATCGAGTATACAAATGATTAAATCGTTCACACCAAATGTTTAAATATCTGATAAAATTGATCATAAGGAAATTAGAATAAGACCGTTAGTGAACTTCAACCCAGCCTCGTCACACAGTGGCCAAATAATATGCGTATATTTCAAAACTGGTTGCTTATAGCTCAAAACTATATATTTACAAACTAGCGGACCCGACAAACGTTGTCTTGCCCGAACGTTTGCTTACCTGCTATTAACGAGTCCAGCAAACGTTTTCTCGATATTCGAATTTTCGATCAACTATAACTAAGTGACATTTGACATTGGGTTTGAAATTTCAATGTTTTCGTTTCGTCATTTTATGATTTGTTGTTGTTGCCCAAAACAAATTCAAAAAATAATTTATGTTAGGCAATGGCGTACCGAAATGAATGAGTGGTATATTCGAAATGAAAATGCAAATATCCTCAATCTTTATTAACGCCTCGTTGGATATTTCCGGCAAAAAATCGATATTGGGATCTTGATTAATGGTCGAATGCGTTGCAGAGTGTCATCACTCATTGAATCTTTATATTTGTAGAGAACAAAAGCTTGCGACGGAAAAGTTGTCGTCAACAATATGACGAATAATTGGCGAATTTGATGAGGAGAAGAACTCAGTACTGCATCTGCAAGTGTGAGATCCTAATGGTTGTCATCTTCCAGCAAATGCAATTCGCGACACGCATCGTGGTACGTGTCATAGAAAATACCATAGATTGTTTGCAAGTATTGGCAGAAAATCGGTCCAGGAAGGAGGCATTCTCGTTGCTTCGGATGGACTGAGTTTGTTCCACGTGAAAAATAATGGCACATCAGTATACATCATTGCGAATTGACCGAAAAAACCTGGTCGGTTGAATAGTTCAAAAAACTCAGTTAGTGTGTTTTTGGGGCAGTTAATGCTTGTTGTAGAGCAGTCTCCTCAGTGAAATAAACACGCTCTCCATTTTTAAGGTGCACGGTCAAATGTATAACAGCAGGGTCTCTGTCGTTATGGGAAAACTCAAAATGCATAAAAATTCTTCATTGCTGCTAATGAATCGGCCCATTTGATAGCGTGTTATTTCGTCGTCATCATTTAAATTTTTAACAAATACAGCCATATCGCTACCCTTATAAACGTATTCAAATGTATTTGATGGATTTCGCTGAAATGCAGAACTCAACGTTTATGAGTGCTTTGACGGTTTTGCACAGCAATGTCGAATACAGAACCGCCCGGAAGTTCTCAATGTCAACCGATCCACTATGCGTAATTGATATGATTGGTAGAATAGATACGATTGGCATAACAACGCCACGCTACAACAATGCCATGCTACACTGAAATTTTGTGGTTATATGTTCTGATATGTGAAAAATCTAAAAGAAATAAAAAAAATCGTTAAAAAACAAAAAAAAAATCTAGAACCCGATCGCAGTGGAATCTACCGGGTCCAACTGTGAATCTAAACCCCCAGGAACCCACCCAGACACACATAACTTCATTAAAATCGGTCCAGCCGTTTAGGAGTAGTTCAGTCGCATACACCCGTACAGAAGAATTATATATGTGTATTAGGATTAAAAAGCATCGACATAGCAGTTGGCGTTTTGCTCCCAAATTTCTCAACTCTTACGTGATGTTTACGCAGGGTTTATCGTTTTACTGATTCTGAGAAATTAAAATCTTGAAAACCAAAAAATTCTGTAAAAAGCGTATATCCCAAAAATCCTCAAACAATGTTGCTACTTCATACAGAAATATGTTTTAAAATTAAAATATATTCTAAGATCGAACTTTTTTCCAAAAAGTTATGGAAAGGTAAGGAGAGTATCAGTGTTATTCAAATTACAATACAATTTTTTTTAAACTTTTACGAAAATAGCTAATTGTAAAATGTGGTAAAAAATGTTAATGGAATAAATATGGGAACGTAGCTCTAAAACTATTTGTTTAAAATAGTCTTTATTAACTTTGAATTAATTAAAACATATCAATTAAGTAAATTAATGTTTTATTAGAAGCTATGTTTTAATTGAAACGGTTGTTATTTCGATTAAATAAATCTAGAATACTTCTCATATTTGTTTAGTTTTAAAAAAGGTGGTACTCTGGTATTCTATAGTTCAGTAGCAGAATTTGTAGAAAGATCTCCACTTTACCTCAAGATTGAAATATTAAGCGTTTTACCTTGGGAATTTTACAACAATAATTCCATATAAATTTCAATCCGGAATGAATAATTTCTTTCCACCTAAAAATAGGTGTAGTGCCCTACACCTACCTCGTGTAGTTCAAATGCGCACCGCCCGGTTAATTAAATAATTAACCTAATTGGCCAAATATTAAGAAACTTTGGGTTCAAGCGGTCGTGAAATGCGAACGACCTACTGCTTTTGCTTAAATGTTGATAGTTTATCAATCTTGTTTGAAACCTGTGTTTTTTGCTAATGTTTGGCACGAACAATTGGGTAATTTAAAATTACATCGAATTACATCAGCCGAGCGCGAAGAAAAGAAAAAATTAGAAAAACGCGAGAAAAGAGAAAGGGACGATGAAGAGGAACGAAATCGTTTGGCATTTAACTTTATTAAATATAGTTTAGGTGTTCGTCATCAAATTTGGAAACAGAAAGGGGAAGAATACCGCGTACATGGACAATGGGGTTGGTTATGGTTGTCGAGTAGTCGGCGCCAAAATTTCATATATTCTGATGCGAGTCGTATCCTTCCGTTGAGAATAATGACGCGGGTACGAACCGAAGGCAAAGAAAAAATATTAACTCTAAACCCAAGAACCCATGAATATTTAGTTGAGTGTCAAAAACCAGAGTATGACCCGGCCAATATTATTGATGAATTTAAAATTTTATTTTTATGAGTTGTCACTCTGAGAGTAATGTAGCATTTTTATCGCATAAAGAATAAAGAACCAAATGACATAAATCAACGATACAAAAAATGGATTACGATTCTAAATTAATCTGAAAAATAAGACATATTTACGTCAAAAACGCATTTTATATTTTCATAAATTATTTGTTATGACGTAAAAGTAACTAACATGTTTAGGTTGATTTTACTAAATTCTTATACCAACCGATACAAGTATAAAGAAATTCGCTTGGCTGTTGCTTTGGACACAAATTTCATTCCTTTTCGAATAGGAATAATATTAACCCCTCAAAATAGCAGAGTTGATAGTGACAACTGATAAACGGCACATTCAGCACAATTATTTGTGCAAATAATTTAGAAGTGGTTATTTCGACCTAAGTGGCCAGCCGTGCTCTGGACAACCACAAAACTCAACGCAAACGCAACAAGAGCTTGTGGTGGTTTTTTGTATTGACGGACCGATCACGTGGTACTTTTTGTCACGGGTGTGCTCGTTCGATGAGAGGGGGGTTCTTTTGTTTGACCAGTCTCGGATAATGTCCACCATAATATTATATGAGTACCAAAATAAAATCACAACGAATTCGGAAAGAAAAACCTAGTCATCACGCTATAATAATCACCGCTTCACACATTCCCTCAGAAAAAAAACACAATTAGCAATCCATTTTCATCGTTCTACTGATATAAGTATATTTAATATTTCTATGATATATTACTATAAACCAAATTAATTTACTATTGTTAAACCATCACCAAAAATGTCAAAAATAGAAAACCGCACTTGTTAAAACTAATTTTCAGCTACAGCAAATAAAGCCCGAAATGTACACGGCCAAGTACCATTAATTATTAAGGAAACGAGAATAGTTTATCACAAAAATGTACTTACGATTCCTAAAGCTCCCTCCAAGGCCTTGAAGATTCCTTTGGATCATAAGGTGACTGTAAGGTAAATGGTTATTGACAGCACAACACTCATTCAATTATTCGCGGTATTATTCCCGTTAGGCTTATTCGCGTTAACCGATGCGCGTTTTGATTAATTTTCACAAGCACTATTATTGAACTAATCATATAAACTTGATATGTAAAAAAAAATAAATTCTTAAAAACAAAATGTCTGAATAAATCATTCGGCAATGAAAAATATTAAAGAAAATTTTTATCTAAGAATACACTACGCACTAAATACTAATTATTAAACTTGTCTTAAACATTATTTGCCAAAATAAATAGCCATGTTTCGGTGAGCCTGGTTAACGTTCCATAGGCGTTACTCGATTCAAGAATCCCGTACAGTTTACGATCACCTTTTTTTGTTTTTTTTTTTTTTTTTATAAACCGTATAACAAGAAAAATCAATCCCCGGCCTACAAGAAAGATATTCGTGTAATTAGGAACAGGTTCCCTTCATTCCGATTAAAAGAAAACTTACCACAGATAATTAGTAGTTTTTATTGTTTTGGTTTTAACAATTCGCGCAATTTTGCTGGATCAAAAGTAGCGCACGAATATGACGCCGGGGATTTCTTCGGAATAAATTAATGTTCTCCGTTGTATCGGTTTATGTACCGTACGCGTCACTTAGGTCGAACACTAAGAAAATTCAATATTTTGTTAGCGGATATTTAACCACCTTATAATAAGCACTATTAATTACCTTAATTAACTTTCGATTAGGGGAATGATGCACCGAGTTTTCTTTTTTATTTTAAATATATATATAACTATTAATTTTCATAAATTAATTTCGACTTTTATCACCGCACTGTTCTATCTGTTTACGACTTGATACTGCCTAAGTCACAATTTTATTAAAATCGCAGTATCATTCACCTACACACCAATCATTATCATAAACAAACGAATACGCAAAAACAAGATGTAATAGCTTACCAAATTACACTAGTGAATCGATTACGTTTACATGAACATTAAAGCCAGTACAATTTTCAAGTTATTGTTATTATTGCGTTCAACCCACTCACAGCCAGGACTCTACAATCTGCATTTCAACTAGAAGTCACCCAACCAGCTATTTCCAAGCGAATGGGAAAAATTCAAAAACTTTGTAGATGGGTCCCACACGTGATGACCGAGCACAACCTAGGTCAGCGTATCAAGACATGCCTTTCACTGCTTGCTCAAACGTAGAAAGTTGTGGATAGATGCCGGGAAACCCAGTGCATCGACGCCGAAACAGAACATCTACTTAAAGGAGTTTCTGCTATGTATCTGGTGGGACATGAAGGGTGTGCTTTATTACGAACTCCTGGAAACTGGTCAGACGGCGACTGTGGAACGCTACAGCCCACAATTGAACAAACTGAGCGAAATGCCAAAAAAATGCCTTCCTGGGCAAGGAAGCCGGCAAGTAATAAACTGCTACATGATAACGCTCGACCTCATTTTGCTCGCGAGACTCAGAAGACTCTCTTGAACTTGGGATGGGAAGTCCATCCAAACGCGGCATATTCACCATGCCTGGTAAATTCGTCGATTATTTTATCCCGTCGAAGCCTGCAAGTTTCTTTCGCGCCGGAATTCGTATGTTACCTGAGAGATGGCACAAGGCCATAACAACGATGAATAATATTTCCAAGTTAAATTTGTTGTCTATTTTTTTATATAAAAAAATTGCTGAAAAATCTATAAAAATTAAGTCATACTTCTAATAATATAATTTTTAATTATGTACTTTTAGGTTTTTAGTTTTATTTTAATAAATTAAAAATTTAAGATTCAAAAACCATTTTTAAAAAATATCCGATTTAACGAATGTCCGATTTTACGAAAGTCAAAATTTTATGTGCCGTTCGGTAAATCGGGTTAATACTGTAATCCGAAGAATTAATCTTTCAGGACATCAAATTAAAATTAAAGAAGTGATCAGAAATGAGATATACCGCGGAAGTATTTAAGAATCAACCAAGACCAGGGGAAAATTCTCAGTCCAATATCGAGGAGGAACGAGCCAAGGGAAATAACGTACGAATTACTCTACGGGGTAGACTGAGATCCTTGGATCTGGTCCGTTGTAAACGATTTTAGTACGATTGTTGAAGGTGAGTCCGATAGCGTAGGAGATCGTTAAAGTTAAAGCAACGCAGGTTAAGTGGCCATAAATATAATGTAGCCGATCTACGACGAAATTACCCGCGTACGGGATCTAACCAAGATGAAAAATGCCCGATATGGGAGATATGTTGATTTTCGACTAGAAAATTTGGTGTGGTTGACTGGTTGTATTTACAATCCCACGAAACAAAAACGAAAAGATCCAGAGATACAAGGTGATTGAAAAGAACATACAAAATTGGATATGTCTGTTAGCGATGAACAAATTTAAGATGTGGTTAGTATACAAGAAACCCTCCAAGAGCACGATTAATTCATTCAGGGTTCTTTCAAAAAAACGTTATGTTTCAATTTTTTTTTGTTATGGTATACAAAAAAAAAAACAAAATAATAACGAAAATCGTGTTCTGGGAGGGTTACCTGTATATGTTACGATAAAAGTTCGAAATCGGATAATGCCCGAATCAAAATTGGATAAAACTGTTTTATTGTTTCGAAATCTATGAAATGAGAGTCCTATCTATATTCTCGAAACAGTTCACCCATCACCTCGCGGAACATTTTTTATTGTGTTAGTGGAAATTCGAATTTGGGATAGTAGGGAGTAATGGTTTTACTAACTATCACGGGCCCGCGAGAGCTAGTTGTGCCCCTCATTTCGCTTAGCCCTGTGATGGGGAATAAATGAAACTTCTAAGATGTATAGAGGGATTGTTAACAAATATTTCGTAATCATCGAACCTCTGGACAACAAGTTTTTAATCGTATAAACGAATTTAAAATTAATATTTCGGACATTTACCGATTGCGGATTTTAACCGTAACAAATGTAACACTAGCGGTCACAGGTTTAGCTCCAATCGGATTAATATAAACATTCGTCGATACTACCATAATTCTTCTAAACGGCCGCAATAGTCATCATGGAAAATATTTTAACTTGCAACGACGTTAATCAGCACCAGAAGGGGAAATTGGAAGAGTTGATTAATAATCTTGAACAGCAATACACAAGTATATAAACGCGAGCAGATTGAGATGCTGCCGCAGTTTAAAATCATCATTTGCGTGCAGTTTAAAATCAATAGTGTACAGTGATTTTCCTATCCAACGATTTATTTTTGGTTTAAGGCGGGAAGGCGCCCAACGTTTTAATTTACAGTCCAAGGCGGGAAGACGCCCAACAACACTTCACGGTTATGACTGGCCAACCACGTGCCCATTTGGATTTTTTTGGTAACGGTGAAAAGACACCGCAAACCATTTCGGCGGGAGCTTTTCCGGAGGTCAGAAGGAACCATTTATTTTATTGTTATTGTTTTTTTGGTTTTATTTTTTTTTATCGTATAAAGTCAATTAAACTCAGGGGGCCTAATATGAAATTTATCCGATATCGTAAAATCCGATCTGCCGCGGATATTTATATTATGAAATTAAAAAAAATCCGATTCTCCGCGGATATTGCTATTATGAAAATAAAAAATCCGAACGTTAGCGGATTTTAGGAAAATACAAATGTCATATCCTATTGGTATTTGGGTGGCGGATATCGTAAACTACGAAAGAAGAAAAGTTTGTATTAATTTATTTTGTGTAAATTTTAATTAAAAAAAAATAATTTTTTTTAAATGTAATTATAAATCATATCTACTATCCATTAAATTTTATTAAATTTGTGATGTACCTAGAAATACTTAATCAAAATTTTATTGTTATAAGGCCTCAACAAACGACAACAATTTGAGTTACTAGTTTCCTTTTTGGAAGTTAATCAAGGCTTAGCGACAAATCGTTTCAATTCTCCACAGTTCAGATGTAGGCGGGCATTATTTCATGTTCATCCGAGTCATTACCACTTGTGTTAACAAAATACGCGATCGTATCCATATTAAACTCCCAATGGCAAAGTATTAATTTTAATTTATTTTTACGATAAACAAATCACACGGAATTAGATATAAAACACGGGTATTTACTTTGACAGCAACAACAAAATTACATAAAACAAAAAAAAAATGGCTTCACTCCTCTATATTTGGTTATTTGAACTAATTTCATTGACCCACTTTTGACAGTTTAAATACGTGTTTCATAATAAGAATATCCGCCGAGGATCGGATTTTACGATTTCGTATTTTACGATATCGGATAAATTTCATAATAGGCCCCCATATTCAATTTTTAACGTTCATTTTTCTTTTATTTTTTGTAATTTCAATTTTTTTTTTCCAAATTTTAAAATATATTTGTAATCGAGTGCCGAATAACGGTTGCTTGGCGAGCACTCGATACGTTTAGCGACCATTTATGTTCTTAAATATATTTTTCGCCCTCAAAATTAATCATCATTTTTAGCTTGATTTATTTTTTCTTTCGTTTGTATCTCTACTTCCCCTTCTGATTTGTTTTCCGTTGGACAAAATTTTTGTATTTGAATAAAAAGAGCACGGCGAATTAACTCCGGCATTTCTTTACTCATCGGTCGGTCTATTTGTTTCCTTGATTATTGCGTCATTTCACTTCCATTTTATTTTTTTTGTATATTATTTTTCTTTTTGTAAACAAGATGGCATCGTAAATTTATTTATTTCGAATCGATGTGATGAGACGGGATTCTCATTTCGTGTCGGTTCCATGATTGCAAGTTGGGCTTGTCACTCCTCGTCATCCCCTTGGCAGGACATCCAGTGGCAGGTTCAGTATATGTGTTGTCCATTCAGGGCGACCGCAAAATGTGCACGGTGACCCCGTGGCACTCCGGCAGTTTCAAGCTGTTGGAGTGTGAACTGTGGGAGATCCTCTAGAAGTCTCTCCGGGTGAAGAGAGACTTTGTCTGTTGGAGAAACGTCCCTACTCTCATATGCTGCTTTGTTGTGGCTGTTCATCAGCCTCTAGGGGTCGATGGGTCATTCAGGGGGTTTGTTCAGCAAACATTGTACTTGTCATTCGGGGATATCCGGTTGTTCCTGGGTGGACTGGACATACTCGGTTATTTTGGTGTAAATTTAACGTAATCTCGGTTTTATAATTTGGTTTTAATTTTTATATATTCGGTTACACGGTGTAGGCCAGGAACATGCAAACCTCAACTTCCCCACGATCCAAGACCCTGAGATCTAGTCGGCAAAATCACCGTGAGAGAGGCATCTGTATGTTTAGATAAAATCTGCGGGTTGGCTTCGTGTCACCCTTAACAGGTGGTCTCCCACAAAGTATCATCCGGGACCTACTCAGTGCTCTTTTCTTTGGATCTGAAAGTTACTTTAGTATGCAAATGATTTTGTTATTTATTCGCATTTTGTACACATATCTCTCGTTTTTCAGATACGAATCTATTTGTCTTCAGTGACAGCAAGCCGTGCTATGTCACGTGTTGTGAGTGTTTAAAGGTGGGTCCACATATACAAAAATTTGTGCCGAATTTTTGTCGCAAATTTTTATGTCACCTCCCATTTTCAGTGCTCAAGCACTCAGATGAGTGGAAATAATTGAAGTCTAGTCGTCACTGTCGTCAGTTAATAACAAATCAAAATTAATTTTTTTGTTATAAAAATTCGTTTTTCGTTTACCGATGGATATTCAAAATAAATTTATATTTGTTGAATGTCGAAAACTCAAAAAGCGGCCACACTAGAGCATAATGTGGCGCAAACTCCATTGGTGTTTGCAAAAAAACCGACATGTGTTGGATCGTGTGCGTTTAATGTGATATAAATGTTTGCGTCGTTTTCGTGCACCGTTGTATTGTGAACCCACCTTAAGATTTTAAAATAAATGTAATAACTAGTCCAATAATCGTCTTGTACGTTTCCAATTTAACGTCAGCTGCGATCCGCGATGTTGAATTTAAGGAAACTGCGTTTTACTCAGTTATCACCCAACATAGATATTTAGATTTTAGTTATTATATTGTACGTTACTTGAAAGAAATTTGGGAATCTTCAAAAGGTCTTCAAAAGTTTACCTTTGAATATCACGGTATATTGTGATCCGTTCATTTAAATTTTTCACGCATGCCCTATAATTATCGCGGTTTAGCTGATCTCCTTCTTATCTAGTGGGCAAATTATGCCTTCCAGTCTTCACCAAGTGCTTTGATGATTTTCATTTTCGACATTTCGTTGCGCACTTCATTTTATGATGAAGGAGGTGGTAGAATCATCTTAATATTGATATCGTTATTGAAGTTTTGAACCTCTCAAGGGTTTACTCGTATATTATGTCTTAAAGAGGAATGTACTCGTATATTTTTTAATATTGCATATTTGGCTATACATTTTCCGGTACAAAATGCCAGGCCATTTCTAAAATCATTCTTATAAGATCAAACGAAAAGGCTCGTCGAACTCGTAAACTAGATAGAATTTACATTTATATAAATTCTTAAGTTATTTGATCAGGACACCCTGTCTATGCTAAACAACAAAATATACCATCATCATTCCAAAAAAAAGTAAATATTTTGTACGACAATATGATTGTATATGCCTATTTCCCAACCGCACTGTAAAGAAATTTTCATAAGACACACAATTTTCATTTTCCTTTTTTTTCGTATTTTTTATTTTGATGAACAACGGAACACAAACGCAAAATGGTAAAAAATAATAGAAATCCTCATATAAAATATCTAACAACCTTTTCCAATCCCCCGAAAAAAATACCAAACAAACGATGAAATGGAAAATGGAAAAAAAGAGAATTGCCATGTCTTTTCCATATAATTTTTTCTAATCTAAAAGAATATTTTCAATTTTCTGTGTATGACACATTGTTACGCAATCCCGAAAACCTCCCCTTCAAATACCAATTGTAGGGTACTCGTTTATAATGAAAACGCAAAGCACACACAAACATTGTACGTGATATGTGTGTGGTGGAAAATATACGTTTGCAAGTACATTTGTATTTAGATTTTCGTATAAATATATATATTGGTGAGTGTGGGTGGATGTGTGTGTGTGCGCGAATGAAAAAAGCAAAAACATAATACCTATATATTCCAAAATTCATATTAAATTAGACTTGAGTTGGAAAATTCAGTTTTCCATCTTTTCCATAAGTATTTGTTGTCGTTTCTCGTGGTATGATATTTCTTTGGAGCTTCTGATGGTTATAATATTATGATGATGATAGATTTTGCCTTGGGATAATTTTGCGGAAAAATTGAAAAATGTTATTATTATTTTTTCCGATTTTCTTAGTAATAAAATATATTTGGTTGTACGATGGATGGTGTCGATGAAATGATAAAATGAAAAACATATTTACCAAAATATGGATGGATAATTGATGTCAATAATTGACATGTCATTTTCTTCAAATTTTTAAAATCGATTTTTTGCCAATTTTCTTATCATTTTTATGTTGTGATCGTGTATATACATACACACACACAAAATATTTGATTAAAATTATTTATATATTTTGGTTGATTATTTGAAATTTCATTAATTTTTAAAATTATTTTTATGTTAATGACAACCCGTGTACATATTTTACCATTATTTTTGGCATATTTGATCCAAACATGTGTCTTAGTTAAAACTTGATTGATTTATAGGATATTCTGTATAATCGTTAGAAAATCGTCAGCTAATGAATTATTTCGTTCTGTTTGCATTAGCCAGACGTTACAAGCTCGACAAACGACAAATGTTGGTGAAAATTGTGATTTAACATGCCAAGAGTTTACATTTTGGGCGGCAGAGGTGTCCAAGATCGATGTAATATTTTTGATCATGTTGAAGTTTTTGAATTCTATTTAAGTTCTTCAACAAAAATGTATTTATCCACATAAATAAACCGTTTCTAACGTAGGACCGCGTACCTATATTGTATGACAAGTTTCCAGAAACAAAACACTTTTCCACTTTTATAAACTTTACAATTTATTTTTTACGATGGATTAAATTTATTAATTATTTTTTTGTGAGTGATTAATTTTATTCTAGTATTAATTTATACCTAATTATTTATCGCTATGTCACTAGTATTAATTGACGAATATTATTGATTTTATTATATTGAACATTATTTTGTGGCTGTTAAAAACGGGTCGTTCTGCTTGGTACAACCAAAAAATAATTGAAATCAGCTTGTACCAATTTTTTGTGTACCCGATTGTATATTTTGTTGTGCAGAAGTCAAGCATCCGACATGTACAATGCTTACGAATTAGGTTTTTTTAGGAATCGTTCGGTTTATTAGTTAGCTGGACTAAGCTAGGACACCATAGGCTGGCTTCAGTCTATCGATACTAACATTACTAAATACTTTGCCACCGGGGGTTTCATTTCAACCTTTTGGTCAAATGCCTACAAACCATCCCATTACGTTCTCTAATAATGTTACGGAAGCTGGTTCTCTTGCTAAAAATAATTTCCAACCAGTAAGTTCCTTTAATATTCCAAATTATGAAATTAGTCATCCAGGTTCAATGAACAAGCCTTTCACTATACCATACATACCAACTACAGTTGCTCAGGAGTTTAGATATTCGGATACCGGAAGTCAAGGAATTCAAAACCAGTCAACGGTAGGACACGCTCGAAGTTTTGCTCGTTCGGGTGTAACGTTCGATGGTTCGCCAGGAGGATTGCCCACCTATTTGTTTATCCTGCAACTTGAAACGTTGGCCAATTATATGACGCCCAGTCGCCAGGACCTGTTAAACGAATTAAGTTTTGTTCTCAAAGAAATTGCGCTTCATTGGGATTGAAATTTCCGTCGGAATAATCCAAATCTACAGTGGAATCAGTTAAAAGGTACCTTTCTGGAAAAATTCCAGGACCGTCGTAACGACATTGAAATCCGACAAATAATCGAATGTCGCAGGCAATTGCCACGAGAAAGCTTCGCTCAATTCTATTAACACGTTTGGAGCTTACCATTACAATGCCATGATCCGTACCCCTGAAATCGTTTGATAGAAGTACTTATGAGAAACATGAATCGGCAACTACAATTCCATTTAACTGATCGATATTTCACCAATGTGAATGACCTCATTAAGAGTTGAGAAAACACCTGGTCGCGATTGAAAAGCTACCAGAATTATTCATCTCACCCTCGCCCAGCGATTAGTGAGTTGCATACATTTGATTCCCACCCAGATGAGCTCAACGCAGTCGAATGGGGATATTTTGTCATCGTTGTGGCTATCGAAATACAATCTCGTATAAGTATCCCAGATGTTTGGGAAACCTATCGATAGGACAGTGGAGAACTGGAAACCCTGCCCCAATAACGCAAACTATTCCCAGGCAAATTGCCAGTCCACTAACTCTAATACAAAACTCGACACAACAACGAACCAACGTAACTTTACTTCGACGAGACGTACCCCGTGGGGAGAATCCACCTTCGATCGGAGAATAAAACCCTCGTATTCAGTATTACCACCGAGTCTGGCCAATGACTATATAAGGGCCATTACAGATAATAACAACCATGGAGCAATTATTAATCATAAACGACGGTACAACCTAAAACAACGGAAACGGATGAAGAATTATTGGAACCATAAAAGGACTCAGAGGCCTAGTATGTTGTCAACCATTATCTTGTTACAGGCTGGCACAGGAATCCACCCACCATTTACCGCGTATAGACATCAAATCAAGACGGACGCAAAACAACCTGGACGCAAAACAACAGAGGAGAATAAAAACTCAAAAATTTACAAAAAATGGGGAGGTAATCCATAAAATGAACATTTGGTCTTGTTAAAGACAACACAGTCATAACAATCTCCACAACCAATTTGGATGCTAGAACATACGCATTAGTTACCACAAATGGCGTGCAGCACACCGGACTACTGGACAGCGGAGCTACAATTAGCATACTTGGATTAGGTTCAGAAATATACATAAGCAATCCAAGCGTAAAATTTTATAATGCACCCTCACAAGTTAATACAGCTAGCGGTGAAAAGCAGAGAGTGTTTGGATTTATTCTCGCAGACGTTGTATTTAATAACCAGAAACACCAGATGAAGTTATATATTGTATCCAGCTTAGAACAGACACTATACCTCGGTATAGATTTCTGGAATTTATTTCAAATTACGCCTTCTATAAATTCTATACAAAATCAAACCGCTTCTCGCCAAGATCCGAATCAGCATAGCCTAACCTCCGAACAAACTCGTGGATTAGAGGCAATCATTGAAAACTTTCCATCGTCATCCAAATTAGGCCTTGGGAAAACTTCCCTGATAGAACATTCAATTAAAGTCAGTACAGGAGTTGAGCCAATAAAGCAGCGATTTTATGCCATTTCCCCTATCAAACAGAAACTAATGTATCAGGAACTGGATCGGATGCTATCACTAGGAATTATTGAGTTAAGTCAAAGCTCATGGTCGTCTCCGGTGACACTGGTGCAAAAGTCGAATGGTAAAGTACGGTTGTGCTTGGATGCCCGCGAGCTGAATAAGGTTACTGTAAAGGATGCCTATCCGCTGCCGCTTATCGAGGGATTGTTGGGTCGGTTGGAACAAACAAAATTTATTTCGGCCATCGATTTGAAAGACGCCTTTTGGAAAATACCACTAGCTCAGCAATCTCGCGATAAGACGGCGTTCACAGTACCAGGAAGGCCTTTATATCAGTTCGCGGTCATGCCTTTCGGACTATGTAACGCGCCGCAAACCATGTGTCGGCTTATGCATCGAGTAATCCCGTCAGAGTTACAGCAAAATATCTTCCCGTATTTAGATGACTTACTCATAACTTCGGTCAGTTTAGAACAACATTTCGAATTATTGAAACTAGTTGCACATCGGTTAATGTCTGCTGGATTGACAGTGAACGTCGATAAATGTAAATTTGTGATGAAGGAAGTACTATATACCTTGGATTTATAGTTGGTGATAGCTGCCTCCGAACTAATCCTGCAAAGATCCAGGGGATTCTAGATTATCTTAGACCCACTACTGTTAAGCAGGTTCGTCGTTTTCTAGGACTCTGTGGATGGTATAGACGCTTCATAAAGAATTTTGCCATCATCGCTTCGCCTATTAGTGACTTGTTAAAGAAGGGAAAGAAATTCAGTTGGACAGTAACCACGGATACCGCATTTAAAAAATTGAAAGAAGCACTCTCCACCGCCCCGGTCTTAGCGAACCCCGATTTTAACCAACCATTTTTTATCCAATATGATGCTTGCAAGGACGGTATTGGAAGTGTGCTATTCCAGCGATATAATGACAACCACGAGCGACCGATCGCGTTTATATCTCAAAAATAGCAGTACTTTAGAAATTTCAAACATCTACATACAACGAAGGCTATACAAACGAAATATTCGGCTGTGTTGCATTTTATATGGAAAGCTGATTGTTGATTGATTAACTAAATACACGTGGGCAGGAGCCTTAAACCATTCATCTTAATTATACAATCCGGTATATCATCGCTTCGCATTCGGGACGAACAAGTTTTATCTAACTCAACACACAACAATTTTCATCGGGTTAAGATTTCATCGAATGTATCCAGGAATTGCGGCAAAATCATCATCAAGGTCATTGTCATCATGGGCATCATCCGTATAAATCGTAACGTATTTGCATGCTAACTTATTTTTTTTTGCTATATAAATCTTGCTAACTTTTATATTTATATTTAAAACCTAAATTGACTAACAAAATTCTTTTCTTAGCTTCTTTCTATATTGTAAATATTTTTGGGTTTTTCTTCAAATTTCACCGTTCGAGTATTTTCTTTTATTTTTTTTGCTTGTGGCGTTTTCGCCTCACCATGTCTGTTGCGGTGATTTCTTCCTCTTTTTAAATTTTAGTGCGTGATAGTGATGATGTGGTAGGAAAGTACCGAGAGTGGAGGCGAATGATCACTGTGGGGTGCTCAATCAACCGGGGACCTGCAACTGGACCGTTACAGCTAAGTCTATAAGTTCATGTTATTTGTGATATTTAGCTCTCTTTGTTCTCTTGTATATCATATAATTTTCACATAATGTATGTCATATAATTTTTATGGGTAATAACTGGCAAGTACATTCCGCTAAGTTATTCATGGTTCATGGTCCCGTATGAAGTTAAGCAAAGTTCCCTGGTCGTCGTTATTTTTTTATTTTACACCCTTTAGTATAACGGTAATCATGTCTCAATAGACAGGGTATTGGCGGGAATTGGAACCGTGGGTCGCTGCAAATTTTTTTTTCCTGGTATGATGTAAATGTTTTACCACAGACAATCAAATTAGATTTTTCATTTGAACTAAACAATGAAAACAAAATATATTTCTGATAATTCCAATGTCATCGTTGTAGCTGTGATTTTTCGTTAAACTGCGTATACGTATACGCAAAAAAACAAAATATTTTTGATTGTATGCAGCTATTTATAGAAAATGAAATCGCAATTTCAAATTTTACGTTTACATAGGATGAAATATCTCTTTTAGGTTGTCTCTGGTTTTACTTTACAAAAAAAAAATACGGTTTAAATTAAACCATTGTTTCACCTGGACTACCACCCCCCCCCCCCCCGCCCCCGATCGCTCCTGAGTCCGTAGCCGGAATTATGCAACCGCGCCAGATCTGGAACAATGATATTCTGTTAGTCCGCTCAAGGCTAACGCGAGCGGCTACACACGATGCGGCCCTTCTGCCTGGTTTGTTGATGGGCGTCTTTTAGCCTTAACTGTAACGTTTGACCCGGTTGGGTACCAACACTGTTGGGCTTCACGGTGCCTTCGTTGGGCTTTGCTATGCCTTCGTTGGGCTTTGCTATGACTTCGTTGGGCTTTGCTATGCCTTCATTGAGCGGCTTCCCGCCGATAAACGACCAAAATGCGTTGGGCGTTGGCTCGCCTAAATGGATGTTACCGTTGGGCGACTTCACGCCTTAAACGTAAATGTTGGCGTTTACCTGCTGCCACTGTGCCTGATGGCTACACATAAAACTCGCAGGGCGTTGTTTCGCCGAAACCACACAAAATTTTTGACTAACCGTGTGGTTGTCCTCCACCCGTTAAAATTCGGTACCCCTTTAATGACGCGATATCCGTAAATAGGCGGCCTTTGTAATTAAAGCGGCACTTTCACAAATATTCAATTTTCGGAATGGCTTCAACTGGCCACCCGTAAAATAAAAAAAATTAGTCGCGCTCGTGGTAAAATTGGCGGCGCACGTTGATAAAACCACACAAAAATTTTGTGGCCTCCGTTACACTTGGCGCACCGGTAAAGGTGGTACCACCCGTTGTTAACCTCGGAAATCGGTACACTATGCAGACTATTCACCACACTCCACACCCTTTGTGGTGTTTTGATTTTATCAAATCCCAGCAGCGCAATCCAAATCAAAATGTCGGTGGCCTGTAATTTTTCCAATCTTCCGAGAATTTATTGTTTTCGATTACACTGCACGCCAATACTGTACGTATTTAGGTACGAATTTCTACACTGTATACCACTAAATACAATCCCGTCCTTTTCCCAATTTATCAAATCAAAATGTATGAAGACCACTCAACGGTGTATAACCTATTTTGTAGTTCTCAATACATAAATAAACTTTGATTTCAATATATATTTTCTTTTAATCAAATATTTGATACACAATATAAATTGTACGCTAAATTTTTAATTTCTCTTTACAGAGTTAATAAATCTATGTATCTAACTAAAATTTAAAGCATCCAAACACTTTGGAATGCCAAAAACAAAAAAAAAACGATTTTATATCTTTTAATTTACAAAAAAACTAGACGCGAACGTCGTTTTTTAAATTTTCTACTTGACTTTACTCTATAATATCCAAAACGAGACTCACTTAAAAAAAAATTCTCGCACCACATAGCGACGCGCTAAACGTTCTAGAAGAATATCTTTTCTTCTCTGTTTTTCGTTTGCATGTAAGAAAAAATATTCTTCTAGAGCGCATTGCTTCACACACCCGGTGCACATTGGTCTCGCTCTCTGATTCAATTTTCTCTTACCGTCGCGCCATCACAAAAAGGGTATACAAATGAAGCAAAGACACAAACCAACCAACCGATTAAACAAGACACAAACCGAGGGGAATATAACACAAAGAAAATTATGGTTACGATCGCGCCGTCGTAACGAAGTGTTGCATTAGCAAATGCTCGTTTAATTTTGTTGTATGGCTCCTCGAGAACACGGGCACCGAAAATACATTTTGATATTTACTCCATATTCGACGAGTCGCTCAAATAATTGTTTGAGGTGATTTCTGTGTTCCTCCTCATTTTTGCTGGCTACTAATATGTCGTCGATATAAACGAACACGAAATCTAGTCCTTTCTTGAAGCATTGAAAGGTCTGCGTTGTATTTCGCAGACCAAAGGGCATCCTAGTAAACCAGAACAACCCAAACGGGGTGGTTATTGCCGTTTTAGGCTAGCAATAGGGATAATGTGATAAGCCCTGACTAAATCAATTTTTAAGAACACACGACAATTATGTAAGTGCATTGTAAAATGTGTAGAATGCATTGTAGAATGTGTGGGTAACGATTCGGCGTGGTAACGACATTCAGTCTTCGATAATCTCCACATGTGCGCCAATCGGCAGTATCTTTCTTATTTACCATATGAAGAGGGAACGAAACCGGAAAATTTGACGGTCGCAAGTTGAACCATTTGCTCGAATTCAATGAGCGCAGTTATATGTTTAACTGGATCTAGGCTATACGTGGTCAAAGGGCAGTTGACTTTCCGTGTATATATAATGAACAGCAATTTCGTCCCGTATGTCTGAATTATCGATCCATTAGCGGCGGAAGGTACTATAAGTTCAGGATATATTTTTGATGCATTTTGTGAAAAATGTTTCACGGGCGTTAACTGAAAGATCAGCACCTGTATCTACGATAAAATGCAGTTTGTTTTGCGGGTCGCTAATAAATAAGTGGGAATTATATCGTATCCTATTAGTTGCCGCACTTTTAATTTAATCGTTTTTGGGTTTTATTTGTAGATTCTGGTTTATTTCTGAGAAATGAGCAAGCTTTATAGCACTTTCGTGCATTACTTCCGAACTTGTTGTGATAATACAATAGCAGAACCTATTGTCGTTGCTACGTCGTCTGCTGCCGCTTCTTGGTGTTCTATATGGGCTCTTTGATTGATAGTTTGAAGATGGTGAGCGACTGCGATTCAAATTTAATTTTGCCAACTTTGATTCGACACTATAAATTCGTTCACTAAATTGTTTCATTTCTGCAACAACTCCAGTTACTTTTGTTTCGCCGTAACTTGATTGTTGAGTGGAGATATCGTCGACCCACTATAGGTGTTGTGATCTCGTATATTTTATAAGCTACGGGCAACAAGTCATTTATGTCCTTTATATTCTTTTCACCCGTCGCAGTCAACGAGACGTAGATAACTCGTGGCAATTTACGAAACCACGATGTTTTTACCAATTTATTATCGAAAGATTCACCTGCTAGCGATTTCATCGACAATAAATAACCCGTTTTCGACGCCCAATTATGCTCTCTAATAATTTTTCAAGACGCCGTTCCGTAGAAAGGGCTTGCCGAGCGCTTAGTGATATTCCTTTAACTTAACATATTTTTCGGTTTTCGGAGGTAGCCAAGCATCCGATATCAATGTACAATTCGTTGTGATCCTTCCATGAGACTTTGAAGGACAAATAGTTAAACCGTACAGTATAAGCGTATTATTATTAAACGCCCGAAAGGCTATTCGAAATAGAACAGAGAAATAACCAGCTAGAACTAACAGCGCTTATCATTAAGGGCAACTAGACATCATCTTCAGTAAAAAAATGTACTTATTAAAATTACACTAGCAAGAAAAAGTCTGCGGACACCGGTCATTAAAAAATGTTCTCACAAAAATAAACAAGCAACGTAACTTTTTCACATAAATTTATTTTGTTTAATATTCATTGGCCTATTCTATTTCAAAATATACAGTTTTGGCCAAAACTTTATCCTACCCGGCGACACACAAAAGGCTCACCAGATGTACTAAAAATCTGAAATAAATAAAATGTTGAGACGTCGGAAAACTAAAATATTTGTATTGATGAATTTTATTTTAAACCATATTATTTCATATTATTAGGACATAGAATTGTCAACTTACTTCAAAGTTTGATTCGTCTGACCACACGATATTTGACCAATCTTCCTCGGTGAAACTTTCTAATTTTAAGGCCCATTTATAACGAGCCTTCTTGTTTTTTCCGAAGAGCCTTCTTTCTTCTTGGATTTACAGCCTTTCAAACTAGCTTCCTGAAGCCTTCTGCGAGTAGTGCGAGCAGAGACTGGTTTCTTAATTTCTACTGACAACTCGGCAACTAGGTTTGAAGAAGTTTTTTTCCTATTTTTTAAAGCTTCTCTCACTAACTTTCCGTCGTCACGGTATGTGGTAATGCGTTTGCACCCGGTTCTGTAGCTATTACTGTGTGATCCACTAGCTGTGAATCACTCAACAGATTATTGCACAGATCGGCGTGAACATTTCACAGTTTTAGAAATCGCTACTTGTGATTTCCCTTGCTCATGCAGAAGCTGTATCTGCACACGTTGTTCTAAACTTAACTCTTTTTGTTTCGGCATATTGCAATAATATCATTAAATTTAACAAATCAAAACACCAAAACCGGACTAGATCATTGGATGTGTACACAATGAGCGAAAGTAGCGAACTGACGAATAAATACAAAATGGAAAAATAACAAATTGTATTGCACCAGATGGTTTAATGCCACACCTGCGGTGTGAGTCACAGTGTTTAGTCCTTTTTAGATTTCGAAAAAATAATAAACAAACAAAAGGGGTTGTTTTCTGTTATACTTATCGTGTACGCCCCAAATTTATGGGGTGCTCAATACTTTTGGCCAAGGCTGTTTGAATATAACAAAAAACAAGCACACAAAAAACTAACTAAACAAAAGTAAGTAACAAAAATTAGGCGGAAAAAGTCTGCGTACCACAAATCAAGGTATAAATAGTTTGTTTATTTAAAAGCTCCAAAAAGTAAATTAATAACTGGAAGGGTATCCTTTTCTCTGACCAACTTCTCTTAATGTTTTACTCATCGAACTGACGAGATTTGAGGTTTCCTCCTCACTAATTTTGGGCTACTCTTTTTGTAATACACCCCTCAACATATTTTTGGACGTTATGCTATCTTGGCGAATTCTACGTTCTAATAAATCCCATAGATGTTCTATGGGATTTAAATAGGGTGCTTGTGGTGCTGTGTGCAGTTTTTTTGTTATGTTATATAACAACCACAACGTTAAAATATGTATTTGACATGCAAGCCCAACTTTACAGCCCTTCGTTTTAGAATATTTAAATAGCCCTCTTTAGTGATAGTAGATTCAATAAATTGTCAATGGTCTACACCTCTACTCGCCATACACTCTCAAACCATTACTGCACCACCACCATGTTTTACAGTTGGTATTAAATTTTTTTCATTTATTGGTGTACCTGTTTTTCTCCATGTTGTACCTGTCTTGAACTTTATTTCAATATTCTTTTTAATTTGGGAAGCTGTCGTTCTTGGATTTTCTTAACCGTTCTTATTATATCATATTTTTCGCGACATGATGTTTTTGATGGATGGCCACACCATGGTTTAGATGTAATAACTCCTGTTTTTTTGAATTATTCACTATACTCTATGAATAGATGAATGGATTCATTTTGCTAATTTTCCAATTTCCTGAAAACTTTTGCCTTCTTTCCATAAATCTGTAATTATTTTAGGTTCACTTACTGCAATTTCCTTTCCTTTTGGCTCCATAATGAAAAAAATTGACGGTTACAAACAACACCAATTCTCGTAATTTACACCGCTTCGAAAATAATCGCGACAATACCGGAAATAACCTTTAATTAATTTCCTAATGTTTACTTAACACTTGAAACCGGAATATTGCCAGACACCCGAATTTTTCTAAAATCAACTAATGATTAAAACGCCACAACAAAGACGTTCTAGGTTTGTACAGAAGTAATATCCTCGACGGTTCGGTTCCAAACCACTATATTCTGCTATACAGAAAAACTGCTATACAACTACATACAACAAATGCTACTACTTTCAGCTAAATATCACTAATCTCACGAAAATATAATTGATCCTCTAAATTTTAAGTGAGCATTTTGTATTGAATAAATGTCTTGTTCAAGCTGAATTAATTCTCCATCAAACCAATAGGCGAGATCGTAACAATAGCTGTGTTTCTTGGCGCTTGATCTGATCCAGTTCAGTCCATTTTCCATGAAACAACTCAAAGGCGCTTACTAGATTTAAAATCAAAATTTGTGATCTAAAACAAAATTTGGATCATGTTTTCCATATAAAATTTGAACTGTTCTTGATCAATGAGGATGCAACGACTGCCTGTATATGTTTCCCTCTATCTCGTCTAAACATAGCTATTACAATTGCTGTTTGGCATCATCCGAGAGCATCGCCGCACCTGCAACGAGTTTCTCATTTTTCTGTAAGTCATCCGTGTTTAATTTTATTCGACACCCCAACACCTCCAGCTCCAGCATTATCACTTTTATAAACTTTTATCAATCATTGCCAGGTGATTCGCCATCATTCTCACTCAATATGGACACCAATACTCCTGGTTCTTGCTGACTAATAAGTGGCTCACTATGAAACGTCGATTCTTCATCCAGTTGAGCATCAAAAATCCCACGTAGTTCGTTCCTTTCTTCTTGTACTCTGGCAATATCTCGGTTGAAATGGTCTTCACTTTCGAGCTGGCTCAGTTGATTCTCCTTACCTGTGGCCTTCTCGCCTCTAGGTGGCTCTGGAACTGCATCCACATTTTGACGATTATCATTTAGTTTTTTCTCTAAATCAATCAATTGTTACAAATTTGTCGGAATTGTTGGAATATTGCTGAATATGCTAGAAATGTTCCCACACGAATTTTCCACAACAAATAATTTCGCAACCTTTCCACAACCTTTTAAAAATTCCGCTTTTCCAAATCCCTCTTTTCGAAATCCCGCTTTTTCAATATCCCACTTTTCAAAATGCCATTTTTTAAAATCCCGCTTATTAAAATCCGGATTTTGCTGGAATTTATAAAAATCGGGAACCGCAAAAAGCGGGATAGTTTTAAAGACATTAAAATATTTTTTTACCTACATTTTTATTTGGAAATCGGCCATTTATTGATTGATCTTTTTCAAAGTATGGGATGTGATTTGCATTTTGATATGAAGATTTGAACTCCAACTTGAATTTTGAACGAACTTGGCCTTTTATAAACAAATTATGGTCAAATTTGGTCTGGATTTTGATTTTAACGTGAACATTTCTTAAAAATCATAGTCAAATTTAGATTGTAGAGCTGGATTGAGATTCTTACGTCCATTTTGGCTGAAGTTTTGGATTTTAGTCATGTTGGATATTTCTACTAACATGAATAACGCATTTAAGAAATTTGGCATTGCTTAGTTGAACTAGGCCATTTCTTATGAGCATTAAACGTAATTTCGAAATTTCTTGGCCACTTATGGTCAAATTTATTATATGCAACAAGATTAGGATTTTTATGTACAAGAATTTGGAGGATGTTCTGGAATTCGTCCATAATGTTTGGAACTATCGGATATCTAACGTATATTAATAAAAGAGCCTGGATTGGGGTTTTCACATAAATGTTGAACTATAGTTTTTGGCAACATCACTGATTGATAAGTCATTTCTTAACATATTATTGTCAAATTTGGTTTCAGGTTAAATTTAGGAATTTCATATTTTATTTAATTTGATTTTTATTCTTAGAATGTCAATTTAAAATTTCTTGCAATGCAGAATTACAATCCAGCTTGATTCGAAACCAACAATTATTTTATGCATTTACTACATTGTACTAACTAGAAAAAGATTAGCAAAAGCCCGCTTTCTAACTGTTTTTAATTGAATTCAGGTACCCACGAGCCGGTCGGAATTCATTAAAACAGATTTTAAAAAGCGAGTTTTTGATAATTGGAATTTTGAAAAGCGAAATTTTAAAAAGCGGGATTTTAATTTCGGCGCAAACGACCCCACCTCATAATTTCAATTCACTATTTACAATTTATACATATTTGTAAATCACACCACTACGGTGGGTTAACAGCACTTATTATTTTTTGCACTGAATCACATCACTATTTTTTCTATGCACAAAATAAGGTTCGGCTTGCGTTAAAATAAATTGGAACAACATCTTGGAAACCCGAAATAATTTTATAAATCGAACACAATTGTAAATGGAGATTTATAAATATATTTAAACCAACACTAATAAACAATTATACTTTTTATTTGGCATATCAAATCGGTTCGAGACGGATCGTAAACGTTTCTTTCCATGGAAATTGGTTTCACTTTAGTAATCCGGTTCTTCATCACGTGAATGCATAAAAAAGCCTATAATATCCATTTTGTTTTAAGTTTTAACCAACAATTTATATTGATATTTATTATTATTCACTCACGGTATATAAAAGAAAGTGAAATTTATTGTATATGTCAAATTAAATAAAATAACAACAAAATATAAATTGGTAACTTCATACCAATCATAAAATGCATTATTATGGTACTAGCCATGTGAAAAAAAAAAAAAGAGTGAGTCCATTAGTACTCTCAAGGAGATGTGTAAACATGGCGTGTGTATAGTACGTCCGTACACGTACAGTTTACTTTGATGGAAGAAGGAATGCAATTTTACTAACCAGAGCTTTTCATTTGTTTATTACCAATTTAACGGTATTGGTCTATTACTCTTTCGGTATAATCGACGCAATTGGATTATGGTAGCTAAAATAAGATACATATACTGTCGACTCTAACTTTTCTAATTTTCATTGAAAAACTGCACAATGGTCGTTCCATATCTCGTAGTAGTTCATGTGCAAATCGAATTCGTCTCGCAGGAAGTTTATTTATAGAGGAACAGCAAAATTAATATTGAAATCCCCGCTCATAATCATCGGCAATAGATGATAGTCTCCTTGGAGAATTTTTGAAATTCTTTTAGAATATGGAGCAAGGACGAAATGTATGAACTTCATTATGTCTTCGACAGATATTTTCGGTGAGGTGAATACAACTACAGAAAGCATCTTCTTCCCATTGAGAAGCTGAAGTTTAGCCGTGTATATATTATCAATGGGTTGTGTTGTTACCCTCATATCATTTGTTAGTCCAACGATGATTTCCTTATGCTAGTTGACTGTATAAGTTAAACTTGTATTTTTATATATTGCTACTCCGGCAGCCCACTGACCATTTCTCTTGAACTGAACGCATCATTCAAAATTAATAATATTAACATGCTCGTCATTGCGTATCCAGATCTCGGGAAGCAAGAAATTTGAGCATCCCTGCGTGTCTGTATCAGTTAGGTCGAGGTGATGTGACCTGAGACTGTGGAAGTTCAATGTTAAAAACCAGACTTTATTGTTATCTGATCTATAGTTAGCGGATTTGCAGTGAGACGCGGTAGCTCATTTTGAAGAAGACCCATTGAGGTCCAATTTTTACGTCCATGGTAGAAGACATGATCATCGATAGCCGACGTGATGAACAGTCCTTCGAGACTCGTTACTCGTAATAAAGCAATATATACAAGTTATGGACTGTGTCTTTTATCGTAAGAATATAAATCTCGTTATATATACCACCCTGTGATGCATGAATTGTGGTGGCACATGCAGGTACGACTGAAAAATGATTACATGATTACTCTCTCTCTCTCTCTGGCACTACATCCCATCAAGGGATTTGGCCGCCTCAAATGAGGTTTCATAATCATATTTTCATTTCGGATAATGAGTGATTAATTCATTGATCCTAAACCAGCCGTGAAATTTCTTCCTTGTCCCCACCGGGAATCGAACCCGGGACCTCCGGTTGCTGGAGCAAGCATGCTGACCCCTTTGCCACCGTGGCGGCACATGATTACGCTTAACATTAATTGTGAGATTTTTGTTTCGATTAACAGTTGAGCTTTTTCTAGAAATGGGCACCAGCTTTAAGCCGCCTCACTTTCTTGCCTTGTGAAGTTGTACCGAAATCCATAAAGAGTCTTTTGACATTTTTTACTGTTGACGTTTTCATCGTTCTCGTTTTCCGGTCAGGATGACTGCATTCGATATACCTCGGTTTTGAGAAAGTAAGGCCGACCTATGACAAGTGGAAGTTCGTACGGCAAAATATTTGTGTCCACTATGCTCATTTTATGGATCTTTTGACGGAATTGCTACTCCGGCAGCCCACTGATCATCTCTCTTGAACTGAACGTAGTAATATTAACATAATCGTCATTGCGCAGACAGGTGTCGGGCAGTTAATGAATTGAGCTTATATGCGTGATTGTCACGAGGCTCTGGCAGTTCAATGTTAAAAACATTGGAGATCATTGATTGCCGACGTGAGGAATAGCTCTTAGAGACTCGTTACTCGTGATATAGCAATATACACAAGTGTTGACTGTGTTTTTAATCGTAAGAGTATGTAATTCCGTAATCGTAATTCGTATCGTAATTATTTTTTGATTTTTCTGATCGATGGAAATGTTGATGGTTTCTATTTCATTTTTAAATTAGTTTATTTGTTTTCCCTATACATACTACTATACACATACATACAAGCATAGCATGCCATGTATAGTAAAAAAATTGTTTTTGTTGCTTTTTTTTTAACGAAGTAGGTACATACGTCATTTCCGTTCGTTTCATTTACAAGTTTACGCTAATACAAAAATTTTTGGCAGGCGCGAGCAAAGATGTTTACACATCAAAAACATTATCTCAGCAAAAGTAACACGAGACAAAAATATAGATCGACTATAGGGAGAATGGCGCATTCGATTATAGCTTGCTGAAAATGTTTTTGTGCTGCCATAATTTTTCATAAAAAATATCAGCTAGAGTATTTTTTATGGCAGCAAAACTGAAAAAATTCCCCCACTTTCAGCAAACTTTTATTTTTTTTGATATTTTTATGGTAGTAAAACATATATTTTTGTGCTTGGTCGTGCGACGCAACGCTAAAAAATTAAAACATGGAGGATTTTATTTTTTTTTTATTTAATATAATTTTTTTTTTAATTTCATTTTACTAAATAAAAATAAATTATTTATTTTTATATTAATTTTAATACCCAATATATCAGCTTTATCAGTGTTTGTAATGATTAACTGATAAAAACCCGATCCCTTTGCTGGAAACTTCGGAAAACCATAATCGGGAGTAAAATAACGTCCCTTAAGCTAGCAGAACCCATACAGCAGAACATTACAAGATAGTATGGATAATTATAGGCTAATTATGAGCTAATTAAATGCCGCATTAAACAATTTTGGGCTCCATCCCTACCAACTAAAGCGCGGGTTCTGCTAACTTTAGAAAAAGGTTGCAGAACCCATATCAAAAAATGATTTAAAAACAATGGAAAAATAAAGGTTAATTTTAGGCTAATTAAATGCCCTATTTAATTTTTTTATTCTGCTCGATCTAGAAAATGCCAAAGGCTTTATCATTTCAAAGCTAGCAGAACCCAAATCGAAAATAGGACCAAAACCGAAATTAGAACGCAAAACAAGATCTATGAACAATTAAATAATTTTAGACTCTCGTTATGGGCTAATCAAATGCCCCATTACATAATTTTGGGATCCACTCGTTTTTGACCAGACTTCAGGTCATTTAATCTAAAGCTAGCAGAACCCAAATCGAAAATCGGACCAAAACCGAAATTAGAATTCAAAACAAGATCTATTGACAATCGAATAATTTTAGGCTAGGTATGGGCTAATCAAATGCCCCATTAAAAAATGTTGGGCTCCATCCGTTTTTGACCTAACTTCAGGTCATTTAATCTAAAGCTACCAGAACCCAAATCGAAAATCGGACCAAAACCGAAATTAGAACTCAAAACAAGATCTATTGACAATTAAAAAATTTTAGGCTCGATATGGGCTAATCAAATGCCCCATTAAAAAATGTTGGGCTCCATCCGTTTTTGACCTAGCTTAAGGGACGTGTAAAATACTGATTTATGTTAAAATCGTTTTTCAAAATAATTTCAGTGAGTGCATACATCAAACGGAAGTTTCTGTGCTTCTATAAATGGGTGACGGTCTCTTTATCGTAAACAAGTTATCGTGTTTCAATTTAACGTGAACATTTAATCATCGTGGACACAATTTACCGTGGACACAATTTATCGTGGCACAATTTATCGCAGAACAGTTTTTCGTGGACAATTTATCGTAGAAAGGTTTTATGCGTGGTATCAAAAAATTAGTGGGATTCTTTAATGATTTTTGGAAGAAGTTCTGGAATATTGCCATGTGGAACGGAACTCGGTAGTTTCTTAACCGATTATGATGGGATTGGTTATGTTGGATGGAAATGGGATTATTGAATGATTTTTGGAAGAAGTTCTGGAATATTGCCATGTGGGACGGAACTCGGTAGTTTCTTAACTGATTATGATGGGATTTGGTATGTTGGAAGGAAATTGGATTATTGAATGATTTTTGGAAAAAGTTCTGGAATATGGCCATGTGGGACAGAACTCGGTAGTTTCTTAACCGATTATGATGATATTGGGTATGTTGGATGGAAATGGGATTATTGAATGATTTTTGGAAGAAGTTCTGGAATATTGCCATGTGGGACGGAACTCGGTAGTTTCCTAACCGATTAAAGATCCCGGCTCCTACGCCCCCCGAAATTAAAATCTAAAAAGCCCCGCAGGGCTACGGGGAGGAGCGTAGGTGTTATTAATAGATTCTATATAATCCGCTCCTACGTGCGGCACGCAGTGCGACATGTTTGAAGATCCCGGCTCCTACGCCCCCCGAAATTAAAATCTAAAGAGCCCCGCAGGGCTACGGGGAGGAGCATAGGTGTCATTAATAGATTCTATATAATCTGCTCCTACGTGTGGCACGCAGTGCGACTCCCACTCTCAATTTAATATATTCATAAAAAAATATTAAATTTCATTTATTTTTAAATGAGATTCAATATTTTTTATTAAATTTGTTTTAGCACGTCTTAACGTATTTTTTAAAATAGTTCATTTTTATCCCAATAGATGGCGTTAGGTCCAAAATGCTAAGCAAAGGCACATTTTTAGTTATAAACAATTCCGCTCAGACTGTCAAAAAAAATTGACTGCGACACTAAACCTGTTCCAAACTGTTATACGATAAATTGTCCACGATAAACTGTTATACGATAAATTGCCCACGATAAACTGTTCTACGATAAATTGTTCCACTATAAATTGATTCCACGATAAATTATTTCCATGATAAATTGTTCTACGATAAATTGTTCTACGATAAATTGCTCACGATAAATTGTTCACGATAAACTGACAGTAAATCTCTATAAATACATTGCGAGATTTTATACGTAGTCATTTTTTACATGTCACATTTTAATGATATATAAAGAGACATGCATTTTAATTATTGTAGTATTTTAGTTTCTGACAGTAGTAGGTCAAACAACACTTCGTGTCATCAAACATTTTTACATTTTATCTTGGTGATAAACTTTGACATTGTACAAAGCCAAAATAGACAACGTGAATTAGAATGTCTAGGATGGATAGTTAATGAAGTTGTTGATGAATAAGCAGTTCAAATTAGGAGGGTTGGACTTGATACACGCATGTACATCGAATTACAAATCGTAGGATAGCGCTAGAAAGATGGTTACCTTTTGAACTATGAGTTAAAATTAGTACGATGCTCGATGGTTTTGGTCAAACTACACATATATCTACCTAGATTTCCATTGTGAGACTCCTTTTTAAATGATGATATTTGCCCATCCAGAGAGTACGAGATAAAATCACCAAACAAAAAAATAAGTTCTGGTTCTTTCAGTGTAAGTTTATTAATAAATGTCTTCCTTTATAAGAAATATAAAAGTTTTAAAATATTTTACTTTTACTATTTTATCCAATATTCTTCCAAATATCGTAATCGATCAATTTGTTTGATCGATAATGGTGGTCCATCCTCAATATCTTCTCTGGTGAGATAGAAGTGTTCAAATCTGAAATGGTCGTGGACCTCATCGCCCTCTTTGTAAATGTAAATCTTGGCGCAACAATGAAACGCATACTTTTAATAAATTTAGCCAAATATTTTTTTCGACTGTTGTTGCATACCACCCCATCTGCCTTGTGCACTGCTAGCATCAGTTAAATGAATGATTCTCTGGAAATGCTAGTTCAATCATCGTGTAGCATTTATATGAGCGGGAGGAATAGGGCACAGAATGTTACCAAGATTGGTGTAACTTGATGAAAATTTACTGGCGGCACAACAAAATTTTTAATAAATTGTTTTGATCATAAACCAATTTTAGTTACAAATTGCTAATCCTTTGAACAGCATTGAGATTGGAGACGATAATTCATTTTGGCCAAAATGAGTGAGATTAAACCACAATATTTTGATGATAGTTGGCTTGAAGGCCTAGTAATCTAAAGTAAAACGAAATTCTTATTAGTTAAAAAATTTTACCATTTTTTTATTCAAAGACTTACTTGTATTCATAAACCTCCATTCGATAGAGCCATAATCATTTTAACCTGGCCCAAAGAATTGAAACCATCCATTTGATTAAGCAATTCCATTAAAGTATGTTGAATTTCACATTTGATGGATAGCACTGGACACAACTTTTAAGAAATTTGCATCTAGTTGAGATGCTACCGCACGAGCGAGTAGTGGTTCGTATAGTAAACAACCTTTTGGCGGTGTTATACCAATTCACGATTCATTATCGAAAGTTCAATGACCTCACAAGCTTGTTCTAAATACGTGTTGTTGTAAGTTTGTTCTAAACTAAATATTTATAAAATATTTTTGTTAAATTTATCTAATTTATTATTTATTACACAATTTGTTTGGGTTTTAAAATGTTTGAGACATTTTTTGACTGCTGCACGACTGTGAAGTTTTAGGTTAATTTACGAACTTGTCAAAAATGTATAATTATATTTTATAGTAGAAATTTTTTTAGATATTTGGGTAAATTAATCAAAATAATAAAACAACATAGTTTTGCTCATCTCAAAAATGATATTATTTTTTTTATTAATTGTTTACGATATAAAATAATTATCAATTTTTAAAAATAAAGATTTTTAGTTATTTATTTAAAAAATGTAAGGTTAGTTTTTGTTAATTTCAAAATTTCCCCATTTTTTTCTACCATAAAATAAAAATGTTGTGTCTCAGTCGCTCTAATGTAAATTTTAATTCTTGTTTTAAATTTAATACTTTGTCAGATGTTCAGCAATTTTTTTTTGTTTTGTTCATGGAATAGTACCATCATTACTAACGTCATACTTGTATTTGACAGATCTCAAATATCTCCCAATACACCACAAATTGCGTCTATACAGGCAAATGCTAAAACCTGTATGAACATATGATATCCTGCAATGGGGTTGTGCCAAGAAAAAAATAGTACAATATTTCCAAAATAAAGTGCTGTAGAGGATTGTACATTAGGAACAACGATCTTCATAGGGATTTGAAGATGGAATATATCACTGATGAAACAAGCAAAGAGATACGTGCAGCGACTATCTCGACATGAAAATGCAAATTTCCGCCGTATGTTGGACACCACCAATAGATTGGGGAGACTCCAAAGGTAGAAACCGCTGGATCTGGGCAGTTCTAGGTTAGGCTTCAGTGGTTGCAATCGCCAATTTTGGCCCATTGTAATACCACTCATTCACGCCACACCATTAACCCATTCACCTACTCACACAACTAGAGTGTACCACCTGCATATTGCAAGCTCCATGTCAACCAGTACATTGACGTGGACGGTGGGTCGGCGCTGAATTCTGCACTCCATCGGAGGGTCTTAATTATAAACATCACTGATCGTAATCGATGGCGAAAATTCGATTTGCATCTAGCGCTGATGGGATTCGAACCACCTTGTTAAAGTTAGCCGAAAGTTGCCAGCCGATAATAACAAAAAAGATAATGCAGATTGTGCCTTTCGTTTGGTAGCCAGAAACAAAAATTCAAAAATGTTGATCAATATATTTCAGCCAAAAGTTAGGAATTTAAGAAAAATTATGTAATACTTCATATAATTAACTTCTTTAAGTTGATATTAAAACAAAAGTTTTTTTTTTTTCAATTTTGAAGGAATTCTGATGAGGATGATTTCAATAGTGCAATTTCTGAAAAATTCAATGAATGACTAGGCGCTCTTGTTTAACCTTAATTCGCATTGATGCCACTATAACTATTTGATAGGCCATAATGCCTGCTAACAACAGTACAATTTTGAAGAAATTCTGATGGGGATTCGGGAGTGTAGTTTAAAAAAAATCCATAGTTCAAGTTCTGAAAAATTCATTGAATGGCCCGGCGCTCTTGCTTAACCTTAATTCGCATTGATGCCACTATGGCCATTTGATAGGTCCTAATGCCTGCTAACAACAGTACAATTTTGAAGAAATTCTGATGGGGATACAGAGGTGTAATTTGGCAAGATTTCAATACATAGTTCAATTTCTGAAAAATTCATTGAATGGCCCGGCGCTCTTGCTTAACCTTAATTCGCATTGATGCCACTATAACCATTTGATAGGTCCTAATGCCTGCTAACAACAGTACAATTTTGAAGAAATTCTGATGGGGATACAAGGGTGTAATTTGACAAGATTTAAATAGTTCAATTTCTGAAAAATTCATTGAATGGCCTGGCGCTCTTGCTTAACTTTGGGCCAGGCATACGGGGGGGGGGGGCAACTTTGCTAATTCAATATTTCTCCACAGTTAGGCCGAAATTGACCAGCATGATGGCCTATCAAGTGACCATAGTGGCATCAATGACAAGGTATGCAAACCTAGAACGACAGACCATTCAATGCATTTTCGATATATTGAATTAGCGGAATTTTGATAAATTACACCTCTTTATCCCCTTCAGAATTTCTAGATAATTAGGCCAAAGTTAAACCAACAATTATGGTATATCAAATGGCCATAGTGGGATCCCCATCTTACTTTATATTCATTTGGAGCAAGGTTAATGTAAACATTTGTTTTTCTCAAGTTTAAATAGAATAAGGTTTTACAACAACCTTCGCATACTAAAACCTTCAAATTGGTTTCTGTTGATGTGTTGTTGAAATAGTTATTGGGCTGATAACTTTCGGCTGAATAATGTTGGTCAACGATAACGTATTTATATACTTTCGGCTGAGAAAGCGAAGACACTATCTGCATTATCGATTTTTTTGATCTTTCGGCTGGAAACTTTCGGCTAACTTTAATAGTATATTCGAACCCAGTACCTCCCGGCCCAAGTGCCGAAGCTTGAATCACTGCACCACTTGTCCGGCAAGTTTTAATTAGAATAAGAAATTATTGTAAGTAGTAGTAACCAATAGGTTATACTCATCATAAACCGAGAGACCAATTTAAGATAGTTAAATTTCTAGATGATCTCTGAATCAGTTGTAATAAAGATTAAATAAAAATAAAATTATTTAAGATTTTTTCGGCTTTTTAGACAAAATCTTGTTTCTAAAGACAGTCACAATGTTTACGACTTTTTTAAGTCATTGGAAACAAAGAGGCCATTTACTCACAATACATCTACCACAAAAGAAAAAAAATAGTGAGAAAGCCTTTAAAGGTCCTACGTTTTAAAATATTTTAAATAATTGGCCAACCCACATTTTTATAGATAATTAAATTCAGATTCCTTTATGTGCTTACAACGTATACTAAACAGAGCAGGATATATCAATTTAGTTTAATTTGCCGTTAATGCGTAAAAACAAATCCTCTGTTACGAAATAAATTAGAACATGTCAATATAGAATCAAAGTCGCATAATATTAAATATTGTATTAGCAATGTTAATGTATAAATTTAATGGCAGCATAAATAATTTTTTTTTTCTAATTAACAGCCTACAATACTCGAATCTGGTGTACATTACGATATGCAAATTATATTTTATTATTTTGTTTATAAAAGTCGAACGATTCGCATTATTTTGCAATATCAGCAGGGCAAAAAAATTCCAGTGCGTACATAAACAATTTTTAATTAACACTCATTAAGCCATATTTATGGCTATCACAAGTTTCGCAAAAAGCACAAAACACAACAAAAATTAATTTCTTTTTTGTATATTTTAATAAGACCTCTGAGAGAGAATGTCATTTATATGGTGCACCAAACATATTATCAACATGTAATTTTTATTCTTTCCAACTTGTACATGCCTTAAAGACATAACTATACGAGTAAGTTGCTTCTTACTATGCGTTATTTTTTATTTTTTTTTTTTGTAGTACTCGCAAGTAAATTTATTTTTATTCGATTTGTTTTTTGTTTTTTTTTTGCAACCATCTCCATGATATGTTTGTTATGTAGTTTTATGATTAAAAGAATCAACCGCCAATATTGTGTAGAAATGTTTTTGTATACAACAAAATAATTTTTACGTGTCATAAATAATTCATTTTAATAAGGTTGTGACAAATCAAACAGAAACTAACTCTTACGAAACTATACTTGCAGACATAATTTAAAGGTCTAGTTCTATATATGTTTGTGCGTTGCTTTATAACAACTCGTCATCTTTCGTGACTTAACGTTGATGTTTTAACGTTTTTAAGTATTTGAACACAAATCGCGGTTGTAAAATAATCCTTGTACCAGAATATGTATTGCGGTCAGTTTCTTATTGGCGTTTGTTGTTGTTTAATATAATCAATATTAGCGCAAGCAAAAAACGATTATTTTATGTTTTTGATCAAGAAGTTAACTAAAAATTCATTATAATTTCAATTATAATTTCCTAAATTATTTTTTGTCGTAATATTGATCAGCGATGCGGTAGATGCGTTTGTGATATTGAACCGTTAATTTTTTTTTTTCTTAAATGCAAGAATACCAGATGAATTTTTTTATAAGACAATTAATTGGTTAGATTTTTGTTAAAGACTTAAATGCATTGCGTATAAATTATTTATAATTTTCTGTGTATATGGTGAAAGCATTTATCGTTGACAGGCTTAATGACATATGGTTTACTGTTCAGCTTGTACATATTATATTAATTGGGTAAGTCTGGTTTATTAGTAATATCAGCCATAATCGGGTCTGAATAAGAAAGAATTAGAATATTTTTTTAAAGAAGTTTTAAATTTATCTGTATTCGTTAATTCATTTAAGGTTTTTTAGGCTTTTTAAAATAAAAGGCTCATTTACTCACAATATATCTACCACCAAAACTATGAAAATTCACCCCCCATTTTTAACCCCAGGGGGCTTCTTACAAAAATGAGAACTTCTTTAGGTCTACTCTTGGCAGCTTGGTTTCGTACTGATATAAAGTTGGTCTACTCATCAGACTGCAACGGCCGCAAAACCCAAGCTACTTGCCTTGAGGAGGAAATACCCATTGCAAATCCTGAAGCGACCGTTCTCCATGTTAGGGGCGGCTTCTTCCAGTGTCTGTTCCCCATGTTAGGGGCGGTCAGGGAATCGGATGCCCAGTACCGGCGGCTCGAGATCTAGCGACCGCAATGATGTAGTGATTCAAAGCTTGGTTACTACACCATCAGCTACAAGCAATATCACTGAAGTCTTCAGTCTGGTGGGTGATTCATCCAGTACGGCTGACGGAAGTAAAAACACCTTTACGGAATTGGACAAACCTTTCTTAAAAAGAGGGATGGTGACAAGATCACCTATAAAACCGTCTACCGCAAGTTCTGTTAAACGATCGTTGTCAACTCCAATGTTGAATATGGAGCCAGAAGTGGTAAACGACCCGATAAATAAACTCTCAGAAAATCACAGTAGTGACACAAGCATAAAAGAGAGCACTAAACGCAATGTTCAATGGACGCAAACTGGCATCGATCGCTATAAAGGTGGATTTACATATCCGACGATTTTTCGGCGAAGCTGCTTGCCGCAGAAAATTCGGCGAACGCTATATTATCAATGATTTACATATTCGACGAATTTTTTTCACACATACATACATAAACAATATTTTGCACACAATGTCAAGTCGTATAGAAAAAATAGAAAAAACATAAGAATTTTTTTTTATCTATGTGTGCTGTGACTTCGCGCCGAAAAGATAAATTTTGTTCATGTCTTCGTCGTGCCGAAAATTCGGCGAAGAAGTTCTTTCTGATTGGTTGAATGTGTCACGTGATGTTCGGCGCAGAAAAATCGTCGGATATGTAAATCCACCTTTATACAGTAAAACGGAAAAGGGATAGTTCAAAACAGAAAACCTACTGCGATAAGTAAGAAATCAAACGTCGAAAATTTCAAACTACCGCTAAACAACCGATTTGAAAAGTTCATCGAAAATGATGCGGAAGAGAGCCAAACTGTAAATGCAAATACGCAAGAACAGGCTATTCGAAAATACAAGCCACCTCCAATCTACTTACGCGAAATCGATACGCACAAGGTGGTGCAAGAACTCAAAGCTAACAAATGGGAAAACATTTCACGTAACAAATTTACTTCGAGGCAAAATACACGAAGTAAAAATTCAAACGCATGAGGTCAACGACTATAGAGAAGTCATTAATTATTACGATGCTCACAACAGAAACTATTATACATACCGATTGAAGTCTTCAAAGGGTCTTTCTGTCGTTATTACCCTGAATAACTGCATGCAAATGATGATGCAGTTAAATGACAACAATGCAAAATATGCTACAAGCAATGCTGCAAAATCAAACTACTATGATCCAGAAACTAGAATGTCTCCGATAAATTATCTGAAGATATGCCACTGGAACGCAAACGGTATAAGCCAACACAAACTCGAATTAGAACATTTCCTAGCTAATCACGAAATTGATCTTATGTTAGTTTCTGAGACCCACTTAACGGATAAACACAATTTCAGAATTAATGGTTACGAAGTTTATGATACAAAACATCCCTTGGGCAGAAGTCGAGGAGGAACTGCTATTATTATAAAAAAGCGGATTTATGTTCTAAATGAATATTTAGAATCCATTATGTTCTAAATGAATATAGCACTGAGGAAATTCAAGCAACCTCTGTATGTGTGGACCTCGATAATGAAAGCTTAGTCATCGCTTCAATATATTGCCCTCCAAATAATAACGTTTCGGCAGATATCTACAAAAGATTTTTTGCAACCCTGGGTCAACGTTTTGTGGTCGCCTGCGATTTTAATGCCTACTGGGGTTCACGATTGACTACTCCGAGGGGACGTCAATTAATGAATGTTATTCAAGAAAACCACTACGATGTTGCGTCGTGTGGCCATCCAAATTATTGGCCTACAGATCGTCGAAAAATCCCTGACGTCCTGGATTTTGCAGTCACGTGTAAAATACAACGTGAAATAATCCAAGCTAAACCACTTTTAGAATTATCTTCTGACCACTCGCCGGTCTTACTACATTACTGGGCCGACCAAAAGCCTGTAGAGTCCTGGCTGTGACTATGTTAAATAAGTGAACATAGTACCAGAACAAATATCGATGGTTATGACATTGGGTTACAGGCTGTAATTGTTTTGGAGTTCTGGTACCTCTTTATGTTTTGGGTTGTTTACGACTTTAATCGAAATTGGTTCATTTCAAATCAAAAATTGGTGTAAGCAAGTGGCATACAATAAAAGTGCAACGTAATAATAATAAAAATATAAAAATTAAAAATATTATAACTAATAAAATTTGTTTATTAGAAATACGGTGGTAACGGTGCTAGGTGACTAATTGGCCCAAATAAGGATCATAAATCGAAGATTCGACCAACATAGTACTAAGGTGACACGAAAAGCTGATGATCATTTATATAAATTCTAATGTATTCGTGTGATTTCTTTTAGTGGTCGATATAAGTTAAAACATACCTATACATATATCCATTTTAGTCAAGAACTTGATGATCGAAGAAGGCTTGCAAGGTTATCATCGGTGTGGTTCCGTTTGAACCGGCATATATTTTAGACACCGCCCTAAATATTGGTTTGAATAGTTGTGTATCCGTGGCCGGGGTTTTTCTGTTTTTCTATACGAGGAAATCACGAACAAAACATGCATTGGATAATTTGCGTGTGATAGATCGAATTCCGTTGCTCCAACAACCCGTTAACTAGAGCCACCGTGCCACGGCTGTTGTTTTATTTCATTTTGTAAATTTTTTGTTAAAATTTATTATATCATTTATAGTGATTAAGTTAATCTAGTTATTCTTTATACCTACATATTTATTGCCGAACGTGTAATCGGTAGTTATTCTTTAACCCTTATATTATAAAAGTAATTAATTAATTAACCCGAAAGTGCTTGTAAAAACATAAAAAAAAAGAATAAGTTTAATACAAAATTGTGATCAGTTGGTGTGAATAAATCAGCCGACCTGATAGTAGCCATAAGTGCATCGTGTGCAGTAAGCGCCATTAATTTAGAGTCATCGCGCATGTTTCAAAGGATACTTCAAGGCCTTGGGGGAATCAGGAAACCGTAAGTACGTAGTTATAGTTTGTTATAGTATCGCCTTCTGCGGTATGATTTATGGTTCTTCAAATTCAAATATTTAGGATTGATTTTATTCTCAGCAACTGTGTGTAATTTGTAAGTGTTTATACAAGTGCTACGTTTTAATATTTCCTATTAAACTTAAATATGATTTAAAATTCCCGTTTATAAATCTCGAATATAAGTAACTTAATGCTAATAAAGTCATTTAACGTTGTGTTAATATGAACAATATGAACTAATTTTGTTTTCGTGAGGGAATGTGTGTAAAGATGACCATGGGATGATAATAAGAATACATTTCTATAGTTTTGTGGTACAACAATTATGGTGGTTTTTATGCTGGACCGATCAAACGAACCCCCCTCAGGCGAGCAAACCCGGTACAAAGTGCCACGTGATCGGTAGGACCATAAAATCGCCACATGGCGCCCGAGCAGGGACCTGAAGGTCATACTGTTTTCCGTTAAAATAGCGTGATCTGAAGGTCATTTAGTTATTTCAGATGGTAACCCTAAAAAGGTATCCAAGGAGCCTCTCTCCTTAACTGTTCAGAAGGTCGCATAATTCACTTAACAATTCCGCAAAATCTCCGTTAGAGATTGACATCTTCTATTTTTTTTTAGATTCAGTTTTTTCATTTAGTTATTTTACCCTTCTTTCATTAAAACTCTAATACCGGTAGTTTGAACGTAGTCCATGATGCATCTGTAATTTAGATTTTAGTTGTAATTCCGCTAACTCTTACAGTTTACAAATGAATAAAGTTTTTCTTACCCAAACCTTGCTTTCATAAGTATTTTTGGAATTCAATTTTTGTTTCATTTAGAATCCGATAATTGATGGTGGTTTAGTGGAGCCAGTAAGACAACAATGATCTAGATTTTTTGTAGTGATTCTCATTACTCTCATTGTAGTTAAATTGGTAAAGCTATTCGAACTAAGATTTTTGTCTATATTTATATTTCCGAAACTTTCTTCCTTCGTAGTAGATTTATATGGAAAGAAACGTTTAGCCGAATATATGAATCGGTCTTCGTGAATTGATTTCCCTTAGATAAAAGAGGTTGATTATCATGGTGATTCCATTTTTCCATTTTTTTACTAGGCTAATCACTCTGTTCGGTTAAACTAGTTAAATTTTTATTTGTATAGCTAATTACTGCACATGGTTACTTGTTCTGATTTTATCGATGATTTCGTAATTCTTAGTAGCCTGGGTCATTAGTTAAGTCAATAATATACGTATAACACCGACCATGGAGGATAAGGACAGTTTCGAAAATGTAACAATTAAATAAATAAATAAAATAATAATATAATAATAATAAACTTTTCTGATTATTATACCATGAATATCACGAAACACACATTCCCGCTTGTATCATTAAACAAATATACTTTTCCTTATAAAAATATAATAATATTAAATAAATTAAAACTTAAAGATATACATATAGACAAAACCATAAACGAATAACGGAGAAACTAATCACATTTCTCTCGTCGAAGGGCACACATTTTAATTCGTGACCGCTAACCCTTCTTATTGTACGTCTAACTTATTAAATACAATTTTGTCTGAAAATCAGTCATGTCAAATTTAACTATATTGGACTGTTTGACCTCGGAAGAGCTTGACGTTGAGTATGCCGTTAGAAAAATAGACAAAAACGATGCCGGAGCCAGGTCGAAACTATTAGGGTGCCTCCAATCTGAACAGGTAGATGATAAATTGAAACCGGTTCAAACTCAGATTCCAATATCACCAGACTTAGAAGCTCGCACTTGTGGTGAGATGACCGTTGCGATTCAATCCGCAGCTAATAAATTAAACGAGCACTCATCCCTTGAAGCCTTAACTAGAGTATTGTACCATGCAATACATTATGATGATCGAGCCAAACGACTTAAGTTGGCATATGGTGACATAGGAATAGTTACTCAGGCTATTGGAGCCCTCCGACGGATCATACAGAGGCTCAGACAACATATAGACTATAAAAGCAATTTGGTTTTAACCCCACAAAGAATCATAACAGGAGCCAGGCCAAAATCGAAAACAAAAAAACCTGAATGTTCCAGTGAAACTGAAACTCCCGAAACGAGTTTTAAAAATTTATCGCTGGGTGAACCCAATGCAAGTAGTAGTGCTGGCCACAATAACGCTGAAACCAACGTGCACAAGCCGAAGTCAGATTTATCATTTCAAAAAAAGTGTCAAATTTAATCTGGATCCTCGATTCATGTTTCCGCCAGATAACCCAAGAGTTTCATTTTCAAATGAAAGCCAAACGGTGGCAAAAAAAATTCCTACTCATGAAACTAGTAGATCTCGGGCGATACCGGGAGCAAGAAATTTTCAATCAACCATTGCAAACTCCCAAGTTCGATTTGACATACCTACGGAGTCCGACCCATATATGAATATTACCGAACCGAATTCAAACACCAGTCTGAATTATAACGCGAACCCTTACGCTGGCGGGATAAACGACCTCAACAGTCAAAATACTGGCAGGAATACGCAGCCATACATAAATGTTCCAATTTGCGGGTCAATAAATGCTTTTCCTCGGTCGCCTTATTATGCGAACGATAACAATGCCACTCCGGGTTTCCAAACCAATCTAAACGATCCTGTTGGCAAATTTCCTAAGTGGCGTAATTTGAATTTTGATGGATCTAAAACAAAGGGTAGCAATAGTATTAGTGATTTTATCTTTCGGTTCGAAACAATGGCTAGGCGGAATGGGTATGATTTCGGGACATTAGACCGCCACATCTTCGATTATGTATCAGGCCAAGCCGACACCTTCTTGTGGAATTATATCCGAAACTACCCGAATTCTCGGTGGCCTCAAATCAGACAGGCGATGTTGTCGTGGTTTACGAACCCAGAAGAAGAAACTGAGACTCGAAGATACGTATTTAAAAGGATGCAAACCTCTAAAGAAACGATAGCAGACTTTATACTAGACATTGAAATCCATAATAATCGTTTGAACGTAAGCCGATTCAACCAGTCAGAACTCCTCGATATAATAAAAAGCAATCTTCATCCAGCGTTTAGAAACGAAATTATTTCGGTCCCTATCCAAAACATAGAACACCTTCGTTTGATATGCCAGAGATATGAAAATTTGTGGTCTCAAACCGGCTTCGATCCTAGATTAAATTATAGAACTAATTTCAGGTCCCACGTTAATGAAGTATATCCCCAAAATCAAGATGATGTGATTTCGGGAGACGATTATGAGGATTCATATTTTCTAGAGGCCGTAAGTCCCTAAGTACCACAAAGATCCGAGGTAATATGCTGGAATTGCAAAGACTTAGGGCACTACTACCAAGACTGCCCCTGCGATCTACTAAACGTATTTTGTTTTGGATGCGGGCGTCCTAATGTAAAGAAATATGACTGCTTAAACTGCCAGAAAGTCAACCTGTCGAAAAACGGAATGAGGAACTTTTCCAGGGCTGGGAGGGAAAGTTCAACTCCAACCAGAAATTATCCCAGACAGGTTCAAGTCCAATCGCCTGGAGCGAACATCCACAAGGGTTAAATTATCCTGAACAAATGAATTTCAGTCCGGATGCTGAACATATAATATTAACCCGTACCAATGATCACGATACACCTAATATAATCAAGTACTCCGAAATAATTAACCACAACGGTATTGGTTGTAACGCCGTTGGCGATTCGAAAAATGCCGTTGTTTCACGCATTAAACGATACTGGCACCAGAAGAAGTGTATATATAAAGAATGCGCCTCTACAACAATCTGCTCCTCTTTGCCAGAGCTTGATGCTCGACCTCATGCCACGGTAAAAATTTCAGGAAAACCACTGACCGGGCTACTAGATAGCGGAGCGAGCATAAGTATTCTTGGAAATAACGCCCTCGAATTCCTGAGTAGTATAAATTGTACCTACCGTAGAATAAATTCTTTCGTGAAAACGGCCGACGGTAGTGCTAATGCCGTTCTCGGCTACGTGACCCTTCCAGTAAGCTTCAGAAATAAAACTAATAAAGTGTGGTTCTATATTGTTCCCACGTTACAAAGTCCGTTATACTTGGGGATTAATTTTTGGGATCGTTCCGAAAATGATAAGTGAAATTAATTTGATGGATGAGATCGTATCAAATAAAAAGCACCAATTAGCCGTAGAACAGCTCTCCAAATTAAATGCTGTAGTAAAAATGTTCCCGTCGTTTAATGAGAAAGGACTAGGGTGTACTACACTTCATCAACATTTAATCGACGTTGGCTCGGCATTGCCAATTAAGCAGCGGTACTTCCTTGTGTCTCCGATAATCCAGGAACGACTTTATCAAGAAATTGATCGGATGTTATCTTTGAACGTCATTGAACTTAGTCAAAGTCCATGGTCCTCCCCGGTAGTACTCGTCCGCAAAACAAACGGTAAATCTCGATTATGCTTGGACTCGAGGAAACTGAATAGCGTGACTGTGAAAGACTCGTATCCGCTTCCTATTATCGATGGTATTCTGGCCCGGCTTAAAAACACTAAATATATTAGTAGTCTCGATTTAAAGGATGCCTTTTGGCGGGTGCCGTTGGAGTATTCGTCAAGAGAAAAAACTGCGTTCACCGTGCCTGGGCAGCCACTTTATCAGTTTAGAGTGATGCCGTTCGGGCTCTGTAACGCCGCCCAAGCTCTGTGTCGCTTGATGCATCGCGTTATTCCAGCGGACTTGCACGAACAGGTATTCGTCTACTTAGACGATCTTTTGGTTATATCGCCCAGCTTTAACGAACACCTTAATCTGCTAGAAATTGTGGCTGGTCACCTGGATAAAGCCGGATTAACGATTAATATCGAGAAAAGTCATTTCTGTATGAAGGAGATACGATATTTGGGCTTTATAGTTGGGGAAAACGGTCTCCGAACTGACCCGGCCAAAGTTGAAGCTATAGAACATTTTCCTGAACCAAAAACTATCAAGCAAGTGAGATGCTTCCTGGGCATGGCTGGATGGTATCGGAGATTCATTTCCAACTATGCAGACGTTTCAGCTCCCATATTGAACCTTCTAAAAAAGAATGTCAAATTTAAATGGACCGTAGAGGCTAGTTTGGCTTTTGTGAAACTTAAGAAGCTGCTGGCTTCCGCCCCTGTGCTAACGAACCCTGACTACACCAAGCAATTCTTTATCCGTTGTGATGCCAGTACGGAAGGAATTGGTGGAGTGTTGTTTCAGAAGAGCGAGGAGGGGGATGAACACCCACTGTCTTACTTTTCACAGAAACTAAACGCAGCTCAAAAGAATTACACGACCACTGAATTAGAGTGCTTGGCTGCGGTGTTATCGATAAAAAAGTTTAGACAGTATGTTGAAGGCTACAAGTTCACGGTGATCACCGATCACGCGAGCCTAAAGTGGCTCATGAACATGCGAGACCTCTCCAGTAGATTAGCTCGGTGGAGTTTGTACCTCCAACAATTTAATTTTACTATAATTCACCAAAAAGGAAAGGAAAATATTGTGCCCGATACATTGTCCAGGGTATACTGCGATTCTGTTACTGAGATTGAAAGAGATAAGGTATTCCTGATCGATCAAATTGATCTAAATTCCCCATGCTTTGATGACATAGATTATACGAATTTGAAATCCAAGATATTAGGTAATCCCGCCCAATTCCCTAATTTAGAAATCCTGAATGAGCGTATTTATATCAAGATAAAACCGAGACCTTTCGATGGTTTATCTGATGTGCCTGTTTGGAAGATTTGGGTTCCGAGATCTTTGGTACAGGACATTATTCGTCACAACCACGATGATCCTACTGCTTCACACGGGGGCATAAAAAAAACCCTGACACGCATTCGAAGGCTATTTTATTGGCCCAGAATGGCAATCGACATTTATGAGTATGTGTCAAAATGCGAGATCTGTAAATGTACGAAGGCTTCCAATAGAATAACTCGCCCAATAATGGGAAACACCAATTTTGCCGACCGACCATGGCAGAAGATCTATATTGACCTCCTTGGACCGTATCCTCGGTCCAGACATGGTAAGAATATAATTTTAATTGTCCTCGATCAATTAACAAAATTTCCGATCTTGAAATCACTATCCAAGGGGACTACTACTAACATCGTAAAATTTCTAAAAGATGAAGTGTTTAGTATGTTTGGATGTCCTGAAACTGTAGTCTCAGACAACGGAGTTCAGTTTACTAGTCGAGAATTCACAGACTTCCTTTCCAACTGCGGGGTTAAACACGTGAAAACTCCCGTCTATTCCCCACAGTCCAACGCCTCAGAACGAGTCAACCGATCCGTGTTGAGTGCCATTCGGGCTTATATTAAAACCGACCACAAGAAGTGGGACGATCATTTAGCTGATATTGCCGCCGCCTTACGCAGATCTCTCCATAGATCTACCAATTATACCCCGTACTTCTCATTATTTGGTTATGAGATGATTAACCATGGAGACGACTATAAAATTCTTCGTGAAGTTTGTTCCCTGAATGATTCAGACGTGGAAATTTTACCAGCAAACTACAAACTCCCAATAATTCACTCAAAGGTTAGAGATAATTTGGCCAAAGCTTTCGAGAGTTACAGTAAAACTTACAATTTGAGGGCCCGTCCTATCTCTTTTGAACTAGGGCAAAAGGTATTCATCAAGACTCACCCTGTAAGTGATAAAACCAAGCAGGTTTCAGCCAAATTAGCTTTAACTTACTTTCCGGGCAAAATTGTCAATAAAACTGGTAGTGTGAGTTATACCGTAGCTAGCGACAGTGGTAAGATTCTTGGAGTTTACCACGCTAAAGATTTAAAAATCTAAGGACTTTTCCAGATTTCATCAGAATTTGGGCAAATTCCTTAAAAATCTGTTGTGTAGAGTCCTGGCTGTGACTATGTTAAATAAGTGAACATAGTACCAGAACAAATATCGATGGTTATGACATTGGGTTACAGGCTGTAATTGTTTTGGAGTTCTGGTACCTCTTTATGTTTTGGGTTGTTTACGACTTTAATCGAAATTGGTTCATTTCAAATCAAAAATTGGTGTAAGCAAGTGGCATACAATAAAAGTGCAACGTAATAATAATAAAAATATAAAAATTAAAAATATTATAACTAATAAAATTTGTTTATTAGAAATACGGTGGTAACGGTGCTAGGTGACTAATTGGCCCAAATAAGGATCATAAATCGAAGATTCGACCAACATAGTACTAAGGTGACACGAAAAGCTGATGATCATTTATATAAATTCTAATGTATTCGTGTGATTTCTTTTAGTGGTCGATATAAGTTAAAACATACCTATACATATATCCATTTTAGTCAAGAACTTGATGATCGAAGAAGGCTTGCAAGGTTATCATCGGTGTGGTTCCGTTTGAACCGGCATATATTTTAGACACCGCCCTAAATATTGGTTTGAATAGTTGTGTATCCGTGGCCGGGGTTTTTCTGTTTTTCTATACGAGGAAATCACGAACAAAACATGCATTGGATAATTTGCGTGTGATAGATCGAATTCCGTTGCTCCAACAACCCGTTAACTAGAGCCACCGTGCCACGGCTGTTGTTTTATTTCATTTTGTAAATTTTTTGTTAAAATTTATTATATCATTTATAGTGATTAAGTTAATCTAGTTATTCTTTATACCTACATATTTATTGCCGAACGTGTAATCGGTAGTTATTCTTTAACCCTTATATTATAAAAGTAATTAATTAATTAACCCGAAAGTGCTTGTAAAAACATAAAAAAAAAGAATAAGTTTAATACAAAATTGTGATCAGTTGGTGTGAATAAATCAGCCGACCTGATAGTAGCCATAAGTGCATCGTGTGCAGTAAGCGCCATTAATTTAGAGTCATCGCGCATGTTTCAAAGGATACTTCAAGGCCTTGGGGGAATCAGGAAACCGTAAGTACGTAGTTATAGTTTGTTATAGTATCGCCTTCTGCGGTATGATTTATGGTTCTTCAAATTCAAATATTTAGGATTGATTTTATTCTCAGCAACTGTGTGTAATTTGTAAGTGTTTATACAAGTGCTACGTTTTAATATTTCCTATTAAACTTAAATATGATTTAAAATTCCCGTTTATAAATCTCGAATATAAGTAACTTAATGCTAATAAAGTCATTTAACGTTGTGTTAATATGAACAATATGAACTAATTTTGTTTTCGTGAGGGAATGTGTGTAAAGATGACCATGGGATGATAATAAGAATACATTTCTATAGTTTTGTGGTACAACAATTATGGTGGTTTTTATGCTGGACCGATCAAACGAACCCCCCTCAGGCGAGCAAACCCGGTACAAAGTGCCACGTGATCGGTAGGACCATAAAATCGCCACAAGCCATGTTCCACGAATAACTATCTAACAAACACCTCCACTAACTGGTTGAAATTCAAGATGTACATCAGTTCACATATCGACCTAACGTCTACATTGCAGAGGCTAACGATATAAACATTGCTATGGAAAACTTTAATGATTTACTAGTCAACGCAGCTATTGCAGCCTAGCCTAAACCAAAGAGCAAGCATACAAGACACACCATAACATCCGCTGAAATAGAAAAAATGTTAACAGAGAAACGTCGCTTAAGACGCATCTGACAAATTAATCGATCGCCAGATGCTAAACATAACTTTAATCAGGCAAAAAGAAAACTACAAAGCCTACTACAAAAAAACAAGATGGATTATATGCAAAATTATCTTAAAGAATTATCACCCCATTCGGACGCAAACTATTCATTATGGAAGGCCACTAAACACCTTAAACGGCCTCAGCAACCAAATCCGCCAATTCGTCTTTCTAACGGTGAATGGGCTAGAAGTGACGAGGAAAAAGCTAAAGCCTTGGCTGATCACTTTGAAAGTGTATTCACTCCAAACCTTGGCTTATCGGTGGTTCAAACAGAAAATATACGAATCGGGCCTGTGAGGAAATTTAAGATAAAGAAACCACTGGTAAAGTTTATTATCACACATCAAATTCAATTAAAGAAAGCCCCTGGGTATGGTCGAATTACAGGTGAAATGCTTAAAAAACTGCCTGAGTGTGTCTTTGGTCGACTGGCTTAAATATTTAATTCAATTTCCGAATCAGGATATACATATATCCCTGAGTGCTGGAAATTATCAACTATAAAAATGATCAAGAAGCCTGGCAAGGATCCTACCAAAGTCTCTTCATATAGACCAGTAAGCCTACTACCAATCGTCTCGAAAGTATTCGAAAAAACTATTATCGAAAATATTAAACCGGAACTACGAAATATCATCCCAAGTCATCAGTTTGGTTTCAGAGCCGAGCACGGAACCATTGAGCAAGTGCACCGAGTAGCTACAGAAATAAGGTCAGCATACGAAGAGAAAAAATACTGCTCCGCCGTATTCTTGGATGTTGCCCAAGCATTCGATAAAGTTTGGCACGACGGTCTGCTGCATAAAATTAATCTTAAATTACCAGAAATTTACCAACTCATGAAGTCGTATTTGACAAATCGCAGATATTATGTCAAATACAACACCTCTAAATCAAACGAGAAAATACTTCCTGCTGGAGTACCACAAGGTAGTGTGCTTGGCCTGAATTTTCACTTCAGATCTACCAACGTCTTCGCAAACTCTGACGTCTATTTTCGCAGCTGATACGGCAATCGTATGTAGCCATAAAACCCACAAACGGCGTCCGAAATTCTGCAAAAACATATTTATGACATCAAAATATGGCTAAAGAAATAGAAGATAAAGGTTAATGAAGAGAAATCGACCCACGTAACATTCACTTTAAATAAGCTTACATGTCCGCCTGTCACAATGAACGGAATACAAATCCCTCAATCAAATGGAGCAAAATATTTAAACGTCCATCTAGATCGACGGTTAACTTGGCGAAAACATATTGAAATGAGAAGAGACCATATCAAAATAAAAATTGATAAGATGCACTTGACCTAGAATACAAACTTCTCCTGTATAACACAATGATTAAACCAATTTGGTCGTATGGGTGTCAATTATGGCAATCAACCTCAAATTCGAATATCGACATTATCTAACGAACACAGTCAAAAATCCTCAGAATGATTACAGGAGCACCCTGGTTCGTAAAAAACAAAAATATACATAAGGACCTTAGCATCCTAACTGTCAAAGACGAATTACAAAAGATGCGGATCAGCTATGCAGGGAAACTGGTATCTCATCCGAATTTGCTGGCGCGAAACCTAAAAGATATACCTACGTCTTCGCGATTGAAGAAGAAAACGATGGCTGTTGTAATAACATAAATTATTAAATTATTAATTTACTTATTGATAAGAAGTAAATTCTGCTCCCGCAGATTTACATAATTACCTTAGTTGGCTTAGTACACATACGTAGTGAGAGTTTTCAGAAGTTTCTGATTTGGTGATATAATTCACCAAATCGATAAGTTCTTGTTTTGTACTATTTTTACAAAGAAAGAGTAGAATTTTTGCAGTTTGGTCGTTGCAACCTGATGAGTAGACCAACTTTTTTTTTGAATAAGAAATCAAGCTGCCAAGTCGGGTTCTAAGGAAATTCTCATTTTTGCAAGGGAGTACCCTGGGATTAAAATGAGGGGAAGTGAATTTTTCTACTTTTTATGGTAGATATATTAGGTGTGTTGCTTTCGCAAAGCCGAAAAAGATTACAATAACAACTGCATTGTATAAACACGAATTGGCTTTAATATAAGCCAAAAATTTTAGGTTTAGGGGAAATGAAACCATTTTATGGTTAGGGTGTTTACCACAAGGCGGGTATTTTTTCTATTTTATTCAAAGGGTTATCCTGTTGTAAAAAAAATATTTGGCATTTGTTATTTGACAGCAAAATACCGAATTTAATTTGTTCTATATCATAATCAAAGAATACATATTAATAAAATGAAAAATTAAAATAAATGAAAAAAAATAAAGCCAAAAGTTGTTGCTTTTAGATTCAAAAGTTAAGCTAAGCGGGATTTACGAAAGCAACGCAGCTAAAGTGAGTAAATGGCCTCTTTGTTTTCTATGACTAGAAAACGCGAGAACATTGTGCAGGTTGGCTAAAAAGTATTGAAAGCGGCTCCTATTAACCAGTAGAGGAATCAAAATGTATACGCCAATTTAATATTCCATCTTTCATATGAACCAGAATAAAACCAATTTTGTCCGTAGATTTATAACTATGGGTGAGGCTTGGAACTACCACCATGATTCTTAACTGAAACAAGAACATTTACAGTGGACTGAAGCTGGTTGTTCACAGCTCCAAAACAGGTGAAGTCAGAATGATCGGCTAAAAGGTCATGGCATCAGACGTTTTGGATTCAAAAGGGATTTTGTTGATTGATTGTCTTAAAAAAAAAGAAACAGTTAATTCTGAAAAAAATCATGGAACAAGACCCGCTTTACAGAAGAATAAAATATTTTTTCATCATGACAATGCACGTGTTCACACGAGTCTTCTGACGATGGCTAAATTGAACGAATTAAAATACGAATTGCTTGGACACCGGACAATTGGCGCAGTGGTTAAAGCTTCGGCACTTGAACCGGGAGGTACTGGATTCGAATCCCACCAGAGGCAGGATGCAAAGCGAATTTTCGTCATCGATTACGATCGGTGATGTTAATAATATAATATGACATTAAATCCATTGGAAAATTAATACTTTCTTTTTTACAAAAAAAAAAAAATCACCCATCTTATTCACCAGATCTGGTTCCCAGTGATTTCTATCTCTTCAGAAACTTGGCAATTCCTTCGTAAAAAGCGTTTTTCGTCGAATGAAGAAGCTATTCTAGCAGTGGAACAGTATTTTGCAGACCTTCCGGAAAATTATTACAGAAATGGCATAAAATTATTGGAGGATCATTGGAATAAGTGTATTGAGGGAGTGTGTTGAGGGAGATTATATTGAATAAAAAAACTAATTTCATTGAAAAATTCAAATTCTTTCATTTTTGCTTTCAATACTTTTCAACCAACTTGTATAAATGCCATTAAAAATTATGTTATTTTTTGTCCGAAAAGCCGAAAAAACCTTAAATAAATTAATATCACTGAATTGAGGGAAGAATTTATATGTAATTTTTATTTAAACATTTTTTGTTCTGGTCTACTTAGATAACCCAAAATCTCAACTTCCATTAAGATATACAGTGTGTTCTCAAAGTGGCTATATATGGGCCATTCTCACCATGAAATACCAATTACATCGTCCTTAAACTTTGTACCGGCAAAGGTTGAGACCAGAACTACTCGAAAATCAAAGTGGCTATATATGGGCCATTCTCACCATGAAATACCAATTACATCGTCCTTAAACTTTGTACCGGCAAAGGTTGAGACCATTAAGATATACAGTGTGTTCTTAAAGTGGCTGTATATGGGCCATTCTCGCCATGAGATACCAATTACATCGCCCTTAAACTTTACACCGGCACGGGTTGAAAACAGAACTACTAGAAAATCATAGTGAGACCGATGACCAATACCCAAAATCTCAAATTCTATTAAGATGTACAGTGTGTTCTCAAAGTGGTTATATGTGGGGTATTCTCACCATGAGAAAAATATCGTTAACATTTTTATTTCATAGGCATACCAATGAAACAATAATTTAATTTTATTTCAATTGTGTTTTTTTCATATTCGTTATTACTGTGAACCTTGTAATAGTGCAATTTTATTTTTTTCACTTTATGATCAAATATAATAATTATTTTGAATTGAGATAACGTACAAATAGTTAAGTTAAATTTTGTATTTATAGTTTTCTGTCATGATAGTATTTACAATTGGTAATGATATTACCAGCGTAAAAAATTTAATTTTTTGGGACAGAAATTTGGGCCAACTTCACAAAGGTCCTATTCCCGAGGAATTACCAGGATAGTGTCACTGTAAATACAGTTCAAAATTAGGAAATTAACTATCATTTAAATTGTTTCAGTTTGACAAACTAATTACACAGCTCCACAAAAAAAAAAAAAACTCCGGCACCCGAGACGAGAATAGGTGTCCTATATGTTTTTGGGGTCGCTGATCACGAATCTGCACTCAGAATTGCCGTATCACATCAAAATTTTTTTTCAAAATTGCTTCTATGCTAAAATGAAATATAAAAAAGAAAAACAGAAATCGCCTAAAAACAGACTAACCGTGCGATTCTGACGAATAGTCACAGATGTCTTAACTACAATTTTTCTCTTAAGTAGGCATTTTCTCTTACGTAAGACTATTTGGCGATTCTACACTTACTCATAATTAATAGATTCTCTTAAAAAACCTCTTAGCTAGGACTACTCAAATATGTGGTAATACGCATCATAACTTTGACGTTTACTAGCAAATTGTGTTTCTGTTTCGTGAAATATATTTTATAAAAAATTAAAGAAATAAAAAGTTTAAATAATAAAAAATCTGGTAAGTTTATTTTTTTAAATAATTAAAATTTATTTTTGTCTTTTATTATTAGGTATGCAAAATTATTATTATTTTGTACTAATCATTAATAATGTATTTCGTTTTTCCTAGTGTATTTTGTTAAAATGGATTTATTATTGGAACTTTTAATGGTTTTACTCAGTGAGGAATACAGGTGGGTTTGTTTTTACTTGACATGGTATTGCATTAGTATATAATCCGACTATTATGTGTTTCCTTAGACAAAATCGTAAACAATATCTCCGATATTTACGGGATACAACAAACCCGTTCGACGTAGAAGAAAATATTTTTCGTGAATTTTTTCGCCTTCCAAAACAATTAGCTGTGGAGCTAATCGAGAAATTGGAGCAGCAAAATGCGGAGACGTCGGATATTCCATTTGCATTACGGGTTAGTATTACTTTAAATTTATAAATTTCCACATTAAACTAACCTTATAAATTGATGTGTAGGTTTTGTCAACTTTGCATTTTATGGGTCATGGGTCCTACCAAAGAAGTGTCTCATCTAATTATCTGCTTCCGATGAGTCAGCCCAGTATATCACGAAATATCACACATATTTGCCAATTAATGGTATCTAACATGGCAAATCTTATTAAATTTTGTGAGGAAGAGGAAGAAAAAAACGCTGTTAAAGAAGGGTAAACATATTTTAATAACACATTATTTAACTAAAATATTAACAAATAATCATTAAAGGTTTTACACCAAGTTTGGGATTAAAGGTGTGATTGGAGCTATCGACTGTACCCACGTTGGTATTGTATCTCCGCCGATACTAGATCCAGTACGACCAGCAAGGCTTTATATGAACAGGAAGGGGTATTATAGCATTAATGTAGAAGCGGTAACATTAAAACACATACAAGCTGAGAAAGTAATCTAAATCATATATGTTCTAATTTTCTTGTAGATTGTAGATTCAAATCTTAAGTTTCTGGCGGTCAACGCAAAATATCCAGGCAGTGTACATGATTCAGCAATATGGACAACAACGCCGGCTAGAATTCATCTGATTAGACAACACAATAGCCGCAAATTCAATTGGTTGCTTGGAGACAGTGGATATCCATTGGAACCCTGGTTGTTAACACCATATTTCAACCCAGCTAGTAGACGAGAAGAAAAATTCAATAAGATTCACATTAAAGCACGAAACACCGTTGAACGTGCTTTCGGTGTTTTAAAAAATCGGTTTAGATGTTTAAATAAATGCCGCACACTGCATTATGCTCCGGAAAAAGCTTCAATTATTATATACAGTTGTATAATTCTGCATAATATGCTTTTAGAATTTGGGATCATTGGCGAGTTACTAGATGAAACTGTAATATATGATGAAGAAGAATATGAATTCGAACACGAACATAGAGTCGATACAAATTATTTAAATGAGGGTCGACGACTGAGAAACGATTACACCAATACATTATAGTATATTAAATACACTATTTACTTAAAGAAATGATTTTGGAATTAAAAGAATAATAAATTATATGTTATAACTAAAACTATGTGTTTATTTATATTTAATTCATTATATAATATATCGCAGCATTTCAGTCTTAGGTATGTTTGTTTATTTGTAGCATGATTATTAATTTCATTTTTTATCAACTTGGGATTGTTTGGCTAGAATATACATCGCTTCCGCAATCCTACTCATTGAGTCAGCATTCTGTTTATCGATCGCCAGTCGTCGTTCCGCCATTTCCATTTTCTTCTTACCACGTTCTTCTGCCAATCTTCCAATTTTCTTAATGCATTCCGTAATGGCAGATGAGGTATTAGTATACTGCCTTTTACACGGTCTTTGTATCTCAGTTATTACAGGGTCTGCGCTGGGGCTGGATTGATTGTCTATCTCGGGATGGGTCGCCCCTTGTAAACCACATTCCACAACAGTAATTATCCCCTCAGTGCTCGTTTGGCTTGTGTTCTAAAATTGATTATGATTAGTTCTTAGTCATAAAAAGTATCTAAAAATATATGTTACTTTAAATCCCATAATGGGTACCACGTTATCACCATGAATGGTGATAACTCCAAATAGATTCAGGGCTCGTTCTTCAAACGCAGACATAGAATTCATCGATGGTTCGCCTCCACCAGTTAATAAAATTTCTTCCCTAATTTTGCGGGCTCTGGACTTTAATTGGTATTTCCAGTGAGTAAGGGACTGCAAATTACAAAAAAGTTCTATGTAAACCTTAAAACTATCGTTTTCAAATCAAGAATATCTTACCGCTTTCCACTCTTTTGCATTTTTCACTGGTCCTTTCAACGAATTTAATTTTCTGGCCAAATCTTCCCACTTCTCCTCTAAATATTTTGTATTCTCTGGGGTATTCTTTCCGGCCTTAAATTGGCTGTTTTCTTCTAAAAAACATAAATATGCCTCAAGCTGTTCTGTCGTTGTCCGGGAAGAACGTATTTGTTTCATATTTTCCATCTAAATTATATATTTTTTTATATACAATTATCAGAAAATGCTTGAATTTATAAGATAGATATTTATAAGATATACTTACTTTAAAACACGATTTTTATTTTTATTTCGATTTACGTGCGTAATTTCTATTTTGAATTTGAAATATCCGTTTTCGTAGAATAAAAAATTAAACTGACAGGTCTCCACTTTTCATACATAATATTTGGAGAGTTTTTAAGAGAAAATTTAAGCCTACTGCAATCAGAATACCAATTAAGAGATTCTATTTAAAAAAAACCTCTTAGCAAAATGTCTCTTAGCTAAGATACTCTTAACAGTATTAAGGTCAGAATCGCACGGTAAAGTCCCGAAAAAATTGCGAAAAATCGTAAAAAATCGTGGACAGACAGACAGGCAGGCGGGTAGACATGCGAGTAAGTGAACTGGCAGGCTGACGAGCAGGCGGGCTTTTTTTTATCGATTTTTATCGATTTTCATAGATTTTTTGCGATTTATTCAAAATTTTGATGCGATACAGAAATTCTGAGTGCAGATTCGTGATCAGCGACCCCAAAAACATATAGGACACTTATTCTCGTCTCGGGTGCCGGTGTTTTTTTTTTTTTTTGTGGAGCTGTGTTATTTAACGCATTCATAAATCATTCGAATTCAATTTTTTTAATAATATTTTTGAGTTTTTGTCTTTGAATTCTCTATTAAAGACAATTTTATATTGTGTGACAAAGTTATAAAATTATCAATTAACATGTTGCCGTTGTTTAAAAACGTGGTGTTAAAATCAATTTAAATTTGTGCAATAAATCTTAAAATCATAAAAATCATTGCACCGTGGCCTTTCACATCATATTCTACTTATATTTGCCGTGTTTCTTGATGCTCATTGATCCGGATCGGTTCAAATTTTATATGGAAAACACGATCCAAAATTTGTTTTAGATCATAAATTTTGATTTTAAATCTAGCAAGCGCCTTAGTGTTTTTTCATGAAACATGAACTGAACTAGATCAGATCAAGCGTCAAGAAACACATCTATTGATATCCTTAGATGTTTTTAATTCTGATACTCGTTTTTTAGATGTTAATTTCCAATATTCGATAATTGTGTCCTACGGCCCGACATTTTTTGTCAATCATTTTTTGTCAATAAAAGGTGTTTCGTCCATGGCTCACAATGAAGAGTTTCATTATGAATCTACTTTTATTTTGTTTTTGTCATATAACTTTCCTGAAGGATTTTTTCCTGTCCTTCCTTTATTGTAGGTTTCTATAAAAGAAATGGAGGAAAACAATTGTTAAAAAGAATGTAATTGTAAGAATATTATGGTTTTTGCCTTGTTTTCTGAAGGAAATGTTTCAACTGTTGCTGTGGGTCATGTGGCAAAAATCCTGTTGCACTAATTTCAATGTTTTCTTGTATGCAAAAATCTATCAGAATTTGATCTAAATCTGCGAATCTTCTGGGAAACGGTGTTCAGAATTTTATTTATTTCGATGAAGTCAATATATTGGTAATACCAACAGAATTAACCGGATTCCTATTAAAAATGTAGCATTATAGCAAATTTACAATTATTTCACATGGTAACTTACCGATCGTTTGAGCTCTAATTTGTGAATTACAACTTCCGGTTGTACTTGATGTAGGACTTGATGATAGGCTACATGTATACGTAAGCTATTCGAGATGTTTTCCAACCAACTACTATCCACTGACAAAATTGCATTTTCCGCCGAGTTTAACGGAATGCCCTATTGAAACGATTTTGTTAAATGCGTTATAGTTACTGGAACGACCCAATAAAACCGGTGTCTTACCTTATCCAAGGTTTTATTGATTCCTAAATGTGCTCCAGATCTTCCACTGTGTGTTTGTTGTAGCATTCTCATATCTGATTAGCAGGTAACACAATTCCCGTTTTGGTGTCCTCTAGGGATACCGTCAATTCTCTCGTAGATAACTTTTTCGCATATCGGTGTAATCTAGGCCCTGTTTTCAACTATAACTCGTAATAAATTTTGTCCACTTTTGTTTATTTGAAGGGTACCTCCACATTACGCCATTTTAACACCTGGTTATTCAAATCTACAGGGTGGGCCATCTGTTAGTCCTTTTTTCATTTGAAAATAAAACACACGTTTTGGGATGAAATGTTACAATTATATTAGTTGATAAAGAAATCGACAGGCCTGCATCCGATAACAAAATTTTCTATCACTTTTTTCAATAAAAGCGTATCAATGACCTCAATTTCATGTCGAATGTTATTTTTAAGTTGTTAAATTGTTTGTGAAGTATTAAATCCGGGCTTCTTGGTAGCCAAGGAATTTCACAATTTCTTGAAATTATGTGATCAGCAATTTTTGTTGACAACCAAAGGTCATTGACACGTAATTAAGATGAAAATGAGCTTCATCGCTATAAAGATGATTTTTGATGAAAATGAAGGTTTTTCGTTCATGCATCCAATTAACAAAACGACGGCAATTTAAATGGTCTGGTAGATTCGAAATGTGTGAAGTAATTTGCATAAAATCCTTCACCATCAAGATAATTTTACTAGGTGACCCAGTTATTGATTTCAAAACGGTAAATTTTATAATTTACAAGGCACTCCTGAAGTTTTACAATTGATTTATATACGATTGATCAACAACTTCATACAAAACTTGTTAATGTACTCTTAACCATACATTTTTATACATTCCACAAATATGTAGGTAACTCATCTGATTTATGGCGGTTAACGTAAAAAAATGACCGACCGTACAGGATAAATGTTTTTACTTAAGAAGGTGTAAATAAAAATTAATTTCTTTCAGTTCGTCCAAGTATAATAGGTACGAGTTTCGAATACTGGAACAGAACATTAAATTAATTATATTTTTAACTTGTTCATAAATCAATAAAATATTCGTTGAAAAAAAAAATAAAAAATTATTAAATTTTTTCGATTTTTTTCGACCTCAAGTCAAAAAAGTTGTTATGACAAAAATTATTAATATTTGTAAAAATTGTATTCAACGAAATAAGGTAGAATTGAAATTTACATACTAACAAAATAAAAATTAATTATATCCGCATCCGGTGTAATAATTTTCCAAAACTCTACTAATTTGTATTGTGTCTGAATTTCAAGATTATTAAAATCTAGTATTTTATGCTACAACAATCATCTGCAATTGAAAGATAAAGTGTTTGCATAACCAGTAACACACCATAAACAAATTAGCTAGCATGAATACCGAAATTTAGAACACTCAAGGTACCTGATACTGAGATATATCTGGGTATGGTCGATTCACGAACTTTGTTGATAAGCGACAAGTACTGCAATGATGAGCTGGTTTTTACAGAACGAAATTGTTGAGTTGGAATAATTTAAAAATATCAAAAAAAGCAAACAATTACAACAAACTACATTTGTAATTACTGCAAAATGATTTTAGAGCACTATACGGAGCGATTTAAACTCCTCGTCTGCCTAGATAGAAATAAACCACCTTGTATAATTTAAAAAACCCTGTTTTGGAAGAATGCGCGAAGTTGTGATTGGTTTCATGTTAATTTCTATGTGCTCTGACTAGTAAAATATCGCAATAAATTGTTTTGTTAGAATTGAAGATTAGTTGGATTTAGCGTGTTTTCGCGATTGGACTAAAATCTATACTTTCAGGAATTTAAATTATGTTAATGTAAGAAAAATTACGTTTATACCACTACTACAAAAGAGATGCAATATAAAGGGGCCAAACATCAATTATGTCAAGTATTGCTCGTCTCCAGTTCTTAAAGCTTCTTCATCAGTGAATCTTTCACCTAGAAATTGGGGCGAAAACACAGACATGACAAAATTTCCATCCAATGCATTATTGATGAGAAGCTCTTCAAATCCACTTTCACATGTGACGATTCTGCGCGTATGTGTTAGTTACCACAACGGTAACATCGAGTAGAGAAGACGATTTTTCCTAAGTTAATGTTGGAATCTCCGATAAAGAATGAAAATCAATTTTATTCATGTGGCTCCCATATGGCGCCAAACAGTAAACCATCCTGCGACTCCAGTTTTTAAGAACTTTTTCGATGATTTCTGCGCTTATTTCGTGAATATCTGTGGCAATGTTATGTTTTGAAACTGGAATTGTCTCGGGATTATCCGCATAACATATATCCTTAACGAAACCCCATAGAGAAAAGTCCAATGGCGTCAAATCGCAGCTCCGCAGGCCAATTAACATCTCCAAAACGACTGATTATTCGGTTGTCAAATTTGGCGTGCAAAAGATCGATTGTCGGTCGATTTGGAGCACAAAAAGTTGGTCTGCATATGGCTCTGTAATGGTCGCCATTGACGGTAACGGCGTTCCCAATAGCGTTTTCGAAGAAAATGGACCAATTATGCCACCACTATAAAATCCATACCAAACAGTCACTCTTAATGGATGCATTGGTTTCTCTACGATTACGTGTGGCTGTTCCGAACCCCAAATACGACAGTTTGGCTTGTTTCCATAGGCCCGTGATTGAAAAGCACTTTGTCTGAAAAGGTATTTTTTCTACCAAGCTAGCTGGTCTATCGCCTACTCAGAGAACTGGTAACGAAGCGGATGGTCATTTGTTTTCAACTGCTGAGTTATCTGGACCTTGTAGGCGAATAATCCAAGGTCTAATGGCCAGTTTCAGCGATCCTACACTATGGACCACAGCCGAAATATTCTCGGGCGTGCACACTTTCTGAACTCGGGGACCACTTCTGTCAGCCAATATCAAGTCTTTCTCACGAACTTTCTTCACTAATTTCAGTACAGCGGACCCGCTTGGCGCTCTTTAAAGATCCATATTTCTTTTAAAAATTCGCTCTGTTTCGGCTACACAACATTGTCTTTGAAAATAAATTTTCAATATTTCGAAACGCTCCTCAAGCGATATCATGATTGTTTGGTTCATAAAAGTGTTACCATATTCTATGATTTAAAAACAAACCAATAGAAAGCCGACCCTATACCTCTCATCTAACGTGCGGTTATTATTCGTGTGAAGTTTGTCCTAAACTGTCTTAAACACAAAATTTCCTTCTAAAGGTAATTTAACAGTGTAAATTATTATTAAATTATATTATCAGTTCAATTTAAATCAGGAAAATCAACTACACTACATTTTAAATTAAATATATAATATCAAAAATTTTGAAAGTAAATTTTCTTTACAATTATGCGAATAAAGAACTACATACTTCATAAATTTTTCATTGTATCCAGTTCAATTAAAAAACTTGAATTTTCCGGAAAATCAAGGAAAACATTGCGTGTAATATACATAAGTTGTTTGCCAAAATTTTAGTATTAAAAATGCTTTGTCCTAAAACCAATGTCTTAGAGATTCCCGCTATTCGAATATACGTGATACGGGAAAAGTATTGATTCCATTGAAAAGAAGAAAAATTCTTTAGCCTTAGGGTTTAAAAGGTCCGCCAATTTATTGATTTATATAAGTTCTGGACTCCTATGTCTATCTACCGAGTGAGTATGATGACCCACTGATCGTGGGAATTCCCGTGTCACATATATTCGAATAGCGAGAATTCAGAGCAGTCCAGAACTTATAGAAATCAAAAAATTTGTGGACCTTTTAAACTCTAACGCTGCAGAATTTTTCTTCTGTTCAACGAAACCAATATTTTTCCCGCGTCACGTATATTCGAATAGCGAATGAATAGCGCTCGATGAATAGACATAGAAGTCCAGAACTTATATAAATCAATAAATTGACGGACCTTTTAAACCCTAAGGTTAAAGAATTTTTCTTCTTTACAACGGAACCAACACTTTTCCCGTGTCACGTATATTTGAATAGCGGGAATTTTCACGATCGGCGGAACTTTATGTTTCGTCATAATTTGGCCAACAGGGTACAGAAACTATTAGCAATGACAAATTGGTGGACCTTTTAATAGAAGTACCAGTCCCAGATTAATTTTCATTGCTCTATTACAATTTGACACTGTTAAATTTAATTATAAACATTGTTGTTGGTTTTAGGACAAGTTAGGACAAACTTCAAATCCGTCGTTATTAGCAGGCATAGCTATGGAATCCAGGTACTAGGTCGAATTTCTTATTAGCGCTCTTCTTAAATTACGATGATCAATATAAATCAAACATTCATAGAGCATAATTTTTGCCCATAGGAGCACATAATTTGAATGATTTATAACTATAGTAAAACCACATCTTCGAACCTGACAAAATTCTGGGAGTGTGAAGAATTAATTTAGTCACTTGTGAATGAGAAGACGCCCATTGGCCGGCTCCATTTATAGGTTATTTACTGTAGTAGTCTTTGCATTGGTGTCCTTAATCCATTAAACCGATTGGTTTCGTTCTCTGCAATCGTCTTACTGCATGGAAATTGTCCAACATACCACGAAGCTCTTCATTTACGTGTTGTTAAATACGTTGTCCATGTATTACTGCAAGTTTTTTTATTTCTTCTTGGACCGTCGGGATATTTAGATTCCTAGGTCTCCATTCCTAATGTACTACGGACCGTTAATTATACCACGTAGCACTTTGTTTTGAAAAGTATGTATTATTTTAGTGTTGGTTTTCATTATACAGCCCCAGAGCTGTATTCCGTAAGTCCATACAGGCTTTTGCACCTGTTGATATAATAGCAATTTATTTTCGTTTTACAATTCCGAATTTTTCCCGAGCAGCAAATACATTTTTCGATATTTGATATTAAGTTCTTCTTTTTTCTTTTTGACGTGCTCTTTCAATCTGAGCCTGGTATCTAGGGTCATCCCTAGCTATTTAGCCTTATTTGCATACGGAATCTGCTGACCGTTAATGATTACAGGTTTGTAACTGACTTTTAGATTAGTAAAATTCACATGCGTGGATTTCGATTCATTGAGCCCGATACGTTTTTGTCCATTTTATGATTTTGTCACATGCTTCTTGAAGTTTCGTTGTCGATTCCTCGATATTGTCTCCTACTGAGAGAACTGAAGTGTCATCAGCAAATGTTGCAACGGTAACATCGTTTAAATGAGGTAGATCTTTGGTGTAGAGTAGGTAAAGAATAGACCCCAAAACACTACCCAGCGGGACTCCTACCGAAATCTTTTTTAGCTTGGAATATTCATCTTCTATTTTCACCCGAAAGTGGCGATTCTCTATGTATCATTTTAAAACCATGTAATATTGTTTTGGTAAATCTCAATGTAGTTTGAAGAGTAAACCTCTGTGCCACACCTTATCAAAGACCTGTGCCACATCTAAGTAGATACCAGAGCAAACCTTTTTCCTATAATGTATTCTCAATGACGTCTGTAAGGTTGTGGAGTGTTTCTCTCTGAAACCAAACTGATATTCTCGGATAACGTTTCGTTGTTATATGGTTTTTTTCAATCTTTTGAGCAACAGCCTCTCAAACAATTTCGCTAGTGTTGGTAGAAGTGAAATTGGCCGATAAGATTTTCTATCATTCGGTGGCTTGCCCGGTTTCGGAATCATTATTACTTCTGCTACTTTCCACTGCATTGGCACATGTTTTTTCCTGAGGATCGCATTGATTATGTGCAGTTATTTACGGGTCCCTTTTTCAGGCAGCTTCTTTATTATTTGCCCTGTTATCAGATCGTAACCAGGAGCTTTCTTTGGTTTTATGTTCTTAATTTCAGCTTTTAGTTCTTTCAATGTTACAGGCCTGATATGTTCGAAATCAGATATTCTGGGCGTATCAGCAGTGTTTTCGTAACTGATCTGCCGACCTAGAGGTTGAAATGTTTCTTCAAGATGTTCAGCAAACAGGTCAGCTTTATCTTTCGCACTTCTAGCCCAATTCCCATCGTTTGTTTTGATTGGGGGACCTGCGTTTTTGGTCGTTTTAACCCTTTTGTTGCTTTCCAGAGGGAATAGTCGGTATCTTTAGTTGGAGCTAGAGAACAAAGATATTTTCCAATTGTTTCATTTTTCACTGCTTTTATGAGTACCTTAAGTTTGATGCACAAGCTGTTTAAGGTGGTTTTATCTTGCGGCGCACGTGTATTCTGCCATTTCTTTCGGGCTTTTCGTTTTTCCTGCACTAATTCTCTTACTTCTATTAGGTAAATAACGGCGTTTTCTTTCCTGCAGCTTGATTCTGGATTTTCCTATAGGAAAAGGAATTAGGATTTTTGTCACAAAAATGTTTTTTCTGGCATACTATGGTAAACAGTTAGTGTAAATTTTTTCAAAAACAAAATTAAATTGGGAATATTTTTCCTATCCTATTTCGATACGGAAAAAATATTTCCTAAATTATAAAATTTTAGATCAAATCAGTAGGCAAGAAATTGATATTTTTGACAAAAATATTATGAAAATATTTTTCCTAATTCCTTTTCCTATAGGAAAAACCAGAATCGAGCTGCTAGATGATAATTTGGGGGTGCATTCCCAAGCCGACCATTGTTTGACATCAAGGAGCCGATCTAGTTCCTCTTCTATTTCATATTCACTATAGTAGATCCTGGTGATCGTCTATTTCAACGGATAGATTGGTGCAGAACTCCAGCAAAAGAAGTAAAACCCTTTGAGCTAAATAGACTACGGTATGTCGTCTGGAATTCACTGAGCGTCTGATATGTCGGGGCTTCTGTACATGTGGCCAAAAAAGGCCATTTTTCTTGTTTCCCTTCATCTGGATCAATTACACATTCTTATAACAACCGCAACCGTTAGGGACGGTATGTCGTCGGTACCATATATAGCAACCTAGGGAGATATTTAAATAGAAGATTGTGAAACAGGAGTCAAGGACGAATCTGGAACATTTAATTTGATTCAGCAGATTAATAAGTTAGTTTTCAATCCAAATGGTATTCTAAAATAATGCGCTGGGGTTACAGTGTCAACAAACGCCTGAGACATTTACAAACCACGTCGAGATTCAACATGCAATACCAACCGTTTTACTATTAAAAAAGCATTATTGTCCAAACCAGGCTCATTTTCTATTCGTTAGGGCTATAGCATCACTCGTTGTAAAAATTTAGGATTTCTTCCAAATGTTGTGGTTTGTTGCAACAACAATGTTGTGTGTATAGCAGTTATGGCTGGAGACTTTCTATGAACGGTTTGGCCTGTCAAATTTTCTATAAGATTGGCTCTACTCTTGGGTTAGATCGCTTAACTGAATGAAAACGGAAGACGCATGTGGCAAATCGTACGAGTGAAATAAAGCAAAACCGATTTAAAAGGATATTCGCTTTGGTTGCACGAACCTGAATTTTGGAGAGTTGAATCCGATTATTAGGCAGTTTCCTGAAAATTCTGAACCCATAGGAAACTGGAACCTCCGGCGAAAACCCAAATAATGAGATTAAATTATGAAAATTTATACTCGTACAGATGCCAAATTTTGAAGGTGAAATAAAATCCACTAAGAAAAGCAGCGAGATACCGCGGTGAAAAGTAATATAAAATAGTTGAAATCCATCCCATAGAACTGTTGCATCTTATGACATACTACAGCCAAAAATATTGCTCTCAAAATCACAGTCTACTCCACAAAATTGCTATAATATCGTAGAAACCCTCTACAGTATAGTGCAGAAATTTTGCCAGAGAGGTCACCAAAATAGTTACGAACGTAGCTGTGCGCCACGTAAATTTACTTGAAAAACGGACGTGAGCAACGAGTCACAAACGAGTGTTTTCATCCAAAACACAGTTTTGTAGCTGAAAATGTACACGCTAAATCTAATAATATCCGAATTCGGACAATTAATATTGAGGCCATCACCAAAAACTGTATCTACGGGTGTATATTAAAATCAATTAAATTCAAGATGGCAATCGATCCAAAATTATCTATACAAGAAAATTTCACCGATGAATCCGATTCTCTTCCCGGTTCTCTAACAAGCCAAAAAAAAAAATCATGAACATAACACATAAAATCATTTTTCTAAATTAGCACCGACAATGTACATTTTATTTAAAGAAACAAAATAAATAAATTAATAACTACTTAAATAAACATTATCCAGAGTCAGACTGATAATTTTAAACAATAAACATATACATCATAGGTCCAATAATCGACCAAAGCTTATTAACTTTAACTTTATGTTGGTAAATCCCCAGGTTTCCGGTCAACAATTTTATATTTTATTGGGCGCCACCCTGGAACAGGGAACCGTTATCACGCGTTTATCTGCCTTTGCCTGGTAGCTGCGGTGGGCGTGGATTTGCAATATGAGAATTTACAAACAAAATTCTAAATATTAATACAAAAAAACAAGATAGAAAGTAGATTAATTATTTTAATTAACAAAAAAAAAACCATTAATTTAGAAATCATTAATAAACTAAAGAAAACAATAAAATATGTTATAATTAATAAGTTAACATAATAACAAAAAAAAAAGAAATTTACTAACCAACCAAAAATTTATACCGCTTATAGGTCTTTGAAATAGGAAGGAAAATGGAGGTCAGTGAGCATGTGTCCATGCGGTCTCAAACATATAAAAAAAACTCAGCATACATGTGATCGACAAACGGCACTTTTGAGCATTCTGGTCCCATCATAATTTACTAGAAAACCTGCATTCCAGCGGTATACATACATTAAAGATTCGCGTCCCACACTCGACTCAGAAAAGTCGGTTTTCAAAGTTTCACTAAATCAGGGAGTTTTGTTTTCTTTATTTTTTTTTTATTTTTTTATTTTTTATTTTGCATTGAAAAATTCTCGCACTAATTTTATATTCACATCACAACACAATATCTATAGATCTATAATATGTCTATCCACATAATCAAAAAAAAAACTAACCATAATAATAAAATCAACCGGTTTATACCGTATTCCTCATGACCACTAATTAACTCCAGGAACACCATCACAGCTTGTTCTCTATTATCTTCACCCTCGAAATCCTTTTCCTTGGTGATGTTTTTTCTGCTCGAGTTCCACCGATCAAACGAAAAAACTTTTTCCATCGAAAATCAACATCAATCCAAAATTCATGTTTTCTCTCTTCATGCTCTTCTCCATATCGATGGGTAACTTATAGGAAGGGGAAATGAATTACAGTATCTATCTAATTTATCAATATATAGTCAATATCAATAGTCAAAATAATCCAGCCATGCTACACACAATTTTGGTTTCTGGATTCAAACTACTGCGCAATAGATTTTAATTTTTAATTTAAACCCTTATTTTAAATTAAATCATTAAATTTTCTTGTCTTGTTTTATTCTGTTCTCTCGAAAATAAAATTTAAACAAAAATCTACATCTCAAAAATGTCCGTAAATTTTTTTATTTTCATTTCAATTTTTTTCATTTTGGATTCACGGACAAAAATTTTATTACGCAGCTGCGACGTAAAAATTTTGACCGTGAATCCGAAATGAAAAAATTTGAAATGAAAATAAAAAAATTTACGGACATTTTTGAGATGTAGATTTTTGTTTAAATTTTATTTTCGAGAGAACAGAATAAAACAAGACAATAAAATTTAATGATTTAATTTAAAATAAGGGTGTAAATTAAAAATTAAAATTTGTTGCGCAGTAGTTTGAATCCATAAACCAAAATTGTGTTTAGCATAGCTGATTGGATGAACCAAAATTTACCTACACTACATAATATAATAAGTAAAGAAAAAAAATTGTTATCACAGTCGCGTCCGACAATATGGCACTCCGTTTGAACGAAACTATTACAATGTTTGTTGCGAAGCATCTGCAAATCCATGTAGTTACGACTTTTGCGTTGACGTTGTTTTAACTCATCTTGGTACCTTTATCCTGCTTAATTCATCTAATTCGATCTTATACTTTTTCCATTTTTTTTCAATTGCTACTGGTAGCTTGATATCCCATTGTTTATCAGCTCTCCAGGTGTCCTGCATTAACAGCTTTGCTATTGGTGATAACCAGCCGACAGGATCAAATAATTTTGAAGGATCGGAACCCGCAATAGACGTTTCGTTGGTTCTTGCATTGAAATATTTAGCCTGATCAGGTCAAATTCAAATGTATCATCCTCAGGACTATAGAGAATCCCTAGCGTTTTTATTATGTGATTGGTTTTATAATAAATCATTCCTTTTGCTCGTACCTGCTTAGGAACGTTAGTTAGCTCCGTGCAAGTCTTGCCATCTGTTGTTGAATGGTTCCAACCTCCTGAACGCTGTCAACTTTGAACCTGTCGTATAGTTGTTCTTTTCATCTTCAGCCAATTGCATGAATGTTCTTACAGCAAGAAACATCGCTGCCGTTGTTCCATATAGGTAACCGTTTTTAGTTTTTATTCTCCTATTGGTTGTTATGGATTTTTTTCATCACAATGTGTGTTTTAAGTTCTGGTGACCATGATGCTGTTAGCACGAATTTGTGTATTTGCCACCTCAAGATGATGTCAATTAGATTACTTTGAATTTTGGGGCCGTTCATCATTATATAATTCAACGATAGTCCAGAATTGGTTTTGCTCGATGCATCAAATACTATTCTTAGCTTTGTGGTTGGACCATCTTTCACCAAGTACATATAACCCTGCGCTAGATAGTCTTTCATAAATTCGTGATATAATTTAGCGAATGTTTTATATTTCAGAAATTTTCTTTGGATTTGCAGTGATCGTGCTATTGTCTTTTTCTGGATTCTCCTAGCCATAGATGGTTCTATTTTGAACGGAAAATGTGTAACATGCATTTTCCATCTGGTAGTCGAGTTTTTCTGCGATTGCTTTCTCCTGGGTATGGGTTTCTTCTTGCGGAATGGCAGCATTGTCTATTGGTTGTTGGTAGGATTATTGGGTTTTGGTTGCCATTGGCCTCTAATAATTTAAACCTTCCTTCCAAAAATTTTAAAATTTTCGTTGTTGTTTTGAGTCGCTTTTACTCATTGTCTAATTTTTTAGGTAAGGTGTAGTATTATTGATTTCCACGGTTCAATGTTTACCCCTGCGTTACATATATTTACTTGACCGATTTAAATATGTTCAAATCAGTAGTCTTCTGTTATTATATCTGCTATTCAAAATTTCCCAGGCGGCTTTGTAATTTTCTTCTGTTGGTTGGAGGTGATTGATTAATTTGGGCACAGCACCCTCCAACTGACCCTTTAATTTTATAGGTATCGCTGATCTGTTTATTCTCATGGATGAATTTGGTAAATGTGTCAAAAAACTCCAGTCCACTAATGGTAATCCATACTAAGCACATAAAATTTTACAATATATTTTAATTCATAAAGTGTTCAATTAATTATCAATTTAAAAAAAGTACCAAATTTAGCGTTGAAAACTAAAATCACCTCCTGAAAAATGACGATTTGCAAATGTAATATTTTAGTAGTTAAATGATCATGTTCATATTGAACATTGAGAGACCCGTGAAATTTGACGAAAATCATAGTTCCGGACAGCTTTCGTAGAAGGTTTTTTAATTTTTGCAATGTTGTTGAAAAGTTTAGCATTTACGAAAACCGACCCAGAATTATAAGATTTTAGGTGTAATAAATTTAAAGTATTTTTTCCAAAAAAGGTGTCATTGTAGGTTTTCTGAAATTTTCGCGATGCGTCAGTTGCAACTTGTATCACTGATATAATAGCAATAAATTAACATACTAGTCAGCTAGAAGTTGTATGTTGTTGTATCTTCAAGTTTTCGCCGGCTTTTGAAAGGTAGTTGATCAGCTGAGCTGTATACTCTTCTGTTAGTACTCCCCTTAAATTTTGTATAATAAGTTCTTACTTTCCTTGGTACTGCTTCCATATTTTACTGTATTTTAAATAATTTCACACAGTATGCTCGGTATGCCCGATTTTACGAGCTGTAGCTCGTTTGGAATATCTTCTACCCTTTCTGCCGTATTATAAATATTTTTTGTACCCATTTTAATTCTTGATCAGCTACTGAATACATTATTTTGAAACTCATGAAAACAAATTTAGTTAAATTTTACAATGCGTCTAATCAAGTGAACCGCAGTATATACACATATTCTTGTAGGCGTGTTATTTTTTTGAACCCCGAATAATTTCTAATGCTTGATTCACGTTGGTCGTGTAGTTGAATTCGGTAGATTTCAGGCTTCTAAATGCTAAAGCTAGCGGTTTATAAGCCATAGCGGGTATTTTTGGATTTCGATCAAATTTAACTGTTAAAAAATTTAGGATCACTTAATATCATCTGAGACATGGAAACAGTCGAGAGTGAGTTGTTGAGTTAGCTGTACTGGTTCATAAAAAAAAAAAATCATTAAAATTTTAGCTTGTAGAAACCAATTATACATTCCAAATTCTGTTTTGCACGGGTGCGCTCACATTTCCCACACTAATTAACTCGTACAAATGAATAAAAAAAAGAAATCCGTATCACTGAATTAAAAATTCATTTCACGTGCGATCCGTAACCGCAAACACAAAAACATTGTGTTTTTATATTTCAATTTCCTTTTTGCTCTTGTCTTCTATATTACGATTATGTCGTTGTCTTACGTTGACTTAAGGGTATCAAGTAAAAAGTATTAATTAATTTTAAAAGGTGAACCAGCAAAAAAAAAACACTTGATAAACTTAATTAAGTAAATAATTTTTATAACATATTACTTATTTAGGTGATATATGGTGTAAAGTATTGCGATACGCTTAACTAATTTTTCCCAATAGATAAGAAATAAATTTATAAACGTGGTTTGTACACATTAAGATATAATATAATATGTTGTACAAGTTTATCTAAATCGAGTGCAAGTGAATGGAATTAATTATAATATTCTAAATATGGGTATTTAAAAACTAGGTACCTATGAAGTTACGTGCTTATAAGTGAAGTGATAAATGTTAGAAATAATAGTGGGAACTGTGAATTAAAATGGCTCTCGCTGCTTGATGATAACTTACAATTTAAAATTTTATCGTACACCGTAGGCTTAATTAAATAATTGGTTATTAGTTTTCCTCAGGGGGCAGAACAGTTTTACAAACACAATTGTTATGCAGGATTGAAAAATTTTCGCAATTCTACGAAAAAGTCGATTCTACGTCAACTTGTAAATATATTTTCATATTGACCTTTGTGTTCTGTGGGATATTCTGCTTGTTCGATAATTTCTTCTTTCTTCCAGCATTTTTTTTTTATTGGTTATTAGGCACGAGACTCGGAACTTCCTCTTATCATTCTGAGGCCTACCGTGTTCGCCTTAACATCTACTACTTGGATGATGTAACCATAAATGTTTGCTGCAAGAATCGTATTAATCGTAAATTGTCATCTACCAACATGATCCTGGTACTTTTAAAATAATAGTTCTCAAAAAAATATTTGTACAATTCGGACATACTTTTGTCTTTCCTGGGTTATTACGGAGATTTCGCAAAATGTGAGTTAGCGCAGTACTGGTTGATGTATACTGCTTTTGATTGGGACCGTAGCATAACATTGTCGAAAATTACGAATATGAAGTTTGCAACAAATAACAAAATGTATGTATGTATTAGTAAGTTGAGTGTATATAGTCGGCATTGTTAATTGCTAATTAGTCGATATATAGAATATTCGTGTAATAAATTAATAGGCAATTTCTAACAAATACATCAAGACATAAACAATTAAACTTGTCATACAAATCAAAATAGACTTCAAATTCTCAATAAACATATTAAACATTTTAAGAATAACTTATTAAAATTTATTAAGTTTTTCAAGAATTACAAGGTCACAGAATTTCCCAAGGCGTGACATATTTCAAAAGTTAGATGAAAAAATGCTCGCTCAAAAAAAAATTGGCCACTTTAAAAAAATACGGTAAATTCCCATTTGTTATTGAGGTTCAAACACAAACTGTTTATGCAATTTTTCGATTCTAGTGGTTTACTGTATTAAAAATTGGCCAGATCACAGAGTTGTTCCCAGGTCGTGACATATACCAAAAAGTAGCTTAAGAAGTGCTCCCTCAACAAAAATTGGCCACTTAAAAAAAAATACGATAAATTCCCGTTTTTTATTGAGGTTCATTTCCAGCTCGTTATGCAATTTTTAAGATTGGTGGGACTTTGGTTTACGTTTTTCTTAAATATATTTTTAAAATTTCCAAAGATTTCGTTGTTTAGTTGTATATAATAATTCTCTTTGGATTGTAAGAAAAATATTATTTTCATTTTTTGCCTGAAAAACGTTTATTTGCCTGATTCATTTAGCATCATCCAGGAAATTCCACGAGGAGGTATGAATCTCGGTCTTCACTTCCCACCCCTTCCCACTTTTCCGTTTACCCTCAGTTCATCGTTCCCCTAAACTAACATGTCTCACACCTTTCCCGTCCACAGTCATTCACCTTTCCAAACCTTGTAATCCTTTCCTCTCTTAATCTTCTTATGTTCGTCAAATGTTTTTTAATTTATGATTTGCAATAAAATATTACAGACAGATAAATAAGTAGCAGGTCTGTAAGTTTTAAAGGAAACTGTTTTAGATAAGATAGAACCTCCCAATCATTGTCATCATTGCCTTTTAACGACACCCGTATAATGTTTTGCCAAATGATTGTAACTTATTAACCCCTTCAAGTGAAAACTTTCATTATTCAATATAATCTTTCCTTGAATCTCGCAAATTTTTATGTTATAATTTTCATTATTATAGGATTGAACGTCAGCAATGGCAATTCCATAGTTACTGATAATCTTATGTACTTTTAGATTACTACCACAACTTAAACAAGTTAAGCTACCAAAAGAAATCGAACCCTCGACATTATACGGAGAGTGTTTTCATTCACTGTAAATATATCAAATGATAGATAACAGCTCAACGAATTTCTAACGCGAACTACGCCTTCATCGCCACACTTTTGATACACTACTGTTGGTTGGGGTTATCATTTTATTAATTAAGTATGTATAATTTGACACTCTGCATTTAGTTCGGTAATATTATCATATATTTCGACACAATTTATTTTGTTAAACACATCAAACAATATGTTTGTACGTATATCATATATATAAGACGATATTTTTTTTCTGATAATATTTTTGAGATGAAATTAAAAAAATCTGTTTTCATTTCATCAAATTTTAATTTCAAAAATTCGATGTCCATACCGAAACATAGAAATATTGACGCAATTGAATCAAAACCGCATGTGTTAATCACCGATATTTTTACTTCACCATAAACTTTTGAAAATCCATTTTTTGAATGCGGAATCTGCTGTTCAACGTGAAAACCTTTAATATATTTTATCTCATGATCCTCAATTTTTCTATTACGATACCTGTTTAGAACACTTTTACCAAAAATGTTTTGGTGTTTTGTCAGATGATCGTATTTTTTTATTCCATTTTCCCTCATTTAATTTATCATCTGGAAGGTATTTCCTTTTAGTACTTTTTGGAGTTGACATGAGAGGTTCTGGCATTTTAATAGATATACCCGTCCAATTTTCATCCTTTTCTTTTTAAATAATCGTTTTTCAGAAAACCAATTTTCGATTACTGCATTGAAAATATTTTCTTGAACACCAAAGGATTCCGAAAAAAAATAGCCCACAAAATAATGTAGGAAAAATATTTGTTTATTGCAAATTGAACAAAATCGTCACAATAAAATTTATTTGATTTTGACCCATGTTCTTTTTCAATATTATTTTTAACTTCCCGATAAATAGCTAAATACATTGAGTAGTATGGATTTACTGTGTCTTCTGGCCATTCGTTAATTTTAAGGTTCACAACTTCCTGCGGTTTACAATTTTCTGCATCAGCGTAATTATCCGCATAAATTTTGCCAAGTGTTTTTGTAAAAGTTGCGTATGCGTGCTTGCTACTCTTGGTTATTTTTGGAGAACACATAACGATACAAAATTGGCGAGACAGTTCGTTCACCAATATTACTGATTTAGCGCAAAGCATAGCACAAAAAAATCTAAAATTAAATTGCGATGCTCTGCATTTATATGTGGTAATTTATTTTTTATTTGAATTGTGATGATGTTTACAAAATGCGAGGAACAAATGAATACAGGCACAATTGGCTTTTTCAAATGTCCAGGAATCGAAATTTGTCTGAATATATTCAGATACGTCCATACTATTAAATGAATGCAAAACTGCATTTATGAGGGCCCAAGACCAATCGACAATAAAATAGTGCCCTTTGGATTGCTTGCCAGAAAGATCCATTTCTTTTTTAACATCAAATAAAAATTTGCTTATTGTCCAGGCATCATGTTGACAAGAAATGAACTCGGCAATTGGAACAATATTATAATTAATTTTTACTACACAAGCATAATATAAGATTCTTTCATATTTATGCTCCGCATGGCAAATCGGCACGAAAAGACTGCTACGCATTTTCCAAAGTTGCAGTCTTTTTATGTATTTCTACTTTACAATCGCAAAAAAATTTTTTATTTAAAAAAGATGTAAGGATTGGCATGGCAAAATAAATCTAGTAACCATACTTCTTGTCGCAAATAATTAACTTGCGACCGGATAGAGGATATACCCCACCTATTAAGTTTCTGTAATGTAATTGTAATCGTACACTTAGTTTAATTTTGAATATTTGTTTTTCCTATAATGAAAAATAAACGTGTATATATGTATTCTGAGTTTTAATATACATGTTCTTCGGAAAAATGTAACATTGCTTTTACCGACTATTTTACCAATACATGGTTATTTTTTTATTATTGTCACAGGTTTTGTATACATAAACGTTTTGTTAATTTTTGGTTTTTATTGAAAACTTCACCACCATCCAAAATTACTTATTTGTAATCATGGTTTCCAGTAATACGCTTATGGTACCACCGGCCTAACAGCTTTTATAGAACTTTGTAACCCTGTTAGAACTTGAATTTTTCTTTGGGGACGATCATAATGTTCTCGAACATTTTTGGCAAAGTTTTGAACAATTGGCACACTCAATTCCATGGGTACAATGTTTTTAAAATCAATTCAATGTATAATTGAAATGTAAGGTTCCTTTCAAAGTCACGGCAAGTTGTTCTCATTGCATATGTACATCTTAAAATGGGTGGCTTTATCTGTCATAATCAGATTTATGTTAGGTAAATTATTTCTGGGGTTTGTTCGTTTTATCAGAAATGTACAGAATTGCTTCAAGGTTGGCAATAATAATAAGTTCAACATATTTGTAAAAGGCCTAATTAATTTTAGTTTAATACAATACTCAAACAACTTATGTTGATAATAACCTTAAAGGCCCTTTTAGTAGAATAATGGGTGCCATTGCGACTTAACTTGATGTCTCCCAGCTCTGACTGCAGACCAACCGTTTTTATGATTCCCATTAATCGTTCATTACTTTTAACACTGTTTGCCTTTGGTGTTTGGCGAAACATACTTACATTTACTTTTTTTACGAAATAAAAAATCAAGTTTTTGCGAAATAACAAAACAATTGCTAATCAAAATGTGTTTATTAAGTGAATCGTCCATTAGTAATTGACCCTATTAAAGTTAGCCGATAGTTTCCAGCCGAAAGTAAAAAAAATCGATAATGCAGATAGTGTCTTTGCTATCTCAGCCGATAATATAATATGAAAAATGTCAAATATTAATATGCTTCAGCCGAAAGTTATCAGCCGATATTTTTCAGCCGACATGTCTCAGCCGACATTTCTCAGCCGATATTTTTCAGCCGAAAGAATTTTTTATAACAAAAATACCTACTTGCTTTCAAAAAAAAAAAAAATCAATTGAAATGGTTAAAAATAGAACACTAAACTATATTTTTAAAAGCATTATTAATTGTTTAGAAAATTCATTTTTCAATAGGGAAAATTGACCGTTTAAAGTGTCATGGTTGGAAATACATTCAAATGAAAGGTCTTACTGATGTTCACACCTGGAAAAAATTTCAGGTCAATTTTCATGTGGGGAGCTCGGGAAAACTCGATTGAATATATCGCACACACAAAATTTGAAAATTTCTAAAAATTAACTGTTTAAAGTTTCATGGTTGGAAATAGATTCAAATGAAAGGTCTTACTGATGTTCACACCTAGAAACAAATTTCAGGTCAGTTTTCATGTGGGGAGCTCGGGAAAACTCGATTGAATATATCGCACACACAAAATTTAAAATTTCTAAAAATTGACGGTTTAAAGTGTCATGGTTGGAAATAGATTCAAATGTAAGGTCTTACTGATGTTCACACCTGGAAAAAATTTCACTTCAATTTTCATGTGGGGAGCTCGGGAAAACTCGATTGAATATATCGCATACACAAAATTTGAAAATTTCTAAAAATTAACTGTTTAAAGTGTCATGGTTGGAAATAGATTCAAATGAAAGGTCTTACTGATGTTCACACCTAGAAAAAAATTTCAGGTCAATTTTCATGTGGGGAGCTCGGGAAAACTCGATTGAATATATCGCACACACAAAATTTGAAAATTTCTAAAAATTAACTGTTTAAAGTGTCATGGTTGGAAATAGATTCAAATGAAAGGTCTTACTGATGTTCACACCTAGAAAAAAATTTCAGGTCAGTTTTCATGTGGGGAGCTCGAGAAAACTCGATTGAATATATCGCACACAAAAAAATTGAAAATTTCTAAAAATTGACGGTTTAAAGTGTCATGGTTGGAAATAGATTCAAATGTAAGGTCTTACTGATGTTCACACCTGGAAAAAATTTCAGGTCAATTTTCATGTGGGGAGCTCGGGAAAACTCGATTGAATATATCGCATACACAAAATTTGAAAATTTCTAAAAATTAACTGTTTAAAGTGTCATGGTTGGAAATAGATTCAAATGAAAGGTCTTACTGATGTTCACACCTAGAAAAAAATTTCAGGTCAATTTTCATGTGGGGAGCTCGGGAAAACTCGATTGAATATATCTCACACACAAAATTGAAAATTTCTAAAAATTGACCGTTTAAAGTGTCATGGTTGGAAATAGATTCAAATAAAAGGTCTTACTGATGTTCACACCTGGAAAAAATTTTAGGTCAGTTTTCATGTGGGGAGCTCGGGAAAACTCGATTGAATATATCGCACACACAAAATTGAAAATTTCTAAAAATTGACGGTTTAAAGTGTCATGGTTGGAAATAGATTCAAATGAAAGGTCTTACTGATGTTTACACTTGGAAAAAATTTCAGGTCAATTTTCATGTGGGGAGCTCGGGAAAACTCGATTGAATATATCGCACACACAAAAATTGAAAATTTCTAAAAATTGGCCGTTTAAAGTGTCATGGTTGGAAATAGATTCAAATGAAAGGTCTTACTGATGTTCACACCTGGAAAAAATTTCAGGTCAATTTTCATGTGGGGAGCTCGGGAAAACTTGATTGAATATATCGCACACACAAAATTTGAAAATTTCTAAAAATTGGCCGTTTAAAGTGTCATGGTTGAAAATAGATTCAAATGAAAGGTCTTACTGATGTTCACACCTAGAAAAAATTTCAGGTCAATTTTCATGTGGGGAGCTCGGGAAAACTTGATTGAATATATCGCACACACAAAATTTGAAAATTTCTAAAAATTGGCCGTTTAAAGTGTCATGGTTGGAAATAGTTTCAAATGAAAGGTCTTACTGATGTTCACACCTTGAAAAAATTTCAGGTCAATTTTCATGTGGGGAGCTCGGGAAAACTTGATTGAATATATCGCACACACAAATTTTGAAAATTTCTAAAAATTGGCCGTTTAAAGTGTCATGGTTGAAAATAGATTCAAATGAAAGGTCTTACTGATGTTCACACCTGGAAAAAATTTCAGGTCAATTTTCATGTGGGGAGCTCGGGAAAACTCGATTGAATATATCGCACACACAAAATTTGAAAATTTCTAAAAATTGGCCGTTTAAAGTGTCATGGTTGGAAATAGATTCAAATGAAAGGTCTTACTGATGTTCACACCTGGAAAAAATTTCAGGTCAATTTTCATGTGGGGAGCTCAGGAAAACTTGATTGAATATATCGCACACACAAAATTTGAAAATTTCTAAAAATTGGCCGTTTAAAGTGTCATGGTTGGAAATAGATTCAAATGAAAGGTCTTACTGATGTTCACACCTGGAAAAAATTTCAGGTCAATTTTCATGTGGGGAGCTCGGGAAAACTTGATTGAATATATCGCACACACAAAATTTGAAAATTTCTAAAAATTGGCCGTTTAAAGTGTCATGGTTGGAAATAGTTTCAAATGAAAGGTCTTACTGATGTTCACACCTTGAAAAAATTTCAGGTCAATTTTCATGTGGGGAGCTCGGGAAAACTTGATTGAATATATCGCACACACAAATTTTGAAAATTTCTAAAAATTGGCCGTTTAAAGTGTCATGGTTGAAAATAGATTCAAATGAAAGGTCTTACTGATGTTCACACCTGGAAAAAATTTCAGGTCAATTTTCATGTGGGGAGCTCGGGAAAACTCGATTGAATATATCGCACACACAAAATTTGAAAATTTCTAAAAATTGGCCGTTTAAAGTGTCATGGTTGGAAATAGATTCAAATGAAAGGTCTTACTGATGTTCACACCTGGAAAAAATTTCAGGTCAATTTTCATGTGGGGAGCTCGGGAAAACTTGATTGAATATATCGCACACACAAAATTTGAAAATTTCTAAAAATTGGCCGTTTAAAGTGTCATGGTTGGAAATAGATTCAAATGAAAGGTCTTACTGATGTTCATACCTGGAAAAAATTTCAAGTCAATTTTAATGTGGGGAGTTCGGCAAAACTCGATTGAATATATCGCAAACTCGAGTTTTGCCGAACTCCCCACATTAAAATTGACTTGAAATTTTTTCCAGGTATGAACATCAGTAAGACCTTTCATTTGAAACTATTTCCAACCATGACACTTTAAACGGCCAATTTTTAGAAATTTTCAAATTTTGTGTGTGCGATATATTCAATCAAGTTTTCCCGAGCTCCCCACATGAAAATTGACCTGAAATTTTTTCCAGGTGTGAACATCAGTAAGACCTTTCATTTGAATCTATTTCCAACCATGACACTTTAAACGGCCAATTTTTAGAAATTTTCAAATTTTGTGTGTGCGATATATTCAATCGAGTTTTCCCGATTCGAGTATTAGTAATTGTGAAAAACTTTCATTTCACAACCTTATAACACTTGGTTGTCGGGTGTTTACGTGCCTCTTCAAGTATAGACAGAAGTGATGAAATAGGATAGCGGTTATAATCGATGACCGATATGCAAGAAAGTATTCTATGCCAAAATACACGGTGAACGTTGGAATAACAAGATGGGAATTGTGCAATCTTTTAAGAGTATTGGAACAAGTTCTAACAGACCTGTCTATTATATTTGGTTTGACATCATCGTTATAAAGCCGCAGCCACACGAATGCAAATATCGACCAACGTTGGTGTATTTTATGCTTGGCAAATATTGGTAAGATATGACAATTGACAAACTTTACTGTCTACACGATTTGTAGTATTTGTTTTTTCCTTTGATCTTTTTCAAAAACCGCCTATTGAGCGAATGTGCACCAATGTTTGGACAAACGTAACCTTGATTTGAATTTGTCATTTGTTTTGTGGCTATACGATTTGTTATTTTGACAAATACGCCAATGTTGGCATGTATTTGCATTCGTGTGGCTGCGGCTTAAGTCGCGCTCGTTATTAACTCATTAATAATCTTGAGTGAGTACTAAAGCAAGGGAGCAAACGGATCCAAAGAAATTAGGAGCAGTAATGGATTGACAAGCCCAATAAGGGGTATTCGTGAAGAAAAAAGTTGGCTATTAATTTTAAAAGGTGAACTACTGAAAATTGTGCTTTACTACTGACAATGTTTGCGAGACTTTGCAGTTATTGTACGATGTTGTAACGAGTTTGGTTCAGTGGTCAGCATGCTTGATCCAGCGACCGGAGTTCCCGGGTTCGATTCCCAGTGGTGACAAGGAAAAAATTTCAGGTTCAATGGTTTAATCACTTATTATCCGAAATGAAAATATGACTGAATTCATTTGATTTGAACAACGTTAAACAGTTGTCATTTAAAATGGTTTCGGAAACAGCGAACATACTGAATATACGATTTTCCAACAACGCACAAACATTAGAAGATGTAGCAGCTCGCATAGGCTCCAGAAAAAAAAAATGGAATATTGAAAATAATGAACACATAACTATTCCCGTCTTTAGATCGCGTATAAAGCCCAAGAAAATCTATAAACAATTTTTGAAATTATCGATCGGTTTCGAAGAAATTGCCCATGACAAAAAGTTAACCGGTTTGTACTCCTTGTAAACTTCACAGCTCATGATAAAATTATTATGGTTTCGTTAATTTGCGTTTGCGGAATGTACAATTTCCAAATTGGTACATCGGTAAACTAACTATTTCTTCCGGATTGTGTAGGATTATAACTCTGTTATCAACCAGTTTCATATTTTTGCAACATTCGGGATTATCGACTAGTTTTTTAATTATTCCAATATACTCTGGATCATCATCGCACCTATCAGTGGATACACCACCAGTTAGTTCACAGACTTCTTCTTAATTCGCAGCATCCTCCGAAAGATCCGGTGCTAAATGGTCTTTGCTCTTTATGTTTAAGGTTTCATCTCGCAAGGCGACGGGAGAGATTCCTTTGCTCCATCAACTATTTCAGGCTATGGCATGGTGTGTCGTGACCGTAAAAGGTAATCCCTCCATCTCCCTTAGTACAGCGGCAAAGCACCCTGGCTCGGTAACGCTGTAGTTGCACTGAGCTCCGTTAACTTTTTTAGAATAAAACGCGATCGGGCAATCGTCACCGTCAACTGATTTCTGATACAACACACTCCCAACATCTATCTTTGAAGCGACACACTCGATGTAGAAATGCTTGTTAAAATCAGAATTGCAAAGCACGGAGAAAGTAGTCAAAGCAGATTTTAGCTTACAAAAACTAAATTCTGACTCATCAGTCCATTTAAATTTTTGACTCTTTTTAATCAAACGAGTAAGTGGTTCGGCTAGGTCGCCATACTGTGCTATAAATCTACGGTAATCTACTGACCGGTGACACCAAGAAACTACCTCACTTGCTTAACGTCTTTATGGCGATTGTAATTAATTGATACAGGGGTCGTCCAGGCACTGTAAAAGCCGTCTTATATCCCGTGGTGCCCCATCGAGAGGAATGTGTCAGAAGGTGTCTTTCAAGTCCAGACTTGAAATAAATCTAGTATGGTTAAGACGCCCCAGCAATCCGTGAACGAGGGGCAAGGGAAAAGCGTTCTTCACAGTGACCTCGTTTACGTTCCGTGCATCAAGACACAGCCTTACTTTTCCATTTGACTTGCGAACTAGAGTAACAAGTGGGGTCCACGAACTGCAACTCTCCTCTATCACGCGCATAGACAACATTCGGTCGATTTCTTTATAGATTTCGACTTGTACGGCTGGCGAAACAGCGTAATGCCGTTGTTTAACCTGCTTAGCATTGCCCACATCAATTGTATGCGTTACTAAGTGTGTTCGACCGAGGCCCAAAGAGACGAAGTATTGACATTTTTTTATTACTTCATCCAAAGTCTGCTGTTGAATTTCTAATAAATAATGTTTGCTGTCATTATCGGAACCACTATAATTTCGGACAAGCTTTTCATCGTGGAAACATTAACTGATTGGACGTTGGAAGCGGGTGCATATATATTGCAACGGTACGATTTTCTTGGTATTTTGCCAATTGTGAGATATGAGCTTGTCAGTCTTGTAACCATAATATGACAAATTTATGAGTTCTAGGGCCAAATTATTTTACTTCATTTTATTAAATTATTACGTTTATTTATTTTATTTTAATAATTATCGTGTTTTACGATTTAAAAGGAGGGATATAATTATGTTAAGTGTTGCCTGATACATTTTTGTTAAATTTCAGAGAAAGAATCCGGGGATAACTTTACAAACGTGTGTAATTGTATTATGATATATTACACACAAGGCAGGTGGATTTGGTTAAACTTTATTAAGTTGAATTTGAATTAAAATAATTATTAAGGTTACGTTGATGTAAATTAGGATGATTAACATTTATGCATTTTCAAAAGGTTGGACATTGAAGAATAAATATTTGAAAATTCATTTGTTATACGGTTTACATTAATTAAGTTCTAGATGTAACCTGTGCGTCAGAAACAATTTTTGATATGATCAGTGGGTGGAGAGTGGCGAAGGAGCACTCATTCTCTGATCATCGATATATTACATATAACCTCAACATCAAACCTGTTGCCCGGAAAGCCTTTAGGAATCCCAGAAGGACAAACTGGAACAAATATGGGGAGGTGTTGAAGGAACTATTGCCGCTGGAGGTTCCTGGACTTCCGGCGACAGTAGAGGAATTAGATGACATGGTTGATATTGTCACAAAAGCATGCAATCTGTCATTTAACGCTGCGTGTCCCCTGATAAAACCTAGGGGCAGGCAGAAACCGACATGGTGGACCACGGAGTTGGGAACCTATCGGAGAGTGTGTAGGACGGCCTTTAATAAGGCTAAGAACACCAGGGAAAATCGGGATTGGGATTCCTATAAGGAAGACCTGAGAAAATACAAAAAAGAGTTGAGGAAGGCACAAAGGGTGTCTTGGAGACTCTTCTGTTGTAGAATGGAAGAAGTCTCTGAGACTTCTCGCCTTAGGAAAATTCTATCTACCAACCCAACCAGTCCGAGTTACTTAATTAGGCCGGACGGGTTATGGACAGCTTCAAGTGCGGAATCATTGGAGCTTCTCATTGAGACCCATTTTCCGGGAAGCATTGATGACTCGATGGAGCCTGAAGCTCATCGAGGAACACCTTTAACAGATGTGGATGGCATCGTGGACAGGAAACGAATCCTGTGGGCGCTGAACGGTTTTAAGCCTTATAAATCGGCGGGCCCGGATCGGATTATACCAGCAGAGATCCAAAGAAACTCTGCAGTTATCCTCCCCTGGCTGGAGGTTATCTTCAGAGGATGTCTGCAATTGGTCTATATTCCCAGGAAATGGACGGAGGTCAGAGTGGTTTTTATCCCGAAATCGGGAAAAACCTCACAGGCTTATCCAAAGGACCTGAGGCCTATAACTCTATCATCCTTTATGTTGAAAACCTTGGAAAGATTGATAGACGTACTTATTCGAACAAAAGTTGAGCCAAGGAATTGGGCAATGTCGCAGCATGCGTACTGTAAGGGAAAGTCGGTGGACACAGCTCTGCACGATCTAGTACGCATGATTGAGAAGTCAATTTACTCGCAAGAGTATTGTATGGTAGCATTTCTCGACATTGAGGGTGCCTTTAATAATGTAAAAACGGAGGCGATCATGGAAGGATTGTCATTTCTGAAGGTGGATTATCCTATAAGTAGGTTGATAAATCAGATGCTGGTAAGCAGGATTATTATCTCGGAACTGGGAGAGTCCACCATTAGAAGGCGGGTGGTTAGAGGAACTCCGCAGGGAGGAGTAATGTCCCCCTTTCTTTGGAGTGCAGTGGTGAATGGATTGCTGTTGGAACTGGAGAAAGAGGGTATAGGGGTTGTAGCGTATGCAGATGATGTAGCAATAGCTGTCTCAGGCAAATATCTGGATACGATTAGGGATGTTATGCAGAATGCACTCCTGATCGTTACGAAATGGGCCAGCAAATGTGGATTAGGGATCAACCCCTCCAAGACAGAGCTGGTACTATTTACTAAGAAATATAAAATTCCGGTAGTTAGCCCTCCTACCGTGAACGGCATTAGACTGGCTTTTGCTGACAGAGCGAGATTTTTGGGTATAATCTTGGACAGTAAGCTCAGCTGGAAGCCTAACATTGTAGAAAGGGTGAATAAGGCTAATGTAGCCATTTACTCGTGTAGAAACGCCATAGGGAAGAAATGGGGTTTGAAACCAGAGCTGGTACACTGGCTCTATACCGCAGTGGTAAGGCCTGTGCTGATGTACGGGGTGGGCGTGTGGTGCCCAGCTCTGGAAAAGGTAACCTATATAAGGATGTTGGAGAAGGTGCAAAGAACGGCCTGTATGCTTATAAGCGGGGCGCTTAGGACAACACCTACACGCGCTTTAGAGGTTATGTTCCATCTTATTCCAATCGAATTTTTTGGTAAGCAGATGGCAGCCAATGTGGCTACAAGGCTCTCGGCTGTCTCTCAGTGGAAGTGTCTTCAGGCGGGACACTCGACGATAGTTAGATCACTAGGGGAAGAACTGGTGAATCTAGATTATATTAAACCAACGTTGTGCTTCGATATAGGTTTCCGGATCATCTGTCCTTCTAGGGAATCCTGGAGGAACGGATCAATACTGGAAAACGAGGCACTGCAATTTTTCACGGACGGCTCTAAGCTAGACGGCAAAGTAGGAGCCGGAGTCTTCTGTGAGAAGCTTAATGTTAATATTTCTGTTCGTCTCCCTGACTACTGCAGCGTGTACCAGGCTGAAGTGGTGGCGATAGGGGAAGTCGTGACATGGTTGAAGCATAACGTGGTATCTGTTAGGGATATCGCGATTTATGTGGACAGTCAAGCGGCACTCAGGTCACTAGAGGCGGTTTCTCTGAAGTCACGGGTGGCGCTGGATTGCCGATCATCTCTTAATGAGATGAGCGAGTATTTCAGTATCCAGATAATCTGGGTCCCTGGTCACTCGGACGTCACGGGAAACTGCAGGGCAGACGAACTAGCTAGGTACGGTACGACTCTCCAGATGCAACCGGAAAGGGCAGGTCTGGGGAGGCCTATAGCAGCGCTTAAATTGACGCTCAGTAAAAAGGCAATCGCCTTGACAGATGAGAGGTGGACCAACACTCTCACGTGCAGGGTAGCAAAACAGGTTTGGCCAAAACTGGACCTGCGGCGCTCCAAGGCACGTATATCCCTGGGAAAACGAGATTTAGGATTGGTCGTAGGGATACTGACAGGACACTGCCTTTTTGGGGAACATGCGAGAAGGCTGGGTCTAGAGACGAATGATTTTTGTAGAAGTTGTATGGACGAAGAGGAGGAAGAGACGTTAGTTCACTTCCTATGCTCGTGTCCAGCACTATCCTACAAAAGACATAGGTACTTGGGTGTGTACAACATGGACAGCCTTTCTGAACTCGCGGACTTTGGGGTGCGAGATATTTTACGCTACATCAGTAGCTCTGGTTGGTTTCAGCGGGAGTAAGGGGAGATTGGATCCTGTGGTATCACAATGGGCCATTATTGGCCTAAGTGTGCGATAGCAGCCACTCTAACCTAACCTAACCTAACCTACATTAATTAAGATGGATTAACTTTTCCACCTTTCATTAAGCCTTGTTATGCACATCTCTAATTGTCATAAAATTGAATAAATAATACATTTTATTCTAGATTGATTACCATTTATTTAATTTTTTTTATATTAATATTATTGTATTTTGATTAATCGCCACAAATGAAAAAATGGACACCCGCGATGCGTTTTGTACAACACAATACAAAAAAACTTAAATATTTTTAACAGAAATACTCTCCAAAAATAACAACCACAACAACCAATTTGACAGTATATTTTAATATACGGCAGTAAGTAAAAAAAAAATTGTAATTGTTGGTACATTTAATTGAATTCTGTCGAAATTGGGCACTGTGACTTAATTGTTGTCGATTTGTTTGTACACTGTGAACTACTACTTCCAATATGTTTTTAAATTACCTATGGGGGATGTACGAGTACATACACTATAAATAATAATAATATGCTGGCTGTCTATACAACTTGATCAGCACGGCACACTATCATTAAAATAGACAAAGTACAACAAATTAACATCTCAAAAGCTCGAACAAAAATAATAAACTGCTTTATGGATCCGCGTTGTTCCTTACTCTTGTTTAATTTTTTTGTTAATACACATATTTTTTTTTCATTTTGATACACTAATAAATAAATCATAAGATTTATTGTAATAAGACGAAAAAAAAAATTCTTACGATATTTGTCCGTCTGTCTGTTAAATAATATAAAAATAAAATTATTTTATTTATTTTATGAGTTTATTTTTAATAATTTCGTCGTTTTTATTTTATTTTATTTTATTTTATTATATATTAGTGAAGTTTTGGAAGAAGTGAACTAATAATAATAATAATAAGATGATTTATAAAAAAAAAATCTTAAAAGAAATTAATCTTTTTTGTTACGTTTGTAAGACGGAATGTGATTGAGAAGAATTTTTTTTTTTTTGTTAAAGTTGAAGTCAAAGTTGTGATTTGAAAAATGGGGAACAATTTAAAATGACAAAATTATTATTATTTTTTTGTTAAAGATTTTTTTTTATTGTATTTGAAGTTATTAAATTAAATTAAAAACCGTTTTATGTTTTTTTTTTGTTGTGTGTGGATTTTATGAGATATTATTGAATGGAATAAAATTCGGGCGCTGGCGCCATCCAATTTAGAATTCTATGTTTTTTGTGCGTGTGTTTGACTCTACTTGTGCTTTTATTGTGAATCGATCAATTAAAATTGGATACATTCCGATGTGACGGTGTCATAAATTGTGAAAGGTCTTCTTCGGTTACTAATTAAGTTTTTGTAGTCGAAGGTGTTCATTATACCAAGCAAGATTGAAGAAATAATTAATTTTGATTGCAAAAAAAATGAATAAAAATTAACTCGTTAAACATTCCAAATACGAGATGACTTGTTAGAATTGATTTTTGATACTTGGCACTTAAGTGTGGAAAAATATTCGTGTGAAATATTTTAATGATGTTGATGTGCTCTGTGTATAACCTATCTTTTTCGTCCGCGTTCCATCTTGACCCCATTTGTGATTTTAATTTGGTCAAAAACATATCATCATTGACAGAAGATTACAAGAAACCACGATCTATTTAGACAAGTGCTACCACCATCTGTGAACGATCTATTTAGACAAGTGCTACCACCATTGACGATTATTGATTTTGTTGTGGTTTGCCCAAGTTTTGCAGTTCATGGTAATCATTTTACACTTTTGTTCAACTCAAATTAATTATTTATTCATTTTCCTAAATTGCCCAAAATTGGTTCCAAAACACCACAAAGCAAATCATATCAACAGTTTATTGCAGCAAGCTGGAGTATGTGTAGAAGAAGATCGTGGTACTCCTCATTTAACCCAAAAACTACAACAGTTGGAGAGCAGCAGAGTAAAAATGGATATGCTGAATGAGGAAATCCTCGTTGAAATACGAGAAGAGTAACAACGTACTTCGTACTTTCTCGATGAAATTTATGACAGAAAGAGTCGAAATGTGGATGAGATGTCGGCGGGACTACAGGCAGCTATTCAACAACGAGCAGCCCAAGGAGGTTCACTTTCTGAGAAAAATTATCAACCGGAAATAAAATTACCGCCCCTTGAAACCCCATATTTCAACGGGCAATATAAGTTTGTACTCGAAAATAAAAACCTTACTGACACTCATAAAATAAGCTACCTCAAATCATACGTGACAAAACATCTGGAGTAAATTATGCGGATGCTTTCAAAGTAATTGTAAATCACTATAACAACAAGCGTTTACTTGTCACCAATCACGTGCATACGCTATTGAATCTCCCAACGCACAATCCCGAGTTGGCAAATGCAATAAAGGCTCTGCACGACACAATAAATGAAAATCTTCATGCCATAAACAACTTGGGCACAGAGACGTCAACGTGGAATGCAATACTAATTCCATTAGTGTTAAGGAAGCTGGGTAGAGAGACACAACGTCTATATGATGTTACTCTGGTGAATCCTCGGGAAATTCAATCGTTAAGTGAGTTCCTTAAATTTCTAGAATGTCGTTTCCAATCGCTAGAAGCATCGCAAACAAAAAGTGCGCAACAAGTCAGAACAACAAACATACCTCCTATTGCTATAAACGTACCACTGCCTAGAAGCATCTCACGAAATAACAACTTGCCCAGTTTTTAAGAAGATGCAAGTTCTGGAAAGGTTCAAAATAATAGCAGTAAACAATTTATGTAGTATTTGTCTAATCTCCACGCACAACAAATTTTCATGTCAAAGTAAGGAAACCTGTGTGTTATTTCAAAGAAGGCATAACACATTGCTGAACACAAGGGAGGTGACTGCATCCACAATGCTCCATTCCGCGAAAAACAACAACGAAAAATGCACTGTACAGAACAAGGTGACCTTGTTAGCTACCACATTGATCAACGCTACAAGTCAAATCGGATATCCGGTAAAATTACGTGCACTAATAGATTTAAGCTCTCAGTCATCATTCATCACGCAGGCAGGTGCCGAACATCTCAACCTACCTAAATTTCGAGCAGATTTACTAGTTACTGGAACTGGATGAGTGAAAACTAATAAAATAAATTAGAAGCAAGTGGTGGAAGCTTTTATCTTACCAAACTTAACTGAGCAACTACCAACAACGCCAGTAAAGGGCCTTAACAAACCAACTTGGAGAGAGAACAAAACAAATTTTTCCTATTTCCTTTTTCATATAGGAAAACCAGAATCAACCTGCTGAAATATACAAATTGACATTTATTTTGACATGACGTTATAAACAAGAATTCATCTTGCTGCGTTTAAATTTTTATTGTAAGGTTCTAACGGTTTCAGGGGTTTGCAAAATAAAGGCCTTCTCAAATTTCCCATTTAAATGGATAGCGCTCCCGATAGCGGCTCCCGATAAATAAGTAGAGCAAAATATTTTTATGTCAATTTTTAACTAAAAACATCTATCGGGCGCTAATAAAAAACATTGAATTTATTACAATAGCCTACCCACCCACAAAAATCGATCATAATACATCGAGTTTCCTTCCTGTGCAAGAAATGGGTAACGGTCTCTTTATCGTAAACATTTTATCGTATTTCAATTTTACGTGAAACGTGCACATTTAACTGTAGAACAGTTTATCGTAGAAATAATGTACCGTGGACACAATTTGTCGCGTAGGCAAATTATCGTATGCCAGTTTATCGTATGTGGTTTGTAAAACAATAAAGTTTTGTGTAAATAAAATTAAAGTGTCTTCGGTTTATAAAATTTTATTAAATTCGGCCATTTATTAATCGATTAAGATGGGATGGAAATAAGATTTTTAAATGATTTTTGGAAGAAGTTCTGGAATATGGCACCGGTGACGGAACTCGGTAATTACTTACCCGACTATGACGAAATTGGATATGGTGGATGGAAATGGGATTATTTAATGATTTTTTGAAGAATTTCTAGAATGTGGCCACCTGGGACGGAACCCAACCATTTCTTAGCCAATTATGATGGCATTGAGTATGTTGGATGAAAATGGGATTCTTAAATGATTTTTGGAAGAAGTTCTGGAATATGGCCATCTGGGACGGAACTCGCTAATGTCTTAACCGATTATGTTGAATTGAATATGGTGGATGGAAATGGAATTCCTAAATGATTTTTGGAAGAAGTTCTGGAATATGGCCATTTGGAACAGAACTCACACATTTTTTACATGACTATGATAGGATTGGGTAAGTATGTAGCATACAAATGTGATTCTTAAATTCCTGGAAAGTCCAGGAATTTAAGTCCTGGAATTTTTTTTATACGTTGATTGGACGGAAGTCGGTGATAACCTGCTCTACTTGCCGGTGGATGAGAAAACGAATCCTGATTTTCCCCTTTTCTGATTATTGCTGTAGTGTAGAGTATTATTATTGGTTGTTTTATCGATTCAACGCCCAGACCATCTATGCTCGTGTATAAGAAGTAGTCTTGTATAACAAGTTCTGGAGATCTCTAGGTCTTAAAAGGCTTAGCATGTTTTATGTCCCCGTGTTGCTCGTATTTCCGAGGTTAGAATAGAAGAGGAGGAAGGAGGATAGAAGAATACTATAAATTTATACGAGCCCTTTGATTTCGAGCCTTGGACACTTACATCCGGAACTCAGTAATTTCTTGAACGATTATGTTGAAATTTTATATGGTGGATGGATATGGAATTTTTTAATGATTTTTGGAAGGAGTTCTGGAATGGCCACCTGGGTCGGAACTCGGCCATTTCTTACCCGGTATTGCTTATAATTATTTTAACTGTAAACATTTCGTTAATATTAGTACCGCTAGTTCTTGAGTTCGTCGAGGATCATTGAAAATTTATTACAACATTTAAAACCATAAGCAAAAATAACTGAATCGATGAAGAAACAATCAAAGTATTTTGGGATTAAAACCGCGGACGTCAGGAAATCTATCTCAAAATACCAAATAACTTTATAAATAACAACAACTGCATGACCGCGAGGAATTTTTTTAACCGATTGTGGAGGTGGAAAAAGTGAGAATGGCACAATCAACAAGCGTTTCACATCGAAAATGAGAACATTTGACATCGATATCGTTGTATTGTGATAAATGGTTGTATTGTAAATAAATTAAACAGAAATATTAAACATATACCAATTTATTAAATATACGAGTATTGAAAATTTTTTTGTGCCCAAAGAAAGTGCGAGTGTTTTAGTGAGTGAAAATATAAACGAGGTGTCTCCAATAAAATTTATAAAAAGTGAGAAAAATAAGCCACGTTTGACAGTAAATGGTTGCATTTTTTATAAGGATTTTAAAAATGATGGAAAATTTACTGGCGCTGTTTAAATCATAAATCGCTAATTTGTAAAGCTCGAGTGCAGCTGATAAGTAAAATGAAGTCATCAGGTAAGGAAACTGCGGATAGTCTACAACTTCCCTATACGCAGAAGCATCCATTTCTATTGCTGTGGAATTTCATAAAAATAGTTCTTTAAAAAGGACAATTCGCGAATTCGTTATCAACAAACAAATTTTTCTAACAATCCGATAATGATATTAGTCTTCGATTAGAAGAATTAGTTGTGCCAGATAAAATTACTGATATAGGAGAAAATGTTTTGTTATTGCTTGCTGAATTTATTAATGCTTGCTCAATATCCAGAATGGTGTTCAGATGGAACATTTAAGACTTGCTCTTCATTACTTCAGCACCTGTATACGATCCATATAATAACAAATAATAAGTTAATTCCGTTGGTATATGCTCATTACCACATAAGTCTCAAGCAAGATACGGCATTTTGCTAGAAAAGTTGAAAGAATTTGAACCATCTATAAAACCAATTAGTATAGTGTACTGACTGATTTAGAACGGGCAGCACTTAACGCCTTTCAAATCGTTTTTCCGGATATCCGTTCTTGTTATTTTCATTTCAAGCAATGCTTATATAGACAAATTCAAAGTCAGAAACTAAAATTTAAATACGATTTAGATATAGAATTTTCAAAAAGTATATGGATGGTAGCTGCATTGGCATATACAAAAGAAGAAGATGTCAACCACACCACAATACCAGAAAATTGTGAAGGATTTTTCGAATACGTTGGAAAATAATTTATTGGATATACTGATATACGGGGTGCCATCAAATAGGGTTTGTTTCCAATAAAAATGTAGAACATATTCAACAGTTTGGATTTGCCCAAAACTAACCATATCACATCGAAGTCTGGTATCGATGATTTGCAGAGTTGGTACACCAGCATCATCCATCAATATGGAAGTTTATAAATGCGCACTTAAAAACGAGCAAAGCAAAAATAAAATAATTTATCACCAATTTTTGATCCAATTGGATACTGGGAGCCCGACGAAAAAACGATATTTGGATATATGGGAGAGAATCGGTTGAATTGTTTCTGCGTATAATTAGACGACTTTTTGGAAGCAATTTCGTTAAATATAATATTTAAAAATTTGAAAAAAAGCAAAAATTAATGTAAATTAGGAATAGCTGTAAAAGTTAGGTCATATACGATGTTATGAATTTTAGATTTGTCGTTTTGAAAATTTTGGTTTATTTCAAGTTAAAAACACCAGGATTACTTGAACGAAACAACTGTTATTTTCAAATCAATAATTTTGTGGACTAGTTTTCTGCACAAACATGTAGTATGAGCAGTAATTTGCTTATGTTATATTTCTCAAAATTGATAGTTTTAAATTAAATGAATTTGTTATTGTTAGCCTCAATAATATTTCTCTAGATATCCCGGTACACAACAAGGGGGCGCCGAACACGATGATCGACTATGTACAGATCTTTACTATGTCGTCGAATAGATGGCCTTCAACATTCATTGGTGTCAATTCCATGACCTGCTTAGTTCTCCGCATTTTATATCGAAAAACATGTGTTAACTATCCCAATCAAAAATAATTTAAAAATCTAATTACGTCGTTTTTCGCAATATCATAAATTCCTGTAATTCATTCTTAATTTATACATAAAACTCTCCTTTTATTTGAAAACGCAAAAAAAACAATTTTAATATTCCATAAGAGTGACAAAAAATGGAAATATTTTTTATTTCATTTTTATAGTAAAATGTTATGGTTTTATATTTTGGCACAACCTAAAAATTTCATAAAAGTTTTAATTTTTAAATTTTCGTGCATTTCGATTTTTTTATATATACATATTTTAATATTTTAATTTTTATATATGTACCACAAAAAGCCACTAACGTTGACAAATCTCAACTGAAAAATAGACGGGAAAGGTTCGGAGCCGAACTCTATAAGCATTTTTGTTGCCTATAAAATATAAGAAAATATCTTTTCCACAAAAATAAACAGAAACCACCACATCTAAACATTATTACCACCCCCACCCACTATCCAATTCAAACCCCCAAAACCCATCTCACCCGCACCACCCTATCATACCACCCATATCATCACCCTTTAACACATCCATACCCACAAAATATTAAAATTCGTAAACACGATAAGTTAATTGTAGAATGAGAATATGGATGAGAAATGTGAAAGAATCGAATTTCGTAGACCAAACTATACTTCGCTAGTACTCCAACTGCATGGTATTGTTCTATATGAATAGACAATATTCCAATGTAAATATACAACATCAGTCGTCGCAACTCGATGAGAAGACTGATTTCTTCACAACAAGACTGTCATCCGTTCGAAGATGATTGTTGAGATTCTTACAAATTTTCTATCTATAAGTCAAAAATTCAAATCTCCTTTTTTATTAAACAGAAAAAGGTTCGAATCAATTTGCGTTCAGTGAAAGCAACCCGTGATAGATCGAGGGATGTATGAGTGGCCAAAGCTTGAAACCAAATGGTTCGGATACATTTAAAGTATTCTTTTATCAACAACAACCTCGGAAACGCGGGAAACAGAGGATCACGAAACATGCTAAGTCTTCTAAGACCTGGAGATCTCCAGAAGCTTCCGAACCAAGTGGAATTTACACTTTTAAGGTACTTGTATTACAAGAGCATAGATGGTCTGGGAGTTGAATCCATAAAACAACCAATAATCTCTCTCTACACTACAGCAATAATCTTAAAAGTGGAAAATCAAAATTCGTTTTCTCATCCACCGGCGAGTACAGCAGTTTATCATCCAATCAACGTATGTCAAAATTCCAGAACTTCTTCCAAAAATTATTTAAAAATCTCATTTCCATCCAAAATATCTAATTTCATCATAATCGATTAAAATATGATCGAGTTCCGTGCCAGGTAGCCATATTCCATTACTTCTTCCAAAAATCATTTAAAAATCTCGTTTTTATGCTTCATACCCAATCCCATCAAAATCGGGTAAGAAATGCCTGAGTTCTGATCCAGATGCCAGAACTTCTTCCTAAAATTATTAATGAATCCTATTTCGATCCTCCATATCTAATTTTATCAAAGCGGTTAAGAAATAGTCTTGTTTCGTCCCATGTGGCCGTATTCCAGAACTTCTTCTAAAAAATATTAAAGAATCACATTTCAATCCATCATACCGGATTTCATCATAATCGGTTAAGAAATGACCCAATTCTTATACGAAACACATATTGGAAAATTTTTAATATATTTAAAATCCGAGATATTAATCGTGTTATACGATATACTGACCTCACGATAAACTGTACTACGATAAATTGTTCTACGGTAAATTGAAAAACCCATCAAATTCAATCTTCCTGTACAATAAACAGGTTCGATGCATCGATGATCGATTTTTGTGGATGTGGGCTATTTTAATGTAGTGCGGTACTAAATAGAAGTAGTAGTATTTAGTTTTTGGCGCTTAAAACATACCAATTAAATTATAATAGGCCAATAACATCATCGCATAAAAATATAAGTGTTACAGCTGATGACATTCTAAGACATTAAGCTTCTCATAATTCTTACGGAATTAAATTATCAGCAAACAAATAAACCGGTACAGAGTACCAAATAAAGCCAACAATTTATAAGAAAAAAAACATACAAACAATTTGAAGATACATACATGAATGTAACAATAGGTGTGAATAACGTCTTTAGATTGTCTAACATGTTTACAATCCACATACAAAAAATAGTTAATTGTTGAAAATTTATCGATCGTTCATAATTTTTTATTTCCTTCATTTCTAAATATAAACGTTAATTTTCTTCTAACCCACTAATAAAATTACCATAACCTCTTTATAAATTCATAATCTTATAACATATTTGTTTCTTTTTTGTATAACAAATTTCCAGAACACTGGTTTTGTAGTAGTAATAAAATAAAAAAATTTATATTTTTTATAAAAAATTAGTTTTTTATAAAAAAAAAAAATTTTATTAATAATTTTTATTTGAATATTTATAAAGTTAACCTGTCTCATATACCAAATAATAAATTTCATTTTTGTCTGGACATAGTCTAACTCCATGAACACAGCACAAAAAAAAATAAAAAATAAAACTCCGAAGCAAAATAATTCATATTTTTGTAGATGACGTTGAATATGAGATGTTTGTCGATAGATAACAGGAAGAGGTCGGTCTCAACAAAATAATATTTACGATCATTTATAGATCGGAAATCTCTAAATTAGTTTTTATCTCGATTTAATGCTTGTGTGTCACAATTTTTTGATATCATCAAGTTTACATAGATCTATTAGCTAATGAACTAATCGAACAGGTAAAATTTTATGTACCAAACTCACACGTTACCCATACCTCAGAACTCTGACTGTAATTTTTTTTTTTGGTGTATACAAAAATATAAATAAATTTCTGATTAAAAATTATTAATTTAACAAAAACGAAAAAAAAATATTTATAATTTTTAAATTAATAATTCGATGATTCTTTTCGCTTTTTTTGGGGTACAATGCTGCATCAATTTGTCATAAATTTAAAAAAAAATTGTTTTTGTTCGGAATGACCATGTGTTAATGATTCATACAAAATATAAATTATAATTATCGAAAAGGTAAATATCAATATTTTTTCGGATCCGAGACTCTTTATATAATTATTGCGAAATTGTCTGGGATCTTAAATATAAATTTTAAAACCAAACCGAATCGAATTGCCTCAAGTCCACCACCACACACCATTTGTCTAAACTAAATTATATCACCATTAATCTTACCGAATTCTGAACCCGTATCTAAACTATATAAAATTTGATCACCAAAACTTTCCAAAATGAACCAAAAACGAACGAACACATGCGCTTTTCCATCGCACACCAATTTTTCAATTAAATCTAATTTAATTTTCACACTATTCGGATTATATTGGCATTTTATGTAACACAAGCTATATGATAACTTCCGGTTTTCTAAACATTTCTATTTATTTATTTAGAAATAGTATAGGAGTAATAGTAAATAAGAAATACAAAGAAGATTGAAAATGTAGTAATTGGATATGTTATAAATAGATATAAGACATTATATTGAGATGCAACAGGTATCCAAGCGAGTTGAATTTAATTAAGAAAATATATTCGATATAAGAAACACAAACACACACACACGCGCGTACATGGGGCTAAACAGAGATTTGTTTATTTATTTGTAGTTCATTTATTTACCTTTTACTAATTTAATTTAATTTATTCAAACATAATCGAAAAACTATTACACAAAAATTTGATGAAGTTGCATCTTTGTGATGAGATTAAATCTGGGTAAGTTCAATACTAGGTTTAATTAAAATCGTTCGTGTAGAATTATATGAATATTTTAGGTTGAATTTAAATTTTAAATTGCAATAAATTTAAATTAAGGGGAACCTTTCATTTCATAGTTTCATACTTCAAGATAGAATAAGGTTAATGAGTTACACTATTGTCTTTCATACAGATTTAAGATATCTGTTGCCGCGCAACACGAGCAACATTTGGTATTTTCCACCTGAAAATTGTACAACATAAAACAACACATAATGAATTGAAACACCTTAATTTACATCCATTTATATATAATAATTATTTATTAGTTTATTATTAGAAACTTAATGCTAAATTTATTTTATATAATTTTTAATACACAAAAATTTACTTTTGTCATGTTACAGTCAAACACTATTTGTACACAAAGTTTTATTATTGTAATCCATATTTTGCTTCCAATTCATGTTCCTAGAATAGAAATTAAATATTAGAATTCATTAATTAGCTAGACATAAAATACTTATCTGTAATGATCATAACAGGCAGGATAATTATCTATAAAAAATAATAATTTAGTTTAGAATTTAAGAAAATTTAACTTGAATAAATAAAAAGTACTTACCTTGTTTACATGTCGAGACGATGACACTTCCATCATTTGGTATGACATTTACGTACACTCATACCAAATATACCCATTGAACCTACTTAACTCCAAATGTAGGTAAGGTAGATGGTACTCTGCACGTAGATAGTACAAACGTCAAATCAAGTTAATTCCGAATTGTATTTCGGTGTATAATAAGTAAATATTTTAAGATAATTGTTTATAGGGTGAGCTAGGTAATTCCGAAACTCCGAAATTTATGTCAACTTAAAAAACCAATTTTTGTAAAATCATTCTCTTTATCATCAACCGTGGATCAAGCAAGACATCAAGTCGCATAATTATATTTTTATATAAATAAAAATTGTAAAACAACGATTTGCATGTTCATTTTTACCACTTTCGATTGGAGTTTCTACAAGGCCGTACACTTTATCTTTGCGACGATACACCAACAAATTCTGGCGATTTATCCGGTTGAATTTGTGTTTCAATCGTCCATTTCGAGTTGCAGCCAATTATTTATCTACTATTCCTCGAATACGTAGAATATCCTCTTTAAGGGTGAAGACAGTCGAAACCATAAACCCGAAAAACAACTTGCTATATATACACTATGCAATTTTTTTCAAAATTCACAAAACGATTTATCTCACTATGACCATATTTGAGAATTGCAGAAATATCACTAAAGGTGGTACTGAATTCTATATCCCCTAGCAGGGCTATTTACCGGGCCTGAATATATAAAAAGTAAAGCTTTCGTTATGAGTATTGAAGAATTACATTTTCAAATGTTGTAGTTCATTTTCCAATTTAATAATTTATAAAAATAGCAAATTTATTTAAGTTCGTTTGATTTTTATTTGACACCACAGAAATATTGATAAATTTGTGGGGCTCAAATTTAGCCGAAAAAACGAGAAAAGAAAATTTCAGATTTCGCCTGAAACACGAAACAAATAAAAACCGATTTCTAGGAAAAAACAGAAATAATTTAAGCCTAATTTTAAAACTTTACAAAGGCTGCTAAACTATCGAAATTTGTGCTTATCATAGAATTATAATTTTCATAAATTTTCATTCAAAAAATGAGGAAAACAACCTAGCCCCTAAAAGATACTATATTAAACAAACAAAATATCCTTTTTCCAGCCTGCGGTCATAATTGAGTTAATGAAAATCGTGTACGAAAGAGGATCATGAAAAAAACAAAACGCCATTACAAATTATGTTGTTTTACATACAAATTTTTGTACGGTGGATTTAAATTGAGAAGAAAAAACATTTCTGGCGATACGAGTATACCGTTCAATAATATTTGTGTTGAACAACAAATTAAACAATAGAAATAAAATGTCCTATAATCCAAGAATTTGCAATTAAGATAGCATATTCCTATCCGGTATGCTCATCCGAAAAACAAATTGGCTGAATTTGTGCTAATGCAGAATTGGCCCCATTCCATTGAACAACAGCAATGTATTTATTTATTCTTTTGTACGTTTTTCGTTTGCCTCAGTGAAAAATAAAACTCTTGTGCATCGCAACAGCAACATAATCAACGATCAAACAAAAATTCAAATGACGAAAGAGCAGCAATGACGAACCGAAAACTCAAAAAGGGGGTGATCCTGGAAGACTCCAGTTTGTTGATTGTGTCATCAAAACAGTCACGCTCCAAGCCGTTCACACAATTTGAAACGGATTTGTTATGTCGTTTGGTGTTGTCGAGTGACATCAGCAGCATGGTCACCAACAAAACGACCATCCATATGGCCGTTTGGCGAGCTGGGAATATATCGCTCGAATGTTCAATGCTTCGCCCGGCGTCCAGCATCGAGACGCAAGTATGTTTAAAGAGCAGACAAACAACATCAAAAACGATTTGAAAAAGTTACCGCAGTACAGATTGGCATGCGTAATGGCCACTGGAGGGGGCTGCTGCCACCGGCGATGTCTCTGAAAGTGTATTTTGATCTTTTGAATGCCGCAAAAGAGTACGCGGCATTGCTTTCAGGAGCGATTACATCCAGTACACCAGTGACATCAGATTCGTTGTGTCATTTGGCTTTGATAGATGCATTTCAATCGATTGCCGAACATGCATTTTGTGCTTGAGTTTTCATGGAATACGACTGTCAGTAGAACAGTTGATTCGACATTTATTTATTTATTTAAATATTAAAGGAAATAGATTATGTATAAAAGTTAATATATTCACACTTCTAAGTGTAAATAAATAAGAATTATAAATAAAACAATTATTTAAATAACAGTTAGTAGTTCAAATATGAAACTGTCAAAGGACTTATTAAAAATTTAGAAAACACGATTTTAACTTGTATTTAAAACTGTTTTTCGATAAATGAAAATCACATCATCGACTCAATAAGTTGCCACCCAAGTCAACGAAAACGGGTAGCTCGAACTCATCGCCTCGTGATAAGTATTATGAATGTTACAGGCATCAAACGCAGACATTTTTTTCCCAAAAATTAATCCATTTTTAACCTAATATCTAATATTTACAATTGGATGCTGAATTAATTGATATACATCCTTAACATAAATAATAAAAAAACGCCCGCTGTCCCGAATTTGGCCACTTAACTCAAAAATTATTATGTACAGTGTGTTTTTATAAAAAGAAAAACTTAAACTATTTATCAAAAGAACACAATAATATAATGCAAAAATTATTATTAAAAGATCTGAACAAAAAAACAAGGTTAACAAGACAAATCAGGATTTACTCTCGCGACACACATAAACATACAAACAAAAATGAATTAACAAAAAAAAATACTTAATAAAACTTAATAAATCTTAATAATTCTATAAAAACATCTCGCACTGTATGTCCATCATCATCAGAGATTGGATGCACACTTTGCCTCAAAAACTCTCGGCTCCTGCTCCTTCATACTCGTATCGTAACGTAGAAATTCCCTTGGATTTTCAAATTTATCCTTGTCGAACCATTTCTCGTTCAGTTTCCGCTACGAATTTTGATGTTCTAGATGTTAAGATGCCATTTTTACCCAAATTTGGATGGCCATTATCGGCCATTCCCAGAGATCGTGATTCAGGTCTGGCTAGTAGACGATGTTTGTCATTGAGTCACCTAACCAAAACTACCTACTGCTAATAATGCTCGACCTCGAGTTTATTGCTACGAATTTTGATATTCTAGATGTTAAGATGTCATTTTTATTCAAATTTGGATGGCCATTATCGGCCATACCCAGAGATCGTGATTCAGGTCTGGCTAGTACATGAAGTTGGTCAATGAGTCATCTAACCGAAACCACCGTAAACATACAAACAAAAATGAATTAACAAAAAAAATACTTAATAAAATTTAATAAATCTTAATAATTCTATAAAAACATCTCGCACTGTATGTCCATCATCATCAGAGATTGGATGCACACTTTGCCTCAAAAACTCTCGGCTCCTGCTCTCTCATACTCGTATCGTAACGTAGAAATTCCCTTGGATTTTCAAATTTATCCTTGTCGAACCATTTCTCGTTCAGTTTCCGCTACGAATTTTGATGTTCTAGATGTTAAGATGCCATTTTTACCCAAATTTGGATGGCCATTATCGGCCATTCCCAGAGATCGTGATTCAGGTCTGGCTAGTACACGATGTTTGTCATTGAGTCACCTAACCAAAACTACCTACTGCTAATAATGCTCGACCTCGAGTTTATTGCTACGAATTTTGATATTCTAGATGTTAAGATGTCATTTTTATTCAAATTTGGATGGCCATTATCGGCCATACCCAGAGATCGTGATTCAGGTCTGGCTAGTACATGAAGTTGGTCAATGAGTCATCTAACCGAAACCACCATAAACATACAAACAAAAATGAATTAACAAAAAAAATACTTAATAAAATTTAATAAATCTTAATAATTCTATAAAAACATCTCGCACTGTATGTCCATCATCATCAGAGATTGGATGCACACTTTGCCTCAAAAACTCTCGGCTCCTGCTCCTTCATACTCGTATCGTAACGTAGAAATTCCCTTGGATTTTCAAATTTATCCTTGTCGAACCATTTCTCGTTCGGTTTCCGCTACGAATTTTGATGTTCTAGATGTTAAGATGCCATTTTTACCCAAATTTGGATGGCCATTATCGGCCATTCCCAGAGATCGTGATTCAGGTCTGGCTAGTACACGATGTTTGTCATTGAGTCACCTAACCAAAACTACCTACTGCTAATAATGCTCGACCTCGAGTTTATTGCTACGAATTTTGATATTCTAGATGTTAAGATGTCATTTTTACTCAAATTTGGATGGCCATTATCGGCCATTCCCAGAGATCGTGATTCAGGTCTGGCTAGTACATGAAGTTGGTCAATGAGTCATCTAACCGAAACCACCTACTGCTAATAATGCACGACCTCTGGTTTTTTGCTACGAATTTTGATGTTCTAGATGTTAAGATGTCATTTTTACTCAAATTTGGATGGCCATTATCGGCCATTCCCAGAGATCGTGATTCAGGTCTGGCTAGTACACAAAGTTGGTCAATGAGTCACCTAACCGAAACCACCTACTACTTTTATTGCACGATCTCGGGGTTATTGCTACGAATTTTGATGTTTTAGATGTTAAGATGTCATTTGTAATTATATTTGGATGACCATTATCGTCCATTCCCAGAGATCGTGATTCAGGTCTGGCTAGTGCACGATGTTTGTCATTGAGTCACCTAACCAAAACTACCTACTGCTAATAATGCTCGACCTCGAGTTTATTGCTACGAATTTTGATGTTCTAGATGTTAAGATGTCATTTTTACTCAAATTTGGATGGCCATTATCGGCCATACCCAGAGATCGTGATTCAGGTCTGGTTAGTACATGAAGTTGGTCAATGAGTCACCTAACTGAAACCAAATACTGCTAATAATGCTCGACCTCGGGTTTATTGCTACGAATTTTGATATTCTAGATGTTAAGATGCCATTTTTACTCAAATTTGGATGGCCATTATCGGCCATACCCTGAGATCGTGATTCAGGTCTGGCTAGTACACAAAGTTGGTCAATGAGTCACTTAACCGAAACCACCTACTGCTTTTAATGCACGACCTCTGGGTTATTGATACGAATTTTGATGTTTTCGATGTTAAGATGTCATTTTTACTCAAATTTGGATGGCCATTATCGGCCATTCCCAGAGATCGTGATTCAAGTCTGGCTAGTACACGATGTTTGTCATTGAGTCACCTAACCAAAACTACCTACTGCTAATAATGCTCGACCTCGGTTTATTGCTACGAATTTTGATGTTTTAGATGTAATTTTTACTCAAATTTGGATGGCCATTATCGGCCATTCCCAGAGATCGTGATTCAGGTCTGGCTAGTACACGAAGTTGGTCAATGAGTCACCTAACCGAAACGACCTACTGCTAATAATGCACGACATCGGGTTTATTGCTACGAATTTTGATGATCTAAATGTTAAGATGTCATTTTTACTCAAATTTGGAAGGCCATTATCAGCCATACCCAGAGATCGTGATTCAGGTCTAGCTAGTACACGATATTGGTTATTGAGTCACCTAATCAAAACTACCTACTGCTAATAATGCACGACCTCGGGGTTATTGCTACAAATTTTGATGTTCTAGATGTTAAGATGTCATTTTTACTCAAATTTGGATGGCCAATATTAGCCATGTTTGATGTTTCTGATTCAGGTCAGAGTCACTTATCATTAGTCAGGGGATTTTTTTGGTTTTGTTTACTAAATTTTGATGGCCATTGACGATTATATCTGGAGATTGTGATTCAGTTCTCTCTAACTCGTTAAATAGTTGATTAAGCACCTACCTAAACCCATCTTGTTTTAATAATGCACTGCTTCTGGTTGATCATTACCAATTTTTATTAAATTTTACTGCTATAAAAGGACATTCTTATTTGCTTATAAAAGTAAAAAATTTTTAAGTTGATTCGATATATTTTTTTAATCTCTGGAAAAATCTCTGGAATTTTCTTATTAGAATTCAATGAGAAATTCATAATTTCTTTGAGTTCAGTATATTTGGTTTGCGTCCCGACTGTTTTAGTACAATATTTTGGTTAAACATTTTATGGTTATGTTACAGTAATATTTTTTTCTCCGTAATTTATCAATTAAAATTTTAATTTTTACTTTATTTATAAGATACAATATTTTTCTGCCATTTTAATTAAGACAATTTGATATACGTCTTATAAATATACTGATAAAATTTGCTCGATTTCATTAAACTTATCTTGATGTGCTTATTTTTTTAAATATCGTCAATTCAATGAATATATATCTGTCTCTTGTTTCTATCTCACTTTTATTTTATTTCAATGATTTGAATTAAAATTATGTATAAATTATGTAATTTATATAAAAATTTGTTCTATGCTTTCTAAACTATTTAAAATAATGTAAAATGAAACATAATATTTTACTTTTCATTAAGAATTTCGCAAATTAAAAATCATAACAGTGTACTCCATACAACTACATAGAAAGGCTCTAAAATTCCAATCGGAGTTGGCAGAATTCCAATTAGATTTGTATACGTATACGAATTTAATCTATGGAAAAATCTATGGCATATTTCACGGGCCCAGGGGGATACCCGTCCTCTTATCCTGAATATATCCTCTCTGGTCTAGTTGTATAAATAAATTTTGACCTGGCACCACTCCCTCCCTCAGGTATTTCTCCGCCAAAGCTGTGTTCACGTTATACGGTCCATATATCATGGAATTCTCCGTGTTTTGGCACGCTCGTAAAACATGATTTCGCACCAGTGTTATAATGTGTATGTCGATACGGTCTGAATCGTAATTATTGTAATGATTTTTATTCGATATATAATGTTTAAAGTCTGTATCCATCTTTCCGTGTACGCCCCGACAATGCCTGATACCATACCGGTTATACCATACCGTATGTTAGAATTTTCCTAATGAGTGCCATGTACGCAATCATTTTGACACGCTCTGTAATATGTTTGCTATAAAAGAGCCGTCTCGCCCCCATAAACGCTCTCCTTGCATTATCTAGCTGTATCGTTGTATGATTGGCCATGTAACACATTCGTATATTTTTACTTGTAATTTTTTCCAATTTCTTTTCAGCTCACGATTGGCGTTACGCAGTGGACCTCTAAAAAGTATCGCTGCACATTTTGATACATTCATTTCGATGCGCCGAGTATGTAAGTATTCCTGAACATAATCTAATGCTTTTTGTAATTGAATTTGAATGTCGCCGACCAAATATTTGCTGCTATATACAACACCATATCGTCTGCGTATGCGCATGTTTGTACATTTTGTGAATTTAGAATTTCGCTGCCAACCATCTCTGCCGTATATAAATTGAATAAAATTGTTGCTGTTATCGTACCTTGTTGTACCCCATTTAGAATTTTGAATTGAATGGTCGAATGAATGCCGCCCGTTGTCACCATAAATTTTCGATCGTACAACAGTTCGTAAATAATTTCAATTAGATCCGTTTTAAAGTCGAAAAGTTTTAATTTTGTTGGCAAACCATCTAGCCAAATTGATTCAAATGCTTTTTCTATGTCAATCATGACCGCCCCCGTAGGCTGTTTTATGTACGGTACTGTGCTCCTGCCGAAAACTGAATTATCAATTCTCGCCTTCTCTCTTAATGGGTCGATAAATTTCCGGGTCTTTTAAATTTTTCTCTTTTTTTAATATTGGAAATATACGCGCCACCTTCCAACAATTTCTAAACGATTTATTATTTAACAGATAATTGAATAGGAAACAAATTTCGACTATAATTGAATTTGGAAGATGTTTCATTATTATGTTTGGTATTAGGTCGGGGCCGAAAGATTTTTTATTATTTGCTTTTTTTAGGATTTGAAATAATCGACTGTGACAAAATATTGTGGATCGTCAGCTGGTTGATCTGGTGCCTCTGCTCGATTTGTTGCCGAAAATTGTACTTTTGCAGGTTTTAATAATTTATCTTCTTCGTGTTTCCGCTTTATTGGTTCCACCGTCTCATTCACTTGAATTTCATGATCGGGATTGCCTAATGCCGGATTCCGTCGTGTATATTTCTCAATATGATGGCCAATTATGTCTAAATTTATGTGCTCGTCCAAAATTTGAATTTTGTTGTTTTCATTTCGTGACATCTCTGCACATGGTTTATTTAAATACTCGTACTCATCCATCTCCGTCTCATCCACTTCGATTTCTCGGACATTGATGTCGGTTGGATGTCCCATCTTGTTCTGCGCATTTAACGCATCTAAACTCTAGTCTACAATTTGTTGCTGTGTGGCCGAAACGTGTGCAATTTTTACACTGAATTATATCGCCGCTCTTGTTTAATATTTGCCATGTAACTCGCTGGTAATTTATCGCATGTATATTGTACACCTTAGCTAATGGTGTATTTGTTGTGAATTGTACAATATATAAAGGTAATGGTCTAAATGATTCTCCTGGTCTTTTTGATTTCATCTGTATAATTTTGTCAACTTTAATGTCTGCGTCACATTCAATTTCGGTTTGAAGTTCGGCCAAATTTTCCGTGTCTCTTAATACTAGTCGGTCAGACTAGTATTACGTCCGTTATAACTGTATGTTTGTGGGTGTTTACCCGTCTCACTATTTTTGATCTCTTGTCCATGTATATGTAGTGGTAGCGGTCTTGGTAACTTTTTTTTGCTTTGGCACACTCTCACTATTATCATTGTTATTGTTGTTATTATTATTGTTTTATTGTTGTTGTTATTATTGTTGTTGTTAGTATTTACATTTTTTAATTGTTTATCTTTTAATTAATTGATCGCACTTTTTGTTTAACTAATTCGAAACCGTCATTCTCTAAATTTTGATTATATTTAGACGACGATGGACCCATGTTAACACCATCATTTTCAATTTCATCGATATTCTCTAAAACTGCGAATTTATTTATCGACTCAAAATTTGGAAAGTTCACTTTTATATTCTCGATAATTTTTGGCTTATTTGCCTCTTTTAATTGTTCTTTCAAAATCATAATTTCGTTCGTTAAATTTTTAATTTTGTTTTTAAGGTCGAATAACTCACCTGGCAAGTTTTGGTTTAGCGATAAACGCTTATTTGGTCGAGATGGTGCAATTCGAGGCGTCTCCTCAATAAAGAATCATTTCATCCAATACTGGATAGATTTTTATGGATTCCTCCATATTTACAATATTTTGTCTATCCGGCTTTAGTTTAACTTTTTTACAAACCGAGCGACACCGGCTTGCAATTATTTTCAAATAGAAACTTGAAACACACACAAATAAAATAGAATAAAATAAAATAAATAAACTTTAAACAAAGTATGTCATCCAAAAACAAAAACTTAATTTAAGAAAAACAAAACACTATTGAGAAAAACAAAACACTATTGAGAAAAACGATGGGCCCCCAATTGAAAGAGCCACACAACAACACTGGTGAACAATCACCGAAAAATATACCCCAACACTTATTGTACTAATTCTAAATTAACTTATTTCACTATCAATCAATGTGGATGAGTAAGAGTACGAATGTTACAGATCACTTTTACGTCACTAATTTTTTATTTCATTCGCACTTTTGGTATATCCCAAATTTTTCACAACACATCATTAATTCACTATTTCTTGGGTTGCCCCATTCACTGGAGCACTACCCACACAACACTCACTAAATCGTCTATCATTAACACATTACGTAACAAACCGTATTTACTATCGAGAGGCCCCCGGGCCCCACCGCGAAACAGGCCAATGGCCATATGAAATAATTTTATATTATTAATATATCGTCCTTGCTGCTACTAATTAAATCATTATATCTTGATAATGGGCAAGGATGCCCCCGAATTTCCAAGATTATAAATTTCAATTTAAATTTTATTAAAAAAATTTAAATTATAGACCGAAAATACAATTCTTCCGCTCGACGCGAAATTCAAAGCCTATTCAAACGCAGACATTGTGAGCCTTGTGAGCTCACTGCGATCGAACGAACATCCAGTAGAATACTCCCTCAACTATCCAGACCAAAATTGCAAAAACCACCAAAATGATTTGCATTCTGCGAATGCGGAAACTTCACTAGATTTGACCGACACCATAATTGAATATGTGGAAGAGGAAGTTGATGTGAATGCAGATTTGCATACTGCTCATCAACAAAAACAACAAACTAAAAAACGATCTGTCAATTTATTTAATGAGGGAGAAAGCGTCCATCAATCACCATACCGCCGATTATCATCCGCCAATGACGAAACCACAAGAAATAACAATTCTGAGTCGAGCATTGGTGAGCAGTCAGCATCAAACAAATGGAAAATCGAATGTCTTTTATTTAAAAATACATGGTTTGATTAAAAATAATTTTACGCCAAACGTAGGGCGAGCGATTCTACAATTTGAGCCCGTGCAATTTGTGCGAGTGCCGAGCACGTCCAATTGGAAGAGGTGGTACTACGACAGGTTCTGGTGGTGCTGCTTCCACGTTTATTTCATGATCGGTCAAGATTGCTGGCAATGGCAAATCGTCCACGTCGATGTCAACAATCAATCGGTGCAGCTGCATGCCCGACATGAAAATCTGGAAGCGTCGTTTCAGCAGCCCATAAGAGCATTCGACGACGTTGCGCGTAGTTAGTATCGCTCTGCAAAGAGGAAACAAAATAAAAATAAATGAGTAAAGAAATACATTGGATTCATGATTTGAATAAAATGAAATGATTGCATTCATCGCTGATACGCCTTTTCGGCATGACTTAATTGCTCAGGGTTACAGTGACTTGTGAATGGCGTGCACGAGTAATTTGTATTGCCATAGCCACTATCGCTAAATTCGCCAGCTTCGAATTGTTGATGGACAAAGGAATTGCAGAAAATTGTCGAGTCATGATACCAGCGAGCGATGACATTTTGGATCCGCTAATGAGCATCGAACATTGTCGGGGCGTACGTCGAGAAATATCTGTGAAGATTTCAGAACGCTTCGCTCTGCAAATAACCAACCAGACAAATATAAGATTGATGTATCAATGAATGAAACAAAATTAATTATATTAAAAAAAATGATTAAATTCAACAAAATGAGTATTCTTATTATTTATCAACAGAAGACACGAAACATGCAATCATCATATCCATACGTGTCGAGATTGCCCACAAAGATTTAAAAATTTTAAAATACTTAAGAAAAAGCAAATCAAGCAATTTGTCCTTAAGGTTTCAATTTGCCTTTGGTTTGATATGAAAAATCCATTAAATTAATTAACTATTTTTGGAAATCCTAGAGATAACCCCATCAAGAAATTAAGTGTAAAAATTAGGTCCGTCTATCACCTAAACCATGCCAAAAGCACATCTTGGAATCACGACTATAAGATCCTGATCTTAAGCATTTTATCCTTATACGTTCGATGTTCTTCATGTTCGATATGAAAAATCGATTAAATTTATTAACTTTTTGTGGAAATCCTACAGATAACCCCATCGGGAAATTAAGTTTAAAAGTTAGATCCATCTATCACCTAAACCATGCCAAAAGCTCATATTGGAACCACGACTATAAAATCTGGATCTTAAGCAATTTGTCCTTATGGTTTCGATGTTCTTCATGTTTGATGTGAAAAATCGATTAAATAAATTAATTAGTTGTGGAGATCCTAGAGAAAACCCCATCGGGAAATTAAGTTTAAAAGTTAGGTCCGTCTATCACTTAAGCCATGCCAAAAGCTTATATTGGAATCACGACTATAAGATCCTGATCTAAAGCAAATTGTCCTTATGGTTTTCATATTCTTCATGTTTGATATGAAAAATCATATCATGAGCTTTTGGTATGACTTAGGTGATAGATGGATCTAACTTTTAAACTTAATTTTCCGATGGGGTTTTCTCTAGGATTTCCAAAAATAATTTAATTATTTAATCGTTTTTTCATATCAATCCAAAGGTACATTGAAACCATAAGGACAAATTGCTCGATTTGCTTTTTCTTAAGTATTTTAAAAATTTTAAATCTTTGTGGGCAATCTCGACACAGTGTATGGATATGATGATTGCATGTTTCGTGTCTTCTGTTGTTAAATAATAAGAATACTCATTTTGTTGTACAAAAGCACTCATTTAAATTTTTTTGTCACATACTTTACCAGGTAAGGTGGTTTGTTGTCACATACTTTACCTTAAAGTGTAGTCTAAATAGAGCAAATAAAACCGTGATATTTATTCCTTTTCGCCGATATTAATTACTATTTATTTAATACAACTTCAAAAATATTTCGGGATAAAATTCTCGATTTTCTTGCATTTTCAATAAATATTTCGGGATAGTATTTAATTTAGCAAAGAAACACACCAAAATCGAAAAGGTGTTTTCGGGCTGGTTTTTCGTGCCAGCTTCACATACATCACACGTCCAACGTTTGACAAAACTGAGCATGGAGTTCGCCTTAGCGAAGCACAGCTCATTGTGCTTAGTAAAGCTCATGTTTTCAACGAGAATAACCCCTAGGTCTTTAGTCTCAAGTACTACCTGAAGGAGTACACCATTTATCTGGTAGCCTTGTGTAACAGTGTTGGTTTTTCTGTGAAATGATAGAGATTTGCATTTTCCAATATTAAGACTCAGGGAATTAAACTCGCACCATAACGCTAGGTTGACAATATCTTGCGGTAGTTTATTGGCATCGTCGATTGACTCGATGGCTTTGTAGATGTTGAGGTCATCTGCGAACATCAGGATATTGGAATGCTTTATCACTTCGGTAATACCATTTATGAAGATTGTGAAAATCCATGGGTCAACGTGAGAGCCTTGTGGTACATCATAGGTTACTTATATTCTATTCGACGTTTTATCTGCTATTTTAATATATTGGATTCGATTACTCAAATAAGATTCGAACCAGGCTACGAAACGGTTTTACAATGCTTGATGGAGTCGAAAGCTTTTGCAAAGTCGGTGTATATTACGTCAACTTGTTTATGCTTCACAATTTATTTAATAGAATAGCCAGTAAATTCTATGAGATTTGTAGATACTGATTTTTTAGGCATAAAAACATGTTGATATTGTGATAAATGCCGCGGAAGCACTGGTTTGAATGAGTTGCATATTACTAGTTCAAATAATTTGGCTATAGCAGATATAGATGTAATACCTCTGTAAACATCATTTCTAGATCCAGTTTTGAAAATAGGCGTCACTCTAGTTATTTTCCACTTTTGTGGAGAAGTTGTTCAATTTTAATGACTGATTGAACAAAATGCTTAGAGGAATTGCCAAATTTTTAGAATTTTTTTTAAAAATGAGGCCGGAATACCATCCCACATCCTTCTCCGAATCCTATCAATGGCGCTGTCTTTGCGAAGACTGTTCAAGTTAGGCGTAATGAAAATGTTGTGGTCTGAGAATAAAATAAATTCTTTTCCTTCAATAAAATTTTTGAAATGCTTATTAGCCGAATAAGTCGCTAATAATTTCCTATCATACGTACCATGTATATCATACGTACTGTGATCCTATCATACGTACTGTGCCGTGTAAAACAAGGGTTGCAAACCTTTTTCCGTTAGTTCTTGTAATACAGAATCCAGTGAGGGATGGTGGTATTTCTTGCAGGTTAACGTGATACGGTACTCTTTATCATATATCCAGCCATCCCTCCAAATTAAGTAACGTACAAACTTCTTTTGGATACTCTCTCTTTATGTTGCAAACATGTTCGTTGTATAAAGCCATATATTAACATGATACTCAAGTTGGGGTCTGACGTACGTGTGATATAATATCCTTATTGTTTCTATACATCATCAATATCCCTTTCGACCGTCTAATAAAGCAAAACATAGAGTTAGCTCCAGCTATGCACTGCTCAATGCTCGAACTCTATGCTCTTTAAATTCAGATACTTTTTGTAGGGCGGTAGAATTTATATGATACTGTTGGTCAACAGGATTGGTTTATCGATAAAACACTTATTTATTGGAATCACACCAAGTCACTAAGGTTATCAATATATTGTTGCAATTTGTTGGGGGACCTTTGAATAATGAATTAGGGCGATTTGTCCGTTAAAAATAATGGGGAAGATCCAATGGACATTATGGCACAACGTTGAGGCACGACGGTGTAGGTAGCAGAAATCAATTCAAACCTTTTAATCTCCATTTCGATCTATTGAGAGTGGTTGCCCAAGTATGATTTAACCCAGGTTTTATAATGACTGATAGAGTCAAAGGCCTTAGCATAGTCTATAGTACACCAACCTGCTTGTGATTTACAACTTATTTTATCGCGCTGCTGTTGAATTCCGTGAAATTGGTTATGTAGTCGAACTTTTAGGCACAAAACCATGTTGACCTAGTGATATGTATCGTTTTACTACGGCCCTGATTAATTTCATATAACCGCAGTTCAAATAACTTTGGAATTGATCAAATTGACGTTATGCCTCTATAACATGAAATATCATTCCGTCTTCCAGTTTAGAATATTGGTGTTACTCTTGCTATATTCTAATTCTGAGGAAAAATTCATTGTTTCAATGTTTGATTGAAAAGAAGGCACAGAGAAATTACCAAATTTGTGAAGCCTTGTATATATCTTTCGCTGCAATTTATGGAATTTGTGTGGATACATTGGTGGAACTACCACTTAGTTTTATGTATTTATCGATATCTTCTGGCTTGAGAAATGATTGAAATAATTTGGCGAGCATGTTTGACATTTATTTATGGATTACAAGATTCTTGTCCTAAAATGCCATATGTTCCGGTTAAATGATTTTGGGTCGTATTTTGGGTCGTTCCTTATTTTATCTCTAATACAAGAGAAGTAACTTTCGAACTTCGTTTGGTAGTAGATTTCGTAGAATTGCTTGCAGGTTGTGAATTTATGCTTACTAGTTTCGGAGTCGAAGTTTAGTAACAGCGGTGGGGACAAATAAATTGATTCCCTTATAGAGCAGTGCGTGGAATTTGTCTACATTTATGTCAATGCTGTTATCAATTCGTCGTCCCAGTTGATGTTTTGATAGTATAAATCCAAGAAGACTGCGGTTGCTTTTCTGTAGTTGTAATGTAGACATTAGTTCATGTGGCTTTTCCTACTGGTCTCGCTCTTTAGAAGTATATCTATGACTTTGTCAAATAATGATAATGATTCATGTATAACGGAAGATTCATTTAGAGGTACTTTTTCAGTAGGGATTTCATGACAGATCACGTTTGAGTTGTGTCAAACAGTTATGGTATTTTTGTTCAGTATTGAAGGACATTTCACCATGGAAAGACTTAGCCCGGCACAGCGTCTACCAGGAATGTGTTTCGTGCGCTTAGAGCAACTTATGGTTCAAATAAGCATCTTGGTTTAAAAGCATAAAAAATACAACGCGTGGAAGAATTGAAGCCGGCCGATCTTCCAAATCATCACCATTTTAGTCTCTGGCCTCTTGAAAAGCGCGAAAACCAAACAACGGTTTGGTGTGGTTTATGGCCGCCTGTTATCACGCTAATGATAACGGACTATTTGCTACCTGAAATTGGAGCCCGTGATCTCGACGACATTTGGTTCCAACAAGACGGCGCTACTAGCCACACAACCCGTGAAACCATGGCTTTGCGAGAACAGTTCGGTGAACAGTTAATTTCACGCTTCGGACCAGTGAATTGGCCACCTAGACCTTGTGATATTAAACCTTTAGACATTTTCCTTTAGGGCTACGTCTACTTGGATAAGCCGGTTAAGATTGCAGATTTATAAGCAAACATTACTCGCGTCACTGGCCAAATATCACTCGAAATGCTCGAATGAGTCATCGAAAATTGGAACTTCAGAATGTTCAACATTAGCTGCAGTTACGGACAACATTTGAAAGAAATAATATTTACAAAATAAATGTAAAGAGTGGTTCTTTTTTATGATAATAAAGATTAGGTTAGTTTTGAAAAAATACCTCAAAATGAATCACCCATTCTTAACAAATCAGGTGAATTAGTAAAAATAAGGTCTAAAATTCTGTAATGACCATATAATATATAAAACTTTTGACTCACGTTAGAAATAAACCGGTGTGAATTATTTTTACGTTAATAAAAAGTGTAGCTACTCATTTTAACGAAAAGTGTAGACTCAAAAGGTGTAGATTCACAAATTATTAAAAAGTGTAGCTGTAAAATAATTTTAAAATGATTAAAATTAAACAATATATATTGAGAATAACCACACTCGACACTCATTGGTTCTGATGGTTTTTTGAATTATGAAATAATTATTTATTCATTGCTTAAAGCCTTTATTCCACAATGAAACATATTTTTTCAGTAAAAAATACTCGGAAACCGAAAAGAAGAGAGTAAACATATTAAAATTACGTTAATGCCGCTATTACACCAAGAAAAGTTTACTGTCAGTAAAAACGAAACGAGATAAAAATATAGATATTCTTTATACTAGAATGAAACAAAAAATAAAATCAGTAAAATTTACTGACAAAATATTTGTGTATGTGTTTGTGATGTTGCCATAAAATTTTTTAAATATATGTATCGAGAGTACTTTTTATGGCAACATTTCAATACATATGAAGAAATATTGTTTAGCGATAGAAAATGTTTTTCTCACACATGTACCATCAAATTTCTTATAGTTAATTATGGTAACGGTATTTTCTGTCATTTTTGATTACACTATTTTTCATTGTAATTTGTTTCAAAAACTACTTTAAACTTAATGATTGTCAACACACACAACGAGCCGCACAAAAATTAATTTGTTTGGTTATGTTTTTTGTAGTTGCCAAAATTTAGTTATAAAATCTTGCTATAACAACAAAAAAATGAAACATTTATCTTCTTCACTCCAATGCAATTTTATATCATTTTTCTTTTTTGGTTTTTCAGTATTTTTTACTGACAGTACATTTTTCTTGGTGTAATAGAGGCATTAAGTGATAAAGACAAACAAATGTTGCCATAAAAAGTATTGAGTTTCATACTTTTTATGGCAACATTTTCCCCGCTTACTGCCAGTAGATTTTACTGAATTTTTTTTTGTTTCGTTTTGGTACGTGGCGAAATTATATTTTTATCTCTTCCCTTTTTTACTGAAAAAATATAATCATAATAAGAAATATAAGCTCATTCATAATGATGCAGTTTGTGCTTTTGCATCAATATTTTTCTTTTCTTTCCTTTGTATATTTTGTTGTATTTGTTATATTCGTTATTTAATTTTTACAAATGCTGATTTTTTTTTATGTTACATGCAACGCACTTAAATATGATTAGTACTGGCCATTAATCCTCCCAGGCGTTTATGAAGTATCTAGCACCTATCCCCAACCATATACAATATTTAGTTTTAAGTATTCTTTTTCTTATTTATAAAATAGATTCCGTAAGGACTTAAGTAAAACAAATACAACCATTCAACAGAAAAGTTAAAGAATAGATAATCACATCAATAATAACCAAGTCAATTTGGCCAAAGACGCTTCCACGTGTAGGACAATACCGCAATGACAACATGCAAATTGCCTTGAATTTTTTTTTACAAATTTCAGACGGCTAGCCGAATTAAGAAAAATTGAATTAAGAAAAGTGGAAAAATTTCCATTTATTTTAAGTCGTATTTTGAACAAATTTCCTGAATTTAAAAAAGTTATTACAACAAAAAAAAAATCAATTCAAAATGAATAAAAAATGCACATCTTATTTCATTTTTTAGAAAATTTATCTTAATTCATGTTCAAATTGATTTAAAATACATTTATTTTATTTCATGTTTTGCCCACTTTTCTTAATGCATTTTCAAAATGAATAGAAGATTATTAGGCTAAAAGTTTACTTTACGTATACATCGATAAAATCAGGTAAGGAGTATACCCTAAATTAAGAAAAGTTGAATTAAGAAAAGAGAATTAAAAAAAGTGGTAATTGTATGATTTATTTTTACACATTTGGCACGTATCACCGTGTAAAAAAGGTTTGGGTGTATTTTATTTCACATTAGAAACATAAAATTTACATTTGTTTTTAATAACAAAGAAATGCATACGAAATTTAAGGTTTTTAAGAACCTGCACACTGACATGGACGTTGAATTCTGCTCTCCAACAGAGGGTCATAGTTGTGTTTATTAATATCACCGACCTTAATCGATGACGAAAATTCGCTTTGCATCCTACCTCTGGTGGTATTCGGACCCAGTACCTCCCGGTCCAAGTGCCGAAGCTTTAACCACTTTCATATGCATTTTTAATAAAAAAAAAAAAAAAAAATCCGGCTAACTGCGTGTTCCGGTTAATCGGGCTTTTACTGTAATATGAAAATTAAAGTCATTTAAAATTTTCAACTAATACTTTCATTAATAAAAATGTGCAAAAAATAATTGCAAATTTGAAAATGATTTAAAAAATCATATGAAAGAGATAAAAGCTAAAAAAAAACTTCCTCAAAATTAATATTCCAGTTAACTGAGTGTTCCGGTTAATTGTATGCCGGATAATCGGGTTTTTAATGTAGTATAATTTTACGTTTTATTTCGATTTTAAATACACATTTTATTTCATTTTCAAAATGACTTATTTTAAACTAAGTGAAACAAAGTTGAAAAAATTTCAAAATTTTCCGGGAAAAATTTAATACATATTTTTTGAATAATTTTCTAAAATCATTTCCTAAATAATTAAAAAAAAACATTTTATTTCAGTTTTTTTACTTTTCTTAAAATATTTTAAAAGTGAATTAAGAAATTCACATATTAAATCAACTTTTATTATTTCATTTCTATCAACTTTTCTATAATAATTTTCATAATGAATTAAAAACACTTATTTAAATTCAGAAAAAACACTTTTCTTAATTCAACTTTTCTCAATTCAGGTAGTCATTTCAGACACCATCACAAGTCGAAAACACTAAATTTCACACTCGGCACTTATAGTTGATCGAACGTCATTATCTGCAACATCTTCACGTTTTTTGACTGGTTTTCCATGTTTCCAACCGTTCTCACCGTAACTTTTTTTGCATTAATATAATGTAATACAACTTCCCGCAAATTATGTAAATGGAATTAATACTTTCCGTAAGTGATGTTTGGAATAAAATTCGACATTTTCAAGGCCACAAAAATACTAGTTGCGTACACTTAAACCAAATGTCGCATACTGCGTTTGACAGCTGACACCATATAGAATACCAGTATTCCCCATTTATAGTACTAAGCAGTGCTAATAACGACAGCTATTGGAAAAGTGCGTAATCATATTCACACATCCAATACGTAAGATATTCCCTACTGGAAGGGAATCGATGAACTCATCGATGAGTTCACCATGACTCATTCAATGAAGTCTCAAATGAACTTTATTCTGTGCCCGGGACTAAAGTCATTTATATATTTAATGAAGTTTTACGTGATCTAATGAAGGATGTTCATAAGTAATTTGCTGTATAACGCATTTATGAATTCATACACGATTTTTGTAAAGAAGTCATTGAGGTAGTAATAAGGCAGTTCTTACGGAAATTCATGTGAGTAGTGTGCTATAATCTATTAAGGGGCATTTTGAATGGTTCTTTATGATTTGTGATATTAATACTTTATGTTTTAACCATTTTAACTATAAAATAAAACACGTCTTCACTTTGTAAGTCACTTTTAGTTCAGGTACACATATTGAATTACTTTTATTTTCTTATGTTATTAAAATAACATCCCATAATTAAACGAATTGCCCAAGTAAATTAAAATTGTGTGTTTAATCACTTCTACAATTTTTACTAGAGTAACATGTTTATACAAGTTAAAAAATTAAATGGTTTCTCTCAGTGACACTGGATTTTACCATTAGAAAAGTAATAATAGCCTCTCCTCTAATGACTTTTATTAACAAGTTCATTAGTTGATTCAGTAGAACGCCCAATACATAATTTTAATTTCTCACGGAGAGAAAAATAATCGCAACATACCTTTTGACCAGAATTTCATCCAGAAGTTCACTTATGTTGTCATCAATTGCTTGACTTACAAAAAATCCAGTCACATACAATCAAATAAAATTTGAAGATTTTTCAATACTAAATCAAAAATTTATGTAATTCGTATGTTTGTGAGAGTTTTGCGTTACTGTGTTTGAGACTTGATGAACATTTTCCGGTAGGGTTGATAAGGTAAAAGGTTTCAAAATGCTACTTTGCTGTATAATTTTTCATTAGATAATTTAATGTGAACTCGTCCAAAAAAAAAATTCAATCATAAATTTTTAATTATGTTTGGAACGGAAATAATTATGTAAAACATAGTGAAAACAGGTATAGAAACATAAAATTGTTTTGGTTGGCTTAATAGAGAGCACACACTGGTACAAAAAAAACCAAAAGCACGATTGAAATTACCGTGCAATATTACTTTTTTATTGATGGAACGAATTATTTAATTTCACACCAATAAGAAATCCAACATTTTCTTGATTATATTACTTTAACTATTTTTTATACACTTTGTTGTTTTAAGTTCATAGACATATGACATGAGTAATGTTACATAGCTTTTTTATACAGCATTATACAGCAAATATGTTAGAGAGAATATAAAACAATTGGAAGGTCCCGTCCACCGGAACAGCCATACATATAAAATCGCTAATCCTCTAGAAATCTTATCCTTCGCCATTTCGATCTCTAAATTGGCATAATAAAATTCCTCCCCCAATAACTCAGCACAAAATATAAAACAGCAAAAAGCTTATACATTTCCGTGAATATATATAGACACAAAACTCTGTGTTTCATTTCTTTAAACAACAAATTCAATAATCAGCTGATCTTAACTCGAGATAAAAACAATGTTTATATAGATTTAAGATAAAACAATATAAGCATAACTCGAGAGCAGCAAGTATAGGAAGAAACTCAAAAAAACAACAAAATTTTAAGAATTTCAAATCGAATCGAACCAAAGTTTATTATTCACGACTTTTCGATTTCATATCACAACAATATTTTGTTGTATGTAAGAAGACTAAAATATCTTACATTTTATTTACTCGTATATCGAGTCGACATTATGGTATATGCTGTATTATGCTGAATGTTTGATATGAAAGATGAAATGTTTTGTTTTTTTTTACAAACAGCAAAAAGTTGTATTTATAGGAACGAAACTATATATATAAAAAAAAATATCGTAAATCTAATGAAATCAGAGGCGTATCCGTTAAGATTATGTCAGATGGTATATATGGAAAAATTATTATCGATGATGTAACGCTTTTATTTTTCAGATTTATTGAATGAATATTGTTTATGAGAGGTCGTGTGTGCGCACGCTCTTGCTTTTAACGTACTTTTGTACTTAAATTATAAAGTTCATTATATTCGTGTACTACATGAATTTTAAACTTGATGATCTTTGATTTTGAATTTAAAAGGGGTAAAATCTTCAGTTTTAGTTTTTTTTTAACATGCGTCTGATTTTATGATGTTGGGCTTGGCAATCAAATTTCAAATTAAATAATAGTTAACTAAATTTGCTGAGATGATGGTAAAAGTACTGGTTTGGTTTTACACCAACAAAGGTTTCAAAATGAATCCATTGGACGTAGCGAGAGAGTGACATCCGAAAACATGTAAAAATTAATTTAATAAATTAGGTTCGTTTTTTAATAAAGGCCAAAGGAATATGAAAGCCATATAAGATGCAGTGGCGACTTATAATTAATAAATTACGATGTTGGGGTAAATATTGTTATGAATTTGGTCTGCCAAATTTAGCTCGTATCTAAGGATTATGAATAAAACTTACAATTTGTCGGTACAACAAATCGTACAATAACTACCAAATGTCTTAGACAATGTCTCAGAAAAAACACTTTAGTTCTGAGGAAATTTACACATTGGGGTATTTCAACAAAACAGAGGTACGATCAACAAAATGTCTTTATTTATCTATGTTTGTCGCCTTCATTAGCATAGTAAGTAGAGTGCTTGCTCTGTTTATTCGAGGAGTTCCAGATTTGATTCTTGGTGGTGACCAGTGAAAAAAGTTGCGACTGGGTGTTTCGAACGTGTCATATGTTATTTATATATGTTCGTCCATTTGCATATATTCCTGCTGACTCCATCGTAGGAATCAATGTATGTGAAGTTGGCCCGAAAAACCAGCCCGAAAAACAACTTTTCAATTTTGGTGTGTTTCTTTGCTAAATTCAATACCATCCCGAAAAAATATCATAATTGTTATGGAAAAGGCATATTTCATCCCGAAATAATATTGTCTTCTATTTAAGAAATATACGTTACATAGTTAATTAATATGAGAACGCTAAAATAATCCCGAAAAGTTACCAAATTGATAACGCCATAATAATTTAGTAATACTTAAAAAACAAATGTGTCACATTGTAAATCTTGGTAGTAAATCGTTTAGTTGCTTATAACGATTACATATAAGATACAAAACCAATATGAACTAATATAAACTTATAACAAGAGTTGGTTAAATATTTACTTGCATAATGAAAAGTAAAAACCTCATCCGCAATGTAACAATAGTTAAACATCAGTACAAAAATTTATACTCAAAATTTAATTGCGGGAATCCAGGAGATATCCCCCTCCAGATTATTTGCTCAAAAGTTAGGTCCATCCATCTCAGATATAACGCCAATAGTTCAAGTATCAGATATAACAGAAAATAGTTTAATAGAAAGAAAAAGGCAAAAATAAATTATTATTAATCGAAATAAAAATTGTATTTAGAGAGCTATGATTAGGAAAATGAAAAGGTTAACTGCGAATTCATACGACTTTTTTATATGAAAAGAGGCGTACCCGTTGTATAATTTACGTGATGTAATTGGTTAGAACGATGGGATAGTAAAATCCGAGATTTTTATCCGTCGTATGAACTCGCAGTAAATATATGTACTAAATATAGGAGAATGATACCCCGCCGCAAAAGAGAGAGACCAACCCGACCGCTGGTTCGCCTACAGCAAGCAAATTAAAAACTGGATAAAGAGGAAAAGAAAAAAAGAGAGACATAAAAACAAAGTTGAACAAAAATAAAATTAAAAGATGGAGAGAGCAAAAAGAGTAAAAAAAAATGTTAAATATTATAACACTCGATAGAGCATTTAAGTCAAATAGATAAAAAGAAAAACAATTAATCTAAAAATAAAACAAAAATTGCTTTATCGATTGGTAGCAAATAATAATTTCTTAAAGCGAATTTGCTAATGTGGTAGTTAAAAAGTTCGAAATGTTTATTAGTCTCGCGTAACATTATTGTAATAGGCTCGTGCTGGCCGTATGTCGTTTTGCGAGGAGCAATTCTAAAAGCTGGAATCGTTCTCAAAGCACGAGCATTTACATTAAGATTTACCTTTTCGAGTAGAGCTGAAGAATCTACACCGCCAGATAAAAGTTGATGAATGAAAACGATGTTGGCAACAGATCGTCGCTTACACAGTGGCTTTAAGTTAATAAGCTCGATAAGGAGGCAAATTGTAAACGTCCACCCAACGTAATCCGCGAAGAGCGAAGCGCATCAATCTACGTTGTACCGCTTTAATTCTTCGTATGTGCACTTCATGGTATGGGAGCCAAGCCTGACTAGCAAACTCGAGCAGAGACCGAACAAATGCCATGAAGAGAGCCCTCGTAACATAGGGGTTTAAAAATTTCGTACACCAGCGTTTCAAAAATCCAAGCGAAGAGTTTGGTATAAAGGTGTGATCTAAAGCAAAATCTCAGCATACGTTTCATATCTAAAAAAAATCAAATTGACAATTTAAATAAAAATTTCAGAACATAAATTGTAGAAAATAAATTGTCAATTTAAACCCATTTTGGATATGAAACCTATGCTGAGATTTTGCTTTAGATCACACCTTTACATCCGCCGTTCAGACTTGAACTATTGGCGTTATATCTGAGATGGACGGACCTAACATTTTGAGAAAATAATCTCGAGGGGGATATTTCCTGGATTCCAGCAATTAAATTTTTAATTTAACCGATTTTTTTATATAAAATGGAAAAGTTCAATGCAACCTATGCTGAGATTTTGCTTTAGATCACACCTTTACATCCGCCGTTCAAACTTAAACTCTTGGCGTTATATCTGAGATGGATGCACCTAACTTTTGAGCAAATAATCTGGAGGGGGATATCTCCTGGATTCCAGCAATTAAATTTTGAGCATAAATTTTTGTACTGATGTTTAACTATTGTTACGTTGCGAATGAGGTTATTACTTTTCATTATGCAAATAAATATTTAACCAACTCTTGTTATAAGTTTATATTAGTTCATATTAGTTTTGTATCTTATATGTAATCGTTATAAGCAACTAAACGATTTACTACCAAGATTTACAATGTGACACATTTGTTTTTTTAAGTATTACTAAATTATTATTTGTATAATATGGCGTTATCAATTTGGTAACTTTTCGGGATTATTTTAGCTTTCTCATATTAATTAACTATGTAACGTATATTTCTTAAATAGAAGACAATATTATTTCGGGATGAAATATGCCTTTTCCATAACAATTATGATATTTTTTCGGGATGGTATTGAATTTAGCAAAGAAACACACCAAAATTGAAAAGTTGTTTTTCGGGCTGGTTTTTCGGGCCAACTTCACATACATTAGGAATCAACAATAAGGACAACCATGCGAGACTATTCTAATAACGGGTGATTTTAATTTGTCATCAATTAATTGGACCTATGATGATGAAATTGGCGAAATTCTACCCACCAATGTGTCTTCGAAGTGCCTGTTCATATACCATGGTCATTTCTAACCGGTGTGAATTATTTAGCGTTAATAAAAAGCGTAGATACACATTTTAACGAAAAGTGTATAGGCTCAAAAAGTGTAGATACACAAATTAGCAAAAAGTTGCACAAGAAAAAGTTTGGAATTTGAAACAGGTGGTTTACCTAAAATTATTAAAAATATAAAATTGCCTTTAATTAAAATTAATAAAAATCTCTTAAAAAATCCAAAAAACTAAGTTATACACCCAATAGTATAACTTAGTTTTTAGGATTTTCTCCAAGAGATGGCGTACCTTTAGTACTAAACGTTTTGCCCTGTACCTGGTGGGGTCAGAAAAGTGTGGTATATTATGAACTATTATCTGCTAGAATAAAGTGAAGGACGGCCAGAACGACAACTAATTCGCGATCTATAGAGGAAAAACCATCAGAATGTGTGAATAGACATAACAAATTAATTTTTCAGCACGACTATGCAAAACTACATATTGCAAACGTTGTGGAAAATAATTTAAAAGGACACAAATGGGAAGATCTACCCCACCCACCCTATTCAACAGACATAACTTTTTCAGATTACATACTTATTCCGGTCGATGCAGTAGTCTCTTTCTGAACATTGGCTCAATTGTCGCGCAGAGTTCGAAAATTGATATATTGATTGGATCGCATCCAAAGACGAGGATTCCTTCAGTGAGGGAATCCGTAAATTGCCTAAAAATGGGAGGGGGGCAGGAAGGTAGCTCCAGGTGGAGCATACTTTCAATAAATAATTTTTTCGTTTTCTTCGAAACAAACAAATGTATGTGTGTATGAATCTAAAACTCCCTTTATGATTGGCAAGGCGGATTTAAGAGCCAAATTTCAATTCAAATTTTTTCGATTTAATGGGATGGTATGAATTAATATGAGTGCTATGAGTTTAAGAGCTACACCCGTAGAAAATACTGTCCTAAACCATGCAATTGTTACACTCACCTACTTATTGAAAAACTAAATAGTAATCTAAAAATAAAATAGTGCTTAGGCCGCGACTCACTAATTTTTATTAGTTAATTGTATATGTTGTGTGGTTTCTAGAATTTCCCTCGGAATATTTTGGAAATCGTGCAAGTAATTCATAGAGAATCACTGTAATTTTCATAGTGAATCACTGCTGTCCTTAACTCCCTAAAACTGAAATTTTGTCAAAACCGAGGTGTTTTGGGGTTTGATGTAGTTTAGTAATATCTTACCATATATCTCATTTGGTCTTGGGTTTCTAAAATTTTTTTAGAAAATTTTGAAAAATCATACAAATGATTTACTGAGGTTTAATGCAATTTGGTGTTTTCGGTTTGATGTGACCTATCGAAACATTAACCCTTTGAGTCATGCATGTTAACTACATAGTTGATAAAAAAAAATATGTTATTGGGGCTATATTTGTAACATATATATTTGAAATATGCAAGAAAAAAACATATCGACCCCGGCTTAAGGCTCCTCAGGATGTCCCGAGTTCGTAACAAATTGTCAGAAAAGATGAGAAACATTAAATTAATTTTTTTTAAGGCAAGGAAAAAATTTTTTATTTCAAACATAAAAATAGAAAATAAACTACAGTCATAAATGATAAACCAAGTAACTATTTAAAATAAATATAAAATTGCTACGTCATACTTGTGGTTTAGTGCACGTTTCAATAAGAGCTCGTGCCAAACATATTCTAAAATTGATTAAATACATAAATTTGCATGAACGTTATTTTGTAGTTTACATTGTCTGTTGTATTCTCTCCAACTGGAAATCACGGCCAACTCCAAAAAATGAAATATTATTCTCAATCTCCATTTCTTCGGCTTTACAAACATGTGATAATAACTCATTATCCGATCTACTAGATCCACACCTCCCATATTTTCGATATCTGACTATTTCGGGCAGATCATGTGGGATTACAGCTACACTCTGAACCTCGTGAAACGGCGGATTTGTAAATCGGTTGACTCGAGCTGTTCCAACGGCGTTTATCATTTTTTGTTTAAGAATTTCGACAATGCATAGGACGAAAAATAATCATCGAAAAACAGACTGTGTCCAATACTTGTAATACGCTATATCATTAATTGCCGTGTTTCTTGACGCTCATTGATCCCGATTAGTTCAAATTTTATATGGAAAACATGCTCACATTTTGTATTAGATCACAAATTTTGATTTTAAATCTAGCAAGCGCCTTTGTGTTGTTTCATGACACATGAACTGAACTGGATCAGATCGAGCGTCAAGAAACACAACTAATGTTATAGCTTTTGGGAGACCGGTTGATGTTCCTTGATAAATTTTGAAGCGAGTAAGGCCCTTTTCCAAATACCGACTTATTTCAGACTTATTGACTTATTTGACGCCATCTTGAATAAGTCAGTCAATTTGTTCCAATTCATTGTACCGACTTATTTGTGACGTAATAACAAAAAAACAAAACGCAATTGCTATTATATGGAAGAAAAAATTTTCTTGACATATTGGTCGTTGCTACTAGATTTGAAAAAAACTGCATGTATTACATTTAGTCAAGACACATTTTGGAGACATTTCTGTGTAGACATACTTATTCAAATAAGTCTCCTCGCGAGGTGACTTATTTGAATAAGTCGGTCTCCACAAATAAGTCGGTAATTGGAAAAGGGCCTAAGGCCACTTTTTCGACACAACATATACATTTTCATACCCCAAGGACACACGGAATCCCTTTACGTATTGTTTAATATCTAATCTACCTTTAAAATATACAATTATTCGTCGGTCATCTCATGTTGTAAGCATCTGCTTCGAAATGAATTTATGATGAGATTTAGTTTATGAAATTTATCGACGGATGTGGCTTTGCGGGATCCATTACATCAACGAAATGTAGTACGTTCCAGAGTTGAGAAAAACGGGCATAATTCATCGCTTTTAGAACCAGCTGAATACCAAGTAGTGAATTCTAGTACAAACGTGAACGGGGGAAAAAGATGAAAGTCCATTAAAATATGTAACCCGAACAGTTTTCTTAATTCGTCAGGATTCGTGTATTTTTACAAAATTCAAAAGTTCATTCCATATTCATTCAAAATTTTCACAAATTCTTCTAACGTGAACAATTGTTTACCTACCCACTCGTATTCATTTATGAAGTTGGTATATTAGCGTACCACAAGTTTAGCAAATACACTTAAAAATACCACTAAGCCCACATCGTATTTCGCACTGTCAAAATTTTGCTCCGGCCCCTTAAACTATTTGGTATTATTAACGTGGATTTGGCGAATATTTATGCATGGTCATCATAATAAAGCGATCTTCAATAAACTCAGTGTCTTAATAGAACACCATTACACTTTTTGCAGTGTATCACCGGCCAATGAACAAAAATTGTAGAGATGTCTTCCAAAATCTAAGTATGTCACGGCTCTGATTGTTTCAGAGAATTGTTGAATTAAAATAGAATTAAGTAAATTTGGATAAATATGCCTCCTCATGTAGAGCCATATTACTAATCAGGCGGATGGTCTTGAAAGTTATATCAATAATTAATTTTAATTTTAAATTTTTAAAATTTTTTTAAACCACTTGTTTCTTTGCGTCCTTAATATTTGGTTTCCAGTTATGTTTTCTGTAAATTTGTGAACTACATGTTTTGAGTTTACACTTTTCGTTAATGTTAAAAATTTCACTCCGGTTCGAGCTGGCTCAGTCGATCTCCCATAACTGCTCTCTTTTCGCTCGATTACACAAAGCACAGCCTCCCGTCGGCATCATCCCATGTAACACGCTCTTTTCCTGCCATGCAAAATAACATGAAACTAACGTATTACAGACTCTCGTTCGATTGATCCACGCAGCATTTTTCAGCCGGCTAGCTTCAGTGGCTGGGGGAGATTCTTTTGTGGACCGAACAAAGAGCTTGATTATTGCTGCTGATGTTATTTAGACTGGATGAATACAAAGAGGAAGCCAATAGAATACATTACCAGTGGAAACAGAGGAATTTTAAGCAACCATACTGATTTACGGAATTAAATTAAAAGAAATTGAATTCATTCTAAATATTATAAATTTAATTTCTTATTTATTTAAATAAAAAAAATATAAATCAAAAAAAACATAACTTATAAAAAAAACATCATTAAGAGAATAATATTCGCTTAATTGTAACGTGAGCAAAAATAAATTGTTTTATAATTAAATAATTATGAAATTCATATCAAACATACATGAATTCAGAATAAGAAGAATAATTTGGTAAAATTAGCTTTGCCAAAAAAACTTATGTACCTCACAATACCGTATTAATACTTAAATCTAGGGAAATTAATTATGGCCATAGAGAGATTACTATAAATTTTCAAATAAATTTCTTAATTCTAATATAAAAAAAATTATGAACAAAAGAAGAATTTAACTAAACTAATAACTTAATATTATAAAAATACAATACTTAAAGGTTCGAGGAAAACCCCGTTCAGCTGAGTTCGTCGTATCCATATTATGTGTAAAACCAAATGATCGTAGCGGCGTTGCGGATCCGTTTAAACATATTTAACCGTAAATATACTTGGCAAATTTACAGAAATTTGTGATAATCACATATGACTGAGGTACCATATACTGTGATACTAAGTTTTTATAATTAGTAATTATTTTATTATTTATCGTATTATAAATGTTTATTAGGTTTTAAATTTTGTTGTGTCCCTCGTCTTAGGCACTTTACAATTTTCCGTTGTACAAATAGCACATGAACCTTTTTTTTTTTTTATATCGATCGATTAGAAGGTCACAAAAAGTTTATGCGGTAACAGTTTTTAACCACGTTTTTAATGTTTAACTGAGCACTCAGATATTAATTTTTTTTCAAATTTTATATTATTTATTTTTATGTTATTTATTTATTTATTATATTTATAACTATATGTAACATTATTTATTTATTAGTTATTTATTAGAACTATAATTATAACTTTGATATTAACGTTGATTATTGTCTTTTTTTTTGTATGTCACCGACACTTGTGTTAATTAAAAAAAAACCTGAATTACTCGTACAGTACATTACTTGTACTTTTTCGTCCTCTTCGTTTTAAATCTACTTCTTGACTGCCCAAAACCCAAAATTTTATTCTTTTCTTTTTTTTTATTCTCTCGTCGAGTATTGCAATTTTTCTTTTCATTATTTATCGGTTTTATCTACCCCTATATGCACTTATACTATCAAATAATTAAAAGTACTTATCCACTAATTACAAAATATACAGTCGCTAAAAGTATTATGAAAGCAAAGCTAACTTCACCCAAACAATCCAACGTAATTTTGGAAAAATGCGAATTAAATTCTTAACACCCATTCTACCTTATTACCTATGGCTCCGATTCTTTCTTTTTCTTGAACTTTAGAATTGACTGTTTAAGTTCCACCACAATTTCCTTTAAGTTTTAACTTTATGATCAAACTTTTGATTAATTTCTTTCGTTAAGTCCGGTTTCAGTTCCTGAAGCGACTGATTCATTTCTTAATGTTTTTGATTCTGTTGATGTCTCATATCTAGTAGCATTTCTAACATCATTTGTTTCAAAGTAGCTAAAAATTGCACACAATCCCTTGTTTTCACACTATTTATTTGTGTTTTATTTCATTTATTATTTACTATAAAACTAAGAAAAAGAAATTTATTTTGAAATATTAACTTCTTCCGAACATCAATGAAGAATTTCATTTCTATCTACAATACTAAATTTGATTATTATCGGTTAAGAAATGGTTTAGTTCCGGCCCAGTTAACCATATTCCAGATACATATTTTCAAAATCAGCTTAGATTCCATCTCCATCCACAAAAACTAAATTTTATCAAGATCGGTAGAATAATGGCTTAGTACCATTCTGTTCTCCGTTTAAAAGTCATTCAAAGCATTTTCATCTACAACTCCAAATTTAATCATGATCAGTTAGCAAATGGACTGTTTTGAGCCAGTTGGACATATGAAACAGCTTTCTCTAAAAATCATTTACGAATCTCATTTACATCCACAAAACTAAATTTAATCATGCTCGGATTAGAAAATGCTTAGTTCCGTCTCAGCTGGCTATATTCAAAGCTTCGGTTCAGAAATGGCTTAGATCCGTCCCAGCTTGCCATATTCCCGTATTTTCCACAAAATTCATATTTTTGAAACCCATATTTGTGGGCGACTGGTCTCCTCCCCACTATTTTAACTACGTGATGCTATGTATGATGCACTCGCTATTTGCTGTAAGGTGCATAATTATTTTTATATTAGCACTTTATTAACTCACTTTATAAAGTTGTAATAATTGTTTAGAGAGCAATTATTACAACTTTATTTATTGTAAATGAAAGAATATAACGAACATTTATTAAACGATTCAAATAACACTACGCGAAAATATTCGACTTAATGTTTCGAGTTTTTTTAATATTAATGAAAAAAATAATAGAATATAAAAGTTTTTGTTTTGTCGTGACCTACGATGGTAGACCGGGTTTTCTTTTACTTTTCAATCCTTTTAAAAGAGTTCATTGAAATTTGGAAATTTGACATTTAAATTTGACGTTCAAATTTATAACCATCGCCATATATTAACGAGTAAATCCACTATACCCAATTGTATCACGATCGGTTAAGAAACGGTTTAGTACAAACGCAGCCCCCATTCCAGAACTTCTTCCAAATATCCATTCAAAATCCCATTTCCTTCCACGATGCCCATTATCATGATAGGTTCCTGAAAATATGACTTAGTTTTGTCGCAGCTAATAATATTTGTAATTACCTTCTAAATATCATTTTAAAATCTCACCTGCATCCACAAAACCGAATTTCATTATGATGGGTTAAGAAACGATTTAGTTCCATTTCTAGATATATTCCAGATCATCTTTTAAAAATTATTTTAGTAACTCATTCCACACATAGTTACCAAATAACAACCTAAACGATCAAGAAATAGCTTAGTTCGGTCCCAGTCAGCCATATACCAGAACTTCTTCCAAATATCATTTTAGAATCACATTTTATCCACAACACTAGATTTAAATTTGATCGGTTAAAAATGGCTCAACTTCGACCCAGCTTGGCTATATTCCTGAATTTATTTTAAACATCTTTTGAAATTCCCGTCCTTGTTTGATGTCTGTTAGCTATATTCCAGAACTTCTTTCTAAAATCATTTTAGATTCCCATTTCCGTCCACAACGCCTAATTCCCTCATGATCGGTTAAGAAACGACTTATTTCTGTCGCAGCTAGCCTCATTCTCACACTTCTTCCAAAAGTCATATTTTAGAATCTTACTTCCTTCACAATATCCAATTTTATCTTATTCAGTTACGAAATGGCTTAGTTCTGTCCCAGTTAGCCAGATCTTTTTCCAAAAATGACTTAGAATCCCGTTTCCGTCGACAACGCTTAATTCCATCATGATCGATTAAGAAATCGCTTAGTCGTTCCATCCGAGCCGGTACTAATTCCATTACTATGTCTAAAACTCATTAATAAACATAAATTTTAATTTTTTGAATTGCTACATGCTTTATCCTTTTCAGTTAGATTAAAGATTTATTTAGTTACACATATATTTTAAAATTCTATACTTATAAAAACTATATAAATATTCAATTTAATTTTTTTTTACATTATTGCACACGTTTAAGTATTACCAAAATACAAAAATTCTGTAAACTTTTAACGGACGTGTCAAATAATTCATAGGTAGAAGGATTCTAATAATCATTTTAGCACAAATTTTGAATTGGTTTTGTACTAAAATGAACTTTATTTGACAACTGCAGTTTAGTTTACGTTTAGTGTAGTAAATGTAGTGCGTCTGTTTTTTGCAATAATTTTATTTATTTAAATTGTTTTTAATTATTAAATAATTTAATTTAATTAGTGAATTGTGCAGTGTTATTTTGTAAAAGTGATAATAATAATATATAAATAAATCATTCGACTTTTAAATTAGAAAACAAAGTTTTGTATTGTGATTTTTTAGATTTCCAATTAGAATATCAATTTTTGTTGTTGTGTAATAAAGCCAATACTACTCTATCAATATTTTTTGATGCATACTCGATATTGGTAAGTACTTTAAATATTTTTTAAATAATACTTAATTTTAAAAAATGAAATACAATATATATTTCGGGTTATCGGATTACAACGATATCAGTTGTTAACAATAGAAAAAAATAGAGTTTTCTTCAATTTTTAGGATTTTTTAGGCTTAGCTATTTTTAATCTGTCGCCATAAATTTCGTAAATTAGAGAATGAATTTTCCGTTTTCCAAGACCATAACATATAAACATTTTAATTTACTCAGCCTTTTACAATTCAGGAAAAAAATTAAATTTCAATAAGATTGTTTCTGCCTCCAGTGGAGTTGTTCGGCCTATGCACGCCGTGCTCCGCTGCTTTTCAACTGCGGTGGATTGATGCGAGGAATACTCGGTTTTGTTGCAGGGCATTTATAAACCTTCAATCTATATAGTTCATATATAATTCATGCATATTCTATACCATACTTAGTCATTATGGTTTATACATCGATAGACTCATGTATGTCTCAATACTTTAATAACTGGTTGTCTGAGTGGGTAGTGTTTTTCGCTGACGGCTCTCACAGCAAATTTGGTGCGGGCTTTCATATCTATTATCTTTCACATGACCTACGATCATATCTCTAATGAAGCCTAGGTCAAAAACTGTAAATATTTTGTTAGCCTTCTGTGCTCTAGCAATTAGTGTCAGGGTTATGTGGGTTCCGGTTCATTGTGATATTGATATTGAGGGGAATGAGATATCTGATATTTTAGTTAACTCAGGTTCACAACTGGAATTTATTAGAGCTGAACCGGCAGTATCCTTGTCTTTAGTTTAATAAGAATGCTATTAAGAACTACATTAATTACGATCTAAGTGTAATTGGCATTTTACCACTGCCTGCCGAGTACCAAAGTACATCATTTGTCATCCTATTCTTAGATTAGACAAAGTGCGCTTTATGTTTGAAGAAAGACCAGCTACGAGTTTTGGTAGCTTCATTTACAATGAATGGAGCTTGTTCAAGATTTCTTGTGTGACAACTGCCTTGAAGAGCCAGCTTTCGCGGTAGCTCGGCCACGGTTTCTTAACAGTAAATTTCTCCACTGGTTCCAGCAGTTTGCGAGAGCTGCCGAGTGCGCAACCTGCTTGGATTTCAGCCAACTTTAATTAAATTTAATAAAAAAATGGAGACATTCCAGAACCTCCTTCAAAATACATGTTAGAATAACAATATAACGAAACAAATTTTATTATGGTTTGTTAAGCCATAATCGAGTTTTATACAGCATAGCCAATTTCAGAACAAAAGTTCATGCTAGAATCCAATAAAATAATACTTTTTAAATTCGTTACATGCACCAAATGTTGCACAGACATCTCAAAAAATATAATGGCCTAAACAAACTCGACGCGCGGGACGCGCGTATTTCGCGTCTGGCTGTCAAATCAAAATAAAATATATGAAATTTTATGAACGAATATACCTGGACGAGCGATACGCGCATAAATATAGGCTTCGGCTCTATGATTTCGTTGTTACGCATCCAAGTGACATTTTATTTTTAAAAGTGTAGTGGATTTTGTTTCTGCCATAATGTGAATATTAATAATGATTAATTAATAATTTGATTAAAATTTATAAAAGCTTTTTTGCTTTTCCGAGACAACCAATTTGAAATCAAATTAAATTGATTGTTATATGTATATATATATATATATATATATATATTTTACTCCAATTCGGGATAAAATCGGACAAAAAATTTAAAATATATATAGAAGATTTAAAAAATGAAGGTTTTTCGGTAGAAATGAAATACAAAATCAAATGTAATTCGATACTTTATTATTAAAATATAACATCATTTGCATTGTCAATGTTTCATCAGATGCTTAGCTTTTTCTGGTGATTGAAAATGTCACAAACGACTAAAACTCGTCTCAACAACACAGCTCCCTCTTTGTTTACTTAATTCTGGATATCTGCCTTGCGCTTCAATCTAAAATTGGAACACATCTAAATTTAAGTTTTGCGGAGATGACTCGATAAAATATTCTGATAATTCTGTTTTTATTTTACTGTTAATGTTTGATGAATATTTTAAAATTTGTAAATTTTCCTTAATTATCGGCTTTTTTAAAGATTCAATAACCGAAGCCGACTTCCAAAATTCCATAGTAGCAGTATTAATATTTCACGATATGCTAAAGCATTCTATTTTTCACTTTTGGAAATTTTTCCATTCAGTTGTCCGTTGTCAGTTTGTCCGTTGTCAATTACGTGTGCAACTTTAATTAAACGTTAATTGAGAGGTCCATTTTATACAATATTGGGTTGTTGGTTTCTAGTTCCTTTTTAAGTTGAATAATTGGCTTTAATCGGTCTTACAAATACAATGGAACAATATATACTTAGTTCAGTTTTTGTCAAAATTGTTTATTATTTGTCCGATTGTTCATGTAAAGTTTTATGTAACGGGTTTTTTTACTGGAGCCACACTTATTTTTAAACAGCAATATTTGCACACAACTGCCTGCTCTTTATCATTACCGTCAGGTTTAAAGATTTTAAAATCTGGATATTCTGATATCCATTCTGATGGGGTTTTTCGTTTTTTCCCCATTGTTTTCAAATAACTACGAAGGTATGCAATTTTTTTATTGTTTAATAACTTTTTTATTTAATATTGAAATAAATTAATTAAATGTATAGATTTCTGGGATCCGATCGAAACGCAATTTTTCAAAACGCGATAGTTCAAAACACGATTGATGGTACAAAACACGATATGGTACAGAATGTGCATTGTGAAGCGAAGGGATCGCAGTGACCCGGCTGATATAACTCGATCCTATACACTTGCTCCTATCGATTTTTAAATTCCTATAAACTGAAATTAAATTTCCCCTTCACCCGATGTATAAGAAGTTCGCCCGAAATTTCCATCCCGAAAAGGTTTTTTTCAGAAAGTGTGTGTCTTTGCTAAATCACATAAAAATAATTCCACCCCGAAAATTTTATTTGTAAATTAAAGAAAAAATAAACAGCACGAAAAAAATATAAAATTATATTACTGTTTGCAGTAAAAAAGCTCCACAATCTATTAATAAATTAAATCTATTTTAATGATCATCTAGAAAATCATTTTCTATCCATCACTTTCTATTAACTGAAAAAAACCTTTTCGGGATGGAAATTTCGGGCGAACTTCTTATACATATTCACCCACATGACATAACCCGATCCTAAACTTTCACTTTCAAGGCGGCGATTCGCCTGATATAACCCGGTCCTGTACTCCCGCTCTTATCGGATCGCAAATATCGCGTTTTGAAATATCGCGGTTTGTACCGTATCGCGGTATGAACTATCGCATTTTGAAATACCCGTTTTGATAATTCGCGTTTCAAATGGGACCCTAGATTTTTATAGTGCATGTGTTGCACTGGGATGCCCAAAATTAACTAAAAATGCGTTTTCGCTTTAGCATTCTTATTACAGCGAAATCGAAAGAGAAAGTAATAATATTTTATCTAAACGTTTAGAAAACTCCCGCTCTTACTTACTTTAAATCTGTTCGGAGGAGCGGGGGGGGAGGTGGGAATAGGGGAAAACGGGTTAAACCCGAAAAAGGCATACCCTAGTTATATTGTATGAGAAAATTTGTCGAAAACGCGAGTCGAGATTGTCATACAAATACCTCATAAAGTGTCTCGTGCGTCTTTCACAGTTACGCGAGTCTCGCGCGTTGAGTTTGTTTACGCTATAAGAATTGATTTGAAACAAAAATAAATGATAGATTTTCAGTGCGTCATTTCCAAAGATTTTATTGCAAAATATTTCATTATTATTGTTGTTTGTTTCATATGTATTGTATGATATACAACTTCGTATATTAAAATATGAAAAAAAAATTATACCACCAAATTATGAAAATAAGGTAAGTGTGAGTGCAGGGGAATTTTCAAATCGCTAATAACAAAAATCAAATTCTAACAGGCACATCTGAAATCTGTACAACAAAGTTCAAAAGATTGATATTTGGGTAGGTTTTCTAAAATGCTTGTGATACGTTCTCTTAAAAGGACAAACGAATCGAACGATCCCTAGAGTCAGCGATATAAATAACGAATATTTAACAAAGGGGCTGTTGCAACAAATTTCTATTAAGGATTCTCTTCAACATATTTCAAAAGATTGGCATGTGGGTAGGTTTTCTGGAATGCTCGTGATATATTTTCTTAATGGGACAAAGGAATCGAACGATTCCTGGGGTTGGTGATAAAAAAATGGGTCTTTTGCACAGGGGTAGGGGTCTTGCATCAAATTTCAATTAACAAATCTGTTCAAAAAATTTTAAAAGATTAACATGTGGACATTTTTAAATTGTAATTTGTTGCAACAACCCCTTTGTAAAAGACCCGTTATGTATATCGGCCTCGGGAATCGTTTGACTCATTTGTCCCGCTAAGAAAACGTAGCAAGAGCATTCTAGGAAATCTACCCACATGTCAATCTTTTAAATTTTTTTGAACAGATTTCTAAATTGAAACTTATTTCAAAGGCCTATTGATTGTGCAACGTATGTAATAAACGCAACTAATTAGGTTTTTTTTTGGCATATTTCACTTGGGTAATTGCATCATAATTTTTTAATAAATAGCGTTAAGTTCCGATATACATAGATTGCAATAAATTTGACAATTTAAGATAGAAACAATTTTTCGGATCTTACCCCACTCTACAACGCTTATTTGTGAAAAAAGTAGCATTTGCCACTGTAAATTCTCACAGTAAGGGATGAAACACCAAGAGCAGCGCAACATATTCCAAGCAATCCACACTAACGGCTGCTTATGTGCGTGCACACCAAGCAGCGCAGCAGATTGTTTTGTTTTAGTAGTAAAATTGAATTGTGCAACTTTTATCGAGGTTATGAGTAGCAGCAAAGAGCAGCAAATTGAAGCTGCTGGGTGTGGAACCTATTGATGCCGCGCCAGATGCAACTTCATTCAGTACAATTTCTTTAAATTTAAATTTTTCAATTATAATTACAAAATACTTAATGCCCTTTAATGGAAATACCTATATTTATAAGCAAACTATAATTTTGTATCATTACATAAGCGAATAAGCCAAAATTTAAATTTGCTGCTCGCTGCTGCTGCTTGGTGTGTTTCCAGGGTTGGGAAAAAACCGGCCGGTTTGTTTTTAAAAACCCGACCGGTGGGTTTTTCGGGTTTCTTAGATGGGTTTTTTGGATTTTTTATTCAAGCGTTAAAATTAACAATTACATAACAATTACGTTCCAAGAAGAACAAATATGTAATCAGAAACAAGTTTATTAATTATTTTATGAAAATTTTCAGTTTGATTTTGCACGATAAAACACGATTGCGCAGGGATCAGGAATATTTTGAATATCGAAACAATATTTGCTTCTCGATCATATTTTACTTTGTGCTAGCTCAAATAAAAACTACACGTTATTATTCTATAATTATCAGTATTTGCCTCGCTCCTTATGAAAGCAAAACATTAAGATTGTTGAATAGAAATGCATGAATAGAAATGAGATAGAAAGTTTTAATCTTTTAAAACGTAAATCATAGGTTAATACCCTCCTTTTCTGCCTTAATAATAAAAAAGTATAACTATCTTTTACATTAAAAGCAAAGTGAAACAACTACTCGCCCCACGATACTAAAATGTTTATGAACAAAATAACATTCGTCGTGTCCGCATAATTACACATGCACAGATGTAAATGTAACGAATATTTTCATTTTGCAGTAACAGTTACTTCGGGTAGTTGAAAGTAACGAGTATTAAATTCCGAATAGTTCTATCCTCACATATCTAATTGTGCCTGTTCACACAGTATGTATGTATATAGTTAAAAGTAAAACATCATCTTCTCGTTTCTTGCTTATAAGCTATGTAAAGGAAAAACTATTTGTGTTGCATTTATGTATATGCTCCTTCCGTTTTCTAGTGTTTGTTCAGTTTTTTTAGAAATCATGTTTAATCGTGTCACTTAAAATTATATATACATGTAAATCTTGAAAGGAAAATACTCCAATCATTATTAAAGTGAATGTTAGTGAGGCATGTTGTGAGTTTATTGAATAGTATATTTTAAAACTAAGTAAAACTAATGTAAGTATTCACATCTTATTAAAACAAATAAATATTTAGTAGTAAAACACAGGATTGAATTTTGAAATAAAAAATAATATTCCCCATAGAAATATACAATGCCTCGAGGAAGTGGACGTAAAAATGCTGCTGAGTGTAATAACCAGAGGCTATGAATGCAACACATGCAATGCATGCGCAACGAAACAAGCAAATCTATAATAATACTATTATCTATAACGAAAGTATACTAATTACAGTCATTCACAAAAATTTTCGTACACCCTAAAACGAACGAATTCCGTACTAAGATCAGATCAAGAAATAACGGCTTCTGTATCTTGTGTTTACTTAGGCATAAATAATAAGAAAGACTATGTTTGTTTAAAAAAATACTTACTTCAATAAATAACTCACGTTTTTCTATAATACAACGTCACAAAAATTTACGTACTTACATTTAATAATTAAAAACAAAAATTTGATGAAAGATCAAAAATTCAGTACTTTGTTGAACCTCCTTTGGCTTCCAGCACAGCTCGCATCATCGAAGGCATATAATCCACTAAATTCATGGTGTTGGCATAACCTATATGTTATTCCATTCCATTCCAGTTCTTCCCACAAATGTTCTATAGGGTTCAAATCTTGTAATTGAGGTGAGTGATTTAATTGTTTAGGGACGCTATATAGAGTAGCCATTCCTTTAATATTCTCGCCGTATGCTTTGGATCGTTGTCATGCTGGAAGTACCACGCAGCAGGAGGACCCAATTTTTCGACGCTACTCGGGATATTTTCGTTTTTAAATATCTAAATATATCTCAGCAGTCATATTTGCGTCGATAAACTTCAAATTTCCGACACCATTTGCAGCCATACAGCCCCAAACCATGACGGACCCACCCCCATGTTTAATTGTTTGTTTTACATTTTTTTCCTCAAACGCCGTACTAGGCTTCCTCCACACTTTTCGATGTTCATCTGATCCATAAATTTTAAACATAGGCTTTTGTTGGAAAATAAAACATTTTGCCAAAATCCTATAAGTATATTTGTCTCGGTACAATTTTGAAAATTGTTTCCTTTTTTTCTTATTTATAACAAATATAAATGGATTTTTGTGCATAGTACGCCCATTATATCCATTTCTCCTAAGGATACGACGCACATTTTCTGGATATATAGTAATCCCTGAGAATTCTTCCAATTCATCACCTATTTTTGAGGCACTTTTGTATAGATTGGTTTTACAGATAAAGAATAATAAAAAAACCTAAAGATCTGTTTTTTAGGGCGGGCAGTTTCTGTGCTGTATTTCCACGTTCTTTGAAACTATTAACAACCCTTTGGATTATAGAATGCGTTCTCTTAACGATTGCTCCAATTTTCCTATATGATTTGCTTTCTTTAAATAATTTCACTGTTACAATCCGTAATTCTACTGACGTTTTTCGTTTTATGAAAGGCATTTTGTTAAAACACATTCAAAATTTGAAAAATCAACAAAAGTGTTGTCTCACGTAGATCAATTAAATAGTTGTATTGCTACTATATACCCCTGTGGCCCTGTTTTATAGAAAAACGTGAATTATTTATTGAAGTATATATTTTTTTTAACAAACACAGTATTTCTTATTATTTATGAATAAGTAAAACTAACTGTATCTTGGTTAATTATTTCTTGATTTTAATATGAAATCCTTTCGATTTTTAGGATGTGCGCACATTTTTGTGAGTGACTATACATAGTAGCACGAAATAAAAAAATTCTAAGCGAATAACAAATCGAAATACTCTACTTTACAATTCCCCTCATTCTCTAAATAATTTTTTTAAATTCCAAAATTTTCTCCAAGTTTTCAAAAAAGTATGTCACGTGTTTATTTTCAAGAGCGTAGTTACTTGTATTTTTAAGGGTCAAATTATTGTCAACTGATTTGAATAACTGTGGTATTTATAGTTAATTTTCGGATTTATGATTTTCGAATTTCAACTAATTTTATTTTAAAAATTGTTTTTTTGTGCAGTATTGAGAGCAAATTATGGCCTGAAACAGTGAGCAAGAAATCGATATCATTATTTAACATCTTTTTGAAGTTAGTTCATTTGGGTGTAAAACGTTTGCGGAAAAAACAATAATAATAGAGAAAGGGCGACCAACCCCCGATCTGAACAATTTAAAAACCATTTCTCCAAAATGCACAACATATCTTAATGTTAATCTTTATGTCAAACACCTTTGGCTATGCAGCAGCGCAAATTACAATAAATTATTTTGCTCGCCTTGTATTGTTTTTCCCAAGTTCATGGATGCGTCAAACTGGAATTCTAAAACAGGAGGATTAGATGGTTAACAAAATCTGCATACGGCTATTACTCGGCATGAAAAGGTAAAAATCATATTTCGTATTTTTTTGCCTTATTGGCTTTTGGAGAATTAAGAATTGACCAACTTAATGAACAAGCCAAACTTTTAGATTCCCGGAAAAGATTCATAAGCCAGGTGTGATTTTAATAAGGCAGGTATTGTCATTTTGCGGCCACGACAAAACAAAAACTCCGCTAATATTTGAAATTAAGATCATAGAGTTAATGAGCCAGCTTGATGAAGAACTTCAGAATAATTTGGAATCTGCAACAGTTTTTAAAGGACCATCAAAAACTATAAAAAATGACCTGTATTGAGCAGACAATTTTAAACAGCATTCAAAAAGAACATAATGCTTCACAGTTTGTAGCGATTATATTGTAGATACATTTTTGTGGATGTATCTAAAACTAGAAATGCTGCTGGAATAGCACAAGTTGCATTAGTATTTATTAAAACGTATGACGGGGCCCCCGTTATGTCTGGCAGCGTTCAAGTGATTTTTAAAAATGAAATTCCGAATGCTTTGTTTGTTCGTTCGGCAAAAAGAATGTGTTATTGGATGAATTTGTGGGACGACGAATGCCAAAGTTTAGTCCGAACCGAAGTTATGGATAAAAGAGCAAATCTTTTAGTTGTATTAGAAGAAATTGTTAATTTTCCCTTTTTTATTATTAATTTTTCCGTATGAACAACAGTTGGTTGAGACGATCAATAGATTAACTTTTATTGAATATTATTTATCCCTCTTTCTTTTATTTATTTTTTGCTTTTATTTACTATATATAACAAAAATGTTTACTTTTACAAATCAGTAGATAATCCTGATGTTGTCCTAACAAGCCGAAATCGACCGAGTGATTTTTTAAATTTTATGTATAAAATTTTTTAATTAAAATATTCAAAAATCTAATTTTTGCGAAATAGAAAACAAGTGTTTAATAAAATATGTTTATTAAGTGAAATTGTTGATGATACCGAAACGTGGGACTCAAAAACATATAACGGGGTAGTTGGATTGCTGAATTCTTTTTCTCTTGCACGTATTCGCGGACATTCCCAGCGGTCGGATATAGGTTATTGCAACATACAAATCAGAAAATTTGAATGTAAATTACAATACTCAAATGGATACTAGATTTGGAGAAATTTGAATTGTTGACAATGAAAATGCATCCAGAAGATCGCCTGATAAAGATAAATTGAACAACGCGTTTCAAAGAATTTTAGTAAAATTGATTGAAACTGTTAGTTTCTGATTTGCAAATGTTTTAGTAATTTTTTATTTTTTCTATGACGTAGTAATAAATTAATTTTGTGACACCACAAGACGAATGGAATTAATATATAAATAAGTGTTTCGATAATATACTTAATAACTCTGTTTTATTACTGCATGCCAGAAAATTTCATTCAGCGGCCGCCACTGGTAATAACGTAGTGCACATCAATAATTCTACAAAAGTAAAGTGTAAACACTGTGATTGTGAAATTAGCAGCAAAGTAGAGCGCATAAGAGCACATTTATTAATCTGTAACAAAAGCCTGCGATAATGATACGGATACTGACATTTCAATTGGAAATACGTCTCTTACTGCTACTGGTAGTCCTCAGCAGAAGAAACAAAAAACGAAACATTGTACTCAAACATCTATGATAGAATTTTCATTTTAAACTACTTTAAATCAAAAAGAAAAATTGGACAAAATTGTGGAATTTTTTTTCGCGAATAACATTGCTTTTAACGTGGCTGATACCAAATATTTTAAAGAAATGATAGAATCTCTACGACCTGGATATTCTGCTCCTAGCAGAAAACAACTAGCTGATAAGCATCTTATGAAATTGATGAAGAAATAACCGATCATTTAATAACTGAATTGAAGGATTCCAGTTTGACACTCATTTTGGATGGATGGTCGAACACTTCAAATGATCCACTTACCTCGTGTTCAGTCCATACCGGTTGTAATAGTTTTTTAATAAGTGCAGAGGTCACCGGGTCCGAAAAAAAACTGCTGAATATTGTGTTGCTGTGGCAGAAAAATCAATTGACTTCATAAAAACTAAGTACAATAAAGAAATATTCGCCTGTTGCATGGATAACGAAAATAAGATGAAAAAAATGAAGGAAATTTTAGAGGAACGCCATGGGATTGTTTCTTATGGTTGTTCAGCACACATGATCAATCGTTTATAAATAGAATTCCAGTAGAAGTCACCAAACAAATAATAAGTGTGCAGAAATACTTTAGAAATCACCACCAGCCACATGGACGGTTAAAAGAAAAGCATGGATTTATGCCTCAACTGCCAAATGATGTAAGGTGGAATTCTTATGATGATTGCTTAACAACATTTATTTCTAATTTTCACATCTATGCACAAATAAGATCAGAGCATTTAAATGAATTTAATAACGATATCCATAAAATTTTAAATGATGTACAATTGTACAATGAGGCCTTACATCTCCAACAAATGTTATCTCAAATAAAAATAACATTAGATGGGTTTTAAGGTGATTCCGCTTCAATTGCAACAGCTGTTGAAATCTGGTATAATTTGCTGAATAACGAGATCTTATTAACAAAAAGGCCTTTAATTGAAAAACGAATGAAAAGTGTACTCACTCCGGCCCACTATTTAGCAAACATGATGCATCCAAAATATTTGGGCAAAATGCTAAGTGAAGAAGCAGAGAGCGCAGCAGAAGACTGGATAAGCCAAAAATATCCCACCTTTTGGCACACTGTTTGGCATTTAAAATTAACGATGGAGAATACTTCCCAGAATCTATGTTGTGAAAAACGAAAAATCTTCAAAATTGCCTGAAAATTTTTGCAATTTTTTGTATCACTAATGAGCTCGGCTTCAGTTGAAAGAATTTTCTCAACCTACGGTTTAATTTGGAATAAACTAAGAAACTGACTTGGTTACGAGAAGGCGTTATCTCTAGTCAAAATTTATCGCCACTTAAGATCTGAACCACAAGACTGGTAAATTGGAAAGTTATTAATTTGAATTTATTCATTTTTTTTTATTATTTAGTGAATTATTTATATTGTACTGATCAATTTTGTTTTTAATTGTTCATATCTGTGATATGTATTTGTTCCTTATACATATATTATAGTTACCTTATTATTAAGTATACAATTTAAAAAATGAATTTATGAAACACCTATTCTCTTTATGTTCTAATGAATGAATTTTACAAATCGTAAGTTAAAAATATGTAATTGAATGAACAAATTAAACAAAAAAAAAATTAAACAAAAAACATTCGTTTTTAAGAAGTATTATTACCCCAAAAAACCCAACCGGGTTTTTTTTAAGTATTACCCAAAAAACCCGGTGGGTTTTTTTGGGTTCCCCAGTGGGGAGCCAACCCTGGCTTTCATCCTTTAGCAATATTATTTTAAAGTCGAAAATTGAAATTGTTATAGTAAGTAGGAGTGTCTCCTACTTACTATTAAACAATCTAACAAGTTTAAACGTTATTAAATTTAAAAGAAAATACCAATTTTTACTAAAGATTTGAAGGAAAAGCATTTTTTCACAAACAGTTAATAAAAATGTATCTTGTTCCTAACCAAAATATACAAAATAATTATAATTCTGTGCACGGACTAAAAATGATAAATACAAGAGGGAGCCAATTTGTCTACAAATAGAGTATTTAAGTCTCGTACAGGTCTAGTTAATTTTTCATCGACTGCATAATTTCAATATCACAGTATATAGTTGTACTAAGTGCATTATAAATATATCAATAAATTTGTACTCGAGCACATAATAAATAAACAAACAACGAACGTACCTTCCAACAAAAAAAAAATGTTCAAATACTTAAATAAACAATCAATTTGATGATTCTAATCTCATCTAATTATATTTTCTAATTTATTTCGTATATGTAGAAAAATGACTTCATTAAGTGGTACACGCATCTTATAGAAAAAAAAAAATTAAACATACGCGCGCATCACACATACATATACAAATAAAATTTTACTATATACATGTAATCATAATAACATATCGTATCGTAATAACATATGTACGAACATAATAACAATAATCTTCATAATAATAACGTCGAGGAATGAAAAGTGTAGAAGAAAAACTATATGATCAATAAACATAAATTTTCCAACACGTTCGAGAGAAAACAACATCGAAGTCAAAATATCGTAAATATTGAACGGTTTGAATCTTTCACCAAAATGAGTAAAATGTTGAAAATTGGAAAAATAAGAATTTTCCGTGATGATTCGTTGGAAATTTGTTATTTATTAAAATTGGTAAAAAATAAATGAAACAAATTTGTATTTTTTTTTTTTCATTTCGTTTTGGATTACTCGAAATGATTATGAGGAATAAGATGAAGATGAATATGAAGAAAATAATAAGAAAGATTATAATTGATATTTTGAAAAATATGTTGTTCTTAACGTGCCGCGCGCTGTGCTCAAATTTATTAATGTGTGAATAAATTGTTGATGGATATTATGTTTTTCAAAAACACTGGGACGTGATTATTGGTTTGCTGTTTGTGTAAATTGGTACATAAAGATTGTATTGTTTACCAAATGTATAAAAATAGCCTTAAGCATCGTGTTGATTTTTGCCAAATTATAACTTTGCTTTGAACGTGTGGTCGACACGATAAACCTCATAGATAATTAACTAACTTTATTTTGCCGAACTCTAATAACTTGTCAATACTCGCCGATTCATTTTCGTTCTACCTTATTGGCTCTACCAAGTTCTAGGACGGCTTCTAAGGTATAATGGAAGTTAAAAAGTTGACGTTTAAAAACAATATTAAAATGTAACGGGCCGTCTTAGAAATTAGATAGAAAATTCCCTACCACTATTCATGAGATCACATTAGAATGAAATTCCCCATTGGAAAATTTAATTGCTAATCAACATTGCAGAAATATTTGACCTGTTAATATAGACTTACACCGTTCCATCATTCTCTGGTAAAGTTTTGTTTTTTTCCAATTGCGTATCGCTTAAGCCTTTCGTCTTGGACGACTTTTCCTTCCTCCTTACAATTTTGTATATATTTCTGGAGATGTTTCTTTTTGCTTTGCGCAATTGTACATTGGTATCCAAAATTACCTAATCAAAAATACCAGATCAGCTACGTTGTATTTCGGCCAATTACTAAATGACTAATCTGGCTTGCCTTCTTGTGTGCACTCCGCTACTACTAGATCATTCTGATTCAGAGCATTTCTTTGCTATTTCACCTTCTGACACTCACATCCCATCATCTCCAAAGTGTGCCACATTAGCACATCTATCTAGCTTACTGGATCGCACTTTCTCCAGCGGTCACTTGCACTGTCGGACGCATACTCAACAATCGTACTGGAAACGTCGCTATGCCAACCCCAAAGATATTTGGTCTTCTCAGAAAACCAATTTATTTTGTCTCTTCTTTCGACGTCTGCTTCGATGTAATGTTTCAATTTTCGATACTGGTCAAAGCATTTGCCTATTTTCTTGTTCGACTCTTGAACCTCCTGTGGTTTTACGTTTTTACGTATGTTCGATTCAAGAGGAAAACTCGTCAATTACATATATGTACGTTTTTTTTTCTTGGAATTAGGCTGCTCTTGTTGAAACTATACTAGATTGATCAATTACAATCGCCTTCTTGAAACCACACACCAATTAAACACTAGCTAATCTTATATATAGTTATTGGTACAGAGTGGGCCATCTATTGATTCATTTTTAAGTCATAGGCTATCGCAACACTTTTTTGAACGATTTACTTGACATTTTGACAGTTTTCAGTGTGATATTCCGCTTCACGAAACAATCACGTTTTCGCTTGAGGAGCAATATTTCGCTCCGAAAACTTCGCTGGAAAGAGCGCCAAGCGGAGCCACTGTAGTGAAATCGGTGAAGAAAATTCGTGAGAAAGGCTTGCTATTGGATGACAAAAGTTTTCCCCGAGTTCGGACAGTGCGCACGCATGGGAATATTACGGATGTGATTAATAGTGTGGGACATAATCCATCGACCTCAACTCGATATCAGTTCTCTGTGTGGACCAGCTTCATAATGACGTCGATTTTGGTCAAAAAATCAGCTTTTCAGATGAAGCGCATTTCTGGGCTCGGAGCAGCCACACGTAATCGTAGAGAAACCAATGCGTACACCAAGAATGTCAATTTGGTGTGGATTTTCTAGTGGTGGCATAATTGGCCCATTTTTCTTCGAAAACGCTGTTGGAAAACCCGTTACCGTCCATGGCGACCGTTACAGAGTCATGCTGACCAAATTGTTATTGCCTCAAATCGACGCTATGAGTGTGAACAGCGTTTGATTTCAACTAGATGGCGCCACATGCTTTCCAAACCGACCTAAAATCGACCTCTCGCGCCAACTGAATAATGAGCAATTTTTGAGATATCAATTGGCCTGCGCGGAGCTGCGATTTGACACCGTTATACTTTTTTCTAAGAGGTTTCGTTAAGAGTAGATGTTATGCGGATAACCCAGAGACAATCCCATTTATTCTAAATATGTGCGGAAATTGTCGAAAACCTCCTAAAAACTGGACTCACAAGATGGCTTGCTGTATGGCCAGCAGAGGGGGCCACATGAACGAAATTGTTTTTCATTCTTTAAACGGATACTCCAACATACACAGTAAAAAAAAGTTTCCACAAAACAAAAATTAATACTCATTTTATAGCGTTTTTTAACCAGGGCGACTCTTCAATATAAAAATATTCTTCTCGAGCGGCAACTGTCTTTGTGTTTACCAGATTTGATATGCGGTTCCTGTATCGATTCCATGTTGCACAACATTTACTTTTCTTAACTCGCCATAGTTATAAGAAATCATCTAGTGCCCCGCTGTGGCATTAACACTACAGCAGGTCGATTCTGGCTTTCCTATAGAAAAAAGGAAAAATATTTACATAGCGTATTTGTGAAAAATTTTCATTTTCTAGCGTACTATGTTAAACAGTTGTTGTAATTTTTTTCAAAAACAATTAAACAATTAAATTGGGAATATTTTGCCAAAAAATGATATTTTTGACAAAAAACGCCATGTAAATATTTTTCCTAATTCCTTTTCCTCTAGGAAACCCAGAATCGACCTGCAAGTCAAAAGTTTTTGGTCGATGTTTTTATTTTTAGAAATTGTAATTTTTTTTATAAGCAAAGTTTTTGTATATTTTTTTAGTTCATAATTGTTTTTCTCGTAAATGATATACTTTTCAAAATATTTGCAAAAAAAGAAAAAGCTTCTATGAAAGCTGCCACTTCCGGTGGGCCGCTCTCAACTGATGAAAGCTACCTATTCTGACGGACCGATTTTGACCGCAGCTTCCATTGGAGCATTTTCGTTTCTTTTTTTCAAATATTTTAAATATGAGAGGAATACTGGCACAATACCGGTCTAGGTTAGTTTTCCAAAATTTAAGCGGAAATGACGAATTTTGGCAAAAAACTATATTTCAACAAAAGTTCGACCCCAGTACTTATAGTCCAGATGGATTAAATGATCAGTATGAAATTTCAAACTTAAGCTGTTTTCATAAATTGTGAGATCCCCCGGGATTTTGTACCAGAACTCAAATGAATTGTTAATGCATATAATACAAAGCCCTCGTTTATATTTTTGAGTGAAATTTGGATTCACACTAATGAATTGTCTTCATATAATTTAAATGGTTATACGTTGTTTGGTGCGTGTTGCCGTCTTTTTTTATTCAAATTTAGATTGCTCAGTAAGTGTCCATAATTTACCATCAGCCGATATTATAAAGGTTGAATGGAATTTTGCTTCTGATTTGTATGTATTTTTATGCATTTATCGGCTTCAGTCTACCGGCCGAGGTTTTGGGCAGTATTAGGTGAAAAATTCTGTTTGTTCTTTCATTGATTCTGTTTGCATTGATTATATAAATCTTATGGCTTGCTTTGGGCTTGAATCATTGATTGGTATTCCCACGAGGGTTACTGCTTTTTCTTCAACTTGCATTGACCACTTTTTTGCTCGACTTAGGTCTAATGACTTTTCAAGTATACAAGCGTTGGCTTTGGACCTAAGAATTTCTGTCTGACCACCATCTGATTGAGATATGTTTTAAGGTTCCTCAGATACTGTTATCAGGCTCTAGTTTGAAAAAAGTTCCACGAGAAGAAGAAAGAAGCACATTCTGTCATTGTTATATGAAAGGTTGGATCGTATAGACTGGGGTCTCATTTTTAACATCGACAATCCATCGCTAGCTCTTGAGATATTTTTGATACTATTTCGACTATTTTAGAATGCTGCTTATATATGTGAATATATTGCCTGTCTAGAATCAAATGCCTGAAGCCTTGGATTTCCTTCGACCTTGCCTTAAATAGGCGTCCTGATAATGGAGTACTTCGTGATAGCTTATAATAGAATGTGTACCTTGTTTAATGTGGATATACAAAGCAGAAAAGGAAATCTATTATTCTAAGCGTTTTTCAGTTAACCGCGGTGATATAAAAAAACTGGATTTTAGTGATCGAAATTCTAACTCGTAAATCTCTGGCAACACGTCATCTACACTTGGGTATGTAAAAAAATCGTATATTGCTAAATTTTTCACAAAACTTCAAAAATATCAAAAAAAAAATCCAATATTTGTTTATTTTTTTAATGCAGATTCAGAGTCTATTTCAATACCTATCCAGTGGAACCTTTTTTGTACTTGTACCATGCCAACAAAGTGATTTTTTGTCAAATGCATATAGCAGGCTTTCGAATTAAATTCTAAAAATAATTCAACAAGATCATGAAATATCTCGCTCGGAATTGTGATCATTCGCATATCGACGCTTAGCCTGAACGATTCTCTATTGATTACGTCTTCAACCGGAGCAAATAAATGGATACAACACCAGAGGTAGCCGCACTAGTGGTTGCACTAATTTATGCGGAGCAGCAACAAAGTCAAGTGGCTCTACAACTAAATTTGAGCCGATTATGCGTTCGTCGAGTGTGGCAGAGATATCAGGAAACTGGTGGCTCTAGACGGCGACAAGGATCTGGCCGACCTCGTGCTACAGCACAGCGTGGTGACCGCTTTCTTGTAACAACTTCGTTGCGAAATCGCTGTATGAATGCAGTTCAACTGGGACTGTGGCTTTAAGAAATTCGTGAAGTCGAAGTCAGTCGGTGGACAGTTAGAACACGACTTCGAGAAGTTAATCTGACCGCACACAGACCTGCAAACGTGCCGAAATTGACTTCTGCCCACCGACGAGGCCGTCGTGAGTTCGCTCGAGAGCATTTGAATTGGCCAGAAGAAGAATGGAGAACAGTCCTGTTCTCTGACGAGTGCAGGATGTGTTTATATGGTATCGTTGGACTTGGAAGAGTATACAGAAGACAAGGAGAGCGATATGCACAATATTGCGTTGAATAACGTGTCTCGTATGGCAGTGGGGAGGCGTATCATTGGAGGCGAAGGCAGATCTTGTATTCATCACATGAGCCAATTGCTGGATGTCGATCAAGAGGAATGAATTCTCAACGGTACATTGACAGGTTTATTGGTGAAAATTTTCTGTTTATGCAGGATAATGTGTGACCGCATATACGGCTGGTGTAGTATACCAGTACCTTCAAGAGGTGGACGTGCCTCCGGGAGCTGCGACAGGCGATCGTAAAGGAATGGGAGGCGATACCTCACGATATTGTGAAAACTTTGGTGAAATCAATGCAGCATCGAATGGAAGCAGTCATTGGGGCCAAAGTAGGGAATACTTCTCATTAACAAAACTGTTTTTGTTTGTTTATTTCCATGTTTTAATTCGATTTTTACCCCTAATTTTCATGCTGACAAATCCACAAAAAGGTTTACCTCAGATGTTTACACCCAAAAATCAGTTTGATGGCACGTTTAAATAGAAAAACGGTACCACTGGATAGGTATTGAAATAGACTTTGAATCTGCATTAAAAAAATTAAACAATTGTTATTGAATTTTATTTTGATATTTTTGGACTTTTGTGGAAAATTGAGCAATGTGCGATTTTTTGCACCCAAGTGTATTTACGGCCATGATGATACCAAATGACTAATCTGTCGTTGAGACTTGCCTTCTGGTGTACTCCGCTACTGCTAGATCATTCTGATTCAGAACCTTTCTTTGCCATTTCAAATTCTGGCACTCACACATCACAACTCCAAGGTGTGCCTGCCACATTACACATCTCTCTAGTTTACTGAATCGCACTTTCTCTAGCTGTCACATCCACTGCCGGACATCTAATCAACAATCGTACTGGATACTAGACAATGCATTTGCCTTTTTTCTTGTTCGATTCTTGAACCCTCTGTGGTTTTATGTATCTTCGATCTCACGGAGAGGAACACTCTCACCAGTTACGTAATTTTTCACGGAATTAGGCTGCCCCTTGTTGAAAGTTTTTTAATGTTAATAAAATTAAATTCTGTTTAATTAATGTGTGGTTTCAAGAAGATGATTTAAAACTCTCTACAAGAGCGTCGGATTTAAATTTGCTGCCATTTTGTTAATACGAGTTGTACGGTGATTTTTTTTGACATTTGCCACGTACAGACCACGCGATTTAAGAATATGGAGAATTGAATACTTCTTTACCAAGAACGTTTAATTATTGTAAAAACACATTACCAAAATGGTTATCAAATTAATGCGGATGTTTGGAAGAAAATCATATTTTTAGCGAAATATTAACGGAGTTTTTGTGGGCCGAATTGGATGTAATTGATGTGGAGGACATGTTTTTCCAACAAGGCGGTGTGAGGTGTGACCTGCCACACAGCACGTGAAACAATGTTGTTACTGCAGACTAAGTTTCCAAGCCGTGTCATTTCTCGATCTGGCGATAAACATCGTGCGATCTAACACCGATGGATTTTTTTCTTTGACAGTTGAACATCTTAAAGAGGAAATACGGCGCGTTATTGGTGAAATACAGCCACATCTATGCAAAAACGTTATTGAAAATTTCAACAAAAGAATAACCCTGTGCCAGAGGTTTCGTGGTGGCCATTTGCCTGATGTTGTATTTCACGTTTAATCGGAACTATTTTTCTTTATTTTGAAATAAAAATGTTTGCTTAATTCAAAAATAAATGTTTCTTTCTTTAAAATTAAATCCAGCGCTATTCTTGGGACACCCTTTAATTGATCAAGATACAAGTTTTATATATGGAATTCAGGGCGACTCTTCAATACAAAAATTGACATGAGCTAATTGTGTTTGTAATTTAATTTAGAATATTTTTATTTTAATCGTTTTTTGGTAAATTTCTATATACTTTTCGAAATATTTGCAAAAAACGAAAAGGCTCCTATGGAAGCTACCACTTCCGGTAGACCGATTTCAGCCAAAAATCAATGGGATCTTCCGATTTATGGCAAAAGAATCAGTATTAAGTTTCACCTCGAACAATCAATGTGCCTTAATTGTACAGAGGCGACAGAAATTTAGTAAAAAACTCGAGGTCAACAATTTTCATGATTACTACACAAAAAACAGCTTTTCTTCAAAAATCGACCTTTTTCCGTTACATTTTGGATAATCTGAAACAATTAATTTGCCAAAATTTACGCGGAATGGTCGAATTTTGATCTGTTTTTTGAATACAATTTTATAGCAAATTTAATTTAGAATCTTTTAGTTGTCAAAATGTTTGCAAAAAAACGAAAAGCCCCTACGGAAGCTATCACTTCCGGTAAACCGATTTCGGCCAAAATTCACTGGGATCTCGTAATTCGTGGGAAAAATTTTAAGTATGAAGTTTCGATCGGGATGATCAATCAATTTGTCTGGGCTGAACAGGACCGAATTTTTGTTGAAAAACAATTTTTTGTTAAAAATCATTATTTCCAGTTAAATTTTTGAAAATTGACCTGGACCGATATTGTTGCAAATTTAATATAGAAATTTTTAGTTCATAATTGTTTTTCTCGTAAATGATATACATGTCAAAATATTATCAAAAAAACGAGAAAGCTTCTATGGACGTTGCCTCTAGTTAGTCAAAATTTTTAATGATTACAATAATCATGAAAATTTTTGACCTCATACTCCAAAAAATTGGTTTTCATTATATCTTCTCCACTGCCCAGACCCAGGCGGATTGGCTGATCGGGTTAAAACTTCATACTTAAGATTTTTCTATACTTTGGGAGATCCCAGTGGCTGACATTTATCCACCAGAAGTTGCAGCTTCAATTGGAGCATTTTCGTTTTTTTTTCAATTTGAAAAGTAGATTCTAAATTAAACTTGCAACTATACCGGTCTAGGTTAGTTTTCCAAAATTTAAAAGGAAATTACCATTTTTGGCAAAAATTCAGACGGAATAAATAATCAGAGTGAAACTTCAGACTTAAGCTGTTTTCATAAATTGGGACGTCTCAGTAACTATGTATCACAACTCAAATGCATTACCACCTAACACGACGCACTTTCAACATTGAATCTAAGCTACGAATTGGTCCAACTTCACACAGTCTATAAATTACCATTAAACATGTGTCCAACTATTAATTTATTTGTCTATGATGCTACATAAAATATCTATTTTTTTTTAAATTATTACAACTGAATACAATTCATCTAGTAATTTTTCGTTCTTAATTTAGCCACTTGTAAATTAGAAAAGTCCCATTGGCCAGCTCCATTTATAGGTTACGTTGTTCATGAATTACTGCAAGTTTTTTTATTTCTTCTTGAACCGTCGAGATATTTAGGTTCCTATGAAGGTCATCATTTGTAATGTATTTTCTTTTTAACGTGCTCTTTCCATCTGAGCCTGGTATCTAAGGTCATCCCTAGATATTTAACCTTATTTGCATACGGAATCTGCTGACCTTTAATGATTACAGGTTTGTAACTGACTTTTAGATTAGTAAAATTCACACGCTTGTTGTCACATGCTTCTTGAAGTTTCGTTGTCGATTCCTCGATAGTGTCTCGTACTGAGAGAACTGCAGTGTCATCAGCAAATGTTGCAACGGTAACATCATTTAATTGAGGTAAATCTTTGGTGTAGAGCAGGTAAAAAATAGGTCTCAAAACACTACCCTGCGGGACTCCTTCCAAAATCTTCTTTAGCTCGGAATATTCTTCTTCATATTTCACGTGAAAGTGGCGATTCTCTATGTATGATTTTAAAATCATATAATATTGTTTTGGTAGTTTGAAGAGTAAACCTCTGTGTCACACCTTATCGAAGGCCTGCGCCACATGTTCCATTGGTGGCGGTTTAGAATCAGCTGAGAATAAATAATAATTCACCTGAAATACATCGTATGGCCTGGAGTAGACATGGGTAGTTGTTCATCACAATCAAACTCGCCAATTGATACCTAAAATTAGTTAAATATTATCAGTACAAAATAATCCAAATCATATGTAAACAATATACTTAACATAATTTGTCCTTGAACTTGATCTTGAATTCGGTAACCAAAACAAATTATGTCAAGCATATTGGACACAAATATTGGTTTATAATTTCACTTATATTTACTATAGTATAAAGTAATTACTTACCTATAAATCGTATTGAATATAATCATTTACCTAAAATTATAATATTAAATTAATATAAATTCAATTTTAGCATTTAATTATTTCTTACCAATTAGTATTATTGTTTTGACATTTATTTACCAATACAAATGTAATTATAAAATTAACTTAAACTGTGCTACAGAGGTGCGTTTAATACCAAATATAATATGTAATGCCATCTAGCGGCAATTGAATCTTGATTATGGACACCCTCTGTGGTAAATAGAAATATTTTGTAACTAAACTTTATAAAACAAAATAAAATTTCTCTTTGTCATCAACCACCATAGCGACAAGTTGTGCATAAAATTTATAAATAAAATATTAAATCAAGAGCTAGCTTGAGTTGTGGTTTTACTTAACCAAACACCAACATTACAGTTTTATTGTGACCGTTTGTGAACTGGATGTTTCATTTGTTCGTGTTACCTGCATCTAGTTCACAACATTAGTAAAACCGCACAACACCCGCAATTTGTCGCACCTTCCTTTTCGTACCAATTGTTTGCTGGATATTTATCCGGAACCTTACCCCTTGGTACGAAACACTGGTCCTTCGAGCCGGATAGTGAACATATCTGCAACAACAGCAATAAAAACATTACTGCAACGAGAGCACATATAGTTATTGTAAGCCGCAGCATAGAGAAAACCACACCATCCAAGCCAAGCGATCGATTATTGAAATAAAACCCATCGACGCCATTACAAGCCACGTGTATCATCATACGATTTGGTTATTACGGAATTATTAAGTGAATTTGCCTGTGAATTCGGAATAAGTGTATAATAAACGTGAAATTAAAATATTGTAATTAAACACCCGTTTATAAATTGCGTGAACAAAAAAAGTACTTGAATTGCCGATGGTTAAAATGGCCGATTTATTAGCATTGAAAAAGGTGCGTGCCGGTATAAAGGGTAGCTTAACGCGAATGGAAAATTTCCTTATTGCTAATTACAATAAAATCGATGAAGGTTCCGTTGACGAATTGAAGGTTCGGGTTGATACCGTTCAGGGTTTAAGGGTGCAATTTTTGGATGTAGAAGCCAAAATGTTTGTGATTGATCCTGAAATTGAGTCTCAAATGGAAGAATTTGAGTCAAAGTATTATTTGGTGTCTGGAAAACTCAATAAATGGATCCGTGATTTAAATCAAAATGAGCATAGTGCTGGAAGATTCGATGAGTCAATATTGAATGCTACTCAACCTCAATCGGCAGAACTAAAATTAAAAAAGTTAAGCATACCTCCGTTTTCTGGTGAATATACCGAATGGCCTAGCTTTTATGATTTATATAATACGTCAATACACAGTAAAGATTATCCAGCTGTACAAAAGTTTCAATATTTGAAAAGCTTGTTAATTGGGGAAGCCGCACAGTTAATTAGATACATCACAGTAACAGAGGCGAACTACTACGAAGCATTTTCCAAATTGGTTGAGCGGTACGATCGGAAAAAATATATTGTTAATGCGTTCATTCGGACATTTATGGATCAGCCATCTATAAATCAAGTTAGTAGCTCCAGCATTCGAAAATTGCGAGATACGTCGGATGAAGTGCTTCGAGGACTGAAGGCGTTAGATACTAAGGCAGAAACCAGAGACAGCTGGCTAATCTATATTTTGATTAAAAAATTGGACCAGGAAACAAGAATGTTATGGGCACAAGAATCAACCGCTTCAGAATACCCAACTATCAAGGAGTTCTTCGATTTTTTGAACAAGAGATGCGACGCATTGGAATCCATGACATCATATACAAGGGTCAAGCCGGTGTCAGCAAGGACGTTAGTTATTGCAACCGAAACAAGCGATTCAAAACCGGGAACTTGGAGTTGTCCTGTATGCAAGGGCGAGACGCATTTGTTATTCGAATGTAAGGAGTTTGCGAAAATGTCATTAGCCAGTAGGAAGAGTCTTATAACAACTGACAAACGATGCTTTAATTGCTTGCATAAGGGACATAATGTGTACAACTGTCGTGCCAGAAATAGATGTAAACTTTGTCACAGAAAACATCACAGTTTATTGCATGAGGATGCTCCGCATGTAAAGACAGCCAGCCATATTACGTCGCTTCAAGAAAATTCAAAGGAAGCTGAACCATCAACGAGCGAGAAGGTTGAATCTGAAATGATAGTGTACCAAACAAGTATACTATACTCTATGCAAGCTATATTACCAACGGCCATCGTTCGAGTGAAGGACGTAAACGGTGAATTTATCCTATGCCGTGCACTTTTGGATTCAGCTTCGCAAGTCACATTCATCACGGACGCTTTTGTGCAAAAATTGGGATTGAAGATATCAAATGGGCGTGTGATGGTGAGTGGTTTGGGACAGTCTAATTTAGGGCGGACGAAAGGAGTCAGTCAGCTGGAAATCGTGCCAAGGTCAATGACAGAGCTGGGTTTGCATGTTCAAGCCTATGTGGTACCAAAAATTACAACTTTACAACCAGCATCCAAAATAAACTGTGCAGAATTCGATAAATTAAAATCCATGAATCTTGCCGATCCAAGGTTTTACGAAAGTGGCAACATTGATTTACTACTGGGCGTTGAGGTGTTCTTCGCGATAATTGAAAACCAACAGTTTAGGCTGTCACCGCGTTTACTAGTCCAAAAAACACGGTTTGGCTGGGTAATTGGAGGACATGCCTCAGAGGAGAATAATAATAGCGAAGTGGTGAATTTTAACGTCACAATGGAGGTGGATAGGACGTTACGCAATTTTTGGGAGATAGAAAGTATTCCAACGAAGAGCGATCTCACCGAGGAAGAAAATTACTGCGAAGAGTGGTTTGTAAAAACAACGCAAAGAGCTGAAGATGGAAAATTCGTGGTGAAATTACCGGTTAGTGGAGAAATAACGAGTCTCGGATCCAACTATTACATGGCGAAGCAACGGTTTAAGGCAATGGAGAATAAGTTTCGACGAAATCCTGAATTCAAGGAGCAGTACCATAAATTCATGAATGAATATATACAACTAGGCCACATGGAAGAAATAAATAAAAGCATTAATCCAGACGACTACTTCTTACCACACCATGGAGTCATCAAGGAAACTAACACAACAACGAAGCTAAGGGTAGTTTTCGATGCGTCCTCAAAAGATGTAAATGGAGTATCACTAAATGATCTATTGAGGACTGGACCAACCATTCAATCATCGCTGTTAGACATGCTATTACGATTCCGTTTATACCGGTATGTCATATCAGGTGACATAGAAAAAATGTACCGGCAGGTTTGGATCCACCCAGATGAGGCAAAATTTCAAAAGGTGCTATGGAGGACCGACATAAATAAGCCAATCAAACAATACGCGATGAAGACACTAACTTATGGCACCGCTCCAGCTTCATTTTTATCCACCAGATGTATTAAGCAGGCCGCACAAGAAAACACTGACAAGTATCCAGCAGCCGCCGCAGCAATTCAGATAGATATGTACGTTGACGACTTAATGACTGGAGCCAACGATGAAGAGGCACTAATTAAAATCAGAGAGGATATTGTCAACATACTCGATTCATCCGGATTCAAGTTACGGAAATGGACTACCAACAGCCCCATGATGCAGAACCTATTAAACACACAAAGTGCAATGATGGAAAAATACATAACAGAAGATGAAACCATAAAGCTGTTAGGTCTAAAATGGAATCCAAAGTTAGACGGCTTCTGCTTCTCCGTTTTCCTTCTAGAGCGAACCAAGCATAGCAAAAGAACATTACTCTCCGAAGCTAGCAGGATCTTCGACCCACTAGGATGGTTATCTCCGATAACAATACGAATCAAAATACTGTTCCAGAGTTTATGGCTAAGGGACTTAAAATGGGATGACCAACTTCCAGATGATATTTGCAGGCGATGGATCGCGCTTCGCAACGAATTAAAGGGAATCGAAGAATTGATTGTTCCTAGGTGGCTTCGATGTAGTAGCGAAATTGAACTACATGGCTTTTCCGACGCCAGTGAATTGGCATATAGTGCGGCAGTTTATGCTAAGACAAATAACTCTATTTGTTTAATTGCAGGAAAAACCAAGGTCTCTCCAATTCGACAGTTAAGTTTACCTCGCTTAGAGTTATTGGGAGCAGTTTTATTGACTGAGCTGGTCAATATCATTAAGAGTTCATGGGGTCACGTAAAAATAGTTCGTACGGTGTTATGGTGTGATAGCAAGATCGTGCTAGATTGGTTGTCATCGCACCCGAGGAAATGGAATGCTTTCGTGGCCAATAGGGTATCCAAAATTGTAGATGAATTTCCACGTGAATGTTGGCGCCATGTACCATCGAAATATAATGCAGCAGACTGTGCATCACGAGGAATAACAGTGGGTGATTTCATCGACAAGGGTTGTATTTGGTGGAACGGTCCAGACTGGCTGCAATTAGATGAAGAGCGCTGGCCCGAGCAAAGATCATGTTATAAAACCGAAGTTGAGCAGAAAGGAAAAAACCTGGAGGTCTTGGTAAGCATTGCAGCTAATACCTTCTTTGATGAGTTTATAAAGAGATATAGGTCATTTGACAGTCAAAGAAGGATACTCGCTTACGTGAAGCGATATATAAAGCAGCTCAAACGGAGAAGGGACCAGAGAGGGAGTACGGTTGACCGATGGTGCAGCGAGACGAATGAACCGAAGAGAAACAGGTGCTTAAACCAAAGGGAGACTCTGTGCGCTGAGAGAACCATTGTACGATATGTCCAGGGTCAGTATTTTGCAGAAGAATTGAAATGTTTGCAGAGAAACAAGGAAGTCCCGAAGAAGAGTCTACTCAAGGCGTTGAATCCATTTCTGTATAAAGAAGGCGTTATCCGAGTAGGGGGACGAATAACCAACTCCATGGCAAATTACGATACCAAGCATCCTGCAGTTTTACCATGTAGTGCATCGATTTCTAAATCTATCATGTTGGATCTTCACATCAAATGGATGCACGCTGGGAGTGGCTTGTTGGTGAGTCTATCACGACAGAAGTTCTGGATCATACGGGCAAGAGACGTCGCAAGGATGGTAATACACAGGTGCATTAAATGTATCAAATACAAGCCAAACTTAGAACAACAACTAATGGGTGATTTGCCGACAGCTCGAGTAAGGTATACGCATCCGTTTATTAATGTCGGAGTGGATTATTGCGGGCCGTTTAAGATTCAACTAATACGGCGTCGTGGCCAAATACCAGTAAAAATGTATGTATGCATTTTTGTTTGCTTAAGCGTTAAGGCAGTTCACATCGAAGTGGCCAGCGACATGTCATCAAGCTGCTTCTTGGGTGTGTTAAGAAGATTTATCGCGAGAAGAGGGATGTGTCGTGTGATCTACAGTGACAATGGATCGAATTTCGTGGGTGCGAATAATCAACTTAAGCAGTGGTACGCCTGGCTTAAAGAATCTGAAGAACACATTAAACACAAGCTCAGTAAAGCGGAAATCCAATGGTGCTTCAACCCTGCTTCTAGCCCGCACATGGGTGGATTATGGGAGTCAGCAGTGAAGGCTATGAAATCATACTTACGGAAAACAGTAGGCGAAACAATACTTACGCTGGAAGAATTCTCTACGTTGTTATGTCAAATCGAGGCCACAATGAATTCTAGGCCTATATGTGCACTTGGTGGAGAAGAATTTGAAGTTTTGACCCCAGGTCATTTTCTGATTGGCAGAAGTTTCGGTGAAATTCCAGAACCAGATTTATCAGACGAAAAACTAACACCGTTAGCTCGCTGGAAACTCGTAATAAAAATAAAACAACATTTTCAGAAGCGCTGGCAACGCGACTATTTAACGAGTTTACAACGCCGTGATCGTTGGCGTACCAAATCAAACAATATCGTAGTTGGCGACGTAGTATTAATTTCCGATGAATATTTGTCAACATCCTGGAAAATTGGACGAGTAGTGGAGATTCATCCCGGTGCTGATGGTCAAGTACGAGTAGTCACATTAAAAACAGCAAGCGGTTTATTTAAGCGGCCAATACACAAGTTGTGTAGACTCCCAGTACAGGAAATTGAATCGAGTGATTCAAGGCCGGCGGAATGTTCCATTGGTGGCGGTTTAGAATCAGCTGAGAATAAATAATAATTCACCTGAAATACATCGTATGGCCTGGAGTAGACATGGGTAGTTGTTCATCACAATCAAACTCGCCAATTGATACCTAAAATTAGTTAAATATTATCAGTACAAAATAATCCAAATCATATGTAAACAATATACTTAACATAATTTGTCCTTGAACTTGATCTTGAATTCGGTAACCAAAACAAATTATGTCAAGCATATTGGACACAAATATTGGTTTATAATTTCACTTATATTTACTATAGTATAAAGTAATTACTTACCTATAAATCGTATTGAATATAATCATTTACCTAAAATTATAATATTAAATTAATATAAATTCAATTTTAGCATTTAATTATTTCTTACCAATTAGTATTATTGTTTTGACATTTATTTACCAATACAAATGTAATTATAAAATTAACTTAAACTGTGCTACAGAGGTGCGTTTAATACCAAATATAATATGTAATGCCATCTAGCGGCAATTGAATCTTGATTATGGACACCCTCTGTGGTAAATAGAAATATTTTGTAACTAAACTTTATAAAACAAAATAAAATTTCTCTTTGTCATCAACCACCATAGCGACAAGTTGTGCATAAAATTTATAAATAAAATATTAAATCAAGAGCTAGCTTGAGTTGTGGTTTTACTTAACCAAACACCAACATTACAGTTTTATTGTGACCGTTTGTGAACTGGATGTTTCATTTGTTCGTGTTACCTGCATCTAGTTCACAACATTAGTAAAACCGCACAACACCCGCAATTTGTCGCACCTTCCTTTTCGTACCAATTGTTTGCTGGATATTTATCCGGAACCTTACCCCTTGGTACGAAACACCACATCTAAGAAAATACTAGAACAAACCTTTTTCCTCTCTAATGTATCTCAATGACATCTGTAAGCCTATGAACCTGCTCAATAGTTGAGTGTTTCACTCTGAAACCAAACTGATATTCTAAGGATAAGGTTTCATTGTTCTTGTTTTTTTTTCATTCTTTTGAGCAACAGCCTCTCAAACAATTTCGCCACGGTTGGTAAAAGTGAAATTGGCTGGTAAGATTTTCTATGATTCAGTGTCTTGCCCGGTTTCGGAATCATTATTACTTCTGCGCTTTCCACTGCATTGGCACATGTTTTTTTCCTGAGGATCGCATTCCTGTTCTCAGATCTTAACCAGGAGCTTTGCTTTTATGTTCTTAATTTCAGCGTTTACTTCTTTCAATGTTACAGGCCTGATATCTTCGAAATCAGATATTCTGGGCGTATCAGCAGTGTTTTCTTAACTGGTCTGCCGACCTAAAGGTTGAAATGTTTCTTCAACATGTTCAGCAAACAGGTCAGCCTTATCTTTCGCACTTCAAGCCCATTTTCTATCGTTTTTTTTTTTGATTGGGGGGATCTGCGTTTTTGGTCGTTTTAACCCTTTATTTGCTTTCCAGAGTGAATAGTCAGTATCTTTCGTTGAAGCTAAAGAACACGTATTTTCCAATTGTGGTCATTTTTCACTGCTTTTATGAGTACCTTAAGTTTGATACACAAGTTATTTAAGGAGGTTTTATCTTGCGGCGCACGCGTATTCTGCCTTTTCTTGCGGGTTTCTTGTTTTTCCTGCACTAATTCGTCTATTGGGTAAATAACGGAGTTTTCTTTTCTGGATGATAATTTGGGGGTGCATTCCCAAGCCGACCATGGTACGACATCAACCAGCCTCCGTCTAGTTCCTCTTCTATTTCATTTTCACTTTTAATTGGCACTTGAAGTTCTATTTTTTCCTCTTCTAACTGCTTAAACAATTCCCAATTTGTTTTGTTGTTTGTGAGTTATGGTGAATTTGTTTTTTCTATAACATTTTCACTAACCGTCATCATCACAGGAGAATGTCAGATATTAGATCATCATTTCCTAACAAGATGTAGCGTTCTGATATGCCTTTAGTGATGTAGAAATCTTTAAGGCCTGGGATTTTGTTTGGATCAGTTGGCCAGTACGTTGGTTTCCCTCCTGAGTAAAATTCACAGTTTGAGTATTGGCTAGCTACAAGTAATTCTTTGCCTTTTGGAGAGGTTAATCTTGAACCCCAGAAGGTATTTTTTGCATTAAAATCACCTCAAATAATGAAGTTACTTCCTAATTTCTGGAAGGTTAATGTAGTCTACTTTCTTTAGGTTATACCGTGGGGGGCAATATATTGCAGATACATTACAGGTGTTGTGATAACCAAATTTAACCATCACGCTGGTTACTTGCATGGATTCTTTTTCTACTTTTAGTTCTTCATGATGATTGATATTATCCCTAATAAATTAGCTGACCCTCCTCTTGGTTGTTCTGCAGGGTGTGTGGTATGTTATATGGTAACAAGAATACCCCGGGATTCCTTGTCGATATTTGTTTGGATGACTTAGAGGGGGTTTGCGTGCCTGATCCCTCATTTTCTGTAGCTGCTTGGCGACCTCAAATCCTCGGTAGCTAGCTGGATGCTGCCCATTACAATTGATTCATTTTGCTGATTCTTCTTTAGATAGTTGGCGCAATGTGGTTGCATGTGGTTAAAGACTTGGCATTTTTTTACATTATACTATTATTCAGCTTCGATCTTTACTCGCATGTTGAGTATGCCAGTTATATTGTAAATTTTTTCTGTTCGGATTTATCAAACGTTGGCATGAACAGGCGAAGTCCCCTTTTTGAAACGGCTTTTCCTAGTCGGTTCTCTCCGCTACGTATCTCTTTTTTAATATTGTACACGGTTCATAGATCCTCCATTATTGAATTACTTTCACAGGTTGGTTGTAGGCCTCTTGCCATGACCTTGATGGCACGACCGTTTTTATTTTCGTGCGTTTACCACTGATATTTTCCGTATTCAGCTTCATTGACAAGTTTCTGTATGCGTCTGGATTTGAAGTATTACTGTTCCGTAACAGTACTCATTACACTTTGGATTTCTGAGTAGTTGGTTACTCCTTCTATAAAAATCGGTGGTGGGGCCTTTGGCTGTGCTTCATTTTGTTGAGCTGGTTGCCGTTCGAGTGATTTTTTTACTTCTGGTGAAGACTCAGTTTTTTCTTTTTATTTCTCTATAACTCTTCTTCGTCCGTTGTATTCAGTCTTCTGCGACTTGTCTCTTTTAGCTTGTACTTCATTTCCGACGCATCTTTGTTTATGGTTTTGTTTTTCGTTTTTTTCGTTTTTGAATTTGTTTTATCTGTTTTCAGGCAGATTAACTCGCGTTGAAGATTGGAGATTTAGAAGCTCCATGTCTTCAACTGTTTGTTTTAGTGCTTGATTTTCTTTTTCTAGTTTAGAATGTCCATCATTTGCATTGTTACCGTTGAAAATATCGGTTGCAGAACTGCTTTTGCTTCCACTTTTGGCATATAAGTTCTTGCTGTATTTTGCTGCTGTTGAAACGGATTCGCTGTTTCAAAATTGATTTCACGAACATATAATAAGTGGTTCCCCCAGAATCTATGGAACGGGCCTCCGAAGAGTGTGAATTAGCCAATTTGAAAAACCACCTGGGATAAATCCTTTTGTGTTTTGGTCCATTGCATTGTGATGGATTGACTATTCGCTATATTGATCCACTAACACGTAGGGATTGGTTACCACAACCGTTCGTGTTGCAATACATTGGCCAGGGCGCATCCGAGAATACTTCGTGGAGGCTATCAATCATTAGCACCCCACATAAAATATGCGCTGATTTTTGGCAAACGTGTTCGCTGTTAGTGCTACAACTCAAATTCATTACTCACTAATACGACAAATCATTGAATTAGTGTGACTGCACATAGTCCATATTACCTTTAAATATGCGAAATAATCCAAATTTTTTTGACTAACATCACCTGAATTTTATACTATCACATTTTTTTTTTTTTTGCTGAGATCGTAGTATGTAAAATGACTAGACATATTTTCACAACCGATAATCAATTAAATTAAAAATTGATTACTAGATTTTCTGTAAAGTAGCAAATTAAAAAAAAAAAAAAATTTATTTCTCGGATTTCTGACAGGATAATTTTTCGAGTCTTCAGAGGTGCTTCAAACATTTCATCACAAAAGTCATAAATTGAAAGCTATTTTCGTAGGAAGTGTCTTGAATGATCGACATTTCTTGGGGCAGAAGATCGGCGAAATATTCCATATTCCAGTCCTAGTTTAATTAAAAACCTTCAAAGTTTTGCAAAGGAACCTATAATATATGTTTGTAATTAATAAGTAATACTAGCAGTCTGAAAACTACAAATTTTAATTATGTCGGACTGAACTTCAATTATCATGTACACATATTGTTAAATAGACCTGCCCATTCAAATCTAATAAAATTATTTAAATGTACTCCCGCCAATTAAATTTGAATAATTCAACATCAAAGCAATTTTCATTTGTGTTTAAACCTAAAATGTTTTATCGTAACTGTAAGAACTCAAAGTGAAAAATCTAATTCGTTTTATTACTTTCCTTTCACCTAAATCAAATACATATTCTAAATAGAAAAAAAAAATACTTGTACAACATTTCATTTTAAAATAATAATTATAATTTATTGATTAGAAAATAATTTTTCAAACCATTTTACATGATATTTTAAAACTTTGTACCAATCCGAGAGGTAGTACTCGTACCTATATAGGAAAAAACTCATGTTCAATTAAAATTATTATTCATCGATAAAAATTACATTTAAAATGTTGTTGCTATAATTTATATCCCTGTCTTTTATAATAACAACACAAATCAAAATTAGATCAAATACACGTTTTTTTTTAATGTTTCACCTAATTTTTATGTTGTGGCATTTGTTGTTGTAGCATTAAATATTTTTTATTTATTTTATTTTGGAGTTCAAATTATTAAATCTACTTGCGCGTTACTCATAAAACCGGGGTACTTATAATAGATTTTCGGTTCTAAGTACAACACACTATACAGTACATAGAGCAACAGCGTCGATAAAAAATACAAATTTTCCCGTATATAAAAATAAATTTTTAATCTCAACTCATAAAAAAATATTATTATAAGCTGTAAATTCATACACAACAAAATTTTTTTTATTTATTTCTGTTTTTTTTTTCGTTAAACATAAAAATTACAAAGTTATTGAAAATAAAATAATAATAAAAAAAATATGCAATAATTTTCATGGAAAATAAAAATTGTCATGAATAAAATTTATCGTGATTATTGATATCCTATTTTGTTGCAATATTATTGCTTTTAAATTCTTTAATGTTGCTGTTTTATATTGGTGTGCGCGCTAAATCAATTTAATTGTACAGGAAATTGGATATAATTTTCACTTTCCTTTCGAAAAAATACTTATAAACGGAAAATTGTTTTTTATTATAATAAAAATCACTGTTACCGAAAAACAGTTAAAATTGAATTATGATCACGGAGAAAAAAAACGAAAATAATATTGGTGATTTCTTGCTCTTTAAAATTACGTTAGTCTTAGATGGAGTCAATGATAAACTTAGATTTCCTCCACAATTTTCGGGATCAAGCTTAAGTCAAGCGATTAATACTTCGATTACATTGTATTTTGAAATCATCTGTTTGTGATCGACTTCGTCTCGATAATCGTCTACCTAAAAATAAACAAACTATATTATTAATTAAAGCTAATGTAATTTAATTTAATATTAATCTATTTATGCACATCACTATATTTTGCATGTTAACATATCCTTTGGTGGCATCAACTAACGTAAATTGTGTACCTAAAATGAAAAAGAAGATATCACAAAGTATCTAGAGTACAATCACTTGGTTTATATAATTTAATTGTTGTGATGTGCTGTTTTGACAGATCATATAAAATTATCAAATTGAATCAGGGGCGGTATGTTGTATCATCACTTCGAATCGAAATCGAAAAAAGTCGAATCGAAAAAGTGAAACTTGTATCATTTTTGCTTTTCGAAAATGATGCAACATACCGCCATTCGACTTTTTTCGAATTTCGATTCGAAGTGATGGTACAACATTTGAGCTTCAGATATTGTTAATAGATGTCACTGTAAAACTAATTTTAACTATTGTCAGCTAGATGTCACTAAGAAATTTATTGGCAAATAATAGAAACGTGCTTTTAGATTGGTATTTAGTAGAAAATTCGCACAGAACAAATTTGATGGTGACGACAACCACATCATGAACCAAAAATATTAAATAATAAAATTGTAAAGTCAGCACTTGGTTTTTATTGAGTTTGGTGAGTGAAATTGTAGTGCATTACAAAGTAACCTGTACATTGTGGTCCTTCGAGCCGGATATCGAAGCCGGCAAATCAAAATCAACAATATCATCTTATATAAAAAAACGAAGCTCAATTATAGTCCGCCATTTTCGTCGACCATCAATTTAGTGTTTTCTCAAATTTTATGTGGTGCAGTGTATTGAATTTGTGGTAGCATGGAAAAGGTCACAATCACTTGGCTTATATAATTTAATTGTTGTGATGTGCTGTTTTGACAGATCATATAAAATTATCAAATGAATCAGAGATTCCTAAACTTTATTTGAGCTTCAGATATTGTTAATATCTGGTGTGACAAGTCGCTCGTGCATTATCAAGCACAAAAAAATTACAGTACGTACAGTAAACATAAGTTTCAGTTGTAAACCAGCTTTGTCCAAAGAATCGGCGTTCACATTTCTTTCAATGTCACAGTGAGGTGGTACCCACATACCCGGGACATTATTAATATGACAAAAAAGATTGATAAGATGTTTACACTTCTTGGCAATTCTCAAATAGACTAAAGGGTTAGACAATGAGTTGAGCACGCCCTTGCAAGAAAATATTAGGCTCGAAAACACAGCAAATTAAATTCGTGGTAAACACCGTACTGTACATACCCAGATATCCCGATTACCAAAGTTTGACTGTGAAACAGTAAATTCTACATCCTGCACGTAAGCTCGATCACCAGCCATCAGCATAGAAAACGATAGACTTGTTCAACTCGGTTATGAAATACTGAGAAAACCACAAATCTCTCAGCATAAGCAGCAGAACAAGTTGAGCTTGATTTCATCTAAGGAAGGAAAATAATAGATTTCATTGCAATTAGTTGAGTCGAAGAGTATTAAGTTTGTTAATTGTGCATTTCCGACCACCTACCGATTCTCAAAAAACAGACGTGTAAGTTAGCATTGGTAGTAAAAACGATTTGTAAATAAAAAAGGGGCTATACAAAGAGGCTATTTTCAACACACCATGCCTCCACAATATGAAGAGCTTGTTTCATCAGCTCGGATATGACATTGAGGCGTTTGCCTGAAACGGTAATAATAAGATCAGGAGCACTCAGCGGACCGCTGAAGCTTAATCAGAAATTCGCCGATAAGCAACAGCCACATTAAGGATCTCTTCCTTCCCTGTTGACAAACTTTGACAACCTTGACCACACAGGCTTGAAAAAGATGAAAAATTTGGTCCTTTAAAATGTTATAATCAGGCGTGTAATTCGGCAGAAAAAATTCAGGACCACCCGGTGTGTATGGTACAAAGGAAAAAATACTCCAATGCAGAAAGAACATCGTACATAATTCAAATCGGCAGAAGTATTGAGCTCTTCGATAACAGCGGGAATTTTATTTAGATTAGCTGGCCTACTTTCGATTTCTTCAGAAAATTTAATGCATGACGCGATTTGTTAGCAGATCTGAAAGCTTTCTTGTAAACCTTTTGTGCCTTTAGGAAATTATCCCAGTCAGCCAAAAGGTTTGTTTTACGTGCTACGTTTCCAAATCTCCTAGCAGTTTTACTAAACCTTTTAACATCAGAACACCAAAATGGTTGTTCTTGGCCTTTTGGTTAGTGATTATTGGACAAAAGTTTACAAAATAAATTGCAATAGCGCTCAAGAGTGATGATCATATGGCTTTTATTTTTTCCAGTGATTGAATACAATTAAGATTAAAGAAATACACTTGTGGTCGGGGGTCAAAATATCATTAGGGTACCTTCCAGCTACGAATTAAATCGACAAAGAACACAAACTAATATCAACCACTTCACGACAAAGGGAATGAATAAAGATTAGTTTATATCCTCGATGGAGAAATAGAAGCTCAGAGGAGCTTAGGAAATGTAGAGATGCACCTGTGCACACCCGGCTACAATGGAGATATTCTTACTCGCGCTCTAAGTTCTAGAGCTGTCAGTTGATTCAATGACACAATGTCATATATACAGACGCCAAAATCAACTCAGGGCAACATTTAGAAAACTTAAGAGCTGCACTCTTGAATTAGAGTAGCACTGAAGTTGTTAGATAAATAAATGCATGCCATGGTGAGGCGGAATTCTTCTTCGATCTGGCATGTAACATCCAGACAGTTTCGTGATGGAATTGTTGGTCCTAACTGAATCCATCGTCAAACGATGCAGCTCCGAACGTAAAACATCCAGCTTTGCTTCGTCAAGAATAATTTCTGGGGTATTTCCGGACAAGTGGCCGGCCTTTTCTATGACAGTGTCAAGCTCCAAACGAGCCACTTTGTTTTGCATACGCAGGCGGTTTTACCGAAGCGTCTAGCGATTCTGAGGTACTATTTTGATAAACACAGAATCTGATTTTAAAATAGCAACTTCAGGAGATATCGAGGTTGTCAAACTCGGTATCCGATTTCGCAGTTCCCAAGTCAAGCTTATCGGGATCTTTCTCAATGGTGTTCGATCATATGACAACCAATTTCCTTATTTTGTATATTTTGACCGCCGATCGATATTATTGATATTGGCGGATGAGTTCAGTTCTTAGCTTACTGTAAAGTCGGTTGAAGCCGGTCCCTTCTTCAATTAGATGTTTGATATTTTCACTCATAGAATAATAGTTTCAACTGGCGATAAGCTTTGTATTTTAATTTTGCTGGTGCAACTAAAATAAAATTTACTTAAATACTTAAACGGATAGACTACCATTCTGTGACAGTTAATAATCAATAAAATCATGATTAAACCGGTACATATACACGCACGATATGGAAACTGTGATTATGTGAGTCAAGCGTTAAAACAAAACACGATGAAATAAGTAGAACCCGCCGATAAGCTTTCTACCCAAGATTAAAATTAAATATAATTTACTTAATTAAAGTTACTTAAGAAGTAATGATTAAACAAGGTTAGGTAAGGTTAGGGTGGCTGTTATCACACACTTGGGCCAATAGTCGCCCATTGTGATACCACATGATCCTATCTGCCTTTTACTCCCGCTAAAACCATCCACAGCTACTTATGTAGCGTAAAATATCATGCACTCTACAGTACGCGAGTTCCGAAAGGCTGTCCATACCGTACACACCTAAGTACTTATGCCTTCTGTATGATAGTGCCGGACACGAGCATAGGAAGTGATCTAAAGTCTCTTCCCCCTCTTTGTCCATACAACTTCTACAGAAGTCATTCGCCCGTACACCCAGCTTCCTCTCATGTGTCCCTACGATTAATCCTACGTCTCGTTTTCCCAGATATATTAGTGCTTTGGAGCGCCGCAAGTCCAGTTTTGAAACACCTGTTTCGCTACCCTGCACGTGAAAGTGTTGGTTCTCCTCTCGTTTGTCGGAGCGATTGCCTTTTTACTGAGCGCCATTTTGAGCGCTGCTACAGGTCTCCCCATACCTGACTTTTCGACTGCATCTGGAGAGTCGTACCGTACCTAGCTAGTTCGTCTGCCCTGCAGTTTCCCGTGACGTCCGAGTGACCAGGGACCCAGATTATCTGGATACTGAAATACTCGCTCATCTCATTAAGAGATGATCGGCAATGCAGCGCCACCCGTGACTTCAGATAAACCACCTCTAGTGACCTGACCACCGCCTGACCGTCCACATAAATTGCGATATCCCTCACGGATAACACGTTATGCTACAACAATGCCATGACTTCGCCTATCGCCACCACTACAGCCTGCAGTGGTCAGGAAGACGACCAGAAATATTAACATTAAGCTACTCACAGAAGACTTCGGCTCCCACCTTGCTGTCTAGCTTAGAACCGTTCGTGAAAAATAGCACTGCCTCGTTTTCCAGTATTGATCTGTTCTTTCAGGATTCTCTCGAAGGACAGATGGGTCGGAAACGTTTATCGAAGCACAACGTTGGTTCAATATAATCTAGATTCGCCAGTTCTTCCTCGCCTGAAAACACTTCCACTGAGAGACAGCCGAGAGTCTCGTAGTCATATGGCTGTCATGTGCTTACAAAAAATTCGATTTTAATAAGGTGTGCTGGTGTTGTCCTAAGCGCCCTGCTTATAATCATACAGGTCGTTCTTTGCACCTTCTCCATCATCCTTATATATGTTACCTTCTCCAGAGCTGGACCCAACACGCCCACCCTGTACATCATCAAATGTCTTACCATTGCCGTATAGAACCAGTGTACCAGCTCTGGTTTCAGACCCCATCTCTTACCTATAGCGTTCTTACACGAGTAAATAGCTACATTAGCCTTATTCACTCTTTCCACAACGTTAGGCTTCCAGCTAAGCTTACTGTCCAAGAGTATGCCCAGAAATCTCGCTCTGTCAGCAAAAGCCAGTCTAATGCCGTTCACGGCCTAGTACCGTTCATTGGCCCATTTCGTGACGATCAGGAGTGCATTCTGTATGACATCCCTAATTGTATCCAGATACTTGTCGGAGACAGCTATCGCTACATCATCTGCCTACGCTACAACCCCAGTCCCCTCTCTCTCCAGTTACAATACCAATCCATTCATCACTACACTCCAAACAAAGGGGGACATTACACCTCCTTGCGGGGTTCCTCAAACCACCCACCTTCTAATGGTGGCCTCTATTAGTTCCGAGGTAATAATCCTGCTTACCAGCATCTGATTTATCAACCTACTTTTTTATATTATTAAACGCACCCTCAATGTCGAGAAATGCTAACATATAAAACTCTTCCCCGGATCAGATGTGTCCGCCGAGTTTCCCTTACAGTACGCATGCTGCGATATTGCCTAATTCCTTGGCTCAATTTTTGTTCGAATACCTACATTTACTAACCTTTCCAAGGTTTTCAACAAAAAGGATGATAGAGTTAAAGGCCTCAGGTCCTTCGGATCAACATGTGAGCTCTTTCCCGAGGGCTAAAATCCACTCTGTCCTCCGTCCATTTCCTAGGAAATTCGACCAGTTTCAGACATCTCCTAGGACTGGTTGGCTTAGTAGATAGAATTTTCCTAAGGAAAGAAGTCTAAGAGACCTTCTCCATTCTACAACAGAAGAGTCTTCAAAACCGCCTTTGTGGATTCCTTAACTCTTTTTTGTACTTTCTTAGGCCCTCCTTATAAGAGTCCCAATCCCGACCCTCCCTTGTGTTCTTAGCTTTATTAAAGGCTGTCATACACGCCCCCAACTACGGATAGGTTCCCAACTCCGTGGTCCACCATGTCGGTTACTGTCTGCCTCTGCTTTATTAGAGGGCCACGCAGCATTAAATGAAAGATTGCATGCTTTTGTGCAATATCAACCATGCACTCCAGTGGCAATAGTTCCTCCAACATCTCTCCATATTTGTTCCAGTTTGTGTTTCTGGGATTCCTGGAGGCTTTCCGTCTAACAGGTTTAATGTTGAGGTTATATGTTACATATCGGTGATCAAATAATCAGTGCTCCTTCGCCATTCCCCACGCCCCTGATCATATGAAAGTTTGTGTCTGATGCAAAAGTCACATCTAAAACCTCCTGTCGATTTTTAATGAATGTCGGTTCTCGCCCAATTTTGCAAACTAAAAGGTTAGTATTCAATAATTAATCAAAAAATAACTCACCCCTCTCGTTAATGTCTGTGCTTTCCCAGATTGTGTGATGCGCGTTTGCATCACATTCGAGTATAATACCTAACCTTCTTTGATTTGCTTCCCGGATGAGTTCTCCCGGGGTATCCGGTGGAACCTCCTGCTCGCGATAAAACTAAATTATTTTTCGCTAAAATACACGATCTGATCTTCTCAGAGTTGCTTGAGTATAATAATTGTATACCCTTTTGTTCTGAGGCCATAGATCCTGTTATTGTTATTGTTAATCCAACGTTCTTGGATTAACACCAAGCCCTCATCTGACTTAGTCAATCTTAGAACAGGAGCTGCTGAGGCAGCCTTCGAGCGATGCATATTTATTTGTACAATATTAATCATTGTAGTCTACCTTACTCACCTCTTCCTGCATCCGGATAGCGCTATCTGACTCGTTCGGCCGCCATCCTCCCGTCAAGAGTTCGACAGAATGTCCTCGTCAGACTCCAGAGAGCAGAGGCTACATCCCTTCACTGTACTCTCCACGTCCAAAGCATCACTTCCCTGGTCGTTTTCCGCTCGCTTGACCATCTCCCGCTGGGTCCGTTTGCCGTCGCCCCCAAGCTGGTCTTACCGGTTTGTAATCAGACGCGTGCCCTCGGCCTGTTCGGGATTTCCTCTCTACAGACTGCCTCAAACCACGCGCCCTGCACGCCTCGTCTACTTCGCCCACTGGCCTTTTTTCTCGATCCGAGTACCGATCTCTGGTCCGAGTACGCAGTTAACTTCACGCGCCCCTGGTACCATCCCGCATATCTACAGAACGGGGAGGGGGGGGGTATTTCGATTTTTCTTTCACACCCTCAAAAATATGGAGTTTAGTGCATTGTACACAACCCTCCACTTCCAATGACGGCTAGCGCCAACACGTGCTCTTTTAGGATATCACTGAATAGCTTGAATTTTTGATCCCTAGAAGCACCCACGTCCGGTCTGTTTCCACATTGGCCCGCTTGCTTTCACCCGCTTCAAACTCATCTTGGGATCTCTGTCTTTTAGGCACAAGGGCTCTTTCTAAGCTATCGCAGCCGGCAGTTTTTTAGCCCATTCCACAGATTCTTTTTGCTCTACCGTAAGCTGCCCCTGATGAGGGAGCCCCACCTTTATGGTTAGAGATACTCCCTTTTATACCTTCTGATTTTTGAAGGGTGCTGGCCGCTTTATTTTTTTTTTTCATTTTGATTTTCCATGTTTTTCAAGACGAGTATCGAAGAAATACGAGTCCACCTGCGCAGAGATCCGTATACGCAGGTAAGGCTTAATACAACTGGAGGTAGCCTGGTATCCAGAGGGCTCCGTTTACGACTGGGCTTTGTTAAATATCCACCAGCCTAGTTGATCTTCATCACGGGTCACTGGGTTGACCTTAATTCAGCCCATTAGCTCGCCGAGCACTCGGCCCTTCAGCGCCCCGCACCCCGCAACATTCACCCGCCCATTCAGCTATTCAGTTGGATATCCCAAGCGAAAGGGACTCATTCTATTCAAGGGATGATGTTTACAGGGTTCCACACACTCCTTGGGGACTCGGGAGTCCGTGGCTAGTAGTCTATGGTTTTATGGCGCCATCAGTTCTCGCTTCCATGCTGGGTATCATAGGCACTCAGAATTTAGTAAACTGAGGTTAACCACCCCCCAGTTCCCTGAGACTCTCCTCCCAGCACAGCTTGATAGGCCGTCCAACACGGCCATGAGTAAATTGGGCAGAATGAAGACTTTCTGAAACGAATGGTAAGAAACTAAGTCGTTGTTTAACCAAGTGAGGCGTAGTTATTTTTTAAACTGCTGGTAAGAGAATTTATTTAGTTACGGCAAAATATTTAGAGCATAGAAAACGATAATCCATGAAATTAAAAAAATAAAATGTGCTTAATTTTTTGGTGATATCCTAATTTATCACAATATTAGTTGTTCTGTATTCAGAATTAAAGAATACACTTTGTGCCAATCTGGAAACTAGGGACTTGATTTTAAAAGCAGTGAGTATTATGAATAAACTTGCTAACTGTCACATCGCGCCTTCAGTAAATGTTCAATAACAGTCATTGATCATTTCAGAATAAAAATTCAATTAGTTAATAAAAGAAATTTTTTAAAAAACAAAAAAAAAATATTTTTAGATTTTTCCATTACATAAATAAATAATATCTAAAAATCAAAATTTTTAACATAAACCAAAAACACTTCTTGTATTCATATGTATGTATGTACATTATATTCAATCTAAAACATGTACACAATCACACACTTGAAACTTATTTCGAATAACATTTTTAATTAAATTGATTGAAATGAACAAAAAATAAAAAAAAATGTAAATAAATAAGTAAATAAAAAAAAGATTCAAATACCAAAAATTTAAATGAAATATTTCAAAATAATATAAAAATAAATAAATTATAGAAGGTGAGTAGTTAGCTCGTAATTCAATCCACACTTCGGGAACTAATCATCGCAGTTACATATTATACAAATATTTATTGATTTATTTGAATTAATTTTAATTTATCCGTTTGTTTAGATTAAAGATTAGAACTATTTATCTAACTAGATGTAACTGGCTTCCATGTAGTGTCAGTTTAATATATGTGTATGCCGTGTGTAATAAAATGAATCGGCTGCCAAATTCGTATATGCACGAGTAGAGATATATAACATCACAATTTATTTGTTAAATACGTGGTACGGAAAGGGTTAAGGAGCCTGCATGTCTATATATTTACATTACGTCTACTTATATTATTTCCATATTTTCTTATTTATTTTCAAATAAATAATATTTTATGGAAATGCAGCCAATTTTTCAATATATGTATAAAGTAAATTTTCTTTACTTCTATGTTTTTTCTGGTATTCTGCAAGTTTTGTTCCAAAAATGTACAAAATAATAAAATTAAATTTATTTTCTTTTTGCCGCTTTAGTTTTCACTTGAAAAGTTCAATTTTTTTTATACGAATGACATTTTGATAGTTTTATTGAGAAACTTAATATGTTACAACGACGCAAAAAATTTGCAGAAAATATGAAATTAAAATTGTGTCGTATAATGACATTTTGCTCTTTTGCGGGCACAAAAATAGAGTACACATTATTTTAAAGTGGATAGAACAATTCAACAGGTAAGTTAATAATAACTCACAATGCCTGCAAATGGAACCCACATGGAATATTTTGCTAACAGAGATGTTGGGTTCTGTATTGGTCGATGCTGTACGATAAGCGAGCAATTTGGGACGCAGATACAGTTGTAATTTAACCAGTGACCAGCACAAGCTAAAAAGTAAACAATGTAAGTAAAAGTAGTGACCAGTAAAAGTGAACAGTGAACAATAATAGTGATTAGTGAAATTTGTGAATTGCTGCGGCTCAAAACTGGGATTTGCAAACACCAGCGATGGTTAAAAACCTTAACACTTATACATCACAGCGGTTAAGAGAAAAGCTACAGAGTCTCGGGCTCTCAACCGAAGGTAATGAGAGCGGGCTTCTTTCGAGAATGCAGAGCGCAATGGGAGAGGATGCTGAAAAAGGAGGGCGAAGACTAGCATTACCAACGTCAGGAGCATCAGGTATGTCGTCAGCTACCGCAAACAATGACCAGAAAGTCGAGCCTTGCGAAGAAAAACATAAAAGTGAGGCAACCGGAGCGATGGATCAAAAAGGAACAACGATATCAGTATATCCGCCTACTGCCGAACAATGGAAAACCTTCTTGGACATGGGAGACATGATGCAGGCATTTTTTCTTCAGCTAAAGGGAATGTTTGTTAAATTCGATCAACTCCGAACAGAGCAAAGCACTAAATTAGACCAGCAATGAATACAAATCAATCAGCAAGGTGAAAAATCGAACAGCGAGGTGCAGAAATCGACCAGCAAGGCGAATAGCAAAATGCACAGTTGGCAAAACTACGAGCAGGAAAAAAGGGCTATAAAGCTTTGGTATTTGGATTGGGAGGTACGGGGTTCGAATCTCGATAGGGGCAGGTTTCAAAATGGATTTTTCATTATCACAACTATGCCTCCCTGTCGGAGTGCAGAACTCATGGGCTGACCCATCTGCTATGCCAGTACTATAAGCTGGCATGGAACAATGCAATGTGCAGTTGGTTCTATGTAAATCGGACCTATTATAGCCGTACGTCTTCGATTTGGCTACCGCGTAATGTATAGGGCGAACGAGTTGGAAGTCCTTCGGCCCCAGAAGCATAGTTAATAAAATAGAAAGAAATAAGTTAAACAGCTAAGAGAAGAAATGAAGTAAAAGTAGATAACCAGTTCAAGGATTTTGAGGGACAAATCAGGCAGGAACCAAATGGCCAGCTAAATAAAACGTTTTGACCGAACCAGTTGATTCCAGTTTCAAGGGGAATTTTAAAGCCTCCAACATTCGACGGCGAAATCCCATTTGAGAATTTTAAAGTGTAGTTTCAAGCAGGAGACATCCTGCAGATATCCTGCAAACTGTGTCCGTAACAGTAAAAAGGTATACGCGAGTCATGACTGAGTTGGAACTAAAATACGGACAGTCACACGTCAAAGAATTAATCGGTGTGAAGTTCTTGGACAAAAATTTATGCGAGTGTTCTTTATGAAGTTTTTAGACACAATCTTATTTATTGGACAAAGATTTATGAAGTGTGCAATTTTAACAGTGTATTTATTTTATATTAAAATAATACGAAAAAATAATTATAATAAATATTGGTAAAATAAAAGAAATTGTTTGACATCAAAAAATGTGCTCTTTATTTTAAATTTTGAAGTAAATCATACATGTATAAAATGATACACCAAATAGCAAAAATCTCAGTGATTGGTTCGCATAGTGACTATATACGTTCTTGAGCTATTTAAATCATAAGCCCCATCTCGAAATGATGAACAAGGCTTATGTATTTAGATTGTACTGAGATTTTTGTTATTATAATTATTGTTTCGATTTTAATATAAAATAAATACACTGTTAAAATTGCACATTTCCATAAATTTTTGCCCAAGAAATAAAATTGTCTCCAAAAATTTCACAAAGAACACTAGCATAAATTTTTGTCCAAGAACTTCACACCGGTAGAGAATTATGGAAGATTCAACTCCAAAGCAAGCGGCAAGTACGTGAGGCAGGCCTGCAAAACCTAGAGAGCGAAGTAACAAAATTGGCACGTCCAGCATATGGCAATGCACCTGCAGATGTATTGAACGGCTTAACAGTGGACGCGTTTAATAGTGATGTCAAAGGCGACCACCTGAAACCTCATTTAAGAACCCAGACTAGTGGTAAAACCATGAATAAAATATTGGCGTTGGCGTTATAATATTGCCCCGGTGGCAAGGTGGTTAGCATACTTGCTCCATCGACCGAAGGTCCCGGGTTCGATTCCCGGTGGTGACAAGGAAAACAATTTCACGGCTGATTTAGGATCAATGAATTAATCACTCATTATCCTAAATGACATTCTGATTATGAACCCTCATTTGAGGCGGCCAAATACCTTGATGGGATATAGTGCCAGGGAGAGAGAGAGCTATAATATGAGGGAGCCATAGCAAGTTTAGCAACTGATAATGTCAAGTTGCACAAGCTGGATTATGCTGATATCGCGGAGATAAAGACTGTAATATGAGCAGAGTTAAATTAACTGACACTGAGCTATTGGAGCCACAGAAAATTACAACAGCCAAGTGGAGAGCCAGGTGACATCAAAAGTAAAAAAAAAATGCTTCAGATGCTGGAAATTAGGTCACTACGTACGAGAGTGTACACAACGATGGAATGATCGTTTAGCGAGGCAACCGGTTTCCTGAGATAAGCCAACACGAAAACTGGCGAGAAGAACAGACTCCGGGATTAAAGGAAACCACAGAGAGTGGAAGAAATAGCCAAGACCAGTTTAGAAGGAAGTGTGCTGTTACTCGTATGTATTGTTTAGATGTGCATAGTCTTCGGTTTACTGGGGGAGATACATTTAAAGTTCATTGCAAATACGAAAATAATTTAATATTTTACTTTGTGAAGTTTATAATATAAACTGTTGTGTAGTTGTTGGTTTAGCGCAGTTTAATCCTTCTGTTCATGAATGTTTTTTACCGTTCAATTCACGAAAAGGTCTTGCTGGTTTTATTTTTTTTTTGTTTTCATTTAGCTTTCAAATTTTCACATTTTAAATATTGTTTGCTGTTTGCAATTTGTCATTAATTTAGCAGGATTTCTTCTGCGTTGATATTCCGCTAGTACTTCGCTGGTACTCTCTTTTGGATAGGTGTTCCTAAAAAAGATTCGATTCCATTTTTGACGGAAAAATTCCCAATCACCTTCCGACTATTTCCTCTACTTGCGAGGTGACCAACGCTTCACCAGTGAATGTAGGAACTGTCGACGTGCGTCTGTATTTTTGGTTCTCATTTTGTCATTTACAATTTTTCTAGATAATAAATGCTACTAACGTTGCTACATCTAAGATATTATAGAATAGAGATAATTGCCATCGTTTCATGTGGCGCTATATTCTTCTAGCATTTGAACCATTCTGTCAATCCCTCCTTTGTTCGTATTATAAAACGTAATAGTTTGTGGTTTTATAGATATACCAACAACATAATTATCGTAGTGAACCAATGAATGTAAAATAACGCTTTTATTTTCTTCTGAACATTTATGATACTAATGCGTGAATTCCACAGTAAAAAAAAATTTTTCAGTAAAATTAACACGAGATAAAAATATAAATCCTATATTTGTTAGAAAAAAACAAAAAAAAAATTAGTGTGCTTTAGACCACACTACTGAAGTAAAACTTCTAATATATATTTAATATTTATAACGGGTGATTTTTTTGTGGTTAGGATTTTCATGCATTAGTATTTGACAGATCACGCGGGATTTCAGACAAGGTGTCAAAGAGAAAGATGCTCAGTATGCTTTGACATTTCATAATGAATAGACTTACTAACGAGCAACGCTTGCAAATAATTGAATTATATTACAAAAATCAGTGTTCGGTTCGAAAAGTGTTTCGCGATTTACGTCCGATTTATGGTCTACATAATCGACCAAGTGAGCAAACAATTAATGCGATTGTGACCAAGTTTCGCACTCAGTTTACTTTATTGGACATTAAACCAACCACACGAATGCGTACAGTGCGTACAGAAGAGAATATTGCGTCTGTTTCTGAGAGTGTTGCTGAAGACCGTGAAATGTCGATTCGTCGCCGTTCGCAGCAATTGGGTTTGTGTTATTCGACGACATGGAAGATTTTACGCAAAGATCTTGGTGTAAAACCGTATAAAATACAGCTCCTGCAAGAACTGAAGCCGAACGATCTGCCACAACGTCGAATTTTCAGTGAATGGGCCCTAGAAAAGTTGGCAGAAAATCCGCTTTTTTATCGACAAATTTTGTTCAGCGATGAGGCTCATTTCTGGTTGAATGGCTACGTAAATAAGCAAAATTGCCGCATTTGGAGTGAAGAGCAACCAGAAGCCGTTCAAGAACTGCCCATGCATCCCGAAAAATGCACTGTTTGGTGTGGTTTGTACGCTGGTGGAATCATTGGACCGTATTTTTTCAAAGATGCTGTTGGACGCAACGTTACGGTGAATGGCGATCGCTATCGTTCGATGCTAACAAACTTTTTGTTGCCAAAAATGGAAGAACTGAACTTAGTTGACATGTGGTTTCAACAAGATGGCGCTACATGCCACACAGCTCGCGATTCTATGGCCATTTTGAGGGAAAACTTCGGAGAACAATTCATCTCAAGAAATGGCCCGGTAAGTTGGCCACCAAGATCATGCGATTTGACGCCTTTAGACTATTTTTTGTGGGGCTACGTCAAGTCTAAAGTCTACAGAAATAAGCCAGCAAATATTCCAGTTTTGGAAGACAACATTTCCGAAGAAATTCGGGCTATTCCGGCCGAAATGCTCGAAAAAGTTGCCCAAAATTAGACTTTCCGAATGGACCACCTAAGACGCAGCCGCGGTCAACATTTAAATGAAATTATCTTCAAAAAGTAAATGTCATGGACCAATCTAACGTTTCAAATAAAGAACCGATGAGATTTTGCAAATTTTATGCGTTTTTTTTTAAAAAAAAGTTCTCAAGCTCTTAAAAAATCACCCGTTAATATAACATAGAAAAACTGTAATATTGAAAAAAAAAATTGGTCACCCTGTGCGTTCTCGAGTGTCACCTAGCCGTTTATGTCTGATGCCACAACCTTGTAACTTGGTAACTTTTTCAAGGCCAACTAGTCGTAATAGATAATGTTTATGTATATGTAACAAAATGGACAAAAAAATCATTTTTGAAATCTCTTCGCATAGTAAAAATGGCCTTGAAATATTTTTTATTTCATTTATGTATAACCACAGTACACAATGTGGTTACATCGAAAATTTGTTTAAGTCGCATTAAAACCTGTATCATAGGCAAACGGGGAAAGAAACGAAGAAAGAATCGGTTTTTCTGATACCTCGTGTGGAATGGAGCTATAATATAGAAAAAAATACATATATAAAATATATCACACTGACGATTTTTTTTTGTCACCCTGTGCGTTCTGGAGTGAGTAAGTGAGTGAGTGACATAAATGTTATAATATAGAAAAAAAAAATTTGGTTACCCTGTGCGTTCTCGAGTGAGTCAGTCAGTGACATAGATATTATGACTTTCCAATTTTTCTCTTTTTCAATTTTACAATTTACAAATTTTCCAATTTACCAACTTTCCAAATTTCCTATTTTCCAATTTTTCAATTTTTCAATTTTCCATTTTTCCAATTTTCCAATTTACCAATTTTCCAATTTTACATATTTTCATATTTTCATATCTTCATATTTTCATATTTTCATATTTTCATATTTTCATATTTTCATATTTTCTTATTTTCATATTTTCATATTTTCATATTTTCATATTTTCATATTTTCATATTTTCATATTTTCATATTTTCATATTTTCATATTTTCATATTTTCATATTTTCATATTTTCATATTTTCATATTTTCATATTTTCATATTTTCATATTTTCATATTTTCATATTTTCATATTTTCATATTTTCATATTTTCATATTTTCATATTTTCATATTTTCATATTTTCATATTTTCATATTTTCATATTTTCATATTTTCATATTTTCATATTTTCGTATTTTCATATTTTCATATTTTCATATTTTCATATTTTCATATTTTCATATTTTCATATTTTCATATTTTCATATTTTCATATTTTCATATTTTCATATTTTCATATTTTCATATTTTCATATTTTCATATTTTCATATTTTCATATTTTCATATTTTCATATTTTCATATTTTCATATTTTCATATTTTCATATTTTCATATTTTCATATTTTCATATTTTCATATTTTCATATTTTCATATTTTCATATTTTCATATTTTCATATTTTCATATTTTCATATTTTCATATTTTCATGTTTTCATATTTTCATATATTCCTGTTTTCCATTTACCTGTTTTCTAATTTTCTGATTTTCCAATTTTAAAATTTTCCAATTTACAAATTTTCAAATTTTCCAATTTTGCAAATTTCCAATTTTCCAATTTTTCCAATTTTCCATTTACCAATTTTCCTATTTTCTTATTTTCCAATTTTTTTAACCAATTATTAAAATAAAATAGTCTCAACTAATGTTCCACCTAGGGATTTATGAATTATCATGGCACATCCTGAAACTAAAGGAAAATGATTTCGTTTTGCGTTTATTGTTTCGTTCGCCTCGTTCGATTACACTTTTCGTAACGCATTTGCCAGCTTAGTCCCCAAGTCAAGCGTGCCTAAAGAAGTTTTACTTCAAAAATTCAGTAAAATTTACTGGCAATAAGCGTGAATTCCACAGTGAAACAATTTTTTTCAGTAAAATTAACACGAGATAAAAATATAAATCCTTTACTTGTTGGAAAGAAACAAAAAAAAAATCAGTAAAATTTACTGGCAGTAAGCAGGGTAAATGTTGCCATAAAATGTATGAAACTCAATACTTTTTATGGCAACATTTGTTTGTCTTTATCACTCTAACGAAATTTTAATGTGTATACTCTCCTCGTTTCGGTTTCCCAGTATTTTTTTACTGAACAAAATTGTTTTACTGTGAAATCCACGCATAAAGCAACGTTGCTCGTAAAATCGAAAACTGTTGAATGCACAGGACGGCTGCGGTCTGCTAGCATCTTGTTTGGAATGTGTTTTTTATTCTTCCGCAGAGTTCCAACAAAAGCCAATCCTGTCAATTGTTCGGCCACTGGAATGATATTTTTTTGGTGAAAATGCCTTTGCAAGGATACCCGCTACATGACTCACAGTCCTACCATATTTTCATCCCTTATCTTGCTGCTCTTTAAGAGCTGCTCTTAAACAGTTATTGAATCCGCCGGTGTATATGCTGTTTCTAGATTGTGGTTTAACATTACCCAGATGTCACGTATGGCTGCTGCTTTGTCTATTTGTTGCCGCTCCACTCGAGATCTTCGTCAAATCTAATGTAACGACCTTATATAGCGTGAAATTGGTTGCATGTTAGCATGATTCACACCAGCAGCTAGCAACATACCGAAATAAGCTATTCTTGGTTTGTAACAGGAACCCATTTGGCTTCTTTTTTGGATGCTTTTCGGTGTTGTATGTTATTGTTTCACTTACAGCTTTTCTATTGGTTTGATTTTTCATGATGTCTATCATTTGTTCTGTCATTATTGACTTGAAAATGTCAACTGAATTTTAACTCATTCCTCAATATTGTGTACTCTGATACCTGTGACTTGTGAATTGATACCTGTGTATCAATTGCGTTTCCGCATCTAAAACATCTCCTTCTGGAACAATGTCTTCTATTTCTAGTTCATCATCACTAAAATCACCTCAGTCGCTTTCATCTTCCCCAAATTCTTGAGCTATCCTAATTATTTTTTGCTCTCGTTGTACTTCTGACATACCATGAAAAATTGGTTAGTAAAAAACTATGAAACATAAATTATTCTTACCGTCTCCATCAATTTTTATTCACCAAAAATAACAACTCATAAAATTGATTTCTTATACTCAAAAGACATTCGCATATAATCAAAACACAAGCCTCCAAAACCACAAACTTGGTACTTCACCGAACTTTACAAAATTTATTAAATATTATATTAAAATTGCAAATTCATTATACTGTTAAAGTTAGCCGAAAGTTTCCAGACGAAAGATAATGCAGATAGCGTCTTGAATACAGCAAAAATCAGTCATGAACTCGAATTTAGGAGAATTTAAGATCGGGTTATATCATTCGGGTGAAGGGTAAATTATTTCAGTTTATAGGAATTTAAAAATCGATAGGAGCGAGAGTATAAAGAGAGTTTAACTTTCGGCTGAAATAGTCAAGAGACTATCTGCATTATCTTTCGGCTGGCAACTTTAACAAGGTAAATTCAGTTACAAAAATTTGTTTAAAAAATGTTAATGTCAGCTGATTCTTATGAGAAAGAACAAAAGCTTTCCCTCTATTTAAAGCTTACGATAAAAAATGGCGGAATCTTTCGGCTCTTATATCTAGGTGGCTCTGCAACAAATCAATGTTGGTTTCTATTCTAGTAGTTCGTAATTTACACTGATCTTCTAGGTGAGTATTTTTTGTTATTTGGCTCATTAAAAATGTTTTAAGTTGGATGAGATATGAAAATGTTGATTCACAACAGTAAGTACTTCCAAAGTAAGACATTATTCGACGAGCATGTTGCCGTAATCGTGGGTATTCAATTGCATTTGTCCATATTTCGATTGAATCCTTTTTGGCCTCAAAAAGAGACTTAACAATGTTATCTTCGCACATTTCTAATATGTAGTTCCATTTGTGGTTCACTCATCTACTAAGTGTCGTTCGAATGCTAATTGCGGTGTTAGGTTATGTTTTTCAAATTCGGAAAATAATATTCCTTATTAATGTGTAATATTAATGTCTCCAAAATGCCTCTAGATAGAAGTAAAGAAAAGAATGAAAGTTTTTTTCGACATGTTTGAGGTCATTCGCAACTTTTCAAATCAACCATAACTTTTTATCATTCATTGTCAATTTTTTCTAAATCAACCTCCATTTTTTGCAAAGCAAATTCGTGTTCTTTCAAAGTAACATCAATTAAATATAGAATAAATTCATATATTTTAAAACAAATTCAAGTTTTAATATTTCAAGTTCGTAAATTTTTACAATTCAAAATCAACTTTTTGCAAAAAAAAAAAAATCAGTGCTCCCAATTCTCAACAAAATATGATGATGTTTGGGATGTTTAATGGAAATAGGATTCTTAAATGATTTTTGGAAGAAGTTCTGGAATATGGCCACCTTGGATGGGGCTCAGGCAGTTTTTAACCGATTACGATGGGATTGAATTTGTTTAATGGAAATGAAATTCATTAATGATTTTTAGCAGAAGTTTTTTAATATGACCACCTAGAACGGGACACGGCTATTATTTAACCGATAATGATGGAATTTGGCACGTTGGATAAATATGGGATTATAAAATGATAAAGTGGTGTACTCGCCACAGGATGAGAGACCGAATTTTCTTCTTTTTTGATTATTGATGTGCTGGAGAGTATAGGGACTTAGAAGGCATCATATTCCATGTTCCCTTAAACAGTTTTCGAGGTCGTTGTCTTATCAATACTATAAATTTATCCGAGCCCTTTGTGTAGCGTTCATAACATGATTTTTTGTGAGATTAGGTCAACGCCGCTCAGCCTACTAATTACATGAGTGGGGCATGTACCTGGTGATAGATGTTAAGGCATCCAGCCTTACCAGAAACATGTTTACAATAGGAGCCGCTTGCTTCAAGAAAGACACCTGCATATTACCGGGTTTAAATTACCTAATTCCGTTCCAGAACTTTTTCCAAAAATTATTAGAATATCATTTCAGAAATGGCCAAGAAGAAATTAAGAAATGGCCGAGTTCCGATCCAAGTGGCCAGGAAGGAACTTGTTCTAAAAATCATTCATCTGAGAATCCCATTCCCATTAACATATAAAATACGATCAATATCGATTAAGAAATGACCGAGTTCCGTCGCAGGCGGCTATATCCCAGAAATTCTTCTATAAAACATTTAAGAACCCAATTTCCATACAACATACCCATTCCCAACATATTCGGTTAATAATTGATCGAGTTCCGTCCCAGGTGGCCAAATTCTAGAACTTCTTCCAACAATCCTTTTTGAATCCTATTTCCATCCAAGATACCCGGTCCTATCATAATCGGTTAAGACTTGGGAGTACTGAATTTGTTATGCAAAAAGTTAATTTTGACTTGTAAAAATTTACGAACTTGAAATATTGTTTTATAATATTTAATTTATTCTACATTTAATTGAAGTTACTTTGAAAAAACACGAATTTGCTTTGCACAAAATTGAGGTTGATTTAGAAAAAATTGACAATAAACTATACAAAATTGTGGTTGACTTGTAAAAAGTTGTTGCAAAATTGTGAATTTCAAGTGCAAAACCTATATACGTTTTATCTTCCCTTGTAGAGTTAGACTTAAATTATTTTGATGTTACAAAATGTCACAAAGAAAAACTAAATTTCTACAAAATTCTCTGTCTAATAATTCGCAATTTACTTTTGGTCGCAAGGTAAATCGACTCTAAATGTCTCGATGCCTGACATCGACAATTTTGAAAAACAAAGAGACTTTACAGAACCATTATTTTTATTTGACAGAAGATATTGCAGCTTATAAAAATGATTTTACTGGAAAGACAGACTCTTCTAGTTCGTATTACAAAAGAAAATAAAACAAAAGAACTCTTGGTTTTTTTTAAATTAATGTTTTGGTGTGCACGAATGCCATTTTACTAAAAACACAAAAAGTGGAATACTGCTTCGTTTGATACGCGAATTTTGGGACACTCTGTATTTCAAAATTTTTTGTTGATGTTTAAGTGACTCCAGCGGGAAAAGAATGTACTACAGAAAGTCGACCCACTATCAGGAAAATATGTGACACTAATGCAGATTTTAAAATGGTATCACAGACCGGGCTGTTCACAATAGAATGTTTTTTTTTTTTAATTTTTTTCACAAAGTAAGTCGTGTTTAATAAAAAACGCACTTAACAAAATTTCTAGTTCTAAAATATGTGCTTTGTCAGAAATAAAACAAATAGAATAAAAAAAATTCTTGTTTATTAATTTTAAATATTATTATACGAATTTCCTTCGAATTTGGATGTCCCAAATTTTCCCCGAATTTTCCAGGATCCCCCCGGTTTTCTCGGATTTCCCTCGGATTGATCCGAATTTCCCGGTTTTCGTTTGGATTTCCCGGATTCTGTTGAAACCCGGTGGAAATCCAGTAGAAATCTGGGGGAAATCCAAATTCGGGGGAAACAGTGGAAATCCAGGAAATTCGAGGGAAATCCTAGAATAATAGTTAAAATTAATTTAAAAAAATAATTTCATCTATTATTACATCTATTTTAGAACTCGAAATTTTGTTAAGTGTGTTTTTTAATAAACAAGACTTACTTTGTGAAAAAAAAATAAAAAAAAACATTCTATTGTGAATAGCACGGTCTGTGATACCATTTTAAAATCTGCATTAGTGTCACATATTTTCCTGATAGTGGGTCAACTTTCTGTAGTACATTCTTTTCCCGCTGGAGTCACTTAAACATCAACAAAAAAATTTGAAAAACAAAGAGAATTTACAGAACCATTGTTTTTATTTGACAAAAGATATTGCAGCTTATAAAAATGATTTTATTGGAATGGCACATTCTTCTAGATCGTATTAAAAAAGAAAGTTAAACAAAAGAACTCTTGGTTTCTTTTAAATTAATTTTTTGGTGGGCGCGCATGCGAATTCACTAAAAACACTAAAAGCGGAATAACTTTTGCACCATTAACAATTCGGAAAAAACTTTACTTGGCTGTTTTTGTTGGACATGAGCTCCCCTATCACCCTGCTTCGTTTAATACGCGAATTTAGGGAGACCCTGTCAGTGAAAATAAATTAAATTTTCTAAATGCACGTTGTCTTTTTTGATTAACGAAACGAAACCTTCTCATTTTCCTTTCATTGACGTGCACCGTCAGTGCATATACTCACCAGATTATCCAAGTAAAGCCCTGCTTCATGACATCTTTCTATAAAATTCTGATAAATATCAATTCCGCGACTTCTACCAGTATGAGTTTCCAAAACGAGTAGTTCATCATAGCAATTGAAATTTTCAATGATAGCACGAATAAAAAATAGAGCTTGTACCGAATCAGCTTTATCGGTGGATTCGTTGTTGTGTTGTTCTATCACATTGCGGGCTAATTCATGTTGTCGGTCGGTTATTGTCCTTCATGAAAGACGTAATTGCTTGTATTTCTTTATTTTTTCTGGATCTAAGCATCACACTACTTCAACCATTATTCATTTGTATAATGTTTTCATCAAATAAGGTTTCAGTGTATATTCGAAAAGTTTTAAAAATAATGCAAACAATAATAAGTTCCCATAGGCCGCACTGAAAACAACAACTCAGGTAATCCGTACCAATTAGCCACGATGGAGTGCAACCGGACAAAATATTTCCTTTCCGTAAAATTTTTGCCTAAATAAAACATCTCAAAGATTTTTTTTTTTAAATATATAATATTTTTTTTTTATTATTTTACATTCACAATATTTTTTTAATGTTTTTTAATTAATTTAATTATTTAATTTTTTATATCAATTTTTTGTTTGTAATTTACAATATATAGTAATAATAATATAATATTAAAATTTTAATTTTTTTTTTGTAATTTAATAATTTTTATTAATTTTTTAACAATTTAATTTATTTATATAATTTTTTGTTTTGTTTGTATTTTATTTAAATAGTTTTACATTAATTTAATTTATTTAATTTTGTTTTTAAATATAATACATTTATATAGTTTTACATTAATTAGTAATAATTTGTTGTTTAAAAAGTAATATAATATATATATATAGAGGGGGGGGGGGGGGGGGGGCAATAATATTAATTTATATACAAAATTTTTTAGTTTTAATAATTATACATAATTATAAAAAGAGAGGAGGGCGCGCGCAAAAAAGAACTTAATAATTAATTTTTACATTTAATAATTTTTTTTTTTTAATAATTTTTATCACACTTAAATTTTATTTTATTTTTTGTGGAGAAATAAATAAATTATATATATATTTAATATTTAATTTAATGAAGGAATATTAATTAATTAATTACAATATAAAATGGTGCTGCTTGACGTGACAATAAAATTATAAACAAACAAAATGAAAAATGCATTAAATTATAGATGGTGGGCTTTATACATTAATTATACAGTAAAATGGCACTAGGTGTTGTAAAAATGTGTTGGTGTGGTTTTACTGTATATCATTTCACATCTAATTACTAAAGCGTATACACAATATTTTATGAGGAAAGAAATTGAGAGATTAAGTCGCTATGTGCGTTTACTAAGATTTGTATATAGAGTTTCGAACGAGGGAGAAAGAGACAAAAAAATTAGTAATAATTTATTATTAAAGGCAATAAATATATATATATTTGTTGTTGTAATTAATTAAATTTTTTTTTTTGTTTTAAGCCAGGCACAAATTGGTTTTAAGAACAAATTACAAATAAAGTTACGTATATATTTTATCAAAAATGCGCTTACGTATATTTTTTTGACGTCGTGTCTGTGTGTGGGTGTGTGTATGTGTTAGGTGAAGCCTACTAATAGAAAAATTCGTCTACGTCTAACTGGCCTCAATAGGCGGTTGCCGCACCATGATGCACTAAATGATGATGATGATGACTAAAATGATTTAAATGATTCATTGTATCGGTATTTGGTGTGGTTGGTGCAGGATGATACCACTCATTCGGATGCTGGTGATATAACAGATGGTGATTATGGTGGCCCACGATCATCGAGGACGGTGGCGGTGGTGGTGGGGGTGGTACATTTGTTGATGCGGTATGCGGTGACGTTTGAGAATAGTGATGGTGATAGTGGTGGGGTCCCCCTAAATACGTCGATTGTACTAAACCATTATTATTATTATTACTATTACTGTTATTACTATTTGCACCGCTAAGACCTAGTGGTGATTTATTTAAATTATTATTATTATTATTATTATTATTTGTATTATTATTGTTATTATTTTCCATTTTGATTGTCGACACCGTTGAACTCGATAATAATAATTTACTGTGGTGGTGACCCGTTGGATCATATTTTGATGGATCGTATTTGTCATGCAGACGTTGTGACGTTGGTGGTGTCTGTGTGCCATTTGTTATACTCGATGAACTTGATTCTTCACCTTCACTGTCGTATGTATGCGACGGTGATTTCTCACCCAAACTCCCATGAACCTATTGAATAAATAATAAATACAAAAAAAATAATTTAATCATTTTTTATAAATTCAAAATTATAAAAATATAAAATCTTACCTTCATGTGCTTCCTGAGCGATGATGGATGAGTATATGATTTATCACAACCGCTAACTCGACAATTATAAGGTTTGTCCGATGTGTGTACGTGTGAATGTTTTTTACGATCAGATGAATTTGCAAATCGTCTATCACATCCTTCGTGCTCACATTTAAATGGTTTCTCGCCTGGAATAATACAAACAAAAATGTTTTGTTAGTGATATCACTTTTAGGAACTAACCTTCGAATAAAAAAAAATATTTATCTCTAATTCTAAACCGGCCTTGAAAGGATTTTTTTTTTGTATTTTTTCGGGTCATATTTGCATCATCTTGAAAAGTCAATTTATGGATAACTTCTTCGTAAGAAAAGGAACAATCATAAATCATTTATTGTATGTATGGCGTACACAGAAGAAAAATCATAAAAAAAGGTTCCAAGATAAAAAATTTTTGGAATTCTTTGGAAGAAAACATGACAAGAAAAGGAATTAGGTAAATTGCAAAATTATTGCCTCAGCATAGATTCCAGAAATTGTAAATACCAAAGGCGTAGGCAATAATAATATTCAATTACACACGTTCCAAATACATAAAGAGTTGAGATCGTAACATTGGATTAAATTAAATTTATTAAAAATAATTTGTAATTTGATATATGGCGCCGTACGATCTTATCTCTTTATATTTATATTTAAATATAAGACGAAACGAATAATTAATTAACGATACAATTCGTCTGCGAGTATATGGTGTATCTGTCACACTCAGAATATAATGAGATAATTGATTTTGTTAAGGTCTTTTTTGTATCTAGATTTAGTTTGTGTGTGAACAATAGGCCTGATATAGTATATATTCTAAGAAGGACTTTCTCTCCATAACGTTTCTTTGTGTCTCACCCTTCATTGTCTTCACAATTTTTTTTTTTGCTTTGTGTAATATAGGTGGGACTGTATTTATACAATGTTCTTAGCAATTACTGTATCAAAAACATAAAATAATAGAAATTGTATATAAGGGTTAATTGTGTATAGCTGGAATTGAAAACTATATAATTTAGTAATCCATAACAGACATTATAAATTTTGTAAAATTGTGCCAGCAATTGTGCTGTCAATGTTGTAGGTGTATCAAAAAATTGCGTTTTTATATTTATCCCTTTTATATAAAATATATAAAAGGGATAGCTGTAAATAAACAACTATATGATTTTCATATCAAAAGAGAAAAAGGACAAACGTCAAAAAGTTAAATATTTTACAACAAAAATATAAAAATTGATTTGAACCTTTTTTTTTCTCGAACGCCCATCCATAAAATTAAACCTTTAGGATCAAGCATATTATTCTTATTTATGTACATATAAATTTAAATTTTATTTGAAATCAGTCCATCTAAAACACCTTTTAAACAGAATATAAGACCGTGTATCGATATGCAGGTGATTTTAAGAATTTAATAATATTAAATAGACACCATGCAACATCACGCAACATCGTGCAACATTTCATTTAATATTAGGCTGTATGATAAAAATGTTGAAATCAACCCTATGCAACATCACGCAACATCGTGCAACATTTTGTTTAATATATGCCTGCAAGATAAAATCTTACGTTGATTCTTTTTTTGTTGTTGTTATTTCTTTCGTTTTTTGATCTTACGCGTGCCTTGTCGCGAGAACCTTTATTTATATTTTTGTATTATTGTATACGTGATGTAATTTAGTTGTTTAGAGACAAACAAAAACACGATAGTTAATTTATTCGATTTGTAGATATATATATATATATATATATATATATATATATATATATATATATATATATATATATATATATATATATATATATATATATATATATATATATATATATATATATATATATATATATATATATATATATATATATATATATATATATATATATATATATATATATATATATATATATATATATATATATATATATATATATATATATATATATATATATATATATATATATATATATATATATATATATATATATATATATATATATATATATATATATATATATATATATATATATATATATATATATATATATATATATATATATATATATATATATATATATATATATATATATATATATATATATATATATATATATATATATATATATATATATATATATATATATATATATATATATATATATATATATATATATATATATATATATATATATATAT